>CM060932.1:303104268-304457125 GCA_030765085.1 Allium cepa
CACACGGTATTCTTTGGGTACATTATCACTGTCGTGGCAAGGCAGTGCACGCAAGCGTGAACTGCAGCCACACGGTACTGCTTTTATTATTATTTCTTCTGCTTTTGATTTTAGGATATTTTGCGTATTATTACTGCTTCTATGCACTAATAACTGAGTTTGAATTAGACTGACCCGGGTATTATTTTCTTTTGAATTTAATACTCGGGTCAGACCGAGTATTCACAGGTTGTAGATTCTTAGCTTCGGGATGCTGCTTGAGCTATGAAGTTCTTTCATATCTTTTGGAGTAGTCGTCATGTATAGTAGTCGATGTAATTGTATATGAAGATATGTATTCATGTATATTATATTGAAAATGTACTTGTATGTATAACTTCCTGAGTCAACTGTTGTAGTTGCATCATATGTACCATATCAAATGTATTGTAACTGCCATCAGTTATTATATATATGAGATTTTTCTGTTCAATCTGTGTTCCGCATTTATTTAAAATCTTCTGTGTTATTGTGGATCTTGTTAGACCACTTCTCTGATAAACACTTTTAAGTGTGGTTTATTCATATCTATTTCCGCCGTTGTGATATGAATTATCTGTGACTGATTTATGTTATGCTTATTTCTATATTTGTTTCCGAGGATTATATATAGCCACCGCGTGATAGCTTTGAGTTTGCATCGGTATGTCGGATTTCCTCCTTAAATGAAATGCATGCTGTACTATCTGACATATCAATGTTCGCGCAAAGAAATTACACGGATGGTCGCTCCTCAACAGCCCTATTCTCCGTGCTAGTCGACAGCACTACACCGTAGTGTTCTTGGCTAGCGTGGGTATAGAGGTGGGGCGTCACAGCTTGGTATCGGAGCCAAACTTCGGAACAATATGGAATTACTATAACAAGGATCATCGTCCTAAGTCTAATTTAGGAGTCGTGCTTTAGGATTTAATTCGGGTCTTCGTACCGTTCTATCCTATTCTCTTTATGATTCCTTGTTTTATCAATCAAGTTTGATTGAAATTCATTTTTGTGAATATCACCTTCTTCTTTCTTCTTTCTTTTCTTAAAGAAGAAGATTTGGTTGAATCTGGCAATCTTAGTGCTATTCAATCCAGTAGTCCATCTCTGGATGGCTTATTCATATCTGCCCAACAACTTTTGGATCTTGTAAAGAATCAAAAGTTTATCAGTGCTTAGTTGAGATAGAGTCGCTGACTTGATCGACTTTTGCCCTGCTATTTTCTGTCTCGAGTACCTTGCTCGTTTTGCTTTGATTTTTCCAATTGATAATCGATTCTTCTTTTCCATTTAGTTGTTATCGCCTTTATCGACTTTGATAACTTCTATTTCTGGAATTTTTGGGTATTCCAACTTTGACGGATTTGGAATCGAATTCTTTGGATTTTATTCACGCCTTCGAATGTGAATTTTAGTGAATTGATTTGATTTCTAAATTTAATCAATTCTTGATTATTTTCCCGATTTGTTGCTATCATTTATTAGCAACTTTGGTGATATTTTCTTCGGGATTTTTGTGAACATACTTTTTGAAGGATTCAATATTGATTCCTTCGGATTCTATTCACGTCTTTGTATGTGAATTCTTGTGAATTGATTTGGTTTCCAAATTTTAATCGATTTCATTCGATTCTATTCACGTCTTCGAACGTGAATTCTTGTGATTGATTGTTTCTACAATCATTTTTGTGATTTGTCACTTTAAAAATATAAAGGTTTCAATACTAGTAGTAAATATCAAAACTCTTTATCAAAATGTTTTCAATTTTCAATACAAAACTCTTTTTCTCAAACCGTTTTCCAATCTACTAGTATATACAAATCTTTATTTCACTCGTATGAGAAATCTAATTAAACGGCTTAGTAAAACAAGTGGTATGAAACGCTTGCGTTTACTTCGTCGGTTAATTCTTGGACTTGTTCGATTGAACCTCTAGTGACAATTTTATTAGTGAAGATTTACAGTTTGTTCGTAAATATCCGAGTTAAGCAAGTGGTTATGGGACATGAAGCTAAACTTTTATATTCACTAACTTAGTGTAATTGACACTTCTCGTTGATCATGACGATCATTCTTATGATTTAGACTAGCAATTGTGCGATGTCTCTTTTTGGTTAGGCTAGACACCATTTGTGTGGTTTCGTTCACACATACCTTTTCGGTTAGCCTAAACACCATTTGTGTGATTTCATCTCACACATATCTCTTTGTCGGCGTGGATAGCTTAGGCCTCGTCGGTGTGATTTTGACTCACACATATCTTTTTGTCGGCGTGGATAGCATAGGCCTCGTCGGTGTGATTTTGACTCACACATATCTCTTTGTCGGCGTGGATAGCTTAGGCCTCGTCGGTGTGATTTTGACTCACACATATCTCTTTGTCGGCGTGGATAGCTTAGGCCTCGTCGGTGTGATTTTGACTCACACATATCTCTTTGTCGGCGTGGATAGCTTAGGCCTCGTCGGTGTGATTTTGACTCACACATATCTCTTTGTCGGCGTGGATAGCCTAGGCCCCATCGGTGTGATTTCGTCTCACACATGTCTCTTGGGCTTTGGGGATTGTCTAGACACCATTTGTGTGATTTCATTCACACATACTTTCCTTTTGTTTGCGAGGTTAGTCTAGACCTCAATCTGTGTGATTCCGACTCACACATGTGGGGTAGCGCCCCACGGTCTTCGGGCCATTCGTGTGTCAAGATTTATGGCTTGCAACCATGAGATAGTGTCTCGTTATGCGTTGCACGTGTTGATGATTTTTCATGCTCACGTGTAGGTGAGATTCCGTGCTCCCGTTCTCGTTATGCGTTGCACGTGTTGATGATTTTTCATGCTCACGTGTAGGTGAGATTCCGTGCTCCCGTTCTCGTTATGCGTTGCACGTGTTGATGATTTTTCATGCTCGCATGTAGGTGAGTTTTCATGCTCCCGTTCTCGCTTTGCGTTACATGTGCTGATGAGATTTCATGCTCGCGTGTAGGTGAGTTTTCATACTCCCGTTCGAGTTTTCATACTCCCGTTTGAGTTTTCATACTCTCATTCGAGTTTCCGAACTCCCATTTGAGTTTTCGTACTCTCATCTTGTGATTTCTGGATTTCTTGTGTAGTCTTCTGGAATTTGTGCTTCACCAATTTTCGTGATTTCTATTGATAAGTTTTATCAATTTTTGATGCATTGGTGAATTCTTGTGTCATTGACTTGTTATGAATACAAGTTTAGGGTATGATATCCCTTTCTATCTTTGAGAAGATTCTTGTGACATTTTTGACAAATGAAAATTCGTTGGTATTATATTTTGATGTCAATTGCTTGTGATGTCGCTGTTTTAATCACGTGTTTTAAAAAATTGTTTCAAAAAAAAAAAAAAAAAAATTGTTTTCAAAATTTTTACAGCTTACGCTTTCAAAAGAATGAGGAAGCGATTTAAACATTTCAGCAAAATCGAGGACTATGACCCCTTTCTTTTACTGATTCGTTTAATTCCGGACTTGTCCGTTTGAGATTGAAAATTGTGAATTTCTTATATGGAATTAAAAGATGATTTTGTGCTTGTATTGCCCATTGAGTGCTTTAAGAATTCTGGTCGATGCGCTTGATCAACGTTATCGATAGGAATCTCCTAGACGCTTTGATGAGACAATCAGACACGATTTTTGAAAGATTTAGCTTTTCGAAAAAAGAATATTATTCAAAAACAACTCTTTTCCGATACTTCTATTCTTGCGATTCCCGAGTGGAATCAAGACCTTATCTTGTGTACCAATGCTAATCGTATTGGTTTGGATGTTGTTCTCTTGCTAGAGAAAACATGCTATTTCTTGTACTTCTGAATCATTTATGCCTATTGAGACTAGATATGCCACTCATGATCTAGTGATCGTGGCTATTGGTTTCGCTTTTAAAACTTTGGCATCATTATTTTTGGGTAAGAAATTTGTTCTCTACCCTGATCATGAATCTTGGGAATATTTATTTTCTCATAAAGAACTTAATTTACGTCAACCACGTTGACTCAAGTTCCTCGCATTTTGTGATCTTGATGTTCTTTGTATTCTCCCAGGAAGGGAAATCGTGTTGCCAATTGCACTCAGTCGTAGACAACAAGTGGTTGTTTCTTTGATGATGTCCGAATGGAATCATCCTTTTTCCAAGTTCATCGGACGTTTTGATATATTTCGTTATATCGAGCTTCGTCTCATCTCCTTTATGGAATAGCGTCTGATGTTCTTTTATGGTTATCGGTTCATTGGGCGTACAGTTATTGTACTACGCTGTTGTTCCAAATTATTCGTGATTCACCTATGAAAGGTGTTTTACGTCTCAGTCGGTCGGGAAAGTTAGTGCCTCGATATATTGGGCCATTTCCTATCACTGAACGTATTGGTTTCTTGGCTTATCGCCTCTTATTACCGGCTCAATTTTCTGATATTCATGACATGTTTCACGCGTCTTCCTTCTACGGAAATGCCTTAGGGATTCCGGTTTTATTCTTGAGCCCGGTATTATTGAAGAGATTGAAGTTTCACCAGATTTGACTTTGAGCAAGCACGTTCAAGCTCTCTCTCTCTTTCATACTCTATATGGTGAACTTCTTATTTTCAAATTTCGTCATTTTTATGATGATATGCTTTTATGGTTGTTACCTTTTGTCCATTTATTCCTTATGATTGCGAGGACGCAATTTCTTTAAGGAGGGGAGTCTGTAACAACCCAGGAATTTCTCACCAATTTGTAATCATCGTCATTTCGATTTAATGGTGATAGTTATTGCTGTTGGAATTTTAAAATCGGGTTGAAATTCTTTTATAAAAGTTATTAAAGGGTTTATCGGGCTTTAATATAAACTTGGCCCATATTTCTGTTGTTTGATGCTATGAAGTTTTCGAGTTATAACCGTTCCCCTCTTCATTAATCAAACCCGCCCCCGTTATTATTTTAAAACCCTAATTAAATCGATTGAGAAAAAAATAATGGCGGCATCTCATTCTTCCCCCTTTCGAGATTAGGGCTTCGTCAATTATGGCTGCTCGTCTTCGCGCTCGTTCGTCTTCAGGAGGTAGGGCCCGTTCAGTTCGAAGGCGACGACTTCATTGGCTCCTGCGTTCGTCTTCAATTTCGCGGCTTCGTCACCTCGTTCGAGTTCAACTTCGTCGCTTCGAACGGCGATTTCAGGGCTTCGGCCACTTCGACAAAGCAAAGGTGGGTACTTTATAGTACTCACATCTAATTAGACTCAGTTCAACTTCGTTTGCTTTTCTGTTTTCATGGTCTTCAGCTTTGATTTGATATTTGTTCGTTGTTGATACTTTTATGCCTTGAGTTCGTTTTGGGGCTGTTGATATTTGATATGGTTTGACTGGTTCGACTCTTTGTTCGAAATGATTTCAACTAGCGTGAGCATTTTTCGGCTTTGTTCGACCCATGTCTTCTGTTTGATGTGGTTGTTGGTCTGTAGCTCCATGTTATGATGTTCACCTCTCTTGTGTCATTGGTATTCATGACAATTGCATTGCATATGTCTTAACTATGCACTGTCTATTGTCCATTCAAGTCTGCATAATATTGTAGTTGCATAACCTGATCGTTCAAGTTGTAGTTTGCACTGTCCAATTTGCAGTTTGAGCATTGAGCATATTGTAGCCTTAGTCATTGCATTTGAGGTCAGTAGCATTCGTGCATCATTGTTATCTAGGTTTGCATCTGACATTTCATTTCTTGACCTGTTGCACTTGTGTACTTCTGTATTTGACATTGTCGAACTCAGTGGTGTAACTGGATTTGTGATCTGGTTCATGTATGGCCTCCATTGCATATATAATCTCGAGCCTTGTAGCATGGCTTGCATCACTGATTCATTTGAAGTCGTAACCTAGGACATTGGTCCCATGTCCGCTCTTTTGAGTTGCAATTCATGTCTTTAGTTCACTGTCTTGACTCATGTTTATTTTATACTTTGACTGCTGAAGCAGTTGCATTGATATTGAGACCTGTATTTCGATGTTTTGGTTCGAGGCTACACTTGTGTAGTTCTCTGGTCTTCCATCTGCTGATGTTGTCTTCTTACTAATTGCATTGACTTTGATTGTTGATAATAAATGTTATTGGCATGACTGCCACTCCCTGTTGTTGCAGTTTCCTTTTGATTCACTGTAATTTGGTTTTGGGAGACTGTTTGATATTTTTTTTTCACTTGTATTCCATCGGTTGTTACTGCATTTTTCATTGTGGCATCCATCCTCTTCCACTCTGATTAAGTTGTAGTGTTCAATTATGGTTATTTAGAACCATTTCATTGTTGGGAACTGTAACCTTGAATTGATGTCTTGGCCTCATTTCATTGGGTCACCATTGCATACATGTTTATGCACTTTCTTCCTTTAGCTTGTGTTAGCTGCAGCTTCAACTTTGCTTTGAATTGCAGTCAACATTTGTTTTGTTCTACACTTGTAGTATTGTTGCAGTGAGCTTTGTGCTTGTTGCTGGGTTACCTTATCTTGGGCACACATGTTTGTTTCACTGCATTCATGTCTTTTATGTTGCATATGCTCTGTGGCACTCTTGAACTTGTTTATGCTAGTTGCCACTGTTTCATATATGACATAGTCGCATTTGAGTTGTTACTGTTGCCTTGAACTGCTGCAACTGCATCTTTTGCTGTGTCACTTACTTAGTGCATTCGTTTGCGCTGTGCATTCATGTGTTTGCTCTGTTCAGTATTCTACAAGTATATTTCATATACTGGTTGCCATCGACTTAAAAACCTATTGCATTCCTCTTATTCATTTTATGTTGGAACCATTTCCTTGTGACCTTGTTATTGCTGCAATTCAATTGCAGTCTGCCCCTTTTTGAAGTGTGTTATGGTGCCATTTCATTGGTGCTCTCACCTTCATTTGGCTGTGTCTTCATGTTGTACACTGCCTTGTGCACTTGCTCATTTGAGTATACTTCTTCTCGTGCACCCCTCTGATTCTTTTTGTCTTGTGCGGTATGTTATGTACATTCATCATGTACATCTTTTACATTCATTGGGAACATCGTCACTGTTGTGGCGCGGCAGTGCACGCAAGCGTGAACTGCAGCCACACGGTATTCATTGGGTACATCTTTACTGTTGTGGCACGGCAGTGCACGCAAGCGTGAACTGCAGCCACACGGTATTCTTTGGGTACATTATCACTGTCGTGGCAAGGCAGTGCACGCAAGCGTGAACTGCAGCCACACGGTACTGCTTTTATTATTATTTCTTCTGCTTTTGATTTTAGGATATTTTGCGTATTATTACTGCTTCTATGCACTAATAACTGAGTTTGAATTAGACTGACCCGGGTATTATTTTCTTTTGAATTTAATACTCGGGTCAGACCGAGTATTCACAGGTTGTAGATTCTTAGCTTCGGGATGCTGCTTGAGCTATGAAGTTCTTTCATATCTTTTGGAGTAGTCGTCATGTATAGTAGTCGATGTAATTGTATATGAAGATATGTATTCATGTATATTATATTGAAAATGTACTTGTATGTATAACTTCCTGAGTCAACTGTTGTAGTTGCATCATATGTACCATATCAAATGTATTGTAACTGCCATCAGTTATTATATATATGAGATTTTTCTGTTCAATCTGTGTTCCGCATTTATTTAAAATCTTCTGTGTTATTGTGGATCTTGTTAGACCACTTCTCTGATAAACACTTTTAAGTGTGGTTTATTCATATCTATTTCCGCCGTTGTGATATGAATTATCTGTGACTGATTTATGTTATGCTTATTTCTATATTTGTTTCCGAGGATTATATATAGCCACCGCGTGATAGCTTTGAGTTTGCATCGGTATGTCGGATTTCCTCCTTAAATGAAATGCATGCTGTACTATCTGACATATCAATGTTCGCGCAAAGAAATTACACGGATGGTCGCTCCTCAACAGCCCTATTCTCCGTGCTAGTCGACAGCACTACACCGTAGTGTTCTTGGCTAGCATGGGTATAGAGGTGGGGCGTCACAAGAATCTCATCCTACAGAAAAAAGGAAGCACACGAATTCAACTCGATAAAAAAAACAAAATCAGAAATCACCTCTCTCTCAATATATATATATATAGTCATCGCTCGATCAAATTGCGATTGCATGTGTCGTGCACGAGCAGTTAGGGTTGGCGAGCTTGATGGGCACGGTGATGACATAGTTGTTAGTATGAAGTCGAGGTGATGGCGACGATAGGTGGGTCATGCGATTATTGATTGGGTGATCGGGGCGCTCGTGCACTGGAAAGAATTTGCACAGCAGTCGCTGATGATGGTGACTGTGAGGTAAGGGCGACTCTGTCGCGAGCGCGAGGTTGATAATTTGGCCGCGAGATTGGGAGCTCGTTCTCAAGCTAGAGGCAGGAGGTGGCGACTTCGAGTGGTACGAGGCAGTGACGCATGCGGAAATTCATGAAGGAGGCGGCAATTTTTGGTTAAGGTTCATCGACGGAGGTGAGTTATGGCAGGTTCAACATTCTAGGGTGGAGGCTGTGCGGTCATCTCTTGAAGAGGAAGGGTAATTTAAAATTTTAATTAATACTGTAACTAGTTTATTAATTAGAAATTTGAATAGTTCACTTATATATGTCGTAATTGCTTTTATGAGGTCTAAAAATGTACGTATAAGTCAGAGGGGCAGCAATGCTATGTAATGAAAAGAATTTGAAAACTGGAACGATAAGCAAAAATAAAATGATGGTGGAAAAACTCTCACTCATTTGGATTACCAAATTTTAAATTTTTAAATAGTAGAAATTAAATTTTGGATGCCAGTTGAATTATAAAATTTATTATTTGTGAATGATATAATATATATGGTAGAGTGCATACATACATACATACATACATACATATATATGTATGTATGTATGTATGTATGTATGTATGTATGTATGTATGTATGTATGTATGTGTATATATATATATTAGTATTTAGAGTGATATTTCTACATATTATAGTGGATGAGACCCTATGCGCCCCGCATAATAGCGGATGACCATATATACCGCGATATCCCCCTCGAAGTAAGATTGGAATTTTCAACGTTGATTAACATCTGTGGATGCAGGGAAATATGTTGGAGGGATCCAACTAGATTCCTCAAAAATGTTGATTAATATTCATATATAGTGATATATGATTAGTGTGAATAATCTATTATAGATTATTACTATGATATTGAATTACTAAATGTGGAAAAAAGCACGGACCTTAAATTGGTATTTTAAATACCACAAATAGTTTTTTTTAATTTAAGGATTTAAAAAGGATATTTTGAATATAAAAATATTTATAGGGAAATTTGGATTATTTTAAAGGGAATGAAGTGGAATGAAAAATATATATACATAATTTGATTTAGGTTACACTTAGCTATTCGTAAATTCGTTTAAATAGAGATTTTCAAATAACATCATATAAAGGAATTTGAAATGATAGTTTGAAAGTATGGGAAGGATTTGAAATCGATATTTAAAATAGATTTGAAATTAAAATGGGATTTATTGAGGAAGAGATTTATAAATGAAATTTTATAAATAAAAATTGGTTTTATAAATAAGTGAAACCCAAAAGAGTTTATAAATTTATAAGCGAGGTTTATAAATAAGGAAATGATGGTCAGTTGATAAATTGGAAAATATAAGTTTACGATGTGAATTTATATCGAGTTATGGGAATCGTTTTGGTAAAGAAATTGTGGATCTATTTTTGAATGGGAGAATAGTGGCAAAGTTGAGATATAATCGATGTGACACGAATCAAGAGGAATTTATAAATTAAATTTGGCAAAATTGGATTTTTTAGAATAAATTATTTTTCGAGAAATTAATATTTTTTTAAAATGGAATTTTAAATTACTATACTATGTAACTTAAATTGAGATTTAGAATATTCCAAAATTATAATGTTTAATATTTATTGAAATAAATTCTAATTTTATTAATCAGCTTTGTAACTTAATTAGTTATTAAAAATGATTTGGAAATGAGTTATTGATGTTATTTAAAATGTTATGATATTTTAAATTTACTTAACCATATTTTACAAATAAACTATTATTCTTTAAAAATACTTATTTTATATATATAATTTTAAAGGATTGAATTTGTTTATAAATTCTCTAGAGATTGGAAGCGAAGTTTGATAAATGAGTATTATTAGAAGAGAAATCTTATAGTGGGATTTTGGGAGCTTGAAGAAAAATTCCAAAGTGTTAAAAATACTAGAAATTCGAAAAATGAATTAGAATTCATAAAAGAACTTAGGAATGGGTATTTGGTGATATAAATAAGTGCATTCAACTTTGGAAATATTAAGGGATTCACAAATAAAATTTGTAAAGAATTGTGAGAATAGGAAATAAATGGGCTATTTCCTGAATATTGGGATAAAAAGATCTTAGCAAATATACTTATAAATATTCCTGAGTAATGGACGGAAATGATTTGATAATAGTTAACCTCAAGATTTTAAATATAGAACATATTTTCAAAGGGATGGGTTATAATTGGAAGTAAGAAAAAAAATATTCTAAGTATTGAAATGACTTGAAAAATATCCTATTAAGGATATAAGAATTTAAGTTTGATTTCCACTATTGAAATATTGGAAGCTTTTGAATATATATCTTATAAAGATATTTTGAGAATATTTTTTTAAAATTACAATGAGGCCAGATGATTGGTTATGGGTGTTTTATTGGTAGTTATATAACCGGCTATCAATATTGGCCAATTTCGTTAATCGTTTCGAAGAGACCGGAATCGAATTTAATTATCCGAAAACCATTTCAATCCTATTTGAGCTTAACGAATGAATACTGTGAAGATGATGAAGACAGTGATTTGGTTTGTCCAGACCAAGGATAACTTATGTGGACGAATGGTATCAGAACATCGTCATTGGAGGACGATGAGCATTCTAAGTAGAATTTTGTTCTTTAAAGGTAACGCTTAGCCTCGAGACTCATCAACCGGGAATGACAAAAACATGGAAGATGCAGCAAGGCTAAGTGGGTCGTGCCCAATTAGGGTACGTTATCTCCTTTCTAGAAGTCCTCGGAAACCTATATTTATGGATATGGTTATGCATGAAAGAAGGAGCACTCGATGGTAAGGGTGGGAACACCTGGGGTGATAACATATTCGGTCTATCTAGTTAAGGGGTAGGCTGGCCTTGTGTAGCAGGGTATCCCAACATGGTCCTCAGTATATTGTTCTGGAAATGTATTGTGATGGGGGTGCCCCAGTGGCCCAGTCGTTCGATGGAATCCATTCTCCAATTAGCGCCGTGTGGTTTTGATTGTGCCTAACTATGCTGAAACGTGAGATGTAAGCATTTCAACTATTTTCTATTTACATTGTTTAGACACTATTATAATATCAGACGATTTTGTTAAAAATGTTTTGGCTATCGTAAGATAAAAAACCGTCGTGTTTATCTATGGCGTGGTCTAACGACATACCATTTGTTTTTTTTCAAAGGATCTGAAAAGTTAATAATTCAAATTGAGTGTGTTCTCTCACGCTGGTTTTCCAGCTTGACTCGAGTGTTGTTTTATTATAATGCTCAGGTCAGAACGAGTATTACAGATTCATGATAGGATGCTATGGAGCTCAGGAGACGAGCTGGATGACAGAGGCGTATCTCCATACTTGGTTATTTTTTCGCTTATGAGGACAAGTTGTTATAACTGTCCAGATTGATGTATTGATTATTGTACTCTGATGATTGCAAGTATAAAAAGGTTATAGATTCTTTTGTATAAAAATTTGTTAAAATATATTATATTTTGTTTCGCTGCGATTGTGAGATTCTGTGTTGTTGTTTATTTTCTTTTACCTCTTTCTTCTTCTTTACCCTAGTTATTCGCTCTTTCGTACAATTTGGGTAGAACAGGAGTGAATTTTTATCAACTCAAAGGGTAAGGAACTGTGGGTCGCTACATTTGGTATCAGAGCAGAAGGTTAAGTGAGAACCTTGGCTATGGTGGGGATTTTCTCATTAGAGATAGGGTCAGTAGTACTCTAGAATGACTTGAGTGTAATAATAGATATGAGCGCGTATTTGTTAGTGAATATAAATGGTTTTACATTGTGTTAATTTATCTGTTGAGTGGTACATAAATTCTATTCGAGTAATGGGACGCCACCAAATCGATAGGAGTTTTTAAACACTTGAATAGAGTAATTCGACACAATATTATTTTAAAGCGGGTAAATGAAATAATTTGACCCAAATTATATTTTTGATAAAATGGAGAATAATTTTCTAAAAATTATTATAGTGTTGTGTTTGGTTGTTATTATATAATGAAAATAAGATTATAAAATTGGAAACTGTTATATATAACAAAAGGGAGATCGTATAAGTATGAATTATACAAACAAGTTAAAAACTACAAATGGGTTCAAACCAAAATTTGGAAAATTTAAATCTCGGGGATTTTTAGAAGTATTTTCCAAAGCGTTCAAAGATAAATAATAGCACTATTATTTAGAGATATTTTTGAATAAAAAAGTGGTGTTAAATGGATGTTGGAAGAAATATAGCACTTAACTCACTTCAGCCATTGGAAAATAATCCTACTGATGACTACGCAGCATCACCAATATTCATTTTTGAGTTTCTAGGTGACAGATTGCTACCACAGTGAATTGATAAGCAATTTTTTGGTGAAAACAAGTGTCGTTTTCGAAATTCTGAAGAGAAACTATTTTGAATGGAACCAAGTGAATTTTGAAAATCCAAGGATGTTGTTTGTTAAACCAAAAGGAGTGTGCATACATATACATATATATATATATATATATATATAAATATATATATAATTTCAAAGTGATTTGAAAAATATATTGGGAGTTTGAATCCTAGAATTTTAATATAAATATTAGAAAGTGAGGCAATAATAAATTTGAATGGTAAAATTGCTACATGAATAAAAATAAGGAAGTGGAAAAAATTCTGAAATTGAAATTGAATTCTCACTTGACTTACAATTGAATGAATTAAAATAAGTGTGTTTGGAGTGAAATTTAATCTAAGCATGAATAACTCAAGTTTGCTTTTGAAATGTTGGTTAAAAGGATTTAAAATGTAAATAAAAAGTTGAGTTTGATTTGAATCATATGGAGTTTAATTAGATATGTAATGTGAATTATAAAGAGACCATATAACTATAAGTTATAAAAATTGAATTTGGATTGGAGCTAATATCGAATTGAAGTAAATATAAATTTTGAATTTTGGAATATTATAAAACCATATGGTATAAATTTTGAATGAAATAAAAATTAAGTGAAAATTGGAATTGTGAATGAATAAATTGGAATAACTTATAAAAATTGGAATTTATGAAATAGAAATATACTAGGGCTATAAATAAATGTATAATCTCGAGTTAAAAATAAAAAGTGAATGTATTCGAGTGTAGAATTGATATAGAAATGTGAAAAATAAGTTGTGTGACTTATTAAATTGAAAAGCAAGATAGAAAACCTAAAATAAAATTGTTTGATATTTTGGTAAGGGAAGTAAAGTCCAAACTTGAAGTTTATAATAAAATTGAACTCAAGAAAATTAAATGAAGTGATTTTTTGAAATAAAGATCAGAAATTAAATGTGGAACTTGAGTATAAATTAAAATTCGACAAAATGTAAGCGAATAAAATATAATTGAAAAAATTGTCGAATAAAATAGAAATGGATTGGGATAGTGATGACTTGAGTTACAAATATTTTCAATTTGCATACGTATAAATTGAATATGGCCTTGATATCATTTAAATGAATTCAAAAATGAATTTGAATAAGGAATTGAAATTGAAGTGGATTAAATGAATGAACTAATTAATTAATTAGTAAATGAAATGGAAGTTGGTTGCAATAGAAATGAACTTAAGTTATAGAGTCGAATAATTTAAAATAAACGAATTAACTTAAGCTAATATATCTGAATGAAGTTTGGCTCAAATAAAAGTGGGAAATGGTTATTAAATAAAATAACATGGAATTATCCTGAGTTGAATAAAATGGATTCGGGTGTAATGAATGTGAATATGAATGGAATGTAGTGAATTGATTGAGAATAAATTTGAAATGGAATAAAACTGAAATTTAAATTGATTTAGAATCAATTTGACATAGCTATAAACTGAGATGGTTGTTTTATTAAATGAATAGCGTCAAATTTGCATAGAAAAATTGTTTTCCGATGCAAATGAAGTAAATAAAATTCGACGAATAAATAGAATGTGAATAAATTGACTTTTAATCAATTTGGAATGGATATGAGTTGTTTGGTATAAAAATAAATTGAATGCGTGTAAAGTGAGCGTAAATTATTTAAATATGAATGAAATGGTATATGGATTGTTTGAAAGTAATTAAATTAGTATCGAGACCCTATAATTGCTTATAAATAAATGTTTACGTGTATTGCTTTTGAAGCTATGTGTTTTAACTATTTAAATAAGTGAAATGTTAGTAAATTTTCATATTTTAATACTTAGATATTTAAATTGAGTTAGTACAGGTACCCAGGGGCCATTTGGTTGGTTTTTGGTCATGCAAAATTGCATATAAAAATAAGCCGCTTGCTTAAAAACGCTAAATAAGGTATGTTTTTGGGTAAAATATCGCAAAATTATAAAGATTGATATATATATATATATATATATATATATATTTGTTTTCCGACCGCATGGGTCGATGTATATATATTTATCTCTCTTGTCATATTGTAAAAGGTCCTCCGTGAAGAGACTCTGCCAAAAAAATTTGAAAATTTAGGGTGTTAGAAAATTTTTGAAATTTTTGGAAAATTTTTGTTAACGGCAAAGTGATATCAAATTGAAACTGAAATAAGAGATTTTGGAGTTAGAGTTGAAAACTAATTGTTTGAGGTAAAACTAAAAGATTAGGAGAGTGGGATGCCGAGTTGGACTAAGTGGGTTTTAGATAAGTATCGTGTTTGGAGCGTTTTCCTGTCTTAGCAATTTCAGGGACGAAATTCTTTTAAGGGGGGAGGAATGTAACGATCTGGATTTTCGTCGTTTGATTTTGAATATTTAAGTGGTTTTAAAATATTGAATTTTGAATACAAATTGATTTTTAGATATGAAGATTCTAATTGAAAACTTTAAAATGAATTTAAAATTCCACATATAGTGATTTAATAAATAAATTAAATTTTTGGAATTAATAATTAAAAATCGCTTGAATAATTGAATTGGAATTGCTTATGAAACTAAAACGATTTCTAATGTCGATGTGAATTCTATTTGAATTTGACATGAGTCAGAAAAATTTTAAAACTAAAATTTCAAGCGATTTTGTAAAAATTTGAAATCTTCGATTTAATCGACGAGTTAAAATAACGATTCGGGGGCATAGTCTCGGAATTTGATGAAACTAGTTCCATTGGATCCGTAATATTGAATTATTATCGAATTTCAAATTTCCTAGTGTTTGGTATTATGATTTGGTCGTACGGGATATAAACGTGCTAAAATTTTATACCGAAAGTTCAATATAATAATTTGGTTCGAAAAGCCATCTTCTCCATACGATCGAATTAGGACTTGAGACCTTTTCCATTGCGTTCAAAATAAGGGTATAACATTATGAATTCCTAGCGGCATGCCTTGATATGGGTTCGAGATTTTGAGTTGCGTAGATCGATATGTTTTGAAAATTTAAACAATTTATATTTATTCATTTGGACAAGGCTGTCCCTTCTTTCATTCAGTCAGTGTACACCTCATTTCCTTGTCAAGCACGCCTTCTTTCTTTTCCATCACTTTCCCTTCTCCTTTTTATAAATGCAAAACGAACGAGGAAAGAGAAAAAACAAGGAAAGGGAAGACGAGAATGTCGTCCCACCAAAAAGGAAACAAACGAATTCAACTCGATGCGAAAACAAAATCCGAAATCGCCTCTCTCTCAAAAAAAAAAATTCATCGCTCGATCAAATCGCGTTTGCATGTGTCATGCATGCGGCAACTAGGGTTAGCGAGCTTGATGGGCGCAGTGACGTTGTGGTTGTAAGCGTGAAGTCGACGTAATGTCGACGACAGGTGGGTCATGCGAATTGTGATTTGGCGATCGTAGCGCTCGTGCACTGGGAAGAATTTTCACAGCAGTCATAGGTGGTGACGACTGTGTGGTGAGGGCGACTCTATCGTGTGCTCGAGGTCGAGGGTTTGGGTGCGAGATTAGGAGCTCATGCTCGAGCTGTAGGCAGGATGTGGCCACTTTGACTGGTACGAGGTAGTGACACAGGCGCAAATTTTAGAAGGCGGCGGTGATTTTTGGTTGAGGTTCATCGACGGAGGTGAGTGATAGCAAGTCCGATAATCTTGGATGGAGGCTATGCGGTTATCTCATGAAGAGGAGGGGTAATTTGAGATTCAAATTAATACTGTAACTAGTTTATGAATTAGAAATTAGAGTAGTTCACTTATATATGTCATAATTGCTTTTACGAGATCTAAAAATGTACGTAGCAAGTCACGAGGCAGCAATACTATGTAATCAAAAAGAATTTAAAATTTGGAACGATCAACAAAAATAAAATCTTGGTGAGAAAACTCACTCGTTTGGATTACCAAAATTTAAATTTTTAAATCGATGAAATTAAATTTTGGATGTCAGTTGAATTATAAAAATTGAATGATATAATATATATATATACATATATATATATATATACATATATATATATATATATTAGTATTTGGGGTAGTATTCCCGCATATTATAGCGGATGAGACCCTATGCGCTCTGCATAATAGCGGATGACCTTATATAGCGCGATATCACCCACGAAGTTGGATTGGTATTTTTAATGTTGACTAACATCTATGGATGTACGAAATAGGTTGGAGGGATCCAACTAGAATCCTCAAAAATGTTGATTAATTTTCATAAACAGTGATATATGGTTAGTCTGAATAATCTTTTATAAATTATTTCTATGATATGGAATTAATAAATGTTGAAAATAGCATAGACCTTAAATTTGGTATTTTAAATACCATAAATGGTATTTTTTGAAATTTAAGGAATTAAAAAGGAGATTTTGAATATAAAAAATTTATAGGGAAATTTGGATTATTTTAAAAAGAATTAAGTGGAATGAAAAATATATATATATATATATATATATATATATATATATAATTTGATTAGGTTATACTTAACTATTCGTGAATTCGTTTAAATTGCGATTTTTAAATAAAATTGTATAAAGGAATTTGATATGATACTTTGAAAGTATGGGAGAGAGTTGGAATCGATATTAAAAATAGATTTGAAATTAAGAGGGTATTTATTGAGGAAGAGATTTATAAAATGAAATTTTATAAACAAAAATTTGTTTTATAAATAAGTGAAACCTAAAGGAGTTTATAAATTTATAAATGAGGTTTATAAATAAGGAAAATGATGGTCAGTTGATAAATTAGAAAATATAAGTTTACGATGTGAATTTGTATCGAGTTATCGGAATCGTTTCGATAAAGAAATGGTGGAATCTATTTTTAAATTTGAGAATAATGGTAAAGTTGAGATATAATCGATGTGATACGAATCAAGAAGAATTTATAAACAGAATTTGGCAATACTGGATTTTTAAAAATAGATTTTTTGTCGAGAAATTAAAATTGTTTTAAATGAGATTTTAAATTACTATGCTATGTAATTTAAATTGAAATTTAGAATATTCCGAAAAGTTTGTTATTCTAATATTTAATATTTATTGAAATAAATTCTAATTTTTATTAATCAGCTTTGTAAATTAATTAGTTATTAAAAATGATATGGAAATGAGTTATTAATGTCATTTAAAATGTTTTGATATTTTAAATTTACTTAAACATATTTTACAAATAAACTATTATTCTTTAAAAGTACTTATTATATATATAGTTTTAAAGGATTGAATTTATTTGTAAATCCTCTCGATATTGGAAGCGAAGTTTCTTAAATGCGTATGATTTTAGAAGAGAAATCTTATAGTAGGATTTTGGGAGCTTGAAGAAAAATTCCAAAGTGTTAAAAATACGAGAAATTCGGAAAATGAATTGAAATTCATAAAAGAAGTTAGGAATGAGTATTTGGAGATATAGACAAGTGCATTTGACTTTGGAAATATTAAGGGGTTTTGTAACAACCCGCATATTTTACGATTGAATATTTAAATATTTTATTTAAATACTTCATCGTTAGTCGGATTATAGTCCGAAAAGCTACTTTTGTAAACAGTCGAATTAGAACTCGAGACCGCTTCCATTGAGTCCAAAATGCCGTTTGCAACCGTTTTGAGTATAAACATCGATATGTTTTGAGTTGAGTGAATTTTGCTATTTTTCACTTAGGGCTTTGGGTTTTTGTTTGGGTTCAACCCACTAACCCAACTCATCTTATATCATTACTCCACCCCTCTCCTCTTCATTACTTCACTTTCATTTTCTAACACTCAAGCTTCATCAAAAATGGAGGAGGAGATTGGAAACTAAAATCCTAAGCCCTATGTTCTTTGCAAATTCAAGTTATAGCTCCAAATTCAAAGAGAAGCTATTGGTAAGCATCCTCTTCTTCTTCTCCAACTCATACTACCTTCAATTTCATAAATTCCTAAACCTAATTTAGGAAATGTTCTTCTTTTGAGCTTAGATTCAAGCTTCTTGAGTTAGAATTGAAGAGTGATTGTTCTTGCCTTGCTCTATAGCTTCTTCTTCATTATTTTGAGTAAAAGGTGAGATTTTTTGTCTCACATCTATGTCTATAACTATCTTTGATTGGTGGGTATGAATTCCTAACACTTATTCATGTGCATTTGCTTTTGGTTTGGATTGATTTGATGAATATTTCAATTTTGGGTGTTTTGAAGTCAAATCTTTAAAATCCTAACTTTGATGTTTGAACATGCTTTTGGTGATGCATTGAAGAGCCTATAGAGCTGGGTTGGTGATTGGCGTAAACCCTTAGTGCCCGTTGCTCGTCCGGTTTCAATCGTTGAGAGTTTGTTCTTTATTTGATAGGCTGAAAAAAAGCCCTAGCGTCAGTCAGTCGACTGACCTTTGCAGTCAGTCGACTGGCTGTAGCCAATAAGTGTTCCGGGGACTTTTTGCAGAGGCTGGAAGCCTCTGTTTCCTGCAATCAGTCGACTGGCCTCTGTAATCAGTCGACTGACTGCAGGAAATGAAACTTCCAAGTTTCTGGATCAGTCGACTGACCTTTGCAGTTAGTCTACCGACCTGCTTGCTTTTGCTTATTTAGCCAATTTTGCTTGAAATTCCAATTTTTATCGATTCATGGTTTTTCGATATGTTGTTATCATTTATTATCGACTTTGATGACTTCTATTTTGGAATTTTTGGGTATATCCATTTTGATGGATTTGATATCGATTTCTTTGGATTTAATTTGCGTCTTCGAATGTGAATTTTGGTGATTGATTATTTCTACAATCATCTTTGTGATTTTTCACTTCTAAATTCGAAGGTTTCTATACAAGTAAAATATTCAAACTTTTTCACAAAAATGATTTCAACTCTATTTTCAATATCAAACTCGTTTATAAAACAGTTTTCCAACCTATTAGTATTTACAAACCTTTACCTCACTCGTGTGGGAAATCTAATTAAACGGCTTAGTAAAACAAGTGGTATGAAACACTTGCGTTTACTTCGTCGGTTAATTCTTGGACTTTTTCGATTGAATCGCTTGTGACAATTTTCGAGTTGAGACTTACGGTTTGTTCGTAAATATTTAAGTTAAGCTAGTGGTTATGGGACATGAACCTATACTCATATATTTACTAGCTTAGTGTAATTGACACTTCTTGATGATCGATGATGATCATTTTATGGCTTAGACAGCAATGTGCGATATCTCTTTGTCCACGTAGGGGACAGTACCTCGTCCTATTGAGCTTCGCCTCATTTCTTTTATGAGCTAGCAACCCATGTTCTTTTATGATATTCGGCTCATCAGATGTACCATTATTGTACTACATCGATGTCCCGGCTTTTCGATTCATTAGACGTACCGTTATTGTACTGCGTCAATGTTCCGAATTGTTTGAGTTTTGGTTCATCGGATGTACCGTTATTGTACTACATCGATGTCTCGGCTTTTCGATTCATTGGACGTACCGTATGTATTGCGTCGATGTTTTGAATTTATGGTTAGCGACCATGAAATAGCATTCCGTTTGTGATACACGTGTTGGTGAGTTTACATGCTCCCGTTTATGATAGGCCTCCCCCTTTTTGTGATTTCTGGATTTCTATTGATGATTTCTAGAATTTGTGTTTCACCAAAATTCGTGATTTATATTGATAAGCTTTATCAATATTTTTGTATTGATGAATTTGTGTTTCACTAACTTTTGTGAATTTGTGTTTCAACAACTTTTACGATTGGCATTGATAAGTTTGTCAATATTTGTGGTTTGGTGAATAGAGTAAATAATATGACATTCTTTTTGATGTTATGAGATTTCTTGAGATATTGTCTGATTTTTGTAGTTGTCAAATGTTTACTTTTCATGGTATGGCATTATTGTTATCATACGTTTTGTTATATCTCTTATTCCATCTCATTTTATCTGATATTTATAGCTAGAATGATCCGTTTATTATTTTCTTATTAAATAATACTCGGGTCAGACCGAGATGTTACAGGTGCTTCTACTTGACTCCTCATCTGGGAGTGTTACCTGACTTTTGGCTAACTACACTATATTGGTTGTTTTTGTTGTTATACATTCGAGATAGAGACTCCTTGATGTATACATATTCTTTTATCTAGCACTTGTATCTATTCTTTTGTTATACTGTGGATCTTGTTTGACCACTACTCTGATAAACACTTCTAAGTGTTGTATATTCTTATCTATTTCCGCCTTTGTGATATGGATATGTGTGACTGATTGTGTTATGCTTATTTCTATATTTGTTTCCGAAGATCGTATAGCCACTGTGTAGTAGCTTTGGGTTTGTATCGATGTGTCGGATTTCCTCTTGAAATGAAATGCATGTTATACTATCTGACATATCAGTGCTCGTACAAAGCAATTACAAGGATGGTTGCTCCTCAACAGCCTTATTCTTCGCGCTAGTTGACGACATTACTCCGTAGTGTCCTTGGCTAGCGTGAGTATAGAGGTGGGGCGTCACAGCATGGTATCTGAGCCAAACTTTGAAACAATATAGAATAATTTAACAAGGATCGTCGTCCTAAGTCCATCTTAGGAGTCGTGCCTTATGATTTTATTCGAGACATTGGACCCGTCCTATCCTATTTTCTTTGCGATTCCTTGTTTTATCAATCATTATTGTTTGATATTCATTTTGAGAATAACTTTTCCTTCTTCTTTCTTTGTTTCTTAAAGAAGAGAAATGGTTAGACCATGTCGTCCCAGCGCCGATCAATCCAGTGCTACTCCCCAAGATGGAGTATTTATGTCTGCACAACAACTTCTAGATTTGTAAATAATGCTCAAGCTGTCGGACCCATTCCCGAGCCTACTCATCCTAGATCCGGTTTTGCATGCTTGAGCAGAGACTATACAGATTTGGGTGGAAGGCCATTCAGGAGATCCGAGAGCGTTATAGAAATTCAAGCTTGGCTCAAATCGTGCGATCGCATCTTTTCTCGCTTGAATCTTGTTGATTTACATCGAGTCCAAGTGGCTTCTAGCATGCTCCAAGAAAGAGCATTAGATTGGTATGAATCTTGACTTTGGAGATTATCGAAGCAGATTTTACTTGGGAGCAATTCTGGGAAATATTTGAATCAAAGTTTGTGCCAGAGATTGAAAAAGTAACTTTGGCCCGGCGTTTTATTGACCTTTTTCAAGGTGAATCTTCCGTGACAGAGTATGTCGCGTCTTTTGAATCTCTCTCTAAGTATGGGGTTGAGTATATAAATACCCCATTGAAGAAAAATCAGAGGTTCGTCTATGGGTTGAATAAGAACCTCAAGAAGCCATTACTTCTGAAACTAGAAGTTTCTTTTGATCAGCTTATTGATATCGCTCTTTGACTTGAAGAGGCGGATAATGGGAGTGATGTTGAAGTTGTGTGTGCTAGACAAAATTTTAACAATAGCATGAAGAGGCCTATTAAATTCAAAGGCCCCAATCCCAACAAGAGAGGGAAGCAAGAAACTCTGGTAGCAAAGAATCCTACATCTAATCGGGGACAGTGCTACAACTATGGTTCCACGGACCATTATACTAATAGGTGTCTGAAACCTCTCTTTTGTCGTTATTGCAAAAGTTCGAATCATCTTTAATCTTCATGTCCCAAACTTCCAAGCAAGAGAGAGGGAAAGCTAAATGCGCCTGGTAACACTTCTTGTGATCAAGGTATTTCTCATTCAATCCTTGATGACATTTGTTTTGTGATTATTCTTTTCGAGTTCTTGTTGATATGGGTTCATCTCCTTATTTTTATATCGAAAGAACTTATTGATTTCTTTTCTTTAAATATTTTGGGCTTGATGCCTTCGCTGAGAATTGCTATAAGGATAGTGGATCTGCAACGCTCAGTTTTCTTTAAAAAGATGTGAAGATTATTTTATGTGATTATTCTTTCCGATCCGATTTGCATGTTATGCGTTACTTAGACTTCGGAATTGATTTTTTTGGAAAAAGGATTGGCTTAATCATTATGAAGCCATATCATATGTCCCGAGTGGACTATTCATCTTCGACATTCTCAATCTGTTAAGCATATTTCTATTTTATTTTCTTTTTCTTTGTGATTTTGATTCCAATTTGATGGCATCATTTTATTGCTTAAGCCCACTTGATGAGCAATGTGTTATTTCCCTCATTCAAGTAGTTCGAGAATTTTACAGTATTTTTGAGCTTGTCTTAGGATTATCACCTAAGCAAATCTATTGAGTGGTGCTAAGGTCTTTTCAGTTCGACTTTGCCACCAGTTTTCATTAGTTATGATTTACGGACGATAGCATTCCACTAACTGCATTCCGCACTCATAATGATTCTTATGAATTAATTATTATGTCATTCAGTTTGTCCAGCTTATTTCATCCATTTTATGAGTCGAGTATTCTACGAATATCTCGATGACTCCATTCTTGTATTTATTGATTTTGGATGAAAACAGCAATTTAAAATTTTGCAAATCTTTTTCATAAGATTTATTTATAAGTATGATTGGATTTTTGCTCTTGAAACGAACAGAGAATATTCGCAAAGTTCTTAAGAGAAATATTTATCATATAGGAGATGATTTTGTGATTGTATTGCCCATTGAGTGCTTTAAGAATTTTGGTCGATGTGCTTGATCAACGTTATCGATAGGAATTTCCTAAACGCTTTGATGAGACAGTCAGACACAATAAATTGACTTGTAAAAAGTAAATTTTTCTAAAAAGATGATTACATAAAGATAATTGTAATTTTGAAAGTTTTAGCTTTTCGAGAAAGAGGATCAATTAAAAGAACTTTTTTCCGATACTCTTATTCTTGTGATTCCCGAAGAGATCCAAGACTTTATTGTTTATACCGATGCTAGTCGTATTGGTTTGGGTGCTATTCTCTTGCGAAAGAGAATGTGCTATCACTTATGTTTCTAAATAATTAAAGCCTATCGAGATTAGGTAGCCACTCATGATCTAGTGCTCACGGCTACTGTTGTCGCTTTCAGAGTTTGGCATCATCATTTATTTTTAGGGGAGAAATTCGTTTTCCACTCCGATAATAAATCTTTGAAATGTTTATTTTCTCATAAGGCACTTAATGTTGGATCGAGTTCCTTGCATCTTATGATCTTGATATTCTTTATACTCCCGAAAAGGGAAATCGTGTTGCCAATGCCCTTAGTCATAAGCAACAAGTGGTTGTTTCTTTTATGATGTCTGAATGGAATGATCTTTTAACCAAGTTCATCGAACGTTTCAATGTACTTCGTTTTGTTGAGCTTCGTCTCATTTCTTTTATGGACTAGCGTCCGATGTTCTTTTAAGGTGTTCTATTCATCGGGTGTACCGTTATTGTACTACATCAATGTCCCGGGTTTTCGGTTCATTTAACGTACCATTTTACTGCGTCAGTGTTTCGAATTATTTGAGCTTTGGTTCAGCTGGCGTACCGTTATTGTACTACGCCGCTATACTAAATTATTCGAGTTTCTAGTTTCTCGGGCGTACCATTATTGTACTACGTCATTGCACCGGCTCAATTTTTCTACTATTCATGATGTTTTCCACGTCTCTCAACTACGGAAATGCCTTAGGGATTCCGATTTAATTTTTGAGCCCTGTGTTATTGAGGAAATTGAAGTTTCACCAGATTTGACTTATGAGCAACACCCTATTTGCATCATTGCTTCGAAGGTTAAACGCCTTCGAAATGAAGATTTCCCTTTTTTGAAAGTTCAATTGTAACGACCCGCAAATCCGTACCCCTTGAGTCAACACTATTCTACAACAATCAACTCAAGTTGTACAGAAATACGAACCATTTGGGTTAAAGAAGAAGAGGTAGAAGAAGAAAATAGAAAAACAACATCAGAATATAACCATCGCAAAGGAATAAAATATAATATATAATAAAAGATCTTTACACAAAAACAAATATATCTGTTTATACATTACATCATCAGAGTACATCAATCACAAAACACACAATTGGCAGTAATCACAACCTGCTCTCGTACAACTGAGTACACAACTAAACAACATAGCGGGATATATGTATACAAGTACGAAAGTACGTATCGTCATCCAGCTCGTCTCCTGAGCTCCACAGCATCAAATCCTGTATCTTATAATACTCGATCTGACCCGGGCATTATAGTTAAATAACACCCGAGTCAGTCTGGAATACCAGCGTCAGAAAATCACACTCAATTGATTATTAAAGTTTCAAAAATCCTTTGAAAACAAAAGCATCTCGTAAGACCACGTCACAAATATACATGTCCGGTTTTTACTTACGATGGCTAAAACAATTTTTATAGAAATCCTATGATATTATAATAGGGTCTATATACAAATACTTGTAAAATAGCCGAAATTGTTACATTATTAAATTCCAGCTACTGGCCACAGAGTGGGTAATAAAACAAAACTCGTACAAGGCTCGTAGGGAGAATGGATTTCCAACTAATGATTAGACACTGGGGTACCACCTGTCACAGTATGTGGCCTAGATCACAGTACCGAGGAGTACGCCCGCTCCCCTGCAACACAAGACCGGGACTACTCCTTATTGGATAATCCCGAGTGAGATCACCCAGCGGTTGGGATCAGCAACCGCCCACTAAGCCGAAATAAAAGGGACACTTAGGCAGGGATGACCTCACCCTGCTTGGGTGCTACCCACCTAGCCTTGCTGCATAAACCGTGATTTTCAGTCATTCTCGGCTGATGAGGCTTGAGGCTAGGCGTTACCTTTATAGAACATATCCTTTAGAATGCTCATCGTCCACCTGACGATGTCCCGAAAGCATTCATCCATACAAGTCCGTCCCGGGTTCGAACGGAACCGAAGGCACTATTCCTACTACATCCATTTTGAAAATATCCTCAGGATTAGTAGCGACTAGCCCTTGCACTTCACTGCTCCATCTTCGCATCCAAACTCGTTTTCCACGAAAATGTACAAACCAGATCGAAGTGGTTTTTGAGAAATAAATCCCAATCCCGGTCTCTTCGAAACGATCAGCGCATTTGGCCAATATTGATAGTCGGTGATTTAACTATCAATTAATATTCACAAACAACCATCAAACAATAAATAATTTCTCAAATTATTTATTAACCTCAAAAATATCTTTACAAGATATATTTTTATTTTCAACCCTTTGGAAACAGTTCAAATCTTCTTTCTTTTTCAAAATAAACTTTTCCAAATATTTTCTTTCTCTACTGAAATCACCAAGCACAAAACTAGATTTTTAAAATAATTTAAAACACTTTACTTTGAAATATACTTTAAAATATTTAAGGTAAAACTACTTCAAAAAAATTTGTTAAAAAAACATACTATATGAATATTTGAAAATAAGGTTACTTAATAGAATATAAAACTAGATTTTCACTTTTAAAAACAAAATACTAAGTCACTCTTTAAATAATTACTGCTAAAATAGATTAAAGGAAATACTTACTTTTAGAATTTAAATATTTAAAAATAATAAATTTTCCAAAACTTAATTTTTTTAAAAAAACTTTAAAACCTTTAATTTATAATTTAAAATTCATTTTGAAAACGTACTTGGTTATCCAGGGAGAATTTCCAATCTCAATCACTTAAATCAATTTCCCAAATTGATTCCCAATTTATTCCATTTGAAATAAATTTCTTTACTTACTCGGTTCATTTCAAAATTCATTAATTATAGACTTTATTATTATTATTTTTCGTTTGATTTTAAACCTTTTTAACAGAAATATACGAATTTCGGTTTCTCCCAAATTCTTCTTTATTCTTTTGAATATTTTAAATCTTAAATTTAAAATAAATGTTTAGTTCTTTTAAAATAATAATACTGAAGTTTAAAATTCATTAATCTTCTGATTATTCAAAATTTCCCTTTCTATACTCAAGATTTATTTATTAGAATTTTAAAGTCACTTTATTTCTTTCCCAATTCATTCTTAAATTTATTCAAATTTCTATAATTATTTTACTTACAAATTCACTTCTTTTATTTTCCTTCCAAAATCCAATTTATATATTTTTGGTAATTCGTTATACCCAATCATGTCCAATCAAACCATAGCATTCAATATGCTAATAAAGTTCATCATAGAATATCAAATAATCACAATAGGGGATATTAAATAATTTAAATAAATGTTGAGGGATCCAGTTGGATCCCTCCAACCTGTTTTCCCTGCATCCACAGACATTAGCATAATATAAAATGCCAATTCCAAAATATACCATACAATAACACATCAATCAATTCAACCATTCAAACAATTATTTAAATTCAATCATTTAAATTTAAATTCAGCTGAGTGAGATTAACTCACCTTTGCTTCTATTTTGCAAACCGACCCACACCGGCTTGATTCATCACGATTTAGACCTTGTAAAGACATTAAATGATTTTATTAATATTGAAATAAAATCGAACCATTAAGTACCCTTTAATAGTTCAATTGATTAATGATTTAAATTTGAACTTATCTTCTCTTAATTAATTTCTTAGTGACTAAAATAATTTAGATCTAATTAAACAAATACAACTTCATTATTAAATTAACTAGTAAATGTAAATAGGTATATAAATTTTCAACCTTTTTTTATTCAAAATCTTATACATATATACATATTTACTGTTTAAACAATTCCTAATATATCAACATGTATATATTTAAATAGAATTCTATATATATATATATATATATATATATATATATATATATTTCTCATTTTCTGGAATCCTCGAAATTAATTTGAAATATCCAACAATAACCTATGTAGATAAAAATCTAACCTTTATACACCTTCCTATGTTTTTTTTCTTTCTTTTTCTCGAATTCCTATAAATATGCATATAAATTTCTGTTTACTGCATATATATTAAAATGTGTGTATATAAAAAAAATACTTCTTTTCTGTAATGAATAAAACAGTAATTAACTTCACTGTTAAATGCTTAAAACAGATTTCCCTTTTTAAATCCTCATTGAAACTTATTTTTTTTTCTTCTAACAAATATATATACATATACAAATTACTCATTAAACTTAAATAAAAACAATTCGCTTATCATACTGCTCCTCAATCTCCATACTACTAGCTTGACCAAACACTCAACTTGATACACTGCCAACACGTCGACACCCAATCGAACCCTTTGAATACCTCACGAACTCCGAGACCAACAGCCAAAATCGATCGAGCCCTACGTAACGCAATTGCCGTCGCTCTGCCCACCGAGTCCCCATCGGCCCGACGAATTGCTCGCTACCTCGTTTCCCCCCCTGATCGAACGAATTCGATCTAAGCAAATAAGCTTCAGGAGCTTGAAAGAACTTCAAAAATTAAACTAGGGAGGAAGAGCTTTCTATTCGAATGATATATAATTTTTGAACGATTTGATTAAGAAAGAGGAAAAGCTGGATCTCGATTAAAATTTACCACTGTCACCATTTTTCGATTTGGATTTTTATTTTATTTCGTTCGAAATGTTTGGTTTAAAAGAGAAGTAGGGGACATGATTCGATGTTTGCGTGCCTGAGACAAATTGCTACAAGGATTCGAAAAAGTTTAGATGTGATGGAAATTTAGCTGAAGCTGACTAGTATATATAAATATATATACTTAATTAAATTCAAATTCAAATTGAAATTGACTCGACAAATACCACTGAAAAACTTAACCTCCTATTGAGACATGCCGCTAGGTGTTCATAATGTTATACCCCTATTCCAAACGCAATGGAAAAGGTTTCGATTCCTAATTCGATCGTATGGAGAAGATAGCTTTTTGGATCTGATATTATATTGAATTTCGATATAAATTTCAACGCGTTTATATATCGTATGCTCACACAACAACTCCAAAAGCTACAAAATTTGAAATCCGATAATATTTCAATATTACGGACTCAATGGAACTGGTTTCGTCGAATTCTGAGACTGTGCCTCGGAAGGCTATTTTTAAATTCAATTTAAACAATGAAATTTCAAAACTGAACAAATCACTGTTAAATTCAATTTTTAACACTTCTATTATCCTCAGTATTATCAATATAACTTTTATAAGCCTTCAAATTGTTTTTAAGAGGCTTAAAACTCCAGATTCAACAATTTACCAAACTTCACTTATTTAACTTAATAATTCAATTATCAAATAAATTGTGATATTCGTAATTCAAGTTAAAATTACTCTATTGAATATTTAAAATCAATTAAATATTCCGATTTTTAAATGCTCGAAAATTCTGGGTCGTCACATTCCTCCCCCCTTAAAAGACTTTCGTCCCCGAAATTACTAGTTAGGAAAAATGATCCAATACCCATTTACTTTTCCTCAAATCCAACAATTCAACATCTTACCAACGATCTTTTTATAAAAGACCCATTATCTTTCTTACTAACTTCCCAAACTTTTCCTTAGTTCCCAAATAACTTTACTTATTCAACTATTCAAATTTAATTTAAATCCAAATTTAAATTATCAAAATTTTCTCAAAAATTTTCTAACTCCCTAAATTTCCGAAAAATTTCGCCAGCGTCTCCTTTGCGCGGCTAGCTCGGTACAACTACAAAAGGCCTCCACGGCTCCCAAATTCCAAAAGAAAACAAAACGCCAAGTGGCTAGATCCAAAAACCCAATCAAATTTCACAGAAATTTAAACACATACCTTTTGTCGAGCAATTCATATTTATCTTCTGAAATCAAAATCAATTCTCTTTTCCCTTTATATTACCTCCATATCTTACATAACAATATGTCCAACCACAATATTCAAAAACACTTTATCAACTTTCTTACAAATGTCAATATTTATTCATTTAAATATTAACTTAGAATATTTTCGCAATATTCAATTTCCATTTAAGAATTTACCATTCCTTACTTGAGTTTAGCATAAGCATTCTATATGCTTCTTGTATTTTATTTTCACCTTACCACTTCAGTTTATATCTACTTCTATTTAATTTTGTTCTTTCATTTCCATATGAATTCAATTTATCTTTAACTCTGAATATTTGAATTTTATTTTCCATTTATAACCAATTTATGTCATTATTTCAAATTTATTTGATTTACTAATTTATTTCAATTCCCAGTTTGAAATCGTTTTGTCGTTAAAAAAATTCAAAAATTTTCTAACTCTCAAAATTTTCGAAAATTTTTGGCAGAGTCTCACTTGTACGGAGGAGCTTTTGCAATTTGACAAAAGATATAAATATATATACATCATCCCACACGGTCGGAAAAACCAAAAACATTTCATATTTCCTATTTTTATTGCTTAGGCGTACCTTATTTAGCATTTTTAAGCAAACAGCTTATTTATTTAGCAGTTAGCGTGCCCAAAATCCAGCCACACGGCTTCCAATACCTGTACTTACTCAATTTAAACATGTAAGTGCAATATATATGAAGTTTAACAACATTTCACTTATTTACAATAGTTAAACACATGAATTCTAAAAGAAATGCACATTAAACACTTTTTATAAGCAATTTAAATATTCCAACATTAATTTTAATTGCTTACAACTAATCACATATCGTTTCACTTAATCCGAATAGTTAACAACTCACAAGCTTACATTAATTTATTTTTAAGCAAAACGAACTCATATTTAATTCAATTGATCTCAAAATCAATTTATCTTACTCCTATCAATTCATAGAATTTTAGTTACTTCCATTTACATCCAATGACAATTTATTCTATGCAATTTGACGAGATCTATGTGAATAAATAAGTATTCATGTTTTATAACCAATTTAAATTAATTTCAACTCAATTTATACTTAATTCTGTTCCATTTTTTTAAATTTATTCACAATCCATATATTCTCATTTTCATTGCATTTTAAATTTGAATACATTCACTTCATTATTTAAACAGGTTCCATTAAAAACCATTTGATCTAGCTCGACACATTCTGTTTAAATTTCATTCACAATCCATTCATTTACGTTTCATTCCATATTTGTTTATACCAAACTATTTTATTTAGCTCTTAGACAATCCAGGCTATTTCATTCAATAACCATTTCAATTTTATTCACGATCTATTCATTTGCGATTTATTTCTTATCCGCATTCATTTAAATCCATTCTATTAACTTGAAAATATTCTATTTTTCTCATTGTCACTAAGTTATTTCAATTCCTTAATGATTTAAATGGTTTACAATTATTTATTTAAGAATTTCATTCCATTAAATATTATCGGTAACCCACCGAATTTTATTTCGATTAAAATTTATTTTCACTTGATTTAAATCTAATATCATTTAACTTAGTTTAAGTTGAATTAAATTCAACTCTCCTCTATCTATTCAGCTTAAGTTAATTTATTTCAATTTATTCAAATTTTATCTTAAGCTCATTTTCATTTTACAAGTAAATTTTCTTTTCTATTAATCTTAATTCTATCTCAATCAAATCTCATTGTAAATTTACAATTTCATTTGATTTGTTATTATAAAATTTAACTTCCAGACTCAACTTATTCAATTGATTACAAGGCCATTCCCAATTTATTTCCACTTATTTGGATTTTATTTGCAATTCAAACCATTACTATTTTAATCCAATTTCATTTTTTTTCGATACATTTCCAATTATATTTAATTTGTTAACACTTCAAGTTAAATTTTAATTAATAACTCAAGTTCTGAATCCATGATCCATTTTCAATTTACCACCCAATTTCATGAACACACAATTTAATTACATTTACTTCACCAACAATTTAAGTCGAATTTAATTTATAACTTGATTTTTATTTTCAAACTTCATTTTTAACTCACAATTCAGCTTTTATTTAACTACACTGAGTTCTCATTACATATTTCATTGTCTAGTTTATTATCTAATTAGTTCTTCCCTATTTATAGTCCAATCCTTGATTTTAATCTCAAAATATCTTCATCAAATTTTCTTAGTTCAATTTTTTTATAATTCAAGTTTTGATTTTTATTTTATTTTTTTCAATTCATCAAAAATATTTATTCTGGGTTTTCTATCTCACTTTTCAAATTTTATAAGTCACAACTTATTATTTACACAATTCCATTCATTATAGGCTTGAATATATTCTTCTTTTATTTTTAACTCAAGACTTATGCTTATTTATAGACCTAGCATATTTTTATTACCACGGATTTTTTTTAATTCTTTTATAAGTTATTCAGGTTTATTTATTTCAGTCCAATTCTTATCAAATTATTTTCCATTTATTCGGGTAAAAATCTAATTCCATTTAATAACTCAACTGAATTTTTATTCCAATTCAATTTTATGTTAACTTAGATTTATTTAACTCAATTCGATTTCAACTTGATTCGAATACAACTGGATATTAATTTCAGCTTATTTAATTAATTTCAATCCATTTAAATTTTTATTTTCCAATCCAAGTTGATTTCATTTTTAACTTTTCATTTTAAATTTAAATTCCAACATCCAAAGCTTATATTTCCATCCTGATTTTAAAAATCATCTTAATTTATAAGCTTACAACCTATCTTATCAGGATTTTACACACCCGACTTCTGGTTTCAAATCATTTTGAAATCTCCAACATCTCAAATCACATTTCACAAAAATTTAAACCAATCCTGGTTTTACCCTCAACAAATTTCCTTTAAGATTTTCAAAAACAACTAACTTTTCTGAACAAATCAATTTGGCAGCAATCCGTCACTTAGAAATTCAAAAATGAATGCTGGTGATGCGGCCGTCATCATCAGAATTATTTTCAAATAATCCGAGTGATTTCAATGCTATATCTCTTTCAAAATTCATTTAAAACAAATTTCATTTCCGAAATACCTCCAAAGCACTAATGCTATTATTTATCTTCAAATTACTTCCAAATCTCCAGGATTTAAATTTCCAAATCCTGCTTAAATCAAATTTTAACTATAATTCATTTGCACAGCTTATGCTCATACAAATTCTCATTTGATTATATTTCAATTTATAATTTACATTTATAATTCATATTTATAAATTTCATTTTATAATGAATTTATTCCCTTAAACTTTGGTTATATTTTCAATTTCTAGTTAAATTTTCACTTAACAATGATAATACTTTAATATTATTCTTTCTAACATCCAAGAAACCATATATTAGCTAAAATAGTTTACAAAACTTTCTTTATATCAAAAATATATTTTGGGTAAAATTATTTCATTTACCCACATTTAAAACAATACCGTGTCGATTATTCTATTCAAGTGTTTAGAAACCCCTTCGATATAGTTGTCCTGACTGTGCCGACGAAGGTTCATATGCCACTCAATAACCCAGTCAACACAATATTAAACAATTTATATTCACTAACAAATACGCGCTCATATCTATTTATACGCTCAAACTCATTCTAGAGTACTACTGACTCTAATTTAAATGAGTAATTCCCTCCAGAGCCAAGGTTATCACCAACCTAAGCTCTGATACCAAGTGTAACGACCCGCAAATCCGTACCCCTTGAGTCAACACTATTCTAGAACAATCGACTCAAGTTGTAAAGAAATACGAACCATTTGGGTTAAAGAAGAAGAGGTAGAAGAAGAAAATAGAAAAACAACATCAGAATCTAACCATCACAGAAGAATAAAATATAATATATAATAACAAATCTTTACACAAAAACAAATATATCTGTTTAAACATTACATCATCAGAGTACATCAATCACAAAACACACAATTGGCAGTAATCACAACCTACTCTCGTACAACTGAGTACACAACTAAACAACACGGCAGAATATATATATATACAAGTACGAAAGTACGTATCGTCATCCAGCTCGTCTCCTAAGCTCCACAGCATCAAATCCTATATCCTATAATACTCGGTCTGACCCGAGCATTATAGTTAAATAACACCCGAGTCAGTCTGGAATTCCAGTGTGAGAAAATTACACTCAATTGATTATTAAAGTTTCAAAAATCCTTTGAAAACAAAAGCATCTCGTAAGACCACGCCACAAATAAACATGTCGGGTTTTTACCTTACGATAGCTAAAACAATTTTTATAGAAATCCTCTGATATTATAGTAGAGTCTATATACAAATACATATAAAATAGCCGAAATTCTTACATTATTAAATTCCAGCTACTAGCCACAGAGTGGGTAATACAAACAAAACTCGTACAAGGCTCGTAGGGAGAATGGATTTCCAACTAATGACTAGGCACTGGGGTACCACCTGTCACAGTACATGGCCTAGATCACGGTACCGAGGAGTACGCCCGCTCCACTGCAACACAAAAACGGGACTACCCCTTACTGGATAATCTCGAGTGAGATCACCCGCAGTTGGGATCAACAACCGCCCACTAAGCCGAAATAAAAGGGACATCTAGGTAGGGATGACCTCACCCTGCTTGGGTGCTACCCACCTAGCCTTGCTGCATAACCCCTGATTTTCAGTCATTCTCGGTTGATGAGGCTTGAGGCTAAGCGTTTCCTTTATAGAACATATCCCTTAGAATGCCCATCGTCCACCTGGCGATGTCCCGAAAGCATTCATCCATATAAGTCTGTCCCGAGTTCGAACGGAACCGAAGGTACTATTCCTACTACATCCATTTTGGAAATATCCTCAGGATTAGTAGCGACTAGCCCTTGCACTTCACTACTCCATCTTCGCATCCAAACTCATTTTCCATGAAAACGTACAAACCGGATCGAAGTGGTTTTCGAGAAATAAATCCCGATCCCGGTCTCTTCGAAACGATCAGCGCATTTGGCCAATATTGATAGTCGGTGATTTAACTATCAATTAATATTCACAAACAACCATCCAACAATAAATAATTTCCCAAATTATTTAGTAACCTCAAAAATATCTTTACAAGATATATTTCTATTTTCAACCCTTTGGAAACAGTTCAAATCATCTTTCTTTTTTAGAATAAACTTTCCCAAATATTTTCTATCTCTACTGAAATCACCAAGCACAAAACTAGATTTTTAAAATAATTTAAAACACTTTACTTTGAAATATACTTTAAAATATTTAAGGTAAAACTACTTCAAAAAAATTTGTTAAAAATACATACTATATGAATATTTGAAAATAAGGTTACTTAATAGAATATAAAACTAGATTTTCACTTTTAAAAACAAAACACTAAGTCACTCTTTAAATAATTACTGCTATAATAGATTAAAGGAAATACTTACTTTTAGAATTTAAATATTTAGAAATAATAAATTTTCCAAAACTTAATTTTTTAAAAACAAATTTAAAACCTTTAATCTAAAATTTAAAATTTATTTTGAAAACGTACTTGGTTATCCAGGGAGAATTTCCAATCTCAATCACTTAAATCAATTTCCCAAATTGATTCCCAATTTATTCCATTTGAAATAAATTTCTTTACTTACTCGGTTCATTTCAAAATTCATTAATTATGGACTTTATTATAATTATTTTCCGTTTGATTTTAAACCTTTTTAACTAAAATATACGAATTTCAGTTTCTCCTAATTTCTTCTTTATTCTTTTCAATAATTTAAATCTTAAATTTAAAATAAATGTTTAGTTCTTTTAAAATAATAATACTGAAGTTTAAAATTCATTAATCTTCTGATTATTCAAAATTTCCCTTTCTATACTCAAGATTTATTTATTAGAATTTTAAAGTCACTTTATTTCTTTCCCAATTCATTCTTAAATTTATTCAAATTTCTATAATTATTTTACTTACAAATTTCCTTCTTTTATTTTCCTTCCAAAATCCAATTTATATATTTTTGGTAATTCATTATACCCAATCATATCGAATCGAACCGTAGCATTCAATATGCCAATAAAGTTCATCATAGAATATCAAATAATCACAACAGAGGATATTAAATAATTTAAATAAATGTTGAGGGATCCAACCCGTTTTTCCTGCATCTACAGACATTAGCACGATATAAAATGCCAATTCCAAAATATACCATATTATAGCACATCAATCAATTCAACCATTCAAACAATTATTTAAATTTAAATTTAAATTCAGCCGAGTGAGATTAACTCACCTTTGCTTCTATTTTGCAAACTGACCCACACCGGCTTGATTCATCTCGATTTAGACCGTGTAAAGACGTTAAATGATTTTATTAATATTGAAATAAAATCGAACCATTAAGTACCCTTTAATAGTTCAATTGATTAATGATTTAAATTTGAACTTATCTTCTCTTAATTAATTTCTCAGTGACTAAAATAATTTAGGTCTAATTAGACAAATACAACTTCATTATTAAAATTAACTAGTAAATGTAAATAGGTATATAAATTTTCAACATTTTTTTCTTCAAAATCTTATACATATTTACTGCTTAAACAATTCCTAATATATCTACATGTATATATTTAAATAGAATTCAATATATATATATATATATATATATATATATATATATATATATATATATTTCTCATTTTCTGGAATCCTCGAAATTAATTTGAAATATCCAATAATAACCTATGTAGATAAAAGTCTAACCTTTATACACCTTCCTATGTTTTTTTCTTTCTTTTTCTCGAATTTCTATAAATATACATATAAAATTTCTGTTTACTGCATATATATTGAAATGTGTGTATATAAAAAAATACTTCTTTTCTGTAAAGAATAAAACAGTAATCAACTTCACTGTTAAATGCTTAAAACATATTTCCCTTTTTAAATCCTCACTGAAACTTATATTTTTTTTCTAACAAATATATATACATATACAAATTACTCATTAAACTTAAATAAAAATATTCGCTTACCATACTGCTCCTCAATCTCCACACTACTAGCTTGACCAAACGCTCAACTTGATCCACTACCAACACGTCGACACCCAATCGAACCCTCTGAATACCTCACGAACTCCGAGACCAACAGCCAAAATCGATCGAGCCCAACGTAACGCAATTGTCGTCGCTCTGCCCACCGAGTCCCCATCGGCCCGATGAATTGCTCGCTACCTCGTTCCCCCCCTCCCGATCGAACGAATTCGATCTAAGCAGATAAGCTTCAGGAGCTTGAAAGAACTTCGAAAGTTAAACTGGGGAGGAAGAGGTTTCTATTCGAATGATATATAATTTTTGAACGATTTGATTAAGAAAGAGGAAAAGCTGGATCTCGGTTAAAATTTACCAATGTCGCCATTTTTTCGATTTGGAATTTTATTTTATTTCGTTCGAAATGTTTGTTTTAAAAGAAAAGTAGGGGACATGATTCGATGTTTGCGTGCCTAAGACAAATTGCTACCGGGATTCGAAAAAGTTTAGATATTATGGAAATTCAGCTGAAGTTGACTAGTATATATAAATATATATACTTAATTAAATTCAAATTCAAATTGAAATTGACTCGACAAATACCACTCAAAAGCTTAACCTCCTGTTGAGACATGCCGCTAGGCGTTCATAATGTTATACCCCTATTCCGAACGCAAAGGAAAAGGTTTCGAGTCCTAATTCGATCCTATGGAGAAGATAGCTTTTTGGATCTGATATTATATTGAATTTCGATATAAATTTCAACGCGTTTATATATCGTATGCTCACACAACAACTCCAAAAGCTACGAAAATTGAAATCCGATAATATTTCAATATTACGGACTCAATGGAACTGGTTTCGTCGAATTCCGAGACTGTGCCTTGGAAGGCTATTTTTAAATTCAATTTAAACAATGAAATTTCAAAACTAAACAAATCACTGTTAAATTCAATTTTTAACACTTCTCTTATCCTTGGTATTATCAATATAACTTTTATAAGCCTTCAAATTGTTTTTAAGAGGCTTAAAACTCCAGATTCAACAATTTATCCAACTTCACTTATTTAATTTAATAATTCAATTATCAAATAAATTGTGATATTCGTGATTCAAGTTAAAATTACTCTATTGAATATTTAAAATGAATTAAATATTCCGATTTTTAAATGCTCAAAAATTCTGAGCCGTCACATCAATGATTCTCAAATCCTAATGATTGCTCTTGGGCATTCGGAGAATTCATCGAGCGAACACATCCGGACTTACTCTCTCGTGCTCATTGGGGTAAACTTCTTATTTCAATTTTCTTTTGTGTTGACATGCTTTTATGGTTGTTACTTTTTATTTTCTTCTTAAATATTGCGAGGACGCAATTTCTTTAAGGAGGGGAGTCTGTAACAACCCACATATTTTACGATTGAATATTTAAATATTTTATTTAAATACTTCATCGTTAGTCGGATTATACTCCGAAAAGCTACATTTTGTAAACAGTCGAATTGGAACTCGAGACCACTTCCATTGAGTCCAAAATGCCGTTTGCAACCTTTTTGAGTATAAACATCAATATGTTTTGAGTTGAGTGAATTTTGCTATTTTTCACTTAGGGCTTTGGGTTTGGTTTGGGTTCAGCCCACTAACCCAATTCATCTTATATCATCACTCCACCCCCTCTCCTCTTCATTACTTCACTTTCATTTCCTAACACTCAAGTTTCATCAAAAATGGAGAAAGAGATTGGAAACTAAAATCCTAAGCCCTAGGTTCTTTGAAAATTCAAGTTATAGCTCCAAATTCAAAGAGAAGCTATTGGTAAGCATCCTCTTCTTCTTCTCCAACTCATTCTACCTTCAACTTCATAAATTCCTAAACCTAATTTAGGAAATGTTCTTCTTTTGAGCTTATATTCAAGCTTCTTGGGTTAGAATTGAAGAGTGATTGTTCTTGCCTTTCTCGATAGCTTCTTCTTCATTGTTTTGAGTAAAAGGTGAGATTTTTTATCTCACATCTATGTCTATAACTATCTTTGATTGTTAGGTATGAATTCCTAACACTTATTCATGTGCATTTGCTTTTGGTTTGGATTGATTTGGCAAATACTTCAATTTTTGGTGTTTTGAAGTCAAATCTTTAAAAATCCTAACTTTGATGTTTGAACATGTTTTTGGTGATGCATTGAAGAGCCTATAGGGCTGGGTTGCCGATTGGCGTAAACCCTTAGCGCCCGTTGCTCGTCTGGTTGCAATCATTGCGAGTTTGCTCTTCATTTGATAGGCTGAAAAACAGCCCTAGTGTCAGTCAGTCGACTGACCTTTGTTGTCAGTCGACTGGCTGTGGCAAATAAGTGTTCCGGGGACTGTTTGCTGAGGCTGGAAGCCTCTGTTTCCTACAATCAGTCGACTGGCCTCTGTAATCAGTCAACTGACTGCAGGAAATGAAACTTCCAAGTTTCTGGATCAGTCGACTGGCCTTTGCAGTTAGTTGACTGACCTACTTGCTTTTGCCTATTTAGCCTATTTTGCTTGAAATTCCAATTTTTATCGATTCATGGTTTTCCGATATGTTGTTATCATTTATTATCAACTTTGATGACTTCTATTTTGGAATTTTTGGGTATATCCATTTTGATGGATTTGATATCGATTTCTTTGGATTTAATTTACCTCTTCGAATGTGAATTTTGGTGATTAATTATTTCTACAATCATCTTTGTGATTTGTCACTTCTAAATTCAAAGGTTTCTATACTAGTAGTAAATATTCATACTCTTTCACAAAGATGATTTCAACTCTATTTTGAATATCAAACTCGTTTATAAAACCGTTTTCCAACCTATTAGTATATACAAACCTTTACCTCGCTCGAATGAGAAATCTAATTAAACGGCTTAGTAAAACAAGTGATATAAAACGCTTGTGTTTACTTCATCGGTTAATTCTTGGATTTGTTCGATTGAATCTCTTGTGACAATTTTCGAGTGGAGACTTACAGTTTGTTCGTAAATATTTAAGTTAAGCAAGTGGTTATGGAACATGAAGCTATACTCATATATTTACTAGCTTAGTGCAATTGACACTTCATGATGATCGATGATGATCATTTTATGGTTTAGACTAGCAATGTGCGATGTCTCTTTGTCCACGTGGGGGACGGTACCTCGTCCTATTGAGCTTTGTCTCATTTCTTTTATGGGCTAGCGACCCATGTTCCTTTATGATATTCTGCTCATCGGATGTACCGTTATTGTACTACATCGATGTCCCGGCTTTTCGATTCATTGGACATACCGTTATTGTACTGCGTCAATGTTCCGAATTGTTTGAGTTTCGGTTCATCGGATGTACTGTTATTGTACTGCATCGATGTCCCAACTTTTTGATTCATTGGACGTACCATTTGTACTGCGTCGATGTTTCGAATTTATGGTTAGCGACCATGGAATAGCGTTCCGTTTGTGATACACGTGTTGGTGAGTTTACATGCTCCCGTTTATGATAGGCCTCCCCCTTTTTGTGATTTCTGGATTTCTATTGATGATTTCTAGAATTTGTGTTTCACCAAAATTCATGATTTATATTGATAAGCTTTATTAATATTTGTGCATTGGTGAATTTATGTTTCACTAACTTTGGTGAATTTTTGTTTCAACAACTTTTACGATTGGCATTGATAAGTTTGTCAATATTTGTGGTTTGGTGAATAGAGTAAAGAATATGACATTCTTTTTGATGATATGAGATTTCTTGAGATATTGTATGATTTTTGTTGTTGTCAAATGTATACTTTTCATAGTATGGCATTATTGTTATCATACATTTTGTTATATCTCTTATTCCATCTCATTTTATCTGATATTTATTGCTAGACTGATCCGTTTATTATTTTCTTATTTAATAATACTCGGGTCAGACTGAATGTTACAGGTGCTTCTACTTGACACATCATCTGGGAGTGTTACCTGACTTTTGGCTAACTACACTATATTGGCAGTTTTTGTTGTTATACATTCGACATAGAGACTCCTTGATGTATACATATTCTTTTGTTTAGCACTTGTATCTATTCTTTTTTTATACTGTGGATCTTGTTTGGCCACTACTCTGATAAACACTTTTAAGTGTTATATATTCATATCTATTTCCGCCTTTCCGCCTTTATGATATGGATATGTGTGACTGATTGTGTTATGCTTATTTCTATATTTATTTCCGAAGATCATATAGCCACTGTGTAGTAGCTTTGGGTTTGTATCGATGTGTCTGATTTCCTCTTGAAATGAAATGCATGTTATACTATTTGACATATCGGTGCTCGCACAAATCAATTACACGGATGGTCGCTCCTCAACAGCCTTTTTCTTCGCGCTAGTTGACGGCATTACTCCGTAGTGTCCTTGGCTAGCGTGAGTATAGAGGTGGGGCATCACAGGTTTACAAATAAAATTTATAAAGAATTGTGAGAATAGGAAATAGATGGGCTATTTCCTGAATATTGGGATAAAAAGATCTTTGGAAACATACTTATAAATAATCCTAAGTATTAGACGAAATGATTGGAAAAAAGTTAACTTCAAGATTTTAAATACAGAAAATACTTTCAAAAGGATGAGTTAAAATTGGAAGCAAGAAAAAAATATATTCTAAGTATTGATGTAATGGCCCGTTTTTCCGTATCTTTTGAATCGACAATGAACTACGCATGTCCAATTCAAATTGCACGAATAAGCAGATCATTAAGTGTAGAAAGAAAATAAAGATAGAATAGAATCTCACATGAATGGAACAACATATATTATTTCAATAGAAAATTTTAAAATGTACTATCAGAGTCTAACCTAGATTCAGCCTGGACAGTTATAACACTTGCCCTTAGAAATGCTGATAACAATAAAACAAATGCAATAGATGTAGCGGATAATAGAATACATCCATATCGTGATGAAGATCTCCAGCTCTCCTCTGGAAACTCCAACCGTCTTCAACTCAACCTGAAACTACTCGGATCTGACCCGAGTATTAAAAATACTCGGATTAGGCTTGATAAACCAGCGTGGGATACTCGAAATTTAAAATGTATAGATCATGACGATGTTATCAAAACCTTTGAAAAGAAGGGTATCTCATAAGACCACGCCCATACATAAATACAGATAGGCTTTTACCTTATGATAACCAAAACACTTCACGCCAAAATACACTTGATATTATTTTTAATGACATTCTTTTGAAAATATTTTGGATATAAACTTATTCAAATAAGGTATCCATACCCGGACTAAGTCTAAGGTAATATCTCGGATTGGGTCAACGGAATATACGGAACATATTATATGATACCAGAAAGGGGTAACCGAAATGTTTGCAAGTCATTACAGCTATTTTGGGAATACAATCAAAACCGTAAATCTCGTATTGGGATTGGATTTCCAACATGATAGGGCATTAGTGTCCTTCTCTCCAATCCATGCATAACAAACATAGTTCCCACGGTGCCTTAATCATTTTTCTCAAACTAATCACTTGGAACTATACTTGCTATACAACAACTGATAATCGGTAGTTCCGTACTTTTCCCAAGCTAACCACTTTATCCAAATTGGAGCAATAAATGTCTTGAGGGACGTATCCCCCAAAGGTCCAAACGTATTTGACACCACCATACATGCTCACTTATTTCGAATTTGCGTCTGTTAGACCACATAGTATCCCATCATGACTGGGTGTGAGGCTTGCGAAGCTACGATCAATTTCTTCAAAGCCACGTTTTTCATACAAAACCACGCTTTGATCATAACAGGTTCCACTTTGAAAGCCACACTGCCATTCCTTTGATCACTATTTGACTCCCACAAGCATACAACCTCCGAGCTCGTATGTATCAAAGAAGGGTGTTAAATAAAGAGAAGTTTCCGTCTCCGCTACCACAGATGTACATTTGTAAAAGGTCAAACGTTGTGTCTCAAAAAAGCAATATCAAACATTCATCCATACAAGTTCATTCGGGGACTGAACGAAACCGAAGGCATTTTCCTCGGCCATTACTAGGCGAGAATCCCTTGCAATCCAAAAAATCTCCATAATGAGGAGACCACTGCTATAAATAACTCTATAACGGGAGCTACCCCAGAGCATGTTCAACAAGCAGTCTTCACGCTATGAAGATCCACGGTCTTCAATAATCGTCATCTTCAACATGTCTTACACTTTCAAACGTATACATTGGTTCGAATTGGTTTTCGGATAGGAATCAACCAAATCCGACTCTGGTTCCTTCGAAGCCAATCATCGCTTTAAAAGATGTTAAGTTCGTATGTGGATATCAGTCATCAATCAATTACTTCATCTTCTATTTAAATCAAATATCTTTCTTAGATATATTCTTTTCAATTTATTCTATTTTCTTTTCAAATGTATATGGAATCATTAAGCCTTATTTATCAAATCATTTGATTTATTAGAACCTTTCTTAAATCCTGGAATAATTCCTAATCATTTTCTCTTTTACTTAGGAAAACCTTTCCAAATCATTCATTAAATCTTAATCAAAGATTTCTTATATTCAAGTTATAACTTTTAACTTGGGGAAAAAAATTCCCAAATCATTTATTTCATCCTAATCAAAGGTTTCTTTCTTAACTTCAAATCATATTCTCGCAAATCGAATAATTTCAAAGTATAGCACTACTGCCACCTTAGATATGGTAAACTTCACCTCCAGGGACTAATGGCAAGTTTCACCTCTGTAACAACCAGGTATTTTCAGCCATTTGCATCCACACATGTCGAACTTGAATTGCTCAAAATACCACATTGTAAATAAATTTGGAGCAAATGAAATGTAATCATAGAATCACAGACACAGAAATATCAGAATAACTCACAGCGGAAATTATAATACCATAGTAGTTCATGAAGCTACTATAACAAAATCTCAAAACAAATACATAATATCAGTCTGAAAAACATATACAATAGAAATCTCAAATATATGGCAGTTTATAAATACCAGAGCTGAAATAGAACAACTGAAACTGAAAGGGAACAGATAACTAGACAAGCAGAATCTCCAGCGATTCCTAGCTCCAGAAAAGAAATCCAAAACTAAGCTGTAAATACTCAGGCTAACCCGAGCGTAAAGCAAAACACAAAACACTCGAGTCAGGACATACATACTTATATAATGTAAACCAACTCAAGTGAACTACAGTAGAAACACACAATAACTTAAAGGATGCTTGGGATCGCCCATCATCTAAGGATAGTTAAACCATAAGTTAAATACATCTCGTGGTTAAAATTTCAAAATGGTATTTATACTTCTAAATCAAATATCATTTAAAAAAATTCAATATCATTTCAAATTCATTTCGAAATATCAAAATATCATATCTTTCCAAAACCACATTCATTTTTATTTAATTTGAATACCAATTCAAATCACATTTTAAAATGGTTTATATTTCAAATGAAAATATTCTATTTAAACCATTTAAATATTCTATTTAAACCAATTAAATATTCCAATTAAACCAATTAAATATTCCATTTAAATCATTTAAATATTCCATTTAAATCATTTAAATATGAAGTTATTATATTTAATAATCAAATATTCAAATTCTTAAAAAAACTAGCCTTTTCAAAGTTCATTTATCCACTTAAATTTATTAAAAAATGAAATTTCAACTTTCGAAGCATTTAGAAAATGCTACCGTAAACTTACATTTGAAAACAATTCATTTTAACAATGATAGCATTTACAAAAATGCTGCAATAGGTTTTAGTTTCAAATAAAAGCTTTAGTTCAATTCTGCTACTACTGCACTTACAAAGTGCTATAATAGCCCCGAGTTCATTTTTCCTTATAGTTCACTGTATCAACTACAGCATTTACAAATGCTGTAATATCCTTTACTTAAGAAATGATGACATTTAGAAATGCTGTTAATTAAAATTCAAGGTTTTCAATACAGTTTCATAAACAATTATATTTTAATTTAAATCATTTTTAACTTATAAGAATCATAATTTCTCACTTTAAAACAATCATTTAAATACACGTTAATTTATGATTTTATAAAGTGCAATTTCACAAATAAAAATCAAATTTTTATAATTCACCTATAAAAAATCAATGTACAATTTTATAACATTTCATTTACTTTACATTTTTATTAGATTTACCATTTCATAATTAAATTTAAATTCCATTTTATATTTCTTAACTTAACTTTTAAATTTAAAACTTATTTCACATTTTCCAAGTTAAGTTATATTTCAAGTTTCAATTATAAACATTTATTTATTTATCTATTTTTAATTTATAGAAAAATCAATAACACTTGATAAATCATTTTAAATTCAAATAAAAATTCAAATTATCATATTTTCTTACTTAATTTAAACTACATTTATAAACAAAATTATAAATGCCAAAATTAACTTATATTTCAAATTTCTACTTTACCATTTATTTATTACACTTATTAATTTGTAGAAAATCAATAATATTTTATAAAAATCATTTTTAAATTAAATTTATATCAAAATATCATAATTTTTAAATTTTTAACAATATTTTAAATTTTTTATAAAAATATATATAACCACAGTCTGTATAAAAAATTTCTTACCTAAGTCCAATGATACGGAGAATATATCATTTCATTCCGTACTTCACAAAGGAAAAATCCGGGTTCTATCATTTCAAACCCGCAATCCCAACTAAATGAAAACAAATAAAAATCGCTCAGGCCTATCATTTTATCCCATAATGATTTTTCCCCATTCTAAAGTCTTTCCGGGTATGTATCATTTCAACCCATAGTGATTCTAATCTACAGGGAACTTGCAGTGTGATAAACTGATATAAATAAACAGAATAGCAATATATAACAGTAACAGAAGATATAACATATGTATAAGCATGGGTGAACATCATATGATCATAGCAATAGCAGTTATAACATGATAATATAGTTTACATATTCAATTGCAATTAGTTTACTAGTTATATAAGTATAAATTTGTCTGGTGAGAAATACTCACTTGTATAAGCTGGAGATGACGACCAAACACATAAAACAAAGATATTCAATGGCACGAAAGCACGACTATGATTTGAGAGTGGGAGAGTCAAAGCTAATTGCCTTGTCACACAGCAAACAAAACAATGTACAATATAAATTTCAAACCAAACTATTATTAGACAATGCTAGAAATAAATGCACAACACAAAGCCAAAGCTTTTGCACTTGCATTCAACAACTTATGCTTCAGCCATAGGTTGGAAAAGCATGGCTATAGGATGGATTTGGATCAGGTTAAGATTCAAATGGGGTCGGCCATAACAATATAAAGAAGTAGAGAGATATGTGTGCATGTACACACAACTACAAGGCAACACAAATGGATTTCATGCCATCAAAGATCTCGGCCAAGGCATGGATGAGCAAGGCCTGATCTGGAGAGTTCATGTACAGGTGTGGCAGAGGTCTTAGGTCAACAAGTGGCTGTGTATGGGTCGGCTAAGGTGGTGGTTGGAGTGGTGAACCAATATGGAGCTCGGCTATAAAGATAAAGTGGAGTTTGTGTCATTTTCTTTGGTGGATCATCAACTAATAGGCCACAGCTATGGAAAGGCAGTGGGAAGGAGGAGATGGTGGTTGGTTTTGGTGGTGGCGGAGGTGGCCATGGTGCTGGAGTAGAGAGGCCGAACTACATAGATTGAATGCAAGTACAAAATTCAACAAAACAATGGAAAAAAATGAAAAATAAATAGAAATTTTTACCAAACTTTTGCTACAGGAGAATGGCCGAACATTTTAGGGTTTGAGATGTTTTTTTTCACGTGATAAAAGAATAAGGAATTGGCTGAAGAAAGGTAACAAGGCAGCAAATTAAAGTGGTGTGTTGATTGGTAATCAAAAGGTAGTAGAATGTGAAAAGACAATGCACATAAAAGGTCACAAACCTTTCAAATTTTCATAATTTCTTTTACAATTTTAAATACATGTAAATCACATAAAATAAAGATAAAACACAAAAATATAATGAATGCGTAAAAATAAATAAATAAATTTTAAATAAATACAATTGAATTAAGAAAATAGTTAAAAATTGGAAACTAGGCTTTAAAATTTGAAAATAAATTCAATAAGCTTTGGAAAAATTCAAACATCACTTTAAAAATGTTTTAAAATAAAATATATACCTAATATGTCATATAACACATATTAGAACATGATTTAACAAATAAAAATATTATTTATATAAATTAAAATAGACAATTTTACTAAATAAATCAATGTACACACAATATTGTAAAAAGCATAACTTTCACAATATAAATCGGATTTCAGCGAAACGAAAAGCAGTATTCTTGAAGTTTAATTTATTTTCGTAATTAAAGATAAAATTCAAGAATTTGAATATTTAAATTTTAAATTTAAAAGTCAAAGTTTGACCATTTGACCAAAAATACACTTTTCTAGAAAATATTCTATTTATAAATGTTTGAAATTATAATTCACACAAAAATCAAAATTTATATTTAAAATAACAAAATTTATCCATTTTAATAAATATAATAAAGTTTTTAAATTGGCAATTCAATTAAAAAAATTAAAATATCCAATTAAAATAATCACAAAATACTGGGTTGTTACACTCTCCCTCACTCAAATCTTTTCGTCTTCGAAAAGAACGAACAAGGAAAATAAGGAAAAGTAAGATAGACAACAAATAGTACCTGGAAAAACAATTTCGGATTCGAAGCACGAATGCTCTCCACCGTCTCCTAGGTACAATCCCAATCATCAGTACTTCATTATATTTTGATCAGATTAACAGATTTCCTTCTTAGCTGCTTCGTACCTCTGTCGACAATACGAATTGGGTTACTCTCGACAGTCATATTAAGCTAAATATCCAAACTATCAAGAGCAGTTTGCTGAACAAAAAGATATGGGTCAAGAAGATACTAGAGGAGATGTGAGACGTGGAATACATCATGCACTCCAAGCAGCTTCTCGGCAAATCCATACGATAAGCCAAAGAACCAACTCTTTCCACAATGCGGAAAGGACCCTCGAAGAGGAAGAAGGTAGAAATAGTTAGAAGGGAAAGTAGGTTGAAAGACAAGGATGGACCATTATTTTGAAACCATATACATTTCAATTTGAAAATTTTATTTACAACATTTTAAACATTTTATAATATGATGAATAGTCATTTGATTCAAATTTGATAGTTCGAAGTAAACAATATTCAAAACATTTTTAAATTATTTAGACAAGCAAAATAATGATCAAAATATCCTTTATATAATACTTTTATCAAAATACTTTATCAAAATTACTTTTATAACTCGATGTCTTAATAAGTTTACTTTCGTTCCTACAGACACTTGCCATGTATTGATCAGGCGCAAAGCTAGAATTCTCCAGGTACTTAGTAGACTTGTTTCAACACCCAGTGAAAATGTTGGAAAACCTTTTAAAAACAGATATGGGAAGTACAATCCAAACAAATCAACCAAACCAAACATTTGTCTAACCATGGATCGTAGATACACAATGGTTATGCCTGGATCCCCTAGGAAACATCTGTACCTGTAAGCTATCTCAGCCTGTGAATTACGCCATGATGACTAGTAGACCGCAGATACACAATGGTTACGCCTGGATCCCCCAGGAAACATTCATACCCTTAAGCTATCTCAGACAGCGGATTTCGCTACTACTACGACCTACATAGATCGCAGGATATACAACGGTCACTCCTGGATCCCCTAGGAAACATCCGTACCTCCAGGCCATCTCAGCCAGGCGAATTACGCTATGCAGTCGCAAACATAAGACCATGGAGATCGCCATGGAATTCAATGGACACTCGAGTATCATATCCGAAAAACCCAAATCAGAGAAAATAATATCGATAGAATGAATCCACAGTGTAGCCACAAAGCGGATATCAAGCAGAAGGCACTTTCCATATCTTTACTTCGAAAATATGTATCATATATTACCTTTTAGATCACTTTCAAATATCATACTTATATAAAGTCCATTATATATAAGATTCCATTTCAAATCGGATACTTTCCAAATCAATAGTATATCAAATCATACCTATATAGACTTCGATTATATAAGATTTCTCTTTACAAATTGAGTACCCTTTCAAATCAACAGTTTCAAATCACTTCATACTTATACAAATCAATTTTATATAAGTTCAATAACTCCCAAATCAAAGTATTTAAATAAACAAGGTTCTCAATTTCAAACCCTTTCAATATCAATTCAGTTTCAAAATCATATATGATTTCGACAAATCATTTCTTCCTAATTACATATATTCAGTTTCAAAGTTTCTTAAAAAAATAGATTTAGAAAATAATCCAAATTTCCAAATGAAAAAAAATTTAGGTCAAACAAATTCATTTCCATTTCAAACATATATTCACTTTCAAAAATCATAATACTTCCAAAGTTATAAATCTTTCGAACCAAAATACTTGAAATCATTACACTTTAAAAATCATAACCTTTCGAAATTATACATTTGAAATCATAAACATTCCTTTAATTCTTTAGATTTCACAAATTTATTCAATTAAGCCCAAATCTAAAATTTCCAATTTTAATTCAATTCAAACCATCAGTTTCAATTCAATTTAGTTTTCCAACAAAACCGTTTCAAGTATTATCAAATTTCAAATAAAGATTTGATCCAAAAAATAAACTATTCAATCTTTAATATATTTCAAAGCTTAAATATACCATATTTCAAAACTAAATTTTATAATTTCATATATCTCAAATTTTACTTCATTATTACTTAGTTCTGAAATATTCATTTCATAAATCCATCATTTTTAAATAAACTCAAATTATAAGTAAACCAAATATCCTTTCATACAAATATAAACTTCAAACATTCATTTATCAAAATCAATTATCATTTCAAATTCACATTCTTTATCAAAATAATGATTAAATCATTTCCAAATCATTTCAATCATCAAAATATCTAAAATGGTTACTAAGTTTAAAACCATCTCTTTTTTAAAACCTTCAAACTATTTATTTCTATATGAAAAATACAATTTACCATTGGAAAGATTATTATTCTATATATACTTTACTCGAAAAATTTCAAATCTATATTTCATACCATTATAATTCAAAATAGTCTTATTTATTTCACTCAACAAACAGTTTCAAACTTATATAAATCATATTACTTTATACTTAATCATACCAAACTAAACTTATATTCTTTATCAAATACCCTATACCTTTCAAAATTACTTAGCCTAGAAAAGTTAACCTTGATTTGGAAGTGCTCGAAACTTAAAAATAGTAGAAGAAATCATATTTTCAATCCAGGAGTTGGAAATCACCAACAAATCAGTAAACCAATTCCAAAAGATAAGGTTATACCAAAACAACTCTGAATTCTCGAGGACTGATATATATATATATATATATATATATATACACATACATACATACATACATATACATATATCCTTTGAATATCAAACCATACTTCAAAATCTGAAATCAAAATTTGGTTTCACAAAATCACTTGCACAGCAAAGCTACTAGAGTGGCCTCTCCCCCACTCAGAAACTCAAAAACCAATGTCGATGATGTATGCATTCATCACCGAAATTATTTTCCAACGACATAAATGGGTTCTGGACTTTTATTTTCTTGAAACTTCTTTGAAATCTCTTCAAAATCATTGGACTTCATTCGAATACATTTGAAACATTTCTTATTCAGAAAATATCTTTAAATCATATTATTATTATATATTTTCCAAAATCTTAAAACTAACACCGGAGTTCGATTCCTCGAAATTCAAATTTAAAATCCTTCAGTTATAAATCATTTTTTGTTTAAATCAAATTTCTTATAAATTTTCAAAATTTCGAATCCTTTCAAAACTTTGAATTTTCAAAGAAAGAAAAATATATAATCCATATTGAAAACATTTCACTCTTTTATACAAAATAGGGCCATCCTTATCAAAATAAAAATTGCGATGTATGCACAAATTCAATATATAATCAATCAAAAATTTCCAAAGAATGGTTCAAGGTTAGATTCAAACAAACAGAGATTCGAATTTAGAGAAACTCTAATCAAATAGAATTATAGTTCGAAGATAAGCTCGAACAAAGATGAGATATTTTATTACCAAATAGAAGATGGATAAGCCTATATAAATCGCGGGAGACCTTAACTGGTCAACAGTGACTTCAGGAATATAATCAATTCGGAAATCTAAGGAAAATCGACATTCGATCGCCAGAGGTAGAATCGGGGTAGAGCAAGAGATAGATAGAATTGTAAAGCGAGGATACAAAAATCTCCGGTGAATCAATGCCAATTGTAAAGGAGTTTCACCCCATTACAAATTATTCAAAGATTTGCGAAATCACCGATCTTTATAGAGGTCATTCCAAAGTGGAGTTACGGAATGCCCCAAAATCAAAAGGATAAAATAAGGAAGACAAGACTAGATTTCAAAACAAGTGGGAGCGCTCCAAAGTTCAAGGAATCCTAATCGATAAGAATCCAAACCAAGAGATTTCTAACATGGTGGATACAAAAGGAATGAAGTTTAGAAAATCTTGGTTTCAAAATAAGAAAAATTTTATACCAAAATAATCTTTGAAAATCTTTTAAAATCATTTGGAAATCATTTTATACTTCGAAAATACGTTCTCTCACAAGGAAATGATTCTGAGATTGATTTCACTCATTCTAGGGTATTTGTACCCTATCTCTAATGAGTTTTTTCTCCGCAGGCTATGGTTTGCCTAAAACCAAAGCTCTGATATCAACTGTAACGGCCGAGCCAGTGGGGTAACGCCCACCGTAGCATACATTGGTACACGTGTTCTGCCTTTACGGCCAGCTACTCGACTGCACCACCAACCCCCGTAGGGACATGTAGGATTAAGAGTCAACCGTTCGCTACCAAACCAAGAAGCGAGAACCCCATATCGTGCTGCACCCTCCAAGTGCAATGGCAGACACGCATGGCGAACTTGAATTGCTCAAAATACCATATTGTAAATAAATTTAGAGAAAATGAAGTGCAATCACAGAATCACAGACATAGAAATATCAGTATAACTCGCAGCGGAAATTATAATACCATAGTAGTTCATGAAGCTCTATAACAAAATCTCAAAACAAATACATAATGTCAGCCTGAAAAACATATACAATAGAAATCTCAAATACATAGCAGTTTATAAATACCAGAGCTGAAATAGAACAACTGAAACTGAAAGGGAACAGATAACTAGACAAGCAGAATCTCTAGCGATTCCTAGCTCTAGAAAAGAAATCCAAAGCTAAGCTGTAAATACTCAGGCTGACCCGAGCGTAAAGTAAAACACAAAACACTCGAATCTGGACATACATGCTTATATAATGTAAACCAACTCAAGTGAACTGTAGTAGAAATGCACAATAACTTAAAGGATGCTTGGGATCGCACATCCTCTAAGGATCGGTTAAACCATAAATTAAATACATCACGTGGTTAAAATTTCAAAATAACATTTCTACTTATAAATCAAATATCATTTAAAAAAAATTCAATATCATTTCAAATTCATTTTGAAATATCAAAATATCATATCTTTCCAAAACCACATTCATTTTTATTTAATTTAAATACCAATTCAAATCACATTTTAAAATGGTTTATATTTCAAATCAAAATATTCCATTTAAACCATTTAAATATTCCATTTAAAACAATTAAATATTCCAATTAAATCAATTAAATATTCCATTTAAATCATTTAAATATTCCATTTAAATCATTTAAATACGAAGTTATTATATTTAATTATCCAATATTCAAATTCTCAAAAAAATTAGCCTTTTCAAAGTTCATTTATCCACTTCAATTCATTAAGAAAATGAAATTTCAACTTTCGCAGCATTTAGAAAATGCTACGGTAAATTTACATTTGAAAACAATTCATTTTAACAAAGATAGCATTTACAAAAATGCTGTAATAGGTTTTAGTTTCAAATAAAAGCTTTAGTTCAATTCTGGTACTATAGAACTTACAAAGTGCTATAATAGACTCTAGTTCATTTTTCCTTATAGTTCATTGTATCAACTACAGCATTGACAAATGTTGTAATATCCTTTACTTAAGAAATGATAGCATTTTATGAATGCTGTTAATTAAAATTCAAGGTTTTCAATACAGTTTCATAAACAATTATATTTTAATTTAAATCATTTTTAACTTATAAAAATCATAATTTCTCACTTTTAAACAATCATTTAAATACCCTTTAATTTATGATTTTATAAAGTGCAATTTCACAAATAAAAATCAAATTTTTATAGTTCACCTATAAAAATCAATGTACAATTTTATAACATTTCATTTACTTTACATTTATATTAAATTTACCATTTTATAAATTAAATTTAAATTCCATTTTATTTTTCTTAACTTAACTTTTAAATTTAAAATTTATTTCACATTTCCAAGTTAAGTTATATTTCAAATTTCAATTATAAACATTTATTTAACTATTTTTAATTTATAGAAAAATCAATGAGACTTTTAAATAATTTTAAATTCAAATAAAAATTCAAATTATCATATTTTCTTACTTAATTTAAACTACATTTATAAACAAAATCATAAATTCCAAAATTAACTTATTTCAAATTTCTACTTTACCATTTATTTATTACACTTATTAATTTGTACAAAATCAATAATATTTTATAAAAATCATTTTTAAATTAAATTTAAATCAAAATATCATAATATTTACATTTTTTTAACAATATTTTAAAAATTTTAGAAAAATATATATAACCACAGTCTGTATAAAAAATTCTTACCTAAGTCCAATGATACGGATAATATATCATTTCAATCCGTAATTTACAAAGGAAAAATCCGGATTCTATCATTTCAAACCCGCAATCCCAAGTAAATGAAATTAAATAAAAGTCGCTCAGTCCTATCATTTCAGCCCATAATGATTTTTCCCCATTTTAAAGTCCGTTCGGGTATGTATCATATCAACTCATAGTGATTCTAATCTACAGGGAACTTGCAGTGTGATAAACTGATATAAATAAACAGAATAGCAATATATAACAGTAACAGAAGATATAATAGGTGTATAAGCATGGGGGAATATCATATGATCATAGGAATAGCAGTTATTACATGATAATATAGTTTACAGATTCAATTGCGATTAGCTTACTAGTTATATAAGTATAAATTTGTCTGGTGAGAATTACTCACTTGTATAAGATGGAGATGACGACCAAATACACAAAACAAAGATCTTCGAAGGCACGAAAGCATGACTACGCTTTGAGAGTGGGAGAGCCAAAGATAATTCCCTTGTCACATAGCAAACAAAATAATGTACAATATAAATTCCAAACCAAACTATTTTTAAACAATGCTAGAAATAAATGCACAACACAAAGCCAAAGCTTTTGAACTTGCATTCAACAACTTATGCTTCAGCCATAGGTTGGAAAAGTACGGCTATAGGATGGATTTGGATCAGGTTAAGGTTCAAATGGGGTCGGCCATAACAATATAAAGGAGTAGAGAGATATGTGTGCATGTACACACAACTACCAAGCAACACAAGTGGATTTCATGCCATCAAAAATCTCGGCCAAGGCATGGATGAGCAAGGCCTGATCTGGAGAGTTCATGTACATGTGTGGCAGAGGTCTCAGGTCAAAAAGTGGCTAGTGGTGGTGGTGTATGGGTCGGACAAGGTGGTGGTTGGAGTGGTGAACCAATATGGAGCTCGGCTATGAATATAAAATGGAGTTTGTGTCATTTTCTTTCGTGGATCATCAACTAATAGGCCACGGCTATGGAAGGGTAGTGGGATGGAAGAGATGGTGGCTGGTAGTCGTGGTGGTGGAGGCGGCCATGGTGCTGGAGTAGAGAGGCCGAACTTCATAGATTGAATGCAAGTACAAAATTCAACAAAACAATGGAAAAAGGTGAAAAAGAAATAGAAATTTTTACCAAACTTTTGCCACAAGAGAATGGCCAAACTTTTTTGGGTTTGGGATGTTTTCTTTTTACGTGCGAAAAGAATAGGGAATCGGCTGAAGAAAGGTAATAAGGCAGCAAATTAAAGTGGTGTGTTGATTGGTAATGAAAAGCTAGTAGATTGTGAAAAGACAATGCACATAAAAGGTCACAAACCTTTCAAACTTTCATAATTTATTTTGCAATTTTAAATACATATAAATAAAGATAAAACAGAAAAATATAATGAGTGCACAAAAATAAATAAATAAATTTTAAATAAATATAATTGAATTAAGAAAATAGCTAAAAATTGGAAACTAGGCTTTAAAAATTGAAAATAAATTCAATAAGCTTTGGAAAAATTCAAACATCACTTTAAAAAATGTTTTAAAATAAAATATGTACCTAATATGTCATATAACACATATTAGAACATGATTTAACAAATAAAAATATTATTTATATAAATTAAAATAGACAATTTTACTAAATAAATCAATGTACACACAATATTGTAAAAAGAATAACTTTCACAATATAAATCGGATTTCAACGAAACGAAAAGAAGTATTCTTAAAATTTTATTTATTTTAATAATTAAAGATAAAAGTCAAGAATTCAAATATTTATATTTCAAATTTAAAAGTCAAAGTTTGACCATTTGGCCAAAAATACACTTTTCTAGAAAATATTTTATTTATAAATGTTTGAAATTATAATTCACACAAAAATCAAAATTTATATTTAAAATAACAAAATTTATCCATTTTAATAAATATAATAAAATTTTAAATCAGAAATTCAATTAAAAAAATTAAAATATCCAATTAAAAATAATCACAAAATACTGGGTGTTACAACCTCCAGGGACTAATGGCAAGTAATCCTACATCATGAATATCTTTGTCTTTAACGATCTTTGTCATCAATGTATTTTATTTCGAAAATTAGTTTGAAGGGGTTTTCGGATAGGAATCACCCAAATCCAATCACGATTCCTTTGAACAAACCACCGAATAAAAGATGTTAATTGGTTATTTAACATTCAAAAATTTATTTCTTTTCTTTTATCTTGGAAAAACTTGAATATGATCTTTTAGAGCATCCAGGCTTTCCTCTCGATCTATTACACCCCTCGCCTAAAAAGGAAAAACATAGGTCATGTAAGTTCAGGGTACCGGTTGCTCCATCCCTAACCTTAGTTAAACACCTTGTTTTATCTTTCCAGATCTTACAGGCGGGACAAATTTACTAGTCGTTTCCACATTCTCGACTTGTTATTACATTCAATATTATTTACATTTTGTTTAAGTGTTACAAACAATTCCTCTTAACCATTTATTCAAACTCTTATTAAAACTTCCAAATCATTTTTACATTACTTAATTATTCCTTAAAAATCATTCACAAAAGATTTAGAAAAGAATTGATAAGTTTAAAACTACATTTCAAAAGGTTATAGAATTTGCAGCATAAAAGTGCTGCAGAAAATGCTATATAAGATTATTTGATTTAAACAACTTTTAATAATTGAGAATTTATATTTTCCATTTCAAATCTCTATTAAAACATTTTATTAGATTTATCAAATTTATTTCATATTTTTAATCATTTAAAAATATCATTTACAAAGAAATCTCCTTTTGGATTCCGAACTGCAAAACCACGAGGTTTTTAAAAAATTGTTTTGGAGATATTTGGAATTGTACTTGATGAAATTTGTATTTTCTTTCTTTATTGGAAAAAAATTATCAACGTGGACCAAAGAATTTTTATTTCAAAGAAATCCGACTTGAAAATCATTCTCTACGATAATTCGAAGTTACCGGTCGAAATTTATGAACGGCCGCTACGCGACGAACTCTATTTTGACCAATTTTGTTAATTGCTTCGAAACTTGCCTGAAACACTTCAAATTTGTTTTAAACCATATTTAAACTATTTTAAATTATTTATTTTTTGGATATCATGGGGAACCTTAAGATCATGGTATTCATTGATACTTACTTAAGTAAACCCCATGCAGTGTGTCTACCCCGCTTTTATTTAGTCGTTGCACACTGATGCTTAACGTTGAAACTCCCACTGAAGGTTAGGCGCTGGGATTCGAACCTTCCCGGACACAGTCCTTTAGTTATTTTAACTTATTTAAAATCATTAAGAGGCTAAATAACTTCCATACATATATTTGTATGGATATAATTCTCATTTAATTAACCATGGTTAATTATTAATCATTTCTCTTACCATTTATCAAACAAGTTATCAACCACATAAAAAATCATATAATCAACCGATTTGGCAACCAAGTTATCTAACATTCAATTGTTCAACATATTTAAAATTTCAAGTCATTATACTTAAAATAAGTTATGGATTAATTAGTAAATATGAGTATTATCCTTTAACTTAACCAATTCTTCCTACCAACATTCATATGCAACAACACTTCACTTAAACTTCAACTAATCAACTTCTACTCCATTTCTTTTGCTTTATGCCATCAACCTCTTCTTTCAAACTCTCGAAAATCTGGCCGAGCTTCTATAGCACCTTGAATTTGCTCCTAACTCCTTGGAATGAAATTGGTGGCACTTCCTTCTCTTTTTCTTGCTCCCGAGCTTCACGAACTTTCTCCTCCTTCTTGATAGGTTCGACCATACCTTGCTCCTCCCCTTCCTCCATCATTTCTTCACTTATTAGATTCTCAACCATGATTTAATGGTATTATAAGGTCTTTGGCAAAGTTTGGTGGTGTTTGGAGTTGATTTGATATGGTTTTGAAAAAGTTAATAAGGATTTGGAAGAGAAGAAGAAGCCATTAATGAGTGCTTCAAGGAGGAGGAAGAAGATGCAAAAATGTGTGAAAAAAAGTGAAAGAATGGTGGTTTTATTTATAGAAATATTTTGGATTAAAATAATATTTTGTAAAAAGACCAAAATACCCTTACTTACTTATAAAGTAATCTTATTTTTTTTAACACTTAACATCACATTTAAAATTATTACTTTATGTCATTTTCACTTAGATATTAAGTAAATTAAGTAATAATTATATTTCTTTGATTTGATGTTTTACTTTTTGCTTTGAAATGACATTTTGTCTTTTTGTGCTTACTTTTCTTAATTGTTTTCTAGAAGTTTCTAACCTTGTTTAGTAAAAGAAAACTTGATTAGTGAATTAATTAATATTTATACTATTTGAATATATGTTCCTATATAAGAAAATAAAGGTGCGACGACGTTGCGACGACTTATAATCGACAAAATGTTGATTTTCGAAAAAAAAATGTTTTGCGGTCACATTTTGACGTTTTAATTAAACTATTTATCTATGTAAATCAAATTTAAAATTGAAATTTTTACTTCTTTAAATAAATTAAAACATGTCTCTTTATATTTTAAAATCATATTTAAATAATATCAAAATCTCTAATTTTATAGTGTATGTAAAACTAACAAAATGCGAGAAAATTTGGTTTTTTTGTAAAACAATTATCAGCATACTTATAAATGTTTTAATATACTTCTATTATCTTTATTAGATATTTTCAATAAGACTTACCTTTTTAAATAAATATTTAAACCTATTCAATTAAGCATTTATTTATTTTTAACAAAAATTAACTATTGTTAATTTGTTCTAAAATCCAAATTTATACTTTTTTAATTTATCAACTATAAGAATAAATAATTTCTCTATTATTATCTATTATATATAACTTGTTTATTTAAGTTTTAGACCTTTTTAAACGAAATCTCTCATTTTCGAAGTAGCGAAATTACGGGTCATTACATTCTTCCATACTTAAATGAATTTCGTCCTCGAAAATTACCCAAACAAAAGTTTTCCTAAACATTTATCTTTAAACTTAATTCCATATAATATATACAGATCATCCGTACAAAATATCCTATTTGACCTCCTATTCGAATACATAACTTTATTTTCGAATTAGTATCAATCCCCCGATCCTTTAGTACGGACTTTAATCAGGCTCTTTGCTTAGAAACCTTTGCTTTCCTTGCATAGTGCTCAACTATGATAGAAATCTAAATTACCCAACCATAAAACCTAATCAATGTTCGTCGTCAAGAATCGAGTGATAAATCCTTTTTCGAATTGGTGTAAATACCTCAAAGTTCCGTACACGTATATTAGATCAAAAATTGCATGATGAGATGATCCACATATAACATGTGTATTTATTAACTTTCAAAAACTTTTCATAAACTTTTATCTTAAGTTCAATCATTTTATAAAGGTGCTTCTTTATAGAATCCTTTTAATTATTTATTTCCAAATATTTTTAATAAAGGAAAATATCCCAAAGAAACCATTTTTTCACTCAAAAGATAATTTATCTTTATGAAAAAAAATCGCACAATATTTTAACTCAGTATATTTCCTTTAGCACTAATATTATTTATGAATCATTTCGTAAAACTATTACTTAAGTTTATTGCATCTTATAACTTATGTAAATCAATTACATTCTAAAGACTTAAGTCAAATCCTTAATTAATGCTGGAATTCATTAATAAAACATTTTCTAGGTTATAATTTCCTTTTTTGTTTATAATCACATTTATAAATTATACTTATCCAATTTAATTTACTCGGAATATTTCACAATTGTTTTTCTTTTATCAAAAGTCTTCATAAATTTCTTAGCTCCAGGTTAGGAATGATTCGAAATTTTTCGACTATCCAAAATTGTGGAAAATCCCGCTTTATATTATTAATTAGTGATCCCAATTTATCTTTGGTTTAGACACTTTTATAAAGATTACTAATCAATTTATCCATTAATGATTCACATTATCTCTTATAACTTAAGAAAATTATATAGATTGAGTAACTCAAAAATAATCCAAGGAACTAGGTACTACCAATAGTATCATATATCCTCTTAATAAGAAGAGTAACACTTAAGAGAAGTACTTACAATCTGAACACATTTATTGCCCATTTTTAGTTTATTTTCGAGCCAATCGAATTCGTTATCATAAAATACCTCTTTTTATTTGAAATAATACCATTTTCAAAATCCTTTAGAGACTACTTTATAAAACCTATTTTATAAAATCATTTTATAAATTTACCTTATATTAATTAACTTAATTTAAATTTCCATAATTATTTTACTCGAATTTAAATTCTCATTCCCTTTTATATAATCGTTTAAATACACTTTTATCATATGTATTCATTCGTTAAACAAATTTTATTACCAAACACCTTATAGTCAAATCGTGAAACTTAATTCACAAGGTATTTTTAAATCAAACGATTGATCAATTTACGATAGTAGCTTAACATTATCATCTCTTAATATATTATTTTGGAATAAGTATTAAAGATCTTAAATACCTTTTCAGATTACGTACTTATCGATTATCTTTATAAAACATCTTATAATCAAACTGTAGAATTCTAATCACAAGATGTTCATACTTAAATTTCACTAATCCTGATTTCTAACTATACACCTTTTCAAAATATATACTTTATATTCAAAATACAATCCCAGGTTAAATTATTTCATTTACCAATTTTTTTTAAATCAGTGTGTCGATTAGCCTTGTTCAAATGTTTAGGAACCCTTATCGATAACGGTGATCAGGCACATCAAACAAAATCCATAAATCACTCAACAGATAAATCAACACAAAACAATTTATTAGTCACCAACAAATACGCACTCATATATAATACACTCAAACTCATTCTAGGGTGTTACTAACCCTATCTCTAATGAGTCTTTACCCAAATAAAGCCAAGGTTCTCGCGTAACCTTCAGCTTTGATACCAAATGTAATGGCCCATTTTTCCATACCATTGAATCGACAATAAACCACATATGTCCAATTCAAATTGCATGAATAAGCGAATCGTTAAGGGTAGAAAGAAAACGAAGACAGAACAGAATCTCACATGAATGGAATAACATATATTATTTCAATAATAATCTTTACAACGGAAAATTTTAAAATACAATATCAGAGTCTAACCTGGGTTCAGCCTGGACAGTTATAGCACATGCCCGTACAAATGCTGACAACAATAAAACAAATACAATTGATGTAGCGGGTAATAGAATACGTCCATACGATGATGAAGATCTCCAGCTCTCGTCTGGAAACTCCATTCGTCTTCATATCAACCTGAAACTACTCGTATGTGACCCGAGTATTAAAAATACCCGGAACCAGCATGAGGTACTCGAAGTTTAAAATGTATAGATCATGATGATGTTATCAAAACCTTTTAAAAGAAAGGTATCTCATAAGACCACGCCCACACATACACATAGACGGGTTTTTACCTTATGATAACCACAACACTTCACACCAAAATACACTTGATATTATTTTTAATGATATTCTTTTGAAAACACTTTTTAAATAAGCATATTCATATAAGGAATCCATACCCAGACTAAGTCTAAGGTAATATCCCGAGATGGGTTAATGTAATATACCAAACAGAATATATGATATTAGAAAGGGGTAGCTGAAATGTTTGCAAGCCATTAGAGCCATTTTGGGAATGCAGTCAAAACCGTAAATCTCGTATTGGGATTGGATTTCCAACATGATAGGGCACAAGAGGCCTTTTCTCCGATCCACGCATAACAAACATAGTTCCCACAGTGCCTTAATTATTTTTCTCAAACTAGTCACTTGGAACTATACTTGCTATACTACACTGATAGCCGGTAGTTCCCTGCTTTTCTCAAGCTAACCACTTTATCCAAATGGAGCAATAAATGCCTTGAGGGATGTACCCCCCAAAGGGCCAAACGTATTTTACACCACCACACATACTCACTTATTCCAAATTTGCGTCTGTTAGACCACATAGTATCCCATCATAACCAGGTGTAAGGCTCGTGAAGCTACGATCAATTTCTTCAAAATCACGTTTTTCATACAAAACCACGCTTTGATCATAGCATGTTCCACTTTGAATGCCACACTACCATTCCTTTAATCACTATTTGACTCCCATAAGCATACAACCTCTGAGCTCGCATGTCTTATAGAAGGGTGTTAAGATAAGAGAAGTTTCCTTATCTGCCACCGTAGATGTACATTTGTATAAGGTCAAACTTTATATCTCAGAAATGCAATGTCAAACATTCATCCATACAAGTTCGTTCTGGGACTGAACGAAATTGAAGGCAATTTCCTCGGCCATTACTAGGCGAGAAGCCCTTACAATCCGAAAAATCTCCACAATGAGGAGACCATTGCTATAAATAACTCTATAATGGGAGCAATCCAGAGCATGCTCAACAAGCAGTCTTCACGCTATGAAGATCCACAGTCTTCAATAATCGTCATCTTCAACATGTCCTCACTTTCGAACTTATACATTGGTTCGAAGCGGTTTTCGGATAGGAATCAACCAAATCCGACTCTGGTTCCTTCGAAGCCAATCATCGCTTTAAAAGATGTTAAGTTCATATGTGGATATCAATCATCAATCAATTACTTCATCTTATATTTAAATCAAATATCTTTCTTAGATATTTTTTTTTTCAATTTATTCCATTTTCTTTCAAATGTATATGGAATCATTAAGCCTTATTTATCAAATCATTTGATTTATTAGAACCTTTCTTAAATCCTGGAATAATTCCAAATCATTTTCTCTTTTACTTAGGAAAACCTTTCCAAACTATTCATTAAATCTTAATCAAAGATTATTTATATTCAAGTTATAACTTTTAACTTAGGGAAAATATTCTCAAAACATTCATTAAATCCTAATTAAAGATTTCTTTCTTAACTTCAAATCATATTCTTGCAAATCGGATATTTTCATAACAAAGCACTACTGCCACCTTAGATATGGTAAATTTCACCTCCAGGGACAAATGGAAAGTTTCACCTCCAGCGACAAATGGAAAGTTTCACCTCCAGGGACTAATGACAAGTAATCCTACATCATTAATGTCTTTGTCTTTAACGATCTTTTTCTTCAATATATTTTATTTCAAAAATTAGTTTGAAGGGTTTTTGGATAGGAATCGCTGAAATCCAATCACGATTCCTTTGTATAAACCATCGAATAAAAGATGTTAAGTGGTAATTTAACATACAAAGAATTTTTTTCTTTTCTTCTATCTTGGAAAAACTTAAATATGATCTTTTAGAGCATCCGGACTTTCCCTTCGATCTATTCCACCGCTCGCCTAAAATGAGAAAACATATTCCAGGTAAATTCAGGGCACTGGTTGCTCCATCCCTAGCCTTAGTTAAACACCTTATTTTATCTTCCCAGATCTCACAGGTGGGACAAATGTACTTGTCGTTTCCGCATACTCAGCTGTTATTACATTCAATATTATTTAATTTTTGTTTAAGTGTTATAAACAATTCATCTTAACCATTTATTCAAACTCTTATTAAAACTTTCAGATAATTTTTACATTACTTAATTATTCCTTAAAATCATTCACAAAAGATTTAGAAAAGAATTGTTAAGTTTAAAACTACATTTCAAAAGATTATAGAATTCGCAGCATAAAAGTGCGGCGGAAAGTGCTATATAAGCTTATTTGATTTAAACAACTTTTAATAATTGAGAATTCATATTTTCCATTCCAAATCTCTATTAAACCATTTTAATATTTTTATCAAATTTATTTCATATCTTTAATCATTTAAAAATATCGTTTATAAAGAAATCCCCTTTTGGATTCCGAACTGCAACACCGCGATGTTTTTAGAAAATTATTTTGGAGATATTTCAAAATGTACTTGATAAAATTTTGATTTTCTTTCTTTATTGGAAAACTATCATCATTGTGGACCAAAGAATTTTTATTTCGAACAAATCCGACCCGAAAATCATTCTCTACGATAATTCAAAACTACAGGTCGAAATTTACGAACTACCGCTACGCGACGAGCTCTATTTTGACCAATTTTGTGAATTGCTAAACTATTTTAACTTATTTAAAATCATTAAAAGGCTAAATAACTTCTATACATATATTTGTATGGATTTAATTCTCATTTAATTAACTATGCTTAATTACTAATCATTTCTCTTACCATTTATCAAACAAATTATCAACCGTATAAACAATCATATAATCAACCAATTTTGCAACCAAGTTATCTAACATTTAATCGTTCAACATATTTAAACTTTCAAATCATTATACTTGAAATAAGTTATGGATTAATTAGTAAATATGAGTACTCACCTTTAACTTAACCAATTCTTCCTACTAACATTCATATGCAACAACACTTCTCTTAAACTTCAACTAATCAACTTCTACTCCATTTCTTTCGCTTTATGTCATCGACCTCTTCTTTCAAACTCTCGAAAATCTGGTAGAGCTTCCGCGGCACCTTGAATTTGCTCCTAACTCCTTGGAATAAAATCGACGCACTTCCTTCTCTTTTTCTTGCTTGGAGCTTCACGAACTTGCTCCTTCTTCTTGATTGGTTCGCCATCCCTTGCTCCTCCTCTTCCTCCATCGTTTCTTCACTTCTTAGATGATAAACCATGTTTTAATGGTATTCTAAGGTCTTTGGAAAAGTTTGGTGGTGTTTGGAGTAGATTTGATATAGTTTTAAAAAAGTTAGTAAGGATTTGGAAGAGAAGAAGAAGCCATTAAAGAGAGCTTCAAGGAGGAAGAAGAAGATGTAAAAATGTATGAAAGAAAATGGAAGAATAGTGGTATTATTTATAGAAAAGTTTTGGATTAAAATAATATTTTGTGAAAGGACCAAAATACTCTTAATTACTTATAAAGTAATCTTATTTTGTTTCAATACTTAACATCACATTTCAAATCATTAATTTATATCATTTTCACTTAGATATTAAGTAAAGTAAGTAATAATTATGTTTCTTTGATTTGAAGTTTTACGTTTTGCTTTGAAATGACATTTTTGTCGTTTTGTGCTTACTTTTTCTTAATTGTTTTCTAGAAGTTTCTTATCTTGTTTACTAAAAGTAAACTTGATTAGTGGATTAACTAATACTTATACTATTTGAATATATGTTCCTATATAAGAAAATAAAGGTGCAACGACGTTGCGACAACTTTTAAACGACAAAACGTTGATTTTCGACAAAATGTTTTACGATCACATTTTGACGTTTTAGTTAAACTATTTGTTTACGTAAACCAAATTTAAAAATAAATTTTTTTACTTATTTAAATAAATTAAAACATGTCTCTTTATATTTTAAAATCATATTTGAATAATATCAAAATCTCTAATTTTACAGTGTATGTAAAATTAACAAAATGCGATAAAATTTGGTTGTTTTTGTAAAACGATTATTAACATACTCATAAATGTTTTAATATACTTTTATTATCTTTATTATATGTTTTTGATAAGATTTACCTTTTTAAATAAATATTTTAACCTATTTATTTAAGCATTTATTTATTTTTAACAAAAATTAACTTTTGTTGATTTGTTCTAAAATCCGAATTTATACTTTTTTAAATTATCAACTATAGGAATAAATAATTTCTCTATTATTATCTATTATATATAACTTGGTTATTTAAGTTTTATACCTTTTTTAAACGAAATCTCTCATTTTCGAAGTAGCGAAATTACGGGTCGTTACAATTGAAATAACTTAAAAAATATCCTGTTAAGGATATAAGAATTTAAGTTTGATTTCCACAATTGAAATGTTGGAAGGGTTTGAATAAATATATATATATATATATATATATATATATGTATGTATGTATGTATGTATGTATGTATGTATGTATGTATGTATGTATGTATGTATATGTATGTATGTTATAAAGATATTTTGAGAATATTTTTGGAAATTATATTGAGGCCAGATGATTGCTTATGGATGTTTTATTGGAAGTTATATAACCGACTATCAATATTGGTCAATTTCATTAATCATTTCGAAGATACCGAGATCGTATTTAATTATCCGAAAAACCACTTCGATCATGTTTGAACGTAACGAATGAATACCGTGAAGATGATGAAGATGGTGATTCAGTTTGTCCAGACCCGAGACAACTTATATGGACGAATGCTATTAGAACATCGTCATTGGAGGACGATAAGCATTCTAAGTAGAATTTTGTTCTTGAAAGGTAATGCTTAGCCTCGAGCCTCATCAATCAGGAATGACTGAAACAGGGGAGATGTAGCAAGCTAAGTGGGTCGCACCCAATTAGGGCATGTTATCACCTTTCTAGATGTCCTTGGAAACCTATATATTATGGATGTGGTTGTGCATGAAAGAAGGAGTGCTTGATGGTAAGGGTGGGAACACCCGAGATGATAACATATTCGGTCTATCCAAGTTAAGGGTAGGTAGGTCTTATGTAGCAGGGGATCCCGTCATGGTCTTTGGTACATTGTTTTAGTGGTGTACTGTGGTGGACGGTACCCCAGTGGCCCAGTCATTCGATGGAATCCATTCTCCAATAAGCACCGTACGGTTCTGATTGTGTCTAACTATGCCGAAATGTGAGATGCAAGAATTTCGGCTATTTTCTATGTACTTTGTTTAGACACTATTATAATATCAGACAATTTTGATAAAAATGGTTTGGTTATCATAAGGTAAAAACCTGTTGGTTTATGTATGTCGTTGTCATACGAGACACCATTTGTTTTTTTTCAAAGGATTTGAAATGTTAATAATTCAAATTGAGTATGTTTATCACATTGCTTTTCCAAACTGATTCGGGTGTTATATTATTATAATGCTCGGGTCAGACCTAGTACTACAGATTCAAGATAGGGCGCTATGGAGCTCAGAAGATGAGCTGGATGACAGAGACGTATCTCCGTACTTGGTTATATTTCCGCTGTATGAGGACAAGTTATTATAACTGTTCAGATTGATGTACTGATTATTATACTCTCATGATTGTAAGTATAAAATAATTACAAATTCTATTGTATGAAAATCTGTTAAAATATATTATATTTTGTTCCGCTGCGATTGTGAGATTCTGTGTTGTTTTTTATTTTCTTCTATCTCTTTCTTCTTCTTTACCCAAGATATTCGCTCTTTCGTACAATTTGGGTTGAGCAGGAGTGAATTTTTATCAACTCAAAGTGTATGGAACTACGAGTCGTTACAAACAAAGGCAGAGGATAATATTCACCAAATATTTAGGTCGCACGCGACTCGACCCTCCATGGGTCGCGAGCGACCCGACCCTGAGGCGTAGTCGAGTTAGGTCACTGCTACCTACCCCCTTGGGTCGCTAGCGACCTGTCATAAAAAAAGGGTATAAATATATAGAAATTTGCATACTTTGTATGTTTGTGTACCTAAAAAAGATAGCTCTGTCCAGCTACTTCAAAATCAGTCAATTGCAACCGTCCGTCATTCGAAGACATGCCGAGAAACTACGAGTGAAGGCACGATGAGTTGAGGCAGACAACAATTGATAGAACCAAAGAAATATCATCGATGGTGTTAGGCTGTTCTATGCATAGATATCCGATACAACCACTTGAAGTTTAATGAATGGATATGGAAGATGATAACTTCAAGAGCATGCCTTATTTACAACGAAGACATATATAGCGCCAAATGTTATCTTGGTTTTTAACCCAGCAGATACCGGCAGTAAGCAAAGTAGCCTTAAGCGGCAGGATGTTCAAGAGCTAACCGAAGTGGTTATGATTAGAGTTCAAAAAGGACCGAGCTACATGGTTAGGATGAAAACCCGAGTCAATGATGCCAGGAAACCAGTTTCCTTGTGTTGTAACAAGGGTTTAAGAATAAACAGCCATCGATTTTCCCTCAGCATGTGATTACAACAACAAATACATAAGAAGACATCTCCAGTGTCGGAGTCCATGATCAACCTCTATGGCCTTAAGGATAGCAATCAATGCACTCCCTAAAGACCACGAACAAACGAACTAAAAAATACGACTAAAGGGAGAGGAATTCAGTGGGCTAAAATTGACTAAGTCTATGAGTCACGATCGACCCATAGAGCTTATCAATTTTTGACCGCTGAGTCATCTTGGGTCGCCTGCACCTTACCTGAGACCTGAAAATGATGGGCCATGCCCAGGAGCCCTCAAACTTCTATAAACAGCTTGCTTCCTGCAATATAAAAGAGGTTCTAGAAACTGACCGTTGAAGCTCGACTAGAACTCTCCTTCATCTTCACTCTTCCATGCAAAAATCTTAGAAGGAATACACCATGATTCTTCGGTGGATTCTAACTCTTGAGATGCAATTCAACTTAAGATTAGCTAAATTCTAGTAATCAAACAACTTCTGTAATAGCATCAGCTTATAATAAAAGTATAAAGTAGATGTATGCTTAGTTAATAGCCAGACCACTATAAAATTCTTCTATCTCTTTTCCTTTATTGCTTTCTCCTATTTTCTTTGATCTGTTATATTACTCTATGAAAATAGAGCTGGCGCTTTCAAATCTAAACTAGGATGTTGGTCCACTTTTTGGGTCAACAGCAACCAACTGTCTAAACATGACATTGTATTCGGCGATGCTTTTGTAGGGCCTCAGTAGAAACCTAATGTCTAAACATAACATTGTATTCAAAAACATCGGTGTAAGGCCTTAGTGGCAAATTAATTATCAATTCATGACATGAATGGTAATTTAAGTTAAAGGCTCGAGTGGTAACCTAAAATGTCTAACACCAAATAATGTGCATGTAAAAGTGCATATTTTAACTTCAATATTTAATCTTCTTTTAATTAAATAAATGAGCATATTATGGTATTTTACATGTATAAACCAAAATTTAAATTATTTTCAAATCATCATTTAATCAGCTTCATTTGGGGACTAAAATGATAATTTTGAGTATGATTTAATTTGAGAAAATTTATTTGTACGAAATGAAGTGCAAATATGAAGAGATTTCATGCATGTATGCACATATGTTGAAGGCAAACAGAGAATGGAAATGAATGAATTCATGCAACATGTAGGAGCCCACATACCCAATACCATTTGGTCTATAATTAAAAGCACATGCACATTTCAATGGAAGCCTAAAGGCATGTTAGTGGAAATTAATTAATTCCTTAACGATTACTTAGAGGTTACACTTTCTCAAAGGTATCTTAAGTAGTCCCTTAAAAAATGAATTAGGGTTTTAAGTATGTATAAATACCCCTTATGTTTCATGTAATTATCTTCTTCCTTTCATGCAACATTTTAGCCATAAAATCAAAGATAAATAAAAATTTATTTCATGGCTTCTTAGCCTTGTTTTTACTTTCATGCAATTCTAATTTATGCTTTCTTTTCATGCTCTTTTTATTTCATGCTCTTTCTTTCTTAGTTTATGCTCCTTTAAGTTCATGTTAGTGGCATAGATTTAATTATTGTAATTAGTATAGTTTTATTTCATGCAACAATTAGCTCTCTTTTATTTTAATAAGCTCTCATTTTCCTTTTATTTTATGTTGAAATAATTTAATGTTAACATGTTTTCAAATATGAGTAGCTAAACCTCTTCAATTTAGGGATAATGAAGCTCTCATGAAACATATTAAATTAACATAATGATTTCATTTATGATCTCTCATATGTGCTTAATGGAAAATATGTTGATGGCGGTTTATGTTTATTTTTTATTGAATTTTGATAGTCTATGTTGATATCTCAAATATGTTATGCTTAACTCGATTTAAAACATAAACTATTTGAACATTTGCATAAGTGATTTTGATGATGAAATTCAAGTTAGAATCAAAATTTTATGGTCTGTATTACTAAGTAATGGTAACTAGATCATATTTAAAATATTTTATTTTTAATTTCATGTCATGATCATGAGAGTGATAAGTGGGTTTTAATGGTGTATTGGAGTTTGATGGTTTAAGTTGTGCTAAAGAATAGCACAAATAAATCATATATATAATACGCATATCTATCATTTCTACTTGATATTTTAATGAGAGATTACAAGTGAATTTTTTTATTTATTTATATGAATAATTGAAAGTGGATTTTCCTCTAAATTGCTATTCAATATCAAAGTTTTATTCACTTTTTCTCTAGATTATTCTCTACAATTTTCTAGTTTAAAACAAACTACAAAGCTTTGGGTTAATTTGCTTGAGTATAATTAGAATTTAATGCTTTCCTTGCGGATCAACCCGTACTCACATACGTACTGCAATAGTATGTCATGCGCTTGCGTGTTGTAGTGTAATTTTTGCTTTCATTTAGGTTGTGTGTTCTTTCGGTTTATATTTGCATTTGCAATTTAAAAAGAATAAAGAAAAAATTATACACAATTGCATTTCAAAACAAACAAAAATATTCTATCTCATCACGTAACAATTTACAATCTCATTTTAGATATTGTAACTTAGTTTTTACATTTCACCGTTAAATTTTCATTCGCTTCTGTGCACATTCTCAACACACACAAAAAACTGCTTTTGTGCACAATTTCAATTGCTTCTTTAATTTGCTTCTGTGCAAATTTTCATATCACTATTACATTTGCATTTACAATCTTATTACATACCACTACAGCAATCAAATCCTCCTCACTCCACAATTCAACCACTTCACCTTACCTCCTCTTCCTACATCCAGGCAAGAACCATAAACATCACCATTCAAAATGCTGACGCAACCTACAACAACCACACCACTTCTGCCTACATAGCCTTCAAACTTGACTCAAACCACACAACTAAATCACTTCTGAGACCCATTCACACTAACCACCCTCCTCATCCATCAATACAACCACCAATATCATTTTTCCTATTACAACAACATCCAAACTTTACCATCCCTTTGCCATTTATTCAAAAACATCCTTCTGCAACTCCAACATAGTAGCGAAAACTTATGCACATCCCCATACTTCAACAAACACTTCACAAAACATTCACCTACGCTGCCTTAAATTATTGTTCCATCCTCCTTCAACTTGCCTAAACCATATACCATTTCTCTTCCATCATTGTTAAATCCACTAACAACCAAACTCCTCCTCCACACAACCCTTCGTCACACCACAAACAACACACAAACCACATATCTTTCATACATGCACTGCCTCTGCATTGTCCCACCTCAATCTCCGAAGAAGACAACCATCGCAATCAACTGCCTGCATCCACAAAAATCCTTCCATACATCACTGCTAACTTCTCTACTGCCCGCAAGTTCATCACCTTTCTACAACTCATCACCAGCAACACAACAACTCATCACAATAACATACTTCATACCTCACATCATACTTCCACTACAAACAAAAACTCCTGTAACTACTTGCAAAAAATAATCCTGCCATTCATCTTATCTCCTCTGACCAATCAACCTCACTTGCAACTTCAAACCAACATTACCCTTACAGCTCCTCTGCCTAACCACATTACCAACCACCTTACAAAACCACCTCACCATCACACTTCATCAGTACAACTTCATCACTACACACCTACATCATTGCACATCCCCATAACTGTACTTCCCTACATCCTCCAACATCCATCACTAAACATCGAACCAAACTATAGCCTGCGACCAAGCAGCACCATACCCATTACTTTCCAACCACCTGCTACATTTACTTCCTCCTAGCAACCACCACCTGAAAACACCCATCATCACTTCCTTGACTAGCAAATAATAGCCACTGTCCTACTTCAACCATCCAGCCTCTACGACAATCTTCCATCACTTCCCAATCACAACTAATTGCCTGAAACTGAATTCGCCTAAATCTAATCAACGACCACGAGCATCGAACGACAACCACCCAAAATTCGAATAACCCACCACCACTTCACTTCAATCAAGCCTCAATCGCCGATCCTATGGGTAACCAGACCCGATTTGTGATCTCTCTTTTCTTTGAATTTGTGTTTCTTTGTTTTAAAATGAGGAAGCCGCATTGTTTTTCCTCCGTTGTTTCGTTTTGAAAGAAAAGATGACGCTGGGGCATTGTTATGAATTGCGGGTTTGCGCCTTTGGTTATTTGATTTGTGGGCATGGGTGAAATTAAATAAAAGACCTAATTTCCTTTTATAAGAAAATTGTTTTGATTTTGTTTTCTTTAGGAAAAGGTTTAAAAAAGGAATGATAAAAATATCATTTCAACTCTATTTCAGGTTGCAAAAGCAGAAGGAGAAGAAGTGCTTGCTTAAAAATATAATCACTCTGCTTGCTTACTTTGAAAAATCGTTGGTTTGAAAAATAAAAAAATTAAATTGCTAATAATTCTGCATGTTCTAGTATAGCACCATTTTCTTTTATTTTTCTTTTTTTTGCATTGTTGGTTACTTGCATTTTAAAAATTCAAAAACAAAATCAAATTTCATTCATAGCTGCGTTGTTAATACACGCTTGAACTGCTTTGCATTCATTTCATCTTGTTTTTGTCTAGGGGTAATACCCAAATCCACATAAGATAGGGGATTTCATCATCCCTTTCTTAGCCCACGAATTGCGTATTATCATATAATTTGTTAATAATAACGATTAGACGTCGGACTTAAGGGTGTTGCGAGATCATCTAGGGCTTAATTGTATCATAACAAGTTGTCTTCTTTCGACAATCTAACTTCTTGGTGTCTGGGCTACAACACAACAATAAGTTTATATAAATATTATAGTGATTCATAAATATTATAGTGATTGTTTCTTTGAAGATACTTAAACCTTCGGCTACATTGCTATAATGATTCGTTGTGCACTAATAACTCATATCCATTACCGGGTTAAGAACTATTTTGTTGGATTAAGATGATGCGTGATTATACAATTTTGGGTTAGGAGCTACTAAGGACAGAAAATTTGTAATTACGTCTTTTCATTCATTTAGTTGCATTAATTCGTGCATATATATTAAAAGAAGACAAAAAATCAAAATCCAAAAGTAAGGAAAAAATTACATTCTACTTAACTTGGTATTTTATTAAAATCCAAATTTTTTTTAAATCTTTTCCTTTGAAAAAGAGAACAAAAATCTTTTCAAATCTTTTCCTCCTTTTTAGAAAAAGAACCAAAAAATTCAAACAAAATAAAAAATAAAAAATAAGCATTTTACTTAAGTTGGTTTTTTAAAGAAAAAAATAAAAAAAATCATTTTAAAACAAAAAATAAAGAAAAAAAAACAAAAACATATAAAGAAAATTTGAAAATCAAAAATCCATTAAAAAACAAAAATCACATCTCCCTTTTGATAAATAAATTCTGTTTGATAAATATTTCCCTTTTTAAAATATAAAAAAACAATTATTCACCTCATTTCATTTTTTAAACCATGTTTCATTCTATTAAACTTGATTCTCGATTCTTTTTCACCTTGACCTTTTCATTTGTGCATTAGTATCTGCACTCGTGACATGACAACTAATCGTTTAACTCGAGCGAACAATCCTCCAATGATGGCAAATGAAAAAACCACTCGAACTCTCATGGATAGACTCTTTCTCAATAGAGGTTTTATTGTATCACATTACCCTCCCCATTGGGTAACCATTTCAAAATTCATTCAAATCATATTACCACACTCCTTTAATTTGGCAATTTTGAACATGATGACTCATACATTTTCCAAAAAAATTCAAACAAATTTGTGCAACCATTAAACTCCAACAATTATGTGATTATAGAATAAAACTTCGATTAATTCCACTCGCTCTTACCGATTATGCTGAAAAATGGTTATATAGCTTACTGTCAAACTCAATCAAAACTTGGGAAGAATTTGTTAAAGTTTTCGTAAAAAAGTTCTACTCCTTGGAAAAAGCAACTAAGATCCAAAACGGAATTGTCAATTTTCATCAATTAGGGGGTGAACCTTTCGGAAAATATTTTGAAAGATTTAATGAGCTTTTGATAAAATGTCCATACTAAAATTTTGAAAAATGGACTCTTTACCAAATCTCATACGACTGACTTGAAAATTGCTCACGAATCATGCTTGAATCGATGTGCCAAGGCAATTTTCTCACCCAACATCACGACGATGCTTGGTAATTCCTTGAAAACTTAGCTGAAAAGTCATCCCAATTTGAACATTCTAGCAAAAAATCTATTTACTCACGATCGAGCGCACACTCGATAGAATCATCTTTGGCTTTGGAAGCTAAAATCGATGCAATGATCAATAAAAATTCGACAACGTTTTCTCACCCAATCAGATGAACCAAGCTTCCCAACCAATATGTTATAAATGCAACAATCAAAATCACATAGCCGATCAATGCTCTAATTTGATAGAATAACTCAATGCTTTCATTAAGGTTAAAAATGACCCGTTTTCTCCAACATACATTCCTAGTTGGAGAAATCTTCCAAACTTTGCATGAAACCAAAATAATTCTAACTCGAATTTGGTTCGTCCCAACTTTCAAGCATTTTCGAATAATGCTTCGTATCCTTCCTTTCAACCCAATTATTTTGAACAAAATTTTGTGGGTCCATCTCAAAATCAATAGCAATAATCTTTTGCTCCTCAAGATTATAAACGATTGACTTCACTTGAAAAAAGTCTTGAAACTTTGGCTAAAGCAACCACTCAAAGCCTTCAATCGAATAATAATTTACAAAATTTGTTAACTTCTACATGCAGAATACGAGTCAGTCGATTGCGAAACTTGAAATGCAAATGAGTAAATTAATCACGTCTGTGAGTGAATGTGAATGAGGTACATTCCAAAGTCAGGCTATTCCAAATCCTAGAAATCAAAATACAAGCACAAATCAAGCCTATGTCGTTCAATATAGCAATGTCAACCAAATGAATGCTATCACATCTTTGTGTTTCGGTAAACAAATTGATAATCAAGTTGTTAATCCAAACAATTTATCAAAAGCTCCTCTTGACACTTCGAAAATGACAAGCAATTCCGAACAGAATATTGAGCCAAACATCGAATCAATTTCCATTCCAAATTCTTCGTCTACTCAAGTAGACTGACTTACTGAGTATCATGTTCCATTTCCACATCGCCTTCGACCCAAGAAACATTCTGAACAAATGGGAAAGATGTTGGAAATTTTTAAATAAGTCAAAGTTAGCATTCCTCTTTTTGATATCGTTCAACAAGTCCCAACTTATGCTAAGTTTCTTAAGAACTTGTGTACTGAAAAACGACACAATCATGTACCAAAGAAAGATTTCTTAGCTGCCAGACTTAGCGAAGTCTTGTCCCAAACAATTCCTATCAAATATAGAAATCCTGGATGTTTGAGGATCTCGTGCATGATAAGAGAAAAAACGATTAACATGTGCTTACTAGAATTGGGTGCGAGTGTCAATTTGATTCATTATTTATTCTACCAGCAACTTGGCTTAGGTGAACTAAGATGATATAAGTAACTCTTCAGTTTACCAATTGTTCGATAAAGAAAACCGTAGGAGAAATTAAGGATATACTCGTCAAAATTGGTCAATTCATATTCCCTTTCGATTTCATCATTTTAGAGACACAACCCGCGAACAATCCGATAAGTCAAATTCCATTGATTTTAGACCTTTCTTGGCTACTTCAAATACTTTTATCAATTATTGAAACGGTTCGATGAAAATTTCTTTTGGAAACATGACTTTGGATCCTAACATTTTCAATCTTGAAAATCAATTGAACGAACCACATGACCAAAGGTTGTAAGTTAGCTCCATTCAAGAAAATTTTGATAATGAAACATTTGACCTAAACAACAAACGCGAGACCGAATATGAATAATTGTTTCAAGATGAGAAAAATGAAATTGAAAACGAGCTTCCAATTGAACGTCTCATCGTTGAATCAGAACTTCAACCGAATTCTTTGATTGAGCAACCCCCGAGGTGAGAACTCAAACCCCTTCCCGATCACCTTAAGTATGCATACTTAGGTGACAACAAAACATTTCATATCATAATTTCTTCAACTCTCTCTCTCTCTCTCATGATTAAGAACTTTCCCTTCTTTCAATTTTATCGATAAAGAAAGAAGCAATTGGATAATCGATCACCTACATAAGGGGAATTAGTCCCTCTCCTGTTCAACATCGCATCCACTAAGTTGACGATGCCAAGTCTATTCGTGTTGCACAACAAAGGCTTAACCCAAAATGAAAGATGCGATTCGAGATGAAATTCTTAAACTTCTTGATAACAGAATCATATACCCAATCTCCGATAGTTCATAGGTTAGTCCAGTTCATGTCTTTCCTAAAGAGTCCGGGCTTACCGTTATAAAGAATGACTCAAACAAACCCATTCTAACTTGTACTCAAACGGGTTGGCGTGTCTGCATAGATTATCGAAAATTAAATGCGGCAACGCGTAAAGATCACTTCCCTCTTTCTATCATCGACCAACTGCTTGAACTTTAGCCGAGCATGAATTATATTGCTTTCCTGATGGTTATTCTAGTTATAACCAAATTCCAACCCTAAGATCAAGGAAAACGAATTTCACATGTCCCTTTGGCACCTTTGCATAACGATGTATGCCATTTCGCCTTTGCAACGCTCCTGTTACTTTCAAAAGATGCATGGTCAGCATATTTTTCGATATTATTGAACGCTTTCTTAAAGTGTTTATGGATGATTTTTCCATTTTTGGAAACTCTTTTTCTGAGTGTTTACACCATCTTGAGTTGGTTCTTAATCATTTCAAGGACAAACACTTAACGTTAAATTAGGAAAAATGTATTTTCATAGTCAAATATGGCATTGTCCTTAGGCATGTCGTTTCAAACAAAGGCAATGAGGTAGATAAAGTGAAATTTACATAATTGCGAATCTACCCATTCCAAAATCTATCAAGGACATTCGTTCATTTCTTGGACATGCTAGTTTTTATCGATGCTTTATGAAAGATTTCAGTAAAATTGCTCGACCTTCGATGAATCTTCTTAAAAATGACGTTCCATTTGACTTCAATTCTGATTGTGTTTCTGCTTTCGAACGTCTCAAAAACGAACACATTTTCGCACCTATCATTTTCTCACCCACTTGGGATCTTCCTTTCGAAATAATATATGATGCTTCTAACTTTGCAGTTGGTTTTGTCTTAGGACAAAAGATCAAAAAAATTCTTCACGTCATCTATTACATAATATGACTCTAAACGATGCTGAATTCAACTACACGACCATTGAAAAAGAGCTTCTAGTGGTAGTCTTTGTGCTTGAAAAATTCTGGCCATATTTGATAGGCTCACACATTACTGTTTACACCGACCATTCCGCTTTTACGTACATTTTCGTTAAAATGGATGCTAAGTCTCATTTGATCCGTTGGGTCCATTTACTCCAAAAATTTGACCTTATGATGGAAGGCAAAAAAGGATCCGACAATGTCGCTGCCAATCATTTGTCACGTCCCCTAAACACACCATCTTCTTTACCGATCGACGATAGCTTTCCTGAAGAACAACTCCTTTCCGTTTCTGCCGATCCATGGCTTGCTGAAAGGGTGAACTATTTAGTCACTAAGGGAACTCCTTCAATTTGATCAAAACAAGATAAATATAAATTTCTTTTCCAAGTCAAGTACTTATATTGGGATGATCCATAATTGTTTAAGTACTGTTCTGATCAAATCATTCGACGTTGCATCTCGAATTGCGAAATCAAAAGTGTGCTTTCTTTTTGTCATAACCAAGCACGTGGTGGTCACTTTGGTTTGATGAAAACAGCAAAAAAGGTGCTTCAACGTGGTTTTTACTGGCCTATGCTTTTTAGAGATGCATTTGAGTTTTGTAAAACCTACGATCACTACCAAATGTTAGGAAGAATCTCTCAATGAAACATGATGCATTTGAACCCCATTCTTACGATCAAAATCTTTAACGTTTGGGTTATTGACTTTATAGGACCATTTCCCAATTCATTCGAAAATCTGTACATTCTTCTTATTTTTGATTACGTGTCTATATAGTTTAAGGCCATTCCTTGTAAAACAAATGACCACAAAGTTATTGTGAAATTCATGAAAGAAAACATCGTTTTGAGATTTGGAACACCTTGCACAATTATAAGTGATAATGGAACCCATTTCTGTAATCGTTGATTTGAAACTCTAATGAAGAAATACTCGATAACCTACAAGTTATCCACTCCTTATCACCTCAAACTTGTGGTCAAGTTGAAGCTTCAAATTGCCAAATCAAACAAATTTTGGAGAAAAATGGTCACAAAAATTGACCGATGGGCTTTAGGCTTATAGAACTGCCTATAAAACTAATCCTGGGATGTCTCCTTTTAGGCTAGTAAATGGAAAATCATGCCATTTACCTGTCGAACTTAAACATAAAGCGTTGTGGGCAATTAAGAACATAAATTTTGACCTTGAAAAAGTCGACGAAAACAGAAAATCGCAAATCAATAAATTAGAGGAGATTAGGAAGGACGCGTATGAAAACGAGAAAATTTACGAAGAAAGAACGAACGTTTTTCATGACAAGTCTATCCTAAGGAAAACATTTTCGCCTGTTTATTTATATGACTTTCAACTTCAATTGTTCCTTGGGAAATTAAAATCAAGGTAGACAAGACCATACATCGTGCGTACTGTTTTCCACATGGTGCCATAGAAAGGGAAAACCCAAGGGACGGATCAATTTTTAAAGCTAATGGTATCGTTTAAAGCATTACTTGGAATTGCCATGTGACTGAGAGGAGGAGCACAAGACTCTCAATGGCCATAATACGTCTAGCAAGAAATGCTAACCCTCTCTTGTAAATATGTACATATTTTCCCCGTTATACTCATGATATCGTGTATTAACTGTGGGGAGATGGTCAAAATTAGGTGTGGTGGAGAGTCTCATTTTCATTTTTGATCCTTCATGGTTTATTTTTTGCATTTTATTTCCAAAACCAAAAAAACAAAAAAATAATTTCAAAACAAGTTTTTTTTAGCGTATTGATTTACTTTTGAAGAAACGCTATAGGATAAGTATATGCTTTTGGTTTTTAAATTGAAATTTGTGAAAATTTATTTTTTTTCAACAAAAATAAAAATAAAGTTTGATTACAAGTAACTATGGTTTAACTAGCATATAGGAAGGTTTATAGGTGATAATTATGAAGCATGTCCTACTTATAATCTTTTTTTAAAATAATGGTTGAATTAAAGTAAAGGCGATAACATTTTTGATCTTCTACGTTATGTGGTGCTAAGATGATTTTGCAAAACTCTCTCTTTACAAATATATATATATATATATATATATATATATATATATATATATAAAGTGAAAAAATGTTTTTATAGAAATAAGAAACACCTAGAGTCATGTGTTCACACGCAAGTGCGTACACTCACCATGTATCCTTCTCACATAAGCCCAAAAGGTAGTGCATGATCGATATATATGGCCTCATTTTATCCGATTTAGGTGTATGTAAATAGATTTAATAAAAGTAACCACCTAGAGTCATGTGCTCATACTCAAATGTGTACACTCGCCACTCTCTATGCTCTTCTCACGTAATGCCGAAGGGCAACAAATGATAGTATATCTGGCCTCAGTTTATCATAGTTAGGTGTGTAAATAATAGTACTGTTAATATGTTTCAAATGAGAGAGAGAGAGGGAGCAAGCAATGGAAATCCAAGCACTATCTTCACTTATTTCATTCAACTTATTATTCAAAAGAAATAAAAATACCACTTTTCAAAATTTTGATAATCAACTAAAGGATCCATTTCATTGTTGCACTATATTGTCAACCGAAACAACCAGCCGAACTAGAGTCTAATTGTGATGTTAACTTAATTTTTGTTGGAAATTTTGAAGAGTAAAAGGACTAAAATTTCTTGATAATTATCAAAACTTGTATTTAACTTACTCGTGTCAATTTATAAGTAAATTATACTTTTGTAAATAATTTCAAAAACTTGCATCATGTAGTCGCATTAGAATTTGCATATCTCATTTGGATTTTGTGGGTAGTATCCGATGAAAACCCTCGCGAGACAACACTCATCCTACTACGGACACTAGAGGCTTAATGGTTTTTCGCACATGCTAAATACAATTGTATTTCCTATGAAAATAGATTTATCTTAGTTTTAGTTTATTTAAGGACGAATAAAAAGATAAGTGCGGGGTATTTGATTTGCATGTAAAAGTGCATATCCATATTTAATCTTCTTTTAATTAAATAAATGAGCATATTAGGGTATTTTACATGTTTAGACCAAAATTTAAAATGTTTTCAAATCATCATTTATTCATCTTCATTTGGGGGCTTAAATTGTAATTTTGTAAATGATTTAATTTAAGAAAATTTATTTGCGCATTCATTATTTATTTGTAGGAAATGAAGTGCAAATATGAAGAGATTTCATGGATGTATGCGTGCACAAATGTTGAAGGCAAATAGAGAATGGAAATAAATTAATTAATGCAACATGGAGGAGTCCACATATCCACTACCATTTGGTCCATAATTAAAAGCATACGCACATGTCAATAGAAGCTTAATGCATGTTAGTGGATTATTCCCTAATGATTACTTGGAAGTTACAATTTCTCAATGGTATTTTAGGTATCCCTCTAAAATATGAATTAGGTTTTTAAGCATGTATAAATACCTCTTATATTTTTTTTGAAATAGTACTTTATATACAACAAATCACTGTGATAACATATCACAATTCAATAAACGTTCGAATCACGCTATGCAAGTTTCGAACTTGTGACCTCTCGCACCATAGCCAAATCACTTAACCATTGGGACAATGGTGCTTGTCACCTCTTATGTTTTATGTAACTATCTTATTCCTTTCATACAATATTGTAGCCAAAAAATCAAAGATAAATAAAAATTTCTTTCACGGCTTCTTAGCCTTGTTTTCACTTTCATGCAATTTTTATTTATGCTTTAATTTCATGCTCTTTTATTTCATGCTCTCTCCTTCTTAGTTTTTGCTCCTTTTATTTCATGTTAGCAGCATAGATTTAATTTTTATAATTAGTATATTTTTATTTCATGCAAGTAGTTAGCTCTCTTTTATTTTAATAAGCTCTCATTTTCCTTTTATTATATGTCGGAATCATTTTATGTTAACATGCTTTCAAATAGTAGCTAAACTCCTTTAAGTTAGGGGTAATGAAGCTCTCATGAAACATATTAAATTAATATTATAATTTCATTTGTGATCTAACATATGTGCTTAATGGAAAATAATATGATGGTGGTTTATGTGTCTTTTTTATTGAATTTTGTTAGCCTTTGTTGACATCTCAAATAGGCTATGCTTAACTCCATTTAAAACATAAACTATTTGATCATTCGCCTAAGTTATTTTGATAATGAAAGTCAAATTAGAATCAAAATTTAATGGTCTATGTTACTAACTAATAGTAAATTTATCATACCTAAAATAGATTTTATTTTTAATTTCATGTCATGATCATAAGAGTTGATAAGTGGGTTTGAATGGTGCGTTAGAGTTTGATGATTTAAGTTATGCTAATTAGTAGCACAAATAAATCATACTTATAATAAACACATCATCATTTTACTTAAAATTTTACTGAGAAATTACAAGTGAATTTTTTTTTATTTATATGAATGATTGGAAGTGGATTTGCTTCTAAATTGCTCTTCAATATCGTTGTTTTATTCACTTCTGCTCTAGCTTATTCTCTACAATTTTCTAGTTTAAAAAGTACTTCAAAACTTTGGATTAATTTAATTGAGTATAATTAGAATTTAATTCTTTCCTTGCAGATCGACCCATACTCGCATACATACTATAATTGTACGTTGTGTGCTTACGGTTTTTAATGATAATATTTTTCGACGATTTTCTAATCGATAAAAAATACGCTATTTAACACCAAGGTTAAAAGTAGGATGAGTTAGATCCATGTGCAATCTAAATGAATCGACTATAAAACCTAGTCGAGATAAAATAGAAAGTATGGGTATGCCTCTCTTGAGCAATAATTTTTAGCTTTTTTGTGTGAATAATCATTTTCCTGCGATCCATTTGTGTTTGACTCATAGGTTATGGGGTAATCTTAGCTATGGATTGGCTAGTGCATAATGATGCTTGATATTTATTATGTCGATAGAGTTATCAGTTTAGAAAGTCCTACAAATTGTGACGACCCGCCTTTCATTCCATAGAAAGACGTATCGTAATTTAGAAAGAAATAGGTACGAAAGAAAATAGATAGAAATAAAAAACTAAATAATATCAGAATCTGACAGCAGAACGGAAAAATATATATTGCATCACATATATATTACATAATAATTATCATACATCAGAGTCATTCAGTTACAACATCACATTAAACAGTCGTGAAGACCCGCCTATTCATTACATTCCAAAATGTAATACAGATGATACCAACACAACAGAATAGATATATATAGATACTCCAAGTTCTTCCAAAATACATCAAGCTAACCTGATCACTTGGCTACTCATAAATATTCGAGTACCAAAGAGTTTAAGAAAACAGAAATAAACTTCGGGTTAGACATGGCTCTAGTGTGAGTAAACGGTTTAAGTTGTTTAACTAGAAAAATCTTTTGAAATAAAAGGTATCTTGTAAGACTCTCCGCAAATAAACACGGACAAGTTTTTCCCTTATGATAACCAAAACATTTGATAGGAAATCCAGTTATATTATAATAGTGTCTAGGGTTTTCAATATAAAATAGGAAATAGTGGAATGCTTACATCTCACGTTCCAACATAGTTGGGCACAATCAAATCCATACAGGCGCTTATTGGAGGTTAGATTCCATATAATAGCAGAGCTACTAGGGTACCGCCCGTCACAATACCTGGTCTAGATCAGAGTACCGAGGATCCACCCTGATCCCCTACAACACAAGACCAAAGCTACCCCTTACTGGATAGTCTGAATAAGACAATCCCGCGGTTGTGGTCGACAACCGCCTACACAGCCGAATAAAAGGGACCTCTAGATAGGGGAAAATCTTATCCTACTTGGGTGCTACCCACTTAGCCTTGCTGCACCTCCCCTGTTTTGGCCATTCTTGGTTGATGAGGCTTGAGGCTATGATTAGCTTTATAGCACACACATCTTGGAATGCTCATCGTCCTCCATTCATGATGGTCTGATAGCATTCATCCATACAAGTCCGTTGCGGGTTCGAATGGAACCGAAGGAACTATCTCCGTTACACTCATTTTGGAATCACCTTCAGAGTTAACGACAAGTAGCCCTTGCATTTTGAATCTTCATTCTCGATCTTCACTTGAGATTTCACGACCTATCGCTTAATTTGGATCGATGTGGTTTTTGGATAACAATTTGATATCCGATCCCGGTCTCGTCGAATTCCAAACGCCGTCTTTTAAGGCCAAATTATTTAAGTAAAAATTTAATTCAATTTAGAATATTATATTCACACAGCAATTTCATCACAGATAAATAACTCATATTTATCACAGTTCAACTCAGGCATTGCACATCACAGAACATTACAAGTTAACAAACTAGAGTTATTCATCCATCCAATCATTCAATATAATTAATCATCCATAAGCAAGATTAATTAATCAAACAATTTATAATTAATTTAACACGAAATAAATTAGTTACTTATAATCCTGCTTAATTGTTATTAATTAATTATAAACCATTTATTATTATTTTAATTAATTGTTGGAATTAATTAATTATCATTTATCGTTACTTAAGACCTTAATTAATTAAAAGTTAAACCACTTATCTTAATCATTTTATTTAAGTTTATTTAATAAACCTTTGGAATTAATTCATTGTTAACATATAAAATAACCAAAATGTTTAAATTAATTAATAATTAAAAACATTTCAGCTTCTTTAATTAACTACTTAATTACACCACTTAATTCACTTTAATAAACTTAAGAATTAAATAAATTAAAGGACATATAAATAAATACCTTAGACTTAATTAATTTAAAATAAATTATTTTATAACCTTTAACTAACCCAAAACTTAAATAAAACATTTATTATTTAAAAGAATTAGTTAAGAAAATTGTTTCCAAAACTTGTTTTTTTTAAAGTTTAAAACCTTGCTAAAGTTCTAGTGTAAAGACCCGAGTTAACCCCTATACAAACCCGAGCCCAAACCCGATACTTCTTCTTCTTCTTTTTAAAAAAAATTGATTTTGTTTTAACTTTTAAAACCTGTTACAACAGGTAAAACACTCGCGTACATCCCGAGACTAACCCAAAGCCAACCCTTCTTTTCCCCCGAGCTCTCCCTTATGCTTAATTTCCTTCAGCAACCCAACTTACACACTGACACACATACACGTGCACAGACTAACGCCATTGCTTCGGTCATCGATGCCATTGCTGGCAAGTCGACTGCGAACCTCTCCCACGATTTCGACCTCCAAATCCTTGAACGACCTCCAAAATCGAAACCGAGCTACTTGAAGCCCACTGGAACAGAACTGATCACCCAAGAACCTCCTTGTCCCGCCGCCTTAGATCACCAAAACCTCGCCACCGCGTCCAGACCATCGCCACTCAACCACGTACCATTTTCCCTTATACCGATCCACTCCGATGCATTGACGACGACACACTGGCTTCTAATTCAACAATGACCAAACCTGGGTCTAAAACCCTACGTAAATGTCGTTCTACCACCACGATGATAAGAAAATTCAATGACTATTTTTCCCATGATCATCGACCCACTAGCTACCTCCAACAACGATCACGAGACTCCACCATTCGTCGATCGTCAGAAATCGAGCAAACTCTCGATTCTGTTCAACTCGCAAGATCTCATGATTTCCAAATTTAAAAATGTTGATTTTATCATTAAAATTCATGGTTTTCTAACTCGAATTAGATTATGTGGGTGAAACTTGAAATCATGTATTCAAATTTTTGACATGCATTGAGTTTTACTATATATTTTATTTTTCTGGTAAAACACTAACTAATTACACTTATTATTATTTTTAAAAATAATATTTAGTAAATTCAGACATATTTCCTTTGTACATCTTAACTTAAAAGAGATTAGGGAACGAGAATTTGATTTTTGAACTTGTTTTGGATCTATAAAACAAAATTAGAGGCTTGCTTACCTGTACACAGACATGCACACAAATAACTTCATACATGCAAGCGTATTTATACATTCATGTAAGCATTTTTCACAATATCACTTTAAGTATTAATAACATGCATCAAGATATAAACAGATTTAGCTTTTAAAATTAGTTTACTCACTTGAAATGTTGAACCGAGAGCCCTTTTTTGAAAATTTGGAAATTTGATTTCTGGATTTGAAACTGGAACTTGATTTTGATCTGCTACAGATCTGCTTGTTTTAGTTGTGTTGAACTTGGATATTGAATTTCTTAGCTTTAGTTTTGAAAACATGAAAGAGTTTGATTGTTGTTTTCTTTATTTTGGTTATGTTTTAAGATATAAAAGATGAAGAAAAATGAGAGAGTAGGAGTAGAGTGATATATACAGCCTTTTTTCTCTATAATATTTTCGTTTATATATATTGAAAATGAAGAAAAAAATTTAAACAAGAATATTGACACTTGTATTTTGCATGTTGCTTAGCTTACACTTGTTAAATGCATGTACTTTAATATGTTTTTATAATATATGTTCTATAGGTTTTATATTTGTTTATGTTTTATGTTTTTATACTTATACTTTTACTAATTATATCTATCTTATGTATAACTTAAAGAAAGTATATTAAAACTTTATTAAATTTTGTTTTAAGCTTAAACTATTATACTTTTAATTAATAAATATTTATCTTTAGTAATTTAAATATTCAGTTTAACTTTAAATATCCTTTGAGAATTATTACATTAAATTCAAACCATAGCTTCCTATTCACAATATATATATATATATATATATATATATATATATAATAATTAGAAAACATATTTTTTATTTGTTTTGAGAAAATAAATTTGCCAATTTTAAAAATTATATTAGAAGATCATCAAATTAATATTGCCAAAAATTCCGGGTCATCACATTCCTCCCCCCTTAGAATTTCATCCCCGAAATTTAAAAGCAAAAGATAATCAAATGCTCTTATTTCAAACAATCAAGCATACATATCAGCCGTATACTAACAACCAAAGCGAACAATTCATTTAAACAAACATTTCTAACTATCCTGACATAATTCTGGATAGGCTTTCCTAATACTATCTAGAGTATCCCAGGTACAATCTCTTGGATCCTCACTTCATTGAATCTTAAACAACTTCATCACTCTGTTCCTGAGCTGCTTCTCATCTTGATCTACAATTTGAACTGGATGCCTGACCACAGTTAAGTCTGGTTCAACCTCTAAATCTTCCTGCACAGCCGATTCTACAACTAGAGATGGGTCATACATGTACTTCCTCAGATGAGATATGATTTTGAATCCCAGCCATCCGTTTTGGTAATTCAATCCTGTCGGCCAAAGCACCAATTCTCTCGAGCACACGGAAAGGTCCAATATATATTAAAGCAAGATTTCCCGTCTTACCAAATCAGATCTCTTCTTTTATGGAGGAAACCTTGACAAAAACCAAACCTCCGACTTCAAATTCCAGTTGTCTTCGTCTCTTATCCGCATAACTCTTCTAACGATCTTGGGCTGCTTTCATTCTCTTCTTGATTAACTCAACCTTCGCAGATGCCTCTCGAATCAAATCTGGACCAAGAATAAGACAATCTCAGGATTCTACCCAACAAGATGGTGATCTATGAGGTCTTTCGTACAAAACTTCGTAGGGTACCATCTTAATATTTGCCTGATAACTATTTTTGTATGAGAATTTTACCAAGTGCAGATGGCCCTTCCAAGATCCGCCGAAATCCAAGATACATGCTCTTAACATATCCTCAAGAATGCGATTCAGCCTTTTTGTTTGACCGTCAGTTTGGGGATGATAAGCTGTACTTAAATTCAACCTTGTTCCAAGAGCTTCCTGCAGAGCTTCCCAAAATTTGCTGGTAAAGATTGGGTCACGGTCGCTTACTATGCTGATGGGAATTCCATGCAACCTGACGATCTCTTTTAAGAAGATTTCTGATAAAGATGCTGCAGTTCTGGTTGCCTTAACTAGGATAAAGTTGGCGCTCTTGGTCAGCCTATCTATGACTACCCACACTCCTTCATTTCCTTTTCTGGTCCTTGTCAACCGGTCGACGAAATCCATTGATATCATTTTCCATTTTTCCACTTTGGAACTTCCAGAGGCTGCAACAATCTCGCGGACTTCTACTGATCACCCTTCAATTGTTGACAGATCGCACATCCATTTACGAAGGTAGCAATATCCTTCTTCATGCCCGGCCACCAAAAAACTCTTTTCAAATCCTTATACATCTTTAAGATCCCTGGATGGATACTTAACCTTGATTTGTGGCCTTCCAACAAAACTTCTTGCCTCAATCCATCCACATCTGGCACACACAATCGTCCATTGATTCTCAAAGCTCCTTGACGTCTATCGACCTTCCTTAGCTCCAAGAATTAATTCCTAAAAAGTTCTATCCTTCATTTGATTGTTTATAATCCTTTCTTGTAGAGACGGGATAACTTCCAAAATAGTCAAAACTACATTTCTACTCAGACTATCCGCCACTACATTCGCTTTCCTCGGAGTATAGAGAATGTCCAGATTATATGATGCCGAATATTCCACCCATATCTGCTGCCTCAGGTTCAGATCTTTCTGGAAGATAAGATACTTTAAAGGTTCATGATCAGTGAAAAACTCGAACTTCTCATCCAATAGATAATTCCTCCAAATCTTCAGAGCAAAGACGATAGCCAGCAATTCCAAATCATGTGTAGCGTAGTTCTTTTCATGTGGCTTCAGCTGCCTACACACGTATGCAATCACTCTACCACTTTGCATCAGAACCGCACCAAGCCCTACTCCACAAGCATCGGTATAGACTTTGAACTTACTCGTTCCATCTAGAATAGCCAGAGCAGGTGCACTGGTCAATCTCGCCTTCAGATCCAGAAATGCTTCTTCACACTTAGGAGTCCATTTAAACTTTGCTCCCTTCCTAGTAAGTTTGGTCAAGTGGGAAGAATTAGAGTAATCCCGGATAAATTTCCTATAGTAACCTGTCAAACCAAGAAAATTGTGATCTTCCGTAGGAGTCTACGGTTGCGTCCACTCTTGAACAGCTGCCACCTTGGCCGGATCCATATAAATACCTTCTCCGGATACGATGTGTCACTTCGAAAACTTAGCTTTCAGGACATGCCTCCTCAATGTTTCAAATACTATCTCCAAATGACGCTTATGCTCCTCCTCAGATTTGGAGTAGATGAGATTGTCGTCGATGAACACGAGCACAAACTTGTTCAACACATCCCTGAAGACACGGTTCATCAGATCCACAAAATAAGCTGGAGCACTGGTTAGCCCAAAAGGCATAACCAGCCACTCGTAAAAATAGTTGGGCCCTTTGAAGCAGTCAAGGGTATACTGTCTTCATCTACCCTTAGCTGGTGAAAACCAGAAGCTAGATCCAATTGGGAGAAAATAGAAGCCCCATGAAGTTGATTGAAAAGATCGTCAATACGAGACAAGGGGTACTTATTCCTAATAGTCACCTTATTCAATTCCCGATAATCTACACAAAATCATAAAGACCCATCTGATTTGGTCAAAAAAACTACAGCAGAATCCCAGCTAGAACGACTAGGTTGGATCAATCCTCTCTTCAAGAAATCTTGAGTCTGCTCCACCAACTCTTCTCTCTCTCTCTCGACGCCATCCTTCTACTTGGTTGAACAATGGGTATTGCTCTTGGAACTAAGTCGACACAGAACCAAATTTCCCGATGCGGGAGCAAACCTTTGACTTCTTCGAAGACGTCTGGAAAATCTCTAACAACTTCGATGGATCTTACATCTTCTTGAAATTCCTCGATTCCATGCAAAAGACTAATCAGGTGAATTCTTGAACTATCATAAGTCACTTTTGTAATCCTTCCTAGTTCGGTTTCCAATGACACAGTTCCCTCTTCGTAAATCAGAGCAGCCTTATGCTTGTCTAACCAATCCATTCCCAAAATAAGGTCAAATCTTTTAAAATTCAATACAAATGGGTCACACGAGAAACTATAGGATAGATTAGAATTTCTTAGACCTCTACAGATCATATCTAAGTTGGTCACTCCCCTTATGGGATTAGATACAAAAATAGGGCGATCCACAACATTAGGGGTAAGGTGAAATTTCTCTACCGTTTCCAAAGAAATAAAACTATGGGAAGCACCAGAATCATATAAAACTCTAACATAAATGCCATCTAAAAGCAAAGTACCTTCGAGAACGCCTTTGCCTTTCCTATCCGAAGAAGTTGATGGTCCACTTTGAGTAGCAAACACTTTGGTCAGTTGAGCTTTCTGGAGAAGTGGGCAAGCTTTCACCATATGCCCTGGTTGTTGACAGTTGAAACACAAAGACTTCTGAACCATCGTGGAAATGGTCCACTCTGCTGCTTATGAGCTCTATCTCTAGGACACTGCTTAGCCAAATGACCTTCCTGCTGGCACACATAACACTTTTGAGCTGCATTGTTGCCTTTAGGTTTTCCTTTACCCTACCTCTTCCAATTCGATTTGAATTTCCTTTTGTTCGGTTTGGTAGAATTTCCACTCGGTGCTGCCAAAGTTGCCAAGTGTTTCTTTTCCATAAGCTCTTCATATCTCAATGCCATATCTACCAATTCCATAAATGATCCTTTGAGATGTGTAGTCATCTTCTCATGAAACTCGGGCCTCATTCCAAGCACAAACATCTCGTTCTTCTTAAGGGGTGTGTCAATAAGACCAGGTCCATAGCGGGACAACTCATTGAACTTGGTTTCATACTCAGATACAGACAAACTTCCTTGCTTAAGATCCAGAAAATTCCTATACAGTCGAGTCTTCCCTGTGGTAGGCATAAACTGTTCTTCAATCACTTCCTTAAACTTACTCCAAGAAATATCATCCTCGGAAATATTCATTGTAACTACATCCCACTATGAATCTGCTCCTTCTTGAAGTTGCCATGATGCCATCACACGCTTCTACTCATCTGACAGATCCAAACTCTTGAAAATCCCTCACATGAGTGCAACCAAGCTTGAACTTCAATGATGGACTCCGTACCCTTAAAAGGCTTTCCTCCGAGACTGGTAAAATCCTTGCACAACGCTGCAAATCTCACTCGAGGTAGTATTGGGTTTACAGCCTTGCCAGTTATCCTTCCACCTTCAGCATTTGGACCACTTCCATTCGTGGTCGTCGTGCTGCTCACACCTCGTCCTCTTCTTCCTTTAGAACTCATATTGGCAACCTGGACAGGTAGCCCAACAATCAGATAGGTATACATAGATAAAAAATTACAAATACGCTCTCTCATGATGGGTATTAGTCCAGAAAGCCAAGGTATTATCTCAACCTGGTGCTCTGATACGAACTGTGACAACCCGCCTTTCTTTCCATAGAAAGACATATTGTAATTTTGAAAAAATTGGTAGAAAAGAAAATAGATAGAAAGGACTTAACAATATCAGAATCTCACAGTGGAATGGAAATATATATTACATCACATAGATATTACATAATATTCATCATACATCAGAGTCATTCAGTTACAACATCACATTAGACAGTCATGAAGACCTGCTTATTCATTACATTCCAAAATGCAAAACAGATGATACCAACACAGTGGAATAATATATAGATATGCCAAGTCTCCTTCTCCAAGTCCTTCCAAAATACGTCAAGCTAACCTGATCACTTGGCTACTCATAAAAATTCGACTACCTAAGAGTTTAAGAAAACAGAAATAAACTCCGAGTCGGACATGGGTCTGGTGTGAGTAAACGGTTTAAGTTGTTTAACTTGAATTTTTTTTTGAAATAAAAGGTATGTCGTAAGACTCTCCACAAATAAACACGGACAAGTTTTTCCCTTGTGATAACCAAAACATTTGATTGGAAATCCGGTTATAAATATAAGTGTCTAAGGTTTTCACTATAAAATAGGAAATAGCTGGAATGCTTACATCTCACGTTCCGACATAGTTGGGCATAATCAAAATCGTACAGGCACTTATTGGAGATTGGATTTAATACAATGGCAGGGCTACTGGGGTACCGCCCGTCACAGTACCTGGTCTAGATTAGAGTACCGAGGATCCACCCTAATCCTCTGCAATACAAGACCAAAGCTACACCTTACTGGATAGTCCGAATAAGATAACCCCACGGTTGTGGCCAACAACCATCCACACAACCGAATAAAATGGACCTCTAGACAAGGGAAAATCTTATCCTACTAAGGTGCTACCCACTTAGCCTTGCTGCACCTCCCCTGTTTTATCCATTCCTGGTTGATGAGGCTTGAGGCTATGATTACCTTTATAGCACACGCATCTTGGAATACTCATCGTCCTCCATTCACGAAGGTCTGATAGCATTCATCCATACAAGTCCATTTCGGGTTCGAACGGAACCAAAGGTATTATCTCCGTTACACTTGTTTTGGAATCACCCTCAGAATTAACGACAAATAGCCCTTGCATTTTGAATCTTCCTTCTCAATCTTCACTTGAGATTTCACGACATATCGCTTAATTTGGATCGATGTGGTTTTCAGATAACAATTTGATATCGGATCCCGGTCTCAACGAAATCTAAACGCCGTCTTTTAAGGCCAAATTGTTTAAGTAAACAATTTAATTCAATTCAAAATATTATATTCACACAGCAATTTCATCACAGATAAATAACTCATATTTATCACAGTTCAACTCAGGTAATACACATCACAGAACATTATAAGTTAACAGACTAGAGATATTCATCAATCCAAACATTCAATTAAATTAATCATCCATAAGAAAGATTAAATTAATCATATAATTTATAATTAATTACTAAACACAAAATAAATTTATTACTTATGAATTAATTACTTATAAACCTGCTTAATTGTTATTAATTAATTACAAACCATTTATTATTATTTTAATTAATCATTGGAATTAATTAATTATCACTTATAATTACCTAAGACCTTAATTAATTAAAAGTTAAACCACTTATATTAATCATTTTACTTAATTATCATTTAAGTTTATTTAATAGGCCTTTGGAAATAATTCATTATTAGCATATAAAATAACCAAGATCTTTAAATTAATAAATAATTAAAAACATTTCACCTTCTTTAATTAACTACTTAATTGCACTATTTAATTCACTTTAATAAACTTAAGAATTAAATAAAATAAAGGACATATAAATAAATACCTTAAACTTAATTAATTTAAATAATTTATTTTATAACCTTTAACTAACCCAAAACTTAAATAAAACATTTATTATTTAAAAGAATTAGTTAAGAAAATTGTTTTCAAAACTTGTTTTGTTTTTTTAATTTTAAAACCTTGCTAAAGTTCTAGTGTACGGACCATAGTTAACCCCTATACTAACCCGAGCCCAAACCCTATACTTTTTTTTAAACTTGATTTTGTTTTAACTTTTAAAACCTGTAACAACTGGTAAAACACTCGCGTACAACCCGTGACTTACCCGAAGCCAACCCTTTTTTTCCCCCCAGCTCTCCCTCGTGCTTAAATTCCTACAGCAACCCAACTTACACACTGACACACGTACATGTGCACAGACGAACAACATCGCTTCGGTCATCGATGCCATCACCGACAAGTCGACTGCGACCCTCTCCCACGATTTCGACCTCCAGATCCTCAAGCGACCTCCAAAATCAAAACCGAGCTACATAAACGCCACTGGAATAGAATTGATCACCCAAGAATGTCATCGTCCCATCGCCTTAGATCACCCGAACCCTCGCCACCGCGTCCAGATCATCGCTACTCGACCACGCACCTTTTTCCCTTATACCGATCCACTCCGATGCATCGACGATGACGCACTAGCCTCGAATTCGACAGCGACCAAACTTGGGTCTAAAACCCTACTTCAATTCCTTTTTGCCACCTCGATGATCAGAGAATTCAACGACTATTTTCCTCGTGATCATCGACCCACCAGCTACCTCCAACAACGATCACGAGACTCCACCATTCGCCGATCACCAGAAATTGAGCAAACTCTCGATTCTGTTCAACTCGCAAGATCTCATGATTTCCAAACTTTAAATTTGATTTTATCATTAAAATTCATGGTTTTCAAACTTGAATTAGGTTATGTAGGTGAAACTTGAAATCACGGTAATTGAATTTTTTGACATGCATTGAGTTTTACTGTATTTTCTATTTTTTCGGTAAAACACTAACTAATTACACTTATAATTATTTTAAAAAATAAGATCTAGTAAATTCAAACATATTTCCTTTATACATCTTAACTTAAAAGAGATTAGGGAACGAGAATTTGATTTTTGAACTTGTTTTGGATCTATAAAACAAAAACAGAGGCTTGCTTACCTGTACACAGACATGCACACAAATAACTTCATATATGAAAGCATATTTATACATTTATGCAAGCATTTTTCACAACATTACTTCAAGTATTAATCACGTGCATCAAGATATAAATAGATTTAGCTATTAAAAATTAGTTTACTCACTTGAAAGGTTGAATAGAGAGCCCTTTTTTTAAATCTGGAAATTTGATTTCTGGATTTGAAACTGGAACTTGATTTTGATATGCTACGGATCTGCTTGTTTTAGTTGTGTTGAACTTGGATCTTGAATTTCTTAGCTTCAATTTTGAAAACTTGAATGAGTTTGATTGTTGTTTTCTTTTTTTTTCTTTTTTTTCTTTTTTTTAGGTTATGTTTTAAGATATGAAAGATGAAGAAAAATGAGAGAGTAGGAGTATAGTGATATGTACAACCTTGTTTCTCTATATCATTTTCTTTTATATATTTTGAGAATGAAGAAAACAATTTAAACAAGAATATTGACACTTGTATTTTTCATGTTGCTTAGCTTACACTTGTTAAATGCATGTATTTTATGTTTTAATATGTTTTGATATTATATTTTCTATAGGTTTTATAATTGTTTTTGTTTTATGTTTTAATATTTATACTTTTACTAATTATATCTATCTTATGTATAACTTAAAGAAAGTATATTAAACCTTTATTAAATCTTATTTTAAGCTTAAACTATTATACCTTTAATTAATAAATATTTATCTTCAGTATTTTAAAAATATTCAATTTAACTTTAAATATCCTTTGAGAATTATTACATTGAATTCAAATCATAGCTTCCTATTCACAACACACACACACACATATATTATAATTAGATAACATATTTTTTATTTGTTTTAAAAAGATAAATTTTCCAATTTAACAAACTATATTAGAAGATCATGAAATTAATGTTGCCAAAAATTCCGGGTCATCACACAAGTGGTGAAAGGATAATGGTAGGGTTATATACATGGAATGAGAAGTCTAAAACAATGATACACACAATATAGACTCAGGAAGAGGATGTTAATATTGTACTAGTAGTCTTGGAGTTTGTAGATGATTTAAAATCGGTCACAGGATTACTGTAATAAAGGGCGATAGAATTCTACATAGATTCGATGCCAAGGGCATAACCCGTTAGAAGTCCATCCAGTAAAATTCCACCCAAGATGATAGAGAAATTGAAGAAGCAGCTTATGAAACTTGGGCATAAAACTTCCATTAGGCCATGTGATTCACCATTGGGAGTATCCGTGTTATTTATGACAAAAATAGATGGATCACTTTGAATGTGTATCAATTATAAGAAGTTTAATGAGTTAACTACGAGGAACCATTATCCATTGCCTAGGGTAGATGATTTGTTTGATCAGTTAAAGTGGAGCTAGAGTATTCTCGTAGCGAGATTTAGCAATGGAGTTCCATTAACTAAGGGTAGCAAAGCTATTATTTCATTAATAGATTTTAGAACAACGTACAGTTCATATGAGTGGTTAGTCGTTCCCTTTGGACTGACCACAACCCTAATTTTTTGTAAATTTTATGAACTGAATCTTTCTTGACCAGATGAATAGATTTTTGTTATTCTTCACCAATAATATTTTGGTGTATTATAACAATGAGAGAGACCATGAACTCTATCTTATATTGCCATTGGATAATTGGAGATAAAATAAGTTGAAGGCGAAGTTCTTGACGTGTCATTTTTAGAAATAAGAAGTTAAGTTTCTTGATCAAATAGTTTTAAAGAATGGATTAATAGTGGATCCATCAAAGAAAGAGGCCATTAGTGATTGGAAGGGATTAGAGATGTTTATAGAGGTAGGAATTTTCTTGGCGTTGGCTGGCTATTACCGCTGAGTCATTAAGGATTTCTCATTTATTGCAGCCTTGGCTAAGTTAACAAGGATGTATGAGAAGATCGTGTTGACGGATAAGTGTGGAAGGTCATTCCAGAAGTTAAAAAGGTTATGGATAAATGTACTTATTTTGATCATACCTAAAGGGAATCATAATTTGATTATTTATATCGATGCTCTTAATTTAGATTAGGAGCGAGTTTGATGGATTAGGGAAGGGTAGAGTAAATCCATCTAGGAAATGGAGGCCAAATAAAGTATATTATCCGACTCATAGTTTGGATTTGGGAATGGAAGTCTTTATGCTAATGATTTAGAGGTATTACCTTTTGGCAGAACGTTTCAGGTTGTATACGGAGCATAAGTCCCTTGAGTATTTACTCTCCCAAAAGGAGTTGAATATGATGTAATATAGATGATTATAATTTTATGGCAGACGACCTTGATATCGAGTGTATGTCAAGAAAGGGATACAAGGATATTGGTGCATTAAATAGAAAGTAGCAGAATGGAGTGTTAGCCATGATCGAAAAATAGTGATGTTAGAGGTGTTAGCATCTTATAAAGTGCATTGTTTGATGAATGTAAGATTAAGTCAAGATCCAAGGATTCTAGCTAGTTTGAAATTGTGGCCAGCACGTAGATAACTTGCTACAAAAAGGGAAGAAGCATTATTAGTCAAAAGAGTTAGGCAATTAGAGATGAGTGTGAAGGAACCAGGCCAGCTAAGCTGGTGAAATAGGTGGATTTTAAAAAAGAATTTCCTATTTTTAGATCTGTTGGGCCTATGAAGTCTAATGGTTTATTAGATCCAATATGATATAGTTTTAAATAAAAATTTATTTTGTTTATTGTTTAAAAGGAGTTTACTTTTGATTTAAATTATATATTATAATGAATGTATCAAATACACTCATTTTTGTAGAGTGCAAGTGTAACATAAACAATATACATGGTCAATTGTATGTTTATAGATGCTAGGATTAACATCATGACGAACACATTCAACCTTTATATACGCCTTTGTTGTCCATTGTTTTATTTCGAAATCATATAAAATAATGAAACTATGTAAACATAATTTACTTATAATTATATCAATTGACAATAGTTTATGTACATTTATAATATGACAATTAATGAATTTAAGTTTGCATTTAAGAAGAGGAATCCATTGCCATTCAAAATCAACACTTAAACTGTGATAACCTGGATTTTCGGGCATCAGATAATTGGATAATTATCCGATTTAACTACTGAAAATACTGATTTATAGATTAAAAAAATATATGTGATATAGATATAAATTGATTTTAAAACAAAATTATTATTGATAAATTTAATTTGTGCTTACTTAAATATACATATATTTAAGTTGATTTAAATTGGATTTTTAAATTTGAAATTGAATTTGAACTTGAATTTAAATTTGATATTTAAAAGATAAATATTTTAAAATATTTTTGATTTAAAAATATATAAATGAAGTTTTTATTTAAAATAAGATTTGTTTTATATTATTTTCCTTAAAGAATTTTATTTATATATATTAAGAAAGTATTTATTAAATAGTAAAATAAATACAAAAGTTTTATATTAACATTTAAACGGATATTTTATATGATTTTATTTAGAATCTAATTGGTTTTTATTTTATTTTCTTTTAAAGGTTTTATTTATATAAATTAAGAAAAGCATTTATTAATTAAGAAATGTGCTAATTAATTAGGAAATATATTTTAAAAGCTTTTAATATCATTTTAGAATAAATAAATGTGCAAAATTACAAGTGTTAAATGGTGAGATCATGTTAATAACATGTGTAGTTTAATTAAAGATTGTAAATGACAAATGTTGTTGAATTGAACAAGTGTCATCTTTTATTTTTCTTTTCATTTTCCTTAGTTTTTAATAAAATCACAATTAAATCTATATAAACTCTTAACTTCTTTCTTCATTTTATTTTCTTATCTTCTCATTTCAAAGCAAGTAAACTCAAGAAACTCAACCTGTTCAACTATCTACAAACAAGAAGAAAAATCTGTAAAACATTGTTCAAATCCACAAAAAAAATCAAATTAAAAACCCTGTAAACCATTTATCAAAAACCCTGTAAACATTTCATCAAAACAGAGGTTATTCTCAAATGCAACCTGAAGAAAAGTTATCAAGCAAATCTGAATCAACTAAGCAAGTTCCAGTTTCAAAGTATTTTCTTCAGAAATTCAAAGTTTTCAATCTAGTTTTCAGGCTCTCTGACTTTTAAAAACAGGTGAGTAAACCTAACTTAAAACTGTTTAAATCCGATGCATGTGAATAATATTTAAAAGGTTTGAAATGTCAGTTGTTTGCATGAATGAAAATTTGTTTTGCATGTTGGTTTATTATGTATGAATGTATGTATATATGTTGATACTTGGGTGCATGTTTGTGTTTCTAGACTTTGGCTCTGTTCTTCATTTATCGACTTCAAAAATTTGATAAATTTAAATTCCTTCTTCCTCGAATCTCTTTAGTCATCAACTTATAAATAAAATCTGGTAATAATAACAAGGTACAGATTTTAAAAATATTTTCAGGAAGAAGTTGAAGCTAGTTTAATAAGAAGGAAGAAGAACAGTTGCATTTTTAAATCTCAAAATATTTAATTTGTTGTTTCTGGATTATAATCTGATTAGTTATCAAATTTTTGGATTTTTAAAAATAAAATCTTGATTTTTAATGTTGTTAATCATGAGAAATCAGGAGATGAACCTATAATGTGTTTCGAACGATTTCTGTTGATCAGTGAAGTTTTGGGGATCGGGGTTTCTGCTGAAGCATGTCTGGTGATCGACGATATTGGCAAAAATGGCTGGAGTGATGATAGTTCATCGTGGCGATGGTAATGGATTGAACTAGGGTTTAAGAAGGTTCGAGGTTGAGGTTGGAATTTGGGTTACTTCCCCGTCTATAGAGCACCGGAGTTTGTCAGTCGAAGGGGAATGAGAACTTGGGTCGTGGACGAGGCTGTGGCCGGAGTTGTGGAGCTTCTGATAGCCGAGGTTGTCTTGTCAAGGCGATGTTTGGTCGGCGAAATTGGGTCCAGTGGGTTTGTTGTGTTCGAATTTGATTTTGGTGCTCGATCGAGATGGTGAGTGGTTCGATGGATTGGGGATGTCGAAGTTGACTTGTTGGAGGAAGTCGTAGACGCTGGGGCACCGCCATGGCCCGGTGCACGCGCACCTGTTTTCTTGTGTACAGGAGTTTGGGTGTGGGAACGAGGAAGATTTTCCTCGGGTCGAAGCTCGAGTAGAAAGATGTTGGGATTAGGGTTGTTCTCATGTGTGCGCGAGTGTTATATCATATCAGTTTGGAACTTAAAACCAAGTTATTTTTTAAAAAAAAAAGAGGAAGGAGGAAATCTGAGGCAGTGCTCGAGTGGGTATCGGGTCTAACCCGAAGCAGAAGTTAAGCAAGATTTAAAACACGCTTTTGAAAGTTTTTGGAAAGCAAAGTTTTTGAAAATTTAAATGAATTTGGTATTAAACTTTTCTTAAATAAATTTTCCTTTCTATATATAAATGTTTTCTTTAACTTTGATTAGGAGGTTATATGATTTGTTTAACTTAAAATTTGTTGAGTAAATCTTTAAGTTTTTTCAAACTTAACTTTTATAATGTAATTAAGTGTTAATTAATGGAATAAATGTTTTAAAAATATGTGATAGGTAATTAATAAAGGGAATATTTTATCTTATTATTAATTAAGGTTCTGATAATTTATGATGTAACTGAAGAGTCATTAAATTAATTAAATAATTAGTGAATAAGTATTAATTTTTTGTAATTAAGGGTTGTTAATTAGATAATTAGAAACTAATTAATTAATGATTAGAGATTAATTAATTAAGAAATTAAGATGTAATCAAGCATTAATTAAGTATTTAGAGATTTATCAATTGGTAATTAAGGATTAATTAACTAGTAATTAAGAATTAAGTAATTTGTAATTAGGTTTTATTAATTAATAATTAAGGTTTATTAATTAATGATTAAGAGATAATTAATTACTGAATGAGATTAATTAAGATTAATTAATGAATGTGATTAATTTGAAGATTACTTGTTAAATGTAATTAATTAAAAGAATAATTAATTACTAGAAGTGATGAGGATCATTAATGAATGTCATTAATTAATTAAAGATTAATTAATGTGAATGGTTAAGGCTAATTAATATATGTGATTAATTAAAAGACAATTACTAAATGTTATTATAAGATAATTAATCAAGGAGGATTAATTAAGATGGATCATTAATTGGGTTGAAATTAATTAATGTTAGGTAAGCAAGATTTAAGTAATTTAAGTGATTAAAGATTAGTAATTAATTTAATTACAGATAAATTAAATTAATTTTGGAAGTGATCAATCTTGCTTATGAATGATTGAATGATGTTAAATGCCTTGAATTGGTTGATATCTCTGATATGAAATGTTTTGTGATATGATATGTTTGGGTGAACAGTGATATTGTGGTTATCCATCGATGATGAATTGTTGTGTAAAAAGTGACATCTTGTACTTAAAGTTGAATTGTATTTCACTTGAATAATTTGGGTTAAGACGGTATTGAATTCAAAGAGACCGGCGTCGGGTATCAGTAAATACCCGAACCCACTTCGATTTGTAACCTACAATGATACTTTATAGATTGATGTGAATTCAATAGGCTAAAATGGAATAATTTAATGACTGGACCATTTAAAACTAAGTGAAGGTACTTAGAGATTGATTGTGAATATAAGTATTGACTATAGCAAGTTGTGAACTTGTAGTGATGAACGAGTTACCTCAGGTTTTAAATAAGTTTTGCATTAGTATTTCATGTTAGATGGGTTTACTCACGCTGGTTTCCAGCCTAACCCGGGTGTTACTTTGATATAATGCTCGGTCAGACCAAGTATTACAGATTTCCAGGTAAGGATGTTCTGGTGCCTAGGAGACGAGCAAGATGACAGGAACGTATAGAGTTTTTCTGCTGTGATATTTGTTTATCTGGGACATGTTGATTTTGACTGTCCAATGTTTTGGGAAGACGTTGTAACTCTGATGTATTAATGTAAATTAACTGATACAGTTTTCCTTTGTATAATTGTTATTTTATTTGATATTATATTTTGATCCGCTGCGAATGTAAGATTCCGTGTTTCATTTATGTTACTTCTTCTATCTCTTTTCTTCTTTTCCTAACCATCTAAATTTTTCAAGATCGAAATTTTTAGGTCGTTACATTTGGTATCAAACCAGAAGGTTAAGGGAGAACCTTGGCTCTGGTGGGTTTACTCATTAAGGATAGGGTCAGTGGTACACTAGAATGAGTTGAGTGTGTGTGTGTGTGTGTGTATATGAGTGCATACGTGATATTTTCTTATATGAAGGTTTTAAAAATGGTTTTAATGAACGATTTTTGTAAAAGCTTATATTTTATATATAAAGCAATAAATTGATTGTTGGATATTGAAATTAAATAAGAATTAAGTAATGAATATATATATATATATATATATATATATATATATATATATATATATATATATCCAAATAGGAATTGAATAAAATGAACTATACAAATAAGATAAATTAGAATTGGTTTCAAACCAGAAAATAGAATGGTTATTGTGTTTAATAATGGGAAGATTATTTTCCAATAAATAATAAAATGTTTTAAGGAAGTAACCGATAGATGACAATAACTTGTAAATTAGAAAGGATGTAAATTGATAAGTTTTGAATTCTAAGTCTAGAAACATTTGAAATTGTTTTCAAAATGTTAAGAGATAATAATAAATAGTATTATTCAGAATATTTTGAATGTTATCTTATTTTAAAATAAGAGCTGTTTGAAAGCTTTAAAGAAAACTGTTTTGAATTAAAACCAAAGTTGGTTTAAATTTTAAAAGTATGGCTTGGTGGGCTAAGAAGTAAATATGTATATATGTATGGATATACATAATATTAAAAATGATTTGTAATAAACTCTAAGGTGCTGAGTTTTGATTTTCTTGAAGTGTGATGTAAAAACCCAAAGTGATATAAGTTTTGACCTTATAAGTAAGAAAGAAGATTGATAGAAATTTGAAATTTGAAGTGAGGATTCAAATTGGGCAAGGTTAATGAGATTAAATTGAATTTAACTTAGAAGAAGTTAAATAAGTTTGGAATGAACAACCTGAATTGGAAATTTCAAGAAGAAATTGAGACTTAACTTAGGGAAGTTAAATGGGTGATGGATGTTTTATATAAATTGGATGTTTATTTATCCTAATATCATCCTGTTATTATCAATAATTTTGAAATTGTGAATTGTGTACTTTAAAATGAATTGAGAAATGGATTGGAATAATATATATATCCATTGCTGATATAAATGGAAAATGAAATCACTTTGAATTTAAAATTTAAATGTTCAAAAGGAACTTGGAAATAAAGCCTTATTTGAAGTTAATTAAAAGATTTGAATGTTTAAAATAAATTGCAACTGAGATTTGCTGAAAATCGATTTCAAAATTGAAATTGGGAAGTAAATTGAATTTCAAAGATTAAATTGTTTAAAAAGGATTTGAATTACTATTTGAACCTAGAAATAAGTTATATGGAAGTAAAGGCAATTTAAAGTAGAATTTTCAAAGTTGGACTTAGAATTAAATTGTTTAAAGACTTTAAATAAAGGTTAATTTGTTTTAAGAGGTTAAATCAACATTTGAAAATTTAACTCGAATTTATATAATTTGAGATGATTTAAAGTCAAATTGAATGTTTAATTAGTTCAAACTGAAATTTGGTTTAAATAATTTGGAATTGTGATTAAATTTGAATAGTTTCAAATTCAAATAGAATTCGATTTGAATTTGGAAAGAATCGAGGTTAATTCAATTTGAATTGGGATTAATTCAAACTGGAGTTGAAATGAATTGAAATTGAAAATTTATTCAATTTGAATATTATTTGAATAAATTGAGATTGACATCGAAGTGGAATAAAGTTAGATTTGGAGTGGGAATTGAAGTTGCTTAAATTGATTTGAGATTGGATCAATGTTAAGAAAAAGTGGAAATTTAAAATTGAACTGATTGGAATAAAGATTGGATAGTGGAACAGTTTGGCTCTTTACTATTTTCAAACAAATTATTTTAATATAAGCTTTCTTAAATCTGTTTTTCCAATCTATTTACTTTATACAATTTTTCTTTTTAAAACCAAACTATTTTATACTTATTTTACAAATTTGGAACTATTTAATTATTTTACGACTGTTTTATAAACTAATTACTATTTTTCAACTACTTTATGACTAATTACTATTTTACAACTATTTTGCAATTATCTATCTATTTTACAACAATTTTATTATTTTATAACTACTTAACTATTTTACAGCTATTTTACATCTAATAATTATTTTTCAACTACTTATCTATTTTAAACTTTTCAAATTATTTTCTAAATTTAAGTTGGTCAGAGCGCAAACTGTTTATGATTAAATATCCATTTGAGATAAGAATTGAGGTGATAATCCAAATTGGGTTGAGGCAATGGCGAGTAAATGAATAAAGAATTAAAGGAAATGAGAATAGAAAGGAAAAATTGATTTAGCTAATAATCAATGGAGATAAATACGTAGGATGTACGTATATTATTCTATTCGCATAGTGATTTGATCCAGATTCGAGCATAGAATTTTGAGACAGTACATCGATCCGAGTTGGGATTTTTCACTCGATTTTCGACGGCGAACCTGGATATGGATTGTTGATTGGTTCTGGATATTCTCTATCATAGGTTATGGCTATGCAAGGAGAACAACGGTTTCTGATCAAGAAACCAGATCTGAGTCCGCAGTAGGAAGTCGGGTGGACGATACTAGTTCAGAAGTGAAATTGTGTGATCGAGTGAGCGATCATATTGATATTACGTACGAATGATATGTGTACATCGTACGGGTTTGAATGAAATTGATATTGAAATTTGTGGATAAGAACTGTAAAATGGTTTTTGAAATGAAAAGTATATTTTGTGAAATATATGATGAAATAAAGTGGAAATTGGATATTTCTATGATAGAAATTTACTTTATAGAAGTAAGTAATATGGTAAGTGACTTTATAGAGTAATCAAGCTTGAATATTGATTTGGCATAAATGAAGTTATGTATATATAACTGATAAACTTCCCTTGTTGAATCTATTGCCGGAAGAAAAGGGCTTTTGAAAAGTATTTGAAGTATAAAAGGGAATTTATACAAGTATGAAGCGATCCAAAGATTTTCAAAAGTTATATATATATATATATATATATATATATATATATATATATATATATATATATGAAGGATCTTATGAGAATGATTTTGGGAAAAGGATTTGGAACCTTTGGATTTAGAAAGGCTTTTGATTTTTGGGTAAAATCAATATTGGAATTTGGAAAGCCTAGTTTGAGAATTATCAATTTTGGAATAATCGATTTTGAGAAAAGAAGATTTATATGGGATTTATACTAGGTGTATGATTTGGAAGATACTATATGTGTATAGTATAAAGTGTTTTGAAAATGGCTTTGGAGAAAAAGGCGCTCCCTTGAAATGAACTTCTCAAGAGTACCATAAGTTGGTACTGCCTTGAGCCTCAAAGAGGGGGAGGCTCTAAAGTGGATCCTGTGAGGAAGTCCGAACAAACTGAAGTTCCTGAGTATTATTGGTTAGCGAAATCGAGGGCGCTGATGCCCACAGAGGCATTTGGGTTATGCCGTGACAATAGTGTAACTCCATGTCGATGCGATCTACTGTAGACCATAGCGGAAATCGTGTGGAGGTGAGTGTCAACGGTCTACGCTTGATTTTCCGGGAAGGCAATGTAACATCGGTAGATTGCGATCTATGGTCGAGTGGAGTGGAGAAGTTTCATTCTTTGGGCAGTGGAATTCGAGGGCGCTGATGCCTATAGTTATATGGGTTTTTGCTGCGATAGCAATGTAACCCCGGTTGTAGCTGCGATCTTAGCGGGTTCCATGGCATAATCGAGGGGCGCGGAGTGCCTACAGTTATCTATGGATTTTGCCGGGATGGCAACGTAACCATCGGGTTAACTGCGACCATGAACGGGGGTGATGATATCCAGAGCATTTCCACCAAAGATGTTTCCTCAATTTCAAAAATATTTTCTATATTTTCAACGAAATGTTTTCCAAAGTATTTTCACTGGGTGTTGAAAACGGGTCTGCCAAGCACTTATAGATTTTCAGTCTTACGCCTGATCAACGTATGACCGAATTTCTATAAGAACAAGGATGGAATGGTTGAAACATCGAGTTATAAAAGTATTTTTATAAAAACTATTTTGGCAATATTATATTGATTTTAATGTGTAACGACCCGTAAATTTTGATAAATAAAATTGGTTAAATTAATTAGATTTTCGAAATTAAGTTAGAAAGGAATAATTTTTTTTAATGTATATTGAAATAAATATTAATAATGAATTGTAGAAACGGTTGTTAAACCTAATTGTTGAAAATTTAAGTGAAATCTCAATAAAGAAATAGTGTTAATTGTTGCACTTGGATAAAATTTAAAATAAGGAATTAAAGACAAGAATTTAATTTACCTATTTATTAATATATTGATAAAACTGTAACTGTATGCGAATTTAGGCAGTAATGTAAATGGCAGTTGATGGATAACCAATTAATGCAATTCAAATGTGATTGAAACGACTGTTTAGGTTATAATGGAGTGTAAGTAGAAATAGTGGAAAACATTATAATTTGTTAATTAAATATGATTGTATAATTAATACTGGAAGAAATAAATTGGAAATAGTATTAATGAAATAATAACTAAAATGAATTGCAGCAGTATAAATGGAAGTAAATTGCTAATAAATGGATGTAAATATTAATTAATTAACGGAAATAAAATCTAAATGTATGTTTGGATAGAACATAAGTGAATGCAATTAGATAGTATGTTATTGGAAATAAAGTTCATTTAAATGTTGAGTAATTATAATGTTGTTATTGATAAAAATGTTACTTTAATAATTATTAATATAGTAACGGAAGTGTGAATGTAAATTAATAGAAGCGTAAATTTATATTAAGTAGTAATTGTTGGATAGGGAAATTAAACACTGTAATAAGTGTTATAACCAACTTTGAATTGTCATGTAAACTTGTATTGAGTCATTGTAAAAGTCCAAGTGAATAAAAAGGATGAATTGGTTAGTTTATAAATGTTGGTAGTTGTGAATCGCACAACTGCATTTGTGGTTTCTTTGAAAAACTATACGATTTAATTAATTTATGAGATTTTATAAATTGGTTAAATTAATTAATATTGGGAAATGTTAATCATGATTAAATTAGGTGAATGTTATTATTAATTATTTGAATGCATGTATAAAAAGTTATGCAAATATCAATATTCAATATCGGCACACCTTTGAAGAAAGGTTTTAAATAAATAACTACATTGAGGTTTTATTTTGTTGGAAACTTTATGTACTGTGAATGCATGCTAAGATCAGCCAACACATGGAGAAAATGAAAATGTTGATTGAATTAAATAATAAAGTTAAATAAGAAGAATAGAAAAAGATTCTTTTACCCTATTAAAAAAAATATCCTCATTTTACTTTCCATTTTATAAAATCCTTCCTCCTCCTCTCCAAAAAAAGGGCTGCCATCATCTTCATTTAAACAAAATAAAACCAATAACAATTTAATGTTAAACATCAAATTAAATAAAAATAAAAGTGATTCATCCAGCTCTTGCAAGGGTTGGGTGTGGGTCTTGATGATCTGAGGGGAAAGTACAAATCAAGGAGTAAATTTTGGCTAGATCTAAGAGGTGTCTTCGATTTGAAAATATTATATTAAGTATAATGTTATTGTCATAGTTTGTATGTATATGCTATTTCCTCATTTGTTTTGAAATTGTTTATGTTATTTGAATTTTTTGTTGAATGAATTAATTTGACTTTTAATTTGATAAATCAAAACAAAAAAAATTTGTATATAATTAAAAGAATGTTTTAATTATAGATCCATGTTTTAAACTCTTAAAACAAGTTGCATTTTTTTAGATCTGAACGTTTATATACATATAATTTGCATTTGTGTTGAAACATAAATATTGTATACACATATTGCCACTTTACCTTGAATTGAAAATATCATGAAATTCGAATTCTTTGTTAAATAAATTATTTGTTCTTAATCTATTAAATTATAATAGAAGTTTACATATGCTTAACAATTTTTCGATAATAAATCTAAGCTTTGATTTTGATTACAACAATATTTAAATTGTTACCTAATTTATTATCTCAAATGTCCTTATTTAAGGATCTTAAAGGTTTGATTACTATATTGCTTAATTTGTCGTGTTCCACTTTTGTTTTGTTAAAAAATAAATAAATTTCATTAGGGTAAAAAAGTTCAATTTATATGTATATTTGCATTTTTGACTTCAAGTATACATAAGTTCACAAACGCATTAGACAATTTAATGTGGTATGGAAGTATGCTTTGAATTAATTAATAAGCTTTGGTTTAATCTTTATACACACATGTATGTGTGTTTATGTGCATGTGTATACATATAAACATTAATATTTTAATTTAAAATTGCTAAAGCATGATTTAATTTTTATTATTATTATCAAACAATTTAAAAGTGAGGTAATATTATATACATATTAATTTATTGTTTGTCGTTTATTTTCTAGTCATAATAAAACTTGCATGATAATTAAATGTCGTATTAATAAAATTGGCTAAAGTCGGAAAGTGAAATTAATCAATGTCGTCACCTTTTTTCTCCTTCCCTATTTGATCCTTATGTGACTGCATCTACATTTATTCTTATTTATTCCTATATATTGTCACCAATTAATCGTACTTGATATATGTTTAGCAATTCTGACACACAGTTAAAGTATGGATATATATGATGTATTCAAACTTTTCTGTATCTAGCACTTAATTAATTTAGAATCAAACTAATAAAACGTGACATTTATTTTTGTCCCTCCAATTCATTTCCTAAATATAAATAACCTACATCTTATTTCTTCTTTTACATTTTTGTTTCCCCTAACACCTCATATTCAAAAGCTCTTATTCTTGCAAATCCAAAAGCATTCTTTTATAAAAATGCTTTTTTCATTTTTCGTACACTTCATGTCCTCATTTTAGTTGTTCTTCAATCTTTTCCTGAAGCCTCATCTTGAGAAAACGTAAGTATTAAAATTGGTTTATTTATATATATTTTTAACGCGTACTAATTTTTATTTTAATAATATTTCTTGTAACATGAATATCTTTTGCATATAAACTTTGATTCACGCGCGATGTCTTATATTGGATTCGAATTTATATTCCAGACAACATGAAATTGATTTAGTTGAATTTGGAGATTGTTGAGTTTTGCGCTTCTGTTTGGATTTTATGTGCTAAAATCAAAGGTGAGTATTTTAACCCACTCACAACTTCTAAGATTTCTTATGTTTGTTAAATTGGTTTATGATGTGTTTAGAAATTTATTTATAGCTGTTTGGTATATATTTCATCATTATCTCAGTTAATTTGCATTCATTTAATTTACTTGTTATTTAATTCATTATTTCATATAAACTGCCTGTTAAATTATCAGTTAATTTATTTTGCATAATAAAATGCCAGTAAATGCCTGTTATTCATTACATGTTGTATATTGATGTATTGTTTGAATTTGATGATGATTGTAATAAATGGTTGATGGTTGATATTGGATGAATGGATGTTGAATTTTTATATGGTTATAAATTGCAAGTTATTATGCATTTTCATCTCATTCGGGATTGCGGTTTGAAATGATATATAACCGTAAATTTATTTTAAATTACGGATTGAAATGATAAATATCCGTATCACTTGACCATAGGATAGAAAATTTTATATAGACACCGCGGTCTACATGTAAAACTATTTTAAAATGATTTCTGTGGTTTTGTAATGAAATATACGGTTATATAGATATTGATTTTAGATATTATATAAATGCTATTTTATTATTGAATTTAGCTACGTATAAATTTGTTTGAATTATAAAATAAGCTAAATAATGAAGTTTGATTTCTTTTATATAATATGGTTAAGTATCTATTTAAAATTCTATTGTATATAGGGTTTATAATAACTCGAATTAAAGTAAGGTTGAAGATAAATGTGAATATGATTTGAATTAAAGTATTTAAGAATTATCCTCGAAAAATTTGTTTGAAATGTAAATAAATTAAGATTTAAAGGGTATGATTTTATAACTTGACTTTGATTTGAGGATTTAAATGAATATCAAATTGATTTAAAGAATATTATCAAGTTAAATTTAATTAAAAGAATACCCTGTTATTGAAGTTTAAGGGTTTTACTTAAATAATATTTGTTGTATTAAGTAAACATTTTAAAATTAAAAAAATAGAATTGGATATTGATATATATATTAAATTATCAAAGAATCCATTTTGAAATAGTGGAATATTTAACGATTGAAATATATGAACTATAAAAATTCAAGTTTTGAAATATGGAATATTTAAGCTTTGAAATACATAGGAATTAAAATGGTTTATTTGGAGGTTCAAATTGGTATTGGGAATTTATTATGAAATTTAAAGAAGTTATTTTATTATATAAAGTAATATAGTATTTAAACCATTAAGTATTAAATTTATGTTTCAAAGCTATGGTTTCAAGGTATATAGATTTGAAAATGCTATGATTTCTTGGAAAAGATATATTTGAAATAAAAATGATATCATATTGATTTGGGTTTTAAAAAAAGAAAATGATATCGTATTTATATGGTTTTGAAATGAATAATTTATTATGGTTTTTAAAGTATAAATTATGTTGAAAAGACCGCGGTGTTATAGTAACGTTTGGTTGTTGAAGAGACCGGGATCGGAAGTTGTCATACTCTCTGCCAACTCCTAAAACCACTTTAACAACCGTGTATAAGGTGGAGATTCCAGAATGAAGTAGGATGGCGGCGGCGTTTCCTTTGAGGTAAATACGTAGACCCAACTCCCATGAGTTGGCATAAGGTGGCTAAAACAGGAGCGATTCTCGGGCCAAGGGGGTTAGCGCCCTTTATCGGACACTCCTCTTCGATACTATACTCTGACTTTGGATTGATTCGGTAGCCACCTTTACTTTTGATTTTAGGGGGGAGTTTGTTCGAGGTGGGCGGTAGCTGCAACTATGCGTTACCACCAGTCCGGATAGCAATCGGTATATCTACCCTGGCATTGCCTAGTTGTGTCGTGTCACCTACCCTTTTGCGCCTTGTACGAGTTTCTATTTGTGTCGTACCTATGGAGTGTCTTCTCGTAGTCTCCCGATCAGGAGATATGCAGGCACTGTATAGATTGTTGGCATTATTTGTGTTAAGGGGAATATTGGGTCACTCCTTAACGCTATTTTAAAGTAAGTTTATTTTACAATTAGACACTGTTATAATAGCGAAATATTACTACATAGTAAATAGTTTAACGGATCCTTAGGAGATGTAAATCCCGAGCATCGCTTGAGTTACTGCACTCATATTTATTACTGTTAATTTAGCTTACATAAGATCTTTTAGTTCTGACTCGAATGTTTTGTTTTTTTCAATTCGCTCGGGTCAGTCCGAGCATTTCAGGATCGAAGACCCTATTTATGGAGGACGAAGACGAAGTTTTCATCATTATTATTATTATAATATATTATATGGTTCTACTACACTGTATTCCGCTGCATTTTATTGGTATGTAAACTCTGATATTTATTGCATAAAGGAGAATTAAAATGTTTTGTAAACAGTTTTATGAACTGTATATTGATTATTATATTTTATCCTTCCGCTGTGAGATTCCGTTTTGTTTTTTTCCTCTGTTTTTCTTATTTACCCCATAACAATCCGCTCTTCCGTATGGTTCGAATTGGCACATGTGTCGATTTAAAGCGTGCGAAAAGGCGGGATGTTACATAATGTGTTTTGAAAATGATCAAAGAAAATTTATCTAATTATAAGCATTTTAATAAATTCTGGCTTCGTTCCTTTTCGGTGACGAAAAGATTCAAAGGGGGGAGGAATGTGATAATCCGGATTTTCAAGCATCAGATAATTGGATAATTATCTAATTTATCTATTAAAAATACTGATTTATAGATTAAACAAATAAATGTGGTATATATATACATATATAGATTTTAAAATAAAATTAATATTCACAAATTTAATTTGTGCTTGTTTATATATACATATATTTAAGTTGATTTTAAATTGGATTTTTAAATTTGAAATTGAATTTGAACTTGAATTTAAATTTTATATTTAAAAGATAAATATTTTAAAATATTTTGGATTTAAAATTATATGAATTTAGTTTTTATTTAAAATAAGACTTGTTGTATATTATTTTCCTTAAAGAATTTTATTTATATAAATTAAGAAAGTATTTATTAAATAGTAAAATAAATACAAAAGTTATATATTAACATTTAAATGGATTAAAAATATTTTATATGATTTTATTTAGAATCTAATTGGTTTTTTGTTTTATTTTCTTTTAAATGTTTTATTTATATAAATTAAGAAAAGCATTTATTAATTAGAAATGTACTAATTAATTAGGAAATCTATTTTAAAATATTTTAATATCAATTTAAAATAAATAAAAGTGCATAATTACAAGTATTAAATGGTGAGATCATGTTAATAACATGTGTAGTTTAATTAAAGATTGTAAATGGTAAATGTTGTTGAATTGAACAAGTGTCATCTTTTTTTTCCTTAATTTTTAGTGAAATCAAAATTAAATCTATATAAACTCTTAACTTCTTTCTTCATTTCTTTTTCTTATCTTCTCATTTCAAAACAAGTAAACTCAAGAAACCCAACCTGTTCAACTATCTACAAACCAGAAGAAAAATCTTTGAAACATTGTTCAAATACACAAAAAAAATCAAAAAAAAAAAATCAAATTAAAATCCCTGTAAACCATTTATCAAAAACCCTTTAAACATTTTATCAAAATAAAGTTTATTCTCGAATGCAACCTGAAGCAAAGTTATCAAGCAATTCAAATTAACTAAGCAAGTTCTAGTTTAACTAAGCATTCCAGTTTCAAAGTATTTTCTTTGGCAATTCAAAGTTTTCAATCCACTTTTCAGGCTCTCCGACTTTTAAAAACAGGTGAGTAAACCTATCTTAAAACTGTTTAAATCTAATGCATGTGAATAATATTTAAAAGGGTTGATGTGTCAGTTGTTTGCATGAATGAAAATTTGTTTTGCATGTTGGTTTATTATGTATGAATGTATGTATATATGCTAATACTTGGGTGCATGTCTGTGCTTCTCTGTGCAGTTAATGCGCTCGGCGGATTCATAGCGGTGGAGATGCAAAAAGTCACCGCAAAAATACAGCGAGGATATAGCGGGATATAGCGGATGGTACTAAAATAGCATATAAAACTTGTATTTAATGTTTTTACAAATATATAAATGGTAAATAAATGAAAAAATATCATTCAAATGAATTATAATTAATACATAAATAGTTTTAAATAAAAACATGTGCGAATATGCATAAACATAAAATTGTTATACAACATAACTGAATTTAGTAGAATATTAGAGTATTCTCATTTCTGAAAATATATTAAAAATTAAATCAAATAAATTAGTTTCATAATTTTTATAATGTATAAATGCAAATTTTCAATTCATTTTATTAAAGAAGATATAGCGGAAATAACGGAATGTAGCGGGAATAACGGGATATAGCGGAAATACCGGGGCTTAAAGCGGAAAGGCTATATTTTAGGGCTACATGAAAAAATCGTAGCGGTAGAAACCCGCTATGAGATGTAGCGGGGTTATAGCGGGGTAATAGCGGGGCATTAACTACACAGATGCTTCTGGACTTTGACTCTGTTCTTCATTTACTGACTTTAAAATTTTGACAAATTTAAATTCCTTCTTCCCTGAATCTCTTTAGTCATCAACTTATAAATAAAATCTAGTAATAATAACAAGGTACAGATTTTAAAAATATTTTCAGGAAGAATTTGATAGTTTAATAAGAAGGAAGAAGAAAAGTTGCATTTTTAAATCTCGACATATTTAATTTGTTGTTTCAGGATTATAATCTGATTAGTTATCAAATTTTTGGATTTCTAAAAATAAAATCTTGATTTTTAATTTTGTTAATCATGAGAAATTAGGAGATGAATGTATAATGTGTTTCGACTGATTTATGTTGATCGGTGAAGTTTTGGGGATCGGGGTTTCTGCTGAAGCAGGTCTGGTGATCGACGATATCGGCAAAAGTAGCTGGAGCGCTGATAGTTCATCGTGGCGACGGTAACGTGTCGAACTAGGGTTTAATAAAATTCAAAGTCGAGGTTGGAATTTGGGTTACTGCTCCGTCGACAGAGCACTAGAGTTTGTTGGTCGAAGGGGAATGAGAACTTGGGTCGTGGACGAGGCTATGGACGGAGTGGTGGAGCTTCTAATAGTCGAGGTTGTCTTGTCAAGGTGATGTTTGGTCGGCGAAATTGGGTCCAGTGGGTTTGTTGTGTTCGAATTTGATTTTGGTGCTCGATTGAGATGCTGAGTGGTTCGATGAATTGGGATGTCGAAGTCGACTTGTTGGAGGAAGTCGTAGACGCCGGAGCGCCATCGTGTGCCGGTGCACATGCACCAGTTTTCTTGTGTACTGGAGTTTGGGTGTGGGAACGAAGAAGATTTTCATCGGGTCGAAGCTCGGGTAGAAAGATGATGAGCTCAGGGTTGTTCTCGTGTGCGCGGAGTGTTATATCATATCAGTTTGGAACTTAAAATCAAGTTTTTTTAAAAAAAAAAGAGGAAGAAGGAAATCTCGGGGGCAGTGCTCGAGTGGGTATCAGTTCTAACCCGAAGCAGAAGTTAAGCAAGATTTAAAACATGTTTTTGAAAGTTTTTGGAAAGCAAAGCTTTTGAAAATTTAAATGAATTTGGTTTTAAACTTTTCTTAAATAAATTTTCTTTTCTATATATATATATATATATATATATATATATGTTTTCTTTAACTTTGATTAAGAGGTTATATGATTTGTTTAACTTAAAATTTGTTGAGTAAATCTTTAAGTTATTTCAAACTTAATTTTTATAATGTAATTAAGTGTTAATTAAAGGAATAAATGTTTTAAAAGTATGTAATAGGTAATAAATAAAGGGAATGTTTTATCTTATTATTAATTAAGGTTTTGGTAATTTATGAAGTAACCAAAGAGTCATTACTTAAATGAATTAATTAGTGAATAAGGATTAATTTTTTTGTAATTATGGGTTGTTAATTAGATAATTAGAAATTAATTAATTAATGATTAGAGATTAATTAATTAAGAAATTAAGATGTAATCAAGCATTAATTAAGTAATTAGAGATTTATCAATTGGTAATTAAGGATTAATTAACTAGTAATTAAGAATTAAGTAATTTGTAATTAAGTTTTATTAATTAATAATTAAGGATTATTAATTAATGATTAAGAGATAATTAATTACAGAATGAGATTAATTAAGATTAATTAATGAACGTGATTAATTTAAAGATTACTTCTTAAATGTAATTAATTAAAAGAATAATTAATTACTGGAAATGATTAGAGGATCATTAATGAATGTCATTAATTAATTAAAGATTAATTAATTTGAATGGTTAAGGCTAATTAATCTATGTTATTAATTAGAAGACAATTACTAAATGTAATTATAAGATAACTAATCAAGGAGGATTAATTAAGATGGATCATTAATTGGGTTGAAATTAATTAATGTTTAGTAAGCACGATTTAGGTAATCTATTAAAGATTTGTAATTAATTTAATTAGAGATAAATTAAATTAATTTTGTAAGTGATCAATTTTACTTATGAATGATTGAATGATGTTAAATGCCTTGAATTGGTTGATATCTCTGATATGAAATGTTTTGTGATATGATATGATTGGGTGAACAATGATATTGTGGTTATCCATTGATGATGAATTGCTGTGTAAAAAGTGACATCTTATACTTAATGTTTAATTGTATTTCACTTAAATAACTTGGGTTAAGATGATATTGAATTTGAAGAGACCAAAGTCGGGTATTAGTAAATAGCCAAACCCACTTCGATTTATAACCTACAATGATTCTTTATAGATTGATGTGAAATCAATAAGCTAAAATGGAATAATTTAATGACAGGACCATTTAAAGCTAATTAAAGGTACTTAGGGATTGATTGTGAATATAAGTATTGACTATAGCAAGTTGTAAACTTATAGTGATGAACGAGTTACCCCGGGTTTTAAATAAGTTATGCATTAGTATTTCATGTTAGACGGGTTTACTCACGCTAGTTTCCAGCCTGACCCGGTTGTTACTTTGATGTAATGCTCGGGTCAGACCGAGTATTACAGATTTCTAGGTAAGGATGTTCTAGAGTCCATGAGACGAGCTGGATAGCAGGGACGTATGGAGTGTTTCTGCTGTGATATTTGTTTATCTGGGACATGTTGATTTTGACTGTCCAGTGTTTTGTGAAAATGTTGTAACTCTGATGTATTAATGTAAATTAACTAATACTGTTTTCCTTTGTATAACTGTTATTTTATTTCATATTATATTTTGATCCGCTGTGAATGTGAGATTCTGTGTTTCATTTCTGTTTCTTATTCTATATCTTTTCTTCTTTTCCAAACTATATGGAATTTTCAAGATCGAAAATTTTGGGTCGTTACATAAACTTATATATATATATATATATATATAAATTTTTATGAATTTTTTTATGTGTCTTGAAATTTTAAATAAATCCTGCTAGACTTAAGAACGAATTTAAAATTTCAAACAAAAGTACTTTAAATCTTGAATCAAAATAATATATGCACGCATAGGTATATAAATAATAATAAACTATATTTCAAATTCAAAATAATATAAATTTGTAAAATTTGTATTTTTATGTATTTTGAAACTTAAATTAACAATGTGAAAACTAGCTCTGATATAGGAAGATTCCAAAATTAGATTTATAACTTTATATGAAAGTCCACTTACAAATTTTTAGTTGAAATAATATATATAAACATATGTAAAAAAATAACCAAACATTTTTTATTTTGAAAATAATACATTTACATAAAAATAATATTCATTTTCATAAATGATTTCAAGCAATTAATATATATAGTTCACTTATATTTGTATCTTCAATAAGTTACAAAAAAATTTGAACCAATAAAAAGTTAGCTCTAAATTTTGGTTTATTTTTATTTTCATTAAACATTAATTTAAATAACAAAAATGACAAGCATCATTGTCTAAGTGGTTAAGTGATTCGGCTTTGGTGCGAGAGGTCACAAGTTTGAAACTTGCATAACATGATCCGAACGTTTATTGACATGTGATATGTTTTCCCAATGACATGTTGTATATAAAGTACCATAAAAAAACAAAAATAAACAATTGAGTGGAAAATATAGGTATATATATTTGTTATATAAGATATTGAATCTAAACTATGCAAAGATAATGAAATATATAATTGAATGAAATGTATAAGATATAGGATCTAAACTATACTAAGATTATGTAACATGAAATTCAAATGAGATTGGAAAACTACCTTATGATGTAGCCTATAATCACACCTTAAATGATCAATTCTCCTCGATTTCCAAGATATGCACCTAAACGTTTCAAGAGGTGGATGAACCACTTATGTTTCATTTTATTTGATGTTCGCATTTGATTTTGAGTTAATAAAACTTTGGAAATATTCATTTTGTTTTTTCATCCGCGGAAGATTAGTAGGAGAGGAGAAAAGTGAATGGAAAAATGACCGTCTTTAAGAAAATAGATAGTGGATTTATTTTAATTGAAAGAACGAAACTGTTTCCATTCTTTTAATTAAAACATCCCTAATCAATTCCCTTAATATTTCCTCTCCTTCACTCCACTCTTTTCACACCATATGGATGAAATTACTTACCATCAAATTTCTTAAAATCCACATGAATGGCTACATGTAATTATCATTTATTTAAACTAATTTAGAGTTACGCCTATATCATATATCGTTGAGTATAACTATCATATATGCAATCAAATAAATACAAGCAACTCTCAAACATCAAATAAATCGAATATTAATCAAGACTATTTGAATATTAATTAATTTAATTAACCTACAACATTTTGTAACATAATTAAATTGTGTGGTTTTTGAGAGAATTCATCATTATGGTTTTACGACTTAAAGGTGTAAATTCTTTAGGCGGTTAATATCAAATTATTCGATTACCAACGTTTACACATACCTTAGGTTGTTGTGTGACATTTCAGATGAATTTATGACTTATACATCTTTTTGATAAATTCAATTTTACTTTTATAATTAGTACCAAGTAATAACGATTGTTTATACCAAATTATTTCATCAAAACTATGTCACTTAAGGACTGATGGAATTTGGTTTTTGTTCAAAACTTCAATATCGTCCACTTTCAACTTGGTAGTCCAAAAATAAAATCCTGGGTTAATATTTTTTTTTATTATTAATCATATTGCTCTAGCCAGAGACTTTGACTTTGCATTGACCATAATTAACAAAGATACTAAACCTTTTATAGTCGAGGAGACGATTCTATATTGAATAGAGTTTCACTTCCAACGCATCAACTCATACCCAACTATATTCGCCTGATGAACCACCATGCCATGATTTAACGATAATCAAAGTGGAGTTCCAAATTCAAGTTTCATAGTATTCTAAAGTTAAGGGAACTAGGTAACATTGTCACTTCGAGATCTCTTGTTTGACCTTTGTCATAATTAACTAGCAAGAAACTCTCGAGTGAGTCATTTCATAGTTTTCCAATAGCAATCAATACGTAACTTCTTGATGCTCCAGCACCCATAAGTAATACACTACCCAACATTTGATGAGCGTTGCACAGTCTAATCTTAATGGATCGATCAATTTCCTTTATCGAAACACATGACTAGAAATATTTAAAATAATATATTATTTTAATGTGATAAATTTCTCATAATTACAAAACGTTATAACCATTATTGCATAATATATTATTTAAGGATTTTCTAATTAATATACTTTAAGTTAATTAATTATTTATACGATAATATAACAAAGTATATTTTAGAAATCGAACAATTTTATTATGAACAAGATTTGTTAGAGAATTAGATATATATAAAAAAAATTACATAATTTTCCCTAGGGCATATGCCTAACTTTATCAATGTCCAACTTGCACTTAGGATCAATTACGGAATCTTCTTCCAACTCATTTGATTAGTTTACTATGAAAAATAATCAGGTCAGTCCCTTAGTGAACCGGTAAGCTATATTGTTTTAATTATCTACTCTATCAGTTGACTTACTCCGTTGCTGATAAACTTCCTTTATCATCTAGATACCTTTGAAGTATGTTTTTTCTACTTGTAGTGACATTTACGTTCTTTTATGAATTGTATCACAATGTTGTTATCATATAACAATGTCATGGTGTTCTCAACATTTGGAACTACCCCTGGTTCAATTATAAATTTGTGTGTTTATTTTTACTTCCTATATATTAAAGTGTTATTCAAGGAAATGTATTTAGACTTTGATTAAATTAACCACTACTTACTGTTGGAACATTTCCATCTTAAAGATCTTAACTATGGATTGAACCTTAATTTAGGATTGACATACTATACTTGTTATCACTTATGAAGTTCAAGTCTATACATTCCTTCATAAGGAGTTTGTTGTTTCTACAAACCGTTCTCTAGTATTTCGTATTACTCCTGGACATTGTAAATCGTTGTTTAGTGATGTTGATATGGATTTGATACTTTCCTAGATATCGAATACAAAAGCGAAATGTGATACTATACATAATACAACCTGTACGATAATTCCTACTGCTAATATAATGAAATTTATCTTACATGTACCATATTAAACATTTTTGTATGGTGCCTATGTATATCACTTTGGAACAATGCCAACATCCTCTATACTGACTATAAAAGATATTAATTCCAAATCCAATATTGGGAATTAAACAACCAAACTAAAATGAATTTTACATGAGTACATCATTAACAGTAATATTTTTTTTGTTTACTTTTAGCTTTTGAAATATTTTAGCACTATTATAGTGCTTTCTTACAAACACACGTTTCCTATGCATTTTAACTAAAGTTCAAACTATTTGATTTCCATATCAAAATACTTGCTCAACTCTGATGCATATCGAATGATATTCTCGTATCATTTCTTAGATCGTTGTCAAATAACCCACATACTTAGAGTTGCACCCAGTAACTTCAAGAGACTTTGGTTATTAAGCACAAATAGCATATTATAAATCATTATTAATAATACATTTTTCATCATACATATACCAAATCTTCAAAATATATCGAGCAATAATTTTGCAAGTAAAACCCAAATTAACTTAAGTGAAGGAACTAGGCTAGTCAAAAGTGGGTTAAATGGGTGAATTTCAAAAAATAAAAAATTTCTATTTTGATCTTAGTTGAGTTTAGGGAGCCCAAATGGTTTTTTGATCTAATCTAAAATATTTTATATAAAATCTTCATTTTACCTAATTTTTGATTTTTTTTGATTTAAATTAAATGCTTGATTATATTAAATACACCAATGTGCAACTTTTACATGTTAATTTAGAGAAGGATCATTTCGTTTCTAGTTTAAAACTTATGCAATTAATTGGGGAAAGATTATGTTTTAATTGGAGAGAGAAACATTTCATTTTTCTCCTTTTAATTTAACCGATGGATTTATTAATTTTCATTAACGAGCAATCTATGTATAGTATAAAGTGCGAGCAAAATGCTCTAGTGTATATTATTAAACTGCAGTAAATAAGAATTATACATAGTTAATGTGGCCATATATAGATGTTGGGATTTACACCACCACAGACTCATTTCTCCTCTACATATGCCTTTGTTATCCAGGGTTTTGAACTAAAAACATAAAAAATAAAAGATGTATAATACTTTGCATATATATATACATGTACATACACATAAGCATGTGTGTGCGTGCGTGTATATATATATACATATTACATTCAATAAACTAATTTTTTTTTTGAATTCAAAAATTAACATTAATGAACTAACTTTCTATTAGGGAAAGGTTTGAAATCAAGAATTACATTAATGCATAGGATCCATCTTAATTAGAATTGGGGAAACATAAATATGTTTCCATGTACATAAAATAGTGTGCGATGTTATAGATCTTAAGTTAACTTATTCATGTAAAATCTAATTTAATGTGTGTGTGTGGATTTGTTAAAACTTAAAGGTAACTACATTGAAACAAACATTTAATTTAAACGAGAAACAATATATATAGAATTTTACACAATACTTTAAATTTCAAAAGGAAATAAAGATTTTGGATTGTTAAAAAAGGTCCATACATGAATAAAATACATTCTTCCTTTTTCATGAAAACAATTCTCAAAATATATGTATTCCAAACCTTAGTTAAAGCATCAAAATAAATTAATTATGAATACAAATACAAATAGTTAATGTATATATGGTATAATATTATGAAGAGGGTTTCCACTCAAAATTTAGTAATTATTCAAAATAACAAAGGGAAAAACAATAAGGATTTCGAAAACATGGGAACATATAAGTTCATGATAGAATATTCACATATAAACAATATACATAAAAACTATAGAACTAATAGGGAGAAAGAAGGTAAAATAATATCAGTAATAAAAAACATATTTAGAAAAGAGATGAAGGGCTAAAGTAGATCAGAATTAAATAAACATATTTTCATTCTTTCAACGGAGATTAACATAAAAGTTTTGAGTTGCTGTTAACAATACGAACAATTAAAACCCAAAATAAATCATATCGGATCCAAATGTATGACTAACTATATATAAATTAAATTAGAAAATTACCTTGGGATGTTGCCAAAAATCACATGTTGAATAATGAATCAAAGGCTCATAGATTTTTGAACCAACTTTAGACGTTGTAAAGATCAAGAGGTATAAAGCGACTTTGATAAATTGACTTAATTTGAATTTAACTTTGGAATTTTTAGCCCTATACCACCATGGAAAATTTGGCCATTACTTGATGGGAGAAAGAGAGAAAACCTTGTTAGGAGAGAACAATCATGAATGTGTGACAGAGAGAATATGTTTTAATTGAAACATTAAAACCTTTCAATTCCCTACTTTAAAACCTTCCCACTTAAATCACAACAATCATTTCCCATAACCATGCATGGCCACCTATAGAATGAGGTGTGGTTGACCATAAAAATTTCTAAGTTAATTCATCATTTGTTCCATTTAAATCCAATTTAAATATTCTATCAATATTGCATATCTATAAATGCATTTATAACTTTTATACATGCATTTTATTAAATACATATGGTATTCGTACATCAAATAAATTTAATAATTAATGTTTCACGGTTTTTATTAATTTAGTAAATTTACAACGATTATAAAGTAAATAAATAGCATGGTTTTTTTGGAGTTTGCATCATGTGATGACTTGCCTTTTTGGATGGTTTAAATTGACGATAAACCACACACGTCAGACTCAAACCATTCATAATGGTAGATTGTTATGGGTTAAATAAGAAAAAGCAGAGAAAGAAATAAAAAAATAGAATCTCTCAGCGGAATGACAAAATATAATAATCAAATAAACAGTTCACGAAGCAGGTTACAAATAACATTGATTATTCTTTTATAATACAGATCATAGTTACATAAAACAAGAATAAATAATAAATAAATGCAGTGGAATAAATATAATAATAATAATGGTACAATATCTTCATATTCGTCCTCCAAAATGTAATCTTCGATAAACTGTGTGACGCCCCACCTCTATACCCACGCTAGCCAAGAACACTACGGTGTAGTGCTGTCAACTAGCACGGAGAATGAGGCTGTTGAGGAGCGACCATCCATGTAATTGCTTATCACACGGTGGCTATAAATAATCTTCGGAAACAAACATAGAAATAATCATAACACAAATCAGTCACAGACATCCATATCACAAAGGCGGAAGAAGATATGAATATATAACTAACACATGAAAGTGTATATCAGAGTAGTGGTCAAAAAGATCCACAATAATACAAAAGAATAGCAACACGTGCTATACAAAAGAATACAACTATGAGTCTATATCTCAAGTGTATACAACAAAAACTGCTAATCTAAGAAGTTAGCCAAAAGTCAGAGTAACAAATCCTGGGAAGAAGTCAAGCAGAAGCACCTGTAACATCTCGGTCTGACCCGGGTATTATTTAAGAAAATAATAAACGGATCAGTCTAGCTATAAATATCAGATGACATGATATAAAATAAAAGATATGGCATAAACATAAAATATCCATACTGACATACTACTATAAGTATGCAAATGATGATCAACATAAGATCAATCAATAAGAGATAAATCAATATCACAAGAATCTTCTCAAAGATCCAAAGAGGGCATCATACCCTAAACTTGTACTCATAACAAGTCAATGACATAAATTCCAGAAATCAACACAAGAAATCCAGAAATCACAGAAAAAGGGAAAGAGGCCTATCACATGACGGTCCGAAGACCATGGGGAGCTACCCCATATGGGTGAGTCGGAATCACCCAGATGAGGTCTAGGCTAACCAAAAAGCAAAAAGGTATGTGTGAGTGGAATCACACAAATGGTGTCTAGCCTAACCTCGCAACAAAAAGGTATGTGTGATTGGAATCACACAAATGGTGTCTAGACTAACCTTGCGGACAAAGAGATACGTGTGAGTCGGAATCACACCAATGAGGTCTAGTCTAACCTTGCAAACAAAGAGACATCGCATAATTGCTAGTATAAATCATAAAATGATCGTCATGATCAACGAGAAGTGTCAATTACACTAAGCTAGTAAATATAAAAGTTTATCTTCGTGTCCCATAACCACTTGCTTAACTTAAATATTTATGAACAAACTGTAAATCTTCACTAGAAAATTGTCACAAGAGGTTCAATCGAACAAGTCCAAGAATTAACCGACGAAGTGAACGTAAGCGTTTCATACCACTTGTTTTACTAAGCCGTTTAATTAGATTTTTCATCCGAGTGAGGTAAAGGTTTGTATATACTAGTAGATTGGAAAACGGTTTAAGAAAAGAGCTTTGTTATTGAAAATAGAGTTGAAATCATTTTGTTGAAAGAGTTTTGATATTTACTACTAGTATTGAAACCTTCATATTTCTAAAGTTGTTATCCCGCCTTTTTAACAAGGCCGTGATACCATAAAATCGACCGAGAAGCCAAAGGTAATTTGTCTCGAAGAACGGTCAACTCAGGATCTCAACAAAGCAAGTTCTGTTGAATGTTTTTCAGATAAGATCCCCCACGGAGGGGGGTCCAGGGGGGTGGCAACCCCCCAAGGTGAGGGTGCGGGGGCAACGCCCCCACTACGGGGTTCAACCTGCACGGTCAGGTCGTGGGGGTCCAGGGGGCAGCGCCCCATCCAAAACGGTACGACCTATTGAAGACCTAAGGGAGGATATGATCGAATGACTTAAGAAGCTCACGACCTATCGTTAGCACGGTCGAGCGACCTAAATAGAACGGCCTAAGGTTGAAGGCCTAGCGACCAAATGTCCAGCGACCTACGACCTAATGGACTCAAGCGGGGTCAAGGTGGAACGACCCAACGGCACGCGACCTAAGGAGGCAACGAACTAAAATGGTCCAGCGACCTAGTGGTTGCGACCTAGAGGTCCTGGCGATCTAATGGGAAAGGGGGTCAAATGACCTAACGATACAATGGTCATGCGACCTAACTGGAATTAAGGTCATGCGACCTATCCATGTGAGCGACCTAAGGGTTTAAAGGCCATGCGACCTAACGCCTTAACTAGGCTGAGCGACCTAACAAATATCGCGACCTAAAAAGGGAACGACCCAAAAGGGGAACGAAGGCCTACGACCTAAAGTCCTAACGAGCTAAGGCCTACGACCTTAGGCCCTAACGTGCTAACATTTATCGCGACCTAAATGGTAACGACCTAACAGGGAAAGGCTGGGCGACCTAACGCTGCAGAGGTGATTTAAGGCCAGAAACGACCTAAGTGTTAGCGACCTAGCGACCTATAGGCCAAATGACCTACGACCTAATTCCGAGGCGACGTTTCCAGGCAGTGCGACCTAAATGCAGAAAATTCATCAAATTGCTAAAAATTGGAGTTTTTCGCCAATCCAAACCAAATGCAAATGTACATGCAAAATTGATAGGGAATCATTCCCAACAGTTCAATGTAGTTATAGGCTAGAATTGTGAGATACAAATATCACCTTTGCACCAAATTTATGAAGAAAAGCTTGAAAGCAATGGAGAAGTAATCACAAGCTTGAATCCAATATCTTCTTCTTGAATTTGGAATTGAATGTTGGATTTGCAAGAGAATTTGAGCTTGGAATATTAATTTCCCCTTCCACTCACCATTAATGCTAAAGCTTGGTTGTTAGGAAATTTATGAAGAGTGAGGAGAAGGAGAGAAGTGGGTTTGAGTTATAATGGCTAATCTAACCCAAAGTCCAAAGCGGGAAAAGTAAGTGAAATTCCACTAACTCCAAACCTATCAATGTTTATACTTAAAAAAATTGTAAACGGCATTTCGAACTCAATGGAAGTGGTCTCGAGTCCTAATTTGACCATTTGCAAAAAGTAGTTTTCGGACCAATATCCGATTAACGACAAAATATTTAAATAAAATATTTAAATATAAAATCGATAAATATGCGGGTTGTTACAGAAAAGCTCAGACTGACCCGAGCGAATTGAAAAGACAAAATGTAACAACCCTATCTTTTGTGATTATTTTAATTGTATATTTTAATTATTTTAACCGAATTTCTGATTTAAAAACTCATTTTATTTATTTGGAATAATTAAATTTTGTTACTTTAAATATAAATTTTGATTTATATGTGAATTAGAATTTCAAACATGACTAAATAGAATAATTTCCAAAAAAGTGAATTTTGGTCAATATGGTCAAACTTTGACTTTTAAATTTAAAATTTGAAAGTTTGAAAATTTGAATTTTATCTTTTATTATGAAAGTAAATAAAATTTTAAGAACAATAATTTTCGTTTCATTTAAATCTGATTTATAATATGAAAGTTATGCCTTTTTAACTATTGAATGAAATTTGTTCTATTTAACAAAACTGTTTATTTTAAATTATATAAATAATATTTTATTTGGTCATGTAATGTTCTAATTTATGTTTATATGGGTAAATAACATGTATTGTATATATTTTGGTTTTAAAACATTTTTGAAAGTGTAATTGACATTTTCCAGTGTCAGTTGTATTTTTTTTTACAATTTCTAATTTTCAGCTTCAATTAATTTGAGGAATTCTTTATTTGTTTTTCTATTTTTTCAAGATTTTATTTTATTCTCATTCCTAATTTATTTTGTTCCTCATTTATTTTATTTACTTGACATTTTATTTGTTTTAAAGTGAAATAGAAAATTTTCCAATGTTAATGGTATTTTATTTGTAATTTTCATGTCCTGTTTCCAATTTTTAAACAATTTCTTTAATTATTTTTCTAATTTCTCTAAATTTAATTATTTATTTCACTTTGAATATGTTTAAAAAACATTTTATTTCAAAATTGTGCTTTAGAATATTTTTAAAATGAAGTAGATATTTTTCCAAAGCTTGTGATGATTTAATCGTAATTTTTGAACCCCGTTTTGTATTTTTAAGCAATTTCTTTAATTCTTTTTCTATTTTCTTTAAAATTAATTAATTATTTTAAGTTTATTTCACTTTTTTTCGGTTTTTAAATTTATTTCATGAATTTATTTTGTTATATTTGTTTTAAAAGAAATGGAAAATTGAAGAGACAAAGACTCTTCCTTTTCTTATGACTTTTCAATTGCTAGACATTTCAATTTCCATAACTCTTCATTTAATTTTTGTTTGGCCATGCATTTTTTTCTTCTTGGCCGTGAGTTTCATTATTTTTCATGCACAAAATCCATCTTACTCATTTCATTCATGGCTTGGGAAAATTTTTGGTAATGGCTACATCTTTTTTTTATTCTTTTCTTTTTATTTTTCTAAGTATTTTGCCTTGTTTTCATGGATACTTTGATCGGCCTCTCCTCCATAGCCACCGCCACCACCTCCTGCACCTCTTCCTTGCCATCATCACCACCTACCCCTCTGGTCTTGACCATGGCCAAGACTCCTATGGTGCAAAAACTCCAAAGTAAATGCAACTAGGCCGTTGAAACCATGCTAGTTTGACCACCCCTTGCTTCATCACTTCATCCACCACCATAGCCGCCGCCACCGCACTGACCAGACCACCACACACCCCTCCATACACTGATAAGACCTGTAGCACCCTGGTCGAGCCCAAGGACACATGGCCGACCACTTTGGTGAACCAAAACCAACCTAGTTTGCATAAGCCTTTTCACCTTCATGCTTTGTAACTCCTCTCCATGTTCTAGCTTGTAGTCGTGCACCCTTATGTCCAAAACCGAGCCAAGCCACACCAAAACCTGACCTCATGCACCTCTAGGATATGCCAAAGATTATAGAAAGCAAGGCAAAAAGTTGTGCATTCAAATTGTCTTTCATTTCAAAGTTATTTCTATTCAATGTCGTATTGAATTCTAATTTTATTTGTCATGTTCATGGGTTGTGTACAAGAATAATAAGCTTGGTTCTCATCCACTTGAATCCATCGTTGTGTCGTCGTGCTTTCTGGTATCCATTGTGTCGTTTGAATCGATATCTCCAGCACAAGAGGTGAGTAAATCTCACACGATATTTTATACTTATGCAATTGTGAAGCGACAACAACTGAATGTGTAGAATTATATGTGATGTTATAACTGCCTATGATTATTTATATATGATGTTAAACCTATTAATTTATATATCATCTCATCTGTTACTGTTATATGTTGTTAACTTTTCATTTATACCTGTTTATCACATTGCAAGTTCCCTGTAGATTAGGTTCACTATGGGTTGAAATGATACATACCCGAACAGACTTTGGAATAGAGAAAAATCGTTATGGGCTAAAATGATAGGCCTGAACGGTTTTTATTTATTTTGTTTTAACTTGGGATTGTGGGTTTGAAATGATAGAACCTGAATTTTTCTTTTTAAAATGCGGATTGAAATGATATATATCCGTATCACTTGACCTAGGTTAGAAAACTATATATAGGCCCGTGGTTATTTTATAAAGTGTTTTGGATATTTTTAAGTATTTTAAATATATAAATTTATGAAATTTGATTTAAATAGATTTTGAAATGTTTTAAAAATAAAGAAATTATGATTTTTCTATGAGTTAAAAATGTGATTAATGAATGGTTAAATTGGATTATTGAAATATAACTTAAGTTTGGAAATTTGGAATCTTGGTTAAAAATGATATTTAAGTTATATAAATAAAATGGAAATTTAATTATATTTGGAAAATGGTAAATATGATAATTTGATCTAAATTTGAATTCAAGTGATTTACTAAAGTATTATTGATTTTTCTATGAATTTAAATAGTTAAATAAATGAATGCTTAAATGTGTAATTTTAAAATACAACTTGATTTGAAAATGTGAAATTTGGTTTAATTAAAGGTTTTAGTTAAATGAAATCAACTGGAAACTTAGTTTAATTTGTGAAGCAGAAATTTAAAAATGTAAGTGTTAATAAATTGCATATGTGAAGGAATCGAAATTATACACTTGAATTTGTTAAGTAAATTTATTGAAAAATTTGATTTATTTATAAGAAATTTATTTTATAAAAAAATCATATGTTAAGGGGATGTTAATAAACATTTTTGAAAGTTAAAATATGATTTTTATAATGTTTAAAGGGTTTAAATGAAGTTTATTATTTGCTGGAAATACACTAAAATCTGAAAAATATTTTTAATAGCATTCAGAAATGCTATGGATTCTGTAAATGAACTAAAAACCTAATAAAAAGGCTATTACAGTAGTTCTGAAATGTTGTAGTTGCTAAAGTAAACTAAAAGACTTAAAACTTAATAAAGGCCTATTACAGTAGTTCTGTAAATGCTGTAGTGGTCTGCTGTGTTTGCTGAAATTAATAAAAACCTTTAATTTGAAACCTGAGCTATTACAGCATTTCTAGATATGCCGTCTTTGCTGTTTTAAACTAAAATTTCAACTAAAATGAGATTTAACAGCAGTTTATAAATGCTGTCTTTGCTGAATTAAAATGTTTTCAATTATAACTTATAATAGCTTTTTCTAAATGCTGCGTAAGGCTGAAATTTTGAATGTTTATGGTTTTTAACTAAGTAAATGAGCTCAGAATGTTTTGAAACTTTGGGAATTGAATACTTAATTTGAAAGTATAATAACTCCACTTTTAAATTGTTTAAATGAATTAATTTGATGGAATATAAATCATTTTAAAAGGTGATTTGAAAGGATAATAAATGAATGTTATCTTGAATATAGAAGGTATTCAAAGTTGAATATTTGGGTTTTAACTTATATAATGATTTGAAAATGAAGTTCTAAAAGATATGATATTTTGACATTAAAATGATCTGGAAATGATGTTTTGAAAGGATATAATATTTTAATGTATTGAAATGATTTGAAAGTAAGTTTTGAAAGGATATTATAATTTAATATATTGAAATGGTTAGAAAGGACTTGATATTTATTTTGATAAATATTTGAATTTGAAAGATATGGTATGTTGATATATTGAAAAGGTTTGGAAATGATTTAATCTTTATTTTGATAAAGATTTGGATCGAAATGATATTTTATTTTGAAGTATAAAATATTATTTTAAAGTTATAACCACAGGTTATAATAATGATTGGTTGGCAAAGAGATCGGGATTGGATATGGGCATACTCTCTGTTGATACCGAAAACCACTTTGACAACCGTGTACGCGGTGGAGATTCCATAATGAAGTATGTAACGTCCAGCCTTTTCATACGCTTTAAATCGACACACGTGCCAATTCAAACCATATGAAATGGCGGATTGTTATGGGGTAAATCAGAAAAACAAGAAAGAAATAAAACAAAAATAGAATCTCACAGCGGAAGGATAAAATATAATAATCAAATATACAGTTTATAAAGCTGTTTTACAAAATATTCAATTATACTTACAACATTTATCAGAGTTACACATACCAATAACAATGCAGCGGAACAGTATGAGTATAGTGGACTAATAATAATAATAAATCTCCTTCTTCGTCCTCCAGAGCTAAGGTCTTCGAAATCCTGAAACACTCGGACCGACCCGAGGGAATTGAAAAGACAAAACACTCGAGTGAGAACTAAAAGATCTTATGTAAGTTAAATCAACAGGAATAAATATGAGTGCAGTAACTTAAAAGATGCTCGGGATTTACATCTCTTAAGGATCCGTTAAACTATTTACTATGTAGTATATTTCTATTATAATAGTGTCTAATAGTAAAAATAAACTTACTTTTAAATAGCATTAAGGCTTTACATTTTCCACCTTAACACGTAACAGTCCCAGTAGTCCATCCAATATCTCTCCTGATCGGGAAGCCACCAGAGGATACCACACGGGCTAGGGGAGAAATCCAAACTCGTACAAGGCGCGATAGGGTAGGTTACACGACACAACTAGGCAATGCCAGGGTAGATATACCAATTACGCTTCCGGGCTGATGGTAACGCGTAGCCGCAGCTACCGCCCACCTCAGACAAACTCCTCCCTAAAATCAAAAGTAAAAGTGGCCACCGAATCAGTCCAAAGTCAGAGTATAGTATCGAAGAGGAGTATCCGATAAAGGGCGCTAACCCCCTTGCCCCGTCGATCACTCCTGTTTTAGCTGCCTTATGCCAACTCACGGGAGTTGGGTCCACGTATTTACCTTATAGGAAACGCCGCCACCATCCTACTTCATTCTGGAACCTCCACCGCGTACACGGTTGTTAAAGTGGTTTTCGGAGTTGGCAGAGAGTATGGCAACTTCCGATCCCGGTCTCTTTAACAAACAAACGTTATTATAACACCGCAGTCTTTTCAAAATAATTTATACTTTAAAACCAGAATATAATATCCCTTTTTACAACCATATAAATACGATATCATTTATATTTTTAAAACCCAAATCAATATGATATCATTTATATTTTATAAATATCCCTTTCTTTTCCAAAATCATACCGCTTTAAAATTTATAATATTTGGAAACCAAACATTTGAATTATAACTTTCAAAACATATTACATCGAAATTCATAGTTTTAAAACCATAATCTCTAAAACTTGAATGGTTTGGATATTCAACAGTATGTAAAATAGTTGACTTTAAATTACTTTATAAAGTAAATAATTTCCACGCCTTTACCATTTATTCACTTTAAATTAAGTCTAAACCCATAAATCTAGATTCTCTTTCAGTTTCAATAAAACACTTCGATTCCAATATATTTCAAACTTTGAGTATTTAACAATTTCAAAACGAAGGTTGGAAATTTTCTATTCAACCATTCATTATTCTATATTTTAGTCTAAAATATTTACATAATAAATCCATAATCATTTTAAATAAAACTCAAATTACTAACAACTAAATATTTCCTTCAATTTATTTATACTAGAATTATTCATTTAATTTATCTTGAATAAAAATCCAGATATAAATATCATACCTTTTAAAATTTCAAGTTTAATAAGTTTTACATCAACTTATGGAGTTTAATTTTTAAATAAGCTCAATTCCAAATAAATTTCCAAATTTATCTTCCAATCTTAATTGGTTTAAAACATTAAAACTCTATATATATACCATATCTTTAACCTGTACTTGACCATATAATATAAATTATCAAACTCCATTATTCAACGTATTCATTTTTATTTAACAGATTTATACATAGCTTAAATTAAAATTTTTAACTATATATGTATATGTAAAATAATATTTATAAAATATCAAAATTTAATATTTATTAAACCATATTCTATCCAAACCATAGAAAATCATTTCAAAAATAATTTTATATATATACCGCGGTGCCTCTATATAATTTTCTATCCTATGGTCAAGTGATACGGATATTTATCATTTCAATTCGCAGTTTAAAAATAAAAATGCGGTTGTATATCATTTCAAACCGCAATCCCGAATGAGATGAAAATGCATAATAGCTTGCAGTTAATATAAATAAACATCCACTCATCCACCAAAATCATACATCCATTTATCCTATCACCATCCAAATTCAAACAATCACAACAATAAATAATAATTCATTACTGACAGTTAATTTTCCAATAATGAATTAAATAACTGTTTAACTGTATTTTATATGAAATGATAAATAAATTTAACTAGCATGTTATATGCAATAATAATTTTTACTAAAATTTTAACTGACTGTTTTAATGCAGTGAATAAATTAATTAACAATTAACTGGCAGCTTTAAATGCAATAATGAATTAAATAACGCGTAAATTAAATGAATGCAATTTTAACTGAGAAAATGATGAAATATGTGCCAAACAGCTACAAATAAAATTTTAAACACATCATAAATCAATTTAACCAACATAAGAAATCTTAGAAGTTGTGAGCGGGTTAAAACACTCACAATTTGAAATTTAACCAATTTAAACCCAAAATTTCAACAGTCTCCAAATCCATCCAAAATAGTACCAAAGCGTCCGTAATTCTAACACGATCCCAGCAAAACAAACCGCGCATGAATCCGAGCTCGTACGAAAAAGTTAGGAAAAATTAGAAGATTGGAAATTTCTAGTCCTGAGTCGACTTCGGGTTCAACTTCGGTCCACCGCCTCAATTCCCCGGTGCTTGCTTGGAGTTTTTTCCAAAATGACCCGGAGCGACCCAAGTAAGTTTCTTCCTAACCCGAAGTAGATGCAGCGTTTTTGCCTCTGAAACTCGAAGCGCGACCAGAAGTTGCTGCAGATCCGCAGAATTTTTTTTTAAATTGAAATTGGATTGGGAAGATTAGGGTTTGCAGTAGAATGAGGAAGAGCATACGTTCAGAATGAGGAATAAGCAATGACCTAGGGTTTATAACCACATATATATAGGCAAACAGAATAGAAAGAACGAGCTAGGTTGGATTTGGGTTTTGAACGATAATTGACCCGAAAAGCCCGTTTCGATTCCGGAACGGAAAAGGGTCAACCCATGTATCAAAATACATGTTTAAGAATATTTTAAACGCGATGGAGTTTCACGTTCAAATTCTACCGTGTGAAGAAGTTATGCTAAAATCAATATTTTTCAAATTGATTTTAATTGCATAAATTTCAAGGCATTTCGAGTCCGTACGATCAAACGACAAGTCCGATCGCTACGAAACTTGGAACATTATTATAATTCACTGTTACGGATCCGATGAAACTAGTTTCGTCGAAATCCAAGTCAGTGGCCAAAATGGCTATTTTTATATTAATTAAATAAATTAAAAATTAAATTAATTAAATCCAAATTTAAATTTCAATCTTAAAATTTCCAATTTGAACATTTTAAAATTTATTAACCATTTAAAAGGCTTCGAACAAAATTTAAATGTCAATAATAGTTGGTTTATTTATCATTTCCAATGTAAATCTACATTTCAATATTAAATTTCAATTTCATTAAATTTAGAAATTACAAAAATAAAACTCCAAAACCCACTATTTAAATTCTTACCCTTGTTATTCGAGTCTTATTAAATTTAATATTTCAAATAAATAAACAAAGCTTGGTTTTCACTCCTTAAATCAACCAATTTTCATTTTATAATTAAAATTAACATTTATTACATCTTATAGAATTAATCATTTCAAATGACCGATCACGTCTACCATAACTGCACAAATTTATAAACTAGTAGATTTTTGTCATTTTTAATCCCTTAGACATTTATAATAACTAAAAGCAAATTCACATATCAATTTAGTGTCAGTTATTCCAGTAAATACAGTGTTCAAATGTCAACTGCAATAAATCCAATTAATTGCAAATTAATTCCAATAAATTTGATTTTATTCGATTACAACTTAATATTCAATCAATTATTACTCAACTAACCTAGTTAACATTGTTTTATATTTCATTACATTAATATTTCTATATACATTTTAGATTTGTATCAACGGTTATACTTAAAAATGTGAATCTTGTCAATTATGCGTATTAATTAAGGTTTTAAACTCAATTAACAAAATTTCCTAAGTCAGTCCCTTTTTACCAAATTTGACAATCCCTAACCATTTGTGCTACATCCCATATTAATGTAATATTTACTAGATTTTATTTCAAATTAACGTACAACTTAATTTCCCTTAATTGAGATCTGATTCCCAAATTCTTTTTTACATACTAAATGAATAAATAACCTAAATAAATGGTCACCTAGTTACTTCTTTCATTTATAAGTTTACTACTCACCCACCAGGTATAAATTCCATATATAACACTAATTAATTTCCATTAACACTGCATTATCCAATTATAATAAATTTGTTCAATATATACTCTTGTTTACTTAAAAATAAATTTATGTTTTTCATAAATTCTCATTCACTCTTCCGTTACGAAATTAAAAATCATTAAGTAATGTTTATTATCAAACCAACATTAATTTATTACCTTTTACATCCCACTATAAATCAGTGTAACCATTAATACCACACATATTACAATTCCTTACACCATACAGATCTTATTTAATTACCATTAACTATCTATTTTGTACAATAACTAAATGTTTACATTTGTTACTTATGTTTAGTTTTACAACCAAGCATAGCATGTTTAAATCAATGAATTGGAGTTTCATTAAGATTGTATACGTTTTCCATTAATTGCGTATTACTAAATCGGTTACTATACATTGAATTCATTAAATTATCACAAATTACTTTATTGCATTAGTTTATAAAATATCCCCATTCGTTTTCTTATAATAAATTTCTTAGCCTAGAATAACAACTCCCATTACCTCAATGCATCGTAATTTCCTTTTTTTATTTTTATACTCAGCTTAAATTTCAAACGTTGCATTTTCTTTCTACGTTTACTTCAACATGAATTAGAAAATTTTTCTTTCTTTCTAAATTAAATTACAAAATCAAATTAAATTAACAAATTAAATGGTCGAAATTTACGGGTTGTTACACTCTCCCCCACTCAAAACTTTTCGTCCCCGAAAAGGAAAAATAAGGGAAAAGAAAAACTTATAAATTAATATCTATTATTCAAAACATTACATTTATAAACCATTAGATCTACAAAATAAAATATACAAATTTACCATCATTATATCTTTTTATACTTAAATTATTGAAGTTTGGAAAACATTTTCAAAAATATTTTATAAGTCCAAAAATTTCGAATTTTTTTGGCAGAGTCTCCTTTGTACAGAGAGGTTCAGGAGAAAATATAATATCAAATATAACAAAATATCATATATATTATCCAAAATATAATATCCCAACACGAGAAAATATATAAATAGCGCTATAAATTGTAATACGAAACGTACCTATTTGTCGGACAGTTTACGCTTATATTACGGAACCAACTGCAATAGCAATTGCTTCCATAACCTGCACTTCACTTATATAATCCAATTAAAGTTACAATTATATAAAATGAAATATTAAAATGATTTCAACCACAAACATCCATTTCAATACAAACAACCATTAATAAACAAATTAATACAACATCAAACACTTGCAACAAGACATACAACCGTAAAATCAATCATTCATTCACATCAAACAACAAATAGTTGTTCGGGTTCAAAACTGTAAATTGTACAGAATGAAAAATAAACTATCAAGTGCATCATTTACTCAACAGTCTTAGATGGAACAAAATAGATTATTTATTCATCTAACAATTTCAAATTTCCTTACACAACCAACCATAAACCAAACAATAACAATTCCAACCAACAAATCAAATTAACTTATTATTAATTTTATTTCATACATTTGTTGTTTGATTTCCTTTTTATTTACACAAGGATTTATCTTTTTAATTTACATTTATTTCTAACAAACTTTTAATTTCATTTCATTCATTTATTTATTTATTTGCATTACATTCATTTCCAAAATTTGATTTACTTATTTAGCGCTTACATTTCTATTTTATTAAAATTTAGAAATACTTCAATTTCAACTTAAGTTTATACCTCTATAACATCAATTTCTTATGTATTAAGGTGATTCAAATTTTTCCACTCTTAATATTATTTATTTATCGCATTCATCTTTCCATTTATTTTATAATAAATAACTTCAATCCTTCTTAAACTTATTTCCATTACATTTCTTATTAAACATTTCAACATTTTATATTTGATAAGTTATATATGTTAAAGAAAATGCAAATGAACTTATACAAGTTTTATCTCATCCTTTAATTAAATTTAATGTTCAATAATATTATTCTTTGTTTCATAGTGTACAGTTCAAATTACCTTTAGTTTCATTCATAGCCTAGCATTAAATTTTTTATTTCCTTTAGAGGTTTCAATTTATTAATTACCTACGTTCCAATTCACTACAGTAATTGAGCTATTAATTAATGGAAACTTAATAATTTGAATACCGGGTATTATTCAAAAATCATTTTAAAATAACGGATAAATGTATATACTTACACTTTATATATCAAATTGTATTTAGAACAATTTAAAAATTTATATTTGTTTATCAACATCTGTAACATCCTGCCTTTTTCGCACAATTCAAACAGACACACGTGCCAATTCAAACCATACGGAAGGGCAGATTGTTATGGGGTAAATAAGAAAAACAGAGAAGGAAAAACAAAATAGAATCTCACAGCGGAAGGATAAAATATAATAATAAAATATATAGTTTATAAATCTGTTTACAAAACATTTATATACTACATATCAGAGTTACACATACCAATAACAATGCAGCGGAATTAAATGGTGTAGTGGAATAATATAGTAGATACTAGTAATACAAATCTTCGTCTTCGTCCTCCAGAGCTAAATCCTCAAATTCTGAAACGCTCGGACTGACCCGAGCGAATTGAAAAGACAAAACACTCGAGTCAGAACTAAAAGATCTTATGTGAGTTAAATCAACAGGGGTAAATATGAGTGCAGTAACTCAAGAGATGCTCGGGATTTACATCTTCTAAGGATCCGTTAAACTATTTACTATGTAGTATATTGCGCTATTATAATAGTGTCTATTCATAAAATAAACATACTTTTAAATAGCGTTAAGGAGTGACCCAATATTCCCCTTAACACGTAATAGTCTCAGTAGTCCATCCAATATCATAGTCCCTCCTGATCGGGAAGCCACCAGAGGATACTACACGGGCTACGGGAGAAATCAAAACTCGTACAAGGCTCAGTATGGTAGGTGACACGGCACAACTAGGCAATGCCAGGGTAGATATACCAATTACGCATCCGGGCCGATGGTAACGCGTAGCCGCAGCTACCGCCCACCTCGAACAAACTCCCCCAAAATCAAAGTAAAAGTGGCCACTAAATCAATCCAAAGTCAAAGTATAATATCGAAGAGGAGTGTCCGATCAGAGGAATGACCACATTAACCCGTCAATCGCTCCTGTTTTAGCCACCTTATGCCAACTCACGGGAGTCGGGTCCACGTATTTACCTTACAGGAAACGTCGCCACCAACCTACTTCATTCTAGAATCTCCACCGCGTACACGGTTAGTCAAAGTGGTTTTCGGTATCGATAGAGAGTATGTCCATATCCGATCCCGGTCTCTTTGCCAACCCATCGTTATTATAACACCGCGGTCATTTAAAAATAGTTTATACTTTAAAATCAAAATAAAAATTTCCATTTCAAAACTATGAATACGATATCAATTTAAAACCCAAAATAATATGATATCATTTTATCTCAAATATAATCCTTTTCCAAAATCATACTGGTTTAAAATTTAAAATATCTGGAAACCAAACATTTGAATTATACTTTCAAAACATAATATTTCGGAATTCATACTTTTAAAACCATAACTTCTAAAACTTGAATGGTTTGGATATTCAACGGTATATAAAATAAATGGTTTAACTTTAAGGTAACTTTGTAAAGAAAATTAATTTCCATGGCTTTACAAATATGTTTTTTTTTTATTTAAAGTCTAAACCAAAATTTAAATACCCTTTTCAAGTTCCAAACTACTTCAATTTCTATATATATATATATATCCATTTGGAGTATTAATATTTCAAAACTAAAGTTGGAATTTTTTTCTCTTTCAGCAAATTAAACGTACTATTATTTAGTCTTGAATATTTACATAAAATCCATAAATAAACCTCCAATTTCTAACAATTTAATATTTTCTCAAATTTAATTTATACTAACATATTCATTTTTAATTATCTTGGAAAAGTCCAGTTATAAATATCATATCTTAAAATTTCCAAACTTAAACATTAAACATATGATATAATTATCAAACTCCATTTTTCTAAATTTTTCCATTTTTATTTAAGAGATTTATACACAGCTTAAATTCAAAATCTCTAACTTCATATGTATACATATAGAAGAAAATATCAAAATTAAAAATTATAAACCGTATTCCATCCAAACCATAGAAATCACTTTAAAATATTTATATATATACCACGGTGCCTGTATATAATTTTCTATCCTATGATCAAGTGATACGGATATTTATCATTTCAATCCGCAATTTAAAAATAAAATTTTGCGGTTGTATATCATTTCAAACCACAATCCCGAATGAAATGAAATATGTATGATAACTTGCAAATTAATGATATAAAATAAAACATCCATTCATCAACATCATCCATCATCCAAATCACAATCATCATCCAATAATAAATCAATATCAATATATATCAGATAATATATAACAGGTAATAACTGGCAGTTATGTTCAAAATAAATTTAACAACTATTAAACTAACAGTTTATATTCAGTAATAAATTTTATAACTGTTAACTAGCAGTTTATAGGCGAATAAATAAATTCTAACTGTCAATTAATATGCAATAAATAAACTAAATTAACAATTAAATTAAATAAATGCAAATTAACAGATATGCTGAATAAAACATGCCAAACGGTCATAAATAAATTTCTACTCACATCTAAAATAAATTTAACAAACATAAAAACTTTTAGAAGTTGTGAGTGGGTTAAAACACTCACCTTTTGAGTTTAAATCGAATTTAAATCCGATTTTAACCCAAAAATTCGACGGTCTCCAAATTTGTCCAAACCAGCGTCATCAAATCTGGAATTTAATTACGATCCTAACAAAAGAAATCGCGCGTCAATCGGATCATGTATGCAAAAGTTATTCGATTTAACGATTGGAAATTTAATTTAAATTAAAACAAGAAGAAAAATAAACTCACCCTCAAAAATCACGTCACCGAAACTAACTACACCTCCACGTGTTTCTAGAAAACCTCACTCATCAAACACGGATGCGATTTAGCATCTACAGGTCACGAACTCTAGCCGCCTCGTTCACCATCGAACACGTCGAAACCCACGACACCGGCCAGATCTAATACCTCCACTTCACTGCCCATCTCCGGCCGCCGCTATGGCCAGCGTGCTCGCCCCCCTGGTGCTCACGGCCGTTGCCGTTGCCACTGACTTCTACAGCCAATCACAGCGAAATCAACCCCCTCCTGAGCGAACGAACCCTACTGATGTGACCTGCTCGATCCCCTCTACCCATTGATCACCTCCGATCAATCTAAGATCGCAGATCCACCGTCCACTCCCTCGGCATCTCGTGAACGGCTGAAAATGATTTGAATTTTACTGGACGAACGATAGTTCCAATCGGAAAACAAACCACACCAGCAGATTACGAACACTGAGAACTATGGTATATATTTTTATGGAATTTTTCTGCAGAGTTTGAATTTTCATTTGATATTTTGAATTGAAATAGATACAGGTTTGCATCCATTTGAGGAGGAGAAGGAGTTGAAGAAAAGAACGTACAGACAAATGATAGAAGATGGAGGCTAGGGTTTATAATCGTCTATTTATAAGTAGGGTTGGATTAGAGTAGATAGACCAGATAGATGAACGTGCGGAACAAACTATGGCCCAAAAAAGCCCGTTCCAACCCCGGAACGAAATTTATTAAACCCATATATCCAAATAGGTATTTTAAAATATTCTGAACGCGATGAAAAAAATTTCACGTCCAAATTCGATCGTATGAAGAAGTTATGCTGAAAACAAAATTTCCAAATTGATTTCAAATTGATTTCAATTTATCGATTTCAAGGCGTTTCGCGTCCGTACGATCAAACGACAGGTCCGATCGATACGAAACTTGAAACCCTACAATAATTCACCGATACGGATCCGATGAAACTGGTTTCATCGAAATCCGAGTCCGTGGCCAAAATGGCTATTTTTATATTTATTAAATAAATTAAAATAAATTATAAAAACCCAATTTATTAGATTTTCAACTTTTATATTCTCACCTATTATCCAAAAATAAGGGTGCCACAAACATTAATGCATGATTTGACTATAATATCCACAAATTCCATTTAAATTTCAATAACGTAATATTTAAACGTTAATTCCATTTTATTATGCAATAAATACCATTGTTGAATTTTGATACTTTAATTAAATTTATAAATCCTGCTTTCTGTACTAAAACAACCCATGGTCCTATTATAAGTAGAATTAGCATAAATTTTGTCTTATAAAATTAACCCTCTACAATTACAAACAGAATCTACGCTAACTACACCATTTAAATCAATTAATTGTAATTAAGTCTACACTAAAAGTTATAAATAAAAATCGGAACCTCAATAAATTCGTTTATTGATTTAAAACTTTCTATTCAGTGAATAGACATTTATGGGTATAAATAACATTGAATTATAATATATTTCATTAGTGCATTCTTCATTCTTATAAATTCCCTTTTATTAACTAGAACACATTAACAACCAAAATAATTAATTTAGATTTATTTAAATCGATTGCCCTTCTTAACTTAATATACTCACTAAATGCTTAACCTAAATAATTGTTACCCTTTTGCATTCAAATTCACCTACAACTATTAATACCAAAAATGTTGCCATAGATTTAGATTTAATTAAATAAATGAATGATTAAAAATTGGTAATTATCACAAATGCCCAATATATATGCATTAATTACTACCTATTATTAGAATTCATTTATAAATTTACTAGTTGCCTTTGTCTTCTTATTTCCTATTTACTACCAAACTTCCTATTTAGTTATAGCTTATCAATATATAATCACCTAGGCAATCAATTTATTACCATTTTAAGTACGTTTATTATCGACAACATTCATTAAAATTACTTATCTACACTTATTGCATTAGTTTATTCAACGGTCACTTTTATTTAGTCACTTTCTATTTTACAACCAAATGTACAATCTCCACTATTGATTTTTATATTAATGAATCCCTTTCTAGTTAATATTTTTATTAATATTCACAAATTCAACATTTATATTGGTTTCTTATATTTAACTTATAACTAAGTATGACAATTTACATTATTCAAATCTATTGCCATATAAATATTAAATTGTTTAACATTAAATTACAAATTACTATATCTAATTCCTACATTTACTCAAATAAAATCTTAAGACTTTTATTTCATTCTAAATTAGATTAGAAATCATATTAAATTAAATCATTTAATATCATCGAATTTAACGGGTCGTTACAACATCAATCTGCAGTAACATTACTGCAGTGGCCTTCCCACTTCGAAACTCGAAAATGAACATCGATGATGCGTGCACTCATCATCGAAATTATTTTACAGCGACAGAGAGGGGAGTACAACTTATTTCTTTCCAGAATTTCTTTAAAACCATACTTCCAAATTATATTGAAATATTTATATCAAAAATATTTCTAAATACTATTATTATATTTCAAAGTCCTTTGAAAGCAAATTTTCAAAATCCCGGACTTAAGTTCTAAATTTTCCAAATTTCATTGATTTTATTTTCAATCTTATTTTACCTATTATTTATAAATTTTATTCCTAACAACCAATCTATTGCAACCAAATATAATCTTTATAAAAAAAATTATTTTATATAAAATATAATAGGCAAAATTATTTCATTTACCTATAATAAAATAAATATTATGTCGGTCTGTCCTATTAAGTGTTTAGAAATCCCTATTGATGTCACAGCGTCCCATGCACCAACCAGAATTTATAAATACGAAACGGAACAAATTAACACAATATTAAAACTTTTTTATAAAACTAACAAATACGCTCTCATATATACACTTAGTGACTCCCATAGGGGATTACTACCCTATTAGCAAAGAGTCAAACCCCACAAAGCTAAGGTTTATCCCAAAACCAAAGCTCTGATACCAGATGTAACGTCCAGCATTTTCGCACGCTTTAAATCGACACACGTGCCATTTCAAACCATACGAAATGGCGAATTGTTATGGGGAAAATCAAAAAAACAAGAAAGAAATAAAACAAAAATAGAATCTCACAGCGGAAGGATAAAATATAATAATCAAATATACAGTTTATAAAGCTGGTTTACAAAATATTCGATTATACTTACAACATTTATCAGAGTTACACATACCAATAACAATGCAGCGGAACAGTATAAGTATAGTGGACTAATAATAATAATAATAATAAATCTCCGTCTTCGTCCTCCAGAGCTAAGGTCTTCGAAATACTGAAACGCTAGGACTGACCCGAGCGAATTGAAAAGACAAAACACTCGAGTCAGAACTAAAAGATCTTATGTAAGTTAAATCAACGGGAATAAATATAAGTGCAGTAACTTAAAAGATGCTCGGGATTTACATCTCTTAAGGATCCGTTAAACTATTTACTATGTAGTATATTTCGCTATTATAATAGTGTCTAATAGTAAAATAAACTTACTTTTAAATAGCATTAAGGCTTTACATTTTCCAACTAAACACGTAATAGTCCCAGTAGTCCATCCAATATCATAGTCCCTCCTAATCGGGAAGCCACCAGAGGATACAACATGGGCTAGGGGAGAAATCCAAACTCGTACAAGGCGCGATAGGGTAGGTGACACGGCACAACTAGGCAATGTCAGGGTAGATATACCAATTGCGCTTCCGGGCTGATGGTAACGCGTAGCCGCAGCTACCGCCCACCTCGGACAAACTCCCCCCCTAAAATCAAATGTAAAAGTGGCCACCGAATCAATCCAAAGTCAGAGTATAGTATCGAAGAGGAGTATCCGATAAAGGGCGCTAACCCCCTTGGCCCGTCGATCGCTCCTGTTTTATCCACCTTATGCCAACTCACGGGAGTTGGGTCCATGTATTTACCTTACAGGAAATGCCGCCACCATCCTACTTCATTCTGGAATCTTAACCGCGTGCACGGTTGTTAAAGTGGTTTTCGGAGTTGGCAGAGAGTATGACAACTTCCGATCCCGGTCTCTTTAACAACCAAACGTTATTATAACACCGCAGTCTGTTCAAAATAATTTATACTTTAAAACCAAAATATAATATCCCTTTTTACAACCATATAAATACGATATCATTTATATTTTAAAACCCAAATCAATATGATATCATTTATATTTTATCAATATTCCTTTCTTTTCCAAAATCATACTGCTTTAAAATTTATAATATTGGAAACCAAACATTTGAATTATAACTTTCATAACATAATACGTCGAAATTCATAGTTTTAAAACCATAATTTCCCGGTCTGAATGGTTTGGATATTCAACAGTATGTAAAATAGTTGATTTTAAATTACTTTATAAAGTAAATAATTTCCACGCCTTTACCATTTATTCACTTTAAATTATGTCTAAACCCATAAATCTAGATTCTCTTTCAGTTTTAATAAAACACTTCGATTCCAATATATTTCAAACTTTGAGTATTTAACAATTTCAAAACTAAGGTTGGAAATTTTCTATTCAACCATTCATTGTTCTATATTTTAGTCTAAAATATTTACATAATAAATCCATAATCATTTCAAATAAAACTCAAATTACTAACAACTAAATATTTCCTTCAATTTATTTATACTAGAATTATTCATTTAATTTATCTTGAATAAAAATCCAGATATAAATATCATACCTTTTAAAATTTCAAGTTTAATAAGTTTTAAATCAACTTATGAAGTTTAATTTTTAAATAAGCTCAATTCCAAATAAATTTCCAAATTTATCTTCCAGTCTTAATTGGTTTAAAACATTAAAACTCTATATATATTGTGATGCCCCACCTCTATACCCACGCTAGCCAAGAACATTACGGTGAATGCTGTCAACTAGCACGGAGAATAAGGCTGTTGAGGAGTGACCATCCGTGTAATTGCTTTGCGCGAGCATCGATATGTCAGATAGTATAACATGCATTTCTTTTTCAAGAGGGAAATCCGACATACCGACACAAACTCAAAGCTATTACACAGTGGCTATAATATCTTTAGAAACAAATATAGAAATAAACATAACATAAATAAGTCACAGACAATTCATATCACAAAGGCGGAAATAGATATGAATATTACACTAGGAAGTGTACATCAGAGTAGTGGTCTAAAAAGATCCACAATATCACAAAAGAATAGTTACACGAACTACACAAAAGAATAAGTATACATTATGGAGTCTATATCTCAAATGTATACAACAAAAACTACTAATCTAAGTAGTTAACCAAAAGTCAAGGAGGTAATCCCGGATGTAAAGTCAAGCAGAAGCACCTGTAACATATCGGTCTGACCCGAGTATCATTTAATAAGAAAATAATAAACGGATCAGTCTAACTATAAATATCAGATGAAACGATATAGAGTAAGAGATATGACTAAACACATAATAACCACAATGCCAAGCTGTGATATATATATATAAGTAATTGAAAATCAACAAGAGATTAATCAATATCACAAAATCTACACAAGAATCAAAGAAATGTCATACTCCTTATGTCATTCATCAAACCACAAATATTGACGATTATATCAATGTCAATCACAAAAGTCAATGACACACGAATTCACCTATGCACAAAAATTGATAAATCATATCAATAGAAATCACAAAAATAGGTGAAGAAGAAAATTCCAAAATTCGACACACGAAATCCAGAAATCACACAAAATAGGGGGGAGGCCTATCACACGAACGGGAGCATGAAAACTCACCAACATATGTATCACACGAACGAGACACTATCTCATGGTAGCTAGCCATTAATTTTTGACACACGAACGGCCCGAAGACCATGGGGCGCTACCCCATCAATTTGAGTCGAAACTCAACAAAATGGGGTTTAGTCTCCCTCGTAGACAAAGAGACATCGCACATTGCTAGTCTAAATCACAAAAATGATCGTCATGATCATCAAGAAGTGTCAATTACAGTAAGCTAGTAAATATATGAGCTTAGCTTCATGTCCCATAACCACTAGCTTAACTTAAATATTTACGAACAAATTGTAGATCTCCACTAGAAAATTGTCACAAGAGTTTCAATCGAACGAGTCTAAGAATTAACCGACGAAGTAAACGCAAGCATTTCATACCACTTGTTTTACTAAGTCGTTTTAATTAGATTTCTCATACGAGTGAGGTAAAGGTTTGTATATACTAATAGATTGTAAATCGATTTGAGAAAATGAGCTTTGTTATAAAATAGTGTTGAAATCATTTGAAGAAAGAGTTTTGATATTTACTACTAGTATAGAAAACCTTTATATTTTTAAAGTGACAAACCACGAAGAAGATTGTAGAAACAATCAATAATGAAAATTCACATACGAAGATGTGAATAAAAATCCAACGAAATCGATAAAGAATCCATCGAAATGGATATTCAAAAATCCCTAAAAAGGAGTCATCAAAGTCATAGCAAATGATAACAACACATAGGAAACAACACGAATCGATTAAAGTTGGAAATTCAAGCAACTAGGCGAAATAGGCAAAATTGCATCAGGTCGGTCGGCCGGCTACAGTGCTCGGTCGACCGGACTCTGTTCCACAAAAGTCTCGGGAAGTAGGTCGGTCGGCTGAGCCCTATAGCCAGTCGACCGGACAAGAGACAGAAAGATGCCTATGCACCTTAGTAGCAGGTCGGTCGACCGGCCACAGGTCTCGGTCGGCCGAACCTGTTCCCAGTCCCTTCCTAGCCCATCGAATACTATGTCCAATCACGACCAATTCGCAACCACTCGAGCATCGACACTAAGGATTTATGCCAATCGACTACCCGGCCCTATGAGCTCCTCGTTGCATCACCAAAAACGCATTTGAACATCAAAGCTATGATTTTTAAGGGTTTGAAACCAAAATACTAAAAATTGGAATATTCACCAAATCAATCCAAACCAAAAGCTAATGCACACAAATAAGTGTTAGGAATTCATACCTAACATTCGAAGATAATTATAAGCATAGATGTGAGATAAAAATCTCACCTTTGAACCCAAAAACAATGAATGAGAAGCTTGAAGACAAGGGAAGATCAACCACACTTCATTCTCAACACTAGAAGCTTGAATCTAAGCTTAAAAGAAGAACATTCCCTAAGTTAGGTTTAGGAAATTTCTGAAATTGGAAGGAGAATGATTTGGAGAAGAAGAAGGAGATGCTTACCAATGGGTTCACTTGAGTTTGGAGCAAGAAGATGGATTTGCTAATGGAAACTAGGGCTTAGGATTTCCTAATTCTTTTTCTCTTCCCCCATTTTTGATGAAGCTTGAATGTATTAGGAAATTATGAAGTAATGAAGAGGAGAGGGGTTGGAACTGAGCTAGTAAGTGGGGTTATTGGGCTCAGCCCAAACCAAAGCCCTAAGTGAAAAGTGGCAAAATTCCACTAACTCCAAACATATCAAAGTTTATACTCAAAAAGGTCGCAAACGTCATTTTGAACTCAATGAGGGTAGTCTCGAGTTCCAATTCGACTGTTTGCCAATAGTAGCTTTTCGGACCAAAATCCGACGAACGATAAAATATTTAAATAAAATCGATAAATATGCGGGTTGTTACAGACTCCCCTCCTTAAAGAAATTGCGTCCTCGCAATACTTAAGAAGAAAATAAGAAGTAACAACCATGGAAGCATATCAACACAAAAGAAAATTTGAGTCAAGAAGTCCACCATAAAGAGCACGAAGGAGTAAATCCGAAAGTTTTCGTTCGATGAATTCTCAAGATTTCTCAAGAGCAATCCTTAGGATTTGAGAACCAGTGAACTTTTACCAAAAAGAATATCTTTATATCGAAGGCGCTCAACCTCTGAAGCAATGATGCGAATAGAATGTTGCTTAAAAAATCAAATCTGGTGAAACTTCAATTTCCACAATATCACCGGGCTCAAGAATAAAAACCGGAATCCCTAAGGCATTTCCGTAGATAAAAGACGTGGAGAACGTCAAGAATAGCAGAAAATTGAGCTGGTACAACGACGTAGTATAATAAAAGTACGCCCGAGAAACTAGAAACTCAAATAATTTGGAACATCAGCGTAGTACAAAAACGGTACGCCCAATGCACCGATAGACCGGAACAACGATGTAGAATAATAATGGTACATCCATTGATCCAGATAAGACGGAACATCGATGTAGTATAATAACAGTACATCCGATGAACCGAACACCATAAAATAACATCAGACGCGAGTCCATAAAAGAAACGAGATGAAACTCAATAAAACGAAGTACATCAAAACGTCTGATGAACTTGATAAAAAGATAATTCCATTCCGACATCATCAAAGAATCAACACCTTGTTGCCTACGACAAAGCGCGTTGGCAACACGATTTCCAGAATATCAAGATCATAAGATGCCAGAAACTCGAGTCGGCATGACGTTCCTTATGAGAAAATAAATATTCCAAAGATTTATGATCGAGGTAGAGAACAAATTTCTCATCCAAATATGATGATGCCAAATTCCCAAAAGTAAAAACAATAGCCGCGAGCACTAGATCATGAGTGGCATATCTAGTCTCGATAAGCTATAATGATTTAGAAGCACAAGTGATAGCACGTTCTCCTTTGCAAGAGAACGGCATCCCAACCAATACGACTAGTATCGGTACAAATAGCAAAGTCTTGGTTCCCCTTCAGGAATCACAAGAATAAGAGTATCGAAAGGAATGGTTCTTTTAAATAATCCTCTTTCCCGAAAAGTTAAAACTTTCAAAATTACATTTTTATTTTTATGTAATTATCTTTCTACAAAAATTTACATTTTTACAAGTCAATATATCGTGTCTGACTGTCTCATCAAAGCGTTGAGGAGATTCTTATCGATAACGTTGATCAAGCGCATCGACCAGAATTGTTAAAACACTAAATGGGCAATACAATCACAAAATCGTATTCTATAGGATAAGTAAGTTTGTCAAAAACTTCTAAGAATATTCTTTGTTCGTTTTAAGAACAAAAATCCACTTATACTTCTAAATAAATCTTATGAAAAAGATTTTGCAAAATTTTAAATTGCTATTTTCATCCAAAAATCAATAAATACAAGAATGGTCTCATCGAAATATTCATAGAATATTCGATTTATAAAATGGATGAAATAAGCTGGACAAAATGAATGACATAATAATTCATTCATAGGAATCATAACAAGTGCGGAATGCGGTAAGTGGAATGCCAACTTCCGCAACTCGTAGCAAATGAAAACTGGTTTTAAGGTCAAACTGAAAAGACCTTAGCACCACACAAAAGATTACTTAGGTGATAATCCTAAGACAAGCTCAAAGATTCTGGAAAATTCACAACTACCCAAATGAGAGAAATAATGCTCTACTCAACATGTGAGCTTAAAGAATAAAATGATGCCATCAATTTTTAATTCAAAATCATAAATGAAAAATAGAAATCTGCTTAACAGATTGAAAATGTCAAAGATGAATAGTCCACTCGAGAAAATAGGATATAGGCTTCATTAATGATTAAGCCAATCCTATCGCACAAATCAATTCCGGAGCCTAAGTAATATCGGCTCGGAAAGAAAAATCACATAAAATAATTTTCGACATCAAATAAAAGCAAATTGAGTGTTGCGGATCTACCATCCGGATTCGCAATTCTCAACGAAGACATCAAGCCCAGAAATGTTTTTTAAAGAAAAAGAATCACAAGTTCTTTTGATATAAAAATAATCATATCAACAAGAACTTGAAAAGAATAATCACAAGGCAAATAAAAATCAAGGATTAAATGAGAAATACCTTGACCAAAAGAAGAGCTGTTAGGGGTTTGCACAACTTTAAGTTTTTCCCTCCTTCTTGCTTTGAAGTACGGGACATGCAGTAATATGGTGACCCGAATTTTTGCAATAGCGACAAAAGAGGGGTTTCGGACACTCCGTTGCATAATGGTCCGTGGAACCACAATTGTAGCATTGACCATGACTAGAGGTAGGAGTCTTTGCTACCGGAATTTGTTGCTTCCCTTTCTTGTTGGGAGTGGGGTCCTTGAATTTGATAGGCCTCTTCATGTTGTCGTTGAAATTCTGTTTGGCAACCACAACTTCAACATTACTCTCTCTATCGGCCTCTTCAAGACGAAGAGCGATATCAATAAGCTGATCAATTGAAACTTCAAGTTTCAATAGTAATGGCTTCTTAAGATTCTTATTAAAGCCATAGACAAATCTCTGATTTTTCTTCAATGGGGTATTAATGTATTCAACCCCGTATTTGGAAAGAGATTCGAAAGATGCGACATAGTCTGTCACAGAAGATTCACCTTGAACAAGGTCAATAAAACGCCGGGCCAAAGTTACTTTTTCAGCCTCCGGCACAAATTTCAATTCGAATCTTTCCCGGAATTGCTCCCAAGTGAGATCCGCTTCAACTATTTCAGAAATCAAAAGCTCATACCAATCTAACACTCTTTTTTGGAGCATGCTAGAGGCCACTTGGACTCGATGTAGATAAATAAGGTTCATGCGAGAAAAGATACGATCGCATGATTTGAGCCAAGCTTGAATTTCTATAACACTCTCGGATCCCATGAATGGCCTTCCACCCAAATTGGTATAGTCTCTGCACAAGCGTGCAAAACCAGATCTAGGATGAGTAGGCTCCGGATTAGAACCAGCTGCTTGAACATTCGTGACAAGGTCAAGAAGTTGCTGGGCAGACATAAAAACTCCATCTTGGAGAGTAGCACTAGATTGACCGGCACTGGGACGGCCTGGTCTAACCATTTCTCTTCTTTAAGAAAGAAAGAAAGAAGAGGAAAAAGTTATTCTCAAAATAAATATCAAGCAATCTTGATAGATAAAACAAGGAATCATAAAGAAAATAGGATGAATCGGTACGAAGACTCGAATAAAATCCTAAAGCACGACTCCTAAGATGGACTTAGGACGATGATCCTTGTTAAATTATTCTACATTGTTCCGAAGTTTGGCTTTGATACCAAGCTGTGACGCCCCACCTCTATACCCACGCTAGCCAAGAACATTACGGTGAATGCTGTCAACTAGCACGGAGAATAAGGCTGTTGAGGAGCGACCATCCGTGTAATTGCTTTGCGCGAGCATCGATATGTCAGATAGTATAACATGCATTTCTTTTTCAAGAGGGAAATTCGACATACCGACACAAACTCAAAGCTATTACACAGTGGCTATAATATCTTCAGAAACAAATATAGAAATAAACATAACATAAATCAGTCACAGACAATTCATATCACAAAGGCGGAAATAGATATGAATATTACACTAGGAAGTGTACATCAGAGTAGTGGTCTAAAAAGATCCACAATATCACAAAAGAATAGTTACACGAACTACACAAAAGAATAAGTATACATTATGGAGTCTATATCTCAAATGTATACAACAAAAACTACTAATCTAAGTAGTTAACCAAAAGTCAAGGAGGTAATCCCGGATTTAAAGTCAAGCAGAAGCACCTGTAACATCTCGGTCTGACCGGAGTATTATTTAATAAGAAAATAATAAACGGATCAGTCTAACTATAAATATCAGATGAAACGATATAGAGTAAGAGATATGACTAAACGCATAATAACCACAATGCCAAGCTATGATATATATAAGAAATTGAAAATCAACAAGAGATTAATCAATATCACAAAATCTACACAAGAATCAAAGTTGTGTCATACTCCTTATTTCGTTCATCAAACCACAAATATTGACGATTATATCAATGTCAATCACAAAAGTCAATGACACACGAATTCACCTTTGCACAAAAATTGATAAATCATATCAATAGAAATCACAAAAATAGGTGAAGAAGAAAATTCCAGAATTCGACACACGAAATCCAGAAATCACACAAAATAGGGGGGAGGCCTATCACATGAACGGGAGCATGAAAACTCACCAACATATGTATCACACGAACGAGACGCTATCTCATGGTAGCTAGCCATTAATTTTTGACACACGAACGGCCCGAAGACCATGGGGCGCTACCCCATCAATTTGAGTCGAAACTCCACAAAACGGGGTTTAGTCTCCCTCGCAGACAAAGAGACATCGCACATTGCTAGTCTAAATCACAAAAATGATCATCATGATCATCAAGAAGTGTCAATTACAGTAAGCTAGTAAATATATGAGCTTAGCTTCATGTCCCATAACCACTAGCTTAACTTAAATATTTACGAACAATTTGTAGATCTCCACTAGAAAATTGTCACAAGAGTTTCAATCGAACGAGTCCAAGAATTAACCGACGAAGTAAACGCAAGCATTTCATACCACTTGTTTTTACTAAGTTGTTTAATTAGATTTCTCACACGAGTGAGGTAAAGGTTTGTATATACTAATAGATTGGAAATCGGTTTGAGAAAATGAGCTTTGTTATAAAATAGTGTTGAAATCATTTGATGAAAGAGTTTTGATATTTACTACTAGTATAGAAAACCTTTATATTTTTAAAGTGACAAATCACGAAGAAGATTGTAGGAACAATCAATCACGAAAGTTCACATACGAAGATGTGAATAAAAATCCAACGAAATCGATAAAGAATCCATCGAAATGGATATTCAAAAATCCCTAAAAAGGAGTCATCAAAGTCATAGCAAATGATAACAACACATAGGAAACAACACGAATCGATTAAAGTTGGAAATTCAAGCAACTAGGAGAAATAGGCAAAATTGCATCAGGTCGGTCGGCCGGCTACAGAGCTCGGTCGATCAGACCCTGTTCCACAAAAGTCTCGGGAAGCAGGTCGGTCGGCTGAGCCCTGTAGCCAGTCGACCGGACCAGAGACAGAAAGGTGCCTATGCACCTTAGTAGCAGGTCGGTCGACCGGCCACAGGTCTCGGTCGACCGAACCTGTTCCCAATCCCTTCGTAGCCCATCGAATACTATGGCCAATCACGACCAATTCGCAACCACTCGAGCATCGGCACTAAGGATTTATGCCAATCGACTACCCGGCCCTATGAGCTCCTCGTTGCATCACCAAAAACGCATTTGAACGTCAAAGCTATGATTTTTAAGGGTTTGGAACCAAAATACTAAAAATTGGAATATTCACCAAATCAATCCAAACCAAAAGCTAATGCACACGAATAAGTGTTAGGGATTCATACCTAACATTCGAAGATAATTATAAGCATAGATGTGAGATAAAAATCTCACCTTTGAACCCAATAACAATGAATGAGAAGCTTGAAGACAAGGGAAGATCAACCACACTTCAATCTCAACACTAGAAGCTTGAATCTAAGCTTAAAAGAAGAACATTCCCTAAGTTAGGTTTAGGAAATTTCTGAAATTGGAAGGAGAATGAGTTGGAGAAGAAGAAGGAGATGCTTACCAATGGGTTCACTTGAGTTTGGAGCAAGAAGATGGATTTGCTAATGGAAACCAGGGCTTAGGATTTCCTAATTCTTTTTCTCTTCCACCATTTTTGACGAAGCTTGAATGTATTAGGAAATTATGAAGTAATGAAGATGAGAGGGGTTGGAACTGAGCTAGTAAGTGGGGTTATTGGGCTCAGCCCAAACCAAAGCCCTAAGTGAAAAGTGGCAAAATTCCACCAACTCCAAACATATCGAAGTTTATACTCAAAAAGGTCGCAAACGTCATTTTGAACTCAATGGGGGTGGTCTCGAGTCCCAATTCGACTGTTTGCAAAAAGTAGCTTTTCGGGCCAAAATCCGACGAACGATAAAATATTTAAATATAAAATCGATAAATATGCGGGTTGTTACATATATACCATATCTTAAACCTGTACTTGACCATATAATATAAATTATCAAACTCCATTATTCAACGTATTCATTTTTATTTTGCAGATTTATACATAGCTTAAATTCAAAAATTTAACTATATATGTATATATAAAATAATATTTATAAAATATCAAAATTTAATTTTTATTAAACCATATCCTATCCAAACCATAGAAAATCATTTCAAAAATAATTTTATATATATACCGCGGTGCCTCTATATAATTTTCTATCCTATGATCAAGCGATACGGATATTTATCATTTCAATCCACAGTTTAAAAATAAAAATGCGGTTGTATATCATTTCAAACCGCAATCCCAAATGAGATGAAAATGCATAATAACTTGCAGTTAATATAAATAAACATCCATTCATCCATCAAAATCATACATCCATTTATCCCATCACCATCAAATTCAAACAATCACAACAATAAATAATAATTCATTACTGACAGTTAATTTTCCAATAATGAATTAAACAACTAATTAACTGTATTTTATATGAACTGACAAATAAATTTAACTAGCATGTTATATGCAATAATAATTTTTACTAAAATTTTAACTGACAGCTTCAATGCAGTGAATAAATTAATTAACAATTAACAGGCAGTTTTAAATGCAATAATGAATTAAATAACGCGTAAATTAAATGAATGCAATTTAACTGAGAAAATGATGAAATATATGCCAAACATCTACAAATAAAATTTTAAACACATCATAAATCAATTTAACCAACATAAGAAATCTTGGAAGTTGTCAATGGGTTAAAACACTCACCTTTTGAATTTAAATTGAATTTAAATCCAATTTAAACCCAAAATTTCAACAGTCTCCAAATTCATCCAAAACAGTGCCAAAATGTCCGTAATTCTAACACGATCCCAGCAAAACAAACCGCGCATGAATCCGAGCTCGTATGAAAAAGTTAGGAAAATTAGAAGATTAGAGATTTCTGGTCCTGAGTCGACTTCGGGTTCAACTTCGGTCCACCGCCTCAATTCCCCGGTGCTTGCTTGGAGTTTTCTCCAAAACGACCCGAAGTGACCCGAGTAAGTTTCTTCCTAACCCGAAGTAGATGCAGCGTTTTTGCCTCTGAAACTCGAAGCGCGACCAGAAGTTGCTGCAGATCCGCAATTTTTTTTTTGAAATTGAAATTGGATTGGGAAGATTAGGGTTTGCAGTGGAACGAGGAAGAGCATACGTTCAGAATGAGGAATAAGCAATGACCTAGGGTTTATAACCACATATATATAGGCAAACAGAATAGAAAGAATGGGCTAGGTTGGTTTGGGTTTTGAACGATAATTGACCCGAAAAGCCCGTTTCGATTCCGAAATGGAAAAGGGTCAGCCCATATATCAAAATATATGTTTAAAAATATTTTAAGCGCGATGGAAAAAGTTTCACGTCCAAATTCCATCGTATGAAGAAGGTATGCTAAAATCAATATTTTTCAAATTGATTTCAGTTGCATAAATTTCAAGGTGTTTCGACTCCGTACGATCAAACGACAAGTCCGATCGCTACGAAACTTGGAATATTATTATAATTCACTGTTACGGATCCGATGAAACTGGTTTTGTCGAAATCCGAGTCAGTGGCCAAAATGGCTATTTTTATATTAATTAAATAAATTAAAAATTAAATTAATTAAATCCAAATTTAAATTTCAATCTTAAAATTTCCAATTTCAACATTTTAAAATTTATTAACCATTTACAAGGCTTCGAAAAAAAATTAAATGTCAATAATAGTTGGTTTATTTATCATTTCCAATGTAAATCTACATTTCAATATTAAATTTCAATTTCATTAAATTTAGAAATTATAAAAATAAAACTCAAAAACCCACTATTTAAATTCTTACCCTTGTTATTCGAGTCTTATTAAATTTAATATTTCAAATAAATTAACAAATCTTGGTTTTCACTCCTTAAATCAACCAATTTTCATTTTATAATTAAATTTAACATTTATTACATCTTATAGAATTAATCATTTCAAATGACCGATCACGTCTACCATAACTGCACAAATTTATAAACTAGTAGATTTTTGTCATTTTTAATCCCCTGGATATTTATAATAACTAAAAGCAAATTCACATATCAATTTAGTGTCAATTAATCCAGTAAATACAGTGTTCAAATGTCAGCTGCAATAAATCCAATTAATTGCAAATTAATTCCAATAAGTTTGATTTTATTCGATTACAACTTAATATTCAATCAATTATTACTCAACGAACCTAGTTAACATTGTTTTATATTTGATTATATTTATATTTCTGTATACATCTTAGATTTGTATCAACGGTTATACTTAAAAATGTGAATCTTGTCAATTATGCATATTAATTAAGGTTTTAAACTCAATTAACAAAATTTCCTAAGTCAGTCCCTTTTTACCAAATTTGACAATCCCTAACCATTTGTACTACATCCCATATTAATGTAATATTTATTAGATTTTATTTCAAATTAACGTATAACTTAATTTCCCTTAATTGAGATCCGATTCCCAAATTTTTTTTTACATACTAAATGAATAAATAACCTAAATAAATGGTCACCTATTTACTTATTTCGTTTATAAGTTTACTACTCACCCACCAGGTATAAATTGCATATATAACACTAATTAATTTCCATTAACACTGCATTATCCAATTATCATAAATTTGTTCAATATATACTCTTGTTTACTTAAAAATAAATTTATGTTTTCCATAAATTCTCATTCACTCTTCCGCTACGAAATTAAAAATCATTCAGTAATGCTTATTATCAAAACAACATTAATTTATTACCTTTTACATCCCACTATAAACCAGTGTAACCATTAATACCACACATATTACAATTCCTTACACCATACTGATCTTATTTAATTACCATTAACTATCTATTTTGTACAATAACTAAATGTTTAAATTTGTTACTTATATTTAGTTTTACAACCAAGCATAGCATGTTTAAATACAATGAATTGGAGTTTCATTAAGATTGTATACGTTTTTCTATAATTGCGTATTACTTCATCGGTTACTATACATTGAATTCATCAAATTATCACAAATTACTTTATTGCATTAGTTTATAAAATATTCCCATTCGTTTTCTTACAATAAATTTCTTAGCCTAGAATAACAATTCCCATTACTTCAATGCATCATAATTTCCTTTTTTATTTTTATACTTAGCTTAAATTTCAAATGTTACATTTTCTTCAACATGAATTAGAAAAATTTTCTTTCTTTATAAATTAAATTACAAAATCAAATTAAATTAACAAATTAATTGGTTGAAATTTACAGGTCGTTACACAGTAGGATGGTGGCGACGTTCTTGAGGTATATTACGTGGACCCAACTCCCGTGAGTTGGCATAAGGTGGCAAAAATAGGAGTGGTCTCGGGTCAAAAGGGGAAGCTCATCTGGTCGGAAGCATTTCTTCGATACCATTCTATTGCTTTTATGATTGTTTGGGCGCCCTCCGATTTTTAGGAATGTGTTCCTAGGTGGGCGTATGTGGCTGCTGCGTTACCACCAGCCCAAGTGTCGTAATTGGTATATCTACCCTGGTATTGCGTTGTGTGCAGTGTCACCTACCATATCGAGCCTTTACTATGAGTTTGGTTTTCTTCCATAGCCCATGCATATCTTCTCCTTCAAAATATCATTTAATCTATTTCAAGATTTAAGGATTTTAAAATCGTTTAATTTAGCCCATCCGGTGCCCGTATATAATTTTCTACCCTATGGTCAAGTGATACGGATATTTATCATTTCAATCTGCAAAAATTTAAATTTATGGGTTTATATTATTTCGAACCGCAATCCCAAATTCCAAATCAATGAAAATCGCTTGGATTTATCATTTCAACCCATAGCGATTTTCTCCTATTTTATATAATCATTTGGGTATGTGTCATTTCAACCCATAGGGAACAATAACTAAGGGAACTTGCAGTGTTATAATAGTATAAATATAACATCAAATCATCCAATATCAACAATTAAACATACATCACAATCATCACCCAAATCAACCAATAAACATCAATAGATAACTGATTATCATTAACACGTATTAAATTGACAATTAAATTCAATATTCAATTAAACGATGATTAAATGCAATAAAAGTTAAATTTAACTAGAATGATAATTTGAATATACCAAACATCAACCAATTAATTCCAACCCTTATTATAAATTCAATTTAACTAACATAAGATAATTTAGTAATTGTGAGTGGGTTAAAACACTCACCTTTGATTTTAGCCCTAAAAATCCAAATAGAAGCGCAAAAACTCAACAGTCTCCAAATTCAACTAAATCAATTTCATGCTATCCGGAATTTAAATATGAATCCAATAGAAGAAGTCGTGCGTGAATCAAAGTTTATATGCAAAAGATATTCATGTTATAAGAAATATTATTAAAATAAAAATTAGTACACATAAAAAAATTAAAAAAATTCAGTACTTACGTTTTTTTTCAAGATGAGGCTTAAGGAAAAGATTGAAGAACAACTAAGATGAGGACAGGACGTGTACGAAAAATGAAAAAAAATCATGTTTCATAAAAGAAAGCTTTTGGATTTTGCAAGAATAAGAGCTTTTGAATATGAGATGTCAGGCGAAATAAAATGCAAATGAAGAAATAAACTGCAGGTTATTTATTATTAGAAAATGAAGGTGGGGGGCCAAAAATAAATGTCACATTTTATTTTGAAAGCTCCATGCATTAATAATGCATAAGGAAATATACATAGGATTGGAAAAGTTTGCAAACCAAAGAAAAGTAAAATTTTGTATAGGTGAAAACGAGGCGGCAAGAATTAAATACAACAAGTCTAGGCTCAGGTATTAAATAAAAGGAGAAATGAACGGATCAAGTATTAATAATAAGGTAAATATTTTAAAACGTTCATGCAATAATTAATAACAAAAGAAATGAAGGGGCCATGTACATTACACAACCTTTTTGAAATTCAATTTTTTTTGAAACGTAACCAAATTAAATTCATTAACTCAAATAATATTAAAATTTGTACGCATTTATGTTTTTAATTATGTATAATAAAAAATTTATATTTACCTTTAAAATAAAAACGTTTAATTTGGTTTTCCTAAACGATCTTTTATTTTCATTAAAACACACTTTTTGTTTAACACAAAACGTGCATTTCTTTATTAAATATATTAATTATTATCAATGTTTTCTTTCCTTTTAATTGAAATATTTGAATTACATTAATTACAATTACTTACAAAGTTAAATTTCAAAGCAGACATCTAAAATGGATGAAAATAGAATGGTTGTTTATTTAAAAACGTTTATAAATTTGTTGCTTATACACAAGTGTAATAAATAACTTACTGAAATAAATTATTTTCCTATTCTTGTAACTAATCTGTAAGCTAAAACACAGTTCAAATAAACATATATTACTTTCTTTAAAATCAATCATTCTATTTTTTATTTCAATGAAATTAAATCTACATTCGCAAATGAAACATTCATTTTATTTGAAATAAATGTTCTTTTCATTAAATAAAATTTTCCTTATATTTTCACAAAACACAAGCAACTTTTAATTACACCTTTTAATTCACAATTTAGTATTCTCTCTCCTATTAATTGAAAATTTTCAATTACATTAATTTCAGTTGATTAAGTTTCAAAATGGACTAAATGAATGTAATGAGAAGTAGAACAATTATTTCATATCTAATAGTAATTTAAACATATTTATACACTATTGGATACAAACAGTAGTTATACATTTCTTACTAAATAATAGTTTCTCGTCTCTACAACCAATCTTTTAGCTACCAAACATTTCAAATAAATAAACATATGTTTACTATTTTACTAAACTTATTCATTTTTATTCTTTTATTTTGATTTACACTCCTACTATTAAATCAACCAATACCTTATGTGATTATTAACATAGGTTTCTATCTTGTTATCCTTATTTTCTACAATTGACGCCTTTTCTTACATTAACCAAATATTTAATTACATTTAATTCCAATTAATTTCCCAATAAGCTTATTTAATTAGATTTCAATCTTTTTGTTCCATCAAATATTACCCTATGGACATAGTTAACATTTGTTTACATCTTATTGCATTACAATTCTACAATTATCATCTTTTACTATGTTAGTTCAATATTTCAATTATATTGAATTTTTGTCAATTTGCACGTTAATTATAATTTATAGTCCTAATAAATTCATTTATCTTAGTTTCACTCTTTTCATTAAATAATTTATTACCTAAAGAATATAATTGACATTTCTTTACATTTTATTATCTTCACATTTTACAGTTATCATCTTAACTCATATTAACATAATACTTAATTACATTTAATTATAAATTCTTTCCAACTTAATTCAACACGTTAAATAAATTGGTAATAAATAACACTTTTTACCTTTTCTTAATTTAATCACATTTATAAGTTTGTTATCGACGTAAAAATGTTATAACTACTAACACAACACAAATTTTATCCAATTTCAATTTATTACATATTATTTCATCAATTAATATGACATTTATATTTATTTCCTTATTTTAAATTTATAACGAATTATAACTTACAATTATTACAATTACTTGAGATTACATTCAAATAGTCATCTATTACATTAATTTACCTTGTTAAATTTCATTCTAGTTAGTTTTCTCATTCCTACATCAAGAATTTTTATTTTCTTCCAACATTAAATTTCATAATCTTATTTAATATAATATTTAATTATCAGAAAAATTTGGGTCATTACACTCTCCTCCACTCAAAACTTTTCGTCCACGAACAGTGAAAAGAAGGGATGAGGAATTAATATTTCTTATTCAAAATATTAAATTTATAAACAGTCAATTTACATAAATAAATAATTTAAATAAAATATATCAATTTAAGATAATTTAAACCTTTTATATTCAAGTGGATAAAAGTTTGGAAAACATTTCACAAAATTTTCTAAGTCCAAAATTCACAGAAAATTTCGGCAGATTCTCTTTTGTACGGAGAGGTTTGGGAGCAATAATAATATTAATAATAAAAATATATATCATATATTTTAAAATAAAATTTCCCAAACCACGGAAAAGCAATGTAATATCGCTATAAAATCGTAACCTGAAAACGTACCTTTTTGTTGGGCAACAACGCTATTTATGAAACCAAAAGCAACACCTATTGCTTCCATAAACCTGTATTTTACATATATAATCCAAAGTGGTTAATGATTAAGTAAAGTGAATATTTATGTTGTTTCAACTTATAACAACAAATCAACACAATATAACAATAGCACTTACAAACAAAACCATACAATCATCACATGCAAATTAAAGAAATCAACCATCCATCCAAAGCAACCAAAACTAATGGTTTGTTTAGGTTTAGAACTTTTAGCCGTATAGAATGATTAATAAATTACTAAGCATACCATACACTCAACAGTCTTAGAAAACTTAATAGGTTATTTATACATTTTAAACAATTTAAAGTATCACTTCCCAACGTCCCATAAGCCAAAAAACAAAGAATTCAACACATATTTTAAGTTTATTCTATCAATCCCTTTTTCACATCATTTATTGTTTATTTTTTTATTTTTCCTTTTTTTTCATACAATGTTTTTTCATTAATTCATGTTCATTACTTACAAAATTTAAATCCTCATTCATTTATATAAGGCTTATTTCATTAATTTACATTCTTTACTTACATAAGTTATATCCATTTCAATTATTTGGATCATAAATGAATTCATTATTGAGGTATTGTGTACATTTTATTTCATTTTACTTCACATTTACTATTTAGTTTGATTTCCCTTTTTATATAAATATTCATTTGTGAAACAACTCATACTTATAAAAGATTTTCACCTTTTACTTTTATTTCTTTCACATATAGTATCCACTTTTACTATTTACTCTAATTATAATTGGCTTCAAACATTACTTAAGTTTTTAATCATTTACTTACAGTATTCTTACTTTTTATTAAATTACAACTACTAGCATTTTCAAATTATTAACTTGAGTTCATAACTTCTTTATACAACTTAATTTCACTTATAAGCATAATTTCAATGAATATGTGACGCCCCACCTCTATACCCACGCTAGCCAAGAACACTACGGAGCAATGCTGTCAACTGGCACGGAGAATAAGGCTATTGGGGAGAGACCATCCGTGCAATTGCTTTGAGCGAGCACCGCTATGTCGGATAGTATAACATGCATTTGATTTCGAGAGGAAATCCGACACACCGATACAAACTCAAAGCTACTACACAGTGGCTATAATAATCTTCGGAAACAAGTATAGAAATAAACATAACACAAATCAGTCACAGACATCCATATCACAAAGGAGGAAAAAGATATGAATATATAACACATGAAAGTGTACATCAGAGTAGTGATCAGAAAGATCAACAATAACCCAAAAGAATAGCAACATATGCTAAACAAAAGAATAAGTATACATCATAGAGTCTATATCTCGAATGTATATGTCCAAAAACTACTAATCTAAGCAGTTAGCCAAAAGTCAAGGAGATAATCCTAGAAGTGAAGTCAAGCAGAAGCACCTGTAACATCTCGGTCTGACCCGAGTATTTTTTAATAAGAAAATAATAAGCGGATCAGTCTAGTTATAATTATCAGATAAAATGAGATATAAGAAGAGATATAATAATATGATAACCAAAAATGTCATACTACGACAAGTATACATTAAAAAATCCACAAAAGTCATACAATAACTCAAGAATCTCATAGCATCAAAAGAATGTCATATTCTTTATTTCATTCACCAAGCCACAATAAAATGACATACATATCAATGCCAATTGTAAAAGTTGGTGAAACATAAATTCCAGAAATCATCAATAAGAAATCCAGAAATCACAAGAAAAGGATGGTCAATCCCAAACGGAACGCTATTCCACAGACCGAACATCGACGCACCTAAATAGAGACGCCCCATGCACAGTCAAACATCGATGCACCTAGAAAGGTATGACCCATGCAAAGACAAACACCGACGCACCTAAATATATACGCCCCATGTAATGTCTAGCATCGATGCACCTAGAAAGATACACCCCATGCATAAATAAGCATCGACGTACCTAGAAAGATACGCCCCATGCATAAATCAACATCGACGTATCTAGAAAGATACGCCCCATGTAATGTCTAGCATCGATGCACCTAGAAAGATACACCGCATGCAAAGTCGAACATCGACGTACCTAGAAAGATACGCCCCATGCCCCGACTTATTGAGCTGATTACTCCACGAAGTAAACAAACATCAACGCACCTAAATAGGTACGACCCATGTGTAAATAAACATCGACGCACCTAAATAGGTACGAACCATGCGAGAAATGAGACGAAGCTCAATAAAATGAAGTACAGTCCTCCACATGGCCAACGAGACATCGCACATTACTAGTCTAAACCATAAAATGATCATCATTGATCATCAAGAAGTGTCAATTACAATAAGCTAGTAAATATATGAGCTTAGCCTCATGTCCCATAACCACTAGCTTAACTTAAATATTTACGAACAAATTGTAGATCTCCACTAGAAAATTGTCACAAGAGATTCAATCGAACAAGTCCAAGAATTAACCGACGAAGTAAACGCAAGTGTTTCATACCACTTGTTTTACTAAGCCGTTTAATTAGATTTCTCATCCGAGTGAGGTAAAGGTTTGTATATACTAGTAGATTTTAAAACGGTTTGAGAAAACGAGCTTTGTAATAAAATAGTGTTGAAATCATTTGAAGAAAGGGTTTTGATATTTACTACCAGTATAGAAAACCTTTGTATTTTAAAGTGACAAATCATAGAAAGGATTGTAGAAACAATCAATCATCAAAATTCACATTCGAAGACGTGAATAAATTCCAAAGAAATTGATAACGGAATCTATCGAAATGGATATTCCCAAAAATCACGAAGAAAATGTCATCAAAGTCGATAATAAGTGATAATAACAAAAGGGAATCAACACGAATCGATTAAAGTTGGAATTCTCAAGCGAATAGGCAAATAGGCAAAAAGAGTGCAGATTCAGAAGTCTGAAATCAAGGATTCAGACGTCTGAATTTGCAAAATAAAATATTTTCCAAAACAGAATTCAGACATCTGAAATAGGCACTTTTTAGCCTATTTCCTTTCTGGTTCCAAATGAACCAATTCAGACGTCTGAAATATAGATTCAGACGTCTGAATACTGGGGAATAAAAATTCCCGGTATAATATTTGGACGTCTGAATACTACGTTTCAGATGTCTGAATCAAGGGTTCAGGGCATTCCCTGAACCTAGGCCAAAAATGGCCAAATGGATACCGGAAGCGATCGATCGAGCGACAACGACTAAGGATTTACGCCAAGCGACAACCCAGCCTTAATGGCTCTTCGATACGCCTCATATATCATTGTCCAAATATCCATAAAAGGATTTTCATAGATTTTGATTTCAAAACACCAAAAATTGGAATATACACCAAATCAATCCAAACCAAAATCAATTGCACAAGAATAAGTGTTAGGAATTCATACCTAACAATCGAAGATAATTATAGACTAAGATGTGAGATAAAAATCTCACCTTTGAACCCAAATCAATGAAGGAGAAGCTTTTAAAACAAGCTAAGATCAATTCCTCTTCAATAACAACTCAAGAAGCATCACTCTAAGCTTACAAGTAAAATATTTCCTATGTTAGGTTTAGGAATTTCTGAAATGGAATGGAGAAAGAGTTGGAGAAGATGAAGAGGATGCTTACCAATGGGTTCTCTTAGAATTTGGAGCTAGATCTTGGATTTTGCAAATGAACTAGGGTTTTGGATTTCTATTTCCCATTCTCTTCCACCATTTTTGCTTTAGAACTGAAAAGAGGAGGAAGTAAGAGTGAATGGGGAGAAGTGCTTCAGATTTGGGTATTATGTTGGCTAGTGGGCTGAACCCAAACCCAAACCCAAAGCGAAAAAGGTCAATTTTTTTAGCTAGCTCCAAACATATCAATGTATATACTCAAAAAGGTTGCAAACGACATTTTGAACTCAATGGAAGTGGTCTTGAGTCCTAATTCGACTGTTTGTAAAAAGTAGTTTTTCGGACTAAGATCCGACGAACGATGAAATATTTAAATAAAATATTTAAATATACAATCGACAAATATGCGGGTTTTTACAGACTCCCCTCCTTAAAGAAATTGCGTCCTCGCAATACTTAAGAAGAAAATAAAGAGTAACAACCATAGAAGCATATCAATCATAAAAGAAAATTAGAAATAAGAAGTTCACCATAAAGAGCACGAAAGAGTAAACCCGGACGGGATCGCTCAATGGATTCCCAGGATTCCCAAGAGCAATCCTAAGAATCTGAGAACCATTAAACTTTCACAAGAAGAACATCTTTATTCCGAAGGCGCTCAACCTCCGAAGCAATGATGCGAATGGAATGTTGCTCATAAGTCAAATCTGGTGAAACTTCAATTTCCTTAATAACAGCGGGCTCAAGAACAAAAATCGGAATCCCTAAGGCATTTCCGTAGTAGAAAGACGTGAGAAAACGTCATGAATAACATAAAATTGAGTCGGTGCAACGACGTAGTACAAAAACGGTACGCCCAATGAACCAATAAACCGGAACAACGATGTAGTATAATAATGGTACATCCATTGATCCAGATAAGACGGAACATCGATGTAGTATAATAACAGTACATCCGATGAACCGAACACCATAAAAGAACATCGGAGATAGTCCATAAAAGAAATGAGATAAAGCTCAATAAAACGAAGTATATCAAAACGTCCAATGAACTTGATAAAAAGATAATTCCATTCAGATAACATCAAAGAATCAACAACTTGTTGCCTACGACAAAGCACATTGGCAACACGACTTGCAGAATATCAAGGTCATAAGATGCAAGGAATTCGAGCCAACGCTGTTGACGCAAATTAAGTTCCTTTTGAGAAAATAAATATTTCAAAGACTTATGTTCGGTATAAAGAATAAATCTCTCTCCCAATAGATAATGACGCCAAATTCGAAGGGCGAAAACAATTGCCGCGAGCACTAGATCATGAGTGGCATACCTAGTCTCAATCGGCTTTTAGTTATTTAGAAGCACAAGTTATAACACCTTATCTTTTGCAAGAGAACGGCATCCAAACCAATACGATTAGCATTGGTACAAAAGATAAAGTCTTGTTTCCCTTCGGGAATCACAAGAATAAGAGTATCGAAAAGAAAGAATTTCTTCTAAATAATCTTCTTTCCTGAAAAGTTAAAATTTTCAAAATTACATTTATCTTTATGTAATAATCTTTCGAGAAAAATTTACATTTTTACAAGTCAATTTATTGTGTCTGACTGTCTCATCAAAGCGTTTAGGAAATTCCTATCGATAACGTTGATCAAGCGTATCGACCAGAATTCTTAAAGCACTCAATGGGCAATACAATCACAAAATCATCTTCCATATAATAAACATGTTTCTTCAAAACCTTTAAGAATATTCTTTGCTTATTTAAGAACAAAGTCAAATTGTACTTATAAATAAATCTTATGAAAAAGATTTGCAAAATTTTCACATTGCTATTTTCATCCAAAATCAATAAATACAAGAATGGTTTCATCGAAATATTCATAGAATATTCGATTTATAAAATGGATGAAATAATCTGGACAAACTGAATGACAAAATAAGTCATTCATAAGAATCATAACGAGTGCGGAATGTTGTAAGTGGAATGCTAACTTCCGTAACTCCTAACTAATGAAAACTGGCGGTAAAGTCGAACTAAAAAGACCTTAACACCACACAAAAGATTGCTTAGGTGATAGTCCTAAGACAAATTCAAAAATACCGGAAAATTTCTCAAACTATTTAAATGTGAGAAATAACACTTTCCTCATAATGAGGGCTTAAAGAATAAAATGATGCCTTCAACAATTTGAAATCGGAATCACAAGAAAAAATAGAAATCTGCTTAACGGATAGAAAATGTCGATGATGAATAGTCCACACGGAAAATAGGATATGGGCTTCACAATGATTAAGCCAATCCTTTCAAAAAAAGTCAATTCCGAAGCCTAAGTAAAAATATCGGCTCGGAAAGAAAAATCACATAAAATAATTTCGACATCAATAGAAAGCAAATTGAGTGTTGCGGACCCATCCGGATTCACAATCCTCAAAGTAGTCTTCAAACCCAAAAATGTTTTAAAAAAGAATCAAAAAGTTCTTTTGATATAAATTAGTGAGATGGAACCCATATCAAAAATAACTCAAATAAGAAGATCACGAAATAAAACAATGCCATCAAGGATTGAGTGAAAAATACCTTTACCAAGAGAAGAGTTGCTAGGAGCTTGCACTACATTGAGCTTTCCCTCCTTCCTACTTTGAAGTATGGGACATGCAGTTGTATGGTGACCCGAATTTTTGCAATAGCGACAATAGAGAGGTTTCGGACACTCCCTTGCATAGTGGTCAGTGGAACCACAATTGTAGCATTGTCCACGACTAGGGGTAGGGGCTTTTGCTACCGGGGTTTCTTGCCTGCCTTTCTTGTTGGGAAAGGGGCCTTTGAATTTAATTGGCCTCTTCATGTTGTCGTTGAAGTTCTGTTTGGCAACCACAACTTCAACATTGCTCTCTCTATCGGCCTCTTCAAGACGAAGAGCGATATCAATAAGCTGATCAAATGAAACTTCAAGTTTCAGGAGTAATGGCTTCTTAAGATTCTTATTCAAGCCATAGACAAATCTCTGATTTTTCTTCAATGGGGTATTAATGTATTCAAACCCGTATTTTGAAAGAGATTCAAAAGATGCGACATAATCTGTCACAGAAGATTTACCTTGAACAAGGTCAATAAAACGCCGTGCTAAAGTTACTTTTTCAGCCTACGGCACAAACTTTAGTTCGAATCGTTCCCGGAATTGCTCCCAAGTGAGATCCGCTTCAAACATTTCAGAAATTAAAAGCTCATACCAATCTAATGCTCTTTCTTGGAGCATGCTAGAAGCCACTTGGACTCGATGTAGATCAATAAGGTTCATGCGAGAAAAGATGCGGTCGCATGATTTGAGCCAAGCCTGAATTTCTATAACACTCTCGGATCCCTTGAATGGCCTTCCACCCAAATCGGTGTAGTCTCTGCAAAAGCGTGCAAAACCGGATCTAGGATGAGTAGGCTCTGGAATGGGTCCTGCAGCTTGAGCATTCTTCATGAGATCTAAAAGCTGCTGAGCAGACATGAATACTCCATCTTGGGGAGTAGCACTAGATTGACCGGCGCTGGTGTAACGACCCGTAAATTTAACCGGTTTTAATAACTTTATTAATTGGAATTTTATGGAATTTTAAACGATAAAATTTTGAAATATAAATTTGATATTTGGAATTTGTCTAGTTAAGCATAGCAACTGGTAAATTTTCGTCCGAAAATATGAAAGTTTATTTCGCGCGTAAATTTACTTTAATCTAATCAGTTAAAAAGCGACAAAATAAAACGTTTTCAAAACCAAAATATTTTTACATAGAAAAATTCTAAACCATCTTTTGAGCAAGTTGTCAGTTTGTCGTTTTTCCAAATTCGGACAATTTAGCTCTGTCGTTCTTATTTTTCTGCGAATTTTATGCATTTTCCGTACTAGAAAATTTGAAATTTTTATAATTCAATCGTACCACTAATCTCTATATACCGTTTTGATCGCCTCGTCGCGTTGGTCATTACGGTATATTTGTTCTATGCTTCGGTGTACGGTACACGGCGGAATTCGCATAATGGATAACCGTATCGGTACGTTTCTAGTGACTTTTGGATCTCTGTTGTTTTGATTTACATCATAACTTCCGTTTATTATTATTTTCTGGTTTCAACATTTATATCTCTGACCCTTCGTTCGTTTCATTTTGAAAATTTACATGGCCGTTCAAATTTGTTTGATAACTATGTAAATTTAATTTATTAGGCTTTCACGTAATTTGGTCATTCACCGTTCATATTACCCCTACCTGCTCCACATTTAATGAACCTTACTCCTTCTCCTCTCTCATGTCTTCTCTAAAAAAAAAAAAACAAAGAAAGAAACCCGCGCCTCCTCCTTTCTCGCAACCTCCACCGCCACTGCACGACACGACCAGCGAGCTCCGCCCTGCCTTCTTCTCTTCGCCGTCCATTCCACCTCCAGTTTGACCAACCCCACCCTAGCTTCCAGCAGCCGATCGAACACCACAGTAGCGTTCTCTTCCATCCGAGCAAACAACCAAGCCGCCTCCGACCTATCCACCGCGCCTCCCCTAGCAAGTGCCGCAGCCCGCGCTGCCTTCTATCTCCGCCTCCTCCATGAAACCATCTCCTTCCGTCCATCGGCCACGAACGCATCCATATCGATCTTTCGCCACTGACCATCCTGCAAGCCCCGGCCTCACCACGCCCATCTCCAATTCCCACCGCCCTTCCTCTCGCTGCCTTCAAATTCTAGTCGAGCTTCCCCCTCGAACATATCTCCGCGCCCTCTACTTAGTCCAGCTTGCAGCCACGCAATGTTGTATGCGTGCATGCATACTTTCCTGTATGTCCAGATAAACTCTAGGTAGTTTTCATATTAATAATACCTATATTTGGTTACGTTCTATTTATGTATGTTTAGTAGCATTATATTTCAGTTCGCTTGTCTGTCTGAGTGCATAGTAGGTTGATTTTATACAAGTTTATATGTGTATGGGTATAACAATACTGATTTTAATAAAGCAATAATAATAATGTATATATAAGTTTATATATCTATTAGCATAATATATAAAGTTACTTTACAGTAAGAAAGAATAGATTATGTATACAATAACTTCTAAGTGGTCTGTTGAGTTTTGTTATATTATAAAGTTTTATATATATGTTAGTTATACGAAGCGAGAGAGTTTAGTCACTTATATATGTAGATATGTAAATTTATACTAGGATTTAAAGGTAAAAGGTACGTGTGTTTTTTTTTTCCGAATATTAGCATACATATATCAATTACTGAGTCGGGTCATAGGATAGTGTTATGTTCATTTTTGTATGTATTCTGTATATTGAGTCTCAACATTTTATTATAGTACAGTATGATGTATGGGTAAGTCATATGCGTTAGACGATAATTTACAAAATTTGGGTTTGTGGCCTTTGTTTAAAGATATGTCAGTAGTAGAAGATCTTAAAGGTGTGTTATATAAATATAAATGGGTACTGTCGAGTTCATATATTAGTTATATATATATCACGTTGTCGGAGTAACATGATTTTTCAGCTGAGCATAATTTTATATACATTGCTGTAGTGTCTGCATATTTTATTTGGGGGTTAGTAATATGTGAATTTAGTTTTCAATTGTATGAATGTCTTTATGGGTTGGGATTTAATGTTTATTTGAAAATAAATAAATATATTTAGATATATTGGTTTTAATATAAGTATTTGATTTAGAAACAAGGAGGCTTTAAATGCATATATATATATATATATATATATATTAAATTTGATTGGTATTTGAGTTTAGACTATGACTCTACATATATGAATAGTTGTATATATAGCTTATACCATATATCCTCATCGACACAATCCTGATTTAATTTCGTCATTCTCTATTCATCAGCTTTGTTCGTTGAACTCGAGTCCATCGTGCTTCGCTTCAAAATCCGTGCTTGGATCCATAACTCATTCCGTTGTTTTTCTAGCCTCGAAAGGTGAGCAATCACTCACGATTAATATTCTTTTATTTATTAAATTTGATTTCAATTGAAACGACAATTGAAATATGCTGCTGTTATTTATTGCACTGTTATTTATGTATCTGTTCACCTATGACATCTGACACCATTATCTGTAAATTATTATGCGATGATAATCCAGTTTGGTTGATAATTGATTGATTGCTTGTTGTTTATATTGGATGTTAAATTGTAATGTATAGAGTGGTAAATATTATGCAATTGAATTTGACTTAAATAGTTATAAAATTTGAATCGACATATGTGTTGAATTTGATTAGTTAATTTGAGTAATATGACCCCTTTTAATTGTAAGTTAATTGACACGTAGAATTTGAAAAATTAGACTTTGAACCTTTGAACGTATATTAGATTAACTGGTGTAGTAAAAAAAAATGGAAGTGAACGACAAGTGGAAAAACCGTAATGTAATAATCTTTAGTCTACATGAAATGATAGTGTAGATTCTAGAGATAATTATATTAATTCGCACAAATAACAATGCGAATTTACACGATTATTTCGGGATTATTTGAATTGATTATTGAATTGTTATTGATTGTTGTTATTGCTTGTTTATTTACTTTGACACCATCCCAGTTATCACACTGCAAGTTCCCTTTGTTATGTTTGTATTTTGAATTGAAATTGGGATCGGGATGAAATGATAAATACCCAAATGAACTTGACTTAGGATAGAAAATTAAATAAAAACCCGATTGGTCAATAATTTGATTTAAAAATAAAATAATGATTTTATTCGAATAAAGAATAAGTTTTGAAATAAGGTTAGAATTTGGATCTTTATGAAAGGAAAATGTAAAAATTGATTTGAATGTTAAATTTCATTAGTTTAAATGATTTCGGAATGAAACTTATATACGAACTTGAATCAATATTTGAATTGTTTAAATAAAAAGTTGAAATTGAATTGTAAGATTTTGAAATGGTTATTTGGAAGTTTGTAACGTAAATTTTTGAAATCGATAGTGAAAGACAATTGAAATGTTGATTTATAAATTCGAATTGAAATTCAAATTGAATTGATTTGGTTTTCGAAATTTATTAAACGACCAATCGGTGTTATAATTACGAAAGTTATTAAAGAAACCGGAATCGGTTATGGATATACTCTCTATCTAAACCGAAAACCACTTTAATAACTATACGCGGAGTGATGATCCATAATGAAGTGGTTGGAATGATGTACGTGTTGACTGAAGAAAGAGAACGATAATGGATAGCCTTGACACTTGTGTCAAATTGGAAATGACTAAAATCAGGAGCCGTGCCGGGCCAAATGGGGTTAGCCACCTCGAGCGGACACACTTCTTCGTAACTACTACTCATCACTTGTGATTGATTGGTGCACCCTCGGAATTTCAGGAGTGTTGTTTCGCGGTGTTGCGATCGTTGCGGCGATGCGTTCTCACCAGTCCGGATCAGGCAAACGGTAGTTTCACTACCTTGGGTATTGCCTCATGTGCCTTGTCATACTTGTATTCCTATATACGCGACCACTACGAATTTGTTTTGTGTTATACCTATGGAGTACTCCCTGATATCCCACTAGTTTACGGTGGAGTTTACAGTGCTGTATAGACTATGATGCTTGTATAAAAATGTGTTAAGGGGGATAATGGTAACGCCTTAACACTATTTTGATACTTTATATTACCGATAGACATTATCTATTTAGCGTATACTACTACATAGTAGATAGTTTAACGGATCCTTAAAGGATGGTGATTCCAACATCCTTTGAGTTACTTGTATTTCGATTGCTATTTCACTTGAGTTGGATTTATTGATATGAGAATATTAATCCTGACTCGAGTGTTTTGTGTTTTGCTTTACGCTCGGGTCAGACTGAGTGTACCAGTATTCGAAGCTCGCCTTCGGAGTTGGAGCTTCGCTTGGAGATCCAGCTATCTATCCAGCTTTCAGATATTCGATGATTCCAGTGATGTATTATGATTCTTATATTGACTGTTGTATTCGAGACTTCTGTTGTAACTTATTTAACTCTGATGTATCTTATATATTTTTATAGTAGCTTCATGAACTACTATCTCTTTTACTTCCGCTGCATATTATTACTCTGTGTCTGTGATTCTGTGATTATTTATTTACTGTATATCTGAGTTTTGCCAAATTTAAATTAACAATTCGGTATTTTGAATTATTCAAGTCCGACATGTGCGTATGCGAATAGTCCAAAATAGCGGGTCGTTACAGTTGGTATCAGAGCTTTTGGTAGCTCTAGGAAAAACTTAGCATATAGGGTAAATGTATTTACAGAATCACTCTCATTCGAGTTTCAATCTCTTCCTTTTAACTCAATTCCTTTGAATTTTCGGAATGTCCCTCGATTACGAAAATCATTCTTGTCCCTCACTATTCGTCTACTTTTAAATTCTGGAGTGTCCCATAACTCCAATTCGAATGATCTTTATAATGAATCGGCAGTCTCGCCAATCTTCGAATTATTTATAAATGGATGAGACTACTTTACAATAGACATCGATTTACCGGAGATTTGTATCCTCGGTTTACGATGCTATTTATTCCCCACTATATCTGAATTCCATCTATTGGGATTGGATGTTGATTTACCTCGAAATTCAGCATCGATCTTATTCTTGAAGTTACGGCCGACCCGGTTATGCTTGCCCGTGAATTAAATAAGCTTATCCATCTCCGATTCTATTAATTGAATTATCTCATCTTCTGTTTCGAACTTATTATCGAATCAAAATTCTCTTTGATTTAATTTCCATCGAATTTGAATCTCTATACTTATTTTGAAATCCATTGTTGTATCGTCAAGCGGAAAGTGTATTGTAAACTAATATTTAAAATGTTTTATATATTGTGTTGTTTGAGTTGTTGATGTTGATTTAGATTTTCGATCGATTCGTCTGATCAACGCTATCGATAGAATTTCTAAAACACCTGAGCAGAGCAAACTGACACAATATTATTTTATTTACTAAATTTGAAAACAATATCATGTTAGTTTTATAAATAATACTGAATGATTTTATTATATATAAGTATAAATTTTTTCTGAAATTAAAATGTAATGAATCTGTTGCCCGAAATGTGAAAAATTTGATTTTCATTTATTGCTTTATAAATCATTGAATATTTCATAAAAAAATAAATGAATTCATAAAATTGGGTATAATTTGATCGGAATTTGAAGTGAATTTAAATTAGAATTTGAGAATTTAATTTTCGGTGATTTCAAACTTTGATTTGAAAGTTTTAAAGTGTACGGTTTTAAAATATTTTCAAATTGAAATCATTTCAAAGAATTTTAAATGTTTAAATCAGTGCTCTTCTCTTTGTCGCTGGAAAATAATTTTGGGATGGCGGCCGCATCATCGACATTCATTTTCGAGTTTCGAAAGGAAGAGACAAATTCGTAGCTTTGCTACAGTTTTGTTTTGGAAATTAAATCGATTTAAATTTCTTAAGTATGATTTGATTTATATATATAGGTATATTATTTTAAAATTTAATTTGATTTGATATATATAGTATATACATAATGATCTCAAAATGGTTTGAAGTCAATCGAAAATTAATTCTTATAATTTTGATTTAAGGATGATTTTAATGAAGCCAAATTTTTTTGACTAAATACTTAACTTGAAACAAGTGAATTGTAAAATTTTATTGGATAATACTCAATTGCATTATATATAATTTACCTAAATTTTCAAAAGTTAACTATGTAATTGAATATTATACAACATCAAATGATATCAAAGGAATTTTTTTTTAAAAATAAATTTGAGTATTTATATTAAATGTAAATATACTTAATAAATATGTGATAGGATATATTAAGTAGATTAAATTTTATAATAAATTTGGAATAAAGAAGAATTGAATTTGTCGAATAAAGTATGATTATAATAAATAACTATTCAAATTTATGATCTTTGAAAGTGTTAATTTAAGAAAATTTGGTAATATATAATATAAGTTGTCTTTTTAAATAAAATGTGAGTGCGTATAATAAATGTTATTCACTTAAATTTCAACTATAAAATGTTTATGGAGATAAATAGAATAATAAGTTAATTGGATAATAGATGTGAGTAGTAAAATAAAAATTTTGTTTTGAAAATTAATAAAATTGAAATTAAATCTACTTAATGACACATCTTGAATTAATTGAATTTCATTTGAAAGGAATCTTTTGTACCTAACATTAATATATGAGAAATCAAACCAATTTAATAGAAACCGTGAATTTAAAAACAAATTGTTGAATACAAGTTTATTTAAAATAAAATTTATATGGTCTAAACTAATTGTTTATTTTGTTTCTCAATCTATTTTCTTTTGGTTGTTTCTATTCTTCTACTTCCTCCCTTTTCGGGGACGAAAAGTTTTGAGCGGGGGAGAATGTAACGACCCGTAAATTTAACCGGTTTTAATAACTTTATTAATTGGAATTTTATGGAATTTTAAACGATAAAATTTTGAAATATAAATTTGATATTTGGAATTTGTCTAGTTAAGCATAGCAACTGGTAAATTTTCGTCCGAAAATATGAAAGTTTATTTCGCGCGTAAATTTACTTTAATCTAATCAGTTAAAAAGCGACAAAATAAAACGTTTTCAAAACCAAAATATTTTTACATAGAAAAATTCTAAACCATCTTTTGAGCAAGTTGTCAGTTTGTCGTTTTTCCAAATTCGGACAATTTAGCTCTGTCGTTCTTATTTTTCTGCGAATTTTATGCATTTTCCGTACTAGAAAATTTGAAATTTTTATAATTCAATCGTACCACTAATCTCTATATACCGTTTTGATCGCCTCGTCGCGTTGGTCATTACGGTATATTTGTTCTATGCTTCGGTGTACGGTACACGGCGGAATTCGCATAATGGATAACCGTATCGGTACGTTTCTAGTGACTTTTGGATCTCTGTTGTTTTGATTTACATCATAACTTCCGTTTATTATTATTTTCTGGTTTCAACATTTATATCTCTGACCCTTCGTTCGTTTCATTTTGAAAATTTACATGGCCGTTCAAATTTGTTTGATAACTATGTAAATTTAATTTATTAGGCTTTCACGTAATTTGGTCATTCACCGTTCATATTACCCCTACCTGCTCCACATTTAATGAACCTTACTCCTTCTCCTCTCTCATGTCTTCTCTAAAAAAAAAAAAACAAAGAAAGAAACCCGCGCCTCCTCCTTTCTCGCAACCTCCACCGCCACTGCACGACACGACCAGCGAGCTCCGCCCTGCCTTCTTCTCTTCGCCGTCCATTCCACCTCCAGTTTGACCAACCCCACCCTAGCTTCCAGCAGCCGATCGAACACCACAGTAGCGTTCTCTTCCATCCGAGCAAACAACCAAGCCGCCTCCGACCTATCCACCGCGCCTCCCCTAGCAAGTGCCGCAGCCCGCGCTGCCTTCTATCTCCGCCTCCTCCATGAAACCATCTCCTTCCGTCCATCGGCCACGCACGCATCCATATCGATCTTTCGCCACTGACCATCCTGCAAGCCCCGGCCTCACCACGCCCATCTCCAATTCCCACCGCCCTTCCTCTCGCTGCCTTCAAATTCTAGTCGAGCTTCCCCCTCGAACATATCTCCGCGCCCTCTACTTAGTCCAGCTTGCAGCCACGCAATGTTGTATGCGTGCATGCATACTTTCCTGTATGTCCAGATAAACTCTAGGTAGTTTTCATATTAATAATACCTATATTTGGTTACGTTCTGTTTATGTATGTTTAGTAGCATTATATTTCAGTTCGCTTGTCTGTCTGAGTGCATAGTAGGTTGATTTTATACAAGTTTATATGTGTATGGGTATAACAATACTGATTTTAATAAAGCAATAATAATAATGTATATATAAGTTTATATATCTATTAGCATAATATATAAAGTTACTTTACAGTAAGAAAGAATAGATTATGTATACAATAACTTCTAAGTGGTCTGTTGAGTTTTGTTATATTATAAAGTTTTATATATATGTTAGTTATACGAAGCGAGAGAGTTTAGTCACTTATATATGTAGATATGTAAATTTATACTAGGATTTAAAGGTAAAAGGTACGTGTGTTTTTTTTTTCCGAATATTAGCATACATATATCAATTACTGAGTCGGGTCATAGGATAGTGTTATGTTCATTTTTGTATGTATTCTGTATATTGAGTCTCAACATTTTATTATAGTACAGTATGATGTATGGGTAAGTCATATGCGTTAGACGATAATTTACAAAATTTGGGTTTGTGGCCTTTGTTTAAAGATATGTCAGTAGTAGAAGATCTTAAAGGTGTGTTATATAAATATAAATGGGTACTGTCGAGTTCATATATTAGTTATATATATATCACGTTGTCGGAGTAACATGATTTTTCAGCTGAGCATAATTTTATATACATTGCTGTAGTGTCTGCATATTTTATTTGGGGGTTAGTAATATGTGAATTTAGTTTTCAATTGTATGAATGTCTTTATGGGTTGGGATTTAATGTTTATTTGAAAATAAATAAATATATTTAGATATATTGGTTTTAATATAAGTATTTGATTTAGAAACAAGGAGGCTTTAAATGCATATATATATATATATATATATATATATATATATTAAATTTGATTGGTATTTGAGTTTAGACTATGACTCTACATATATGAATAGTTGTATATATAGCTTATACCATATATCCTCATCGACACAATCCTGATTTAATTTCGTCATTCTCTATTCATCAGCTTTGTTCGTTGAACTCGAGTCCATCGTGCTTCGCTTCAAAATCCGTGCTTGGATCCATAACTCATTCCGTTGTTTTTCTAGCCTCGAAAGGTGAGCAATCACTCACGATTAATATTCTTTTATTTATTAAATTTGATTTCAATTGAAACGACAATTGAAATATGCTGCTGTTATTTATTGCACTGTTATTTATGTATCTGTTCACCTATGACATCTGACATCATTATCTGTAAATTATTATGCGATGATAATCCAGTTTGGTTGATAATTGATTGATTGCTTGTTGTTTATATTGGATGTTAAATTGTAATGTATAGAGTGGTAAATATTATGCAATTGAATTTGACTTAAATAGTTATAAAATTTGAATCGACATATGTGTTGAATTTGATTAGTTAATTTGAGTAATATGACCCCTTTTAATTGTAAGTTAATTGACACGTAGAATTTGAAAAATTAGACTTTGAACCTTTGAACGTATATTAGATTAACTGGTGTAGTAAAAAAAAATGGAAGTGAACGACAAGTGGAAAAACCGTAATGTAATAATCTTTAGTCTACATGAAATGATAGTGTAGATTCTAGAGATAATTATATTAATTCGCACAAATAACAATGCGAATTTACACGATTATTTCGGGATTATTTGAATTGATTATTGAATTGTTATTGATTGTTGTTATTGCTTGTTTATTTACTTTGACACCATCCCAGTTATCACACTGCAAGTTCCCTTTGTTATGTTTGTATTTTGAATTGAAATTGGGATCGGGATGAAATGATAAATACCCAAATGAACTTGACTTAGGATAGAAAATTAAATAAAAACCCGATTGGTCAATAATTTGATTTAAAAATAAAATAATGATTTTATTCGAATAAAGAATAAGTTTTGAAATAAGGTTAGAATTTGGATCTTTATGAAAGGAAAATGTAAAAATTGATTTGAATGTTAAATTTCATTAGTTTAAATGATTTCGGAATGAAACTTATATACGAACTTGAATCAATATTTGAATTGTTTAAATAAAAAGTTGAAATTGAATTGTAAGATTTTGAAATGGTTATTTGGAAGTTTGTAACGTAAATTTTTGAAATCGATAGTGAAAGACAATTGAAATGTTGATTTATAAATTCGAATTGAAATTCAAATTGAATTGATTTGGTTTTCGAAATTTATTAAACGACCAATCGGTGTTATAATTACGAAAGTTATTAAAGAAACCGGAATCGGTTATGGATATACTCTCTATCTAAACCGAAAACCACTTTAATAACTATACGCGGAGTGATGATCCATAATGAAGTGGTTGGAATGATGTACGTGTTGACTGAAGAAAGAGAACGATAATGGATAGCCTTGACACTTGTGTCAAATTGGAAATGACTAAAATCAGGAGCCGTGCCGGGCCAAATGGGGTTAGCCACCTCGAGCGGACACACTTCTTCGTAACTACTACTCATCACTTGTGATTGATTGGTGCACCCTCGGAATTTCAGGAGTGTTGTTTCGCGGTGTTGCGATCGTTGCGGCGATGCGTTCTCACCAGTCCGGATCAGGCAAACGGTAGTTTCACTACCTTGGGTATTGCCTCATGTGCCTTGTCATACTTGTATTCCTATATACGCGACCACTACGAATTTGTTTTGTGTTATACCTATGGAGTACTCCCTGATATCCCACTAGTTTACGGTGGAGTTTACAGTGCTGTATAGACTATGATGCTTGTATAAAAATGTGTTAAGGGGGATAATGGTAACGCCTTAACACTATTTTGATACTTTATATTACCGATAGACATTATCTATTTAGCGTATACTACTACATAGTAGATAGTTTAACGGATCCTTAAAGGATGGTGATTCCAACATCCTTTGAGTTACTTGTATTTCGATTGCTATTTCACTTGAGTTGGATTTATTGATATGAGAATATTAATCCTGACTCGAGTGTTTTGTGTTTTGCTTTACGCTCGGGTCAGACTGAGTGTACCAGTATTCGAAGCTCGCCTTCGGAGTTGGAGCTTCGCTTGGAGATCCAGCTATCTATCCAGCTTTCAGATATTCGATGATTCCAGTGATGTATTATGATTCTTATATTGACTGTTGTATTCGAGACTTCTGTTGTAACTTATTTAACTCTGATGTATCTTATATATTTTTATAGTAGCTTCATGAACTACTATCTCTTTTACTTCCGCTGCATATTATTACTCTGTGTCTGTGATTCTGTGATTATTTATTTACTGTATATCTGAGTTTTGCCAAATTTAAATTAACAATTCGGTATTTTGAATTATTCAAGTCCGACATGTGCGTATGCGAATAGTCCAAAATAGCGGGTCGTTACAGCTGGGACGGCCTGGTCTAACCATTTCTCTTCCTTTAGAAAGAAAGAAAGAACAAAAAGGTTATTCACCAAATGAGTATCAAGCAATCTTGATAGATAAAACAAGGAATCATAAAGAAAATAGGATGAATCGGTACGAAGACCCGAATAAAATCCTAAAGCACGACTCCTAAGATAGATTTAGGACGATGATCCTTGTTAGATTATTCTACATTATTCCGAAGTTTGGCTCTGATACCAAGCTGTGACGCCCCACCTCTATACCCACGCTAGCCAAGAACACTACGGAGCAATGCTGTCAACTAGCATGGAGAATAAGGCTGTTGAGGAGCGACCATCCGTGCAATTGCTTTGAGCGAGCACCGCCATGTCGGATAGTATAACATGCATTTGATTTCGAGAGGAAATTCGACACACCGATACAAACTCAAAGCTACTACACACTGGCTATAATAATCTTTGGAAACAAGTATAGAAATAAACATAACACAAATCAGTCACAGACATCCATATCACAAAGGCGGAAAAAGATATGAATATATAACACATGAAAGTGTACATCAGAGTAGTGGTCAGAAAGATCCACAATAACCCAAAAGAATAGCAACATGTGCTAAACAAAAGAATAAGTATACATCATAGAGTCTATATCTCAAATGTATATGTCAAAAAACTACTAATCTAAGCAGTTAGCCAAAAGTCAAGGAGATAATCCTAGAAGTGAAGTCAAGCAGAAGCACCTGTAACATCTCGGTCTGACCCGAGTATTATTTAATAAGAAAATAATAAACGGATCAATCTAGTTATAATTATCAGATAAAATGAGATATAACAAGAGATATAATAAAAAGACGTATGATAACCAAAAATGTCATACTACGACAAGTATACATTAAAAAATCCACAAAAGTCATACAATATCTCAAGAATCTCATAGCATCAAAAGAATGTCATATTCTTTATTTCATTCACCAAGCCACAATGAAATGACATACATATCAATGCCAATTGTAAAATTTGGTGGAACATAAATTCCAGAAATCATCAATAAGAAATCCAGAAATCACAAGAAAAGGATGGCCAATCCCAAATGGAACGCTATTCCATAGACCGAACATCAACGCACCTAAATAGAGACGCCCCATGCACAGCCAAACATCGACGCACCTGGAAAGGTACGACCCATGCAAAAACAAACACCGACGCACCTAAATAGATACGCCCCATGTAATGTCTAGCATCGATGCACATAGAAAGATACACCCCATGCATAAATATGCATCGACGTACCTAGAAAGATACGCCCCATGCATAAATCAACATCGACGTATCTAGAAAGATACGCCCCATGTAATGTCTAGCATCGATGCACCTAGAAAGATACACCCCATGCAAAGTCGAACATCGACGTACCTAGAAAGATACGCCCCATGCCCCGACTTATTGAGCCGATTGCTCCACGAAGTAAACAAACATCGACACACCTAAATAGGTACGACCCATGTGTAAATAAACATCGACGCACCTAAATAGGCACCACCCATGCGAGAAATGAGACGAAGCTCAATAAAATGAAGTACAGTCCTCCACATGGACAACGAGACATCGCACATTGCTAGTCTAAACCATAAAATGATCATCATTGATCATCAAGAAGTGTCAATTACAATAAGCAAGTAAATATATGAGCTTAGCCTCATGTCCCATAACCACTAGCTTAACTTAAATATTTACGAACAAATTGTAGATCTCCACTAGAAAATTGTCACAAGAGATTCAATCGAACAAGTCCAAGAATTAACCGACGAAGTAAACGCAAGTGTTTCATACCACTAGTTTTACTAAGCCGTTTAATTAGATTTCTCATCCGAGTGAGGTAAAGGTTTGAATATACTAGTAGATTGGAAAACGGTTTGAGAAAACAAGCTTTGTAATAAAATAGTGTTGAAATCATTTGAAGAAAGGGTTTTGATATCTACTACTAGTATAGAAAACCTTTGTATTTTAAAGTGACAAATCATAAAAAGGATTGTAGAAACAATCAATCATCAAAATTCACATTCGAAGACATGAATAAAATCCAAAGAAATCGATAAAGGATTCTATCGAAATGGATATTCCCAAAAATCACGAAGAAAATGTCATCAAAGTCGATAATAAGTGATAATAACAAAAGGGAATCAACACGAATCGATTAAAGTTGGAATTCTCAAGCGAATAGGCAAATAGGCAAAAAGAGTGCAGATTCAGACGTCTGAAATCAAGGATTCAGACGTCTGAATTTGCAAAATAAAATATTTTCCAAAACAGAATTCAGACGTCTGAAATAGGCACTTTTTAGCCTATTTCCTTTATGGTTCCAAATGAACCAATTCAGACGTCTGAAATATAGATTCAAACGTTTGAATACTGGGGAATAAAAATTCCCAGTATAATATTTAGACGTCTGAATACTACGTTTCAGATGTCTGAATCAAGGGTTCAGGGCATTCCCTGAACCTAGGCCAAAAATGGCCAAATGGATACCGGAAGCTATCGATCGAGCAACAACGACTAAGGATTTACGCCAAGCGACAACCCATCCTTAACGGCTCTTCGACACGCCTCAAATATCAATGTCCAAATATCCGTAAAAGGATTTTCAAAGATTTTGATTTCAAAACACCAAAAATTGGAATATACACCAAATCAATCCAAACCCAAATCAATTTCACAAGAATAAGTGTTAGGAATTCATACCTAACAATTGAAGATAATTATAGACTAAGATGTGAGATAAAAATCTCACCTTTGAACCCAAATCAATGAAGGAGAAGCTTTTAAAACAAGCTAAGATCAATTCCTCTTCAATAACAACTCAAGAAGCTTCACTCTAAGCTTACAAGTAAAATATTTCCTATGTTAGGTTTAGGAATTTCTGAAATGGAATGGAGAAAGAGTTGGAGAAGATGAAGAGGATGCTTACTAATGGGTTCTTAGAATTTGGAGCTAGAACTTGGATTTTGCAAATGAACTAGGGTTTTGGATTTCTATTTCCCATTCTCTTCCACCATTTTGGCTTTAGAACTGAAAAGAGGAGGAAGTGAGAATGAATGGGGAGAAGTGCTTCAGATTTGGGTATTAAGTTGGCTAGTGGGCTGAACCCAAACCCAAACCCAAAGTGAAAAAGGTCAAATATTTTAGCTAGCTCCAAACATATCAATGTTTATACTAAAAAAGGTTGCAAACGGCATTTTGAACTCAATGGAAGTGGTCTCGAGTCCTAATTCGAATGTTTGCAAAAAGTAGTTTTTTGGACTAAGATCCGACGAACGATGAAACATTTAAATAAAATATTTAGATATACAATCAACAAATATGTGGGTTGTTACAGAACACTTCATTTCCTAAGTTTACTTATATAATATTCTATTACATATTCTTATTAAACATTTCAACTTTAATATTTGGTAAGTTATATATTATGTCTTTTAGAATGTAATTGAATGTAACATAGGTTTCTCTTATTTACATAAGCTAACAAATGTTCAATGGTTACATTTCTTACTTTCCCTATCCTTTGATTACATATCATAATTTCCCATCTCATATATATTTCATTAATTATCTAGCTTCCAATTTCTTATTTTCCTCATTTCAGAAGGTTCAAATTATTAACATAGTCAAGATTTCATTCATTGCAATAATTGAAAGCTATTAGTTATTAACAATAGTTAAGAACTAAATCTCGGATTCATTTCAGTCATTTAGAAAATAATATATATATATATGTCCTTTATAGATCAAATCATATTTAGGGATCCAAAATCATTATTTATTTATCAAAACAAATGTGTTGTAAACTACTACAATGGTCTTCCCACTTTAAAACTCGAAAATAAACTTCGATGATGCATGCACTCATCACCAAAATTGTTTTCCTAGCGATAGAGAGGGGAGTACATAACTTATTTCCTTTAAGAAATTTCTTTTAAAACATTTCTTTTAAATCATCTTGAAATATTTATATCATAAAATACTTCTAAATACTGCTAATATTATATTAAAAAATCTTTCGAAAGAAATTTTCAAAAATCTCGAAACTTCAGTTCTAAACTTCAAATTTATATTTACTTTATCTGTAAATCCTATTTTTGAGTCAATATTTATAAAAAAATTCTACCTAACAAACAACATATTACATCCAACTATATCATTTGGTAAAATTTATTACTTTATATAAAAAATATATAATTGGCAAAATTATTTCATTTACCTATATTTCAAAACAATATTGCGTCGGTCTGTCCTATTAAGTGTTTAGAAATTCCTATCGATGCCATAGCATCCTATGTACCTACCAGAATTTATAAATACTAAACAAAACAAGTTAACACGATACAGAAACTTTTATAACACTAACAAATATGCTCTCTCATATATATACACTCAACGACTCATTCTAAGGTATTAGTACCCTATTCTATACGAGTCATACCCCACAAAGCTAAGATTATCGTTAAGCCAAAGCTCTGATACCAAATGTAACGACCTGCCATTTGGACGGTTTAAATCGACGATAAACCAAACACGTCAGACTCATACCATTCATAAGGGCAGATTGCTATGGGGTAAATAAGAAAAAGCAGAGAAAGAAAGAAAACAAATACAGAATCTCGCAGCGGAATGACAATCTATAATAATAAAATAAACAGTTCATGAAGCTGTTTACAAAAACATTGATTATTATTTTATAATATAGATCAGAGTTACATACAATAAGAATAAATAATAAATAAATGGAGCGGAACAACATGATGCAGTGGAATAAATATAATAAATAATAATGGTACAAAATCTTCATCTTCATCCTCCAAAACGCAATCTTCCATAAACTGAAAAGCTCAGAGTGACCCGAGCGAATTGAAAAGACAAAAAACTCGAGTCAGAACTAAAAGATCTTATGTAAATTAAATCAACAGTAAATAAATATGAGTGTAACGACGTTAAAGATGTTTGTGGGGTTTGACATCTCCTATCTAGTGTCTAACGTGACTGCAACAACTTTAGAGATGTTCGAGATTTCCATCTCCTAAGGATCTATTAAACTTTCTACTATGTAGTATAATACGCTATTATAATAGTGTCTATAGTAAAGTAAAGTATTAAAATAGCATTAAGGCATTACCCATATCCCCCATTAACACATTTTGTATATTCCCATAGTCTATATAGTACCGTAAGCTCCTCCATGAGGTTTACCCAAAGGGCACTCCATAGGTATGGTGCAAAAAATCTTGTAGAAGGCGCGATAGTGCATGTGAACACGGCACATGAGGCAATGCCAGGGTAGGACTCTGCCCTTTTGCAGAACCAGGCTGGTGGTAACACATAGCAGCTACAACCGCTCACCTCGGAATAGACTCCAATATTCAAATTGAGGGTGGCCACCAAATCAATCACAAAGTCATAATATGGTATCGACGAAGCATGTCCGATTGGAGGAATGACCTCACTTGGCCCAAGTATAGCTCTTGTTTTAGTCATATCTAAGCTGACTCAAGAGAGTCAGGGTCACGAAATACCTCATACAGAATCGTTCACTAAACCTTCCTACTTCATTTTTGGAATCTCGACCACATCCACAGTTGTTAAAGTGGTTTTTGGTATTGGCAGAGAGTATCACAATATCCGATCCCGCTCTCTTTAACAACCAAACGCTTATTTCGCAGCAGATGGTTCTTTTGCATTTCCAAAACTGATTTATATTTTATATCAAAATATCATATTCTCAAAACCATATCATTTTCTAGATCATATTTACTTTCGAAATTATATCACATTTGAAATCATATCACTTTTGAATTCATATTTCCAAAAATAGATTAAATCCTCATTTAAAATCATCATAGTCCTCAAATATGTCATTTAAATCCCTACTAATGTTATAACATCAAATTCAATCGTATTCTACTTAAAAATAAATGATAATATAAAACTTCCACTTTACAAAATGTCAGGACCCGTAAATCCGTACTCCTTGAGTAAACACTAATCTCCATTGATTAACTCAAGATGAACGAAAATACGAACACTGAGGTTTTTTTAAGAAAAAGAAAGAGGTAGAAGAAGAAAAAGAAAAAAAAACAGAGAACAAGGAAAATAGAACAGAACAGAACAACTACAGAACAATATCAGAATCTCACAATTCGCAGCGGAACAACATATAATAGATAAATGAATAATCTTTAAATAAAGAACTATATCAGTTATTACATCACATTATATTACATTACATCAAATAATCAGAGTGTACATCAGCATACAACATCAAACAGTGCAGCGGAAAAAGAAATACTATATAAATAATATGCCATGCCATCCTTCTTGCCTCCAGCAACTCCAGAATATCCAGAATATCCTGATAAACCTGAACTCTTGACTGCCCGTGTGGAAATTGGTGGGCACCCAGAGTTTAGGAAGGAAAACAATAAACTCCGAGTCAGTCATGTGACTGGTGTGAGAACTCAAAACAGTTTATTTAACTTTTAAAATCAAAATAGAAGAATATTTTAAATTCAATTCGCAATGCTTTTTAGAAATGAGACTACCATAAGGCCTCCCGCACACACACACATGCAAACGCAGAATCGGAGGAGATTTCTCCTTATGATAGTCAAAGATGCTTGATACGCATTTAAAATAACATTTGATATTATTACTAGTGCATAGTGTAGGAAATTATTTCGAAAATAAAGATATAAATCTTAGCCAACATAGACATTTCGAACTATGCCTACTATAGCTACCATCCAAACAGTGGTGACCACCATAAGTGAATAGCAGGTTCTACAACTAATACCGTACAAGTTTCGTATTGGGAATTGGATTTCCAACGAATGATCAGGCCAAGGAACTTCCCATTGCCACATGAGAATGCCTCTGGATGGACATCCCCGAGAACCAAACCGGATCTCTACCAACACAAGGCCGGGTTACCCCTAACTGAGTAACAACTGACCGAATATGCCATCCCCCGGTCCTTTGGGACCTTTTCACCGAGCGCTCGTAATCAATTCACACAATCATAAAGTGTTTTTCAACATGAGTAAGTATCTGGGCTCCATACCATGATACCACCCTTTTCCAGAAGGAAATGGACACATCCTAAAGGGTGCTACCCCTCATAACCTTGCTGCTTCTTTCCTGTTTTGACCATTCACGGTGTGTGAGGCTCGACGAAGTCACGTCCACAAAAACATACTTTATACAAAAGCCATGCTTTGGGTCAACAAATGATCAACACAATGATCACTAAGATAGACGATCAAATAAATGATCCTATCACAAATAATCAACACAATGATCATTTCAGCATCACTCAGCATGTCACATTACCAAACTGGGAATATATCGCTGATAACTTCAACTATATAACCTCTGAACTCGTACGTCTCAGAGAAGGGTGTTAAGCTAAAAGAATAAATTCTCCGCCACCTCAGAAATATATTTGAAAGAAATCGGCTTTATATCTCAACTTGTAATGTCAGACATACAATCCATACAAGTCTGTTCCGGGCTCGAACAGAACCGAAGGCACTTACAAAGAAGTCCTTGCAATCCGAATAATCTCTAATCACGTTCGGATTTCCCATCACTTATGGAGATCTCTATACCGGGGATCAGCCAGTGCAGAGACAATCAACAAGAAACCCTCTCGTTTTCGAAAATATCCGGTCTTCAACACCGGTCTTCGAATGCAATTCATAACGACGTATCACATATTCGGAATGGGTTATACGACCCCATGGTCCTTTCCCGGTTAACCCGAATAGTGAGCGCTTATTTTAAAAAAAAAAGTGTGGCATTCAATTTCAAACAATTCACAACAAATACCTATTTAAAGGTAAATATTGATAGTCGGTCATTGAACTATCAATAGATATGCCAACATCACCAGATTCCAAATAATTTTCCAAATTATTTATTTCACAAAAATATCTTTATATAAGATATATAGTTTTCACACTTCAAAAATAAATCAACATTTATTTTCAAACAAATCTCCTTTTCATTTATAAATTCCATAAGGAATTTACATTTCCAAAATATTTATGAATATTCGATTTCCATTTAATTTTTAATATTCATTTTCAATTTATCTTCAAAAAGATAAATTCCAAATATTCATTTACCATTGGAAAACATTTCAATACTTATTAAAAATAAGTGATTCACAGATCTTTTTATTTTCTATACTTAGAAAATATTTAATATACCTAATCGAAATTAAGCATATATTTCATTCTTTAAGGAAACCATTCACTTAACCATATTTATTTGGGCCAAAACGAATGTTACGTAAAACATCGTTACGACAACCCAAAATCACTAGTATAGGTATTCGAAATAAAATAGATATATAAATCCCAATACTATACAAAACATTTCCTTTCGGAAATTATCTATTATAACAACAGTGTTATAATCTATTATTTCCTTCTATTTCTCGAAAACATCTATGATTTCGAATCTCAACATATTGTAAAACATCGTTAGATCGTTTTAATTTTATTTAAAAACATCACCTTCTAAATAATTTCTTTAACATATTATTCACTATTCAAAAATGTGAATATACTATGTTAATAAATTTCATCACTTCTATTCCTTTTATTTTAAGGAATTATTCACTGTTTAAAACATGAATATAACCCCATTAATAAATTAGAACAATTTACTTATCAAAATAAGTCGTTTTGAATTTATAAAACAACGTTTATAAATTCTATTCTATTTATTTTATATCAACTTCCTTTTATAAATTTTCTTTATTAACCTATCTCAATTCATATCACAATGATATACTAGAAATTCATATTATAAGTCAAATACTTATAATTTATTTATTTACAAAATCATTCCTTTAAACTTCATAAATTTTATAATCTTATAACTTATAAGATTCATTCATTTATCCAAAATCATTCCTTTAATAACTTTATAAATTTTATAAACCTACTGCTTATAAAATTCTATTTATAACTTCACCGTTATAATTCTATAATTCCGTTTCTATTTATGAAATTCATTTTCAATTTATTTTAACACTTAGAAAAGTTCGTTTTACAAATTCTAATGTTTTTAATTTATAAATATCGATTTATAAATCTTTTAATATAAAACAATTTATATTTTTTTTTTTTGAAACATCTTCAAAGTCTTTCATAATTTCATCACTTTGATTTATAAAATAATCAAATTTCATAAATCCTATTCTTAAACTTTTTATAATAGATTCAAAAATCCCAGTTTAAATTATTTTCTCAAATCATTAATCTCATATTCTCAAAAATCACTTTTAACTACATTCCTCAAAAATCATAATTTTTATAACATAAAAATTATAACGTTTATTTATTTGTAATAAATCAATTCCAAAAATATTTTATAAACGTATACTTTCAAAATTGGATCCGATGACGCAACACAGCAAATAGTCCATCACGACTTTCAAACATCATATATCATCCATGATAAACAATCAAATATCACAATATTTAAAAACAATAAATATTTGTGAGGAATCCAGTTGGATCCCTCCAACCTGTTTCCCTGCATCCACAGACATTAGCACAATACCATTCCGTTTCAAGACGGAATATCGCGGTATATGGGATTTTATAAATATATATCCGCTTACTAACGGCGTATAGGGTCTCATCCGCTAAAAGAAAATGCGGGAAATCAATCAACTGCAATATATACATATGCCAATATATATATATTGCTATATATATAATATAATACCAATTCCACTTCAAGGTGGAATATCGCGGTATATGTGTGTAATAAATAACCTCCGCTTACTAACGGCGTATAGGGTCTATTCACATCCAATATACATAACAATCATCATTCAGTCATTCAATCAACATAGTCAATCAATTTTAAATCTAACTATTTAAAATTTAAATAAACAACAAAAATCCTTTTGAGTGAGAAGTTCTCACCTTTTATTCCTGTTTGCCATCCACTTCCAATTCAACTTGTTTTCTTCATTTATACCTTGTATAAATATTTACACAATTTATTAATATTCGAACAGATCGAATAATAAATTTTCATTAGATAATTTTAATTCATCGGTGATTTCATTTTTAATAGTTAAATTACTGATAGTTTTATTTAAATCAATCTCTTGTTAAATAAATTTATTTTAACAAATTTTTCTTTTAAAATAATTCTAACTAGAAATTCCGAATTGAATTAAATTTTCTTATTATAAATTAAATCAACTAATTAGTCTTTAAACAAATTTATCTAACTACAAATTAAATTTCCCTTTGAATAAATTATTTTTAACCACTTAACTTAAATTTAAATAAATTTTATTAACTAACTATTTAATTTAAACAACATTTTCTTTTATAAAAATATTTTTCATTTGAAACTAAATTTATATTTAACCAATAATTTAGTTTTAAACAAATAATCAAATTTTGAACATATTTTCTTTACTGTAATATGTTTTACATACATATATTTTTTTTTCTATTTTTATATATATATGTATATATCTACAGATTCCTAAATAAATTCAAAAATTTAAATTGTTTTAAACTTACAGTGTATATATTCTTCAAAAATATATGTATACATTAATGTTTATTAAATCAAAAATAAATATCGAAAATCACATTACCTCACTGCCGATCTCACTTTACTGCTCCCAGTCTTGCCGCCATCGCGCTCGAGCTTGCGAACCGCAGCCCCGTTCGACATCGCCCCCCCCCCACGCCGTGGCCCACCAGCACGCGCCTCACCTGACAACGCCGCCGCCTCTAACCCCTATGCGAGTCGCCGTCGCGAGCGCCAAAAATCCCAAACACGCGCTTCCCAATCCCTAGGCGATTGCGACCCACACGAACCCTAACCATTTGCGCGCCTCGTCTCAACTGTCGCGTGCACCCATCGCGACGCCTCGCCTCCACTCGTTGCCGCACACCTATGCGCGCGCGACCTCGCCTCCACTCGTTGATGCTGCGTTCGATTTGAGAATTTAAGGAAGAAAGGGGGAAAGAGGGATTTGCGTTCGAATGTTTTGAACGAGAGGGGGCGAAGGGTATCGGCCATTATTTGAAGCTTTCTGTAAATTTAATATGAAGCTCGCGTGATTTATAAAAGGAGAGGGGGAGGGATGTTATTCAGATTGAACGAACATGCTCGCACGATGTCTTTAGCGTGATTTTAGGCTGAATTTGGGGAAGAACGTGATGTTTGTTGACTTAAATATTTAAATTTAAATTTAAATTCGTTTAAAATCTTCAACGCGTTTATGTGTCGGGTGCTCACATATTAACTCCAAAAATTCCGAAATTTGAAATCCGGGAATAATTCAATATTCCGGACCCAATGGAACTGGTTTCGTCGAATTCCGAGACTGTGCCTCGGACGGCTATTTTTAAATATCGATTCGAACGATTAAATTTCAAAACTGAACAATTCACTTTCAATTTCAATTCTGAAGCTTCTAAAATTTTCAATACTATCAATATGGATTTTACAAGCCTTTGAAATATTTTTAATCGGCTTAAAATTTGAAGATTCAAATTTTCATTCAACTCTCAATAGATTGAATTCTATAATTTAATTGCCATATTCCTTCTGATAATTTGAACTTCAATTCAAACCATCATTCAAATATTTAAAATAAATTAAATATTCCCAAATTAAATTGTTAAAAATTCTGGGTCGTTACAATCTTTCCCCCTTAAAAGAATTTCGTCCCGAAATTACGAGTTAAGAAGAATGCCCCTAATCCGTCTACTATTTTTCACAATCCAAATAGTTTTATCAACTTTCTAAAACAAATCTTTTTATTAAAGATTCATTATCATTTCAACTAGCTTTCCAACTTCAATTATAAGTTTCAAACTACATTGTTTTACTAACCATTCAAATTTAAGTTCAAATTCAAATTTCAAACATTCAAATTTTCTCAAAAATTTTCTAACACTCTAAATTTTCGAAAAATTTCGCCAGCGTTTCCTTTGCGTGGCTCAATCGGTACGACTACAAAATGGCACCACGGCCCCTCAGAATCAAAAAGAAAAGAGAAAAGCCAAGTGGCTAGAGAAGAAAGTCATCAAATCTCATATTAAAATTGAAATACGTACCTTTTTGTCGAGCAATTCAATTTTTATTCTTTGAAATCAAAATCTCAATTCCTTTATATACCTGTATAACCTGTATAATCTGCTAGTAGTAGCATCCAAATCCAACATTCAAACTATTTTGCAAATTTTATTACAAAATTTCCAATATATGCTTCTTATACGTTTTTACTTCACTATTGAAGTTGCATATGCATTTTTATTCAATTTTACATTTAAATTCAATTCACAATTTAAATTTCATTTGAATTCAATTCATCTTATTTTCACTTAGAAATCAAATTCTATTTTATTCACATTCCATTTTTATATTCATTCCATTTGAAATGAATAAATTATCAAGTTAGTTTACTTGAATTCAATCCTTTTATTTCTTTCCATTACTAATGATAATAATTCAATATTATCACTTCTAACAATCATGCAACCATATACTATAATAATTCATTGAAAATTATTTCTTTTCATACAAAATAGTTTTGGGCAAAAATTATTTTATAATATAAATCAATTTTATATTCACTAACAAATACGCGCTCATATCTATTATTACACTCAAACTCATTCTAGAGTACTGCTGACTCTATCTCTAACGAGTAATACCCAACAGAACCATGGTTGTCGCTTAACCAATAGCTCTGATACCACATTGTCAGGACCCGTAAATCCGTACTCCTTGAGTAAACACTAATCTCCATTGATTAACTCAAGATGAACGAAAATACGAACACTGAGGTTTTTTAAGAAAAAGAAAGAGGTAGAAGAAGAAAAAGAAAAGAAAAAAAAACAGAGAACAAGGAAAATAGAACAGAACAGAACAACTACAGAACAATATCAGAATCTCACAATTCGCAGCGGAACAACATATAATAGATAAATGAATAATCTTTAAATAAAGAACTATATCAGTTATTACATCACATTATATTACATTACATCAAATAATCAGAGTGTACATCAGCATACAACATCAAACAGTGCAGCGGAAAAAGAAATACTATATAAATAATATGCCATGCCATCCTTCTTGCCTCCAGCAACTCCAGAATATCCAGAATATCCTGATAAACCTGAACTCTTGACTGCCCGTGTGGAAATTGGTGGGCACCCAGAGTTTAGGAAGGAAAACAATAAACTCCGAGTCAGTCATGTGACTGGTGTGAGAACTCAAAACAGTTTATTTAACTTTTAAAATCAAAATAGAAGAATATTTTAAATTCAATTCGCAATGCTTTTTAGAAATGAGACTACCATAAGGCCTCCCGCACACACACACATGCAAACGCAGAATCGGAGGAGATTTCTCCTTATGATAGTCAAAGATGCTTGATACGCATTTAAAATAACATTTGATATTATTACTAGTGCATAGTGTAGGAAATTATTTCGAAAATAAAGATATAAATCTTAGCCAACATAGACATTTCGAACTATGCCTACTATAGCTACCATCCAAACAGTGGTGACCACCATAAGTGAATAGCAGGTTCTACAACTAATACCGTACAAGTTTCGTATTGGGAATTGGATTTCCAACGAATGATCAGGCCAAGGAACTTCCCATTGCCACATGAGAATGCCTCTGGATGGACATCCCCGAGAACCAAACCGGATCTCTACCAACACAAGGCCGGGTTACCCCTAACTGAGTAACAACTGACCGAATATGCCATCCCCCGGTCCTTTGGGACCTTTTCACCGAGCGCTCGTAATCAATTCACACAATCATAAAGTGTTTTTCAACATGAGTAAGTATCTGGGCTCCATACCATGATACCACCCTTTTCCAGAAGGAAATGGACACATCCTAAAGGGTGCTACCCCTCATAACCTTGCTGCTTCTTTCCTGTTTTGACCATTCACGGTGTGTGAGGCTCGACGAAGTCACGTCCACAAAAACATACTTTATACAAAAGCCATGCTTTGGGTCAACAAATGATCAACACAATGATCACTAAGATAGACGATCAAATAAATGATCCTATCACAAATAATCAACACAATGATCATTTCAGCATCACTCAGCATGTCACATTACCAAACTGGGAATATATCGCTGATAACTTCAACTATATAACCTCTGAACTCGTACGTCTCAGAGAAGGGTGTTAAGCTAAAAGAATAAATTCTCCGCCACCTCAGAAATATATTTGAAAGAAATCGGCTTTATATCTCAACTTGTAATGTCAGACATACAATCCATACAAGTCTGTTCCGGGCTCGAACAGAACCGAAGGCACTTACAAAGAAGTCCTTGCAATCCGAATAATCTCTAATCACGTTCGGATTTCCCATCACTTATGGAGATCTCTATACCGGGGATCAGCCAGTGCAGAGACAATCAACAAGAAACCCTCTCGTTTTCGAAAATATACGGTCTTCAACACCGGTCTTCGAATGCAATTCATAACGACGTATCACATATTCGGAATGGGTTATACGACCCCATGGTCCTTTCCCGGTTAACCCGAATAGTGAGCGCTTATTTTAAAAAAAAAAGTGTGGCATTCAATTTCAAACAATTCACAACAAATACCTATTTAAAGGTAAATATTGATAGTCGGTCATTGAACTATCAATAGATATGCCAACATCACCAGATTCCAAATAATTTTCCAAATTATTTATTTCACAAAAATATCTTTATATAAGATATATAGTTTTCACACTTCAAAAATAAATCAACATTTATTTTCAAACAAATCTCCTTTTCATTTATAAATTCCATAAGGAATTTACATTTCCAAAATATTTATGAATATTCGATTTCCATTTAATTTTTAATATTCATTTTCAATTTATCTTCAAAAAGATAAATTCCAAATATTCATTTACCATTGGAAAACATTTCAATACTTATTAAAAATAAGTGATTCACAGATCTTTTTATTTTCTATACTTAGAAAATATTTAATATACCTAATCGAAATTAAGCATATATTTCATTCTTTAAGGAAACCATTCACTTAACCATATTTATTTGGGCCAAAACGAATGTTACGTAAAACATCGTTACGACAACCCAAAATCACTAGTATAGGTATTCGAAATAAAATAGATATATAAATCCCAATACTATACAAAACATTTCCTTTCGGAAATTATCTATTATAACAACAGTGTTATAATCTATTATTTCCTTCTATTTCTCGAAAACATCTATGATTTCGAATCTCAACATATTGTAAAACATCGTTAGATCGTTTTAATTTTATTTAAAAACATCACCTTCTAAATAATTTCTTTAACATATTATTCACTATTCAAAAATGTGAATATACTATGTTAATAAATTTCATCACTTCTATTCCTTTTATTTTAAGGAATTATTCACTGTTTAAAACATGAATATAACCCCATTAATAAATTAGAACAATTTACTTATCAAAATAAGTCGTTTTGAATTTATAAAACAACGTTTATAAATTCTATTCTATTTATTTTATATCAACTTCCTTTTATAAATTTTCTTTATTAACCTATCTCAATTCATATCACAATGATATACTAGAAATTCATATTATAAGTCAAATACTTATAATTTATTTATTTACAAAATCATTCCTTTAAACTTCATAAATTTTATAATCTTATAACTTATAAGATTCATTCATTTATCCAAAATCATTCCTTTAATAACTTTATAAATTTTATAAACCTACTGCTTATAAAATTCTATTTATAACTTCACCGTTATAATTCTATAATTCCGTTTCTATTTATGAAATTCATTTTCAATTTATTTTAACACTTAGAAAAGTTCGTTTTACAAATTCTAATGTTTTTAATTTATAAATATCGATTTATAAATCTTTTAATATAAAACAATTTATATTTTTTTTTTTTTGAAACATCTTCAAAGTCTTTCATAATTTCATCACTTTGATTTATAAAATAATCAAATTTCATAAATCCTATTCTTAAACTTTTTATAATAGATTCAAAAATCCCAGTTTAAATTATTTTCTCAAATCATTAATCTCATATTCTCAAAAATCACTTTTAACTACATTCCTCAAAAATCATAATTTTTATAACATAAAAATTATAACGTTTATTTATTTGTAATAAATCAATTCCAAAAATATTTTATAAACGTATACTTTCAAAATTGGATCCGATGACGCAACACAGCAAATAGTCCATCACGACTTTCAAACATCATATATCATCCATGATAAACAATCAAATATCACAATATTTAAAAACAATAAATATTTGTGAGGAATCCAGTTGGATCCCTCCAACCTGTTTCCCTGCATCCACAGACATTAGCACAATACCATTCCGTTTCAAGACGGAATATCGCGGTATATGGGATTTTATAAATATATATCCGCTTACTAACGGCGTATAGGGTCTCATCCGCTAAAAGAAAATGCGGGAAATCAATCAACTGCAATATATACATATGCCAATATATATATATTGCTATATATATAATATAATACCAATTCCACTTCAAGGTGGAATATCGCGGTATATGTGTGTAATAAATAACCTCCGCTTACTAACGGCGTATAGGGTCTATTCACATCCAATATACATAACAATCATCATTCAGTCATTCAATCAACATAGTCAATCAATTTTAAATCTAACTATTTAAAATTTAAATAAACAACAAAAATCCTTTTGAGTGAGAAGTTCTCACCTTTTATTCCTGTTTGCCATCCACTTCCAATTCAACTTGTTTTCTTCATTTATACCTTGTATAAATATTTACACAATTTATTAATATTCGAACAGATCGAATAATAAATTTTCATTAGATAATTTTAATTCATCGGTGATTTCATTTTTAATAGTTAAATTACTGATAGTTTTATTTAAATCAATCTCTTGTTAAATAAATTTATTTTAACAAATTTTTCTTTTAAAATAATTCTAACTAGAAATTCCGAATTGAATTAAATTTTCTTATTATAAATTAAATCAACTAATTAGTCTTTAAACAAATTTATCTAACTACAAATTAAATTTCCCTTTGAATAAATTATTTTTAACCACTTAACTTAAATTTAAATAAATTTTATTAACTAACTATTTAATTTAAACAACATTTTCTTTTATAAAAATATTTTTCATTTGAAACTAAATTTATATTTAACCAATAATTTAGTTTTAAACAAATAATCAAATTTTGAACATGTTTTCTTTACTGTAATATGTTTTACATACATATATTTTTTTTTTCTATTTTTATATATATATGTATATATCTACAGATTCCTAAATAAATTCAAAAATTTAAATTGTTTTAAACTTACAGTGTATATATTCTTCAAAAATATATGTATACATTAATGTTTATTAAATCAAAAATAAATATCGAAAATCACATTACCTCACTGCCGATCTCACTTTACTGCTCCCAGTCTTGCCGCCATCGCGCTCGAGCTTGCGAACCGCAGCCCCGTTCGACATCGCCCCCCCCCCCACGCCGTGGCCCACCAGCACGCGCCTCACCTGACAACGCCGCCGCCTCTAACCCCTATGCGAGTCGCCGTCGCGAGCGCCAAAAATCCCAAACACGCGCTTCCCAATCCCTAGGCGATTGCGACCCACACGAACCCTAGCCATTTGCGCGCCTCGTCTCAACTGTCGCGTGCACCCATCACGACGCCTCGCCTCCACTCGTTGCCGCACACCTATGCGCGCGCGACCTCGCCTCCACTCGTTGATGCTGCGTTCGATTTGAGAATTTAAGGAAGAAAGGGGGAAAGAGGGATTTGCGTTCGAATGTTTTGAACGAGAGGGGGCGAAGGGTATCGGCCATTATTTGAAGCTTTCTGTAAATTTAATATGAAGCTCGCGTGATTTATAAAAGGAGAGGGGGAGGGATGTTATTCAGATTGAACGAACATGCTCGCACGATGTCTTTAGCGTGATATTAGGCTGAATTTGGAGAAGAACGTGATGTTTGTTGACTTAAATATTTAAATTTAAATTTAAATTCGTTTAAAATCTTCAACGCGTTTATGTGTCGTGTGCTCACATATTAACTCCAAAAATTCCGAAATTTGAAATCCGGGAATAATTCAATATTCCGGACCCAATGGAACTGGTTTCGTCGAATTCCGAGACTGTGCCTCGGACGGCTATTTTTAAATATCGATTCGAACGATTAAATTTCAAAACTGAACAATTCACTTTCAATTTCAATTCTGAAGCTTCTAAAATTTTCAATACTATCAATATGGATTTTACAAGCCTTTGAAATATTTTTAATCGGCTTAAAATTTGAAGATTCAAATTTTCATTCAACTCTCAATAGATTGAATTCTATAATTTAATTGCCATATTCCTTCTGATAATTTGAACTTCAATTCAAACCATCATTCAAATATTTAAAATAAATTAAATATTCCCAAATTAAATTGTTAAAAATTCTGGGTCGTTACACAAAACCTGAAATTCAGAAAATAGTTTAAATAGTTTAAAAAATAGTTTAAGATAGTTTAAAATAGATTAAAATAGATTAATGTAGTATAAAATAGATTAAAATGGATTATTATAATTTAAATGGATTAAATTAGATTAATACAATTTAAAATAGATTAAAATTATTTAATAAAGTAGATTAAAATAGATTAATATAAGTTAAAATAGATTGAAATAGTTTAATATAGTTTAAAATAGATTGAAATAGACTAAATAGATTTAAAATAAATTAAAATAATTTAAAATAGGTTAAAATATTTTAAATAGATTTATAATATATAAAAATACTTTAGAATTTTGATTTAAACCAATTTTTGAATTTTCAAAGTAATTAAATTTATATAAATTAATTTGCTTCAAAATATCATTTAATCCAATTCAAAATTTAATGGTTTTCAAATCGTTTAATTTAACCAATTCGATGTCCTTACATAATTTTCTGCCCTATGGTCGAGTGATACGGATATTTATCATTTCAGTCCGCAAAAAATTAAATTTAAGGGTATATATTGTTTCAAACACAATCCCAAATTCCAAATCAATGAAAATCTCTTGGGTTTATTATTTCAACCCACAACAATTTTCTTCTATTCTATATGATCATTTGGGTATGTATTATTTCAACCAATAGGGAACAATAACCAAGGTAACTTGCAGTGTTATAATAATATAAATATAACATCAAATCATCTAATATCAACAATTCAACATACATCACAATCATCACCCAAATCAACCAATAAACATCAATAGATAACTGATTATCATCAACAGGTATTAAATTGACAATTAAATTCAATCTTAAATTAAACGATGATTAAATGAAATAAAAGTTAAATTTAACTGGAATGATAATTCAAATATACCAAACATCAACCAATCAATTTCAAATCATACATAAATTCAGTTTAAATAACATAAGATGATTTAGTAATTGTGAGTGGGTTAAGATACCCATCTTTGATTTTAGCCCATAAAAATACAAACAGAAGCGCAAAAACTCAACAGTCTCTAAATTAAACTAGATCGATTTCATGTTGTCTGGAATTTAAATTTGAATCCAACAGAAGAAATCGTGCATGAATCAAAGTTTATATGCAAAAGATATTCATGCTATAAGAAATATTATTAAAATAAAAATTAGTACGCATAAAAAAATTAACAAATTTCAATAATTACGTTTTGCTTAAGATGAGGCTTAAGGAAAAGTTTGAAGAACAACTAAGATGAGAGCAGAGCGTATACGAAAAATGAAAAAAAAATCATGTTTCATAAAAGAAAGCTTTTGGATTTTACAAGAATAAGAATTTTTGAATATGAGGTGTCAGAGGAAACAAAACGCAAATGAAGAAATAAACTGCAGGTTATCTATAATTAGGAAATGACGGTAAAGAGACAAAAATAAATGTCACATTTTATTTTGAAAGCCCCAGGCATTAATAATGCATAAGAAAATATACGTAGGAATGAAAAAGTTTGCAAATCAGAGGAAAGTAAAATTTTGTATACGTGAAAATGAGACGGCAAGAATTAAATACAACCTAAAAGTGTAGGCTCAGGTATTAAATAGAAGGAGAAATGAATGGATCAAGTATTAATAATAAGGTAACTATTTTAAAACGTTCATGCGACAATTAATAACCAAAGAAATGAAGGGATCATGTACATCGCACAACCTTTTGAAATTCAATTTTTTTGGAACGTAACCAAATTAACTTCATTAGCTCAAATAATATTCAAATTTGTTCGCATTTGATTTTTTATCTATGCCTAATAAAAAATTTATACTTACCTTAAAAATGAAAATGTTCAATTTAGTTTTCCTAAATGATCTTTTATTTCCATTAAAACACACTTTTTATTTGACACAAAACGTGCATTCCTTTTATTAAATCTATTAATTGCAGTCAACATTTTCTTTCCTTTTAATTGAAATATTTGAATTACATTAATTGCATTTACTTACACAGTGAAATTTCAAAGCAGACAACTAAAATGGATGAAAAATAGAATGATTATTTATTTAAACATGTTTATAAATTTGTTGTTTATACACAAGTGTAATAAATAACTTGCAGAAATAGATTATTTTCCTATTCTCGTAATCAATCTGTAAGCTAAAACATATTTCAAATAAACATATATTTCTTCCTTTAAAGTCAATCATTCTATTTTTTATTTTAATGAAATTAAACCAAGATTCACAAATGAAACATCCATTTTATTTGATGTAAATGTTATTTTCATTAAATCAAACTTTCCTTATGTTTTCAAAAACCATTAGCTATTTTTAGTTACACCTATTAATTTACAATTAAGTATTCTCTCTCCTCTTAATTGAAAATTTTCAATTACATTAATTTCAGTTGATTAAGTTTTAAAATGGATCAAATTAATATAATGAGAAGTAGAACAATTATTTCCTATCTAATAGTAATTGTAACAACTCGATATTTTCAGCCATTCGCATCCACACATGTTGGACTTGAATTGCTCAAAATACCGCATTGTGAATAAATTTGGAGCAAATGAAATACAATCACAGAATCACGGACACAGAAATATCAGAATAACTCGCAGCGGAAATTAAAATACCATAGTAGTTCATGAAGCTACTATAACAATCTCTCAAAACATAATACATAATATTAGTCTAAAAAAGATATATAATAGAAATCTCTGTTGGGCGAGTTCTCACTGCCGGTCCAAACCTCCATCTCCAAGCAACACCGAACCACCTACCTCCCAAACAATGCCGGTCCAAACCTCCATCTCCAAGCAACACCGAACCACAAACAATGCCGGTCCAAACCTACATCTCCAAGCAATACCGAACCAAGACCTATCTCCACGCATTGCCGGTCCAAACCCTCTCCAAACAATACCGGTCCAAACCTCCATCCCATGCCTACCAAACCAAGTCCCCTCACTACCGAACCACCGACTGCCGAACCATCCCACACTCCACCCATTGCCGAACCAAGGTATACCAGGCCAGATTGCATCAGCCCAGGACTACCAACAGCTATATACATCCAAGACCCCTACCCCCAGCCTCACTCTATAAATAAAGGGGCAGGGGTACAACAATGGGGAACAAGTTTGAGAGCTCAAGCACGGAGAAAACTTTCAAACAACTTTCAGTTACTTGTAATCAAAGCTTTGTACTTGTAATCTGAATAGAAAAGGAGAATAACATATAAAGTGGACGTAGGCACGTTCTGGCCAAACCACTATAAATCTGGGTGTCTTTTACAGTTTAGTCCCTGCTTTTCATATATTTGCATAAACCACCCAAATCACTAAAAACAACACAATATCAACTAATCCACACGACTTGGAGGTGTTTGCCCATTTTTTGTGCAAACATTTTCGGTGCTTTCACTGAGAACGGAGCTCGAAGCTTCAGCTTCTCCCACCTAACCCTTTTTCTATCGGCATCGTTCATTGCTTGATAAACATGCCTCCCGGATGGAATAAAGATGCTAACAAAGGAAAGAACGTCGCAACTGGCCATATCCCAGATCTAGTGATCAGAGGCCAAGACAATCGTCCGGTTCCAACAGCAAATTTAAATCAGGCAAACCCGACAGCCCCTGCTATGGAACAACCAATTACATGGGCGGATCTGGACAGGGTTGTGGCTGAAGTAACTAACCGCTTCGCATCTCAACAAGAAGCCTTAGTGGATCAACTCATGTCATGCTTAAGGGATGTTGAAGAAACCAACCGCAACACTGAATCATGGGGTGAGTCCCAGTCTGGAGGATCTAGGAGACGACAAGGGTCTTTCTTCTTCGAAGAGGCTAACAACAGGAACAACTATGGTAGGAGCCAAGCCCGGACTCAGCCCGAATCCCGACCCGAGGAAGCACTTGGAACCGAACCCAACGGGGGAGGTACCAGGCAAGGGTCGAATGTAGCTGAGCCCGCCATGATACCTAACCATGGAAATACCAAGGGACGGGGCCGAGCCGGAGTCCAGCCCAAAGTTGGACCCGAGGAAGTGCTGAGGACAGAACCCAGCAGGGGAAGATCAAGGCAAGGGCCAACTGTGGCTGACCCCAGCATGCCCCCGGAAGACCAGAGGCAACTGTTGAAGAATGTTAGGAGTGATAGATGATACCATCCTTACAGGTCATCTGGACGGAATCAATCCCGCAGAGAGGAACCAAACTCATTTCTATCCGCTCCAAGTTCTGATGAAAGGATGGCGCGATTGTTCAGAGAGTGTGTCCAACGGGACCAAAGAGATAGAGGGATAGGCGCCAGGGTAACCAGCCCCTTCACCCGGTAATATCGAAATTGCCATCATCCCCCGAGAATGGAAAATGCCAACAATGTAACCTTACAAGGGAACCTCTGACCCCATCGTACACCTACAAAGATACACACAGCATATGCTCATGAGCGGAGCAACAGAGTGAGTATTGTGTAAATGCTCCGACTATTCTTGGCAGATCTAGCTACTTCCTGGTTCTGCCATCTACCCCAAGGGTCCATCAGCTCGTGGGAAATGTTGAAAGAAAAGTTCATCAGCCAGTTTCGCATTCATGTGGAACAACCCAAGGACACTTATTCCTTATCTAATATCAAACAAAAGCCTGGAGAGACAGTGCAGCAATATTTAACCCGATTCAATGCCGCAACAGCTGCAGTTCAAGATGCCGATGAGAAACTTATCCTAATGGCCCTCTGCAGTGGCGTGCACCCGGATACTAAATTTGCTAGAAGACTAACAAAAGAAAAACCAGCTACTTTACCCGATTTCTTCCATGAAGCTGGAAAATATATGAGACTTGAAGACGCTGCCACTGAGAGGCAGTCAGGACAACAGGCTAAGGCAACTCCAGACAGGGTTCCCGCTGCAGCAAAGGATATTCGGAGAAATGACTCTAGAGACGATGCTGGGGGCAAGAAGGGAGAAAAGCGTTTATATCGACCAGGACCGAGATTTGACTCTTACACCCCTTTGAATGAAACAATCGAAAACATCTTCCTGGCCACCCAAGACGAAGTTTGATACAAACGCCCCCCGCACAAGAAGGAATCGGGTAACGCAATTAAGTCGGGAAAGGTCTGTCGTTTCCATGAATCTCATGGGCATGATACTAATGAGTGTCATCATCTCCGGGACTTGATTGAAGAGTAAATCCAAAGGAAGAAACTGGAACGCTATGTAAGAAGTCAAAACAGGACTCCGGCTCCCACCAATGAGAACCCAAGGCAACCCCCCAGAAGCGGGCAGAGGGAATCATAACACTAGTGGCTCCAGTCAAGAAAAGATAGTGGTTCATACTATATCAGGAGGACCACACATCGCCGACAGAAGCTGGGCAGAGATGGAGAGGTATGGGCAGTCGCTTAGAAACAAAGAAGACTGCGTTAACTCCATTGTAGAAGAACGCCACCCGAAGCAGAAAGGAAATGATGACATCACATTCAGTAGACGTGACCTAGAGGGAAGGCAATACCCTCACATGGATCCTATGGTCATCTCTGCATGGTTCGGTCCAGCCGAAGTTTTCTGAGTTTTAGTAGACACTGGAAGTTCTGTAAACATCTTATTCAAACATGCCTTCGACAAAATGAAGCTATCTATAAAGGATGTGTCTCCCTATCACAAACCACTACACGGTTTTACTGGAGATGCAAAGATGCCCCTCGGGCAATTGGACCTCTTTGTTGAAATAGGAAGTCATCCCCGCTCCGCCGTACGGAAACAGACATTCGTGCTAATAGATAATCACTCGGCCTACAACGCTTTCTTGGGAAGACCAGCCTTGTCTGACTTCCAAATTGTCCTAGCCCCGTGGTGCCTGAAGATGAAATTTTCAACAAATAACGGAATAAGAGAAATAGAGGGAGATCAAGACGCCGCTCGAGATTGCTATGTGACTGAACTTCGCAATAACTGCAGGAAGGATAAAGGGAAGGATGCGGAGACTTCTCTCTGCAAGAAAATCTTGGAAGCATAGCAATTAAAGAAAGACCCTCCTCTTCGATATACCGGCGATCCTTTCAACGAATTAGACCCCAGGGACAAAGAGGAGGAGGCCACCACCGAGCCTGCAGAGGCTATGGAATTTGTGTCTGTGGACAAACACGACCCAAGTAGACTGCTGAGAGTTGGGTCTCAGTTAAGAGCAAAGTTGAAGGGTCAACTCGTCAATTTTCTTCGCCACAACATGGATGTATTTGCATGGACGCACGCCGACATGACAGGAATCTCCCCAGACGTAGCATGCCACGTACTGAACATCGATCCCACCAAGGTGCTGATGAAGCAGAAAAAGAGGAGCATGGGGGCAGAACGATCAGCAGCACTCGAGGAAGAAGTAAAGAACTTACTTGCTAATGACTTCATACGAGAAGCCAACTACCCGGAATGGATCGCCAACCCGGTACTGGTAAAGAAGGCTAACGGGAAGTGGTGAACATGCATCGACTTCTCCAACTTAAATGACGCTTGCCCAAAGGACTGCTTCCCACTCCCCCGAATCGATCAGCTCGTGGACAGCACAGCCGGACACGAACTCTTATCCTTTATGGACGCATATTCAGGATATAACCAGATCCCTATGCACGCCCCCGATCAAGACCACACTAGTTTCATCACTGACCGGGGATTGTACTGCTACAAAGTAATGCCTTTTGGACTTAAAAACGCCGGAGCTACTTATCAGTGCCTCGTCAACAAGATGTTTGCGGAATTAATAGGACGAACTATGGAAGTTTATGTGGATGACATGCTGGTAAAATCAAGGAAAGCCAACGATCATATAAACCACCTGGACGAGATGTTTCAAGTACTTCGCCAATATGGAATGAAGCTGAATCCTCTAAAGTGCTCCTTCAGAGTATCGTCAGGAAAGTTCTTGGGATTCATCGTCCATGCCAGAGGGATTGAAGCAAACCCCGAACAAGTCCGGGCTTTGCAAGATATCAAGATACCATCCACTCGAAGAGAGATACAAAGCCTAAACGGGATGGTGGCTGCCCTAAGCAGGTTCATCTCTAAGGCAACCGACAAATGCGTCCCTATCTTCGAAGCTCTTAAGAAAGACAAAGGAAAGTTCTAATGGACTGACGAATGCTCGACAGCCTTCCTTAACCTAATCAAACACCTTCAGAGACCACCAGTACTCTCAACTCCAAATGAAGGCGAAGAACTATACCTATACCTTGCTGTATCATCCCATGCTTTAAGCGTCGCTCTGGTAAGAGAGGACAACCGCGCGCAATGGCCCGTATACTTTGTAAGCAAGAGATTTACGGGGGCAGAAGCCAAATACCCTAAACTTGAAAAGCTAGCATACTGTTTGCTAATCACGTCACGGAAATTGCGATACTATTTCCAATCTCATTCCATCAGAGTTTTAACCGATCAACCGCTAAGACAGGTACACCATAACCCCGACACCTCCGGACGACGACTTAAGTGGTGCATTAAACTGAGTCAATATGATATCACCTACCATCCTCGAGCCGCCATCAAGGGACAAGCCATGGCCGACTTCAATGCCGAATTCACTACCAACGAAGGTAAGGAGCCATCTAGAATAGCGGAAGACATCAAGTGGAATCTCTTTGTAGATGGAGCATAAAACGAACAAGGCTCGGGGGCAGGTATTGTGATAATCACCCCCAGGGGAAGGAAGCTGCACTATGCCCTAAGATTGGAATTCGATGCCACCAACAACGACGCAGAATACGAAGCAGTGATAGCCGGATTAGAGCTTGCCCTAGAGATTGGAGTCGGTTCTTTATGTCTCCATAGTGATTCTCAACTTATTGTAAAACAAATACGGGGAGAATTCCAGACTCGAGGAGAACGACTCACAGTATATCTAAAGAAGACCAAACTGTTGCTCAATCAATTGGATCACTATTTAATCAAACACATTCCTCGAGAAGAGAATCAGGAGGCCGACGAACTAGCAAAGCAAGCTAGCATGAAGGACGGCACCACTTCCGGAACAATAACCATCTCAAAGCAACTAGCCCCAAGTTTCGAGCCAATGAATCTGATAGCTGCAATCGAAGAGGAAACTTGGATGACTCCCATCCGGAAGTACTTACAAAGTGGCACACTACCCGACGGGCGTAGCGAAGTTAAGAAAATCCTGAGGAAAGCTTCTCGCTGCACAATACAAGAAGACATCCTCTATCGGCGCGGCTTCTCTAACCCCTTATTAAGGTGTGTCGCCGGAAGGGAAGTCAAGGAAATCTTATCCCACATCCATCAAGGAAGTTGCAGAGACCACACTGGAGGGCAGACTCAGGCAAAGAAGATACTCCGATACGGATATTTCTGGCCCACTTTAAACAAAGACGCCTTAGACTTCGTTAAAAGATGTGACAGATGCCAGAAATTTGCTAAGATTCCTCGACTACCAACAAATGAGATTACTCAAATGGCCAGCCCTTGGCCCTTTGCAGTATGGGGAATTGACTTGATTGGCGAATTACCGACGGGCCGAGGCGGAGCCAAATATGCTATAGTGGCAATCGACTATTTCACCAAATGGGTGGAAGCGGAACCTTTAAATAAAATATCTTCGGCAAAAGTTATTAATTTCTTGATCAAAAATGTTCTATGCAGGTACGGGGTTCCACTGAAAATCGTATCGGACAATGGACTTCAATTTGATAGTAAGGAATTCACCGACTGGTGCCGAGACACGGAATTCACAAAAGCTTCTCATTTGTAGCTTATCCCCAGGCAAACTGACAAGTCGAAACTGTCAACAAAATTCTCAAAACTCTAGTCAAGAAGAAACTTGAAAAGTCAAAAGGCGCTTGGGTGGATGAACATCCTACGGCACTTTGGGCCTACCGCACATCTTACAGAACATCAACGGGACATACTCCTTTCTCTTTGGCATACGGATCGGAGGTCATGCTCCCAGTTGAAACTGTAGTGCCCTCCCACCGAAGGATCCACTACAACCCAGAAGAGAATGAAGAACTCCTACACACGTCTTTGGACCTAATTGAAGAAAGAAGAAATGATGCAGCACTTAAAGCGGCAGCTCACAAGCAAAAAGTGGCAGCACAATACAACTCCAAGGTCAAACACCACAGCTTACAAGAAGGAGATCTTGTCCTTAAACGGATCTTTCCGTGCCCCGAAGCACTAGATCCAATCTGGGACGGACCCTATGTAATTCATAAAGATCTCCACAACGGAGCTTATATTTTGTCAACAGTGGACGGAGAGGTGTTCCAGAGGGCATGGAACATCCAACACCTTCGTTGACACTTTTCCTAACTTGTACTGCCCATATGAAGTGAATTAACAAAGAGAATCAGTGGACGTAGGCATTTTCGTGCCGAACCACTTTAAAAATCTTGTCTCTTTTTAGCTTGTTCCTTTATATCTTTGCTGCTTGTTAAGCTTTATCCTTTTATGTTGAACAAAATCCTGTATAACAGCATTTCCATTCTGGACACTTCACGACACAACCTCACCTGGACAAGACCTAACAGGTACTATACGAATCTATGCCCTCGTCAATGAGACACTTTTGCTCCGACATCCCTCTGCTGCGGGTTAACTCATTGCTCGCGACGACCCTCAAAGCCAACTGTAATGAGCCGATCATAAGCCACCGAGAAGGCCGACTATAGCCGAGGCAGCTCATTACGGCGTTCGGCTCGTCGGCGACTGTGAACCGATAATAATCCCCAACATAAGGTGTGGCCAGCCAGGGGCAGTTCACAGTTGACGATCGGCACCCACGCTAGCCGGCCACGGTAAATCGAATAATACCCACGATTACGGGCCATAATGGCTCGGGTAGTTACTGTGCGCGATCTCGGCTCCGATGTGTCTTAAGTACGGCTGTGGTAAAAAAGAAAACTCCCCGCGGAGGCGTAAGATGGGTGACGAATGTCTCCAAGACCCACATCTAGGGAAAGTAACTACAAAACCCGTTTGCCACGAACTTAAGCACATCGAAGGCCTTCCGTGATTGGAAGTTTTACTATTTCTTATATTTCCATTTTATTTATATAAACTTTGCTCCTATCCTCTATAACGATCACTAAAGTATAGGACATAAAATAGGAGACACTCGCTAATGGGAATAAGGACTCACAGTTGGATGGCAGGTCGCTCAGCTGCATTCCATATTCGATTACACAAGGCATTCAAAGCTACCGTCTACAGCCAAAACTTGGAGGGCGGTACCTTTTTCGCTTGTACATAAATATGTAACTATAATATATTCACACATCACATTAACATTGCAAGACGTGAGAGTATATTTTAAACGGGAACTTGACATCAAACACAGTTGAATCACAAGCATATACACAGCTATATTTCTTATGCAATGCATCAAAATAACGATAGCATTCAAACATGATAGAATCAGCTCATGATTATAAAATTACATGTTAAAAATAAAGTCGTTCGTTGCGATGACATAATCACAACCTGAAAGTACGTTATTGTTTTAAAACTAGTGTATACAGGGATGTCAAGTAAAACCAAAAATGCCCGGATCAAGTCAAGATAGTCGACAGCATCAGAACTTCATCTCTATCCTTCCAACCCCCCAAGATCTACTTGACCGCAGGATCAGAACCCCCAGCATGCTGACCAGAGGTTCCACCTGTCCAATTCAGGAGAAGAATCTATTAGACCAACGATAAGCAATCAAGTTGAGAAAAGATTAAAAAGGGAAGACTTACCAGCGTCTGCTCCCTGATCATCATCCTCCAATTGCACACCCACTTCCTCGGCGGCTAGCAGCCGCATGCCTTCCTTCACCGCCACCGTCTCCTCCTTGGTGAACTGTGCGGTAACCACATCCATTCTGAAGGCCGCGCCACCCTCTTTATCCGCTTCAGCCTTGGCTTCCTCCAAAGCCTGGAGATATATCCTAGCCATAACCCGAGGATAATCGTCCATACAGGACAGGTTGCCCTGCCTCCAAGTACGGAAATACATGTCCTGGAGCATCTCATCCATCATCCCCTCGTTCTCCTCAAACTCCCTCATCCGGGCCTCGGAAGCCGACAGCCTTGCAACGACAGCGTCTCTCTCCAATCGGTATCTCAAGCAATTAGCCTGAAGGGATTTCCGCATCGCCTCCATCTCCTCCTTCAGCTTAGCTTGAGCAAGCTCTGCGGCCTCAAGCTTCCCAGATAACTCCTCTATCTGCTCAAGATCCGCTCTCCGAACCTCATCCACAGTGGCAATGGCCATATCAATTCGTTCCTTGTAGGTGGCCTCCATTTTTCGCAACTCGGCTCTACTAGCCTCCTCCATAGTTTTCTTTAGCCGTCTGGAGGCCGCCTCATGCTGGGAGATCTGAATGGCCTGATCGGCAAGCTGTTTGGCCTGATCGGAAACCATTAGCCGCAGCCGAATGTTATCACTTCCGATTTCCTCCCCAGCCTTGACCAGTCGGGCGTGATGCTCCATTAACTTCCTGGTCTCTTCAGCCACCCGATCGATGTTTGCCTTGGCCTCATCCCCCATAAACACAATCCGAGTAGTCAACAAGTCAAGATCCAAAGCCTTAGCCTCATCAAGTACCCTTACCATAGGATTGCGGGGTAGGAGGTGCTCACCGGTAACCTCATCAAAGGAAATATTATGAGAACTCGGGTCCAGATCTGGATGACCGGCAAATGGGTTACGAGCCAAGCTGGGACGATCAATATGAGTAACGGAAGGATTCTCTGATGGATGCGGAGATGGTATGGACTCAGTATCTTCCTCCGTGATGTCATGAATAGGCTGGGTTGGGGGCTGAGGTCCAAGTGAAGGTTCGAACATGGAACGCCTCCTCTTTCTCTTTTGAATATCCTCTTCGATAACTCCGAGAAGAGAACGGTAACTGACTACGCTCCCGGAATGGTCAGTCGAGCGCTTCGGTTTAGTAGAAGCCTTGAAGAGTTTGAATTGCTCAAGGCGGTGCCGAATGTCTGATGTCTTGGCCGCCTCAACCAATCCTGAAATAAAAACCAAGTATTACAAGCATGCATGAGACTATGATTCAAGAAACATATGAAGTTGAAAAAGGAGTTAAGAATTCACCTTGAACCGCCGGAGTTGCCTTAGCTGAAATACTCTCAGAAGATAGACTGGCACCAGTCCCGGCCTTATCAGACTTCTTTGATTTCTCCACCAAGGCCGGCCCTACCTCCAATCCCTCAAAGGCTTGGCGGAAAGAATTATCCGTCCACTCTTGAATCTCACCCGCTTGCCCAGAGGTCAGGACACCAACGCCACTACCACCCTAACCTTCGCCACCGTTACCACCATCACCTTCTCCATCGCCCCAGCTCTCCTCCTCGCCTCTTTCCTCCTCTCCACTTTCCTCCTCCGGAGCATCTGGGCATGTGCTGGGAGAGGGTCCATAAGATTTCTTGAGCTTCTTCCCCCCGACGATTGGAGGTACCGAGAAGGGTCTCCTCTTGCTGCTCTTCTTCATGGCCCCGCCTTTAGCTTTGGCGGCCCTCTCCTCGGTTGTATCTCTAAGCTTAACCACAGATTGACGTGGCAAAATCAAGTTGTGCTCCAGGAGAGTGGCATTCCTGATCAGGTAAGAAGCTGACCTATCCCTTCCTGAGATGGCCTTTATCTCCCCAGCCATCTGTACCAGGCGATCATTCTCCACGACCGCAAAGCCACCTGTCGCTTGCAAGAAACAGAAGCATATAAGAAGAAGCATTGTAGTTGGGACAGAGAAATTACAAATGAAATTTAACTTACAGCCAGAAGTGAAAAGGCGAAAAGAAACGGAGTCGTCCTTGACGAAGAACCATTCCTTCTTAAACATGGTGAACTTCGAGTATAAGTCCAAGACCGGCTTGAAGGACACGGCTGATTTCAAACTGATGTATGTGGACCCCTTCTTGTAACCTCTTAAATTATATAGGTACCGAATCTCCCGGTTGGAAGGGGGCGCCCGTACGTCCTCTGGAAAATGATGAACAAACACACCAGGATAGCATAGGAGTTGGGCTGAAGCTGGAATGGAGCCACCTTCAAGTAAGTAAGGAAGCTGACTATCCAGGCATTGATCGGAGGAATGGCCCCACACATGCAATGGTATCGGCTATAGGCGAAATATCCTTCAGGAGGATCATACGGCATCACACCGTCTCCCGGCAACAGCATACTCGCTCTGTCAATCCCAAAGGAACGGGCGATGACATCAAGTTGCCCCTCTTTAAGGAAGCTCGGAAAGCAATCGGGAGGAGAGTTCAGAAGCTCTTGGGGGCCATATCCGTCCACTAATGACCTCGGGGCAGGTCCATGTCGCACTGGTTTCGGCTGGACTGGGGTCACGGCGGGGGACTCTCTCCTGTCCATAGATTTCCTCTATCTGATCGGGTTTCCACTCTTTGAGACATTTATCTGCGACACAAGAAAGTATATCGTTAAAACACATAAACTATGTAATCTAGAGTTTCACCGATAATTCAAGTATAAAAGTCCATCCGGTAAGGGATTCATTCAACATTCGGAGTCCCCGAGTTCATTCAGTAAGGCCCAACCTAGATCTCATTCGGCATTCCAAATATGAAAGGCTCATTCGGCATTCCAACTTTCAAAACTCATTCGGCGATCGAACCCTGAAGCTCATTCGGTAGTACAATATAAAAGTTCATTCGGCGGCAAAGGCGACTCACCTGGTTCGGCTAACGCTCTGGTTCGGGGAAAATGAGAGTTTGATTCGGCGAAAGGTTTGGCTCGGTTGGTAAGGAATAACGAAGGCACGTGGCCCCAATTTATAAGCAAACCTCAATGACCGGACCAAATGGCTCGGCGCTTAAAACCGAATGAAGCTATCCCAACAAAACAAAGCGCGACACATGCAGGCATGTGCCCCACTTTGGGGGGCAAATGTTGGGCGAGTTCTCGCTGCCGGTCCAAACCTCCATCTCCAAGCAACACCGAACCACCTACCTCCCAAACAATGTCGGTCCAAACCTCCATCTCCAAGCAACACCGAACCACAAACAATGCTGGTCCAAACCTACATCTCCAAGCAATACCGAACCAAGACCTATCTCCACGCATTGCCGGTCCAAACCCTCTCCAAACAATGCCGGTCCAAACCTCCATCCCATGCCTACCAAACCAAGTCCACTCACTACCGAACCACCAATTGCCGAACCATCCCACACTCCACCCATTGCCGAACCAAGTTCCACCGAACCAAGGCATACCAGGCCAGATTGCATCAGCCCAGGCCTACCAGCAGCTATATACATCCAAGACCCCTACCTCCGTCCTCACTCTATAAATAGAGGGGCAGGGGTACAACAATGGGGAATAAGTTTGAGAGCTCAAGCACGAAGAAAACTTTCAAACAACTTTCAGTTACTTGTAATCAAAGCTTTGTACTTGTAATCTGAATAGAAAAGGAGAATAACATATAAAGTGGACGTAGGCATGTTCTGGCCGAACCACTATAAATCTGTGTGTCTTTTACAGTTTAGTCCCTGCTTTTCATATATTTGCATAAACCACCCAAATCACTAAAAGCAACACAATATCAACTAATCCACACGACTTGGAGGTGTTTGCCCATTTTTTGTGCAAACAATCTCAAATACACAGAAATTTATAAATACCAGAGCTAAAATAGAACAACTGAAACTGAAAGGGAACATATAACTAGATAAGCAGAATCTCCAGCGATTCCTAGCTCCGGAAAACAAATCTAAAGCTAAGCTATAAATACTCAGGCTGACCTAAGCGTAAAGTAAAACACAAAACACTCGAGTCATGACATACATACTTATATAATGTAAACCAACTCAAGTGAACTGTAGTAGAAATGCACAATAACTTAAAGGATGCTTGGGATCGCCCATCCTCTAAGGATCAGTTAAACCATAAATTAAATACATTCCGTGATTAAAATTCCAAAAAGTTACTTTATACTTCTAAATCAAATATCATTTCAAAATTCAATATCATTTCAAATTCATTTCAAAATATCAAATATCATATCCTTCCAAGACCACATTCACTTTTATTTAATTTAAATACCATTTCAAATCACATTTCAAAATGGTTTATATTTCAAATCAAAATATTCCATTTAAATCATTTAAAAATGAAGTTATTATATTTAAAAATCAAATATTCGATTCTCAAAATTTTACCATTTTCAAAATTCATTTATTCACTTTAATTTATTAAAACAGTGAAAATTTCAGTTTTCGCCGCATTTAGAAAATGCTACTGAAAATTTGCATTTGAAACAATTCATTTTAACAAAGATACCATTTAAAACTGCTGCAATAGGTTTTGGTTTCAAATAAAAGCTTTAATTCAACTCTGCAACTATGGCACTTACAAAGTGCTGTAATAGCCCTTAGTTCAATTTTTTTGCCTTTTAGTTCATTTATATCAATTATAGCATTTACAAAATGCTACAATATTTTTAACTTTAGAAATGATATTAAATTAAATTTTAAATTTTCAATACAATTTCATAAACCATTAGACATAAATTTAATTCATTTTTAACTTCAAAAAACAAACATATTTTCTCACTTTAAAATGATCATTTAAATACCCTTTAATTTATGATTTTATAAAGCGCAATTTCACAAATAATTATCAAATTTTAATAATTCACTTGTAAAAATAAATGTACAATTTTATAAAATTTCATTTGCTTTACATTTATATTACGTTTACCATTTCATAAATTAAATTTAAATTCCATTTATTCTTCTTAACTTAACTTTTATCTTTAAATCCCATTTCACATTTTCCAAGTTAAGTTATATTCAAATTTCAAATTTAAACATTTATTTATTTAACTATTTTTAATTCATAGAAAAATCAATAACACTTTATAAAATCATTTTAAATTAAAATTAAAATCAATTTATCATATATTTTTACTTAATTTAAACTACATTTATAAACAAAATCATACATTCCAAAATTAACTTATATTTCAAATTCTACTTTACCATTTATTCGTCTTACTTATTTAACTTATAGAAAATCACTAATATTTTGTAAAAATTATTTTTAAATTTAAACTCAAACCAAAATATCATAATATTTATATTTTTAAAATAATTTATAAATTCAAGAAAATATATATTAACCACGGGTCTGTATATAAAATTTTCCAACCTAAGTCAATGATACGGATAATATATCATTTCAATCCGTAATATAGAAAGGAAAAATCCGGGTTCTATCATTTCAAACCCGCAATCCCAGGTAACATGAAATAAATAAAAATGGTTCAAGCCTATCATTTCAGCCCATAACGATTTTTCCCTATTCTAAAGCCCATTCGGGTATGTATCGTTTCAACCCATAGTGATTCTAATCTACGGGGAACTTGCAGTGTGATAAACTGATATAAATAAACAGAATAACATTTTATAATAGCAACAGAAGATATGACTGGTGTATAAATAGGGGTGAACGTCATATGATCATAGCATAAGCAGTTATAACATGATGATATGGTTTACAGATTCAAATGCTATCAGTTTACTAGTTAAATATGTATAAATTGTCTGGTGAGAATTACTCAGCTCTACAAGCTGGAGATAACAACCAAACACACAACAGAGATTTAAAAGGCATGAAAACACAACTACGATTCAAGTGAGGGAGAGCCAAAGCTATTTGTCTTGTCACATATCAAACAAAACAAAATATATAACATGAATTTCAAACCAAAATTAAACATTAAACAAGCTAGAAATACATGCACAACAAATAACCAAATCACTTGCACTTGATTTCAACAACCCTATGCTCGGCCATAGGTTAAAAATGCATGGCCATGGTGTGAATTTGGATCAGGTCTGGGTTCAATAAGGTCGGCCATAACATGGATATGAAGGAGTAGAAGTGGATATGCATGTACAACACAAGTACAAGGCAACAAAGTGGGTTTTCCATGCAAATATGATTTGGCCATAGGCATATATTAGCAAGGCCAGGCCTGGTGACGTCAGGTACTGAAGTGGCATAGGTCTTTGAGTCAGGTAGGGGATGGGGAAGGTAGTGCAAAGGTGGGCGAAGGGGTTGTATGAGGTGGTGGAGTCATGTGGAGGTCAGCTTGGATGTTTTAGGTGATGTTTTGCTAATTTTTGTGGATCTCTTCATCAAGGATGGTCACGGCTAGTTGGTTCAGAGGAGATGTTGGTGATTGTAGCTGGAAAAAGTGGCGATGGAGGTGGTGGTGACGGTGAAGGCTAGAGGCCGAACACACATAATGAAAGCAAGGCAAGAATTTACACAAAAACAAAGAAGAAAATGGAAAAAAAAGTGAAAACATTTACCAAATTTTCTTCTCAGAATGGAAGCCGAAATTTTTATGGTGAGAAACTTTATTTTTTCGTGAAAATGAAGGGTGATAAGCTGAAGTAAGAATATGGTCAGCCAAATTGAATGCAAGTGTTGATTTGCAAATGAAAAGGCAAAAAGGAGGTGAAAAGTCAAAGGCAAATAAAAGGTCAAAAACTCTTCAAATTTCCATATTCTTTATTCATTTTTAGATACATGAAAAATGAATATAAATAAAATAAAAACACAACAAAATAATGTATGAATATAAATAAATAAATAAATTTTAGATAAATATAAATTAATTAGGAAAATAGCTTAAAAATAGAAACTAAGTTTTAAAAATTGAAAATAAAATACAATAAGTTTTGGAAAATTATAACATCACTTTTAAAATAAAAATATATACCTAACATGTCATACAACATAGTAGAACATGATATGACAAATAAAAATATTATTTATATAAATTAAAATAGACAATTTTATTAAATAAATCAATTTACATACAATATTGTAAAAAGCATAACATTCACAATATAAATCGGATTTCAACAAAACGAAAAGCGGTATTCTTGAAATTTAATTTATTTCATAATGAAAGATAAAATTCAAGAATTCAAATATTTAAATTTTAAATTTAAAAGTCAAAGTTTGACCTTTTTGACCAAAATTCACATTTTCTAGAAATATTCTATTTATTCAGGTTTGAAATTATAATTCACACAAAAACCCAAATATACTTTTAAAATAACAAAATTTATCCATTTTAATAGATATAATAAAGTTTTTAAATCAGGAGTTTCAATTTAAATAATTAAAATAAACATTTAAAATAATCACAAAATACTGGTTTGTTACATTCTCCCCCACTCAAATCTTTTCGTCCTCGAAAAGAACGAACTAGGAAAAATAAGAAAAAGCAAGATCGAAAAACAAATAGTACCTGGAAAAACAAATTCCGGATTTGAAGCACAAATGCTCTCCTCCATCTCCCAGGTACAATCCCGATCATCAGTACTCCATCGTACTTTGATCAGACTAACAGATTTCCTTCTTAGCTGCTTCGTTCCTTTGCTGATAATACGAAGTGGCTTACTCTCGACAGTTAGATTAGGCTCAATATCCAAACCATCAAGAGAATAAGGCTGAACAAAAGAGATGGGTCAAGAAGATACCAGAGAAGATGTGAGAAGTGGAATACATCATGCACTCCAGAAAGCTTCCCGGGCAAATCTAAATGATAAGCCAAAGAACAAACTCTTACCATAATGCAGAAAGAACCCTTGAAGAGGAAGAAGGTAGGAGGATAAGAATAGCTAGAAGGGAAAATAGGTTGAAAGACAAGGATGAACCATTATTTTAAAACCATCTAAATTTCAATTTAAAATTTTGTATTTATAACATTTTAAAATTTTATAATATGATGAACAGTCATTTGATTCAAATTTGTTAGTTCGAAGTAAGAAATATTTAAAACATTTTAAATTATTTAGATAAGTAAAATAAATGATCAAAATATCCTTTATATAATAATTTATCAAAATACCTTTATAACTTGATGTCTTAACAAGTTTACTTTCGTTCCTGCAGACTCTGGCTATGCGTTGATCAGTTGCAAATCTAGAATTCTCTAGGTACTTGGTAGACTTGTTTCAACATCCAGTGAAAATACTTGAAAAACCTTTTAAAAACAGATATGGAAAGTACAATCCAAATAAAAAACCAAACCAAAATATGTCAATCATGGATCGCGGATACATAATGGTTACGCCTAGATCCCCTAGGAAACATTCGTACCCGTCGGCTGACTACCGCAGCCCTACGATTATGCCATGAAGACTGGTAGTACCGCAGATACACAATGGTTATGCTTGGATCCCCCAGGAAACATCCGTACCCTTAGGCTCCTGCAGCCCCTGCGAATTACACTACCAAGCGACCCAATAGATCGCAGATACGCAATGGTTACGCCTAGATCCCCTAGGAAACATCCACACCCATAGGCTCTCGCAGCCCCTGCGAATTACACTATGCAGTCGCGCTCAAAAGAAAAACCATGGAGATCGCCATGGAAGTCGATGGATACTCGAGTATCATATGCGGAAAACCCAAATCAGAGAGAATAATATCGATAGAATGAATCCACAGCGTGGCCACAAAGCGGATATCAAGCTGAAGGCACTTTCCATATCTTTACTTCGAAAATATGTATCATATGGTAGCTTTCAAATCACTTTAAAATATCATACTTATATAAATTCCATTATATATAAGATTTCATTTCAAATCGAATACTTTCCAAAATCAATAATATCAAATCATACATATATTGCCTTCGATTACATAAGATTTCACTTTACAAATTGAGTACCCTTTCCAAATCAACAGTTTTCAAATCAATTTCATACTTATTCAAATCCATTTTATATAAGTTCGATAACTCCCAAATCAAATATTTAATAAAACAAGGTTCTCAATTTCAATTCCTTTCAATAACATTTCAGTTTCAAAATCATATATGATTTTGCCAAATCATTTCATTCAAATTACATATATCCAGTTTCAAAGTTTCTTAAAACAATAGATTTAGAAAATAATCCAAATTTCCAAATCAACAAAATTTAGATCAAACAAATTCATTTCCAAAACATCATATAGATATTGGGTTTAACTATCCAATTTAATTTTCAAAACCAAATATCTTCTCATAATCAATTTATTCCCAAATGATTTCCAAGTTATAACTATCTCTTTAAAACCACCAAACTATTTATTTCTATTCAAAAGATTAATTTACCTTTATCAAACTATTTAAAACAAAATTTTATTCAAAAAATTCCAAAACTAAATTCCATATCAGTATAATTCAAAATAGTCTTATTCATTTACTTGACAAAACAGTTCAACTCATTTACCTGATCGAATGATTTATATTTTTCCAGGATTACTTAGCTTTGAAAATTAAACCTTGATTTGGAAGTGCTCGAACTTTAAAATATAGTCGAAGAAATCATATTTGAAATCCAAAAGTTGGAAATCACCAATAAATCAGTAAATCAGTTCCAATAGATAAGGTTATACCAAAACAAATCTGAATCTCGAGGACTGAAAATCGACTTACTTTAAATCATTTCAAATATATATATATATATATATATATATATATATAGACACACACATACATATACGTTTCGAAAATCAAATCATACTAAAAAATTTGAAATCAAAATTTGTTTCACAAAATCACTCGCATAGCATAACTACTAGAGTGGCCTCTCCCCCACTCAGAACCTCGAAAATCATTGTCGTTGATGCATGCATTCATCATCGAAATTATTTTCCAACGACATACTTTTATTTTCTTAAAACTTCTTTGAAATTTCTTCAAAATCATTGAATTCGAATACGTTCGAAACATTTCTTATTCGGAAAATATCTTTAAGTTATATTATTATTATATATTTTCCAAAATCTTAAAACCGATTTCAAAACTCCGGAGTTCGATTCCTCGAAGTTCAAATTCAAAACCCTTCAGTTATAAATCATTTTTAAAACCAATTCTTACAAAATTTTCAAATTTTCAAATCCTTTCGAAACTTCAAATTTTCATTTAAAAGATATATAATCCTTATCGGAAACATTTCACTTTTATATACAATATAGGGTCATCCTATCAAAATAATAAGTTCGATGTTTGCACAATTTCAAAATACAACCAAACACAAATTTCCAAAGAATGATTCAAGGATGGATTTCAAACGAACAGAGATTCAAATTTAGTGGAACTCTAAAAATTCTAGTTCGAAGATAAGCTCGAACGAAGATAAGATAATTTTATTACCAAATAGAAGATGGATAAGCCTTTATAAATCGTGGGAAACCTTAACCGATCAACCGTGACTTCAAGAATATAATCAATTCAGAAATCTAAGGCAAATCGACATTCGATCGCAGAGATAGAATCCAGGTAGAGCAGGAGATAGATAGCATCGTAAACCGAGGATATTGAAATCTCTGGTGAATCAATGCCAATTGTAAAGGAGTTTCACCCCTTTACAAATCATTCAATGATTTGCGGAATCATCGATCATTATAGAGGTCCTTCAAAGTGGAGTTATGGAATGCCCCAAAATCAAAACGATAAAATAGGGAAGACAAGACTAGATTTTAGAATCAGTGGGAGCATTCAAAAGTTCAAGGAATCCTAATCGATAAGAATCCTAACCAAGAGATTTCTAACAAGGTGGATACCGAAGAGATGAAGTTTAGAAAATCTTGATTTCAAAATAAGAAATTTTTTATGCCAATATAATCTTTGAAAATCCTTTAAAAATCATTTGGAAATCATTTTATATTTTGAAAATACAATCTCTCATAAGGAAATGTTTCTAAGATTGTTTTCACTCATTCTATGGTATTTCTACCCTATCTCTAATGAGTTTTTGCTCCGCAGGCTAAGTTTTCCTAAAACCAAAGCTCTAATACCAACTGTAACAACCCGAAATTTTCAGCCATTCACATCCACACATGTCGGACTTGAATTTCTCAAAATACTGCATTGTAAATAAATTTGGAGCAAATGAAATACAATCACAGAAAGACAGACACATAAATATCAGAATAACTCACAGCGGAAATTAAAATACCATAGTAGTTCATGAAGCTACTATAACAAACTCTCAAAACAAAATACATAATAGCAGTCTAAAAAAAATACAATAGAAATCTCAAATACATAGAAGTTTATAAATACCAGAGCTGAAATAGAACAACTGAAAGGGAACAGATAACTAGATCAGTAGAATCTCCAGCGATTCCTAGCTCTAGAAAAGAAACCCAAAGCTAAGCTGTAAATACTCAGGCTAATCCGAGCGTAAAGTAAAACATAAAACACTCGAGTCAGGACATACATACTTATAAAATGTAAACCAACTCAGGTGAACTGCAGTAGAAATGCACAATAACTTAAAGGATGCTTGGGATCGCCCATCCTCTAAGGATCGGTTAAACCATAAATTAAATACATTCCGTGGTTAAAATTCCAAAACAGTATTTTATACTTCTAAATCAAATATCATTTCAAAATTAAATATCATTTCAAATTCATTTCAAAATATCAAAATATCATATCTTACCAAAACCACATTCACTTTTATTTAATTTAAATACCATTTCAAATCACATTTCAAAATGGTTTGTATTTCAAATCAAAATATTCCATTTAAATCATTTTAAAATGAAGTAATTATATTTAAAAATCAAATATTCAATTCTCAAAATTTTACCATTTTCAGAATTCATTTATTCACCTCAATTTATTAAAACAGTGAAAATTTCAGTTTACGCAGCATTTAGAAAATGCTACGGAAAATTTACATTTGAAACAATTCATTTAACAATAATAGCATTTAAAACTGCTGTAATAGGTTTTGGTTTCAAATAAAAGCTTTAGTTCAATTCTGCAACTACAACACTTACACAGTGCCGTAATAGCCATTAATTCAATTTTTTTTGCCTTTTAGTTCATTTGTATCAATTACAGCATTTACAAAATGCTGTAATATTTTTAATTTTAGAAATGATATTAAATTAAATTTTCAATTTTCAATTTTCAATACAATTTCATAAACGATTATACTTAAATTTAAATCATTTTTAACTTAAAAAAAAATCTATAAAATGATCATTTAAATACCCTTTAATTTATGATTTTATAAAGTGCAATTTCACAAATAATTATCAAATTTTAATAATTCACTTATAAAAATAAATGTACAATTTTATAACATTTCATTTACTTTACATTTATATTAAGTTTACCATTTCATAAATTAAATTGAAATTCATTTATTTTTCTTAACTTAACTTTGATCTTTAAAACCCATTTCACATTTTCCAAGTTATATTCAAATTTCAATTTAAACATTTATTTATTTAACTATTTTTAATTTGCAGAAAAATCAATAACACTTTATAAAATCATTTTAAATTCAAATTAAAATCAATTTATCATATTTTCTTACTTAATTTAAACTACATTTATAAACTAAATCATAAATTCCAAAATTAACTTATATTTCAAATTCTATTTTACCGTTTATTCGTTTTACTTATTTAAATTGTAGAAAATCACTAGTATTTTGTAAAAGTCATTTTTAAATTTAAACTTAAACCAAAATATAATAATATTTATATTTTTATAATAATTTATAAATTCAAGAAAATATATATTAACCACGGGTCTGTATATAAAATTTTCCAACCTAAGTCAATGATACGGATAATATATCATTTCAATCCGTAATTTAGAAAGGAAAAATCCGGGTTCTATCATTTCAAACCCGCAATCCCAGGTAACATGAAATAAATAAAAATGGTTCAAGCCTATCATTTCAGCCCATAACGATTTTTCCCTATTCTAAAGCCCATTCGGGTATGTATCATTTCAACCCATAGTGATTCTAATCTACGGGGAACTTGCAGTGTGATAAACTGATATAAATAAACAGAATAACATTTTATAATAGCAACAGAAGATATGACTGGTGTATAAATAGGGGTGAACGTCATATGATCATAGCATAAGCAGTTATAACATGATGATATGGTTTACAGATTCAAATGCTATCAGTTTACTAGTTCTATAAGTATAAATTGTCTGGTGAGAATTACTCACCTCTACAAGCTGGAGATTACAATCAAACACACAACAGAGATCCAAAAGGCACTAAAACACAACTACAATTCAAGTGAGGGAGAGCGAAAGCTATTTGTCTTGTCACATATCAAACAAAACAAAATATATATCATGAATTTCAAACCAAAATTAAACATTAAACAAGCTAGAAATACATGCACAACAAATAACCAAATCACTTGCACTTGCTTTCAACTACCCTATGATCGACCACAGGTTAAAAATGCATTCCATGGTGTGAATTTGGATCAGGTCTGGGTTTAATAGGGTCGGCCATAACATGGATATGAAGGAGTTGAAGTGGATATGCATGTACAACACAAGTACAAGGCAACAAAATGGGTTTTCCATGCAAATATGTTTCGGACATAGGCATATATTGGCACGGCTAGTGCTGGTGATGTCAGGTACTAATGTGATAGAGGTCTTTGAGTCAGGCAGGGGCTGGAGGGTGCAAAGGTCGGCCAAGGGGTTGTATGAGGTGGTGGAGTCATGTGGAGGTCTGCTTGGATGTTTTAGGTGATGTTTTGCTAATTTTTGTGGAGCTCTTCATCAAGGATGGCCATGACTAGTTGGGTCAGAGGAGATGTAGGTGATTGCAGCTAGGAAAAGTGGTGATGGAGGTGGTGGAGACCAGAGGCCGAACACACATATTGAAAGCAAGGCAAGAATTTACACAAAAACAAAGAAGAAAATGGAAAAAAAGTGAAAACATTTACCAAGTTTTCTTCTCAGAATGGAGGCCGAAATTTTTGTGATGAGAAACTTTATTTTTTCATCAAAATGAAGGGTGATCAGCTGAAGAAAGAATATGGTCAGCCAAATTGAATGCAAGTGTTGATTTGCAAATGAAAAGGCAAAAGGAGGTGAAAAGTCAAAGGCATATAAAAGGTCGAAAACTCTTCAAATTTCCATATTCTTTATTCATTTTTAAACATATAAAAAATGAATATTAATAAAATAAAAACACAAAAAATAATGTATGAAATAAAAATAAATAAATAAATTTTAGATAAATATAAATTAATTAAGAAAATAGCTTAAAAATAGAAACTAGGTTTTAAAAATTGGAAATAAAATACAATGAGTTTTGAAAAATTATAACATCACTTTTAAAAATGTTTTAAAATAAATATATATACCTATCATGTCATACAACATATTAGAGCATGATATGAAAAATAAAAATACTATTTTTATAAATTAAAATAGACAATTTTATTAAATAAATCAATTTACATACAATATTGTAAAAAGCATAACTTTCACAATATAAATCGGATTTCAACGAAACGAAAAGCAGTATTCTTGAAATTTAATTTATTTCATAATGAAATATAAAATTCAAGAATTCAAATATTTAAATTTTAAATTTAAAAGTCAAAGTTTGACCATTTTGACTAAAATTCACATTTTCTGAAAATATTCTATTTATTCAGGTTTGAAATTATAATTCACACAAAAACCCAAATATACCTTTAAAATAAAAAATTTATCCATTTTAATAAATATAATAAAGTTTTTAAATCAGGAGTTTCAATTTTAATAATTAAAATAAACAATTAAAATAATCACAAAATACTGGGTTGTTACAGTAATTTAAACATATTTATACATTATTGGATACAAACAGTAATTATACATTTCTTACTCGATAATAGTTTCTCGTCTTTACAATCAATCTTTCGGCTACCAAACATTTCAAATAAATAAACATATGTTTATTCCTTTACCAAATTTTTTCATGTTTATTCTTTTATTTTGATTTACATTCCTACTGTTAAATCAACCAATATCTTATGAAATTATTAATATTGGTTTCTATCTTGTTATCCTCATTTTCTACAATTAACACATTTTATTACATTAACCACAATATTTAATTACATTTAATTACTATAAATTATATTCTAATTCCAATAAATTGATTTAATTAGATTTCAATCTTTTTATTCAATCGAACATTACTCTATAGACAGAGTTACCATTTGTTTACATCTTATTGCATTAATTTCTACAATTATCATCTTTTACTATATTAGTTGCAATATTTCAATTATATTGAATTATTGTCGAATTTCACGTTAATTATAATTTAAAGTCCTAATAAATACATTTATCTTAGTTTCACTCTTTTTATTAAATAAATTATTACCTTAAGAATATAATTGACATTTCTGTACATTTTATTATCTTCACATTTTACAGTTATCGTCTTAACTCGTATTAAAATAATATTTAATTACATTTAATTGCAATTGATTTCCAATATAATTCAACATATTTGACACAGTCCGCAAATCCGTACCCCTTGATTCAACAATATACTACCCTAATTGACTCAAGTAGAACAGAAATACGAACCATTAAGGTTAAAAGAAAAAGAGATAGAAGAAGAAGAAACTAAACAATATCAGAATCTCACAGTCGTAGCGGAATAAAATATAATAGCAACTATATATCTTTACACAAAATGAAATCTATAACTGTTTATACAACATATCATCAGAGTAACTCATACATCAATCATCACATAACAGACATACCATACAACATAGCAGCGGATATATATATAGGTACATATAATACGTCTCGAACTCCAGCTCCTCTCCTGCTCCATAGCAACCTATCCTGAACATATAATACTCGGTCTGACCCGAGCATTATAATGAAATAACACCCGAGTCAGTCTGGAATACCAGCTGATAATAATGCACACAATTGATTATTAAAGTTTCAAAAATCCTTTTGAAAACAAAAGCATCTCGTAAGACCACGCCACAAATAAACATGTCGGGTTTTTACCTTACGATAGCTAAAACTCTTTTTATAGAAATCCTCTGATATTATAATAGGGTCTATTTACAAATACTTATAAAATAGCCGAAATTGTTACATGATTAAATTCCAGCTACTAGCCACCGAAGTGGGTAATACAAACAAAACTCGTAAAAGGCTCGTAGGGAAAAATGGATTCCAACTAATGACTAGGCACTGGGGTACCACCTGTCACAGTACGTGGTCTAGATCACAGTACCGAGGACTACTCCCTTCGTCCCCTGCAACACAAGACCGGAATCACCTATGGGCAATTCCGAATAAGATCACCCCGCGGTTGGGATCAGCAACCGCACCACTAAGCCGAAATAAAAAGGAACCTCTAGACAGGGATGACCTTACTCTCCAGTGGGGGCTACCCACGAAGCCTTGCTGCATATCCCCTGATTTTCAGTCATTCCCGGTTGGTGAGGCTTGAGGCTTAACGTTACCTTTAGAACGTTTCACTTAGAATGCCCATCGTCCGCTGACGATGTCACGAAGCATTCGTCCATACAAGTCCGTCCCGGGTTCGAACGGAACCGAAGGCACTATTCCTACTACATCCATTTTGGAAATATCCTCAGGATTAGTAGCGACTAGCCCTTGCACTTCACTGCTCCATCTTCGACTCCGAAAAACGTTTATCGCACGAAAACGTACAAACCGGATCGAAGTGGTTTTCGAGAAATAAATCTCGATCCCGGTCTCTTCGAAACGATCAACGCATTTGTCCAATATTGATAGTCGGTGATTTAACTATCAATTTATATTCATAAACATCCATAACATCCATCACACAATAAATAATTCCCAAATTATTTATTTACCTCAAATATCTTTAAAAGATATATTACCAAATTTCCAAATCTCATTTGAAAACATTTCTCAAAATTCCTCCTTTACAAGGTAAATCATTTACCATATATTTCCATTGGAAATATCCAAGTTCAAAACATTTGTATTTAAAAACAGTTAAAACATTTTATACTGAAATATACTTTAAAATAGATAAATTTACTACTAATTATTTACTCAAAATATAAATTTCAAAATATTTAAAACAAAACTATTATATAAGATATAACTTGATTTAAAATAAGGTTTTAGTTACACTATATTTTAAAAATAGAGTTGTAAAAAGATTAATACTTATTTCAATATACTTAGGTCAAAACTAGCTTTTAAAACAAATCCATTTATAAACATAATTATTAAGATATTTATAAAATTTTACTATTGCTAATTTATAAATAATCACTTTAAAATAATAAATTTCAAAACATTCTTTAAGACCAGTTTAAGATTTTAAAACTTCTTTTTATAAAATCAATTTAAAACTCGAACTTGGATTTTCCTTAGGAAATCTCATTTCTACTAAATCATCACAGAAATCCTTCTCACGATTTCTGTCCATTTATTAAATTTAGTTTTAGGGTTTTATAACATAAATTTATTTCCCAAAAGTTCAACTAATAACATTTAAATTAATTATCATTCCAAATTTTAAAACTTCCAATTTACATTTTAAAATAGATTTCAGATTTTAATCCCCTTTTAAACCCATTATTTGACAATACCTTTATTTCTCTAAATTTGATTTATCAAATATAATTAATTTTGGATTTATAACTTATCCAGTAATATTCCTTTACAAATTTATTTCAGTTTTCCATCCAAATCAGGTTTCAAATATTTATATTCTTTTAATTTCTTATTTAACCCTTTCTCAATTTCTTTGAAACCCAATTTAATTTCTTTATAATTAAAACTGCAATTTTCTTTATAACTGATATTCTGGGTTTATAGTTTAAACCACAATATCACAATGCAATTAAATTCCAACTTATCAATCACAATATATAAACAGGCATAATCATCAATATAAAAATATTACTACATTGTGAGGAATCCCGTTGGATCCCTCCAACCTGTTTTCCCTGCATCCACAAACATTAGCACAACAGTATATATATCAATTCAATTTGATAATAACTAACATATTCAGCTAAACATCCAAACAAACAATCAATACTAGCTACCTACTTTACTAGTATCCAGATGTGAGTGAGAATAACTCACCTTGAGTTTCGGCGAGCGTTCGAAATTTAAATTAAACCGAACGATGTTCGATTTAACCTAAATTCCTACTTGCCCGGAATAGATCCGGATCTGCACCATCGCGTAGTTCGCGCTCCTGCGATTCCGGCGTATCCAATTTCGTCCGAATCTGAGTACGTATGAGACAGTTATGATTTTATAAAGTTTCAATTTGAATTTAAAACAAAATTCCCCCTTTTTTTTTATTACCAAAATATACGGCCCGCCCCTCTTCCCTTCCCCCTCTTCTCGTTCAACACGCGAACAAAAGCAGCCGACCCAACTCTCAACTAGGGCTCGAAATCTTCCGCCTCCATACTTGTCGATGAGTAGATCCAGAACCACCACCATGAAGCTCGCGACCTGCTCCACCTTCGGCCCTAACAGCTTCGAGCTCGGTCAATCATAGCCCTCGGGAAACGTGCACGAACGCACCCAATACTCGAGCAATTTCTGGCCCCCACGACGAGCTTCGTGACCGTCCACCGTATGGATATGTAGATCTCTTCATGATCTACAGTTTTCCTTTAGAAAGTTTTTGGAATTGAAGCCTGGATTGGAAGCAAACTCAAGACGAACGAAAACGAGTGTCGGCCATTGAAAATTATAACCGGCGGCCACGTTTTGAAGAGCTAGGGTTTGATATAATTAAAAGAATATATATGATAGTTTTAATAATATTTAATTAATAGAATTCTCAATTAAACCACTAATGCAAACGAACTCCAATTCTCACGATTCGACAGACTATCCTGAGGTTTTTCCGCGTTCCGGACACAATGGAACAGGTTTCGTAAGCTAATTAGGTCGTATGAACGAGTTACGGAATTAAACGTTCAATTTCAAATTAAATCGATTAAAACGATTTCGATGCGTTTCGAGCTGCCGGGGTCAAACGACAACTCCAATTGCTACGAAAATTGAAATCCGATAATAACTAACTATTACGGATCTAATGAAACTGGTTTCGTCGAATTCCGAGACTGTGCCCCGGAAGGCTATTTTAACTCGTCTATTAAATTAAGCGATTTTCAAAATTATCGAAATCACTCAAAATTTCCACGTTTAAAATTTTATTAACTTAACAATAATTCATATAACATTTATAAACATATTAAAAATCGTTTTGGCTCATTCCGGACCAAAATCTGATTAATTGCATTTTTAACAATATTAAATTCATTTTAAATTAATATAAATTCCCAAATATTAATTTATCAACTTTAAAATTCTTCCAAAAATCCAATAATATAAATTATGTCCCATTGAACTTAAAAACACATTTAAACATCATTTTACAACCATTCACATTTAATTTCCCAAATTATCTAAATCCAATATTCAATTATTATTATCCAATTTCCAATTTAATTTCCCGTATTTGAAATTTTGACTAATTTTATTAACTTAACCAAAGTCATATATCTCTAAATTCAAATTATAATTCATATTCAACATTTAAAATGAATTAAATGTTCAATTTGAATAGCTTAAAAAATACGGGATGTTACATTCCTCCCCCCTTATAAAAATTTCGTCCCCGAAATTTGTATAAGGTAGAACATACTCTCAAACTCATCTACTTATCCCATTAGCTTAGTTAAAAGCTTATATACATTTCACAAAATCCTTTTTGCTCAATTCCAAACCCAATTGCTTTATTAACTCTAAAGCTTCAATTTTTAACTTATAACTTTCCAAGTTATTTAACTTTTCCCAAAAACCCAAAAATTTTCTAACTCCCAAAATTTCCGGAAAATTTTGGCAGAGTCTCCCCTGTACGGAGGAGCTTCTGCGGTATCGCAGGATACACAAATATATATACATCGGCCCACACGGCCGGAAACCAAAATATATCACAATATATATATCATTTTCCAATTTTATTTGCGTAGGCGTACCTTTAAGCAAAATTAATAGCAAGTAGCTAATATATAATGCATATACGCGCTTCAAACCCTCTCGAGCGCCTCGCATTCCTGCACTTTACTCAACATACTCATTAGTTACAAGATCTGTGCATTTTAATCAACATTTTCCAATATAAATGCAATCCAACATATCTATGGCATAATCCAAACCAAGCAAATTTCAAAATTTACTAATATTAACCATCTTTTACCAACAATTCAAGATTTTAAATCATCTTTCCAATTATCTATTCAAGTCCAACATTATTTACTTTCACTTGAATGATTTATACTCAAATCAACCATATACAATTCATATTTATCTCAATAGGATTAACATATGCTTCACTAATAGCAATCTATTTCAATACAATTCCTAATTGATTTACAAACCACCTTTATCTTCAGGGTAGAAGCATCTTCATTCTTATGCAAAATTACTTAATAACATTTCAATGCATTCCAATTAATTCAAAACCAAGTTCAGTGTTGAATACACTAAGACAACTCATTCATATTCACTTCAATATTATGAATAGGTGCTTTAATTCATTTATATGCAACATTATTTAATTTGATTTTCAATCAAATCCTTATTTCCAATTTGAAGCACTCACATTCCTTTATTAAAACTTCGCACATTTTAGTTTCCTCCAACTAACCTCATTTTACTTCACTTGAATGATTTACATTCAAGCTTTCTATACACCATTCATATTTCTTATAACCAATTTATTTCTATTTCAAAATAATTAACATATGCCTTGTTCACACTTTTTTTTTTTTTTTTTTTTAACTTACCCTTCCAATTTGATTTGTAATCAAATTTTATTTTAACTTACATTCCCAAATTTGATTTTAAATCAAATTTTATTTAAACTTGAAACATTTGCAATTCTTTCATGATTTATTTCCATATATATGCAAACATTGCTTATTAAAATGTTAATTCATCCCAATTGATTCCAACTCAATTCCATTTGCAACTTGAAACCAATTTACTTGCATTCATTTACCAACTCTTTGAATTGGATCCTAATCCATATCAATTTATTCAAACATCAATTCAATTGCATAATATCTCAATTCTTTCTTGCATACCAAATTTAGTTTCATTTTAATTTGACTCCACTTAATCAAATTCTAATTTATCCAAAACCAATTTAGTTGTTTAAACAACTCAATTCTAAATACATTCAAATATTCAAGTCATTCAAGCAAAACAATTGCCACTTATACTTAACCATTCAAAATTAATTTCAACTTAGATTTATTTTAGTTTTACTCCATTACAAGGTTCACAAATCTAACATTTCCTCTTTCCAATGCAATTGTTAAATTACATTTCCTTACATCTTTATTTCTTTAACCAATCCAAGTTTATTTTTATTATTTTATTATTCTTATTATTATTTTTAAAATCATGCCTTGATTTTCATATTTTCAAATCCATTACTTAACTTAAGTTTACACTTATTATTCCACTTGCAATTCAATGCCTATCACCCAAACAAAATTTATGCAAGACCACATTATAAAGCTTAATCACATTTATTTAATTTACTTAAGCTTTCTTCTCAATATTACCATTATCTTCTTATAAATCAAATTTTATTTCCATTTGATTCCCATTCAATCAAATTTTCAATTCATATACACATTTAATACTCTTTGTTTAGTTATCCAATCCATTTTAGATTTATTTTATTAACAAAGAGACCATTTAAATTATTCCACTCATTTGAATTTTACTTACAATTCAAATCATCATAAATATATTCATATTCCATTATTCATTCACACTTCTTTAAATAGAACCTATATTGCTTCCAATATTATTTATTTCTCAACTGAAATTTAATTTTCAATTCCATTATCAAAATGAATTTCAGTTCACATTCATATGTTCAAGACTTATTTGCTAACTTAAGAACATCCACCTTTTATATTCTCACTTTACTTCATTACTCTTTACATTTCATTTATGGACAAATTTTGAATTTGTCACTCCATTCAACCTTTTCCATTAACAAATTATAATTTCACTTCTATTCAAGAGTTTAAATTTAATTCGAATTTCAAAATTCACAAATTTTAATTCTCCAAATACAAGTTCAAAACTTGTTTACTAAGTGAAGTTCATTCACTCCTTTTATATTCCCCTTATCTTATCTCAATTCACATTCATTTGAGATTAGATTTTTTTTTAAATTCACCATTCCATTTCATTATTTCTCATTGTGATTATAATTTCTATTTCTATTTTATAAGTTCACCAACTTATTTATTTTAAAGCTCATATTGCTCATTTTAATTCTTTTACAACTTATAATCACAAATTCCAAATTCACATATATATATCACTAAATCCTTAAGGATATAAATTTCCTTAATTTAATTTTTTTTTTGCAACTTCAAATTCAAAATCTCAAATTATAAGTATAATACTTAATAGCTTATGGGTATAATCCAATACTCAATGACCCACAATCTCAAAATCAACTTACCTTTTAATTTAAACCCAAATCCATTTAATTCTGGGTCCAATATATTTAACTTGTCCAAGTTAAATTTAAATTTCCATTCACTTCAATACCCTTCATTTACTTCAATACATTTTATTCACTTTCAATTACTCAAATTAAATTTTAATTCCATGATTAAAATTCCTCATTTTCTTCTTATTAGCATTAGCTCCACTTAACAAATTCAATAGTTGATTCATTTCAACTTTACTCATTATTTAATTAGAACTTTCCCAGAATTCAATTTACCCGGTTTTATCTCAAAACCATTTTGAAATATATCAAATATATATACCCATTTGGTATATCAAATCAAATTTCCATGTTTTCCAAACCAATTTGTTTGTACCCAAAACAATTTGTTCATATCCCAAACAAATTTCCATTTTTGAAATATCCAAAACAACTGTTATCCCCAACAAATCCAAACAATACCATAACCAATTACTAGGGAAGCAATCCATCACTTTAGAAACTCGAAAATGAATTCTAATGATGTGGCCAGCATCATCAGGATTATTTTCCAGCGACTGCAGTGAGTTCAATGCTTCTTAACTTTCCCAAATTCATTTCAAAACAGTTGCCATTCAAAAATATTTCCCAAAACAACATTCCATTATTGCCTTCAATACATTGGAAAACATTTCAAACTTCCCAGGATTTTAAATTTCCAAATTTTTATTTTCAATCTATTAAAAATCCTTTTCAAAACTTCCGGGTTAAAATTCTGGTTTAAATTCAAATTTAAATTTCACTTCTTATTTGCAACATATTTAATTAATTCTATTTGGTTATAACCATTTCAATTTTATAATCTTATTCACTTATCATTTCAAATTTGGTCAAATTCAAGATTCTTATTTGATTTTCAATATTTGGCAACCAAACAGTCAAATATATATAATTTCCAAAAAATTATTCTCTTTATATCAAAATATAATTTTGGATAAAATTATTTCATTTATCCATTTTAAAAACAATACTATGTCGGTTTATCTTGTTTAAGAGTTTAGAAACCCCTATCGATACGGTTGTACTTCCCGCACCGACCAGAATTCATAAACACTCAACCGATAAGTCAACACAGTATAAAAACAATTTTATAAACACTAACAAGTACGCTCTCAAATCTATAAATACGCTCAGCTCATTATAGAGTACTATCGACTCTATTAAATGAGTAATTACCTCACCAAAGCCTAGGTTGTCGCCAACCTAAGCTCTGATACCAAGTGACACAGTCCGCAAATCCGTACCCCTTGATTCAACAATATACTACCCTAATTGACTCAAGTAGAACAGAAATACGAACCATTAAGGTTAAAAGAAAAAGAGATAGAAGAAGAAGAAACTAAACAATATCAGAATCTCACAGTCGCAGCGGAATAAAATATAATAGCAACTATATATCTTTACACAAAATGAAATCTATAACTGTTTATACAACATATCATCAGAGTAACTCATACATCAATCATCACATAACAGACATACCATACAACATAGCAGCGGATATATATATAGGTACATATAATACGTCTCGAACTCCAGCTCCTCTCCTGCTCCATAGCAACCTATCCTGAACATATAATACTCGGTCTGACCCGAGCATTATAATGAAATAACACCCGAGTCAGTCTGGAATACCAGCTGATAATAATGCACACAATTGATTATTAAAGTTTCAAAAATCCTTTTGAAAACAAAAGCATCTCGTAAGACCACGCCACAAATAAACATGTCGGGTTTTTACCTTACGATAGCTAAAACTCTTTTTATAGAAATCCTCTGATATTATAATAGGGTCTATTTACAAATACTTATAAAATAGCCGAAATTGTTACATGATTAAATTCCAGCTACTAGCCACCGAAGTGGGTAATACAAACAAAACTCGTAAAAGGCTCGTAGGGAAAAATGGATTCCAACTAATGACTAGGCACTGGGGTACCACCTGTCACAGTACGTGGTCTAGATCACAGTACCGAGGACTACTCCCTTCGTCCCCTGCAACACAAGACCGGAATCACCTATGGGCAATTCCGAATAAGATCACCCCGCGGTTGGGATCAGCAACCGCACCACTAAGCCGAAATAAAAAGGAACCTCTAGACAGGGATGACCTTACTCTCCAGTGGGGGCTACCCACGAAGCCTTGCTGCATATCCCCTGATTTTCAGTCATTCCCGGTTGGTGAGGCTTGAGGCTTAACGTTACCTTTAGAACGTTTCACTTAGAATGCCCATCGTCCGCTGACGATGTCACGAAGCATTCGTCCATACAAGTCCGTCCCGGGTTCGAACGGAACCGAAGGCACTATTCCTACTACATCCATTTTGGAAATATCCTCAGGATTAGTAGCGACTAGCCCTTGCACTTCACTGCTCCATCTTCGACTCCGAAAAACGTTTATCGCACGAAAACGTACAAACCGGATCGAAGTGGTTTTCGAGAAATAAATCTCGATCCCGGTCTCTTCGAAACGATCAACGCATTTGTCCAATATTGATAGTCGGTGATTTAACTATCAATTTATATTCATAAACATCCATAACATCCATCACACAATAAATAATTCCCAAATTATTTATTTACCTCAAATATCTTTAAAAGATATATTACCAAATTTCCAAATCTCATTTGAAAACATTTCTCAAAATTCCTCCTTTACAAGGTAAATCATTTACCATATATTTCCATTGGAAATATCCAAGTTCAAAACATTTGTATTTAAAAACAGTTAAAACATTTTATACTGAAATATACTTTAAAATAGATAAATTTACTACTAATTATTTACTCAAAATATAAATTTCAAAATATTTAAAACAAAACTATTATATAAGATATAACTTGATTTAAAATAAGGTTTTAGTTACACTATATTTTAAAAATAGAGTTGTAAAAAGATTAATACTTATTTCAATATACTTAGGTCAAAACTAGCTTTTAAAACAAATCCATTTATAAACATAATTATTAAGATATTTATAAAATTTTACTATTGCTAATTTATAAATAATCACTTTAAAATAATAAATTTCAAAACATTCTTTAAGACCAGTTTAAGATTTTAAAACTTCTTTTTATAAAATCAATTTAAAACTCGAACTTGGATTTTCCTTAGGAAATCTCATTTCTACTAAATCATCACAGAAATCCTTCTCACGATTTCTGTCCATTTATTAAATTTAGTTTTAGGGTTTTATAACATAAATTTATTTCCCAAAAGTTCAACTAATAACATTTAAATTAATTATCATTCCAAATTTTAAAACTTCCAATTTACATTTTAAAATAGATTTCAGATTTTAATCCCCTTTTAAACCCATTATTTGACAATACCTTTATTTCTCTAAATTTGATTTATCAAATATAATTAATTTTGGATTTATAACTTATCCAGTAATATTCCTTTACAAATTTATTTCAGTTTTCCATCCAAATCAGGTTTCAAATATTTATATTCTTTTAATTTCTTATTTAACCCTTTCTCAATTTCTTTGAAACCCAATTTAATTTCTTTATAATTAAAACTGCAATTTTCTTTATAACTGATATTCTGGGTTTATAGTTTAAACCACAATATCACAATGCAATTAAATTCCAACTTATCAATCACAATATATAAACAGGCATAATCATCAATATAAAAATATTACTACATTGTGAGGAATCCCGTTGGATCCCTCCAACCTGTTTTCCCTGCATCCACAAACATTAGCACAACAGTATATATATCAATTCAATTTGATAATAACTAACATATTCAGCTAAACATCCAAACAAACAATCAATACTAGCTACCTACTTTACTAGTATCCAGATGTGAGTGAGAATAACTCACCTTGAGTTTCGGCGAGCGTTCGAAATTTAAATTAAACCGAACGATGTTCGATTTAACCTAAATTCCTACTTGCCCGGAATAGATCCGGATCTGCACCATCGCGTAGTTCGCGCTCCTGCGATTCCGGCGTATCCAATTTCGTCCGAATCTGAGTACGTATGAGACAGTTATGATTTTATAAAGTTTCAATTTGAATTTAAAACAAAATTCCCCCTTTTTTTTTATTACCAAAATATACGGCCCGCCCCTCTTCCCTTCCCCCTCTTCTCGTTCAACACGCGAACAAAAGCAGCCGACCCAACTCTCAACTAGGGCTCGAAATCTTCCGCCTCCATACTTGTCGATGAGTAGATCCAGAACCACCACCATGAAGCTCGCGACCTGCTCCACCTTCGGCCCTAACAGCTTCGAGCTCGGTCAATCATAGCCCTCGGGAAACGTGCACGAACGCACCCAATACTCGAGCAATTTCTGGCCCCCACGACGAGCTTCGTGACCGTCCACCGTATGGATATGTAGATCTCTTCATGATCTACAGTTTTCCTTTAGAAAGTTTTTGGAATTGAAGCCTGGATTGGAAGCAAACTCAAGACGAACGAAAACGAGTGTCGGCCATTGAAAATTATAACCGGCGGCCACGTTTTGAAGAGCTAGGGTTTGATATAATTAAAAGAATATATATGATAGTTTTAATAATATTTAATTAATAGAATTCTCAATTAAACCACTAATGCAAACGAACTCCAATTCTCACGATCCGACAGACTATCCTGAGGTTTTTCCGCGTTCCGGACACAATGGAACAGGTTTCGTAAGCTAATTAGGTCGTATGAACGAGTTACGGAATTAAACGTTCAATTTCAAATTAAATCGATTAAAACGATTTCGATGCGTTTCGAGCTGCCGGGGTCAAACGACAACTCCAATTGCTACGAAAATTGAAATCCGATAATAACTAACTATTACGGATCTAATGAAACTGGTTTCGTCGAATTCCGAGACTGTGCCCCGGAAGGCTATTTTAACTCGTCTATTAAATTAAGCGATTTTCAAAATTATCGAAATCACTCAAAATTTCCACGTTTAAAATTTTATTAACTTAACAATAATTCATATAACATTTATAAACATATTAAAAATCGTTTTGGCTCATTCCGGACCAAAATCTGATTAATTGCATTTTTAACAATATTAAATTCATTTTAAATTAATATAAATTCCCAAATATTAATTTATCAACTTTAAAATTCTTCCAAAAATCCAATAATATAAATTATGTCCCATTGAACTTAAAAACACATTTAAACATCATTTTACAACCATTCACATTTAATTTCCCAAATTATCTAAATCCAATATTCAATTATTATTATCCAATTTCCAATTTAATTTCCCGTATTTGAAATTTTGACTAATTTTATTAACTTAACCAAAGTCATATATCTCTAAATTCAAATTATAATTCATATTCAACATTTAAAATGAATTAAATGTTCAATTTGAATAGCTTAAAAAATACGGGATGTTACAATATTACATAAATTGGTAACATATAACACTTTTTACCTTTTCTTAATTTAATCACATTTATATGTTTGTTATCTACACACATATGTTACAACTACTAACACAACACAAATTTTATCCAGTTTCAATTTATTACATATTATTTCATCAATTAATATAACATTTAAATTTATTTCCTTATTTTTAAATATATAACAAATTATAGGTTAAATTATTACAATTACTTGAGATTACATTCAAATAGTCATCTATTACATTAATTTACATTGTTAAACTTCATTTTAGTTAGTTTTCTCATTCCTACATAAATTTTTATTTTCTTCCAACATTAAATTACATAATCTTATTTAATTCAATATTTTAATTACCGGAAAAATGCGGGTCGTTACACATCATTTCGGTTGAGTGACTCAAAGATGTAAATTCAGTCGGTCATTAATATTAAAGAAATCGACTATTAACGTTCACATGTCACCTTAGCTAGTGGTGTGATATTTTGGCTGAATTTATCACTTACACGTATTTTTGTTAAAATCCACTTTTACTTACTATAAGCGATACCTAGTAGTAAAGATTATTTGCACTAATTTTCTTGGCTAGTAATATATCACATTAGGACATAGGAAATTTGGTTTTGGGAAAATTTCCAACATTGTACACATTAAAATTTATCATCTAAAACAAAAAACCTTGATTGAATGATAATTATTATTATTAATTGCATTTCTATGGCTAAAGATTTTGAACTTTTAGTTGAGAATAGTTGACTGTGACACTAATCTCATATGACCGAGGAAGCAAATTCTCTGTTTAATAGTGTCTCGCTTCCAATGCTTCAACTTTGACCCTATTATATTCATTCAATGGACCTTGTGTCTTGATTTAACAATAATCAAAGTGGAATGTCTATTTTGAGAATCCATAGTATTCTTATCGCAAGGGAACTATGTAACATCGTTACATCAAGATTCTCTATTTGACTTTAGTTATATTAACTAACAGAGAACTCTCAAGTGAGTCACTCCATAGTTACCCAATTACTAACAATACATAGCTCTATGGTGGCCCTAGCAGATACGAGTAATACGCTTCTCAACATTTTTAGAGCGTTGAACACCCTAGTCTCAACCAATTTATAGACATCCCATCTCAAAATATCTTGACTAGGAATATTTAAAGTAATTTGTCAATTTAAACATGACAAATTTCTCATGCTTAAAACACGATGTAATTATTATCAAATAGCATATTATTTAAGGATTTTCTTTTTATTATACTTTAGATTAATTACTTAATTGATTATATCATAATATAACAAGTATATAATAGAAAGAAAAACATCATTTATTTTGAATAAGATTAGTTATCGAGTTTGAAATATTTAATAAATTACATAATTTCCTCTAGGGCATACTCTTAGCTCTATCAATCTCCACTTGAACTTAGGGTCAATTATGGAATCTTTTTCTAACTTCTTCGATCGGTTTTCTCAAAACCGATGTGTTGGTCCCTTATTGAATGTGTATGCTAATTTGTTATAATTATCTAATCTAGCAGTCAACTTTCTTTATTGCTGATAAACTGGCATTATTATGTGGAACTATTCAGAATATGTCTCTTGGTTTCTACCGAGCTTTAGGTAACGAAATGCATCATAACATTGGTATCATGCATCAATGTTTTGGTATTCTCAACATTTTTAATCGCCTCTAGCTCAGTTATAAATTTATCCATTTACACTTCTTTTGTTGCAGTGTTATTCATGGCAATGCACTCCGCTTTTTGTTGAATCAATCACTACTTATTGTTTGGAACATCTCCAACTTAAAATTCTTAACATAAGATTGTACGAGAACTTAGGATTCACACACTTCACTCGATATTACTTACGAAGTTCGAGCCCACGCACTTCTTTATAAGGAGTTTATTTTTTCCATAAATAATTCTCTAGTATTTCGCAAGTACTCAAGAATATTCTCAATTTTCATATAGTAATATTAATTTGTATACTTGCTTTATGTATCAAATATATTAGCAAAGTGTGATATTGTAGACAATTTAGCATGTATGTTAATTCATATTGCCAATGCATATGAAACCCATCTTAGATGCTCCATATTAAACAATTTTAATATCGTGTCTGCATACCATTTAGGATAATCCTAATAACCTTTTATACTACTATAATGATGTCTTTCAAATCTAATATCGAGTGTTAAACAAGCAAACTACAATGATTTTATCTTATGTGCATCGTTAACAATCATAAGTTTGCTGCTTACTTATAGTTTTAGAATTGGACCTATTAATATTCTTTTTTACAAACACACTTTCCTCTACATTTTGACTAAAAATCATACTATCTGATTTCTTTATCAAAATAATTACTTAGCTCTGATGCTAATGGGATAATCATATCACTCCTGAGACTACATCCAATAACCAACAGACTCAGAATTGCTTCCACTAACGTCGAAACACTTTGGTCATTAAACGCAAATAACATAGTCTAAATCATTACTTAGAATTTCAACCTAATGTACTAGAACTCAAAATTATATCAAGTGATAATTTTGTGAGCAAAATCTTAATTAACTTATGCACACTGAAAGATGTATCTGTTAGTTAATTTAAAAACATAAAACTTGCATTTTTATTCTTTCCAAAATAGCTTACTATATTTTGACTACATACTTTTTTTTCTAGAAAAAAAACACTACGACTGATGGCATATCCCTTCGGGTACAACCATCAAAATCATATCTTGATAATGTACTTGGAATCCTTTTCGAATCCATGCATAATGCCTATAGTTCAATAATCTTAATGGTTTTTTGACCATTGGGGAAATTCTTTTCTTGACATTAATAAGAAATCAATGTTTATTTGTAATGCGTAAGAGACCTTATTAGACATTCTAATTAGTTGTGTATGTTTCGGTTTGGTCAATTTCATTCCATCCTATGTACTCAGTTTTATCTTTGGATCATATCCAAACCTATTTTAGTGCTAATAATTTCTAAAAGAAATCCCTTCATCATGAAGCTGGTGTTTTTTGAAGCTACAATTGTTTCTCACTGCAATGGAATAGATATACGTATGCACTTTATTATAAAAAAGCAGATTTGGTTTTAGGTTTAAGAACTTTATATTCCTTACATAAATTTTTCAATCAACATTGATCGATCCTAAAATGCTTTGGTTTAGTTCACCAAGATCCTTTATGGGTATATTACGTACAGCATCTTGACCCATGCAAACAGTGAAATCGTTGATCTAGGATTTATATGGGTTGTTTCATCAATTTTTATCTTGTATGATTTTGTAAACTTTGTTTTAGATGAACTTGAACAAAATTTTATGTACTTGCTTTTATGTACTCGACCATATAGAAAGTAGTTAACTTATTTTTACTCATTATTAATTGTATTTTGTTCAACAAAATCTTATTATTTCTTATCAGTACATCATTATGTGCTATAAGGACACGTGAATTTTGAGATTGAATACTTATTCATTTATAGGCACATTTGGAATTGTTTTCCTACGTACCTGCCTATTTGATCAAATCAAAATTTCTTATTTCCTTTGCATATTATGCTTTATATTTTTGTTTTATATTTAATTAATTGATCATAAATACATTACTTGTATATCAAATACAAATGTCCTTTTTATGTTAATGTGATTTAATGAAGTAGGTGGAACTATTTTTGGTATCATTAGACTTTTTGAATGCATATATCTTTATGTATCAATATGAAGAGTTCACCAACTCTTATGCTTCTTCCTCTAAATGAGTGCTTTGTCCTTAATTCGATAATAATTGTAACAGATTATAAATACTTCTATGTTATTTAGCTAATGCAAAAAATAACATCATTCTAGTTAATATATTGCATAATGAATATTCAAAACGTTCATAATAAAAAAAACCTAATTTTAATATTATCTCTTAATAATATTTTGTATATTTATGAAAAAAATTTGTATCTTGATACCTCTGTTGATAAGAATTATATTGCTTGCTCCTACTATTTCTGCCATTAGTATAATAACTTATGTAAAACAAAGTTTCAACTACATATTATGGGTTATTTATTTATTTTACCTTATTTAGTTTACAGTTGAGAGTTATCGATAAGTATCTTAAATTCATAGAAATAACTTTTATGAAAAATATAATTGGAATAAAAAATACATTTCTGGTTCCATATTAAGTATCTACTAGAATTTTATATAATTCTCGTTATCGGTATCACTCCATGATACAGAGTTGAATATTCACTCTCTCATTCCAACTGCTTCTAACTTACATCCACTCTTGTACATTCATTTTTATTTTTTAAATGGTCAAACCATTCGAAAAGAAACCTATTTTGTAATCAATTAAATTGAATACAAGATTTCACATTTCTCTTTATTTGCTTAATTCCAATGAACTAATTTCATTAAACTTTTGCACATTACGAACTACGATCGTTCATCTTATAATATTTATATGTGGTCAAATACGAATCAAATATCCATATTCCTGTTTTGCTAATAGCTCAAAACTCATGGAATAATATAAGGTCTTAGGCAAATAAACACTTAAGCGACCAAGTTATAAAGCTTTTAGTAGTGTATTGTAAGGCTCTTGCATGGTTCTTAAAGAAAATATATGTCAAAAGATCTACGACAAGTGCATTTTAAATTTCATTGTCAACCTTTAATTTTGTTCATTTGTATATCTTAGTTGGTAAACATTTTATCAATATCTATTAGTTGCAAAAATTTATTGACGTAAATTATTTTAACTTATATGGAAAATGTTTTTACAATATCAGAAATTATTATTTTATTTGTCTAACAAGGATTCCACTAGATTTTTAGGTTTCTCAAACCTAAGGAAAAGTATTGAACTTATTCAATTTCTCTAGTGGGTATTAAGACTTGCTTGCCTTTGGATTCTAACCTTGAGTGTGTTCATCTAATCATATGCTAACAAGCATTGTAAATTCATAATCTTTAATTTATTTGTTTGACGAAATAAATTTATGGAACAATGTACTTCTTTTAAAACACCCTCGTAATTCAAGTGTCAAACACATCTAAAATCATACTATACATGCTTTATATATGTATTCATTCCTTAAACTTAATTTAGGTTTCTAAATGTTCCACCTTGTTTATTTAAATCATTTTTTATTTTATTTTATTTTAATTACTTAAATTATATTTAACTAATTTAACTAATTATTTAATTAACATTTCAGTTGATTTAATTTAAATTTCCACTATTGAATTTTATATTTTCATCTTCAACAATTTTAGGATGAAGATAAACTATAACATTTATAGCGTTATATGCATATATCATTATACACATCTATAATTTAATTTTAATTAATTTAATTGATTAAAACAAAATTTTATTATAATAATATTAATTAAACTCAAAATTTTATCTTCATTTACCTTGAAATTTTTAAGAAAAATGTACACATATCTTATATATGTTTTAATTCGATTAATTAACTATTAATTAATTAAATAATTGAATTAATTAAATAATCAAGATAAATTTTTTGAAGTTAATCTAAAACCTTCTCAAAACAAATTTTGAAAAGTTTATAACATTTATAAGATGTATTCTAAGTTAACTTTTAAATTTAAAATATCTTTTAAATTTTCAAAACATATTTTAAAGTATTAGCCTAATGCCCAAAATCAGTTTAGGCTTTTATATTAGGGATAACATCTAGGCTTACTTCATCCTATGGGTCAGGCTAGTAGACAAGTAGGGCATACTACACGATTACCCTGACCCAACCTTCGAAACTACCATTGCACACACCCTACTAAATGGGTTGGCTTTAATCAGTTAGCCCTAACATTGCTAAATTAGAATACATAGACTATTTATTCCTGATACTATTGAAGTAACCAGGCTAGTAGAAAGCAAGTTAAATGGATAAATTTCAAAATGTTTTCTATATGATATTAGTTCTTTCTATGAAGCCTAAATGGATTTTAGATCCAATCTAAAATATTTTAAATAAAATATTCACTTTATTTAATATGCTAAAAAAATTGATCTAAGTTTAAATGTATGACTGTATCAATACACTCGTGTATGTTACATTTACATGTTAAAGTTAATTTAGAGTAGGAAACTTTTTGTTTCTCTCTTTTTAATTGAAGAAAGAAATCTTTCATTTATCTCTTTTTAATTAAATTGATCGATCTGTTAAATGTCGATAATAATGTGACAATCCATACCTTCCAACACACCGATCCAAAACCTAAGGCGACTTTCAAACTCGCATCATGCTAAGAACTATGAGCTATTAGGATTTAAACATTACATAGACTAAGAATATAAGGATAAAATCTAAGATATTATACACTTTCAGATCTCATAGTGGATGGATGTAAAATTTAAATACAAAAAATGATCATCTCAGAAAACACAGTCTCAAAACATACATAGTCATAATCCAGAGTTTGTGGAAATACAACATATAATCTGATAAGTAGTAAATACGATAAATAGTTACATAGAAAGTAACGGAAAGTAATAAGCAATGCCAATGCCAATGCCAATGCCAATGCCAGTGCCAAGCTCTCCTCTCTACTTACTAGACTTCCAAGCATATAGTAGTGAGTCCATCGACCGGTCAAAGATGATTTATTTTATTTTTCATTCTCTATTAATAATCATTCTCTTTTAATTATTGCTCTCTGTTAATTAAATCAACTTCTACTTTGTTAATCAATAGTTTCCAATGTTCTCAATTCAAGTTTATAACCATTTCATAAGTATGTTTAGCATCAAATCAAATTAAATCGGGTTTAGAATCAACATGGTATTGATATATCAGTCTATATTCAATTTATCAACAAGAGTGTGTTTAACCTAAATCAAATTTTACCTAATAGATTTACTTTAACCTAATTTTGGATTAGATGAGGATCATCTTCAAATGGGTTAAGTTCTTATTAAATTTCCAATCTGTTACATTCACTAGATAAACAATGTTTCCTATTAGACTAAACCAATTCTAGATCAACCAAAATATAAATAAACTTAATTACATATAAATCATCATATTACTTATGAACCTACTCACCTCATATTAGCTTCCCCCTCCTTGATTCATGTTGAACTACCTTTTCTTCGACCTGTTAATCTCTTCGTTTTTTAATTGATTTTGTCTTTAATTTATTTCTATAAAAACTTTTTTAGAGGAGATAGATACTTGAAGAAGAGAAATAATTCAGACATACTGTTAGTGAGTGATTAGGGTTTGATTTAACATCCTATTAGCTACATAAAAAAATAACAACCAGTGTTTAATATAATTAAATCTCGGCCATTAGACCTAGGCTAACCGTAGCCGAGGGCCCACCGGTCGACTACTTAGTTTTAGGCAGTCGACCGCAACGTGTCGATTGGCCCCAACTAGGGTGCCGAGCGGTTGAGTCACTGAAGTTAATTACTTTTAACATCCTGGTTTCTTAATTATTTTTCATACATACATACATACATACATACATACATACAGACATATATATATATATATATATATATATATATTCTAGTTATTTTTGAATTCAAATCTTTAAACTTTAGTCATTTTCGTATGAACTTAGACTAAGAAACTTTATATATGAAAGTTCTCCATAAAATTGCTATGAATTCAACGGTGCAAGTATTGTAGCTGAATTTGGACGTTTGCGAAAATTCCTTTTTCCCTTGTTATATTTAATGTAAATTTTTTACTAAACTTTTGATTAGTTTTTATAGGGTGTTACAAATGTAATTTATGCACAACATAAACTATAAGTATATACAAAGATACTCTAGTTTATACTGTTAAGATCTAATAAGCAAGAAGTGTATATAGTTAATATGACTATACGTAGGTGTTGGGGTTTACACTTTAACGCATCTCTTTCTCTTTTACGTAAGCCTTTTTTGCCTAGGGTTTTTATTAAAAAGCATACATGACAAAAGATGTATAATAGTTTGCAAATATATACACGCATAGAAAATGTATATAAATTACATTTAGTAAACTTAAAAAGTTTGAAACTTAAAATTAACATTATGAATTAACCTTCTATTAGGGAAAGGTTTGAAATCAAGGATTACATTAATGTAACCATATTATTATTTTGAATTAGGGAATACAAATATGTTTCCATATAGCATGTTATATTTTAGGTCTTAAATTAACTTATTTACGCATACATCTAATTTAATATGCGTGTGTGTAGATTTACTAAAAGTAAAGGCAACAATATTGATTCTGCAGGTGTGGGACAATGGAAAAAGGTTTCAAGATCTGGTAGCAGACCCCGGTTCGAAACCTACCTTGCACTCATTTCTTAAAGAATTAGAATCTGATGGTTTTAAATGCCCTAAGTTGAAGCAGACATGCACGATTTAATTACTCTTAGGAGTTTACCAGTCTGCCAAGTTCTCCCAAGTTCAGTTCAAAAAAGGCAATAATATTAAAACAAACATTTTAATTAGAGGAGGAACAATAGATGTAAACTTTTACACAATATTATATATTTCGAAAGGATATAAAGATGTCGGATTTTACATAAAAGTCCATATATGATTACAAAAAACAATTTCTCCTTTTTTTATGAAAATAATGCTTAAAACAAATGTATTCAAAACAACAATCAATGTAACAAAACAGACTAGTTATCAACACAAACATAAATGATTAATATAAACATAGTGGAATATTATAAAGATGGTTTAATATCAAAATTAGTTTTTTTTCAAAACAAAAAAAGGAAAAACAATAAGGATTCTGACAACATGGCATACGTAAATTCGTGACAGAGTATTCATGTAAACATGGATCAACACCAAGGATTGAGTGCGAAAGCACTAGCCCTGTTTATTAAGGTAAATAAAATAGAAAAAGCAATAGTAGATTATAGAAAAACAAAAGGAACCAGAAAATTTTCATAGTGGTTCGACTGTTAATAAAGCCAACGTTCATATTATATCTTTTTATTAACTGGCAGGTGTTATAAGTGGAACCAGATTAAAATATAATTGAATCTTCCAAGTTAGATCAAGTCACAAGTGCAAGAGTGCACTGGAGAATCACAGTGAACCCCTAGGTGAATGTTATGTGGGAGGAGAAGAGTGAAAAATAGTTTCTGCATAATTTCAGTCGCCAGTCCAGAAGATCCTATTTATATTACAGGTAGGATTGCATTTATAAGGGTTGAAGAGCATTTGCCTAGGTCGCTTTGCTAGAGACCAAAATCAAATGATACGAAGGTGCTTCAAAAATTTCATAGTGACCTGACTTAATATGATGAATTGCCGGCAATCCATGCAGTAAGAATTTTCTTAGATCGTTTCACTTGGGTTGTGTTTCTTGCCTTATGTAGATGCTCTCCATGTAATTCGGTAAACAGTTGCCCTGTTTTGATGGTGACTCGTATACAAGTTGCATTGAAATATGACTGGCATTAGATGAATGCTTACTTTTTCGAACTAGTTTGCTTAAAATGCCATGAAACTTTGCAGACATCCTTAGAAAAGATATTGGATCATCATGCAAGAAGTTTAGAGAGTCCATGAGCAAGCCTTTTGCATTGCTAGCGATCCATTGATGATGGATTGCTAGCAATCCATCACCTTAATTTGTTTTAACTTCTTTCTACTTGGGTCTTTCTCTCCCATTCCTTCTGGCCTTTCGGTTGATTCTTGAGTTGTTTTGACATGTCATAGATGTTCTAACTTCCTTTTAATTCTACTGGACTGAAATTCCGGTTAAGATCTGCCCTCCAAATTATGCTTTTGTTGGAAACAATGTGTGCTCTGCAAGTAATTGCTTTTGAGTTCCCATTCGTTAAGTTTAATTGATCATAATGAAGCTATAATGCGAATTTGGCTTTGGCTATTCAGTAATTTGTTGAGTTCCAATGTGAGTCATCGTTGCTTGTAGTGATAAATCAATTTGAATCTCATAACTTTCCAACTATTTGCAAACAACACTTATATCATACTTGACGACTTTGGAGAAAATTGATTGAGACTTAATGGATCACTAGCGGCCCATAGTCCATGGAACGCTAGCAATTCAAGGACTTAGTAGAATTTTTCATACAATCTCCTACTTAATTTCATTCGAGCTAACCTTTCAACATTTCACCTATTCCATTGCGAACCTATCCATTTGCCTTGCAACCCGATCCAAACGCCTTCAAACTTTAAACTCACTCCTACTATCGCAATCGTTGATCGTTATAACCGAAGCTTCTTGCCAACGACCCCACTTGACTTCACTATCATCTTGAGATAGCCTTTGGTGCATGACCTGGATCGCCGCCGACCTTGCCCACTTTGGATTGCAAATAATTTGAGACTGACAATATTCGCCTTCTGACTTGAGGTTGGTAATGTGGAATTTGGCATTTATTTAGCAATTTTGTGATGATGTTGTGTTGGTGATGGATGCAATGGAGAATTCATGTTGATTGCGGCTTTGTGGAAGAAGATAGTAAATGGAGTCTTGAACTTTTCAAGGAACGAAGTCTGGGTTTTGCCTTAGTGCTTGACATGTTTTGCTCTCTTCATCCATAGAGTCAGAATTAACTTGCACTAAGTTACAACATTAATCTGGCACAACATCTTGAGGATTGATTTTAGTTTTTCTATAAGGTGATAATAACTTAGGATAGCGTCTCATATGAAGCTCATGATGTTGTCATTTTTCAGAGAACTAAAATTGACTTATGCTGAGAATTTTCTACTCAGTTCGGACCCATTGATCTAAAGTTTCTCACTTTGGATTGGTCCTGTCATTGCATAGTCGGTGTACTGGAATAGGAAAAGCTTTTCATGTCACTTCAGATAGCGGATCCATTGTCGATCATTGAGTGGTAATGGGTAAGTGTAGGAGACGTAACTTTAATGAATGATATGAAAAGTTCTTTTCTTTCTTCGCTGCGAGTCAAATATCTACACAGATAGAGCGGTTTTAATGTTCAGGACACCGAGCCCATCGCATATAGATAATACATTACACTTGCCCTAATCGATGCTTGAAATCCGATAAATCAGCATAAATCGATATGCTTTGGAACTCAAGTGTAAAGCATAAGGGGACTTTTAGTTATAAATAAAATTACCTAACTGCGTTAGTTACAAGTTCTATTGTATAGAATGAAACATCCGTCATCCCATTGTAAATCTAATGAAGGAAGTACATCAGTCGCAGAAGTTGAAGTGACATCAGTTATGCCTTCACAAACAATTTCAGCAGCGCCTACTTCTTCAGAAGCGCCAGCTGAATACGGTCAATTGGTTCTAGTTTTTCTGGTTGTAGATCAAACTCCTCCAAACTTAGAGTTTTACTCAACCCTTTAGAGACAACTTCCTCCGTGATCTCTGCTAGAGTTCTGCATAACATTTGTTTAAATGGTTGCATTCTAGATGATGATGTATGACTTCTACTAAAAAAAGAGCTTGCTCATATGCCACCTTTGGGGTGCATCGTCTTCCACTAGTACATATTCTTGAATGGGGTAGTGCCTCCTTCAATCACTTCTTGAGAGAGACTTTTTTGAACTTGGGAATTGCTCCCTTTCCGATTCACCCCAACGGATACGCCATTTTTACTTGTCTTCACGTTATACTTATGCAGATTTTCAATCCTGCCCTAAGCTTTGATGAGTTTAGATATTTCCTCTCCTTAAAGAAGAGATATAAATGTCCATCCCTTGTGATCATTGAGTATAAAAAAACCGCAAAATCATGTTGCAGCTTCATTGTAACCTATCCCAATTCAAGAACCGATATTTTATCGTTAGGTGTCCGGAGGGAATTAATTGCCTTAGGATGACAGGGGGTAAGTCTTCTCTTTTACTAGTTGGGATTTAATATGATGATGCAGGATTATTAATAGGATGAATATTCCTTACTGTTATTCCAAGGACAAATAAAGATCCATCATTTGATCGCGTCTTTCATATTTTGAAGCCAATAGACGCTAAAGAGTGACCGATCTAGTTTTTACTAATGGATGAAAATTTGTTTCGGTATGGGTTGTTACGTCCCGGGGGATCAGCTATAGCTGTTGAAGTTCCATCTTCTTCCTGTTCTAGGGTTCGAACACCCACCACTTTTTCATCACACGACTCCAAAAAGGGTGATCTACCAAAAGGAGAAGGTCCATTCGATAGATCAGCTAAAGAAATTGATAAAGGAAAAAGTGTTATGGCCAGAGCTAGTTGCACGATTAGGATTCCTCCGATTCCGAGGGAAGGAGAAGAGGAGTTCAAGGAGTGTGAGGGCAGGGCTATGGTGATCACAGAAAAGGAGGAGGGTGAAATTGAGAACAACAACAACTATGATTCCTCCTCTAATGATGAGGAATTTGATGCAAGTTCTAGTGAAGGAAAATTTGAATGAAGCGACGAAACTCCAGGAATGAGTTCTATTCTCTCGTATTTGCCTCCCCAAGAGATTTATGCTAAAGATGCTCCCCCAACAACCGAACAATTTCATGGTTTCTACCTAAGGAAACCGATATAACTTTGGAGACTTGAGCATCGTTTATGTTGATATCGACTAACTCATAGGAAATGATTTCGAGTTTGAAGGCCTGTCTTTTCGCCCAGGTAATGATGCGTCTAGAGTTAAATCGATTCCCACTATGGTGGCTCCCCAATCCAGTTGGTGATGTTGTTTTAGGCTGCCTATGACACATTACACATTTCATTAGAGTCACGTACACTTACATATGGATTATTTGAGTTCATTTTCTATCGCTAAGGTCTTTTTGTTTTGTTTTTTGTATCAGGTACCATGAGAGGTTGTGAACTCTATGAGGACCTTAAACAGTTTATTGATGCACAACTCTGGTCAAGATGGACATGAAGACACCATCAGCCCTGAGAAACTGAGGAAGATTGAAGGAGAAGGGATGATTCTGAAGTCGAAATTCATTGTCGAGATGACAAAGATCGAGGTAGAGTTTGTAGGAGTCGTTATGAGAAATGGAAAGCTACGACCAATTAGGAAGAACCATCCAAGAAATCGAAGGTAGACCATGGTTCTTGTCACGACCCGAAATCCAGCGTTCAAAAATCGACATCAAATACCTCACTTGTATTTGACTGCCGGTGATTCGAACGTCAAATTTCAGTTCGGATGGAGCTTATAACAACATTAGATGAATACAACAGCGGAAACAAAATGAATATCATAAATCAACATGGGAACAACATGGTACAATATCCAATATAACAGCAATCCCAAATATCAGAGTGATACAAATATGATACAACCATAATGAAACGACAGAACTTCAACGAGCTTCCAACATACTTCAACTATGAAAAAGTCTTCAATAACTTTAAAACTTCAAAAGATTTCCAAATCCAAAGCTTCCAAAATCCAAAAAACATCCAAAAGACTTCAAAATCCAAACTAGCTCCAAAAATACGGATAACCTGCTTCTAGGCTACCCGTGTGGCAAAATTATGGGCACCCAGAGTTCAGGAAAGGAACAATAAACTCTGGGTCGGTAATGGGACTGGTATGAGTAAACAAAAACGGTTGTTTGAAATAAAAGCATTTTATTCTTATCAAAAGAAAAATAAAAGATTTGAAAGAAATTCGCAATGCTTCTTTTTTAAAATGAAACTGCCATAAGGCCTCCCACCACACACACAATGCAAACGCAGACTTGGAGGAGATTTCTCCTTATGAAAGTAAAAAATGCTTGATACGGGAAAGACACTTTTAAATATTATTATTAGTGCATAGTGTGAAAACATTTCCGAAAGTATAATATAAATCTTAGCCAGCATACGTACCATTATAGTATGCCTACTATAGCTACCATGTTAAATGGCAGGTTATACAACTAAAACCGTAAATAGCTCGTATTAGATGATTGGATTACCAACTAATGGTCGGGCAAAGGAACTTCCCATATAAAATAAAATGGAACGCCTCTGGAGGGGCGTCCCCGGACCCTAACCGGATCTCTGCTACACAAGGCCGGGTTACCTCTGTAACTAGGTAACAACTTACATGAGTATGCCACCTCCCGGTCGTTACCAACCTTTATCCGAAGCGCTTCTCAACCGACAACCACAAAACAATAAGTCTGCTGCAACCACAAAGTAAGTATCTGGGCTCCATACCATGATACCACTTATAATCCAGAAGGAAATGGACATACCCTCAGGGGGTGCTACCCCCAAATAACCTTGCTGCCACGATTCCTGTTTCGACCATAACCGGGTTGTGAGGTTCGACGAAGCCTCGTCCACAAAGCTACGCTTTTTCACCAAGCCATGCTTCGATCAACAAATGATCAGCAACACTCAGCATGCCACACTACCAAATTGGGAGTATATTACTAACAACCTTCAACTACATAACCTCTGAGCTTGTACGTCTCAGAGAAGGGTGTTAAGCTAAGAGAATAAATTCCCCGCCACCAACAGTTATGTATTTGAAAGAAATCAGCTTTATATCTCAGTTTGTAATGCTAGACATACAATCCATACAAGTCTGTTCTGGGTTCAAACAGAACCGAAGGCACTTCCGAAGAAGTCATTGCAATCCGGGCATCCACAATTCCGATCGAACTCCCCATCACATATGAAGATCTCTATACCAGAGCAACTCAGTGCAGAGTCATTCGATAGGTTATCCTATAGTTCTCGAAGACGCCCGGTCTTCACCACCGGTCTTCAATTGCTATCCATTTCGTCGTATCACATATTCGGAATGGGTTATATGACACAAAGGTCCTCTCCCGGCTAATCTGAATAGTGAGCGTAAATTTTAAAACATGTGGATATGTCATTCGCAAAGATTCACGGTGCGATGTGGGTTTCGGATAACCAACTGGCATCTGACTCGCTGTCGCATCGAAATTCAAGTGTCGTTTTACAGCCAAAGGGTTTTTACATTCACACAGAAGTATATTCATCACAGATATCATAGTTTGTCATAAAGCAATTCATATCACATATCATCATAGTTACAATCAGGGATATCAATCAATACACATCATACAATAGTTATCAATCATATACGACTAAGATGAATCGATCGTGAGATTTAAACCAATTAATCACATAATTAGTTTCATTAAATGATTCTTTTAACTAACTTCCCAAATTAATTATCTTAATTAATCATAACCCCAATTTATTAAAGATATATACATTTAATCAAGTTATATTTAATTACATCATAAAATTTATTAGTAAACATTTAGTAATCAATTTTATAATTAGAAAGATATAATTTATTTAAAACAAAATGAGCTGAACATTAAATTTTTAGTATTTAAAATATTGGGAAAACTTGATCAATCTTGTTTAATAAATTTAATCAAAATCTCATCCCTTTCGAAACTTAATTTAAATATATCTTTAAACTTAATACATTTGAACTTGATTGAATTTCTTTATTAAACTTAGTTAAAACATTTACTTTTATTAGTTAAAATTTTAAACTAGGAAATACTTTCCAAACTTAAATTTGGTTCATTTTCAACTTAATATAAACTTTGAAATCCTAGAAACAAATTTTCTTAAAAACTGTAGCTTAGCCACTACAGACCCAAGTCAAACAAAAGAAACCCGAGCATTCACGATAACCACTTCGAGTCTTCCCTGGAATTTCCTCCTACTTGCTTCGAGACTTTCAAAATTTAACCCGTGTGACACTTTATTTCAAAATTTTGTTAGATATAAAAACCAAACCCGACACCATGCTTATTTGACACGAGCGCACCTTCGAGTTTCCACCCATTTCCCTCGTGTATTGCTTCGAGTTCTCCCATGTCTTCCCCAATGTTCTCAACTGACATGCAAATGAGCACGTACACGTGCACGGCCACCTTTTCCATCGCTGATGGGTGCTGCGGCCACCCACGAGTCGCCGTGCATTCCTAAAACAATCCAGTAACCAGAATTTTGAAGAAAATTCGAAAAGGAGAAACTTGGGTCCTTCATTCCCAAACCCATCAGAATGCCATTGGGAAAATTCGCTTTGCGCCGACGCCAAAGATCACCAGAGGCAGCGTATCTCCGTCGCGAGCTTCCCATGTCACTCATGCCTCTCCACCACCCAGTCTCACCTAGTCCGATACACCCAAGACAACAATTTTTGCTAATTACTGATCGATGCAGAAACAAGGGGTAAAACCCTAATTAGATCTCGTCTTCATTCCATAATGATTTAAAAAATCCCTGAGCATTTTTCTCAAGCTTCCCTAACCCCCAGCAAGCTTTACCCAAGATCGCCCGATGAACTATGTTTCTAATCATCAGAATTTGCCTAGAAATTCGAATATGATCATCATTACTTTACTAAATGAATACTTGCTTAAAAAATTTGTTTGACTTTCAAAAATCATTATTTTTGATAAGCTTCCAGATAGTATATTTAAAATTTAAATTTACGAAGTTTGAATTTTTACATATTTTACACTGTCACTGTGTTTTCCTTTTGTTCCAGGTTCTAAATCCTGAGCAATATCTTTTCAGATGTTTAAACTTTCAATTTAAATAAATTCAACACATTTTTTCTATGATACTTAAATCTTACACAACTAGAATCAAAGAACTTGGATTCTTGATAGGTTTCATAAAAAAAAGAAAACCTGTAACTAGAACAGGGTTGTCAACATGCACAGGTAAATGCATAATTCATTCACAAATTTTTGTTGCATGCAAACCATATTCAACCTGCATACATCACATATTCAATCAATCAGATAATAATCAAGTTTCTGGAAAAGTTTACTCACCTTTTTTTAGCAGAGACAGTTCCCTGTTTTCAAAAATTTAAAATCTAGAACTCTTCTTTTTTTCCTTCTTTTCCTTCTTCTTAGCTTGATTTCGTTTTGAATTTTTATCTGCAGCAAATTTTGTGTGAACTTACTTAAGTTCTGATGGATTTAACTCACTCAATCTTTTAACAAAAATTTAAAATTTAAATTACTTACAATACTTTTTTTTTTCTGAACAGGGAAAGAAATTTGTGGCCTGCACTCTTTAAGCTCTGTGTTTGCTGTTTTTTTTTCTCTTTTAAATTGATTCCTGAACTTTCCTAAACCTTTGAAACTCTTGCTTGATTCTATAATGTTGGTTGAAGATTGGAATTATCCTTCCTTTGGCTTGAGATATTAAGTGAAGGATGTTATAGATTTAACAAAATTTTCTGGAAATCGTTTCTGGTTTCAATTGTTGAGGAATTGTGTTTTTTTTTTTTATGATCTCTTCTTTTTATGATGTGAAGATTTAACAGAATTTTCTTTTGAAATGAAAAAAAAGAAGACAAATGACTTATAAAATCTTATTTTATTTCTCTATAACTTTCTTAAGTAAAAGAAATAATACAAATGACACTTGTAATTCCTTTCTTCCTTTGAATTACATTTGTCACCATAGCCCTTGTTAACTTTAACACTTGTAATTAAAAAAATTCTTATTTTATTAACCTAATAATTTGCATTATTTAAATTGTATTTATACTTACATTTTCCCATTAACAAATATTAACTTTATATAAATGCATATTATTAAAAAAAACAATGGTTTTGAATTTTTTAAATAGATATTAAATAATTCTCATAGATATGTATATATAAATGCAAATTATTTTACTAAAAACATTTATTTTTTAAAATTTAAATTCAAATTAAAAAATCAAATTCAATATTCAAATCTACCCATGTATGCACACACACATACATACATACATATATATATATATATATATATATATATATATATATATATATATATTTACATATATGAATAAAAGTTAAATTCAAATGATTTTAAAAACTTTTAATATTTCAAATTATTAAACTTAAAAGAATTTTGAAATCCTTATTCATTTAAATCATCATTTATTTATTTATTTTAAAACTTTTTAAATTTTATTATAAAAGTTCAACATTTACCAATTTTAAATAGATAAATTTTGGTACGTTACAGATTTCCCACCTTAAGAAAATTTCATCCTCGAAATTTGAAAGAGAGAGAAAAGCAAACAAAGAATATACGAATTCAGAAAAGAACAGAGAAATGGCTTACTAATTTAAGCCGAGATATCCACCCTGCATTTGGGATAAGATTTTTACATGCTGTCTTCTGTCTCCCAAGTACAGTCCTTTGGATCTCCACTCCATTGCACTTTAACCAGTTTCACAATTTTGTTCCTTAATTGCTTTTCGTCCCAATCCAAAATCTTAATTGGTCCTCTTTTAACCGCTAGATTCGGTGTGATTTCCAGATCTTGCTGTGCTGCCTCTTCGATAATACTGTCTGGATCGTGCACGTACTTTCGAAGATGTGAAACGTGAAATACATCGTGTACGCCAGATAACCAGTTAGGTAGTTGCGTTCGATATGCTAGAGGACCAATCCTTTCCAAAATAGAAAAAAGACCAATGTGTTGCAGAGCCAATTTACCAGTTTTCCAAAATCTTAACACACCCCGCATTGGAGATACTTTGAGAAATACAGAATCTCCAACTTGAAATTCCAAATCTCTTCTTCTGCGTTCGTAATAACTCTTTTGGCGACTCTGAGTAGTTATTAACTTTTTCCGGATAAAATCAACCTTTTCAATGGCCTCCTTAATCATGTCTGGTCCAAGAACCCGTCTATCACCGGATTCAATCCAGCATGCAGGCGATCGACATGGTCGACCATATAAAGCCTCATAAGGAGCCATTTCGATACTGGCTTGATAGCTGTTTTTATATGAAATTCGACCAAATGTAAATAGTCCTCCCAAGAACCACCAAAGTTGAGAATACAAGATCGTCAAAGATCTTCAAATATTCGATTTATCCTTTCTATCTATCCATCAGATTGTGGATGATAAGCAGTCCTAAAGTTCAGCTTTGTTCCCAATGTGGCTTGAAATGCTTCCCAAAATCTACTAGTGAAGATCGGGTCATGATCACTCACTATACTACTCGGTATACCATGGAGACAAACAATCTCTTTGATATATAGCTCAGCTAAACTTGCTGCTGTCCGAGTGGATTTCACTGGAATGAAATGGGCCGTTTTGGTTAGACGGTCCACTATAACCCAAATTGCTTCGTTTCCCTTCTTAGTTCATGGCAATCCGTCGGTAAAATCCATTGATACCTGATCCCATTTTCACTTGGTACTTCAAAAGGTTGAAGTAAACCAGCCATCTTCTTTTGGTCGCTCTTAATTGGCTGACAGGTAGCACAACGACTTACATATATAGATATATCTCTTTTCATTGTCTTCCACCAGAAGGTTCTTTTAAAATCACGATACATTTTGTTGACTCCTGGATGGATACAAAGTTTGGACTTGTCGCATTCATCCAAAACTTCACGTTTTATTTCAGGGATATCAGGCACACATAACCTGCCTTTCAATCTTATAACTCCACTATTATCAATTCCAAAATTGGAATCCTCCCCTCGACGAATCCTTTCATAGATTCCCTGGAAAAAATTGTCTTCTTTCTGTTTACTGGCGATTTTCTCAAGTAGAGTAGGAGTGATAACGAGATGAGCAAGAATAGCGTGCTTTCTACTTAAAGCATCAGCAACCACATTGGCTTTACCAGGTTTATATAGAATATCTAGGTCATATGACGCTAGAAATTCTAACCATCGTTGTTGTCGTAGATTCAAATCTTTCTAGGTTAAGAGATACTTTAAAGATTTGTGGTCAGTGAATAATTCAAAATTTTCATCTAAACAAGAAAGATTTATTTAATATATATTAAATTAAGTTGAATTTAAAATTTCTTTTAGAAATGATTAAGGAGATTCTTACGCAGAAGATAATGTCGCCAGATTTTTAAGGCGAAAACAGCAGCCAAAAGCTCCAAATCGTGTGTTGGGTAATTTCTTTCATGCGGGCGTAATTGCCTACTCGCGTAGGCAACTACTTTCCCATTCTGCATTAGCACTGCACCAATCCCATCACCACACGCGTCAGTATAGACAGATAAGCCTTGGTTTCCGTTAATGATAGCGAGAACATGAGCAGTGGTTAATCTCTTTTTCAACTCCTGAAAAGCTTCATCACATTTTTGAGTCCAATTAAACTTGGCATTCTTCATTGTTAGCTTGGTCGATGGCTAGCAATCTTAGAAAAATCCTGAAAAAACTTCCGATAATAGCCTGCTAAACCCAAAAAACTTCGAACTTCTTTCGGAGTCGGGGTCGCTTCCAGTCAAGAATAGCGGAAATTTTGCTCTGATCAACAGAAATCCCTTTTTCATTGACAATATGGCCAAGAAATCTGACTTCTTTGACCCAAAAGTGACATTTAGAAAATTTAGCGAATAAGATGTTCCTTCTCAAAATTTCCAAAACAATCCTGAGATGTTCAGCATGCTCTTCTTCGGTTTTGGAGTAGATTAGGATATCATCAATAAATACGAGGACAAATTTGTTCAATACTTCTCGAAACACACGGGTCATCAAATCTACGAAGTACGTAGGAGCGTTGGTTAGTCCGAAAGGCATGACTAACCACTCGTAGAACATATCCGGACCCCTAAAAGTAGTTAGGTGAACACAATCTTCAGCTATTCACAACTGATGGAACCCCTGGGCTAGATCCAACTTAGAAAAGAATCGTGCACCATGAAGTTGATCAAATAAATCGTCGATCCTGGGCAAAGGAAACTTATTCTTGAGAGTTTGCTTATTGAGGTCGCGATAGTCGACACACAATCTCAAAGACCCATCGGATTTAGCAACAAATACTACTGCTGAACCCCATTCAGAAACACTAGGATGAATCAGTCCTTTCTTTAGTAAATCTTGAGTTTGATTGACTAATTCAATTCTTTCCCGCGGTGCCATCCTGCGACTAGCATGAATGACAGGGCGAGCATTCAGGATTAAGTCAATTCTGAATTCAATCTCTCTACATGGGGGTAAAGATTCTACTTCTTTGAATACATCGGAAAAATGTTGGACAATAGGAATAGACTCCAGACTAGGTTCTGGATATCCCAACGTATACATCAGTTTATCCCTTTTCGGACTAGGGCCTTCACAAGAAATTTCAACAGAATCTCCATGTTTAGTTTTGACTAGAATCGTTCGATTGCTGCAATCTAACTTGGCTTCGTATCTCGATAACCAATTCATCCCGAGTAGGATTTCAAATTCATTAAAGTCAAGAACATAAAGGTTAATAGGAAATTTATGGCCGGAATAAGAAATAGGCACCCTCCTACAATATGACAAAGATTTGCAGGACCACCTACTCGATTCTTCACACAAATAGGCTCATCGACAAACTTGAGTTTAAGTTTTAATTCGTCCATGATCTGTTGGGAGATAAAGCTATGTGAAGCTCCCGTGTCGAATAAAACTCTAACAACTCTTTCACCAACAATAAGGTTACCCTCCAAAACTCCCTTTCCATCATTCGCCTTAGAAGTTGAGGGGTTATCTTTTATTGTGCACACTTTCGCTATTTGTGCTTAAGTCTTTTTCGGGCAATTCTTAACTCTATGCCCTGGCTGGTGACAACAATAGCATTCCTTGGATCTTCGACTTGTCTTTACAAGTTGATTTTTCTTAATTTGTTTCTTTGGCTTCTCATAATCATTTACTAAATGGCCTTTCTCCCGAAAGTTATAACAAGTAACATTTCTAACTGAATTCTCTTGATTACTCCTCTTCTTCTCCTTGCCTTGAACTGGCCTCTTTCCTTCGAATTTTCTTTTCTTCCAATTTGAACTACTTGAACTTCCCTTACCTTTCGGAATTTTCTGCATATCTAGAGTAGCATATCGATAACCCATATCAATCAAGTCCGAAAAAGATTCTTTAATGTGGACTGTCATCCTTTCGTGATACTTCTTATTCATTCTCCGTATGAATCTTTCATTTTTCTTCAAGGGTGAACTCACAAGCTCCGGACCAAATCGAGACAATTCATTGAATTTATTCAAGTACACTTCAAATGATAAACTTCCTTGCTTCAAATCTAGGAACTCCTGGTACATTCGAGAGATACCAGCAGATGGAACGTATCGCTTCTCAAACACTTCTTTAAATCGTCTCCAAGTAAACTTATCTTCTGACTCATCCATAGTAACTATCTCCCACCAAGCTGACGCTTCCTTTTGGAGTTGCCAAGAAGCTATTAGTTGCTTTTGATCGTCTTCCAACTTCAATCCTTTAAAAATTCTTTCACAAGATCGGATCCAGGCTTGGGCTTCTACAACTGATTCCTTGCCAGTAAACGGCTTTCCACCAAGCCTCGAGAAACTTTTACACAGATCAGCCAGATTCGGTTGAGATTGAGTAGGCACAGTTGCAATTACAGGGACTTGAACAGTTGCGATGGTATTTCCCCGTTCCCTACCTTTTCCTCTTCTTCCCTACATTCTTACTATCTGTAAATAACAAGAAAACTTTATTTAGGAATACGGACAAGATATCTTAGGAAACATCAACAGTTCAAAAGGAATATACCATGAAATTTATAGGGTTTCGGTCTTTCGGTTTATACTCATTCTAGGGTATACTTCACCCTATCTCTAATGAGCCATCAAATGTGCTATACTCCGTAGCTAAAGTTCTTACTCAACCTTTAGTTCTGATACCACTTGTCACGACCCAAAATCCAGCGTTCAAAAATCGACATCAAATACCTTACTTGTATTCGACTACCGGTGATTCGAACGTCAAATTTCAGTTCGGATGGAGCTTATAACAACATTAGATGAATACATTAGCGGAAACAAAATGAATATCATAAATCAACACAGGAACAACATGGTACAATATCCAATATAACAGTGATCCCAAATATCAGAGTGATACAAATATGATACAACCATAATGAAACGACAGAACTTCAACGAGTTTCCAACATACTTCAACTATGACAAAGTCTTCAATAACTTCAAAACTTCGAAAGATTTCCAAATCCAAAGCTTCCAGAATCCAAAAAACTTCCAAAAGACTACAAAATCCAAACTAGCTCCAAAAATACGGATAACCTGCTTCTAGGCTGCCCGTGTGGAAAATTATAGGCACCCAGAGTTTAGGAAAGGAAAAATAAACTCTGGGTCAGTCATGGGACTGGTATGAGTAAACAAAAATGGTTGTTTGAAATAAAAGCAGTTTATTCTTATCAAAAGCAGAACAAAAGAATTTGAAAGAAATTCGCAATGCATTTTTTTTTAAAATGAAACTGCCATAAGGCCTCCCACCACACACACAATGCAAACGCAGACTTGGAGGAGATTTCTCCTTATGACAGTCAAAAATGCTTGATACAGGAATGACACTTTTAAATATTATTATTAGTGCATAGTGTGAAAACATTTTCGAAAGTATAATATAAATCTTAGCCAGCATACATACCATTATAGTATGCCTACTATAGCTACCATGTTAAATGGCAGGTTATACAACTAAAACCGTAAAAGGCTCGTATTGGATGATTGGATTACCAACTGATGGTCGGGCAAAGGAACTTCCCATATAAAATAAAATCGAATGCCTCTCGAGGGACGTCCCCGGACCCTAACCGGATCTCTGCTACACAAGGCCGGGTTACCTCTGTAACTAGGTAACAACTGACATGAGTATGCCACCTCGCGGTCGTTACCAACCTTTATCCGAAGCGCTTCTCAACCAACAACCACAAAACAATAAGTCTGCAGCAACCACAAAATAAGTATTTGGGCTCCATACCATGATACCACTTATAATCCAGAAGGAAATGGACATACCCTCAGGGGGTGCTACCCCCAAATAACCTTGGTGCCACGATTCCTGTTTCGACCATAACCGAGTTGTGAGGTTCGACGAAGCCTCGTCCACAAAGCTACGCTTTTTCATAAAGCCATGCTTCGATCAACAAATGATTGGCAGCACTCAGCTTGCCACACTACCAAATTGGGAGTATATTACTAATAACCTTCAACTACATAACCTTTGAGCTCATACGTCTCAGAGAAGGGTGTTAAGCTAAAGAATAAATTCCCCGCCACCAACAGTTATGTATTTGAAAGAAATCAGCTTTATATCTCAGTTTGTAATGTCAGACATATAATCCGTACAAGTCTGTTCTGGGTTCGAACAGAACCAAAGGCACTTCCGAAGAAGTCCTTGCAATCCGGGCATCTACAATCCGAATCGGACTCCCCATCACATATGGAGATCTCTATACCGGAGCAACTCAGTGCAGAGTCATTCGATAGGTTATCCTATCGTTCTCGAAGACGCCCGGTCTTCACCACCGGTCTTCAATTGCTATCCATTTCGTCGTATCACATATTCAGAATGGGTTATATGACATAAAGGTCCTCTCCCTGCTAATCCGAATAGTGAGCGTAAATTTTAAAACATGTGGATATGTCATTCACCAAGATTCACAGGTTCGATGTGGGTTTCGGATAACCAACTGGCACCCGACTCCCTGTCGCATCGAAATTCAAGTGCCGTATTACAGCCAAAGGGTTTTCACATTCACACAGAAGTATATTCATCACAGATATCATAGTTTGGCATAAAGCAATTCATATCACATATCATCACAGTTACAATCAGGGATATCAATCAATACACATCCTACAATAGTTATCAATCGTTTACAACTAAGATGAATCGATCGTGAGATTTAAACCAATTAATCACATAATTAGTTTCATTAAATGATTCTTTTAACTAACTTCCCAAATTAATTATCTTAATTAATCATAACCGCAATTTATTAAAGATAAATACATTTAATCAAGTTAAATTTAATTACATCATAAAATTTGTTAGAAAACATTTATTAATCAATTTTATAATTAGAAAGATATAATTTATTTAAAACAAAATGAGTTGAACATTAAATTTTTAGTATTTAAAATATTGGGAAAACTTGATCAATCTTGTTTAATAAATTTAATCAAAATCTCATCCCTTTCGAAACTTAATTTAAATATATCTTTAAACTTAATACATTTGAACTTGATTAAATTTCTTTATTAAACTTAGTTAAAACATTTACTTTTATTAGTTAATATTTTAAACTAGGAAATACTTTCCAAACTTAAATCTGGTTCATTTTCAACTTAATATAACCTTTGAAACCCTAGAAACAAATTTTCTTAAAAACTATAGCTTAACCACTACAGACCCGAGTCAAACAAAAGAAACCCGAGCATTCACGATAACCACTTCGAGTCTTCCTCGGAATTTCCTCCTACTTGCTTCGAGACTTTCAAAATTTAACCCGTGTGACACTTTTTTTCAAAATTTTGTTAGATATAAATACCAAACCCGACACCATGCTTATTTGACAGGAGCACACCATCGAGTTTCCACCCATTTCCCTCGTGTATTGCTTCGAGTTCTCCCCTGTCTTCCCCAATGTTCTCAACTGACATGCAAATGAGCACGTACACGTGCACGGCCACCTTTACTATCGCTAGTGGGTGCTGCGGCCACCCACGGTCGCCTTGCTTTCCTAAAACACTCCTATAACCAGAATTTTGAAGAAAATTCGAAAACGAGAAATTTGGGTCCTTCGTCCCCAAACCCATCAGAACGCCATTGGGAAAATTCGCTTCGCGCCGATGTCAACGGTAACCAGAGGCAGCGTATCTCCGTCACGAGCTTCCCATGTCACTCATGCCTCACCACCACCCGGTCTCACCTAGTCCGATGCACCCAAGACAACAATTTTTTCCAATTACTGATCGATGCAGAAACAAGGGGTAAACCCCTAATTTGATCTCGTCTTCATTCCACAATGATTTAAAAAATCCCCGTGCATTTTTCTCAAGCTTCCCTACCCCCCAACAAGCTTCACCCAAGATCGCCCGATGAACTATGTTGCTAATCATCAGAATTTGCCCAGAAATTCGAATATGATCATCATTACTTTACTAAATGAATACTTGCTTAAAAAATTTGATTTGACTTTCAAAAATCAATATTTTTGATAAGCATTCTTCCGCGCACCAAGCATTTTTCTCGGATCTAGTCTCTATTGGAACTGAAACTTTGACTTCTACTGTTCAAGTATCTCAATCAATCAAGGCTCCGTCAACACACGTAGTGCCTACTTTCGGTTCTTTACGCCCTTGCACAAGGCTGGCTTATATTATCCCGTTTGGTTCTCCTAAGCTTGAGGCTGCACTCCCTGGATGGTTTTTGAATGGAGTTAAATTTGATCCAGACCTGCTCCTGATGCTTAAAGATACATACATCCCTATATCCAAGCAATTTTGATCAGGCTAAAGGATGATAAAAGTTATGTAAGCAAATAGCAAAAAAAAACCGTAACAACTACTAAGAGACCTTTTCCTTCTAGTCAAAAAAGGATGATTACGAGAGGATGTTAATGGAGCATGAAGTCAAAATTGAGCAAATGACAAGGGGAGGGATGCTGTAATTCGGGAGAGTTAGAGCAATGCTAGCTTGCTAAAGGAATTGAATGTGGCCCACATAAAAACCAAGATCAAATTCAGAGACGATATCATAAAGGCCCATGCTGATGAAGTTAAGATGAAAAAGGAGATTGACATTCGAGATGTGATCATCGAGGCTAAAAAGAAAACTATTGCTGGTCATGATGAAGCCATCGAAGCTTATAAAAAGACAATCGCTGATTATGTAGGAATGGTGGAATCCCATGACCAGACCATTTATGACCAAGCTCAAATGATTGATTCGTTTTAGGAAAAATTTGCACAACTTAATGTTGAAAAGGCACAAGTTGAAGTTGAGAAGTTTTCCATGACGGTGGACTACTTAGAGCTGTAGGATACTTTTGAAAGGAAGATGGAGAAGATGGATGACACCATCATGAATTTCTACATTAACTCCTTGCTGCATCAAGGAAGCCTCAGCTATTTGGGCCATAAATTCCCACATACTCTTACTGTGGTTTGGGAAGAAGTTCTTTCATGTTTCCAAGAAAACCGGGATGATACACTGAGCAAGAGTTGGAGGACGCCTATTTTAATGAAGAGTCGAAGAAGGAATTGATAGAGGGCCGTGAGATTATTTAGATTGAGAAGGAATAGGAGGTCGCCGATGCTATTGCACCTTCAGCTACTAAACTGCTATAAGAGCCTTTTGTTTTTAGGCCTATGAACGATCAAGGCATCCTCGTGATTAGTCAGGAACTATTCCGGGTTCATCTGGTATTGCTTTTTTGTCTGCCCCTTCAGCAGTTGTTTCAGAAGCCTTGGGTGATCTTGGCAGAGATCGTGCTGCCATCCAAAGAAGGAGATAGTGAGGAGTATGAGGTCGAAATTCTCGGTCACACTTCCGATGCAGGTAGCCTTCTTTTTTCTCTTGAGTTAGAGAACTTTCAGCTCATGCCGCATGAACAAGATGAACTAGATGCTTTCATTTTTGATCTTATAAGTCCATCTTCCTTACCTATCGAACTGCCAATTTCTTCGATCCTGGGCCCACTGCTATTGCGACTGCTTTGATGCTTGTTTCTATAGCTTCTTCGATCACCGTGCCCGTGTGTGGCTCACAACCAAGGCTGGAATCTCAGAAGATTGCTGCTTTATATGGCCTAGGAGACCCTTACTTATCTCTGGAGTGCAATTTAATAGCAGCTGAAGCTCAAGAGCAGATAGACCAAGCTAGCTAGCTAGGTAAATCTGAATAGTAGTTGATGTCCATTAAGAAGAAAAAAATTGAGGAGAGGAAGTCTCCAAGGAGCTTCCGAAGTCCCATAAGCGAAAGACCAAGTGGAAGTCCTCCGAGAGGGTCAAAGGACAAGGAGGAGACATGGGCATAAAAGCGATAACTATTATTTTAGGAAACGACACAACTCCTAGCAGGGATTTTGAGAAGAAGAAGAAACTTTCAACCTAAGGTGGGAATGGAAGTGGCGGAAAGAAACATTGATAGGATCGAATAACAATGGAGCCAGATATTGGAGCCTTCTGATTTCTTTGATATGTATTACTTGCAATTGTAGAGTCTGCACTTATTAATTTTGTTGTTGTAGCATCTGTACTTTGGTTATTGTTGGCCGATATTGTGTCGATACGACCCTTAAATTTTGGAATTTGTATAGAAAATATTATAAGGTAGGAAAAGATTAATGTTTCAACTGTCATCTCTTCTATGTTCTTCCTTTTTATCATATGGTTAATTTGCTTTTACACTACTTATGTATGCGCATGGTACAATTGCTTGTTTTGCAATTTCTATACTTTACATTGTCATGCTACTTTTTGTGGTATACAATACCTTTATTTCTGTGATCTCCAAAATTCTTTGTTTGGAGAAACAGGCTTGTGGAGTAGTTTTCCTTTCAACTAAATGTTGGCATGCGTGTGTTCCCTACTTCACAAGGTTATTTTCTTTGAATAATTGACAAATGTCCGGTTAATCCGAGCAATTCCTCCGATGTATACAGCCGAATCTACCTTATGGATCCTATCTTCGAGAACTTGTCACCTGGGCGTCTCGACTCTAGGTATTTTGTCCACCAACAATCGGAATTCTTTGCTAATTTCTAGTTGTATGATATTGTTGGACTCACATCTATTACTTTTGATAGTGGGAGTGGATTATTGTTAGTGCTGCAATAGATGAGCTTCCTAGTGGTGCTGGGACAATATCGGTACTTAAAAGATCTTAATTGTTTACTGATTGTGCCAGGGCAACATCGAGTAGTCCTTATACAGAGTGCGTAGCTTTTTGGATTGCGCGGCTTTTAGGAGTGCACGGCTTATGAAATGCATAGCTTTTGAGAGTATGTGGCTCATGGGGTCGATATGACCCGTCGATCCAGAACAGTTCGGAATTTCTCAACATTACTAATCTTCGGGTCACGTGAGGAGTTCATGCTTAAAGAGCATAGTCCCATGGCTTAAGAAGTGATGCATAGATTATGGGAGTACGTGGCTTAAGTAATTATATTTGCTTGGGCATGATTCCACAAACTAAGAAGCGGTGTGCGGCTTATGAAATGCGTGGCTTTGATTGCGGCCTTCCCCGTATTGATGGAGCAAAACCAGTTCTTAGAAGCTGGGGATCAAGTTCCATCAATCTAATGGTTTAATTCGATTTGTTTTCATCGACTCGATGGGTAGATGGGGCATACTTAAGCGTGGTTATACTATCTCCAGTGGCGAATAGATGATTCCGAGTCAATTTGACCCCGTCGACTCACCAGGTTAGTTTTACGAACACAGTTTTATTGGCTCAGAAAGCAAAGCAATTTTATTAATAAAAGGGGTAGACTCTATCTTACAATGCCTTCGGTATTACGGGATGGATTATTTGTAAGAAATAGGAAATACATAAGTTAGTCTTAAGTAACGTAACGACGCAGAGATTCAATGTGCCAAACTTGGGGAACTTGGGTTCCATCTGTAACGACCCAGAATTTTTATTAATTTAAATTTGAATATTTAATTAATTTTAAATATTTATAAGTGAATTTATAAGTCAAATAAATTTTTATTTGAATTATTGGATTCAATTGGATAATTAAATCGATAATTTAATATGTTAAATTATGAAAATAATTGAAAATAGGGTTAAATATGATTAGAAATGATTTGTAAAATTTTATTTTATCATGTTGGAGTTAGAATGATATTTTAGAACTTTTAAAATCGAATTAAAAGTTAATTTGTGAAAATTGAATATTTTAATATTAAAATCGACTAGTAAAAATAGCCAATTTTTGAACAGTCTCAGAATTGAACGAAACCAGTTCCATTGGATCCGTAATAGTTAGTTATTACCGGATTTCAATTTTCGTATCAATCGGAGCTATCGTTTGATCGTGGCAGCTCGAAACGCATCGAATTATTTTTAATTTAAATTTGGCGAGTCAAAATAGCCATTTTTCAAAAAGTCTCGGATTTCGACGAAACCGGTTTCATCGGATCCGTAATGTGATATTATTGTAAGGTTTCAAATTTCAAGTCAATTGGATTTACCGTTTGTCCGGTACAAATTAAAACGCCTAGAAAATCGCTTAAATCGGTTTAATTTAAATTGAGCGTTTTCAGCCATAACTCGCACATACTTCCGAATTAGCTTCCGAAACTTGTTCCATTGTGTCCGGAACGCGGGGTAAACCCTAGGTACGCTGGTTACGGCGTCTAAATCGGAGTTCGGAAAATCCGGAATGAATAGTGTCGCTCGTTCCTTATAAATAGACCCCTTGCCTTCATAATTTGATAAAACTATCACTAAACCCTAATTTTATGACCTAGCCGCCACCCCCACTGTCAATGGCCAGAAATGCTCCAACTTCATCCCTCTAGATCTTCCAATCCGTCGACAATTAGCCTTAGGTTTCAACTACAAAGATGAAGAGCACGACGAGAGCTACGAGATCAACGGTGGAGATCGCGAATGGCTTCGCGGATTGATGGGAAATGGTGTATGAACGTGGGCTGTTCTCTTGCGTGCGCGAGCACCTAGATGGGGCCGAGTGCTACAGGGTTTGGGCCGAACCTAGAATATGTCGAGAGCTTTCGCGTGGTGGTGACGTGATCGAGTATCGTCGTGTGATTGGGGAGTATTATGAAACCCTAGTTGTTGTTTATGGGTTCAAAGGGTGTCGGCCTTCACCTGTACGCGTGAAACATGAGAGGGAGGGAAGAAGCAATTCACGGCCAGATGTGTTTGGGGATGAGTTGGATGGCCTTGATTAAGTTGAGTTTGTTAACTAAGGTTATATTGTAATTAGTTAATATAAAATCGTGTATCTTGTAAAATTCGTAACTTTTTCAAACGAGGTCGAAAAAATGCAAACTCAGTTGCGTTGGAATCGTATGGACGAGCACTACGCGATGGAGTTGGTTTGGAGTCGATTGGAGTTAGTGAGAATTTCGGGTAAAATTAAACGCGCGTTTAATTTTATTCGAAATAAAAGCTAAAACGGAAATTAAAACCAAGGTGAGAACTTCTCACTCAATCGAATAGATTTCGATTTTATTTTAAATAGTTAGATTTAAAATATTTGAATGCATGTTTGAATGATGACTGTAAATTATTGATTGTTAAAATAGACATTATGCGCCGTTAGTAAGCGGATGTTATTTAATAAAAACATATACCGCGAATATTTCATAAACAGTGAAATTGGTATTATATATAATATCAATATATATATATTGGCATATGTATATATTGCAGTTGTTGATTTCCCGCATTTTTTTGTTTAGCGGATGAGACCCTATTACGCCGTTATTAAGCGGATAATATTTAATAAGAACATATACCGCGATAATTTCGTACTGGAGCGAAATTGGTATTGTGCTAATGTTTTTGGATGCAGGAAACAGGTTGGAGGGATCCAACTGGATTCCTCAACAGTTTTTATTTGATTATGGATATTTTGATATTCGTTGATTATCATATACGATATATGATGGATCGTTGTAGTCGTGATTGACTATTTGGTGTGTAGCATCATTGGACCCAGATTTTGGGATTTTAAAATGTTTTTAAAGTGATTTTTGAAAAGATAAAATATCTTTGGAATTGATCCATTTCAAATAAATAAACGTTATAATTTTTAATGTTATAAAAATTATGATTTTTAAGAAATATAGTTAAAAGCTGATTTTTGAAAATAAGGAATTAATGACTTTATAAAAGAGTTTAAATTGGGATTCTGAACTTGTTATAAAAAGTTAAATATAGGATTTATAAAATTTAATTATTTTATAAATCAGAATGGTGAAGTTTTTTTTAAAGGAAATTAAAGACGTTTTAAAGAATAATATAGATTGATTTATATTAAAGGATTTACAAATGAATATTTGTAAATTAAAACGTTGGGATTATAAAATGAGATTTTATAAGTGTTTGAATGAATTGAAAATGAATTTCATTAAAGAATGAAATCAATAGAATTATAAATGGTGAAGTTGTAAACGAAATTTATAAACAGTAGATTTATAAATTTTATGAAGTTATTTGAAGAATAGATTGGGTTAAATAAATGAATCTTATAAGTTATAAGATTTATAATTATGAAACTCTAAGGAATGATTTTGTGAAATAATCGTTTATAAGTAGTTAACTTATAATATGAACTTTTAATCTAAAATTGAGTTATAAACTGGAATAGGTTAATAAAGGAATTTGTAAAAGGAAGTTTTTATATATAAATAGAAATAGAATTTATAAACGTTGTTTTATAAATTCGCAAACGACTTATTTTGATAAGTTAATCGTTATAACTTATAAATGGAGTTATATTCACATTTTTAAATAGTGAATAATCCTTTGAATTAAAATGAATAAAAGGATGAAATTGTTAACGTAGTATATTCACGTTTTTGAATAGTGAATAACACGTTAAAGGAAATATTTTAGATTTGATGTTTTAAATAGAATTAAAACAATCTAGTGATGTTTTAAAAGGTGTTGAGATTCGAAACCATAGATTTCAACATTTATTGTTGAAATAGACGTTTTCGAGAAATAAAAGGAAATGGTAGACTATAACACTGTTGTTATAGTAAATGATTTCCGAAAGGAAATGTTTTTAATAGTATTGGGATTTATATATCTATTTTAAATTCGAATCCCTATACTAGTGATTTTGGGTTGTCGTAACGATGTTTTACGTAACATTCGTTTTGGCCCAAGTAAATATGTTTAAGTGAATAATTTCCTTAAAGAATGAAATATATACTTAATTCGATTTAAGTATATTGAATATTTTCTAAGTGTTGAAAATAAAAGAGATTTGTGAATTACTTATGAATAAATAAGTATGGAAATGTTTTCCAATGTGAAGTGAATATTTAGAATTTATCTTTTTGAAGATAAATTGAAAATGAATAATTGAAATCGTATATGCACGAATATTTTGAAATATAAATTCATTATGGAATTTATATGTGAAAAGTGAAATTGGTTAAAAATAAATATTGATTTATTTTTGAAGTGTTGGAATTTTATATCTTGTAAAGATATTTTGGAAATGTAAATAATTTGGAAAATTATTTGGAATCTGGTAATGTATGCATATCCATTGATAGTTCAATAGCCGACTATCAATATTTCCCTTTGAATGGGTATTTGATGTGATTTGTTGAAATTGAATGTCACACTTATTTTTGAATAAGCGCTCACTATTCGGGTTAACCGGGAAAGGACCATGGGGTCGTATAACCCACTCCGAATATGTGATACGTCGTTGTGAATTGCATTTGAAGATCGGTGTTGAAGACCGGTATTTGCGAGAGCGATAGGATGACCTATCGATTGTCTCTGCACTGGGTAGCTCCTGGTATAGAGATTCCATAAGTGATGGGAATTCCGATCAGGATTGTGAATATCCGGATTGCAAGGACTTCTTTGTAAGTGCCTTCGGTTCTGTTCGATCCCGGAACAGACTTGTATGGATTGTATGTCTGACATTACAATTTGAGATATAAAGCCGATTTCTTTCAAATATATTTCTGTTGGTGGCGGAGAATTTATTCGTTGCTTAACACCCTTCTTTGAGACATACGAGCTCAAAGGTTATATAGTTGAAGTTATCAGCGATATATCCCATTTTGGTAATGTGACATGCTGAGTGATGCTGAAATGATCATTGTGTTGATTATTGTGATAGGATCATTTATTTGATCGTCTATCTTAGTGATCATTGTGTTGATCATTTGTTGACCCAAAGCACGGCTTTTTGTACAAAGTGTGTTTTTGTGGACGTGACTTCGTCGAGCCTCACATCCCGGAAATGGTCAAAACAGGAAAGATGCGGCAAGGTTATTAGGGGTTGCTGTAGCTCCCCTTAGGGTATGTGCATTTCCTTCTGGAAAGGGGTGGTATCATGGTATGGAGCCCAGATACTTACTCATGTTGAAAACACTTTATGATTGTGTGAATTGGATATCGAGCGCTCGGTTGAAAAGGTCCTAAAGGACCGGGGAATGGCGTGCTCGTGTCAGTAGTTACCCAGTTAGGGGTAACCCGGCCTTGTGTTGGCAGAGATCCGGTTTGGTTCTCGGGGATGTCCATCCAGAGGCATTCTCAGTGGCAATGGGAAGTTCCTTGGCCTGACCATTTGTTGGAAATCCAATTCCCAATACGAAATTTGTACGGTATTAGTTGTAGAACCTGCCATTCACTTATAGTGGTCACCACTGTTTGGATGGTAGCTATAGTAGGCATAGTTCGAAATGTCTATGCTGGCTAAGATTTATATTCTACTTTCGAAATATTTTTCCTACACTATGCACTAATAATAATATGAAATGTTCTTTTAAATGCGTATCAAGCATCTTTGACTATCATAAGGAGAAATCTCCTCCGATTCTGCGTTTGCATGTGTGTGTGTGCGGGAGGCCTTATGGTAGTCTCATTTTTAAAAAGCATTGCGAATTAATTTAAAAATATCCCTCTTTTTTATTTTAAAATAAATAAACTGTTTTGAGTTCTCACACCAGTCACATGACTGACTTGGAGTTTATTGTTTTCCTTCCTAAACTCTGGGTGCCCACCAATTTCCACACGGGCAGTTAAGAGTTAGGTTTATCAGGATATTCTGGATATTCTGGAGTTGCTGGAAGCAAGCTGGATGGCATGGCGTATTACTAGTTTATATAGTATTTCTTTTTCCGCTGCACTGTTTGTTGTTGTTGTACACTCTGATGATATGATGTAATGAAATGTAATGTAATAACTGATATAGTTCTTTGTTTAAAGATTATTCATTTATTATTATATGTTGTTCCGCTGCGAATTGTGAGATTCTGATGTTGTTCTGTTGTTGTTCTTTCTTCCCGTTCTATTTTTAAAATTCTTCTATCTTCTATTTTTCAAATTCTCTGTTTTTCTAATTCTCTGTTTTCTAAAAATTGTCTATCTTCTTTTCCCTCTGTTTTTCTTTTTCTTTCTTCTTTTTCTCTCTTCTTTCTTTTCTTTTCTTTTTAAAACCCATAACTATCCGGTTTTTGGCCTTCGATTTCTCGGCAGTCGATAAAGTGAGTATCGATGAAATGAATTTTCGAAAGTCGAAAATTTTCGGGACGTTACATTTGGTATCAGAGCTGATGGTTAAGCGACAACCATGGTTCTGTAGGGTATTATTCATTAGAGATAGAGTCAGTAGTGCTCTAGAATGAATTTGAGTGTAATAATAGATATGAGTGCGTATTTGTTAGTGAATATGAAATTGTTTTATATTGTGATGATTGGTTTATTGAGTGGCATATGAACCTTCCTCAGCACGGTATGTACAACTTTGCCGAAGGGGTTTCTAAACACTTGAATAGAACAATTCGACATAATATTAATTTTAAAATTGGGTAAATGAAGTAATTTTGCCTCGATTATATTTTTATATATAAAGGAATAATTTTTCAGAATTATTAAAGTGTATATATAAGTTGATTGTTAGGTTGTTTGAATAATCTAAATAAAAGAATAATTGTATAAGCAAATGAATTATAAGAATTGAATTATAATTAAAGTGTTTACAATTGTGAAATAAACTTATATATATAAGAAGTGATTTAAAGTTAAATGGAATATAACTTAAGAGATATTGAATTAAGTTGATTTTGGTATCGAAGTAAATAATCAAGTGGATTAAATGAATATGAACTTGAGTTATGTAATAGAATTCAACTTTGTAATTGAATTGAATGAATGGATTGAATGTTAAAACAATTGAATGTAATTTAAGTTGATAAGGAATAATTAATGAAAGTGTTAATTCATTAAAATCTAATTTTATTAGAAGTTGAATAAATTGGAATGGAAATCAATTTAATGTTAAACCAAATTGAATGAATATAAGTGAAAAGAATTTGGTTGTAATTAATATAAATTGGTTGTTATATGATTGTTATATGATTGTATAAAAGTCATTAAGAGTTAATCAAATTGAAAACTATGAAATTGAATTCAAATTAGAAGTAAATAAATTTGAATAGAATTGAATGTGAATGGGATTTAATTAGTGAATGTTAACAAATTGAAACTAATTAGAATTGAGAATGAATGTTAGTAAATCCAATGTAAACAAATCAAATGTGATTTAAAGTGAAAACCAATTCATTGTATATGAATGAAAATATGAATGAATATATTGGTTATGAATTTGTTGAATGGTAATTGGATGATGGTTGAATATATATTGCTATTGTTGCATTTGCTATGTGATATATATAGTTGATATGTTACTATATGTTGTATATTGAGATTATTTGCATATGTGCATGTTCTCATGTTGTTTGTTAAGTGTTGAGTAGGTGCGGATCGCGTTGCTTCGCATTTGGAGCTCGCTTTTGCGCTATATTAGCCGTATATGCTTGCTAATAAAGTATAAGGTACATATCTCGGATTAAATATCGTACTTTTACACTTTTTTCCCTTCGGGATGCCTCATTACTTGATGAGATGTATATTTGTGATATATATACTGTCATTTTTTTTTCGGATCGAGCCGCGCAAAGGAGACTATGGCGAATTTTTCCGGAAATTTAAGGCGTTAGAAAAAATTTGAGAAAATTGGAAAATTTTGAAAACTTAAACTTTGATTTGGAATTGAAAGTTAAATGATATAATTTGTTTTTGAAAAGATAACTAAGTATGATTTGAAAACTTAGTAAAGTATTGTAAGAAGTTTAATTATGAATTTTGGAAAGTTAATAGATTTTGTAACCTTTCTTACTTGTAATTTCGAGGACGAAATTCTTTTAAGGGGGAAAGATTGTAACGACCCAGAATTTTTATTAATTTAAATTTGAATATTTAATTAATTTTAAATATTTATAAGTGAATTTATAAGTCAAATAAATTTTTATTTGAATTATTGGATTCAATTGGATAATTAAATCGATAATTTAATATGTTAAATTATGAAAATAATTGAAAATAGGGTTAAATATGATTAGAAATGATTTGTAAAATTTTATTTTATCATGTTGGACTTAGAATGATATTTTAGAACTTTTAAAATCGAATTAAAAGTTAATTTGTGAAAATTGAATATTTTAATATTAAAATCGACTAGTAAAAATAGCCAATTTTTGAACAGTCTCAGAATTGAACGAAACCAGTTCCATTGGATCCGTAATAGTTAGTTATTACCGGATTACAATTTTCGTATCAATCGGAGCTATCGTTTGATCGTGGCAGCTCGAAACGCATCGAATTATTTTTAATTTAAATTTGGCGAGTCAAAATAGCCATTTTTCAAAAAGTCTCGGATTTCGACGAAACCAGTTTCATCGGATCCGTAATGTGATATTATTGTAAGGTTTCAAATTTCAAGTCAATTGGATTTACCGTTTGTCCGGTACAAATTAAAACGCCTAGAAAATCGCATGAATCAGTTTAATTTAAATTGAGCGTTTTCAGCCATAACTCGCACATACTTCCGAATTAGCTTCCGAAACTTGTTCCATTGTGTCCGGAACGCGGGGTAAACCCTAGGTACGCTGGCTACGGCGTCTAAATCGGAGTTCGGAAAATCCGGAATGAATAGTGTCGCTCGTTCCTTATAAATAGACCCCTTGCCTTCATAATTTGATAAAACTATCACTAAACCCTAATTTTATGACCTAGCCGCCACCCCCACTGTCAATGGCCAGAAATGCTCCAACTTCATCCCTCTAGATCTTCCAATCCGTCGACAATTAGCCTTAGGTTTCAACTACAAAGATGAAGAGCACGACGAGAGCTACGAGATCAACGGTGGAGATCGCGAATGGCTTCGCGGATTGATGGGAAATGGTGTATGAACGTGGGCTGTTCTCTTGCGTGCGCGAGCACCTAGATGGGGCCGAGTGCTACAGGGTTTGGGCCGAACCTAGAGGATGTCGAGAGCTTTCGCGTGGTGGTGACGTGATCGAGTATCGTCGTGTGATTGGGGAGTATTATGAAACCCTAGTTGTTGTTTATGGGTTCAAAGGGTGTCGGCCTTCACCTGTACGCGTGAAACATGAGAGGGAGGGAAGAAGCAATTCACGGCCAGATGTGTTTGGGGATGAGTTGGATGGCCTTGATTAAGTTGAGTTTGTTAACTAAGGTTATATTGTAATTAGTTAATATAAAATCGTGTATCTTGTAAAATTCGTAACTTTTTCATACGAGGTCAAAAAAATGCAAACTCAGTTGCGTTGGAATCGTATGGACGAGCACTACGCGATGGAGTTGGTTTGGAGTCGATTGGAGTTAGTGAGAATTTCGGGTAAAATTAAACGCGCGTTTAATTTTATTCGAAATAAAAGCTAAAACGGAAATTAAAACCAAGGTGAGAACTTCTCACTCAATCGAATAGATTTCGATTTTATTTTAAATAGTTAGATTTAAAATATTTGAATGCATGTTTGAATGATGACTGTAAATTATTGATTGTTAAAATAGACATTATGCGCCGTTAGTAAGCGGATGTTATTTAATAAAAACATATACCGCGAATATTTCATAAACAGTGAAATTGGTATTATATATAATATCAATATATATATATTGGCATATGTATATATTGCAGTTGTTGATTTCCCGCATTTTTTTGTTTAGCGGATGAGACCCTATTACGCCGTTATTAAGCGGATAATATTTAATAAGAACATATACCGCGATAATTTCGTACTGGAGCGAAATTGGTATTGTGCTAATGTTTTTGGATGCAGGAAACAGGTTGGAGGGATCCAACTGGATTCCTCAACAGTTTTTATTTGATTATGGATATTTTGATATTCGTTGATTATCATATACGATATATGATGGATCGTTGTAGTCGTGATTGACTATTTGGTGTGTAGCATCATTGGACCCAGATTTTGGGATTTTAAAATGTTTTTAAAGTGATTTTTGAAAAGATAAAATATCTTTGGAATTGATCCATTTCAAATAAATAAACGTTATAATTTTTAATGTTATAAAAATTATGATTTTTAAGAAATATAGTTAAAAGCTGATTTTTGAAAATAAGGAATTAATGACTTTATAAAAGAGTTTAAATTGGGATTCTGAACTTGTTATAAAAAGTTAAATATAGGATTTATAAAATTTAATTATTTTATAAATCAGAATGGTGAAGTTTTTTTTAAAGGAAATTAAAGACGTTTTAAAGAATAATATAGATTGATTTATATTAAAGGATTTACAAATGAATATTTGTAAATTAAAACGTTGGGATTATAAAATGAGATTTTATAAGTGTTTGAATGAATTGAAAATGAATTTCATTAAAGAATGAAATCAATAGAATTATAAATGGTGAAGTTGTAAACGAAATTTATAAACAGTAGATTTATAAATTTTATGAAGTTATTTGAAGAATAGATTGGGTTAAATAAATGAATCTTATAAGTTATAAGATTTATAATTATGAAACTCTAAGGAATGATTTTGTGAAATAATCGTTTATAAGTAGTTAACTTATAATATGAACTTTTAATCTAAAATTGAGTTATAAACTGGAATAGGTTAATAAAGGAATTTGTAAAAGGAAGTTTTTATATATAAATAGAAATAGAATTTATAAACGTTGTTTTATAAATTCGCAAACGACTTATTTTGATAAGTTAATCGTTATAACTTATAAATGGAGTTATATTCACATTTTTAAATAGTGAATAATCCTTTGAATTAAAATGAATAAAAGGATGAAATTGTTAACGTAGTATATTCACGTTTTTGAATAGTGAATAACACGTTAAAGGAAATATTTTAGATTTGATGTTTTAAATAGAATTAAAACAATCTAGTGATGTTTTAAAAGGTGTTGAGATTCGAAACCATAGATTTCAACATTTATTGTTGAAATAGACGTTTTCGAGAAATAAAAGGAAATGGTAGACTATAACACTGTTGTTATAGTAAATGATTTCCGAAAGGAAATGTTTTTAATAGTATTGGGATTTATATATCTATTTTAAATTCGAATCCCTATACTAGTGATTTTGGGTTGTCGTAACGATGTTTTACGTAACATTCGTTTTGGCCCAAGTAAATATGTTTAAGTGAATAATTTCCTTAAAGAATGAAATATATACTTAATTCGATTTAAGTATATTGAATATTTTCTAAGTGTTGAAAATAAAAGAGATTTGTGAATTACTTATGAATAAATAAGTATGGAAATGTTTTCCAATGTGAAGTGAATATTTAGAACTTATCTTTTTGAAGATAAATTGAAAATGAATAATTGAAATCGTATATGCACGAATATTTTGAAATATAAATTCATTATGGAATTTATATGTGAAAAGTGAAATTGGTTAAAAATAAATATTGATTTATTTTTGAAGTGTTGGAATTTTATATCTTGTAAAGATATTTTGGAAATGTAAATAATTTGGAAAATTATTTGGAATCTGGTGATGTATGCATATCCATTGATAGTTCAATAACCGACTATCAATATTTCCCTTTGAATGGGTATTTGATGTGATTTGTTGAAATTGAATGTCACACTTATTTTTGAATAAGCGCTCACTATTCGGGTTAACCGGGAAAGGACCATGGGGTCGTATAACCCACTCCGAATATGTGATACGTCGTTGTGAATTGCATTTGAAGATCGGTGTTGAAGACCGGTATTTGCGAGAGCGATAGGATGACCTATCGATTGTCTCTGCACTGGGTAGCTCCTGGTATAGAGATTCCATAAGTGATGGGAATTCCGATCAGGATTGTGAATATCCGGATTGCAAGGACTTCTTTGTAAGTGCCTTCGGTTCTGTTCGATCCCGGAACAGACTTGTATGGATTGTATGTCTGACATTACAATTTGAGATATAAAGTCGATTTCTTTCAAATATATTTCTGTTGGTGGCGGAGAATTTATTCTTTGCTTAACACCCTTCTTTGAGACGTACGAGCTCAAAGGTTATATAGTTGAAGTTATCAGCGATATATCCCATTTTGGTAATGTGACATGCTGAGTGATGCTGAAATGATCATTGTGTTGATTATTGTGATAGGATCATTTATTTGATCGTCTATCTTAGTGATCATTGTGTTGATCATTTGTTGACCCAAAGCACGGCTTTTTGTACAAAGTGTGTTTTTGTGGACGTGACTTCGTCGAGCCTCACATCCCGGAAATGGTCAAAACAGGAAAGATGCGGCAAGGTTATTAGGGGTTGCTGTAGCTCCCCTTAGGGTATGTGCATTTCCTTCTGGAAAGGGGTGGTATCATGGTATGGAGCCCAGATACTTACTCATGTTGAAAACACTTTATGATTGTGTGAATTGGATATCGAGCGCTCGGTTGAAAAGGTCCTAAAGGACCGGGGAATGGCGTGCTCGTGTCAGTAGTTACCCAGTTAGGGGTAACCCGGCCTTGTGTTGGCAGAGATCCGGTTTGGTTCTCGGGGATGTCCATCCAGAGGCATTCTCAGTGGCAATGGGAAGTTCCTTGGCCTGACCATTTGTTGGAAATCCAATTCCCAATACGAAATTTGTACGGTATTAGTTGTAGAACCTGCCATTCACTTATAGTGGTCACCACTGTTTGGATGGTAGCTATAGTAGGCATAGTTCGAAATGTCTATGCTGGCTAAGATTTATATTCTACTTTCGAAATATTTTTCCTACACTATGCACTAATAATAATATGAAATGTTCTTTTAAATGCGTATCAAGCATCTTTGACTATCATAAGGAGAAATCTCCTCCGATTCTGCGTTTGCATGTGTGTGTGCGGAAGGCCTTATGGTAGTCTCATTTTTAAAAAGCATTGCGAATTAATTTAAAAATATCCCTCTTTTTGATTTTAAAATAAATAAACTGTTTTGAGTTCTCACACCAGTCACATGACTGACTTGGAGTTTATTGTTTTCCTTCCTAAACTCTGGGTGCCCACCAATTTCCACACGGGCAGTTAAGAGTTAGGTTTATCAGGATATTCTGGATATTCTGGAGTTGCTGGAGGCAAGCTGGATGGCATGGCGTATTACTAGTTTATATAGTATTTCTTTTTCCGCTGCACTGTTTGTTGTTGTTGTACACTCTGATGATATGATATAATGAAATGTAATGTAATAACTGATATAGTTCTTTGTTTAAAGATTATTCATTTACTATTATATGTTGTTCCGCTGCGAATTGTGAGATTCTGATGTTGTTCTGTTGTTGTTCTTTCTTCCCGTTCTATTTTTAAAATTCTTCTATCTTCTATTTTTCAAATTCTCTGTTTTTCTAATTCTCTGTTTTCTAAAAATTGTCTATCTTCTTTTCCCTCTGTTTTTCTTTTTCTTTCTTCTTTTTCTCTCTTCTTTCTTTTCTTTTCTTTTTAAAACCCATAACTATCCGGTTTTTGGCCTTCGATTTCTCGGCAGTCGATAAAGTGAGTATCGATGAAATGAATTTTCGAAAGTCGAAAATTTTCGGTACGTTACACCATCACTAGTTGTTAGCTTGAATGTGCCATCAGTAGCTTCTGGCCGATCGCATAGGGCCCTTCCCAATTTAGTCTGAATGTCCCTGGTATAGGGTACACCTATTTAAGGACAAGGTCTCCCACTTCGAAAGTGCGGTTATGGGCTTTGTTATTAAAGTACCATGTGACTCTTTTTTGGTAAGCAATAGTCCTTAACTCGACTTCTTCCCTCTTCTCATTGACCGTATCGAGCAACTCGAGTAGGAGCTGCTTATTTTGCCTTTGATTGAAGTTTTGACTTTGATGTGAGGGTACTTTTATCTCGACTAAGATCATTGCTTCTGAACCATATGCCAGGGCGAACGGGGAGTGCTCGGTTGTAGATTTATGCATTGTCCTGTAAGCCCATAGTGCGAGTGGAAGTTCATAAATGTACTTTCCTTTAGCTTTATTTAGCCGCTTTTTTATGGTGGACTTGATGATCATTTTCACAACTTCCACTTGCACATTTGCCTGTGGATGTACAATAGCGAAAAATCTTTTCTCGATTCGGAAGCGTTTACAAAAGTCTTTGAACTCAGTGCTTTCGAATTGAGTCCAGTTGTCCATGATATTTTTATGTCACTACAAACATACAAATAATGTTTTTAGTGACAATATTAATAACTTTTTTTAGCACTAGTAGCCAGCTGCTCCACTTTGGCCCATTTGGTGAAATAGTTAGCAAATATAACATATTTGGCTCCTCCTTTAGCCATTTTGTAATACACCAATCAAATCATTTCCTTGATTGCGAATGGCCACGGGCTGACCATCTATGTCGGTTCTATTGAAGGAATTTTTTTGATCTTGCCTAATCTTTCGCATTGGTCGTGCCCTCTAGCATAATCTGATATGTCGTAGTTTACCATTGGCTAAAAATACCCATATCAGAGGACTTTCTTCGTGAGGGTTTGCCCTCCAGTGTAATCTCCACAGCCGCCTACATGAACTTTCTTGAGAATTCTTCGGGCTTTGTCGTTGATCACACACTTGAGCAAGGTGGTAAAGAATCCTCTTCTATAGAGCATCCCATCTTATACTACAAATCGTAGCGCCTTCTAAAGGTGCTTTTTTCAATGATTCTTTTCTGTAGGGAGTGTTCTTTTAAGCAGGTAGTCCTTGATCGGTGTCACCCACATTTCCAATTCTTTGATTGCTTCAAAAATCTATATCCATCTCGCTTATACTTGGAGTAGTAGGAATTTTGACTTGAACTAGCCCCAAGGACTAAGCTTCTCCAGAACTGGCCAATTTGGCTAGATAGTCTGCCTTAGTGTTTTGTTCCCTTAGAAATAAGTTATGGTGTAAGGTTCGATGTCATTAAGTAATTCCTACATTTTAGATAGATACTGGGTGAGGTTCTATCCCTGTGCTTGGTGTTCGCCTTTCACCTGAAGATGACTAGCTGAGAGTAGCTATAGATGTGTACGGACTTTATCCCGTATTCCTTTACAACTTTCAACCCGGCCATCAACGCTTCGTATTCTGCTTCATAATTGTTGTGGGAAATTCCAAGTGTAAGGCATAACAAAAGGATCGTCCTTCGGGGCTCTTAACCACTATTCTTGCTCTTGAGCAGAAGTTGTTAGATGCACCACCGACGAACAACTTCTAACATGTTTCCATTTCTGGATTTATTTCTTCTTTGTTATCTTGTATCATAAACTCGGCTATGAAGTCTGCTAGTGCCTGCCTTTGATCACCCTTCGTGGATGGTAAGTAATTTTGTATTGACTTAATTCAATATTCCATTTGATAAGCCAACCACAGATCCTAGGGCAGTACAACACCTGCTTTAGGTGTTGATCAGTTAGTATGTTGATCGAGTGGGTTTATAAGTATGGTCGTAACTTTCTAGATGCAATCAAGAGGCAATATGCTAGTTTTTCTAGTTTCAAATAGTCCTTGGCTCCAGTGAATCATTTATTGGTGTAATATACAGGTCGCTAGATCTTAGCTTCCTTTCATATAAGCATGGCACTTAATGCATTGTGCGAGATTGCTAAGTTGATAAACAAGTCTTCTCCTTCTACCCGCTTGGATAGGATTGGTAGGGTTTCCATATGTCACAGCGGCTCTTCGAACACTGTTTAACAAGATTGATTCCATTTGGAGTTCTTCTTTCCCTTCTTTAGAGCGTCAAAGAATGGTATACATTTGTCGATTACTTATGAAATGAATCGACTTAGTGCTGCAATTTTTCCATTCAATCTTTGTAACTCCTTCTTGTTCCTCGGGGCCTCGACTTCATGTAAAGTGGTAATCTGTTCGAGATTTGCTTCGATGCCTATGGCACTAATAATGAATCCCAAGAACTTTCCAGAGGCTACCCTGAAGTGACATTTAAGTGGATTGAGTTTCATTCAATATTTGAAAAGTATTTCAAACATTTCCGTGAGGTTGTCCAAGAGATTTGCAGCTATGCATGATTTAACCAACAGATTCTCTACATAAACTTCCATAGTCTTCCTAGTCTGCCATTTGAAAATGGCATTCACTAATTGTTGGTAGGTTACCCCACCATTCTTTAAGCCAAATGACATTACTTTATAGCGGTATAATCCCAGATCAGTAATGAAACTGGTATTTTCCTGGTCAAGTTCATGCACCATGATCTTGTTGTACCTCGGTAAGAATCCATAAAGGATAATAGTTCATGTCCAATTGTCCCATCCGTAAGTTGTTCGATTCTGGGCAAAGGAAAGCTATCTTTTGGGCAAGATTTTTTTAGGTCCGAATAGTTGATGTAGTTCACCATTTTCCATTGGACTTCTCGACTAAGATAGGGTTGGATACCTATTTGGGGTATGTTGCATCATGATAAACCATTCGCTATCAATTTATCGACTTCTTCTCTCAATGGATTAGACCTTTCGAGTCCTAGGCTTTGTCTGTTCTACTTCAGTGGTGTATATTTGGGATCAATATTAAGTGTGTGGCATGCAATCTACAACAAAACCCTATACATATTGGAATGTGTCCAAGTGAATACGTCCATATTAGCGCAAAGAAATTTGATGAGTTCCAGTCGCATTTTGCTTCCAAGATGTGATCCAATTTTCAAGACCCATGTTGGGTCCTCCATATTGACATGGACAAATACTGTCAATTTATTCGATGCTTCCTGTTCCTACCCTAAGCTCATCTTTCTAAGGTCCAAAATCTTGTCGAATCGGCTATGGTCCCTAAGCCAAGGGCGGATCTATAGTTGATATTCGGCAGGTACACATGTCGAGAGTTCTCCCCACATTCTTCCCCTTTTCTTTTATTCAAGACTCATGTAGTTCTGCGATGTAGCATTCGCTAGTAGCACTTTGGTCTCCTTTAATCACCCCAACTCCATTCTCTATTGGAAATTTCATGTTTAGACACCACTAGGTTAAGGGAATCTTGAAATCTGCCAAAACGGGCCCACCCAAGAAAGCATAGTAGGCAAATATTCCATCTACAGTCATAAAGGTTTGAACGAGGATGACTCTATGATCATCTTCTCCCAGTTCTATAGGTAAATCGATTATTTCGACATATTGCTTTGGCTCACAAGTGAATCCCTAGACCTTTGTTCAGCTAGTGGATACATCCTTTATACTGATCTCCATTTGGTCAAACCGTGTATGGATAGGATATTCACAGAGCTACCACTATCCACCAATATTTGCCGGACCATGGCTCGTACTAACCTTACCATCACGACCATGGGGTTGAGTGTTGGAGCTTCTATTCCTTCAGTGTCTCGACTCATGAACACTATGTCGTCATTCAAGGTTCTCTGCTGCTTGGTAGTAGTTCCATCTTTGATCATGAGGTACGAATCTCTCGGAGTGTGTCTTAGTGAGCTTTCATATTGTTCTGTTTCTCTCTAACTCCTCTATGCAGGATGAGGTCGTCTAGATATTATTTTGATAATGATTCTCTAGTCAGTCCGTCTAGATCCCTCTTTGCTGGTTCTACGTTGGTTTCCTAGGTCTCTAGGTGCTTGGCATCCTATAGGCTAGTCGAGATTTTGTATTTTCTTATATACTGCTGAAGCTTATTCTCCTGAATCAGCTCTTTAATCAGGTTTTTAAGTGATGGCGCTCATTCGTGTTGTGACAATGTGTTTCATGGAAGCGGTAGTACTTACCGGAATGCTTTTGCTGTTTAGTCACTTCCTTTTTAGGTGGCTTCTTATACTCTTCCATCCCTTGTGTCTCAAAGTACATATTCTTTGGAATATCATTGAGTGGAATGTACTCTTCAGGCCACAAGCCTTTATTTCACTTGCTACTTCCATTTCGCTTGCTGGAATTCTGATTCTTCCTTTGATTCCCTTCCTTTCCCGCAGTGGTCCCGAAGGTACTTGCATCTTGGTTCATTGCCTTATCATTCTACGCAATGTTGGTTGGTTGTAGGTTATCTGGTTTTCATCAAGCTCCTATGCCTCTTCCAATCTCAAGCACCAGCTCGCCTTCCGATTAAAGTACTTCCTAGTGGTTTCTTATTTCATCTTGATCCATTTTCCAAATTCAATGTTGAGATGGATGGCGTAGACCAGGGCCATGAGGACCATATCTTTGTTTTGGCTTCGTACTTCAGTGACCATGGTGTTAAACCAACTTATGAAGGGTTTAAAAGATTCATTTCGTCCCTATAATAGGCCTGATAAGGACATCATATCTTTCGGTTGTGTCATATGAAGCCTAAAGTGATCAAGGAACTTTGTTGCTAACTCACTAAAAGTGGAGATGGATTTAGGTAGTAGACAGGAGAACCACATGGAAGATATTCTTTCCAAAAATATCGAAAAATATCTTCACCGAACAGCATTCAAAGCACTCGCTTCATCCATGTACCAACTATACTTGTACAAGTAAGGTTTCAAATCTCTAGTTCCATTAAAGGATGGAATAGTCCGCATAGTGAACGTTTTAGGATATTGTTTATTTAGAATGTCATTAGCAAAGGGATTCCATCTTGGATCGGATCTCCATTCATCATCTCTCCTATTCTTACTTTCACCCATTAGGCGCTTGATCATGTTCGATATATATGCCTCGGATGTTTAGTAATCTATGGGTTGGCTATTAGTGACTACACCAAGTGTTTGATTTTACAAACGGTCTTGGTAAGTGGCCGAAGCCTAAGCTCTCCAGCCTTCGAAGAGCCACTCCCTTGGAGTTCCATTGGCTTGCATTTGGTCATATAGGGGCAGTTTGGACCTCTCCGCCATTATTGAGTGCATTAGTGTTTTCTTTCAAGTCATCATCGTCAAGTTGTTCATAATCTTCGGAGTTGGAGAGATCCATAGCTATATCTTTCCTCGGGTTCTTACGTTTCCTTCTAAGGTGATTCCTATAGCTCAACCCATTACTTTTTTTTTCCGTTGCTTCCCATTTCTCTTGCTTAGGCAAGAAATGAAAGAGTTTTCCTGCTTCATGGCAGCCGTAAGCTCTGGCATGGTTCTCAGAGCAACTAGTGATTGCAAGGTTAGGAGGACATTTAATTTTTCTATAAGATCTTTTTGGCTATTCTCCATATTCTAATTAATTTCATCAACCATCTTGTTTAACATGCCTTTAGTGACAAGTTCGTGCTGAATAGAAAACCCCGACATCTAATCTCTAATGTTGGCATCATTGACTTCAACATGTTGAGGATTATTTTCCTCTCCAGCTATTGCAGCTCCTATAAATCTTCATGAAGCAGTTCTCTTTCTTCATGGTGCCATTAATTCTCAACAGCAAATTTTCTAATCAGAGATTTGGGATCTGACTTCTAACCACTCTGACCCAAAGTAGGTAGCTAGATCTGAACCTGAGTTGGGCTGTTAATGAAAGCACCAAAATGCTAATCCAAAAAGTGGATCGACTCCTTGGACTGAATGTGAAAGCACCAGCCCTATTTATCAAGTTAAATAAAAAATAAAAAGCAATAATACATCATAGAAAAAGTAAGGAACAAGAAGATTTTCATAGTGGTTGTGCGGTTAATGAAGCCTACGTCCACTTTATAGCTTTATATTTGCTGACTGCTATTACAAGTTGAACAAGCTTACAATACGATTGAATTTTCTAAGTTAGAAGAAGTCATAAGTTCAAGAGTTCAGTGGAGAATCATAGTGAACCCCTAGGTGACTGTTGTATGGGAGGAAAAGTGTGAAGAATAGTTTCAACAGAATTTCAGCAACCAGTCTAGAAGATCATATTTATGTTGTAGGTAGGATTGTATTTATTAGGTTAGAGAGCTATTGGGCTAGACATATTTGTCAAAGACCTAAATTAAATCATATGAAGGTGCTGCAAAATTTTTACAGCAACCTAACTTGATATGATGGACCACTAGCAATCCATGTAGTTAGAATTTTCTTGGATCATTTCACTTTGTTTTTGTTCCTTGCCTTACATAGACGCTCTCCATGTAGTTTGACAACCAGTTTCCTTGTTTTTATGGTGATTCGTATATAGGTTGCATTGAACTATGACTAGTATCAGATGAATGCTTACTTTTCGAACTAGTTTGCTTCAAATACCATGAAACTTGGCATACGTCCTTGGAAAAGATAATGGATCATGATGCAAGAAGTTTGGAGAGTCAACGAGCGAGCCATATGGATTGCTAGTGATCCATAGGTGATGGTTCGCTAGCGATCTATCACTTTAACTTGTTTCGACATCTTTCTTCTTGGGTCTTTCTGTCCTATTTCTTTTGGTCCTTTCAGTTGATTCTTGAGATGTCTCTACTTGTCATAGATGTTCTAACTTCCTTTGAATTCTATTGGGTTAAAAAGTCGGTTAACAATTTATATTAATACAACATCAATAACAACTGTAGAATTAACAAGGAGAAAGACGTTCTAAATAGTATCGATAATAATGAATATATTTAGAAAAGTGTTAAAGGAAAAAAGTAGAATTGAATTAAAAATAAACATATATTACATACTTTCAACAAAGATGAACATAAAGGCATTTGAATTACTCATTGCAAGATGAACCAATAAAACTCCAAATAAATGTAACGAACGGACATTTCGAACACTTCGCATTTACGTATATGAATTATTTTTATATTTGAATCTAGCACTTAATTTAATTTAATTTGATTTTAAAGCATTGTTTAACACTTTTTAATTAATAACTAATGATAGGAAATTCATTTTTGAATTTTGTTTACAAAAATACATACTTTTTAGAAACACTGAAAATGTGATCGGAAAATATTTTGTTAAAAATCAATTTTTTGTTAAATAAAAGTAACATATGAACACCTTAACAAGTAATTAAATCTTCCATCATCCTAAGAAAAATTAATTAAACTAAGAATTAATTAGTAAACCAAAAATTACTACTAAAGGACCCCTAAATTAAAGCTTAAATCAAGGAGAGTATAGTGTGTAAGGGTATGGTTTCTATGTACCAAGCCATGGATGATGGAGGGGTTTAAGGGGCTTTAGCCATTCATTCTCAAGGCTATAAATAGGTAGTAAAGGACTCTTTATTCTTCACAAATTCACTTCTAAGTCAATGTCTTCATTCTTCCTCCTCCACCTCTCTTACTTTCTAGAGATCATATCAAAACACCTTATTTCTCCTCCAAACTTTCACAATATTCTTATATCATCATTGTAATATGATTTAGCATCTAACAAGTGAGGAAATGATGGAGTTATAGGGAGTTCCTCCCTTGGACCATGAGCTATGATAGGGGAAGGACGGCATGGACGTAAGACAAGGTGGGGAGTAGAGCTTGGGTGTATGCTTGGGTTGTATGGAAAAAGGTTTTGGTGCTTGATTGAATGTTGGTAGGAAGAAGGTAGTGTTTGATTTGAATAAATGTGAATTACCTTTCCTTGAATGAAAACAATAACTTGATAATTTCTTATTCACAAACTTGTTAATTTGCTTGCCAAAAACGATGGTAATAGACCCTAACTAAGTAAAGTTATATACACTTATTATATACTACGAATAGAATTTTACTTATGTGGTTATTGTTCCTTGGAAGGTCTTGATTTACATATGATTGAATTGAATGGAAAATTGTCCGTATAGCGATAGTTGCTATAAATGCACTTTGAATCTCTTTAACTTTAACTTATGCAATGTGGTGATTTATGAACATACATTGACATAAATTGTTTTTGTTGTTACCTACATTTCTGTAAGAGTTTCGAAAGAAAAGGATATGTTTGGAAAGTTGTGAAATTAATCAAAAAAAGCTAAGAAAGTTTGAAGTAAAAAGGTCGCTATATCGACACTTTTAAATTTCATGTTTTTGGGAACTAACGTTTAATTTTGTAGAAAATTCCTTAGGGATTTCTTCGACATTTTAATAGGGTAATAATGTATTATTATTATTTTTAAAATTTTGGATTTTAAATCATTTGATAGCTAGTTGAATGAAGAAGCAAAATTTATACCGAAATATTTGTTATATGAGCACTTTGGAAATATACCATGTTTCAAAAATTTCTGTAAAACAATTAAAAGATATTCTTTAGGATTTTTCTTCATGGTTTCCAAATACATAAAGTATACTAACTATAGGAAAAAGAATGGATCGAAAGTCATTTGTTAAGGCATCGAAAACTAGGCGCAAAGCTGTAGCAAAACATGTTAAAAACATGCAGTAGGACTTTAGACAACATTTCTGGAAATGTTATCTTTGCTGTTTGAAACTATAAATTGTCTAAAAATGATATTTAAATTATGTATTTTTCTATAATCTGTTTAGGGTTTTTTTATAATTTATATTAGAGAGTTTTAATTTTTTTCTTCAAGTTTAAATATAATTTTAACAATTAATTAAGAATTTTTAAACTAAGTAGTTTTTAAAATAAAGCATTTTTATTTTGGTTTTCCAATTATTTCCAAATTGATTATATTTACATAATATTCTGTATAATAGTTATAATATATTTTTTAAGTAATTTAAAAAAATTCTAACATAGCAAGAATTTTTTTAAGGGTATTCCTATAGATATAAGTTTTGAAAAAGTAATTGATAAGGTGTAACACTAAAAGCCGACGAATAGACTTATCTATTTGTGAGATTTAGAATAAAGTGTCTAGACAAAGATTTGGTGCAACCAGTGCTCTAACTTAGCTAGCTTCACTCGTGGATGAGGAACAGTTAAGTTAAAATGTCGAAAACTAGTTAAGTACACGAATATTGCTTTACATAAGCAACTGTTTTAACTAGATAGTCGATTTTCGACTATCGAACTTAAACAAATATTATTAAATTAGATCTTTAAAAGAATGTTTTAAAGAAGACATAAGTATAGATATAGTTTTGGATTATAGTAAACACTATTTTAGTAACATTTGTTTTTAACCCTTACTATTAATTATACTTAGGAATATGAATGAATACTTTAAGGTTAAGTATTAATGAATGTTCTAGGTTTGTTGTGACAATGTTTGTGCAACATTTGTCTTCAAACCCTTTAGTATAATTAAATCTTCAAAAGTGAGTTTTAAGGATTAATGATAAGTGTAGAAATGGTTTTGGGTTGTAGTGAATAATGTATTTAGTAGAACTTGTTTTTACCCTTATTGTTAATTATACTTGGAATATAATTAGATATTTAATACTTTAAGGTTATGTATAAATGTATATTTTGGGTTTGTTGTAACGATCCAACTTTTCCACCGTCGAATGTAGACATTGATAAATCCATGGTATTCGTGGGCCGAACACCCAAGCCGAAAAGACACAAAGTTAGGGTGAAATAAAAAAGAATAGAACAAGAAACGAAGAACACAACTTTAGAATCTTACAATGGAACGATAATATATGATATCAAAGGAACGGTTCAAATGTTTACTTTAAATACAGGTATTTCAGAGTTACTAAAATCCAAGTATTATCATCAGCGTGAACAGTTATAACAACTTATCCACATAATGCTGATAAACAATACAAAAATATAGCAGAAATAAGAATACTACGGAAGGTAATCATCTAAATCTACTCCATAATCTCCAAAGCGTCCGTAGATAAATCTAAAAACATACACAAGGCTAACCCAAGGCTAACATCCATAGGATAGAGCTCCATCTTTATTGGTATCATCTTAACTCTCACAAATAGATAAGCCTTACTTTGTCGACTATTAGTGTTAAGCATAGTTAATTACTTTTCAAACAAGTAATTAAACAATGAACCATTTGTCCTTTAGCAATTCCTAACCCCTTTTCGAAATTTTTTGCAGATACTTGAAAATATTTGTAATAGGTTTTAAAATATTTATCCAAAATATCACTTTAAATTAACAAGTTCGTAAAATTTCTTTAAACTTGAAAACAACATGTTTTTAACAAAATTTCTCTTCTTTTAAAAATTCACAACTAATTCTTAAAAGTTCATAAATATCTTAAACCATTTTTAAAATACTCTAATAATAGTTAGTAAATACTTGTAAAAGAATGAAGCAAAATACTTGAATTTAAATAACTTTTCCAACCTTTTAAAGTCCAAAAATAAGGAAAAATGGGGCAGTTTTGCACAAGTGAAGTTTTGGTAGCTTTTGAGATGTTACTTAACCTTTTACTATCCAAGATTTCAATAGCAAAAACATACATATAAATCATTGTACATATGGGAAGAAACCTCGAAGGACCTCTCTACAGAGTACCATAAAAATTGCCAAAAATAGGGCAATTCACAAATGCATCTATAGCGACTATCGCTATAATCTGAGTTATATTTGAACCTATGTTCAACTAAAACTTATGCACTTTATTCCAACATCTAGTAATAAGTCCTACAAATCCATTTATGACCATTCCAAGTTCATTTAAGTCCATATATAATGAACACACATGTCACTTGCTTTTAAAGTAAGAATCCAAGCCAATGTTTTAACATAGGTTAACAACAATTAAAATAACATAAACACAATCAAACATAAACATATATGTGTTATATTTTCATTCAAAGTAAGGTGTTAACTCACCTTTAACCATACAAACAATCAAGATCCAAGAACCCAAGTCCAGACCCAAGCTAGCTGCCTCCTTTCCCTCCTTCCTTTCTTGATTTTGCACTTGCCTTTGCCCCTCCTCCTCACAATATGCTCACGATCATCCAAGGGGGTTAGAGTATGGCTTCATTTCTTCAATTTTTGGAATGGTCAAAGGTGTTATAATATTGTATTAGGTCTTGTGGAAAAGTTTGAAGTGATTGGATTTGATTTGCAACTATTTTGCTTAAGGAAATTAAGAAGATGGAGAAGAAGACATTGATTTTCAACTCTAAGCTTTGTAAATTTTTGTGAATGTTAACTAAGGGCATGTCTCTCCTTATATAGACCTACGAATGGTATTACCTAAGATCTTACTCCCATAATGCCATGGAAGCTTTACCTCCATCACTTCTCTTTTAAGTCATTTCTCCTTTATGCTAATTATCATTATACCCCTCTAATGATAATATCTCTTATCGTTTAAAAGCTTCCATAATTTTCCAAGCTTTATAAAGTGGATAGTGTGTTAATTAGCTACTGATGTATTTATTTAATCATTAGTCAAGTGCATAAGAGTTTGAATAATTTATATCGATAAAAAAGCTTCTTACCGATAAACCGATTTTCGGTGACATTATCGATTTTTCTTCGAGGAATATATGTTTGTAAGTAGTTTTCAAAAATAAGTTTCTTATCATTATTCATTAACTAAATGATGTCTAACATGGTTATAAAATCATATTTATAAACCCTTAGTTTTATTTCAAAACATTTTGATATTCAAAGACGAAGTGTTAGAATTTCAAGGTCACTACATTCTCCCCTGCATAGAACATATCATCCTCGAAATTAAAATAAGAAGATAATTAAATGAGAAAAATGAAACAAGATACATATATAGAGCACTACTGAAACTATATACAAACTAAACTACAATAAATGTATACAAAGCGACTCCACCTCAAGCGCTAAGTACACTGCAAAAGATATATGATACTAAGATAAGAAGGAACAACTAGTCTATAAGCACTCTAGGTGGATCTCCTTCAAATTGCCATCCTTCTTCCTATTACCACCTCGAGCATCTTCACTACATGGCACTTCTAACCTTAATCAAGGAATAAGCATACAAATACTCAAATAGTGTACACTATCCACAACTATTGCTCATGGTTTGCTTAGGTTCAAAACTCTTCCATCGTCTAAGGACGATAAACAATCTATTGCGCATACCTTATGCTCAAAAGCCTCAGGTCATTACGTAAACGATTATGCTACCTCATAATAAATCGAAGAGTCATTCCCCAAACTCTTCATAAGACAACATAACATATCATACAAATGTACTAATGTCTGTACGATGTACATATATCATCTGTACATAATATCTGATCTTATCACTTGCTCGACCATATTGATTTCACTTTCCAACTTATATAGATCACTTTGACCTCTCTAGCGCAGACTCTAATTTGGTTTCATGATTAGAAACCTCCATTCTTCTTGCATAGCTATTATACTATGATAGGAAACATCGAGATCGTATCATGAAATTGTATGAAGTGTTCGCCATAAAAAATTGAGCAGAAAATCCTTCTTCGAGTCGACGTAAACCACCTCAAAAACATGTACTTGAATAGTGAATTAAGAACAGTCATGTACGGACAAATCACATATTTATCCTATTGGTTTCTTAACTAAACCAGTTCCTTTTTAATCACATTCATTTATACTAATAGTATGTTATTCAACACTAAATCCATTTATGAATCATTTCATAAAACATAACTTCAAGTTTATCCACATTTTTTAACTTATGTTCAAACTTATATAACACTCCACTACATACCAAGAGTATATACCAAAACATCAAATATATTTTTTACTTAACAAGGATAATAAAAAAATTGAACTTGTTTTAACTTACTACCTCTTCAAATTTAAGTGTCATATAAACTCCGCTTTTAGTTTCAAAAACATTTAACTATGACTTCTATATACTTTAAGAGTTCCTCACTACCCAAAATGGACAAAAATCCCATTTCATTTTAATAAATAAAAATTATCAACCAAAATATCGTACATGATGGACAAATCAAATTATCCTAATGCCTAAGCTACATGTGCCAAGGAAATAACTTAACAATAGAACTTTGGAACTAAATATCAGTTTTTACGTCAAATCATTTTGTACATATGACCTATGTATATCAAATCATACTTTTGGGATTTAAATCAATATCCATTTTACCAAAATTACTTTGCAGCATTCCATGCTTAGAAACCCCAAAATGGATAGGTTAGCTTAGGCGAGGATGATCGGTAGGTAAGACGATTGTAACGACCCAATTTTGTCGAAGCCTGAAAGTAGACATCGATACATCCACGGTATCCAATGCCGCACAGTCGAATGCCGGAAAACCGAACCGTTAGGGTTTAAGAAGAAGAAGATAGAAGAAGAACAGAAACAATAAACAGAATCTCAAATTTCGCAGCGGAACAATATACAATAGATAAATGAATATCTTTAAAGCAAAAACACTATATCAGTTTATACATACAGTATCAGAGTGTACAACAACACAACAGCGGAAAGGAAATATAACATATACTAGTGATACACCTTGCCATCCAGCTTGCTCCTGATCTCCACAGCATCTCTTTTCTAACTTTTCTCTAGAATAACTGATAACCTAACTCTAGGATACTCGTGTGGAAAATGGTAGGCACCCAGAGTTTAGAAAGGGAACAATAAACTCCAGGTCATTCATGGGACTGGTGTGAGATCTTAAAAACAGTTATCTTTAACAAGAAGAAAACAAAAGGGGAATAAAAGAAATTCGCAATGCTTTTTTGGAAGATGAAACTACCATAAGGCCTCCCGGCACACACACAATGCAATCACACACTTGGGGGACATTTCTCCTTATGATAATCAAAAATGTTTACTACGAAAAAATCCTTTTTGATATTATTTTTAGTGCATAGTGGAAAACATTTCGAAACTATAACATTAATCTTAACCAGCATAGGTACCATTATATTATGCCAGCTATAGCTACCACCTGAGGTGGCAGGTTATACAATTGGAATCGTAAAGGGCTCGTATTGTTTATTTGAATTTCCAACAAATGGTCAGGCTAAGGAACTTCCTATTGCCACATGGGTACGCCTCTGGGGGGACACCCCGAGAACCTAACCGGATCTCTGCCAACACAAGGCTGAGTTACCTCTGTAACTAGGTAACTACTACACGAGTATGCCATCCCGCGGTCATTTGCGACCTGTGACGCCCCACCTCTATACCCACGCTAGCCAAGGACACTACAGGGTAATTCCGTCAACTAACATGGAGAATAAGGCTGGTTGGGAGCGACCATCTATAGGCTTGCTCTAACTATCTATTGAACACATCGACAATAGTCATACCAAGCAGATCGACATATCCAATGAATACTTAAAACAAAACCATAGGTGGTTGGAGGATCTATCAGAACAGAATATAACAACTCAAATGTAATATACATCACAGAACAGTAGATCATCATATACACATATACTGATACATAACAGAGTGTACAAACTGAAACATGTCAAGTGGTATAGCAAACCACAATAAACAGGCGAATCCAGAAGAATACATATATCAAAGTTACAACAAAATGGGCTACACAAAAAGCTTTAACAAAAAGGAGCAAGCTGAATAGTCCATGCGGAAGCAAAATAGGCTAAGTCCAAAAGTACCTAACTTGAAACATCTCGGTCTGACCCGAGTATAAATACACGGGTCAGTCTAGCTAAACAAATCAGTTAGATAAAATGAACAATAATAACCTGCAAGGTCACAAAGTATAACAAATATCTCTAAAAGAGATAACACAATTATCTAACAAAAGATGTATCATAGCAAGAAAAGCCTCATATCATCGGCAACACAAATAAACAAAGGATATGAATATCCTAAAACAAGCCAAAAGGCAATAACAAATACCAATGAAGGTAACACAAGTTCCACAAGGTAACCGCTATACGACGTGTGGCTCAAAAAGACCGACACCGAAGGACGATACCCAGGGAATATACATATCAATGAAACAACATAAAAATTGCACGTGCTCAGTACTGTATAAACATGATCCATGATCCCGAAGACTCCAAACCCAATATCACTCGAGCGGTGACGAATGACCTACTCCAAAAACGATATAATAGGGCAACAAACCCGAAGGCACAAACCCGAAGGTACAAACTCGAAGGCAACATACCCGAAGGCAACATACCCGAAGGCAACATACCTGAAGGAGACAGTCCAAAGACACTATCCCAAAGGCAACAAACCGTAGTGGTGAAGGTCCGGAGGCCCAATACTGGACACCACTAACTGGCAGAATGTGTCACAACTCTCGAAAAGGAATTCGAAAAGTGGTAACGTGAGTCCCATAACCACTCGTTTGCACTAAACGGTTTACTATCCGTTAGTTGATTTCACACTCAAAGCAGTACAAAGTTTACCTCGTCTCATTGGTAAACCAGACCAAAAGGCCAAAACGATCAATCGAATAGGGCGAGGATTAATCGGAAAGATAAACGCATGGATTCATGGTCCGCGTTTTACCTAACCATTTAATCCCCCTTCCACTCCGCTCGAAGTGCGAAATTGTGTGTGCGCGTTTTAAAATAGAATTTATAAATTGGAGAAGCAAGCTTTTAATACAATTTAAAAGATTATTTTATAAAAACCCGTGGATGAAGTCAAAAAGCAATCATCAAGGTCAAATATGCATAAACAACTAATTGGAATCAACTTAGACCTATGAAAGTTGGAATCACAAACAAATAGGCACACTAGGCAAAACAGGGAAACAGGAGCAGGTCGGTCGACTGAACTCTCTGAGTTGGTCGACCGAAAATAGCCCAGAAAGATTTCGGGCTCCAGCTCGGTCGACCGACCCAGAGAGTTCGGTCGACCGAACCCCAATTCCTGCATTTACTACCCTATTAATTGAAGTGCAAACTCTCACAATCCGCAACTGGTCGAGCACGAACGCTAGGGGATTACGCCCATCGGCTACCCAGTCCTATTGGCTCCCCGATGCATCACCAAAAACATGTTCAAACATCAACGTTAGGATTATAAAGATTTGAACCCAAAACACTAAAAATTGGGATATTCACCAATTCAATCCAAACCAAGAGCAAGTGCACATGAATAACTGTTAGGAATTCATACCCAACAATCAAAGATAGTTCTAGACAAAGATGTGAGATTAAAATCTCACCTTTTAACTCACAAACAAAGATGGAAAGCTCAAATGCAAAGAAAAGACCAACCACTCTCCACTTCAACTCTACTATCTTCAATCTATGATCAAAACAAGTATTTCCTAAATTAGGTTAAGGAGACTTTCTGAAATTGAAGGAAAAAAGAGTTGGAGAAGATGAAGAGAAGGCTTACCAATAGCTTCACCTTGATTTTGGAGCAAGAATTCAAGTTTGCAAGATGAACTAGGGCTTGGAATTTCTAATTCTTCTTCCTTTCCCCCATTTTAAGTTTTAGCTTGAGTTTAGAAGTGAAAATGAGTGAACGGAAGGAGAGGAACTGAGTTAGGGTATTTAGTTAGCTAGCGGGCTGAACCCAAACCCAAAACCCAACTAGAAAAAGTAGCAAAATTCAACTTACTCCAAACATATCAAAACTTATACTCAAAAAGATCGCAAACGCCATTTTGGACGCAATGGAAGTGGTATCGAGTCCTAATTCGACCGTTTGCAAAAAGTAACATTTCGGACCTAAATCCGACTAGCGACGTAATATTTAAATAAAACATTTAAATATATAATCGTTAAATATGCGGGTTGTTACAGATCTCCCCTCCATACAAAATTGCATCCTTCCAATTCCCAGAGACGATATTTGTAACAACTACATACATACATCAATTCCCAAAAAGAAAAGGAAATAAGCTTGAGATGAAAAGATATTCTCACCATTGCCAAGTCAAGATAGAAAACCCAGATAGGATCGCTCGATAAACTCTCTGGTTTCACAAGTACAGTCATTGGGGTTAGCGGACCATTGAACTTTAACGAGCGGCACGTCCTTGCTCCAAAGGTGTCGCACCTCCATGTCAAGCACGTGGATAGGCTGCTGTACAATAGATAAGTCCGGTGAGATCTCAAGCTCTTGCAAATCAGAAGAATCGATAACAGAATCCGACTCCCGAAGACACTTCCGAAATTGAGAGACGTGAAACACGTCGTGAATGCTAGATAAATGAGCAGGAAGTGAAACTCTATAAGCCATAGGGCCAATACATTCAGTCATAGAAAATGGTCCTATAAAGCGAGGAGCCAATTTCCCAGTCGTACTGAAACGCATAACCCCCTTCAAAGGAGAAACACGAAGAAAGACAAGATCACCAATCGAGAACTCGAGAGGCTTCCTACGGTTGCCCGCGTAGGATTTCTGGCGGCTTTGTGCCTCTTTCATTTTCAAACAAATCAAACCAATCTTCTCGGAAGAATCACGAACAAAATCTGGGCCAAGAATAAGCTTCTCCCTAGATTCCAACCAACAAGAAGGTGATCGACATGGCCTTCCGTATAAAGCTTCGAAAGGAGCCATGCCGATACTAGACTGAAAACTATTGTTATAGGAGAACTCTATAAGAGGTAGGTGATCTTCCCAACTACCACCGAAATCAAAAATACAAATACGGAGAAGATCTTCCAAGATACGATTCACCCGTTTAGTCTATCCGTCAGACCGCGGATGATAAGCTGTGCTAAAATTAAGCTTTGTTTCCAAAGCTTGCTGAAGATTCTGCCAAAAATGACTCGTGAATAAAGGATCACGGTCACTCACAATAGAACTAGGAACACCTTGAAGTCTCACGATTTCCTTGACATATAACTTAGCCAAATGCGAAGCAGTCCTATTAGACTTAATAGGAATAAAATGAGCGTACTTGGTGAGGCGATCAACAATAATCCAGATGCTAGAATGGCCCGATCTCGAACGAGGTAGGCTGTCAATGAAATCCATAGAAATCTGATCCCATTTCCACAATGGAATCTCTAGAGGCTGAAGAAGACCCGAAGGATGCTGGTGTTCGACCTTAATACGCTGACAAGTTTTGCAATTACTCACATAACTCGCCACATCACGCTTCATGCCTTCCCAATAATAAAGACGACGCATATCGGCATACATCTTACTACTACCAGGATGAATAGTATACTTAGAACGATGACAGTCGTCAAGAATGTCATGCCTAAGTGCAAAATCAGAAGGCATAAAAAGACGGTTCTTCTTACGAAGACACCCATGAGAATCAATGCCGAAATCCCGCAATGCCTCATCTCAGGATCCAGACTCACAAAGCAAAATAAGATACAACAAATCAGGATCACGCCGCTGAGCATCAGCAATACGATCCAATAAAATGGGTCGAGCTCCCAAACTAAACAATAGAATATGAGAATCAGAAGATGAACATCTATCACGAATTTCACAAAAAGATAGAGTCTCAAGAATATCCCTTTCAGCAAGCATCATAGAAATTACAGCCGACTGTTTGCGACTAAGCGCATCAGCAACACGATTAACCTTACCAGGGGTATACTGGATATCGAAGTCATAGGAAGCAAGAAACTCGAGCCAAAGCTGTTGTCTCATGTTGAGTTCCTTCTGAGTGAACAAATACTTCAAGGATTTATGATCGGTATAGAGACTAAAGCGCTCGTCCAATAAATAGTGTCGCCAAATCTATAAGGCAAAGACAATGGCGGCTAACTCAAGATCATGAGTGGCATAGCGAACTTCATTCGGACGCAGTTACCTAGAAGCATAAGCAACTACCCGATCCTTCTGCATAAGAACAGCACCGAGACCACTACCACAAACATCGGTGTAGACAACAAGATCATGATTCCCCTCGGGAACCACAAGAATAGGAGCATTAGTGAGAAGTTCCTTTAATGTCTGAAAGGAAGCTTCACACTTGTCGGTCCAAATAAAACGAATGCCTTTCCGAGTAAGGCTGGTGAGAGGAAGCACAACACGAGAAAAAATCTTAATGAATCGACGGTAATAACCCGCCAATCTAAGGAAACTACGAATCTCATGAACATTCTCAGGCCTCTTCCAATTCTGGATGGCTTTGATCTTTGAGGGATCGACAGAAATACCATCGGAAGATACAACATGGCCTAAGAACTTAACCTTATTCTTCCAAAAATGGCACTTGGAGAATTTGGCTCTAAGCTGATGATGACGGAGAGTACTTAAGACAATTCTTAAGTGATTAGCATGCTCAGCTTCAGACTTAGAATAAATAAGGATATCATCAATGAACACAAGGACGAACTTATCGAGATATTCCCGGAATACTCGATTCATGAGATCAACAAAGAAAGCTGGAGCGTTCGTAAAACCGAACGGCATAACGAGCCACTCAAAAGAACCATAACGAGTGTGGAAAGCGGTAAGAAGTATGCTATCCTCCGCGACTCATAACTGATGAACCCGTGGCAAGGTCGAGCTGAGAAAAGACCTTAGCACCACTCAATAGATCGAAAATATAATCGATCCTAGGCAACGGATACCTATTCCTGATGGTTAACTCGTTAAGCTTGCGATAGTCTATGCAAAGCCTAAGAGTTCCATCGGACATCTTCACGAAGACGACCGCGGATCCCCACGGAGAAAATCTGGACTGAATCAACTGCTTGGACTCAAGCTCTAAAAGCTGCTTCTTGAGTTCCTCATTTTCCTTTGTAGACATCCTCGTAGGAGGACGACTAATTGGCTGCACGCCTGGAATGAGATCAATGCGGAACTAAATTGCCCGCTTTGGTGGCAAACCCGAAACAGGCTCGAAAACATCGGAAAAGTCACAAGAAACAGGAATATGAGATACATCATCATCATCTCGTGAGTCAACAGAATATAAAGCCATTTCGGAATTATCCACATTCCGAAGAACAAGTGATAGCCGAGTAAATGAATCTGGATGTCGAAGATATAAAATTCTCTTAGAACAAATAATCCTGGCATCGTATCTCACCAGCCAGTCCATTCCCAAAATCATATCAAATCCCAGACAAGAAATAACATGCAGATTCGCATGAAAGGAAAAGCCACATAAAACAATCTCAACATCATCACAAAGCATGCTAAGGGTCGCGGATCCCCCAATAGGATTCCCAATCCTTAAAGAAGTAACCAAACAAGAAACATCCAAAGATAAATCATCAACGAGCTTTTTTGTTACGAAAGAATGTGATGCACCCGTAGCGAAAAGAACTCAAATACTATGATCATGAAATAAAATAGAACCTTCCAAAATAGATGGAGATATACCTTTGGGCTGAGAAGGACCTTCAGAAGCCCTAGCAGTATAAAGCTTGCTAGACTTAGCACCAGCAGGAACAATAAAGCAAGTGGAAACATGATGACCTTCCTTCTTGCAATAGCGACAGAAGAGAGGCTAAGAACAAGCTCGAATCATATGATCAGGAGAACCACAATTGAAACACTTCCAAATGAAAGGTGTTCCAAAAGACTAAGGCTGAGAGCTAGAACTACTAGTCTTCTTCTACTTGGAAGGAAAAGACCTGGATTTCTGAAATGGAAACTGCTTCTTGTTGGGGTTCTTGGAAACCTCAACATCCTCACCACTATCACACTCCTTCTCAATAGCTTCGAGATGAAGTGTAGAATCTACCAACTCCTCAAAAGAAAGCTTAAGCTGGAGCAACAAAGACTTCTTAAGATATTTCTTAAGACCAGAAACAAACTTCAGCTTCTTCTTATAAGAAGTGCTAATGAATTCAAGACCATACTTAGATAAAGCCTCGAATGATGCAAGATACTCAGAAATAGAAGATTTCCCTTGCTTCAACTCAAGGAAGCGACGGGTCTTCGAAACTGAGTCCAAGAAAGAGCAGACTCATCAATTTCGGCTACAAGAAGCTCGTACCAATCAAGGGCATGCTCTTACAATAAACTAGAACTTACAAGAACTCTATCATGATCAGAAAGATCCATGCGAGAGGAAATACGCTCGCACATGCGAAGCCACGCTTGGACTTCAAGAACAGACTCGAAGCCTTTAAACGGCTTTCCCCCAAGATGAGCAAAATCACTACACAGACGTGCAAAGGCAGACTTGCGAGGTGGAGATACTCGAGGAGGAACTGGAGGCTGAGTGCTCCTAAATAACTCCAAAAATTGATCGGTAGACATGTAAACGCCATCCGGATGTAAGCCACTGGATTGCCCAACATCCGAACGTCATCCCCTACCTCTTCCAGCCATACGCTGAAAGTAAGATAAGAACAAGATTATTCACAAGGTAGATGTCACTAATTCAGATGTGGAATACTACGGAATGTTAAATGCATTCCTAGACGTATTCCCGCATTCTATCTACCACCAAAGGCATAGAAGGAATATAGAGGCACGATGGTTCAAAGATTTGTATCACTTATACACTTTGATGTATCATAATATGTGCTTCTATTCTGTGTTTAACATATTTTGTTCTGAACTCGTCTCTGATACCAAGCTGTGATGCCCCACCTCTATACCATGCTAGCCAAGGACACTACTGGGTAATGCCGTCAACTAACATGGAGAATAAGGCTGGTTAGGACCGACCATCTATAGCCTTGCTCTAACTATCTATTGAATACATCGACAATAGTCATACCAAGCAGATCGACATATCCAATGAATACTTAAAACAAAACCATAGGTGGGTAGAGGATCTATCTGAACAGAATATAACAACTCAAATGTAATATACATCACAGAATAGTAGATCATCATATACAGATATACTGATACATAACAGAGTATATAAACTGAAACATATCAAGTGGTATAGCAAACCACAATAAACAGGCGAATCCAAAAGAATACATATATCAGAGTTACAACAAAATGGGGTACAAAAAAAGCTTTAACAAAAAGGAGCAAGCTGAATTGTCCATGCAGAAGCAAAATAGGCTAAGTCCAAAAGCACCTAACCTGAAACATCTTGGTCTGACCCGAGTATAAATACACGGGTCAGTCTAGCTAAACAAATCAGTTAGATAAACTGAACAACAATAACCTACAAGGTCACAAAGTATAACAAATATCTCTAAAAGAGATAACACAATTATCTAACAAAAGATGAATCATAGCAAGACAAGCCTCATATCATCGGCAACACAAATAAACAAAGGATATGAATATCCCAAAACAAGCCAAAAGGAAATAACAAATACCAATGAAGGTAACACAAGTTCCATAAGGTAACCGCTATACGACGTGTGGCTCAAAAAGACCAACACCGAAGGACGATACCTAGGGAATATACATATCAATGAAACAACAGAAAATTTGCACGTGCTCAGTACTATATAAACAAGGATCCATGAGCACGAAGAGTCCAAACCCAATATCACTCGAGCGGTGACGAATGACCAACTCCAAAAGCGATATAATAGGGCAACAAACCCGAAGGCACAAACTCGAAGGTACAAACCCGAAGGTACAAACCCGAAGGTACAAACCCGAAAGCAACATACCCGAAGGCAACAAACTTGAAGGAGACAGTTCGAAGACACTATCCCAAAGGCTACAAACCGTAGTGGTGAAGGTCCGGAGGCCCGGTACTGGACACCACTAACTGGTAGAATGTGTCACAACTCTCGAAAAGGAATCCGAAAAGTGGTAATGTGAGTCCCATAACCACTCGTTCGCACTAAACGGTTTACTACCCGTTAGTTAATTTCACACTCAAAGTAGTACAAAGTTTACCTCATCTCATCGGTAAACCAGATTAAAAGGCCATAACGATCAATCGAATAGGGCGGGAATTAATCGAAAAGATAAACGCATGGATTCATGGTCCGTGTTTTACCTAACCATTTAATCTCCCTTCCACTTCGCTCGAAGTGCGAAATTGTGTGTGTGTGTGTGTTTTAAAATAGGATTTATAAATTGGAGAAGCAAACTTTTAAAACAATTTAAAAGATTATTTTATAAAAACCCGTGGATGAAGTCAAAAAACAATCATCAAGGTCAAATATGCATAAACAACTAATTGGAATCAACTTAGATCGATAAAAGTTGGAATCACAGACAAATAGGCACACTAGGCAAAATAGGGAAATAGGAGCAGATCGGTCGACCGAACTCTCTGAGTCGGTCGACCGAAAATAGCCCAGAAAGATTTCGTCTCCAGCTCGGTCGACCGACCCAGAGAGTTCGGTCGACCGACCCAGAGAGTTCGGTCGACCGAACCCCAATTCCTGCATTTACTACCCTATTAATTGAAGTGCAAACTCTCACAATTCACAACCGGTCGAGCACGGACGCTAGGGGATTACGCCCATCGGCTACCCGGTCCTATTGGCTCCTCGATGCATCACCAAAAACATGTTCAAACATCAAAGTTAGGATTTTGAAGATTTGAACCCAAAACACTAAAAATTTGGATATTCACCAATTCAATCCAAACCAAAAGCAAGTGCACATGAATAAGTGTTAGGAATTCATACCCAACAATCAAAGATAGTTATAGACAAAGATGTGAGATAAAAATCTCACCTTTTAACTCACAAACAAAGATGGAAGGCTCAAATGCAAAGAAAAGACCAACCACTCTCCACTTCAACTCTACTAGCTTCAATCTAAGATCAAAACAAGTATTTCCTAAATTTGGTTTAGGAGACTTTCTGAAATTGAAGGAAGAAAGAGTTGAAGAAGATGAAGAGAAGGCTTACCAATAGCTTCACCTTGATTTTGGAGCAAGAATTCAAGTTTGCAAGAACAACTATGGCTTGGAATTTCTAATTCTTTTTCCTTTCCCCCATTTTCGGTTTTATCTTGAGTTTAGAAGTGAAAATGAGTGAATAGAATGAGAGGGACCGAGTTAGGGTATTTAGTTAGCTAGTGGTCTGAACCTAAACCCAAAACCCAACTAGAAAACGTAGCAAAATTCAACTTACTCCAAACATATCAAAGCTTATACTCAAAAAGCTCGCAAACGTCATTTTGGACTCAATGGAAGTGGTATCGAGTCCTAATTCGGCCGTTTGCCAAAAGTAGCATTTCGGACCTAAATCCGACTAACGACGCTATATTCAAATAAAACATTTAAATATATAATCATTAAATATGCGGGTTGTTACAGCGACCTTTATCAGAGGATCCTCAACCACAAAGCAACAACCACAAAGTATAATAAATTTGCAGCAACAACATAGGTAAATATCCGGGTCCATACCACGATACCCTTTTCCATAAGGAAATGACATACCCTCAACGGGCGATACCCCCAAATAACCTTGCCGCATCCTTCCTGTTTTGACCATTTTCGGGGTGTGAGGTCCGACGAAGTCTCGTCCACAAAGCTACACTTTTCACAAAGCCATGCTTTGATCAACAAATGATCAGCAGCACTTCGTATGCCACACTATCAAATTGGAAGTATATCACTAATAACCATCAACTACATAACCTCTGAGCTCGTACGTCTCAGAGAAGGGTGTTAAGCTAAGAGAGTAAATTCTCCGCCACCAACAGAAATGTATTTGATAGAAATCAGCTTTATATCTCAAAGTGTAATGTTAGACACACATCCATACAAGTCCGTTCCGGGATCAAACAGAACCGGAGGCACTTCCAAAGAAGACCTTGCAATCCGGATATTCACTAATCACGTCCGGAATCCCAATCACAAAGGGTGATAAAATCTCTATACCGGAGCAACCCGGTGCGGAGACATTCGACAGGTAATCCTTTCGCTTTCGAAAATACCCAGTCTTCAACACTGTCTTCAAATGCAATCCCATTTTGTTGTATCATTATTCGGAATGGGTTTCATGACATAAAGTCCTCTCCTAGCTAATCCAAATGAAAAGCGCTTATTTTAAAAATAAGTGTTACATTCAGATTCAAACAAATCACAACAAATTTCCACTTTGATCTTTTAAACAAAAGATCCATCACAATCACAAAGGTTCAATGTGGTTTTTGGATAACCGTTTGGAATCCGACCCCGGTCGCATCGAAATTCAAATGCCATTAAAAGGCCAGTATTGATAGTTGGTTATTTAACTATCAATCAATATTCACAACAATCACCATATTTTAAATAATTTTCCCCAAATTATTTATTTTCAAAATATCTTCGCAAGATAAAATTTTAACACTTCAACTATTTAAAAAATAAATTCAAATCACTTTTCACCTTTCAATCTTTTGAAAACAAATTTCAAATCACTTTTCCACATTTCAATACTTTGAAAACAAATTTCAAATCATTTTTTCCTTGTGCAGAAAACATTTCCAATATTTATTCATTACCACTAAAAATCTGCGGAGTTCAAATATTTTAAAATAATTTAAAATACTTATCCAAAATATACTTAGAAATATTTAAAATAAAACTATTTTGAAACACACGCTTAAATATTAGTTATGAAAATATTATACTAATGTATCATATTAAAATTCAAGTCCAAACTAATTTTAAAATAAAATTAGTAGATAGAGTATAAATATTTAAACAACTATTTTCTAAATCAAATATCAACTTAATCTCTAAAATAATCCCTTCTATAATTAATTAAATAAATCTTTACTTTAAAGATTTAAAACAATTTCCAAAACTAGTTTCTTCAACAATATTATTTAAAATCAATTTCTAGAAACTTTTAATTTATACTTCAAAAGCTACTTTAAAAATATACTCGGCTTTCCAGGGAAGAATTCTCTTTCCATTACAAAATGGTTCATCTACGCCAATTAATTCCCGATTTTTTTTTAAATTTACATTCCAAATGCGCAGATTTTCCCACACCTTTAAAAATAAACCGATATTTATTTTTTTAAAACAAGTTCCCCTTTCCTTCATAAATTTTCATTCTGAATTTAAATTTTCAAATATTTACCGATATACGATTTTCAAACCGTTTCCCAAAATAATCACTTTCAACACTTAATCAATTTTCAAATTGATTTCCAAATTTATTTCAAATACCAAATCAGATCCCAAATTGATTTTTCCAACATTTATTTCAAACACCAAATCGATTTCAGAATTTATTTCCCAAAATTTATTTTTAAACGCCAAATCAATTTCCAAATCGGTTTCCCAAAGATTTATTTTCAAACACCAAATCAAATTCCAAATTGATTTTCAAATTGATTTTCTTTTAAAATAAATTCCTTTGTTTCTTCCAAACTATTTAAAATCCATATTTTAAATAGATTCTTCAACCTTTGAATAATATTACCCGAAATCCATTTATTAAGCTTTTTTCTACATTTTGGAATTTTATTCAATAGGATTAAACTATAGATTTTCTACTTAAATTTAAAAATCCAATTTTTGTTTATTTCTGGTACCTTGCGATACCAAAAACATATTCAGCTAAACTTTAGCCTTCAACGATTTTATTCACCAATATAATCACACAGAGATTATAAATAATCAACATACAACATATGAAACAAATTCAATATTTGAGGAATCTAGTTGGATCCCTCCAACCTGTTTCCCTGATGTTAGCACAACAATTAAATACCAATTCCACTTCGAGGTGGAATATCGCGATATATGGGATTTTATATAATATCATCCGCTATTATGCGGCGCATAGGGTCTAATTCAATACAAATAATAATAATTTATCATCAAGCACACCATCAACAATTTAAATTTAACTATCGCAATTCAACAATCAATCAATAACTGAAATTTTCAATTATTATAATTTGAGTGAGAAGATCTCACCTTTGCTTTGCATGCAATCCATTTTCCATTCCAGTTTGTTCTTTCACGATCTTTTTACCATGTATAAACATTATATGATTTAATTAATATCTGAACAAATCGAATAATAAACTTCCATTTGATAGATTTATTTAATTTAAACTAAAAATTAAATTTCTCAAACCCATTTTCCTTTAATAAATTTAATTGACTAACAACTTTGATTTTAAACCAATTTTTTTAAATTTTTTTTAAACAAATTCCTTATTAATAACAAATTTCAACTAAAAATTAAATATAAAACTAAATTCTTTTTAATAAATTATTTTTCAATGTGTACATGCATGAGGATATATATACATTTTCTTTCCAAAATATTATATAAATGTTCCATATATATTTAAATTCTTCCATTTGAAAACTAGTCAACAAATATTTTTTTAATTACTGTAAATTTATATATATATATATATATATATACATGCATATATTTTCTTTCCATTGTAAAAATTATTTCCTGCATGTATATAATATTTTCTTTTAATCCACTGTAAACAAATAGCATTCCTTACTGTAAATGTTTTTACTGTAAATATATTTTTATAAAACAAAAACAAAAGAGAAAAAAAATCTGTTGTACCTCACTGCTAGCACGAATCGTTGCCAAAATTGAGCAGTGCGAAACCCTAATCCACGCACGGCATACATGCCGCCGCCCTGGCCTCGTGACTTCACTGAAATGAGCTTCCTCCTTCGACGCTACATCCTCAAAGCCATCGCGACCACCCAAAACGAAGCCCTAATTCACGTGCTTCAATACAACTTCGATTTTCGAAACCCACGACATCGCGCCGCCGCGCCTATTCGCGCTCGACCCACTGCCACGCTACCCTAATGTCGATTTTTTTCTTCGGTCTGAACTTTGGCTCAAAAGCAAGTGCTTCCACTTGATGACTCGATAACCACACACTCGCTGTCGATGGCGCTGCATCTCTGGTCCAAGGAAGATGACGCCGCAACCTGTCGTGCTCGTGCGACAATGATTGAACGAGAGAAAGGAAGACGGCAATCGCTATTTCGAACGAATTTTTTTCTTATTTCTTAAACGAAGAATGTTTCGTTTAATGTTTTTCTTTCGTTTTCTTTTGTTTACACGAACGAATTCAATCGTAAGAATGAGAGAAGACACGTGTTTCAATTCATTGCCAAGTGTAGAAAATAATGAAACGTGTAAAAAAAATTATCAATTGAATAAAAATATGTATATTCATTTAAATTCAAATTCAAATTAAATTTACCTCGATAAATGTAACTTACAATCTCGATCTCCAATCGAGGCGTGCCGCCAGGCGTTTATAATGTTATATGCCCATCGCGAACACAATGGAAAAGGTTTCGAGTCCAAATTCGATCGTATGGAGAAGATAGCCTTTTGAACCAGTTAAAATATCGAATTTTCGATTTAAATTCAGCGCGTTTTCTTATCGTACGATCACACGATAACTCCGAATACTACAGAAATTAAAATCCGTTAATAATACAATATTACGAATCCAATGGAACTGGTTTTGTCAAAATCCAAGACTGTGCCCCGGAAGGCTGTTTCTAATTATCCATTTAAACGATAAAATTTCAAAACTGAACAAATCATTTTCAAATTCAATTTCGAAGCTTCCATTATCTTCAGTATTATCAATATAAATTTTCTAAGCCTTCAAATTATTTTTAGTAAGCTTAAAAAATCAAGATTCAACATTTTGCCTAATTTCAATAAATTAAATTCAATAATTTAATCTCCAAATTCATAGTTCCATTTGAAATTCAAGTTAAACTTATCATTCAACCAATTAAAATCAATTAAATATTTCAATTCAAATGTTAAAATTCCGGGTCGTCACAATGATCGACTAGAGCTGCTTCATAGAACCTTCGACATAAAATACGGCTCTAGAACGTTTGGCACTTAGGATACTTAAAATTATTGAACTACACAACATCATAATAATCAATTTACACTTGGACTTAGTGTTTTCACCCATTCATAAGAACATGACTAATAGCATGAACATGAATTTGAACTAAGCAATAAGCTTCAACTTCTCGTGTTTAGACATGAACATGACTAGGATACGACATGACCTCCACGATCAATAGCATATTGCCTTAGGATAAGTGTCATGAATGAAGAACTTCAATTACCACGTCAAAACTTATCTGTAACTTTGACAATAATTTGATTTCCGTTTGCTAATAACTGTATATGAAACTCAAGTCGTGTCTCTTTCGAATTTTTTTTAAATCTTGTTGCCTCTCCTATCGTTAGTTCCGCATAATTCATTCTTATACTGATCAGCACTTTGTCACATTGCACTTACATCACCATGTACTGGGAGTACAAGTTGATTTTTCTAATTATGGTTTTTAAAAATTTTGATAGCAAGGGAATTTAGGTGTTTTAGACACTCTACAATAATGTTAGCCGGATCTTCTTCTCATAGGGCTAATTCGAACGTAGAGTCTAGTTCAACGATTGAGTCTGATAGCCTACCGCTCAGTCATAATTCAGGACAGCCTGAATGCTTAGGTTTCTAGCTTAATCTTTATGATATTGTTCCCGTCTTTTCGTCAGAAGTTACCAAACTAGCACCCGATACTTAAGAATATGCAATCATCCTTGAAAACCCTCCTGATTTAGTTGCTTCAAATATTAAAGAAGATGATGTACAGAGGAATTGTATAAGGCGTGGGATTCCTTTTGGCAATGTATTAGTTTCATCGAAAGACGACAGGGCTTATAGACTCCCTAAGGGTACACGACATGTAACAAATTCATGTGCTGGGTGGGATGCATCCCGTCGTTCAATTCATATATTCGAGGGATCTTACATTATTTGAGGATTACTCCTAGACAACTCCATCCAAACGGCTATGCGCTCCTCAATTATACATATGGTATTTATGGAGTTTCTGCACCATCCGCCCACTATTGAGGATATCCGATTCTTTTCACTTTTAAATGATGGACAAGGAGCTTATCATTCACTTTTATTGAGTTGAAAAAAGTAGATTTTGACTGGAAGGTGGGATAAATTAAATGCCTTCAAGAGCGAGTGGTTCTTTGTTCGCTGCCCACCGAGCTTCGGTCGACTATGGTTAGAGAGAGGCATAAGTGTTTCTCACTAATTTCATAATAGCATAAGAAAATAATATCCAAGTTTCATCCTAACAATGTTAATCATTTTCAGGTGTCGTTATCAGGCCCACTGGCGATGTTTATGAAGCGACAATCTCTATTTTAAAGAATGCTCCATCCGAAGACAGAAATATTGAATTCTTTCTCAGGGACGAACGACTTGTTACTTTTGGCTTGATAGAAGAGGGCCTTAGTGTGGGACTCAGCAAAATTTCCCAGACAGCAAAGACCATATTACGGGCCACAATTGGTCAAAAAGACATTCAATTCGGCCCTGTGGTGACCCCAGTCATGATCACCCAAGAGTCTACGGATAGAGACACCGGAAGACATAGTGAAGATGCACCTGATCATCATGATGATAGACCTTATCCCGAGGCTAGTCTCGGACCCTCACAAGTTTCTCAATCCTCAACCGTGGGTAAAACGAAAAATAAAGTGGTCGCACACAAGCCTTCAAGAAGTCATCTTTCCAATCCAATTAAATTGTCGACGAATCTACCGCTAGATCCACTTTCCGATCTACCAATTCCACATGATCTCATTACTTATCATTTCACTTATGTGAGCATTAGAGGATCAAAATCTCCTGTTAGAGTTATCTTAGAGATCTGTACTTTCGGAGGGGAAGTTACACCGATAAGCAAAGCTTCTGCACCTGGTCTGTCAGGGGGTTGCACAAGGACACTTACACATACTTGCGCATTCAACATTGCACTGTACTTAACTTATATTTCCTAATATTAAAAGTTAATTGATATCCTCTTTTCTTTATAGAAATGATGGAGAGGAAGAGGAGCATGTTTGATTCCCTATGGGACGTGCAATGTCAATCATCTAGATCATGATCTGGCTCTTACAGGAACAGTCGTGAATATTCCTGAAAGACCAGCTGAACATAGGGACTTTCCCACAGATCCTTCTTGCGGACCTTCTACGGCTCCAATGCCTCCAAGATCATTAGTACCATCTCAGTTTCAATGGCCGAGTGATCGCCGCCACCATGGCGAACATACTGTAGTTCACAGGCCTAGCAAGGAAAGTACTGAGGGGAAACTTTTTTGAGGATTTCCCAATTGATCCAAATGTTTAAATGGCAGTACTTCGAGAGGAAATCCCGAACTTGTGCTTTGATGGATTCTACTTTCCTCCTAGTATGAAGAGGGTTCCAAATGATGTTTAAAGAATGACCACTAACTGCGTCACCGACATCCATATGCAATATCGAGAATGGATGAAGATTACGGAAAAAATATCAAAGGTTTCATTCGAGCACGTAGCAGAGATCAAGAATCTAAAACAACAAGAGGCCTAGGACAAGAGAAATATTGAAGCTTTGAAAAATGAGCCGAAGACCACTAGAACTGGCTTAACTGAAGCCGAAGGAAGCGCTGATGCCACCTTGAAATCTATGGAGGAGACAAAAGCTAGCCATCTCGATATGGTCCAAGTATTGCAATATTGGAATCCAGAAATGATGCTTGAGAAAGACGCGGCTCGAAATTATGAGTCAACGGCCTTGAAAGAAATTACGGAACTCAAGGCCAAGCTAGAAGATGCGATCAAAGAAAAAGATGATAATCAAAAGATCACTCAACATTCTTATGAGGAGATGGATCATGCCAGGCTTGACATAGATGCGGCTATGGAAAAAGCTAAAGATGTCGACAAGCTCATTCAACGCGAGTTAAAAACGATCATAAACATGGTAAGAGAGTATGCGATGAATGAGCTCCACTCGCTTCTCATTCTCTACAACAACAACGTTCACAAACATAGAAATTTAGCACGGATTGGCGAAGACAACCCCTACCAACTTAATCATGCCTGGGAATATCTCGTCGTGGAAGAGAAAAGGCTTCATGGCTGAAAGAATGTCGATGTAAACAAACCCAAAAGCGAAGTGCTGTTGGGCCATGAACCAAAAATATTACATGACATTCAAATTACTCTTCAGAAAGATTTTGTGACTGCTCCTTCCAAAAATATAAAAATCCTTTCTAAATAAATATATAAACATAGTTGTTGACGCCAAAAATGGGCATCTACGCCCGTAGTATCTTATGAATATTAAGCAATGAAAGAAATAAAAAACAAAGCATAAAAGTAAACCAGACATGTAGATTTTTATAGTGATTTGGCAATCTTGACCTATATCCACTTCATACTTATATTAATCTTTTAATAAATTAAAATTACAAAAACATTTAGATCAGATCGGATCCATCGATACAAGTTTCAAGAAATAAAAGTGGCAGAGCATCCGAAGAAGGAAGAAGAAGATGAAGTCTCCTTTTTCTGAAGCTATGCCTATTGTATTTATAGTAAAAGACGCGCATAGATCAGGCTAAAAGTTTGCAAGAAGGTTCCCTAGGTCTAGTAGATCCCATTATATCTATTAGCCTAAATGACTCATTGATCAAGAACAATCGGCATACACAAGACCGAACCTTTTTATTTGCTCTGATCTTTGTATCGATCCCATGCACTTCTATATGTTGCGCGTAAAATATGGGATCAATCTGATACACAGATTGCAAGTTATGTGTCATTATTGGTCGAAGATGGATCATACGTTGAAATATAATGGCCATTCGTATTGAACTCCAATAATGATCGACATATATCGTTCCGCTTTCCTCCTATCTCCATTTTGGGATGTGCAGTCGTCATGGTATGCTCTCCTTTCCGCTCTGTTAATGTCCCAAAAGTCTTACATGGATTGGCTTTATGGTTGTCAAGATATTGAGTATTTATTGATGACTGGAGCTATTTTCCTCGATTGTACTCTGTTCGATCCAAACAAATCATTGTTTCATTTTTAGCTTGTGTACACAAACTTCAATCAATTCCCAACTTGAGTCACAACTTTATGGGGTCAGGCTCGTGACTTCATGTTTTTCATACTTCGATTTAGTGCTAATCTGAATCTATTCGATTATCGCCTATAGTATTATATATAATCGACTCTTCAAACTATCGAGCATCCATTCCTAGTTGAACCGATGATATCACGACTTCTCCAAAAGCCGGGATAACAATAGCTGAAAATAAATTCTAACAGGGGGTATCAGAAAGTTTACAAAGCATTATAGCTATTTTGGGACTACAATCAAAACCATAAAGTTTGTATTGGGATTGGATTTCCAAATGATAGGAAACTAGTGGTTTTTTCCTTTGATCCATGCATAGCAAACATAGTCCCCACGAAGCCTTATCGCTTTTCTCAAGATAGCCACTTGGAATTGCATTTTTTACACTATTATGGGACAAAGTATTACTCAATGGCTTTATAAGATCTTCATCAGCATCCAATAATTGTCCATTCCATCATCTTAAGGCAACAGATGCCTTGAGGCAATAGATGCCTTTCATTCCTCACAATTGATAGGATGAAATATGTTCTGTAGAACACATAGTATTCCCAATCATTCCTAGGATATAAGGCTCATGAGGCTACGCTCAACTTCTACAAATCCATGTTTTACAAAAGGCCATGCTTTTCCATTCTCATAACAGGTTCTTCTTTGAATGCCAGATTGCCATTCCTTCAATCACTATTGACTTCCACTAGCATACAACCTTTAAGCTTATACATCTTAGAGAAGGGTGTTAAGCTAAGAGAAGTTGCCTTCTTCACCACCAAACATATGTATGTTTGTAGAACTCAATGTTGTGATCTCCAAAATGCAATGTTAGACATTCGTCCATACAAGTTTGCTTTGGGACTGAACGAAACCGAAGGCACTCATCCTACCACATCTTTTTTTGAAAATCTTTTAAACTCATTTTAAGCAATATTTTCATATTTCAAACTAATATTCAATTTCATTCCATATTATAGTATTGTATTATTATAATATTCATTTAAAACCTTTTTAGATATTTAAAATCATTATGAGGCTAAACAATTTCCATACGCATCTTTATATGAATTTAATTCTCATTTAATTAACTATGGTTAATTACTAACCATTTGCCTTATCATTTATCAAACCAAGTAATCATTCATATTAACATCCATATATTCAAACAAGTAGTCAACCAAATAACTACACATTTAGTCATCCAATATATATTATATTTTCATATGATTAAACTTGGAAACATCTAGAGATTTACTAGTGAATTTAAATGTGAGTACGCACCATTAATCAAATCATTCACTTCCTATAAATATTCATTCATCCAACAATTCACATAAACTTTTCCCAACTTCAACTAATCATCATCTACTCCATTCCTCCTTCCTAAGCTCCAGAAAATCTGGTAGAGCTTTCATAATACTTCAAACTTCCTCCTGTCTTCTTAGGATACAATGGAACTTCTCTCAAATATTTTCACTCCAGAGCTTTCCAAACTCCTTGCTCACGGCCATAGGCCACCACCATAATATAGTTCATACCCAAAGCCTCCATCTCCTTGCTTGCTTATGGCCACATCCTTTTCGATCCACCATTGCTCATGGCCCAAGAAGATATTTTTCCCATACTTCATCGTTTTTCTACTTTTAGAGGCTAAAGCATACTTCTAGATGATATAAGAACTTTGGAAAAGTTTCGTGGTGTTTGGAGTCGGTTGGTATAATTTCAAGAAAGTTACTAAAAAAAGGGAAGAGAAGGAACCATTAAAACTCTAAGGAAGAAGAAGAAGAAAGCTAAGAAAAGAATGAATGGAAGTGTTTAGAAATGAAAGCATAAGATTCCATATTTGTAGCCTTAGAATCCTTAACCCTTAAGCTTTGTCGAATGACATAAATACCTTTCCTCAACCTCTTTTTCAACACTTACCATAATCGCATCTCTTCATTACTTTATGTCATCTTTACTTAATACTTAAGGGATAAACCTAGTTGGAAAGTGGACTAAGGTGGAGATTTGGTTAGATTTGCTTTTGTTTTGATGTGATTTGATTTTACTTGTGTTGGATTTGGTGAAAATATCTCCTTCAAGTTCTTTTCTTTTCTTAATTAAATACTTAGCTTTATTAATTCTTAGTTAATATATATGAGGTGTTTATTTCTTTGTTAATGAGTTTATATAATAACTATTCAAATTGCAAAACGTTTAAACAATTATATTGAACAAAACGTTGATTTTCGACAAAATGTTTTCTGGTCATATTTTCTGCTTTTAATCAAACTATTTATTTATACAAACAAAACTTGAAAATAAGTTTCTTGTCATATTTAAATAATTAAAACATTTTTATTTTATTTATAAAACTATATTTAATCATATTAAAATCCAATTATAAAAATCTGACGTTAATTAGTCAAAGTGCAACGAAGTTTATACACTTTTATAAAACAAGTATATATATATATATATATATATTAATAAAACATTTTCAATCATTATATTTTTATAACAATTTTAAAAAGAACTATATATCATTTAAAGGATAAAATGAGCATATATCTATATTGAAAACTGGCTATTCTCAATTTTACGATGAAGCTCCAAAATCTCTTATTTTTAAACCAATTCCAAAAATAAGTTCACTATTTTTATTCATCACATAAAACATGATTATTTAAGTTTGAAAATTCGATATTTGAATATTTAAAAGTAATTAAATATTCCATTTTAAAAGTGATACAATTACGGGTCGTTACAATTAGAGTCCTTCATAAACCGTCCATCCAAATCCATTATCTTTATGTCATCATCCAATTCCCAACCTTTTTCATGCTCAATACCTACAGGTCAAGCCTTACCATCGAAAAACTAGCCATTCAAGTGTTCAATCCCTTCAGACTCTGTCTCACCATCGAGATCCTCCCCTGCTTCTTCCTCATCATCAGACTAGTTAACCAATATTGGTCCTTCTAATTCCTAAATAATGTCTTCGACGCCCTCAGATTCAAGCTCCACCTCTTGTTCTTTGGGTACAAGTTCCCCCTTTAGATCTCTAGGCATAAGTTCCTTCTCTAAATCTTCGGACATAAGTTATTGCATCTCCCATCTAGCCACGGCATGCCTAAACTTTACCGCTAACCAACTCTCTACTTCAACAATAGAAACCATATCCTAAAATCCAATAAGAAATCTCAGAAACATATATTGATCTTTTAGGAAACCTAAGAATAGAGTTTCAAGCAAAAGTAATTAAGAAGAATTATTTAGAGGTAGATATTCCTAAGAGATAGTTTTTAAAGTCTAGTTTTCAAAATACAAATATGCTTTCATATATATAATACACTCGGCGCATTTAGGGTGTCGATTACCCTATCTCTAATAAGCCATACCCAACCAAAGATAAGGTTGTCAATCAAACTTGATCTCTGATACCAAATGTAAAGATATACCCATATTCGAAGAGTAACTATAAATGGTAACCCCATTCCTAATTTTAAGGCCAGCCACTCGACTTCCAAACCAACCCATATAGGGACGTCTATGGGTAAGACACAAAGCTTCATCACATGTTCAGTAGTGTGAGAACCCCTATTTTGCATGCCGCATACACTAGGAATGGTCATATATAATTTCAAAGGGACAGTACAAAGTGTTACTCCGAATATAGAAATTTCAGAGTTACTAAGACATAAGTACAACCATCAGCTTGGATAGCTATAACAACTTGTCCTCATAATGTTGATATATATAATACAGAAATTTGACAAAAATAAGAGTAGTATGGAAGTTTATCATCCGACGCTTTTCTTTAAGCTCTAGAGCATTTGTAGTTAAATCTAGAAACATGCACGAGGCTGCTCGAGCATTATAAGAAAATAATGCCTAGATCAATCTAGTAAACCAACGTGAGAAAACATATGAAACATGAAATAAGTAAAAGTAACCATTGAGACCATACAAATTCCCATTACGGTTTTCCCCACATGGAAACCAACCATTAGTTAATTTTAATATACTGATATGATAGATAATGTCTAGGGTATAGAATATAAATCATATTTAATAGTTGTGGTGCTTACATTCATCACACTGCAACATATTTAGGATATAATCAAAATCACCAGTGTTCATCTGCATAATAGATTCTTCCATGGAGATCTCGTCAGTCAATTCCAAATCCAATCTCTTGCACAACGGTCTGAAACTACCCCCGAGTGACGTATATCTCTAGATATAATTTAACTTTAGGTAAACATAGCCAGCCTACATCCGAACACATGATCCCAAATATCATTAACTCCCGTTGCCCAACAATCGATAAGTATCTCCAGATATGGAGTTGATATATCCTGTACAGCTTAGCCAAACCCCATGCTATGATGCCTACTCTGTTTTTAGTCATTTCCAATGTCGATTTTACGGTCGGCATCAGTCACACGAGTCTTCACCACTTGAATAGAACACGAATCCGTAAATGGATTTTTATATCTCGAACAGATCACGAATCACTACATGGATTTGAATATCGCGAATAGATCTCGAACCTCCACATAGGTTCCAAGCATAAGTTCTTTGACGAATACCGGCGTTGCCCTCTCACTTGGAATATTCCTCAGGATAGACAGTCCCACATGATAATATTGTCTAAAATGTTAACGTTGATTGTCCTTTGGACTTTACCTTAGGATCAACAGTTCAACTCTATAAAATTTTACTTCATAACCGCTTCCAAAACATAAAAATCATTGGTGATTACTCGATATTTATGAGTTATCTTACCTTGAATGAAAACAAAAATTTGATAATTTCTTATTGAAAAACTGTTAATTTGCATGCTAAAAATTATGATAATAGACCCTAACTAAGCAAAGTTATATGCCCTTGTTATATATTTTGAATAGCATATTATGTGTGTAGTTGTTGTGCCTTGGAAGGCCTTGGTTAATGTAGATTGAATTGAATATGGAATTGTCCAAATAGCAATGGTCGCTATAAATACATTTTGAATCCCTTTAACTTTAACTTATGTAATTTGGTCATTTGCGAACATTTCTTGATATAACTTGTTTTTGTCATTACATACGCTTGTATAAGTGTTTTGAAAAGCAAAGGATGTGTCTAGAAAGTTGTGAAATTAACCAAACCAAGCCACGAAAGTTTGAAGTAAAAAGTTGTTATATCGACACTTTTGAATTCCTTGTTTTTGGGAAATAACATTTACTTCTGTAGAAATTTCCTTAGGGGTTTCTTTACCATTTTAACAAGTACATAATATATTATTCTTATTGTAAAATTTTTGGAGTTTATATCATTTGATAGCTAGTTCGATGAAGAGGCGAAAGCTATACCAAAATAGTAGCTATACGTCCACTTTGGAAAAATACCTTATATTTTGAAATTTCTATAACATAATTAAAAGGTATTTTTCGGAATTTTCCTTCGTGGTTTTCAAGTACCCAAAGTATACAAACTATTGTAAAAATAATGGATCAAAAATCATTTGTTAAAATGTTTAAAACTAGGTGTAAAGTTGTAGCAAAACATGTTAAAAACATACAACAAAATTTTAGACAGCATTTTTGGAAATGCTATATTTGTCATTTGAAACTATAAATTGTGTAAAAATGATATTTCAATTAAGTATTTTTCTCTAATCTTTTTGGGGTTATTTTCTAACATTTATTTTAGGGTTTAAAATTGGTTTCAAGTTTAAGTATATTTTTACAGTTAATTATAAATTCTTAAACTAAGTAGCTTTTAAAATAAAACGTGTTTATTTTGATTTTTCTACTTATTTCCAAATTGTTTATTTTATGTAATATTTTGGATAAATGATTATATTATATTTCAAGTAATTTAAAAGTGTTCCATTATATTAATAAGCACTTTTATGGTATTCACACACACATATATTAATATAAATAAATAAATAAATAAATAAATGTGTGTATATATATATTTTTTGAAAAAGGTAACTAACCTGGCTAAACACTAAAAGAACGAATAGACTTATTTATTTGTGACATTCAAAAATAAAGTGTTTAGGCAAAGCTTTGATCCAACCAGTGCTCTAACTTACCTGCTACACTTTTGAATGTGGAATTGTCAAGTTGAAATGTTAAAAATAAGTTAAGTATGTAAACATTGATTCGTATATGCAACTGTTTTAACCAGATAGTCAATTAGTCGACCATCGAACTTAACCAAATATTATTAACTTAGATCTTTAAAAAGAATGTTTTTGTAACGACCCGCTATTTTGGACTATTCGCATCCGCACATGTCGGACTTGAATAATTCAAAATACCGAATTGTTAATTTAAAATTTGGCAAAACTCAGATATACAGTAAATAAATAATCACAGAATCACAGACACAGAGTAAAAATATGCAGCGGAAGTAAAAGAGATAGTAGTTCATGAAGCTACTATATAAATATATAAGATACATCAGAGTTTACAACAGAAGAGTAATGTGATACAATCAGGTACAAATCAGAATACCACTGGAATCATCGAATACTGGAAGTAGAATAGATGGCTGGATCTTCAAGCAAAGCTCCAACTCCAAAGGTGAGTCTCAAAAGCTGAACCACTCAGTCTGACCGGAGCGTAAAGCAAAACACAAAACACTCGAGTTAGGATTTATATTCTCATATCAATAAATTCAACTCAAGTGAAATAGCAATCGAAATACAAGTAACACAAAGGATGTTGGAATCACCATCCTCTAAGGACCCGTTAAACTATCTACTATGTAGTAGTATACGCTAAATAGATAATGTCTATCAGTAATATAAAGTATCAAAATAGTGTTAAGGCGTTACCATTATCCCCCTTAACACATTTTATATAAATGTCATAGTCTATACAGCACTGTAAACTCCACCGTAAACTGGTGGGATATCAGGGAGTACTCCATAGGTATAACACAAAACAAATTTGTAGCGGCCGCGTATATAGGGATACAAGTATGACAAGGCACATGAGGCAAAACCCAAGGTAGTGAAACTACCGTTCGCCTGATCCGGACTGGTGAGAACGCATCGCCGCAGCGATCGCTACACCGCGAAACAACACTCCTGAAAAGTACGAGGGTGAACCAATCAATCACAAATAATGAGTAATAGTTACGAAGAAGTGTGTTCGCTCGAGGTGGCTAACCCCATTTGGCCCGGCCCGGCTCCTGATTTTAGTCATTTCCAATTTGACACAAGTGTCAAGGCTATCCATTATCGTTCACTTTCTTCAATCATCAACGTACATCATTCCAACCACTTCATTCTGGATCATCACTATGCGTATAGTTATTAAAGTGGTTTTCAGTTTAGATAGAGAGTATATCCATAACCGATTCCGGTTTCTTTAATAATTTTCGTAATTTTTTACACCGATTGGTCGTTTAACAAATTTCAAAACCAAATCAAATTCAATTTCAATTAGAATTTATAAATCAACATTTCATTTGTCTTTCAAAATCAATTTCCAAAATCTATGTTTCAAAACTTTCTAATTACCATTTCAAAATCTTATAATTCGATTTCAACTTTTATTTAAACAATTCAATTATTGATTCAAGTTCGTATATAAATTTCATCCCGAAATCATTTAAATTAATCCAATTTAACATGCAAACCAATTTAACTCATTTATCGATTTCATTCAATATTCATTAAGTTCATTTATCATTTGACAAATTTCCATTTAATTTCCAATTTATTAAATCAATTACTTACGTTCAACTTCGTTATATCAAAACCTCAAATTTGAATTAATTTAAATTCGTCAAACCAAATTCTTTAAAATTACAAGTCTTACGTTAATTTCAATAAATCACATTTTATTTCTGGTTAAAGAAATTCAATTTCACTTATCAATTTCCTTAGTTACAAAGTACAAAAATCAGTTAAATAAGAACTAAATTTCACACCTTCAAGAAGTTCAATTTCAATTATTAATTTACTTAAGTAAATTTTCCAAAACTTAATAACTAAAGAAACCAATTTAATTTATTAACGAAGTTAAAATTCACTTATTCAAAAGTTCAATTACTCTTATCAAAGAATTCAATTATCAAATTATTCAATCTTTTTCATTTACTAAATAATTTCACTTTTAAGCAATTATTAAATAATTTCAAACTTAATCCTTAATAATTTCAAAACTTAATAACTTCAACTTAATTATATATTCAAACTCAATTATTAAAACATTTCAAAACTTAATAATCTCAGCTTAATTGTAAATTCAACTTAGTTTTTAAATCATTTCAAACTTGATTATAATTCAACTTAACAATTTCGAACTTAATTATAATCCCAAACTCAATTATAATTTCCAATTTAATTATTAAATGATTTCAAACTTAATAATTTCAAAACTCGGTTCTTACCAATTTCAAATTATTTATTAATAATTCCAAATTTAATTATTAGATAATCAAATTTCAAACAACGTTCTTTCATCAATTACTACGCTAATATTCGTTTCAGATTTAAATCTTTACATTTTCCTTTCAAAAAATTTAAATTCCAACTTCATTTCAAAACTTATTCTTTGTTCAAGAAAAATCATTATTTAATTTTAAATCAAATTATTGACCAATCGAATTTTATTTAATTCTCTATCCTAAGTCAAGTTCATGTGGGTATTTATCATTTCAATCTGATTTCAATTCAATTCAAAATCAAGCAGAACAAAGGGAACTTGCAGTGTGATAACTGGGATGGTGTCAAAGTAAATAACAAGCAATAACAACAATCAATAACAATACGATGATCAATTCAATAATCCCGAAATAATCGTATTAATCCGCATTTATTGTTTGTGCGAATTAATATAATTATCTCTAGAATCTGCACTATCTTTTCATGTAGATTAAAGATTATTACACTACGGTTTTTCCACTTGTCGTTCAATTCAATTGCAAATTAATCCTAAAACCATTTATCCAATATACGTTTAAAGGTTCAAAGTATAATTTATCAAATTCTACGTTTCAATTAACTTAACAATTAAAAGGGGTCATATTATTCAAATTAACTAATCAAATTCAACACATATGTCGATTCAAATTTTTAAACTATCATACGTCAAATTCAATTGCATAATATTTATCACTTATCGCATTTCAATTTACATCCAATATAAACAACAAACAATCAATCAATTATCAACCAAACTGGATTATTATTGCATACATAACAGATAACTGTGTCAGATGTCAAAGGTGAACTGATACATAAATAACAGTGCAATAAATAACAGCAGTACATTTCAATTGTCGTTTCAATTGAAATCAAATTTAATAAATAAAAGGACATTAATCGTGAGTGGTTGCTCACCTTTCGAGGCTAGAGAGATGAATAGACAACGAAGTTGAGTCACGGATCGTAAGCACGACTTTCGGAATAACTAGATTGGCACGAATCGACTAGCAAAGCTGTTAAATATGAATCGTCTAAATCAAATCAGAATAGGAGCGATGACAGTAAATGGTATCAGTGAACATATATACAAAACTATATTCCAAAATTAAACACATAAAATATATATATATATAAAAAAACCAATTTTAAACATATATTTTCAAATTTATATTTAATTTAACACAGATAAAATTTCATAGATATGCATTTCTAACGTCATCTTACAATTAAATCACATATATTTTTAAATTCAACATATTATCATTTATTTATTATTATTATTATTTTATTAACAACAATATCCAAAATCATCTTTCTTAAATACAACATTTAAAAGAAATCAAATCAAACATTCAACACTGCAATAATTACAAAACATGTCCTGTGTCAAAGTTTAACAATATAATTCTGTGTGCTACCGAGATCGAAATGGTCTGAAAATTGGTATGAATAAAGATCAAAACTTGTATTTCAAACTGCAAAAGAATCACTAGATTTGGACAAGAGACGAGAACAGTTACGATGTCACGAACATAGACTCAGGCCATGTTGCGACTGTCAAATGTTTAGGTCTGAAAACCCCTCTGAGACTGACTTTCAAGTAAGAAACAGAGGGCTGAAACACCTCGTATGAAGCTAAAATTTCATATACAGAAAGTAGAAAACTTTATCTTTTAAAAAAAAAGGAATCACTGTATTCCGAAGTAAGACGGAAGAAATACGATGCGTCAAACATGAACTCAGGTCGTGTTTGCAGCGGTGTAAAATAATTTCAAGTACAAAAGAACAGCTGCCTGGGTCAAACTTCTATATCCTCGACCACTAATCAAACGATGTCGGATTCTGCTGAAATTTGACATGCATAAACTAGGTAACTTCGACTCTTTTTTAAAAATAGAATCAATGCATTCCGATAAAACATGAGTGAGATATGATATCGTGAACATGAGGTCTAACTGCTGTTCAGAAAAGAAAAAAAAACAAACAAATATCACCTTTATTATAAACAGTCATTATACTGTCATGCTAAAGCTATAAACCACCACATAAATACTTTATAACGTCATACACATATAAACTATATGTATACCTTTAAATATAAAATAAGATATGACATATTGTATATACAGTTATTACAAATTAATATCAAAGTACAAACACATAATATATCCATATATATACTTTGATATTCTTACATAAACCTTATATATATATAACCACGTACAAAGTTTTATATTGTATACATTAAAATAAACGTAGCATATATAACATAAACTTTATCATGCATTATATATATATATATATATATATATATATATATAAAGTGCGAACTGACATATATGAATTTTTTTATTTAAATCTATATATATAACAACATACATATATCGTGCGACTATATATATATATATATATATATATATATATATATATATATATAAACAAATATAACTTTATAAACTACTGAAAAAAACAAGTATATATATTTACATACTAGTATATAACTATACTGTAAGGAAACCTATGCAAGCTATGTTATAATCATCTATAAAACGGCACTGTAAACATGTAAAGGCCAATATATGTACATGTATGTAAACCGAAGAGCAAAGGAAAACAACACATTAAACTTTATAAAATAATACATATATACATAATACCTGTGTAAACATATCTATACAACATACTATAACATATTTTCTATAATATAAATTGGAATTCTGTGCTATGCAAAATATATATACTAACATATATATACATAGACTTACATTCAATGATAGGTGAGATGGTGGAAGAATGTTCGGCGAAGTGGTTTAACACAACAGGGTTGTAGGCTATGGAAGGAGGAGGGTGGCTGTGGTGGTTCGAGTTCATGCTAAAGGCGGGCGGAAAACAAGGCGGAGTGCACATGGCTGTCGCGTGCGGCAACAGGAGGAAGCGGAGGAGAAAGGGATGGAGGTGAGTGCATGGCCGCTGCGCGGTGATGTTCCGGTTGAGGGAAAGAGGTGGGAAAGTGGGCGTCGCGGTTATGCAGGGTGGGGTCTGCGTCGGCTAATGGGGAGAGGAGTAAAGCTCGGGAGTGGAGAGAGAGAGGTATGTGAGGAGATAGGTAAAAGATATAGAACGTGGTTTGCAAATGATTTTATCTCATAGCTTTTTTTTTTAATAAGAATCGCAGAACAAGTTGTGAGAAAGATGAGAATGAAGAAGGATACAGGCAGAGAGAGAAAGGTAAAACATGTACAAGTTTTATATTAAATATTGCCTTCAAGAAACCAATAGACGTGAGCTAGAATGTAGAGCAAAAGTGGGAAATGAATAGGCATCCTTTCCTTCTTAAAGATTTAAATTACAACACTAATGAATGAACGGATTAATAATGAAAGGTCAAGAGTTGTAAACAGTTGGAATACCAAATGTAAATGGTGAAATATGAATGATGTCAGAGACCATTTACCTAAGCTGATTATCGGTAAGGTTATCGATTATGCGGATTCCGCCGCGCTTCAAACATCAAAGCACAGAAGTAAATATATTGCAAAATGAGCGTAACGAGACGAACAAAAATGGTATATAGATATAAGCGGTTCGATTGAATTATAAAAATTCGAAATTTTATACTACGAAAAATGCAAGAAAATCGCAGAAAAATAAGATCGACGGAGCCAAAGATGTCCGAATTTGGAAAAACGACAAACTGACATCTTGCTCAGAAGATGCTTTAGAATTTTTCTATGTAAAAATATTTTGGTTTCAAAAACATTTTATTTTCATCGCTTTTTAACTGATAAAATTGAAGTAAGTTTACGCGCGAAATGAACTTTCATATTTTCGGACGAAAATTTACCAGTTACTAAGTTTAACTAGACGCATTCCAAATATCTAATTTATATTTCAAAATTTTATCGCTTAAAATTTTACAAAATTTTAATTTAAATACGTTACTAAAACCGTTAAAATTTACGGGTCGTTACACTCTCCCCCACTCAAAACTTTTCGTCCTCGAAAAGGAAGGAAGTAGGAGAATAGAAACAACTAGAAAGGAAAATTGATTGGAAAACAAAATAACAATTAATTTAAACCATATAAATTCCGAGTTAAATTAATTTATATTCAACAATTGACTTTTAAATTCAAGATTTCATTAAGTTGGTTTATTTTTAGTTTGTTGTTGTTTATTACAGAGTTTATTTCAAACAACCATTTATTTTATTAATCCTTTTATCTTGAATTAATAATTATATTAAGTTAACAATTTCAAAGATCATAAATTTGAACAGTCATTTATTATAATCATAGTTTATTCGACAAATTTTTCTTCTTTATTCCAAATTATTATTAAATTTATTCTACTTAATATATCTTATCACCTTATGTTAAGTATATTTACTTATTATAACCATACAAATTTATTTATTCATTTCTTCAACATCAATTTATACTGTATAATATCCAATTACATAGTTAACTTTTGAAAATTTAGGTAAGTATATATAATGCAATTGAGTATTATCCAATAAAATTCTACAATTTACTTATTTCAAATTAAGTGTTTAGTCCAATCTTTTGGCTTCATTGAAATCATCTTTAAATCAAAATTATAAGAATTTATTCCCAATTAATTTCAAACCATTTCAGAGGTAATTATGTATATACTATATATATCAAGTCAAATTGAATTTAAAATTACATACCTATATATATATATAAATCAAATTATACTTATGAAATTTAAATTGATTAAATTTTCAAAACAAAATTGTAGCAAAGCTACGAATTCGTCTCTCCACTTCGAAACTCGAAAATGAATGTCGATGATGCGGCCGCCATCACCGAGATTATTTTCCAGCGACAAAAGGAAAGAGCTCAAATTTAATCATTTAAATTCTTTGCAAACCATTTTCATTCGAAAATATTTTAAATAATATACGTTTTAAACTTTTAAAACCATAGTTCGAAATTATCAGAAATTAAATTCTCAAATTCTAATTTAAATTTACTTCAAATTCCAAATCGAATTATAACTAAGTTTTACAAATTCATTTATTTATTATGAAATAGCCAATGATTTATAAAACAATAAATGAAAATTAAATATTATCATTTCGGACAACAAGTTCATTAACAATTAATTTTAGAAAATTTAGACTTATATATAATATAATCATTCAATATTATGTTATTTACTAAATTTGAAAACAATATTGTGTCGGTTTGCTCTGTTCAAGTGTTTTAGAAATCCTATCGATAGCGTTGATCAGACGAATCGATCGAAAATCCAAATCAACATCAACAACTCAAACAACACAATGTATATAAAACATTTTTAAATATTAATTTACAATACACTTTCCGCTTGACGATACAGTAATGGATTTCAAAATAAGTATGGAGATTCAAATTTGATGTAAATCAAATCAAAGAGAATTCTGATTCGAATAAAAGTTCGAAAGAAAAGATAAGATGATTCAATTAACAGAATCGGGAGATGGATAAGCTTATTTAACTCACGGGCAACCCTCCGGGTCAACCGTGACTTCAAGAATAAGATCGATGCAGAATTTCGAGGCAAATCTACATTCGATCTCAATAAATAAAATTCAGGTATAGTAAGGAATAGGTAGCATCGTAAACCGAGGATACAAATCTCCGGTAAATCGATGTCTATTGTAAAGGAGTTTCACCCATTTACAATTTATTCGAAGTTTGGCGAGACTGCCGATCCATTATAAAGGTTATTCGAAGTGGAGTTATGAGATACTCCAGAATTCAGAAGAACAAATAGTGAGGGACAAGAATGAATTTCAGAACCGAGGGAACGTTCCAAAATTCAAAGGAATTAAGTCAAAAGGAAGAGATTGAAACTAGAATGAGAGTGATTCTGTAAATACATTTACCATATATACTAAGTTCTGCCTAGAGCTACCAAAAGCTCTGATACCAACTGTAACGACCCGCTATTTTGGACTATTCGCATCCGCACATGTCGGACTAGAATAATTCAAAATACCGAATTGTTAATTTAAAATTTGGCAAAACTCAGATATACAGTAAATAAATAATCACAGAATCACAAACACAGAGTAATAATATGCAGCGGAAGTAAAAGAGATAGTAGTTCATGAAGCTACTATGTAAATATATAAGATACATCAGAGTTTACAACAGAAGAGTAATATGATACAATCAGGTACAAATCAGAATACCACTGGAATCATCGAATACTGGAAGTAGAATAGATGGCTGGATCTTCAAGCAAAGCTCCAACTCCAAAGGTGAGTCTCAAAAGCTGAACCACTCAGTCTGACCCGAGCGTAAAGCAAAACACAAAACACTCGAGTCAGGATTTATATTCTCATATCAATAAATTCAACTCAAGTGAAATAGCAATCGAAATACAAGTAACTCAAAGGATGTTGGAATCACCATCCTCTAAGGACCCGTTAAACTATCTACTATGTAGTAGTATACGCTAAATAGATAATGTCTATCAGTAATATAAAGTATCAAAATAGTGTTAAGGCGTTACCATTATCCCCCTTAACACATTTTATATAAATGTCATAGTCTATACAGCACTGTAAACTCCACCGTAAACTGGTGGGATATCAGGGAGTACTCCATAGGTATAACACAAAACAAATTCGTAGTGGCCGCGTACATAGGGATACAAGTATGACAAGGCACATGAGGCAATACCCAAGGTAGTGAAACTACCGTTCGCCTGATCCGGACTGGTGAGAACGCATCGCCGCAGCGATCACAACACCGTGAAACAACACTCCTGAAAAGTACGAGGGTGCACCAATCAATCACAAATAATGAGTAATAGTTACGAAGATGTGTGTTCGCTCGAGGTGGCTAACCCCATTTGGTCCGGCACAGCTCCGGATTTTAGTCATTTCCAATTTGACACAAGTGTCAAGGCTATCCATTATCGTTCACTTTCTTCAATCATCAACGTACATCATTTCAACCACTTCATTCTGGATCATCACTACGCGTATAGTTATTAAAGTGGTTTTCGGTTTAGATAGAGAGTATATCCATAACCGATTCCGGTTTCTTTAATAACTTTCGTAATTTTTTACACCGATTGGTCGTTTAACAAATTTCAAAACCAAATCAAATTCAATTTCAATTAGAATTTATAAATCAACATTTCATTTGTCTTTCAAAATCAATTTCCAAAATCTATGTTTCAAAACTTCCAAATTACCATTTCAAAATCTTATAATTCGATTTCAACTTTTATTTAAACAATTCAATTATTGATTCAAGTTCGTATATAAATTTCATCCCGAAATCATTTAAATTAATCCAATTTAACATGCAAACCAATTTAACTCATTTATCAATTTCATTCAATATTCATTAAGTTCATTTATCATTTGACAAATTTCCATTTAATTTCCAATTTATTAAATCAATTACTTACGTTCAACTTCATTATATCAAAACCTCAAATTTGAATTAATTTAAATTCGTCAAATCAAATTCTTTAAAATTACAAGTCTTACGTTAATTTCAATAAATCACATTTTATTTCTGGTTAAAGAAATTCAATTTCACTTATCAATTTCCTTAGTTACAAAGTACAAAAATCAGTTAAATAAGAACTAAATTTCACACCTTCAAGAATTTCAATTTCAATTATTAATTTACTTAAGTAAATTTTCCAAAACTTAATAACTAAAGAAACCAATTTCATTTATTAACGAAGTTAAAATTCACTTATTCAAAAGTTCAATTACTCTTATCAAAGAATTCAATTATCAAATTATTCAATCTTTTTCAATTATTAAATAATTTCACTTTTAAGCAATTATTAAATAATTTCAAACTTAATCCTTAATAATTTCAAAACTTAATAACTTCAACTTAATTATATATTCAAACTCAATTATTAAAACATTTCAAAACTTAATATTCTCAGCTTAATTGTAAATTCAACTTAGTTATTAAATAATTTCAAACTTGATTATAATTCAACTTAACAATTTCGAACTTAATTATAATCCCAAACTCAATTATAATTTCCAATTTAATTATTAAATGATTTCAAACTTAATAATTTCAAAACTCAGTTCTTACCAATTTCAAATTATTTATTAATAATTTCAAATTTAATTATTAGATAATCAAATTTCAAACAACGTTCTTTCATCAATTACTACGCTAATATTCGTTTCAGATTTAAATCTTTATATTTTCCTTTCAAAAATTTAAATTCTACCTTCATTTCAAAACTTATTCTTTGTTCAAGAAAAATCATTATTTTATTTTAAATCAAATTATTGACCAATCGGATTTTATTTAATTCTCTATCCTAAGTCAAGTTTATTTGGGTATTTATCATTTCAACCCGATTCCAATTCAATTCAAAATCAAGCAGAACAAAGGGAACTTGCAGTGTGATAACTGGGATGGTGTCAAAGTAAATAACAAGCATAACAACAATCAATAACAATACGATGATCATTTCAATAATCCCAAAATAATCGTATTAATCCGCATTTATTGTTTATGCGAATTAATATAATTATCTCTAGAATCTACACTATCTTTTCATGTAGATTAAAGATTATTACACTACGGTTTTTTCACTTGTCGTTCAATTCAATTGCAAATTAATCCTAAAACCATTTATCCAATATACGTTCAAAGGTTCAAAGTATAATTTATCAAATTCTACGTTTCAATTAACTTAACAATTAAAAGGGGTCATATTATTCAAATTAACTAATCAAATTCAACACATATGTCGATTCAAATTTTAAACTATCATACGTCAAATTCAATTGCATAATATTTATCACTTATCGCATTTCAATTTACATCCAATATAAACAACAAACAATCAATCAATTATTAACCAAACTAGATTATTATTGCATACATAACAGATAACTGTGTCAGATGTCAAAGGTGAACTGATACATAAATAACAGTGCAATAAATAACAGCAGTACATTTCAATTGTCGTTTCAATTGAAATCAAATTTAATAAATAAAAGAACATTAATCGTGAGTGGTTGCTCGCCTTTCGAGGCTAGAGAGATGAATAGACAACGAAGTTGAGTCACGGATCGTAAGCACGACTTTCGGAATAACTAGATTGGCACGAATCGACTAGCAAAGCTGTTAAATATGAATCGTCGAAATCAAATCAGAATAGGAGCGATGACAGTAAATGGTATCAGTGAACATATATACATAACTATATTCCAAAATTAAACACATAAAATATATATATAAAAAAAATATCAATTTTAAACATATATGTTCAAATTTATATTTAATTTAACACAGATAAAATTTCATAGATATGCATTTCTAACGCCATCTTACAATTAAATCACATATATTTTTAAATTCAACATATTATCATTTATTTATTATTATTATTATTTTATTAACAACAATATCCAAAATCATCTTTCTTAAATACAACATTTAAAAGGAATCAAATCAAACATTCAACACAACAATAATTACAAAACATGTCCTGCGTCAAAGTTTAACAATATAATTCTGTGTGCTACCGAGATCGAAATGGTCTGAAATTTGGTATGAATAAAGATCAAAACTTGTATTCCAAACTGCAAAAGAATCACTTGATTTGGACAAGAGACGAGAACATTTTTGATGTCACGAACATAGACTCATGCCATGTTGCGACTGTCAAATGTTCAGGTCTGAAAACCCCTCTGGGTCTGACTTTCAAGTAAGAAACAGAGGAATGAAACACCTCGTATGAAGCTAAAATTTCATATACAGAAAGTAGAAAACTTTATCTTTTAAACAAAAAGGGAATCACTGTATTCCGAAGTAAGACGGAAGAGATACGATGCGTCAAACATGAACTCAGGTCGTGTTTGCAGCGATGTAAAATAATTTCAAGTACAAAAGAACAACTGCCTGGGTCAAACTTCTATATCCTCGACCACTAATCAAACGATGTCGGATTCTGCTGAAATTTGACATGCATAAACTAGGTAACTTCGACTCTTTTTTAAAAATAGAATCAACCCATTCCGATAAAACATGAGTGAGATATGATATCATGAACATGAGGTCTAACTACTGTTCAGAAAAGAAAAAAAACAAATATCACCTTTATTATAAACTGTCAGTATACTGTCATGCTAAAGCTATAAACCACCACATAAATACTTTATAACGTCATACACATATAAACTATATGTATACCTTTAAATATAAAATAAGATATGACATATTGTATATACAGTTATTACAAATTAATATCAAAGTACAGACACATAATATATCCATATATATACTTTGATATTCTTACATAAACCTTATATATATAACCACGTACAAAGTTTTATACTGTATACATTAAAATAAACGTAGCATATATAACATAAACTTAATGTAACGTTTCGAATTTTGCCCGCTCAAAAATCGACATCCATACTTCAAATCGTGTTCGAATGCCATAGATTCGACCGTTCAAATCCGATTCGCCGGAGCTTATAACAACATTAAGTACATAACACAGCGGAATAAAAGAATAATACATTTGATATACAGCTTTGATACAATATCTGATACAACAGATAATCCAATAGATATCAATATACATCAGAGATATGATACAATAAAATAGCAGCGGAAAGAAAATAGATAACATCTAGCAACGGAACAAATAACTCTAAAATAGTCTTCAAGGAAGAACTCCGAGAACTGCAACTCCATCTCAAATAACTAATCCAGTAATAGCTCGAACTCCCCATAACAATGCACCAAGCTAGGCAAGACTGGTGCGATCCAAAGACTGAACTAACTCCAGATAATCTACTAATCTGACTATCTGAAAAACCCAACTCTAGACTGCTTGTGTAGAAAATAATGAGCACCCAGAGTTTAGGAAAGAAACAATAAACTCCGGATCAGTCGTGACTGGTGTGAGCAACAAAAACAGTTTATCTCTTAAAACATTCAACAAAAAAATTTCAAAGTCAATTCGCAATGCTTTTAAAAATGAGACTACCATAAGGCCTCCCGCACACACACACAATGCAAACGCAGAATCGGAGGAGATTTCTCCTTATGATAGTCAAAGATGCTTGATACGCATTAAAAGAAACATTTTGTATTATTACTAGTGCATAGTGTAGGAAAAATTCATTTCGAAAGTAGAATATAAATCTTAGCCAACATACGACCATTATCGTATGCCTACTATAGCTAACCATGTTCAATAGCAGGTTACCGCCACATTCCATGGCAGGTTATACAACTAATACTGTACAAGGTTCGTATTGTTTCTTTGGATTTACAACGAATGATCAGGCCAAGGAACTTCCCATTGCCACATGAGAATGCCTCTGGATGGACATCCTCGAGAACCAAACCGGATCTCTACCAACACAAGGCCGGGTTACCCCTAACTGAGTAACAACTGACCGAATATGCCATTCCCCGGTCCTTTGGGACCTTTATCCGAGAGCTCTCTAATCAATTCACACAATCATAACAAAGTGTTTTCAACATGAGTAAGTATCTGGGCTCCATACCATGATACCACCCTTTTCCAGAAGGAAATGCACATATCCTAAAGGGCTCTACCCCTCATAACCTTGCCGCATCTTTCCTGTTTTGACCATTCACGGGGTGTGAGGCTCGACGAAGTCACGTCCACAAAAACATACTTTATACAAAAGCCATGCTTTGGGTCAACAAATGATCATAGAAATGATCACCAGGATAGACGATCAAATAAATGATCCTATCACAAATAATCAACACAATGATCATTTACAGCAACACTCAGCATGTCACATTACCAAAATTGGGAATATATCACTGATAACCTTCAACTATATAACCTCTGAGTTCGTACGTCTCAGAGAAGGGTGTTAAGCTAAGAGAATAAATTCACCGCCACCAACAGAAATATATTTGAAAGAAATCGGCTTTATATCTCAATTTGTAATGTCAGACATACAATCCATACAAGTCTGTTCCGTGCTCGAACAGAACCGAAGGCACTTACAAAGAAGTCCTTGCAATCCGGATATTCACTAATCACGTTCGGACTTCCCATCACATATGGAGTCTCTATACCGGGGACCAGTCGATGCAAAGACATTCGACGAGTTGTCCTTTTGCTTTCAAAAATATCCGGTCTTCAACACCGGTCTTCAAATGCTATCCATAACGACATATCACATATTCGGAATGGGATATATGACACAAAGGTCCTCTCCCGGCTGAACCGAATAGTGAGCGCAATATTTACAAGAAATATATGGATATTGGGATTTCAATTAAGTCACAACTTAAAACCCAAAACTTTCTTTCAAACATTTTAAATCAATTACCATTTCTAATCTTTTAAACAAAAGATTTATTTCACAAAGTTCCATTTACGGATTTCAAAACAATTTCTATTCCATTTGGATTAACTCGTTAAATCTTTATATCAAAGATTTAACTTATAGCTTTCAAATCGTTTCTATAACTTGGAAATTTTCTTCATCTCAGACTAGAAATCATTTTAACTCAAATTGGAAATTCATTTCTTATGTGAAAGGTTTTATTATTTGAAAACAAGTAGTTCTCGTTTCCAAGGAATTCAATCTCATTTATACAAGTTAAAATCTTTGGGTTAATTCAAATTCCCAAAAAAAAAACAACACCTTAAAATGGTTTAAAACCCATATAAACCGGTATACCATTTAATATCATAATACTGAATATAGAATTCAATTTCAAATATTGAATTTAAATTTAAATCAAAATATTTAAATTTCAAAACTCAATCAAGTTATTCAAAATAAATTTCATCTTTGAAATTCCATTTCAAAAGCTTTTCACTTTAAACCCAATCCATTTCCAAAACATTTGAATTCAAATATTCAAATTTAAAACTATTTCAAAAATCTGTGACTTAATCGATTTCCTCGTGAAATCCATATTGGTGTGTGTATAAGTGTGGTCCAGGGGTTTAACACAATAGTGCAACATCATTCAATTATCACAGATAAAAATACAAGAATATAGCTAATAAGCGGTATAAACGATAACGCTTATTGTTCATTCACATAACACAGATACGTATATCATTGAAAATAAATTACATCATAGATAATTATTTACATTCATCATAGATCACACTGAAATAACTCATAGCACAAAGCATAGCCTATCAGAAATATCAAACAGTTCAACAATCAATAGGATTCAAACATCTATAAGTGAACTCAATTAATTATCTGATTAATTTAGATCAGATGGGTCATCGATCATGGTTAACTAATATTAATTGATTTCAAATCATTTGATTAATTATCCTTTAATCATTTATTAATTAAATTAATCAACCCTAAATTATTGAATAATCAATCTTTAATCATTCAATTATCCTTTATTTAATTTACTTAACTTATATAAATGAAATCTTAAATTACCATTTCTGTAATTAATTATCATTAACAATTCTTAATTACAAATTAAACATTTAATTATTAATTTACCAATTTATTAATTACTAATTACTTAGTTAATCAATTATAAATTCTTAAGTAAATTCCTTAATTAAATTAATTTAACTTAAATTAATAAGTTTAAACTTATAATTATTAAGTTAATTAGTACAAAACGTTAATTATTCCTTACTTAATTAAATCTTTAAACCTTAATTAAGAAATTTAAACCTTTAATTACTTATAAATCCAAATCATTAAGTAATTAAATAAATAAATTATCCATTTAAATTGATTTAATAATGGATGAATTGCAAATCATCATTTACAAATATGTTTGGAAACATTGATCTTCGAATTTACTTTTAAATTTAAATTTAAATTCCAAGATTCAAAATAAATCCCAATTTACTTTACTAAAGTTTAAACTGATTTTCAAAACCTTTAAATTTACTTGTTAAAGTAATAAGTTGTTATAAAAGGACCCTTAAAGAATTAGAGTCAAATTTTCTTTAAGTTTACCAATTAAAGTATACTTTAACAATTTCAACTCATTTAAACTTTTAAATTTAGAAACTTATTTTATTTCAAAATCTTGATTTCCATATTTAGATTCATGTCCAGATTTCCAGATTTTGATTTTTAACTTCATCTAAATTCTTTCTTTACAAATCAATTTTTTTTATATTTTAAATCCAAATCCACTTAATCACTTTTAAGTTATTAAACAATTTAAGTGTAGAAACTTAATTTATTTCACAAACTAAGTTTCTAACAAATCTTGAATTTATTATTTTTACGTTGATTTAAAACTTAGTATAAACCTTGAAATTTTTTTTTTTATATATAAAAAATCAAACCTTAAATTTGGAAACCAGGTTTTAAATTTTTTTTAAACTTACAGGTTAAAACTGTAATACCCACAAACAACTTGAGCTACCTGCAAACTGCTTCGAGCCCGATACATATTTGCTCGAGTAAACACTCGAGACCAACGTGAGGAAACCCGAGACTTCCCTGTTTCACATGCGTTCCCAACAAATTTTCCACATGCATGCTTCTCTCCCTCTCGTCCTCCTCCTTATTCTCTTTTTATTTTTATTTGTAATTTAAGTTTTACAACTTAAGTATAAATAGCATCAGGTTCATACTCACGCTCGAACTCGACCTTAAACCCGAAGCATCCAACCCAAAAACTCGAGGACAAACCTTTCTTCTCAGACCAGACTCAGCAAAAACAACAGAACCAACGAGGAAGAGCACTGTGCACGTGCACAATGATTCCACCCAACTTCGATCATCGCTGAAGCTTCACTCAAGTCGCCGATCGTTCCCAGACCCTACTACGATCATCAGAACTCATCATCAACTCAGAAAGCAAAATCGAGCATCACTGCACCAAACTGGAACCAATGACCTTCCCTAAAATCTTCTGGTGCTCACCACGTCGACCACCGGGATATCTACGATTTTTGCTACACATTCGTCAACACACCAACCTCCATTCCTCAAAAATTCGCAGCACTCGATCCTCTAGAGAAACCGCGGTGGACCATTTACTAACCACCATCAAAACTAGGGTTTAAATCTATCACGACCTGCCGCCTCCGCCACGTCGAACGATCGCCACCCCTTCCATTTTTCCCAGCATCACTGACCACCCACCTACCTTCAGACAAAACCCCGAGCATGATGGTCCACTTGATCACCCAAGAAACGAACATAACCCATTTTTGTTCAACTCAAAATTTCTCATTCAATACTTAACAAAAAAATGTGAATTTAGTTTTAAAAATCCTAATTTCAGATGAGAATTCAAGTTATAAACCTGAATTTATATTTTTAAGATGTTCGAAATCATCACTTATTTTCAACCCTTAACTGTTCTTAAGTTTTAGAGCAGACTCTAATTCATTTAACTTAAAATTCAAGTTTAAAATTTTACTTTATAATCAAACAAACATAACTTGTTAAGATACTAAGTCCTAATTCCCAATGGATCAAGCAGAAAAGGTTTTCTTTGAGTAAATCCTGAGCTTGAAATTGAAACAGAGGTATTCTACAGGCCTTGTTTTCAGCATGCATTCAATCATACAGGTATCTCTTCCATATATATATATATACTCATATCAAACATAAATCAAGCAATCAGTTATATATAAAAAAAACTTAAACTTTTTAACTAGAAGTTGCTCACATGTCATGGTTGAACAGAGACAGTGCTTTTTGTTTTTAACCTGGAAACTTTGAAACATTGCTTGTATATTGTTGTTGAAGTTTTGTTTTAGTTTGAAAGGATATTTGCTTCAGTTTTTTTTTTGTTTATTTTTTTTTTGAAGATGGACAAAATGAGATTGAGGAAGGCTGGGTATATAAGAAAATGAGTAGTACAGGGATGATATCTTTGTTTACACATAGGTATGGGTGATATGCTATGTTATGGTGGCTGAGATGTGTTTATTAAATTCTTTGGTACTTTATCACTTTTCCTTGTTTTGTTTAGTATAAAAGGCATGGCTGGTATGCTTGCTAATAAATGTTAGTGTGTGTGCTGATAGGATCGTGTACATGCAAGACAGTAAATGCATTAAATGTAAGTATGTTTGAAATGTTTATTTGCTCCCTTGCATTCTTACAGCAATCTTACTTTATATATATATATATATATTTTTTATTTACTTTTTTTTTATTTGTTTTAAGTGTACATACTTATGTTATTCTATTATGTATGTATAGTTTGTATATTTGTTTGTTTGAGTTGTAGTTTGTTTTGTTTATGCTTATATTTGTATTTGTTTGTATATTTGTTTCTATTTCTTATTTGATTTTATTTGGTATATGTTTTATTACTTCTTTTGTCTTCTATTTCTTTTGTGTTTCTATTGTTAGTTTAAATATTTATCATAAATTTTACTTTAAAAATTATTGTTTTATATTTATCTATATACACATACATATATAGTATTTAAATTCAAATCAAATATCTATATCTATATATATATAAAAAAATTAAATTTACTCACATATGCTCAAATATATATATATATATATATCATATATATACATATATGCAAATTTTCAAATAAATTTGACTTAATATATTTTCTATTTGAATCGGGGAAACTCGCATCCATTTAAAATTAATTTTATAAATTTTTATTCAAAATTTCATTTAATTATCAATTTAAATTCATAAAAATCCGGGGTCGTTACAGACTTCCCCTTTTAAAAGGATTTCGTCCTCGAAATTCGCAGGCACGAAAACAACACAGAGATAGCTAGATAGAGAAATATCCTTTCAAATCAAGCTGGATATCAATTCTGCATTTGGCTCACCAAATCAGAATATCAACAATAGATACAAGAAATTATAATAAAATTTCAATTTTTGGTTTTAAACAAAATCATTTTATCGATACAATTCTAATCATTCTTCATATTCTATTAATCAAGTTAACTCAATTTAAAATTTCTAATTTCAATTTTCAAATTCATATTCATTAAAGTTTTAATCAAAGAAATGATAAGAAATCGATGAAGATACGAAGTAAGAATTTCCTACAACGATTCGTAGAGCATCAACGCACCGAACTCTTTCTGGAGTTGTCACGAATCAATCCAAAAGAATTTTGGAAACGAATCAAAGAAAATAGATAAGAAAGTTATTTCCACTGTTGTTACAGTGTTCTAACTAATTATAGTCGTATTTCCCTGTCCCCTATCTCATTCTCTTCTTGCACTCATACTTACTATCAGTGAATAGCAAGAGAATTTACTGAGGCATTCAAACGGATATCTTAAGGATTACTCATTCTAGGATTTACTTCACCCTATCTCTAATGAGTTACTTAATGTGTTACACTCCTGAGCTAAAGTTCAACCTTAGCTCTGATACCAAATGTAACGTTTCGAATTTTGCCCGCTCAAAAATCGACATCCATACTTCAAATCGTATTCGAATGCCATAGATTCGACCATTCAAATCCGATTCGCCGGAGCTTATAACAACATTAAGTACATAACACAGCGGAATAAAAGAATAATACATTTGATATACAGCTTTGATACAATATCTGATACAACAGATAATCCAATAGATATCAATATACATCAGAGATATGATACAATAAAATAGCAGCGAAAAGAAAATAGATAACATCTAGCAGCGGAACAAATAACTCTAAAATAGTCTTCAAGGAAGAACTCCGAGAACTGCAACTCCATCTCAAATAACTAATCCAGTAATAGCTCGAACTCCCCATAACAATGCACCAAGCTAGGCAAGACTGGTGCGATCCAAAGACTGAACTAACTCCAGATAATCTATTAATCTGACTATCTGAAAAACCCAACTCTAGACTGCTCGTGTAGAAAATAATGAGCACCCAGAGTTTAGGAAAGAAACAATAAACTCCGGATCAGTCGTGGGACTGGTGTGAGCAACAAAAACAGTTTATCTCTTAAAACATTCAACAAAAAAATTTCAAAGTCAATTCGCAATGCTTTTAAAAATGAGACTACCATAAGGCCTCCCGCACACACACACAATGCAAACGCAGAATCGGAGGAGATTTCTCCTTATGATAGTCAAAGATGCTTGATACGCATTAAAAGAAACATTTTGTATTATTACTAGTGCATAGTGTAGGAAAAATTCATTTCGAAAGTAGAATATAAATCTTAGCCAACATACGACCATTATCGTATGCCTACTATAGCTAACCATGTTCAATAGCAGGTTACCGCCACATTCCATGGCAGGTTATACAACTAATACTGTACAAGGTTCGTATTGTTTCTTTGGATTTACAACGAATGATCAGGCCAAGGAACTTCCCATTGCCACATGAGAATGCCTCTGGATGGACATCCTCGAGAACCAAACCGGATCTCTACCAACACAAGGCCGGGTTACCCCTAACTGAGTAACAACTGACCGAATATGCCATTCCCCGGTCCTTTGGGACCTTTATCCGAGAGCTCTCTAATCAATTCACACAATCAAAACAAAGTGTTTTCAACATGAGTAAGTATCTGGGCTCCATACCATGATACCACCCTTTTCCAGAAGGAAATGCACATATCCTAAAGGGCGCTACCCCTCATAACCTTGCCGCATCATTCCTGTTTTGACCATTCACGGGGTGTGAGGCTCGACGAAGTCACGTCCACAAAAACATACTTTATACAAAAGCCATGCTTTGGGTCAACAAATGATCATAGAAATGATCACCAGGATAGACGATCAAATAAATGATCCTATCACAAATAATCAACACAATGATCATTTACAGCAACACTTAGCATGTCACATTACCAAAATTGGGAATATATCGCTGATAACCTTCAACTATATAACCTCTGAGTTCGTACATCTCAGAGAAGGGTGTTAAGCTAAGAGAATAAATTCTCCGCCACCAACAGAAATATGTTTGAAAGAAAACAACTTTATATCTCAATTTGTAATGTCAGACATACAATCCATATAAGTCTGTTCCGGGCTCGAACAGAACCGAAGGCACTTACAAAGAAGTCCTTGCAATCCGGATATTCACTAATCACGTTCGGACTTCCCATCACATATGGAGTCTCTATACCGGGGACCAGTCGATGCAAAGACATTCGACGAGTTGTCCTTTCGCTTTCAAAAATATCCGGTCTTCAACACCGGTCTTCAAATGCTATCCATAACGACATGTCACATATTCGGAATGGGATATATGACACAAAGGTCCTCTCCCGGCTAAACCGAATAGTGAGCGCAATATTTACAAGAAATATATGGATATTGGGATTTCAATTAAGTCACAACTTAAAACCCAAAACTTTCTTTCAAACATTTTAAATCAATTACCATTTCTAATCTTTTAAACAAAAGATTTATTTCACAAAGTTCCATTTACGGATTTCCAAACCATTTCTATTCCATTTGGATTAACTCGTTAAATCTTTATATCAAAGATTTAACTTATAGCTTTCAAATCGTTTCTATAACTTGGAAATTTTCTTCTTCTCAGACTAGAAATCATTTTAACTCAAATTGGAAATTCATTTCTTATGTGAAAGCTTTTATTATTTGAAAACAAGTAGTTCTCGTTTCGAAGGAATTCAATCTCATTTATACAAGTTAAAATCTTTGGGTTAATTCAAATTCCCAAAAAAAAAACAACACCTTAAAATGGTTTAAAACCCATATAAACCGGTATACCATTTAATATCATAATACTGAATATAGAATTCAATTTCAAATATTGAATTCAAATTTAAATCAAAATATTTAAATTTCAAAACTCAGTCAAGTTATTCAAAATAAATTTCATCTTTGAAATTCCATTTCAAAAGCTTTTCACTTTAAACCCAATCCATTTCCAAAACATTTGAATTCAAATATTTAAATTTAAAACTATTTCAAAAATCTGTGACTTAATCGATTTCCTCGTGAAATCCATATTGGTGTGTGTATAAGTGTGGTCCAGGGGTTTAACACAATAGTGCAACATCATTCAATTATCACAGATAAAAATACAAGAATATAGCTAATAAGTGGTATAAACGATAACGCTTATTGTTCATTCACATAACACAGATACGTATATCATTGAAAATAAATTACATCACAGATAATTATTTACATTCATCATAGATCACACTGAAATAACTCATAGCACAAAGCATAGCCTATCAGAAATATCAAACAGTTCAACAATCAATAGGATTCAAACATCTATAAGTGAACTCAATTAATTATCTGATTAATTTAGATCAGATGGGTCATCGATCATGGTTAACTAATATTAATTGATTTCAAATCATTTGATTAATTATCCTTTAATCATTTATTAATTAAATTAATCAACCCTAAATTATTGAATAATCAATCTTTAATCATTCAATTATCCTTTATTTAATTTACTTAACTTATATAAAAGAAATCTTAAATTACCTTTTCTGTAATTAATTATCATTAACAATTCTTAATTACAAATTAAACATTTAATTATTAATTTACCAATTTATTAATTACTAATTACTTAGTTAATCAATTATAAATTCTTAAGTAAATTCCTTAATTAAATTAATTTAACTTAAATTAATAAGTTTAAACTTATAATTATTAAGTTAATTAGTACAAAACGTTAATTATTCCTTACTTAATTAAATCTTTAAACCTTAATTAAGAAATTTAAACCTTTAATTACTTATAAATCCAAATCATTAAGTAATTAAATAAATAAATTATCCATTTAAATTGATTTAATAATGGATGAATTGCAAATCATCATTTACAAATATGTTTGGAAACATTGATCTTCGAATTTACTTTTAAATTTAAATTTAAATTCCAAGATTCAAAATAAATCCCAATTTACTTTACTAAAGTTTAAACTGATTTTCAAAACCTTTAAATTTACTTGTTAAAGTAATAAGTTGTTATAAAAGGACCCTTAAAGAATTAGAGTCAAATTTTCTTTAAGTTTACCAATTAAAGTATACTTTAACAATTTAAACTCATTTAAACTTTTAAATTTAGAAACTTATTTTATTTCAAAATCTTGATTTCCATATTTAGATTCATGTCCAGATTTCCAGATTTTGATTTTTAACTTCATCTAAATTCTTTCTTTACAAATCAATTTTTTTTATTTTAAATCTAAATCCACTTAATCACTTTTAAGTTATTAAACAATTTAAGTGTAGAAACTTAATTTATTTCACAACCTAAGTTTCTAACAAATCTTGAATTTATTATTTTTACGTTGATTTAAAACTTAGTATAACCCTTGATTTTCTTTTTTTTTTATATAAAAAATCAAACCTTAAATTTGGAACCCAGGTTTTAATTTTTTTTTAAACTTACAGGTTAAAACTGTAACACCCACAAACAACTTGAGCTACCTGCAAACTGCTTCGAGCCCGATACATATTTGCTCGAGTAAACACTCGAGACCAACGTGAGGAAACCCGAGACTTCCCTGTTTCACATGCGTTCCCAACAAATTTTCCACAGGCATGCTTCTCTCCCTCTCGTCCTCCTCCTTATTCTCTTTTTATTTTTATTTTGTAATTTAAGTTTTACAACTTAAGTATAAATAGCATCAGGTTCATACTCACGCTCGAACTCGAACTTAAACCCGAAGCATCCAACCCAAAAACTCGAGCACAAACCTTTCTTCTCAGACCAGACTCAGCAAAAACAACAGAACCAACGAGGAAGAGCACTGTGCACGTGCACAATGATTCCACCCAACTTCGATCATCGCTGAAGCTTCACTCAAGTCGCCGATCGTTCCCAGACCCTACTACGATCATCAGAACTCATCATCAACTCAGAAAGCAAAATCGAGCATCACTGCACCAAACTGGAACCAATGACCTTCCCTAAAATCTTCTGGTGCTCACCACGTCGACCACCGGGATATCTACGATTTTTGCTACACATTCGTCAACACACCAACCTCCATTCCTCAAAAATTCGCAGCACTCGATCCTCTAGAGAAACCGCGGTGGACCATTTACTAACCACCATCAAAACTAGGGTTTAAATCTATCACGACCTGCCGCCTCCGCCACGTCGAACGATCGCCACCCCTTCCATTTTTCCCAGCATCACTGACCACCCACCTACCTTCAGACAAAACCCCGAGCATGCTGGTCCACTTGATCACCCAAGAAACGAACATAACCCATTTTTGTTCAACTCAAAATTTCTCATTCAATACTTAACAAAAAAATGTGAATTTAGTTTTAAAAATCCTAATTTCAGATGAGAATTCAAGTTATAAACCTGAATTTATATTTTTAAGATGTTCGAAATCATCACTTATTTTCAACCCTTAACTGTTCTTAAGTTTTAGAGCAGACTCTAATTCATTTAACTTAAAATTCAAGTTTAAAATTTTACTTTATAATCAAACAAACATAACTTGTTAAGATACTAAGTCCTAATTCCCAATGGATCAAGCAGAAAAGGTTTTCTTTGAGTAAATCCCGAGCTTGAAATTGAAACAGAGGTATTCTACAGGCCTTGTTTTCAGCATGCATTCAATCATACAGGTATCTCTTCCATATATATATATATATACTCATATCAAACATAAATCAAGCAATCAGTTTTATATAAAAAAAACTTAAACTTTTTAACTAGAAGTTGCTCACATGTCATGGTTGAACAGAGACAGTGCTTTTTGTTTTTAACCGGGAAACTTTGAAACATTGCTTGTATATTATTGTTGAAGTTTTGTTTTAGTTTGAAAGGATATTTGCTTCAGTTTTTTTTTTGTTTATTTTTTTTTGATGATGGACAAAATGAGATTGAGGAAGGCTGGGTATATAAGAAAATGAGTAGTACAGGGATGATATCTTTGTTTACACATAGGTATGGGTGATATGCTATGTTATGGTGGCTGAGATGTGTTTATTAAATGCTTTGGTACTTTATCACTTTTCCTTGTTTTGTTTAGTATAAAAGGCATGGCTGGTATGCTTGCTAATAAATGTTAGTGTGTGTGCTGATAGGATCGTGTACATGCAAGACAGTAAATGCATTAAATGTAAGTATGTTTGAAATGTTTATTTGCTCCCTTGCATTCTTACAGCAATCTTACTTTATATATATATATATTTTTTATTTACTTTTTTTTTATTTGTTTTAAGTGTACATACTTATGTTATTCTATTATGTATGTATAGTTTGTATATTTGTTTGTTTGAGTTGTAGTTTGTTTTGTTTATGCTTATATTTGTATTTGTTTGTATATTTGTTTCTATTTCTTATTTGATTTTATTTGGTATATGTTTTATTACTTCTTTTGTCTTCTATTTCTTTTGTGTTTCTATTGTTAGTTTAAATATTTATCATAAATTTTACTTTAAAAATTATTGTTTTATATTTATCTATATACACATACATATATAGTATTTAAATTCAAATCAAATATCTATATCTATATATATATATAAAAAAATTAAATTTACTCACATATGCTCAAATATATATATATATATATATATATCATATATATACATATATGCAAATTTTCAAATAAATTTGACTTAATATATTTTCTATTTGAATCGGGGAAACTCGCATCCATTTAAAATTAATTTTATAAATTTTTATTCAAAATTTCATTTAATTATCAATTTAAATTCATAAAAATCCGGGGTCGTTACACTTTATCATGCATTATATATATATATATATATATATATATATATATATATATATATATATAAGTGCGAACTGACATATATGAATTTTTTTATTTAAATCTATATATATAACAACATACATATATCGTGCGACTATATATATATAAAAAAAAACAAATATAACTTTATAAACTACTGAAAAAAACAAGTATATATATTTACATACTAGTATATAACTATACTGTAAGGAAACCTATGCAAGCTATGTTATAATCATCTATAAAACGGCACTGTAAACATATAAAGGCCAATATATGCACATGTATGTAAACCGAAGAGCAAAGGAAAACAACACATTAAACTTTATAAAATAATACATATATACATAATACCTGTGTAAACATAGCTATACAACATACTATAACATATTTTCTATAATATAAATTGGAATTCTGTGCTATGCAAAATATATATACTAACATATATATACATAGACTTACATTCAATGATAGGTGAGATGGTGGAAGAATGTTCGGCGAAGTGGTTTAACACAGCAGGGTTGCAGGCTATGGAAGGAGGAGGGTGACTGTGGTGGTTCGAGTTCATGCTAAAGGCGGGCGGAAAACAAGGCGGAGTGCACATGGCTGTCGCGTGCGGCAACAGGAGGAAGCGGAGGAGAAAGGGACGGAGGTGAGTGCATGGCCGCTGCGTGGTGATGTTCCGGTTAAGGGAAAGAGGTGGGAAAGTGGGCGTCGCGGTTATGCAGGGTGCGGTCTGCGTCGGCTAACGGGGAGAGGAGTAAAGCTCGGGAGTGGAGAGAGAGAGGTATGTGAGGAGATAGGTAAAAGATATAGAACGTGGTTTGCAAATGATTTTATCTCATAGCTTTTTTTTTTAATAAGAATTGCAGAACAAGTTGTGAGAAAGAGGAGAATGAAGAAGGATACAGGCAGAGAGAGAAAGATAAAACATGTACAAGTTTTATATTAAATATTGCTTTCAAGAAACCAATAGACGTGAGCAAGAATGTAGAGCAAAAGTGGAAAATGAATAGGCATCCTTTCCTTCTTAAAAAATTAAATTACAACACTAATGAATGAACGGATTAATAATGAAAGGTCAAGAGTTGTAAACAGTTGGAATACCAAATGTAAATGGTGAAATATGAATGATGTCAGAGACCATTTACCCAAGCTGATTATCGGTAAGGTTATCAATTATGCGGATTCCGCCGCGCTTCAAACATCAAAGCACAGAAGTAAATATATCGCAAAATCAGCGTAACGAGACGAACAAAAATGGTATACAGATATAAGCGGTTCGATTGAATTATAAAAATTCGAAATTTTATACTACGAAAAATGCAAGAAAATCGCAGAAAAATAAGATCGACGGAGCCAAAGATGTCCGAATTTGGAAAAATGACAAACTGACATCTTGCTCAGAAGATGGTTTAGAATTTTTCTATGTAAAAATATTTTGGTTTCAAAAACATTTTATTTTCATCGCTTTTTAACTGATTAAATTGAAATAAGTTTACGCGCGAAATGAACTTTCATATTTTCGGACGAAAATTTACCAGTTACTAAGCTTAACTAGACGCATTCCAAATATCTAATTTATATTTCAAAATTTTATCGTTTAAAATTTCACAAAATTTTAATTTAAATACCTTACTAAAACCGTTAAAATTTACGGGTCGTTACAGTTTTAAAGATGAATTAATATAGAAATAATTTTGGGTTATAGCGAAAAATGTTTTAATAACGTTTATTTTTTACCTTTATTATCAATTATACTTAGATATATAAATGAATACTTTAAGGTTAAGTACAAGTGAATATTAGGCTCAGGTCCTTAAAATCAAACTTGATACATGAAAACTCCTCCTCAAAAAAAGATTGCAAATTACGTCTGTAAAATTAAGTTACTGAATAATTGCATACATTTACGCAATTATTCAGTGAATAATTACAGACATTTATGCAATTATATCCAAAAACTACATAAATGTCTGTAATTATTTAGTGAATAATTGCAAGAATTTCCATAATTTTTTTTTGGTGAATAGCTGTAGAAATTTACGCAATTTATCATTCAATAATTGCGGAAATGTTTGTAATTTTTTGATATAATTGCATAAATGTCTGCAATTATTCACTGAATAATTGCATAAACGTGTGAAATTATTTAGTTACTTAATTCTAGGGACCTAAATTACATACTTTATTTGGCAAAGATGTTTGGTATACTTTGAAACTTAATAAGGACTTTAGCAAATTTGTCCTAAAATATAAATTAATTTTTTGGGTTTGTTGTGACAACATTTGTGTTAAAACCCTTAAGTATAATTAAAACTTTAAAAGAGAATTTTAAAGATTAGTTCTAAGTATAGAATTGGTTTTGGGTTGTATTAAACATGTTTTAGTAACATTTGTTTTTACCCTTGTTGTTAATTATACTTAGGAATATAACTAGATATCTAATACTTTAAGGTTAAGTATAAACAATGTTTGGGTTTGTCGCGATAGTGTTTTAAACAAAATTTGTCTCACTCTTTTTGGTTTAATTAATCTTTAAAAGTCAAGTTCAAGGAGAAAGGTTTTAACGTGTGAAATGGTTCGCGTTTATTGTGACAATGTTTGAGTAACACTTGTCTTAAGCCCTTATAATTATAGTTAAACCTCTAAGTTTTAAAGATAATAATTAATGAAGCATTTTGGGTGTAACGACCCACAAATTTTTAATAATTTAAAATTATTAAATTGATAAAATTTTGGTAATTTAATATGAAGAAAAATAAACTTGGTAATAAAATAAGGAAGGAACGTTAAAGTGGAAATGAATATTTTATTCATAAGGTAATATAAAAGAATGAAACTTATCCGAATGAATTTATTTGAGGGTTCAATCAAAATAAATGTACACATTTAACAAATTCAATATAATTAAGAACAACTATTAATACAAAGGAAAGAAATTAAATCCATCAGGTCATTGCTTGATTTCTTGCCATTTTCTACATGGCCTCTTTATTTCTTGCTTTAGCCATACAAACTCTTTTCCTAGCCATGTATTTCTCATTTTCAAATCATATACAAGAAGATTTATTTCTCATTTCAAAACTCCTCATTTTCATTTGCATTTAAGAATAAAACATATATACGTTTCTTTCTCCTTAACTTATGCCTTTTCTGTTTCTTAGCATTTACTCTCACTTTGCTTGCCATCCAAACCATCTATGTATCAACCCAAAATTTCTAATAAATGTTTTATTTATTTAATTTAGATAATTTTGTTATTTAAAATATAAATTTTAGTGTGGATTAGAATTTCACACATGAATTAATAGAATATTTTCCGAAAATGTGAATTTTGTCAATATGGTCAAACTTTGACTTTTTAAATTTTTGAATTTTATCTTTTATTTTGAAAGTAAATAAAATTTTAAGAATACTACTTTTCATTTCGTTGAAATCTGATTTATAATGTGAAAGTTACGCCTTTTTAACTATTGTGTGTAATTTGCTATATTTAAAAAAATTGTTTACTTTAATTATGTAAATAATATTTTATTTGGTCATGTAATGTTCTAATTTATGTTTTCAGGGGTAAAATAACTTGTTTTATATATATTTTGGTTTTAAAACATTTTAAAAGTGTAATTGACATCTTCCAGTGTCAGTTGTATTTTGTTTACAATTTCTAATTTCCAACTTCAATTAATTTAAGAAATTATTTATTTATTTTTATATTTTTCTTAAGAACTTATTTTATTCTCATTCTCACTTTATTTTGTTTCTCAAATATTTATTTTAAACCATTTTTAAGAAGAGTTGTAATTACCCAAAGTTAAGTGAATTGTGTTTGCTATTTTCTTAAGCTAGTTTCAATAAATTAAGCCATTTCTTTATTTATCTTTCTATTTTCCTAGATATAATTATTTATTTTCTTTTTCACTTTATTTCAGTTTTTTATTTTAATCACTGATTTTTATTTGTTTTAAGGTGTGGTAGAAATTTTTCCAAGCTAGTGGTATTGTGTGTAAATTTTTAAGCCTCGTTTCAATTTAATAAACTATTTCTTTAATTATTTTCCTTTTTTTTTTCTTGAAATCATTGCCCAAAATTTTAATAAATATAGGCAATTTCTGATTTTGGTTTAAGTTTAACCCTAATTGAAATTTTAAATTCTAAGTTCTAAGTTCAAATCTTTCATATAAAGTATATATGTGTACAATATTTATTTCGCGATTGTTTTATTTATTATGGTTATATACTTTTTAAATTAAGGAATAAACATTGTGTAAAAGAGGAAAAATATTTTACGTTTCTTTATACGTATGTACATCAGTTCTTAGTAAATGGTAAATGAATCAAAAGGATGTAAACAAATCATATTTTATTTAAGTAATAAATTTTAAAATTAATAGTGTATAAATAATCTATTTAAGTACACCTTTAATTTGTACGTTTATATCCGTTTGATAAATTTAGTTAGCATAAATGGTACGTATTTAATGAAATATTCTTTAAACGTATATTTACTAAATATAGACAATGAGTAAATAAGAAAACGTATAAATTTAGATATGTACTTGTTTATAAATTGGGCGTATGTTTGATTTAAATTATTGCGTCTTTAGTACGCATTCTTAAAATTTCTTACCTTAGCTATAAATAAATCGGTCAATCAATTAATAGTTGGGCATTTCAATGGAGGGAAGAAATTATCTATAGCCATTCAAATTTATTACTTGCACAGTCATTCGCGTTTAAACTTTACACACTTTCCTTTTGCTTAAATTGTCTTAATTGGTATAAAATATTTATTTCCCTACCTTTCAAATTCATTTGTTGCATTGTCATTCACGTGCAACTTTCTACACTTGACTCTCTTATATAATAGGAATAAATTCCTCCAAAGTCACGTAGCCGTTTTCAAGCAAATTAATATCTTACAATTTTTGTTCCCAAATCAATGCAAGTTTTCTTTGAATACTCCGTCACGTATGCTAATAGCACTGCAATAATATTTGGTTTGAATATTTCTTAACACTTTCTCCTCCTAGAATTACGCAACTCAGCTTATAAATAAAAAACCCACATTCCAATTCCATTTACCTCTCATATATAATTGGAACAACATCTTCCAATTCATGTAGATGTTTCAAATCAATTAATTCTTGCCACTGTCCTCTCCTTATTTACGCAACTCATTTTTTTTAATTAAAACTCACGTATTTCATTTCCATTTACCTCTTGTATATGTGGAATAAATGCTTCCTATTGCTTCTGACGTTTCAAAAATTATTCCATGCTGTTTTATTTCACCTAAATTCACGCAACCCATATGCAAACTTTCCTATATAAATTCATAACCCATGCTCATAAAATTAAATTGCTACCTCACTGATTTAAGTATAAACCCAGGTATAAAGTTCTGTTCCATCTTGTTTGGGTTCAATCTCCTCTCTCTAGCGTGAGCTACATCAGGTAAATAGGTGCTCTCCTTCTCCTTTCTTATTTTTCTTCTTTAGTTTTCCTTTCATTTCCATCCTTGTTCCACCGTACTCTGGTCAGAGTTGATTGAAAAAATATATATATAAAATAGTAAATGCATGCGCCACCTTTGAGTTGAAGCACCGCCTATGTGCATATATCCCACTGCTTTAGTGATTTCGTGTTTCAGAAAAATTTATCTAGGCCGAGCCTTTGGAGTTAGGGTCAGGGTGTGTGGTGAAGTGGTAGAGCCACGTGTGTCAAAATTCTTTTTTTTTTTCAATCTTAGTTCCTGTTGTTATTTAAAATTTTCTATGATCATTTTGAATTCGCATAAATTGTTTATTTATTTTGTTCAAGATCGGAATTGGGTTGTCGCATCCTTTGAAAATTGATCGTGCCTTCTGTATGCTTTTCGGTGTAGATATTCGTTATTTTGTATCAAAACTCCACCAGCGTAAAGGTGAGTATTCTCACCAGACAAACGTACTTATAGATCTGTAAATCAATAGCAAGTGTAATTGTAGAATATTTATATTTTATTTTTCTTGCCTGTGATATAAATTTATGATGTTAAAAATCCTATTATTAATTTGACACATCATCAGTCATATTATATACTGTTATATTTAAGCTGTTATACTATTTATTTATTTACTGTTTATCACTCAAGCTCCCTGTAGAATAGAAATCGTTACGTGCTGAAATGATAGGCCTGAACGAAATTGTTTATTTATTTTTTTGTTTATTTAACTTGGGATTGCGGGTTTGAAATGATAGAACTCGGTTTTCTTTGAAAATTATGGATTGAAATGATATAATATCCGTATCATTTGACCTAGGGTAGAAAATATCATAAAGACCCGTGGTTATATATATATATATATATATATATATATATATATATATATATATATATTTCTGAAAATTTAAGAAATTTAAATTTGTATATTTATTATTTTGATTTGAATTGAATAAAAATGATTTTAGTGATTTTATGCAAGTTAAAATATATAAATAAATAAATGGGTAAGTTGGAATGTGGAATATAAATTTATTTTGGAAATTGATTTTGTAATGGAATGAAATTCAAGTTAAGTAAATAATGTATAATAAATTTGATGTAATTGAATTTAAATGGATAAATAAGGTGTTATTTAAATTTTCTATAAATTGAATGGCTAATAAAATAAATATATAAAATAAAATTTTGAATATAACTAAACTTAGGAGAAGTGGAGTTTAGTTTAAGAAAATGGGTAAGTTAAGGAATAAATTGAAAAATAGTTATATTTTGGAATAATAAATCAAATTTAATTATTAAGTAAATTTTGAATGCGGAGAATAGAAAATTTGATTTGACTTTAATAAGTGAAGCCTTAAGAATTGATATTTATTTGTGAAATTTACCTTATATAAATCATTAATTTTGAGAAATTTAAATGACCATTTTAAAAGTGGAAATATGATTTTTGAGTTAAATTGATTAAATTAAAGTTTCATTATTGATAAATTTATATTAAAGTCGGAAATTTAATTTACGTAAAATTTTGTTGTAAGGGATATTATCACACTTTGTAAGTGCCATAGTTGATGAAAATGAACAAATGGCTAAAATTAATTAAAGGCTATTGCAGTACTTGGTAAGTGCTGTGATTGCGAAATTTAAAAATAAACCTGAATAAATAAAAGGGCTACAGTAGCACTTGTTAAGTGTTGCCATTGGCTGAAATGAGATTTTTGAATATTTGATTTGAAAATATAATAACTTCACTTTTGAAAGTTAAAATGAAGTATTTTGATTTAAGTATAAACTATTTTTGAAATTTATAACCACGGGTTATAATAACGTTTGGTTGTTAAAGAGACCAGGAACGGATATGGGCATACTCTCTGTCGATACCGAAAACTACTTTGACAACCGTGTACGCGGTGGAGATTTCAGAATAAAGTAGGATGGTGGTGACGTTCTATTGAGGTATGTATGTGGACCGGACTCCCGTGAGTTGGCATAAGGTGGCTAAAACAGGAGCGATTCTCGGGCCAAGGAGGCAGCACCTCTTATCGAACGCATTTCTTCGTATGCCATTCTATTACTTTGCGATTGTTTGGTGCGCACCTTTGATTTGGGAGTGTTGTTCGAGGTGGGTGGTAGTAGCTGCTACGCGTTTCCACCAGTCCGGATAGCAATTGATATATCTACCCTGGCATTACCTAGTTGTGCCGTGTCACCTACCCTAGCGAGCCTTGTACGAGTTTGATTTGTGTCGTACCTATGGAGTATCCTCTGGTACCTCCCGATCAGGAGGTATTATGGTACTGTGTAGACTATTGGCACTATTATGTATTAAGGTGGAAAATGTAAAGCCTTAACGCTATTTTAAAGTAAGTTTATTTTACTAATAGAAACTATTATAATAGCGAAATATTACTGCATAGTAAATAGTTTAACGGATCCTTAGAGGATGGGCGGTCCCAAGCATCCTTTAAGTTACTTTCCTTTATATTACAGTTCACTTGAATTAGCTTACACTGTATAAATATGTATGTCCTGACTCGAGCGTTTGTGTTTACTTCTTACGCACGGGTCAGCCTGAGTATTAGTTCGGACTCCTTTTCCCCGGAGCTAGGACTGCTGGAGATCACCTCATCGAGCTGCTGTCTATTTCCTTTCATGTCTTTTATCTTAGCTTATGTAATCGAGAAAATTGAATATTGAAATTTTTTATGTTGTTTCAAACTATATTTGGCTTTAAGACCATGTAATGTACACTTATTTTGAGATTTTGAGATAATGGCTTCATGAATCACTAAGTTTTCTCTACTTCCGCTGCATTTCTTACTCTGTGTCTGTGCCCTGTGATTATTTATTTACTGTATATTCTGAGATTTGCCAAATTTTATTTACAACACGGTATTTTCAACAATTCAAGTCCTACATGTGTGTCTGCCATTGCACTTGGAGGGTGCAGCATGATAGGGGGTTCTCACTTCCTGGTTTGGTAGCGAACGGTTGACTCTTACTCCTACATGTCCCCATGGGGGTTGATGGTGCAGTCGAGAGGCTAGCCGTAAAGGCAGAACACAGGTACCAATGCATGCTACGGTGGGCGTTAACCCACTGGCAGGGCCCGTTACATTTGGTATCACAGCTTTGGCTCTAGGCAAAACTTAGAATGTATGGTAAATTTGATTTACAGAATCATTTTTCATTCGAGCTTGAATCTCTTCCTTTTGATTCGATTTCCTTTGAATTTTGGAACGTTCCCTGCAGTTCCAAAGTTCATTTGTGTCCCTCACTATTCATCTTCCACCACAACAAAATGACCATTTTACAACTGCATTTTTACAACTGTCACAAAATGCTAGTTGTAATAAAGGCTTTTCACAACTCTTTTTTTCATAAAGTTGTAATAAACTTGTCTTCAACAACTATTTTATTTTGTCAGTTGTAATAGATGTCTATTACAACATTTTATTTTTGCCAGTTATAATAGATATTTATTTTTAACAACTCTTCTTTTTTGAAAGTTGTAATAGATGCCTATTACAACCTTTTTTGTCTACCACTTGTAATAGTTGTCTATTTATAACAATTCTTCTTTTTTGCCAGTTGTAACAGATGCCTATTATAACCCTTTTCATTTGCCCATTGCAATAATTAATTAATAATTATAATTAAATAGCAATGCTTTCAAATAACTAATAAACAATCAATAATAATTAATAATTACTATTAAATAATAATAATTAATAATTAATTTTAAAATATGAAATAATTAATATTAACATTCATTGTTTAATAATAATTGATAATTAATTAATATTATTATTAAATAATTAATATTAATAATTATAAGAAGTAATAATTAATAAGTAATAATTAAGTTTAGTAATTATAAGAAGTAATAACTAAGAAGTATTATTTAATATTTAGTAATTTACTTTAGATAATTAACAATTAATGATTACGATGTTTTTTTAGAAAGTTGTATAAACTTATTTTCAACAACTTTTTTTACTAGTTGTAATGGAGGCCGAACTAGTATTAATAATAATTAATATTAAATAATTAATAATTAGGAATATTAATATTTAATAACAAGCTTACAAATTAATAATAATTAATATAAATAATTAATAATAAATATTAAATAATTAGTACTTAATTATATAATTATTAAATAGTAATTAGTTTTTAAAAATAACTATTAAATATTTTGTAATCAATAATTGGTAACATATACATAATGATTAATAATTAATAATAAATAATAGTTACTATTAAATAATAATAATCTATAATTAATTTTAAACATGAAATAATTTCTATTAATAACTAGTAGTAATTAATATTTAACTAATAATTAATAAATAAATGATCAATAAATAAATAATAAATATTTAATTAATAATTTATAATTTATAAATAATCATTACTATTATTTAATAGTAACTTAATGCTATTAATAATAAATAATTTATTAGTAATTACTATTGATAATAAATAACTAATAATTTATAAATAATAATTACTATTAAATAACTAATAATTCCTATTAATAATTATTAATTAATAATAATAATGTTCTTTAAAACTAAAAAATTCAAAAATAAAATTTATAATAAAAATTAATAATATCATACGCATCCAGATATTCTCTTTTATGACCAATTTCTTTGACATACATAGGTATTTCTTTTGGTTTAACTAGCTAAATTTTTGGCTCCTTGCCTCTAAATTTTGGCTCCAATCCTCAAATGTTTTGCCTCCAGTCCTATTTCTGACTGTAAACCTCCGTCTTCTTAAACAGTTGATTAAAAAAATCACTGCACCAAAAAAATACTCCCGTCTCAAAAGGCTTCTTCTCCTCAACAAAAAAATCCCAAATCATTCCTCTTACCACAGCTCACTTTCTCTCCCCCCATTCTCTTGTTCTACCTTGCCTCCGCTCGCATTCCCGGTGTCTTCACCAATGGTCCATGACAGTCCTCCCATGCCATATTTTACGGTAGCAGCGACACTTCTGGCACTATGGGTACTTTTTCCAAAAACCCCCTAAACTCGCTTACATTTTCCCCAAATTTTCATTTCTAATTCCAGTTATTTTTGAAAAATAGGCCGAGCATGCGGGTACGGAAACCTATATAGCCAAGGGTACGAAACGGATACGGCGGTGCTGAGCACGGCGTTGTTTAACAACGGCTTGAGCTGCAGATCTTACTTGGAAATCAAATGCATGAACGATCTGCGTTGGTTCCACAGTAAGTCCATCGATTATCGTGACGGCGACCTAATTTTGCCACCTAATTTTGCTTAAGTGTTTGATAATGGCAGGTGGTAGTGAGCATTTCGACCTAGCGATGCTTGTGTTTTTGAAGATCGTTGAGTATAGGGCCAAGACTGTGTCTATTGCTTACCGAAGGTAATTTTTACATTTTTATTTTATATTCTACTGATTTCTCGAAATGTAGCAAGATTGGTAAAAGTTTTGTTGCGATTCGTTCGGTGAAAACTTACCAAATAACCACCAACTTTTTTTTCCTTTTGGTATGGAGAGCAGTTCAAACTTAATAAATATGCATAATAACTGGATAGTTTGAAATCAAAAATTTTCAGTTTTCGAAGAACGCATTTTAGTGAAAAAAAGAACTGTTACCTATTAAAATCAACTATTTTAAGGATATTAGAATCAAGGTCAAGTTACTTAGAACAATACAATTTGTAAAGTAGGCTTAAAATTGGGAGATTTGTAGAAAATGGTCACATTCCTGATGTAAAGTAAATGTGCAGAACCAGAAATAAGATTTCATTTACTTTGTTAAGAAAATAGGCATTACCTTTTCAAATCATGATATATTATACTTATAGCTTTTGCAGTGAGTGGATCTAGCATATATAATACATGAGGCAGCAACAAACAACAATGTATCGATTGGAAGGTGGTGAGCAGCACAGTCTAAACAAGAGTAGTAGGTATTGCTGAGTGAAGAAATGCAACGATACTGAAGCACTGTAGTAGAAATAATACTGAAGTCTATCTGAACTCTGATAAAAATATAGGTAGTTCACCTTTATGGGGAGATGTTGAATTAAAGTCTGGGGCTGTTAAAACGGTTGGGGTGAACTCTGTTTCAAAACAGAATGGTAGTGCAGGCTAATGCGTTATCAGATGTGTTTGAGGAGTCAGGTGAAGTTGAAGGTGAACAATCGGAAATACAACAAGAAATAGGCATGGAGCATGAATATAACAAGTTGAAAAGGTGTGAAATTCTTTTTTCTTGTTTGGAAATTAGAATAAAATTTTGATTTCTCCTTTTATTTTTCTGACCTTTGACATCCATTTTCACACTTTGTAAATTTTAGTTCAGTTTTGTAAAAAGATGCCAGTGGTGTATATCTCTATAGTACCATCATTTTTGTTTCACTTGAAAATATGCAACATAATCTCCTTGTAGTTGACAATATTTGGTCGCATAAGATGGAACCAAGCTTGTTATATGCACGACTATTAATGAACTTAGTAGAGCTTAAAATGTTTTGTCCTCTTTTACATGGTCAGCAAGTGCCTAAACTATTCCTAGTTTAGTACAGCTAATTGTAATTAGAAGTTTATGTTATGTTTTAAACTCGGATTGGAGGAGCAAGTGAAACTGAAGTTTGTGAGGGATAGAGTTACTGATGCCCTGAATGCAACTAAAGCTACCGTTGAAGAGGGAATTGTGCCTTGTATATGCTTTTTCCTGTCATGTTCGGTTTATACCTTCTCTTGTGTGAAATTATTTATATAAATCCTACTATTTCTTCATAGGTGGCGGTGTTGCCTTGCTGTATGCATGCAAAGAATTAGAGAAGTTGCAGACAGCTAATTTTGACCCAAAAATTGGCGTTCAAATCATTTAAAATGCTTTGAAGGTATTAAATTCAAATCATATGCAAATATCTCTATAACTATAAATTATTAAAAACTTTTCCTTCTAATTAGTCAAAAAATGACTAAAAATAATGTTTTACTCGATCCAGATGCTATCATATATTATTGCTTCAAATGCTGGAGTACAAGGTGTTGTTGCTGTTGGCAAGCTTTTGGAACAGGATCATGCAAACGTTGATGCTGCTAAATGTTTATGTTTCTTTTAATTATGAGAAATTTTTATATGAATTTCACATCCTTGCTTCTATACGTGAGTTCAGTATGATTTCTAAATGATATTTTATATACATATATAGGTGAATATGTTGATATGGTAAAGGCGAATACTATTGACCCATTGAAAGTGATCAGGACTACACTAACCGATGCTGCAAGGTATAAAACTCCCTTCCAATCAATAGAAAGTATTTTCTTTCCTCATATTGATATGTACTTTTTTGGTTTTGCGTTCATTGTAGCTAGAAATACATCATGATTATATTTAAATTTTAGAAAGGTAATTACTTCAAAGATTAAAATACCAACCAAATTATTATTACTATGAACAGGTGCATTCCATATAAAGTCAATACTGATGAGCACTATGACAGTGATCGACCGTGGCTTGGCATAAAGACTTCGTTGCTTCGACTAGTGTATTTCCTTAGGGTATGTGTTTTGCGATAAAAAACTTTATCTTTCTTATGTATTTTTTGTTGTATCCTATTTTGGAATGGTTATGTGAGAATGTTGTTTTGGTACTATTTTAGTTGGTGATGTGAACGAATACTTTAGATTGTTTTATTTGGTATGTATTGTGTTTTGTTAGAATTATATAAATATTAATATTTATGAAAGAATTTGATTCAGTTATGTATATTTATAATTTTGGTAAATTATTAAATGGTGCATGCAATTATATTTTTGGGTTTAAATCGCAATTGATGTGGTTGCAATTAAAGTATATTGCAACTGTGGAGGAGGTCGCAGAACATACTAAACTGCAACTGCGTTTAACAGTTGTAGTAGGGATAACTACAATGGTGGCCACGTAGTTGTAAAATTGTTATTTGCAAGGGTAAGAAACAGTTGTAATATACAATATCACAACGGTTATATGCAACTAAAGAACACAGTTGTAAAAAATTGATAGTCTTTTACAACTTCTTAAAATACGACTGTTGTTCCACCATTGTAATATATCTTTTACAACTGTGTTCCACCGTTGTAATATGCCTCTTTTGTTGTAGTGTTCTTTCGATTCTGGAGTATCCCATGACTCCACTTCGGATGATCTTTATAGTGAATTGGCGGTCTCGCCAATATTCTAATAAAGGGGTGAAACTCCTTTACAATTAGCATTGATTCACCAGAGATTTATATTTATCCTCGGTTTAGATGTTAGTATCTTTGGTTATTCCGAATCGAATGTAGATTTACCTCAGAAAATCCACGTCGATCTTATTCTTTAAGTCACGGTTGACCCAGTTAAGGATGCCCGCGATTTATATAAACTTATCCAGTTCCTTATTCTGTTATTTAATCATCGGATCTTCTGATTCCAACTTATCTTTAAATCAAAATTCTCTTTGATTTGAGTCCATCAAATTTGAATCTCTATCCTTGTTTTGAAAAATTTATTCCTGTATTTGGAAAAATAATAATCTAATATTATATATATAAGTATAATTTTCAGAATTTTTATAATTAATTTAACTAGTTGTCAAGAGATGATAGTCTTTAATTTTACTTATGGTCTTATAGACCAAGGGTTTTGTCTCATATAAATAAGTGAACTATAAACATTGGTTATAAATTAATTTGGAAACAGAAATGAATTTAAAACAAGAACTTGAGAATTCAATTTTCGATGGTTTCAAAACCTTGTGTTTAAAGTTTTAAAAGGATATATTATTTAAATTATTTTCGAATAGAAATTTGTTTCAAAGAATTTTAAAGGTTTAAAAATCAGTGCTCTTCTCTTTGTCGTTGGGAAATAATTTCGGTGATGATTGTAGCATCATCGACATTCATTTTCGTGTTTCAAAGTGAAGAGACCATTCTGTAGTCTGGCTACGGTGTTACCTTGAGAATTTATTGATTTGAATCTCTAAAATATGACTTGATTTATAATATATAGGTTTATGATTTAAATTTGATTTGACATATTATGTACATATATTTATTCATCTCTAAATGGTTTGAAGGGAATCAGAAATTTAATTCTTAAATTTTATCTTGAGGAATAATTTCAATTGTAAAAAGAAAATCAAATTTATGAATAAAAGATTCAAACTTGAGACATTGAATTTGAAAGTTTTATTTGTATAATGCTCAATTGCATTTCAATATAACTTACCTTGATTTTCAAAAGTTAACAATGTAATTAGATAATATACAATATAAAAAGATTTTATAAATAAAATCTGAGCGGTTATAATAAATGTTATACACTTAAATTCTAGTTATAAAAAGATTAACAGAGGTAAATAGAATAAAAGGGTAATGGAATAATTTACAATATAAAATGATGTTAAAGGAACTAAGAATAAATTTAAGCAATTGTAATAAGTGAAAACATATTTAACATAGATGATAAAAATATATTGAGAGAAATAAATTTAATTATAATTAGGAATAAAGAAGAAATTAATTTATTAAACACATTTTGAGTATAACAAATGATTTTCAAACTTATGGTTTTAGAAATTTTTATTTAAGAAATTTGGAAGATGAAGTAATGAAATTTGAAATAGTTAAATTTAACTTGAGTGAAATTAAATAGATGAAATCAATTATTAATTTAAAATTGAATTTGTATGGTTTAGATTAATGATTCTATTTTGAGTTTCAGTTTAGTTTTCTTTTAGATTATTTCTATTCCCCTACCTTCTTCCTTTTCGAGGACGAAAAGTTTTGAGTGGGGGAGAGTGCAACGACCCATAAATTTTTAATAATTTAAAATCGTTAAGCTGATAAAATTTTGGTAATTTAATATGAAGAAAAATAAACCTTGTAATAAAATAAGGAAGGAACGTTAAAGTGGAAATGAATATTTTATTCATAAGGTAATATAAAAGAATGAAACTTATCTGAATGAATTTATTTGAGGATTCAATCATAATAAATGTACATATTTAACAAATTCAATATAATTAAGAACAACTGTTAATACAAAGGAAAGAAATTAAATCCATCAGGTCATTACTTGATTTCTTGCCTTTTTCTACATGGCCTCTTCATTTCATGCTTTAGCCATATAGACTCTTTTCCTAGCCATGTATTTCTCATTTGAAAATCATATACAAGAAGATTTATTTCTCATTTCAAAACTCCTCATTTTCATTTGCATTTAAGAATAAAACATATAAACGTTTCTTTCTCCTTAACTTGTGCCTTTTCTGTTTCTTAGCATTTACTCTCACTTTGCTTGCCATCCAAACCATCTATGTATCAACCCAAAAATTTTAATAAATATTTTATTCATTTAATTTAGATAATTTTGTTATTTAAAATATAAATTTTGGCGTGGATTAGAATTCCACACATGAATTAATAGAATATTTTCTGGAAATGAGAATTTTGTCAATATGGTCAAACATTGACTTTTAAATTTAAAAATTTAAAAGTTTAAAAAATTTGAATTTTATCTTTTATTTTGAAAGTAAATAAAATTTTAAGAATATTGCTTTTCGTTTCGTTGAAATCTGATTTATAGTGTGAAAGTTATGCCTTTTTAACTATTGTGTGTAATTTGCTGTATTTAACAAAATTGCTTACTTTAAATTATATAAATAATATTTTATTTGGTCATATAATGTTCTAATTTATGTTTTCAGGGGTAAAATAACTTGTTTTGTATATATTTTGGTTTTAAAACATTTTAAAAGTGTAATTGACATCTTCCAGTGTCAGTTGTATTTTGTTTACAATTTCTAATTTCCAACTTCAATTTATTTAAGAAATTCTTTATTTATTTTTATATTTTTCTTAAGAACTTATTTTATTCTCATTCTCACTTTATTTTGTTTCACAAAGATTTACTTTAAACCATTTTGACACTCTTATATAATAGGAATAAACTCCTCCAAAGTCACGTAGCCGTTTTCAAGCAAATTAATATCTTGCCATTTTTGTTCCCAAATCAATGCAAGTTTTCTTTGAATACTCTATCAGGTATGCTAATACCACTGCAATAATATTTGGTTTAAATATTTCTTAACACTTTCTCCTCCTAGCTTAGTTTATAAATAAAAAACTCACTTTCCAATTCCATTTACCTCTCATATATAATTGGAACAAAATCTTCCAATTCCTGTAGATGTTTCAAATCAATTAATTCTTGCCACTTTCCCCTCCTTGTTTACGCAAATCATTTTTTTAAATTAAAACTCACGTATTTCATTTCCATTTACCTCTTGTAAATGTGGAATAAATGCTTCCTATAGCTTATGATGTTTCAAAAATTATTCCTTGCTATTTTATTTCACCTAAATTTACGCAACCCATATGCAAACTTTCCTATATAAATTCATAACCCATGTTCATAAAATTAAATCGCCACCTCACTGATTTAAGTATAAACCCACGTATAAAGCTCTGTTTGAACTCGTTAGGGTTCAATCTCCTCTCTCTAGCACGAGCTACATCAGCTACTGCTCTCCTTCTCCTTTCTAATTTTTCTTCTTTAATTTTCCTTTCATTTCCATCCTTGTTCCACCGTGTTCTGGTCAGAGTTCATTGAATATATATATATATATATATATATATATATATATATATATATATATATAATAGTAAATGCATGCTCCATCTTTGAGTTGAAGCACCACTTTTATGCATATATCCCACTGCTTTAGTGATTTTGTGTTTCAGAAAAATTTATCAAGGCCGAGCCTTTGGAGTTGGGGTCGGGGTGTGCGGTGAAGTGGTAGAGCCACGTATGTCAAAATTCTTTTATTTTCCAATCTTAGTTCTTGTTGTTATTAAAAATTTGCTATGATCATTTTGAATTCGCGTAAATTGTTTATTTATTTTGTTTAAGATCGGAATTGGGTTGTCGCATCCTCTGAAAATTGATCGTGCCTTCTGTACGCTTTCCGGTGTAGATATTCGTTATTTTGTATCAAAACTCCAGCAACGTAAAGGTGAGTATTCTCACCAGACAAATGTACTTGTTGATCTGTAAATTAATAACAAGTGTAATTGTAGAATATTTATATTTTATTTTTCTTGTCTATGATATAAATTTATGATGTTAAAAATCCTATTATTAATTTGACACATCATCAGTCATATTATATACTGTTATATTTAAGCCGTTATACTATTTAATTATTTACTGTTTGTCACTACAAGTTCCCTGTAGGATAGCAATCATTACCGGCTGAAATGATAGGACTGAATGATATTGTTTATTGTTTATTTATTTATTTATTTATTTATTTAACATGGGATTGCGGGTTTGAAATGATAGAACCCGGTTTTCTTTGAAAATTGCGGATTGAAATGATATATTATTTGTACCATTTGACCTAGGGTAGAAAATATCATACAGGCCCGTGGTTATATGTATATATATATATATTTGAAAATTTAAGTAATTTAAATTTGTATATTTATTATTTTGATTTGAATTGAATAAAAATGATTTTAGTGATTTTATACAAGTTAAAAATATATAAATAAATAAATGGGTAAGTTGGAATATGGAATATAGCTTTATTTTGGAAATTGATTTTGTAAAGGAATGAAATTCAAGTTAAGTAAATAAAGTATAATAAATTTGATGTAATTGAATTTAAATGGATAAATAAGGTGTTGTTTAAATTTTCTATAAATTAAATGGCTAATAAAATAAATACATAAAATAAAATTTTGAATATAACTAAACTTAGGAGAAGTGGAGTTTAGTTTAAGAAAATGGGTAAGTGAAGGAATAAATTGAAAAATAATTATATTTTGGAATAATAAATCAAATTTAATTATTAAGTAAATTTTGAATCCGAAGGAAAGAAAATTTTGATTTGACTTTAAAAAGTGAAGCCTTAAGAAGCTGATATTTATTTGTGAAATTTACCTTATATAAATCATTAATTTTGAGAAATTGAAATGACCATTTGAAAAGTGGAAATATGATTTTTGAGTTAAATTGATTAAATTAAAGTTTAATTATTGATAAATTTATATTAAAGTTAGAAATTTAATTTATGTAAAATTTTGTTGTAAGGGATATACTGCACTTTGTAAGTGTCGTAGTTGATGCAAATGAACAAAGGGCCAAAATTAATTAAAGGCTATTGCAGTACTTGGTAAGTGCTGTGATTGCGAAATTTAAAACTAAACCTGAATAAATAAAAGGGCTACAGTAGCACTTGTTAAGTGTTGCTGTTGGCTGAAATGAGATTTTTGAATATTTGATTTGAAAATATAATAACTTCACTTTTGAAAGTTAAAATGAAATATTTTGATTTAAGTATAAACTATTTTTGAAATTTAAAACCACGGGTTATAATAACGTTTGGTTGTTAAAGAGACCGGGATCAGATATGGGCATACTCTCTGTCGATACCGAAAACCACTTTGACAGCCGTGTACGCGGTGGAGATTCCAGAATGAAGTAGGATGGTGGTGATGTTCTATTGAGGTATGTATGTGGACCCGACTCCTGTGAGTTGGCATAAGGTGGCTAAAACAGGAGCGATTCTCGGGCCAAGGAGGTAGCACCTCTTATTGAACGCATTTCTTCGTATGCCATTCTATAACTTTGTGATTGTTTGGTGCGCAGCTTTGATTTGGGAGTGTTGTTCAAGGGGGTGGTAGTAGCTGCTACGTGTTTCCACCAGTCCAGATAGCAATTGGTATATCTACCCTTGCATTGCCTAGTTGTGTTGTGTCACCTACCCTAGCGAGCCTTGTACGAGTATGATTTGTGTCGTACCTATGGACTATCCTCTGGTAGCCTCCCGATCAGGAGGTATTACGGTACGGTATAGACTATTGGCACTATTATGTGTTAAGGTGGAAAATGTAAAGCCTTAACGCTATTTTAAAGTAAGTTTATTTTACTAATAGACACTATTATAATAGCGAAATATTACTACATAGTAAATAGTTTAACGGATCCTTAGAGGATGGGCGGTCCCAAGCATCCTTTTAGTTACATGCCTTAATATTACTGTTCACTTGAATTAGCTTACACTGTATAAGTATGTATGCCTTGACTCGTGTGTTTGTGTTTACTTCTTACGCTCGGGTCAGCCTGTGTATTAGTTTGGACTTCTTTTCCCCGGAGCTAGGACTGCTGGAGATCACCTCATCGAGCTGCTGTCTATTTCCTTTTCAGTCTTTTATCATAGCTTATGTAATCGAGAAAATTGAATATTGAGATTTTCTATGTTGTTTCAAGCTATATTTGGCTTTAAGACTATGTAATGTATACTAATTTTGAGATTTTGAGATAGTGGCTTCATGAACCACTAAGTTTTCTCTACTTCCGCTGCATTTCTTACTCTATGTCTGTGACCTGTGATTATTTATTTACTGTATATTCTGAGATTTGCCAAATTTTATTTGCAACACGGTATTTTGAACAATTCAAGTCCGACATGTGCGGATGCGAATGGTTGAAAATACCGGGTCATTACATTGGGTTTGCAGTAAACAATGTTTTAGTAACATTTGTATTTAAACTCTTGAATTATATTTTAAATTAGTAAAATATGATAAATATAGTTTGATCTTTAAAAATAAAATTTTAAAAGGTAATAACAAGTATTGAAATCTTTAACAAAAAGAAACAAAATGTTATATGTTTAATTAATAAAAGATCAGGGGTTTATAGTAAATATTATTTAGTAATATTTTAGCCACTTAGAATATATTTTAAGAAAAGAAAACTTTGTTAAGTGATTTGTGAAGATACTCATACCACTGAGATACATATATAAATATTTTTAAGTATTTAGAAGAGTTAATGTGAATAGTGAAATAGTGTAATACAAGTATATATCTTTTATAATGGGAAACTAAATAAATATATATACAAGTAAATAAAGAAAGTTTCAATTAATAAAGGAATATTAATTTATTCATGAAGTTTTAACCAATGAAAGAAATTTCAATTAGTAAAGGAGTATTAATTTATTAATGAAGTTTTAGCTAATGAAAGAAGTTTAATTTGATAAAAATGTGTTTTACTAATAAAAAGGGTTTTTATTAACTAAGAAAAAATTAATTATGAAGGGATTGAAAGTCCTCTAGGCGACTTGATCGTGCATTGGATGAATTAATGTTGCTAGCATGTTTATTTGCTTATGTTAAGTATACGGGACTTAGTTCCCTTATGAGATCATTCACACTATTGTTGAATATGACTAAATTCATAGAATCAGTCTTGGAGAGTCCTGGATTTGCAAGTGTTTTAGTTATCAAAAACCACTTTAAAACTAAGATATGTGTTCTATCCCTAAGAAGTGGATCTGTTCGAGATGTTGGAACATGTATGATTTCAAGATCTGTTTAAGATGCTCGAATCCTATTGGGTATTCGTGATCTTTTCGAGTAATGATGACTCGTTTGAATATGCCGAATGTAACCTTGACAATGAAAAATGATTAGAGACAAAGTACGATGCTTAATCCTTCGTTTAGCTAACCCTTGGGAATACATCAACTCTAGTTTCTAAAATATGCTTATCGATATGTTGCACACGGGGGTTGTTGATACCGAGTTTGCGTTATTTATGAGAGTGTTCGAATGTTGAGCATATGGTGTTTACCTTATGGTATATTTTATCTAGAGATATACGACGCTCAAAAAGTAGTTTCTGATCCTTGTCATAGAAGATCGATCATAGTTTACTGAGGAGGTCATCGTGGAAAATCCAGTTATAAGCATACACCATAGCGGTTTTAGATATACCTAATATGTCAGAATGTGAGATGCAAGTGTTTCAACTATGTTATATTTTTGTATTATACACCCTAGACATTATTATAATATCACTAGATTTTCTTATGAAATGGTTTGGTTATTGTAAGGTAAAATCCTATCCATGTTTATTTGCGGTGGGGCCTTATAAGATATCTTTATTTTGAAAGGTTTTATAACTCTAAATAGTTCAATGATTTGAGTTTCTCATGCTGGCTTACCTGACTGATCCGGATATTATTTTCTTGTAATGCTCTGGTATGCCCGTGTATATTTCAAGATTTCATTAATGTTTATCGAAGGTCTTGAAGAGGAGCTGGATGTTTATCTAACGCAGTATTCTTATTTCCGTTGCATTACTTTGTTTATATATATCAGCAATTATAAAAGCATGCAGTTATAACTGTTCGGGCTGATGATAGGTTTGTTTAACCTGATTATTGTATATATATGGTTTTCTTTTGTACGATCATTTTGATATTATACGTTATCATTTTGTTGTGAGATTTAGATGTTTTTGTTCTCTTTTTCCAGTCCATTTTCTTTTCTTCTTTTTTCTTTTATCCTAATGTGTTGTCTTTCCGGCAGCTGAGTGCTCGACGCTGTAAATACCATGGATGTATTAGCGCTGTAACAACCCCAGTTTGGTGATTACCTGTAATATTAAATTATAACGGTGGTTATAATTTAATATTGGAGAAATAAAAATAAATTGGAGATGTAATTTGTTAAAATTGTTAATTTAAATAAACAATGGGTTTAAATGTTGAAATAAAGTTTTAGAAATTTTATTTTGGTCGTTCGTGATAAAAATAAACATTTCATGGTTTTAATTAAGTAAAATGCATTAATTTCGGAAATTATTGCCAAATTTGATTTTTATTAATTTTTAAATGAAGTATTTGTTTTAATATGTTGTAAATAAAAGATGGAATTTTGTTTAAAAGTAATATTTGAATGAAAAAATGATGCTAAAAATGGTTTGTTGTATTTAATTATACAAGAAAATGACTTTTATGTATTTTTTGGTGTTAAAAATAGTGTTTTGTGTACATTGGGTATTTATGTCAAAATAAGAGTTTTAATGATGGAAAATATTTTTGTCGCAAAAATTATCCTTTATTTATGGATAAAATGTTTTGTTAAACGCAAAAATATGTTATTTGATTTTATGGTGTTAAGTTTTTTTGTTTTTAATATAAGTAATTCGTGTTTTAGTGTTAATTAGGATTAAACTAATTCTTTTTCGTAATTGAGTTTAGTCCCAACAACTCTAACCAGAAAAAAGAGTTTATTTCTTCTCAAAACATTTTGTATGTAATGTAAAACAAAGCACCAGAAAGAAAAACTTAGAAACTACTTTCCTCTTTCAAAACACAAATTAAAAAATTTCAAAGTAACCCATTTCTTTGCTGAATTTAATCAAATTGAAGCTAATACCTCAGGTAATCTGTAACGACCCTAGATTTTGGCCCTATTATTTTAATAAATATTTAATCTAATTGAATAAAATATAAACTTATCATTTTAAAATGAATATGACTTTTGGAATAATTGCCATTTGTTTATATGAATTTGTATTTTGAAAAGAAAATTCGATTTTGAAAATTTAAAATAAAGTCTCTTAATAATATGTACAATAAAAAAAATTATCTTATATAATTTAATTAAAATGCTTACCTTGTTAAAATCTGATAAATAAATATATAGATAATAATGTTTGAAATGAAATCAAATTCTATCAACATAAAAATAAGTCTAACATATGAATATAACTTAATTATTGATAAAATACATATAGAAATAAATATAAGTATAAAATGTAAGTAAACCATATTGAATATAATAATTTAAATATTGATAGTTAAAATATAAAATATAAACATAAATAAGTAAGCATGAATATCATTTAAATATTGATAGCTAAAATACAAATACAAAACTAATGTCAATCTGCTAAATGTACAAAGCATAAAAATAAGAACAAAGTATAAAATAGAATGAAAACAAGGTATAAAGTGAAATCAGACAAGCACAAGAGTATAAGACCTAACACAAACAAATATGTGTATAAATTATTTAAGCTATAAAATAACAATACACAATATCCTCATTCACAAGCCAAGCCTACCTGCAAAATATATATATCTTTATATAAATATCTATACACAGTAAACATTTTAATAATTATGTTAACATATTAAGCAACAAAACATTTAATTGCCATCTGCTCAAGCCCAAAATTAGTCATTTCAAAATATTTAGCAAATCCTTTCATTTGCAGTAAATAAAAAAAAACTGCTCATATCAAAACAAAAATAAGAAAACAACTTTACCAGTTAAAGCCTTCCTTATGCACCCTGTTATCTTTTATATATGTGAATACATCTGCTTTTAGTTCATTCAGTAATACCTGAGAAAAAAAAAGAAGAAAATTCAACTTTAATTTAAACTAAAAACAGACAGATTCTAGAGGCATATTTACAATGCAGATTTTAGAACAACGGAGTATTCTTTGTGCAACAATATTTTTCTGGTGAGTAAACTTAATTCTTGAAGCTTTAAGTTTAAATTAAACAGTTCATGGTTCAATGATTATATGATATGGTATATACTTTATCTTGTATACATTTCTGTGTTGCTCTGTGCTCTCTGTTGTGTTACAGTTTGCATATTTTTCTTTCAAAACTCAAATATTTTTCATGTAATCATGGTAAGTTTAGAAATCTGAATATATACAAGATGATTAAACACTAAACTAAGATTTTTAAAACTGTTTTAAGCATGTTGAAGAGATAGTAACCCTTGAAATCATGTTCATAGGAAATCGGATAATAATTTGATAAAATTCAATTGTTGTAAAATATTAATTCAAGTTTATATCTTGAATCCTTACTGGAATTGATGATTTTTAAAACAAAAAGAAAGATTTTTATTTCAGTAATTCAAGAGCAGTTTTCATTTGAACAAAAATTGTATTTTTACCAATTACTAGTGATTGAATCATTAATAAATATTGAAATTTGTTTTGAAGCAAGTATAAACATTGGTGATTTCGTGAAAATTATCAGAATATTTTTCTATTGTGTGAATTAAGAGTACGAGATCATTCTAGGGTTTTGTTCAAAGTTTTTGCACTTGTCTGTAACGAGGAATGTTCGACCTCATTAAGCAATCGAATTGCACGAATCTTGGGTGCATAGTTGCTTGACGCGTTGTCGTGGTGTGGCCAAAGGTTGAGGGTCTCCGGTGGTCTATGCGGCGGTGGCGAGACATTTTAGTTGATGGGTCGTTTTGCAGTTTTTCGAGCAGAAGGCCATATTTCGGTTTGAGATTGTTCAAGGTGAATTGGGTTTGATTTTCGAACCTATGGGTGATTTTTGATGTGCCTGCGACATTGGTGTTCGCCGGAGCTGGATGGCGTCGCCATGCACGTGTATGGCGAAGTGGCGGTGCCAGTGTCATTGATCGTCATATGTCTCGAGTCGTGCTCGAGTTTTGAGATGATTTTCTTTGGGTTTAGGACGAGTTCATGAGTGAGTGAACTGATGCTTTAATTTATAATTTAGTTTAAAACTTAAACTACAGAAAAAAGAAGAAGAAGAAGAGCGAACAGGGAATGACTTGGTGATTTAGGTGGGTAACTCGAAGTAACACTCTAGTTTTATCATGGGAGTCTCGGGTTTCTTCAAATTGCAGTATTGCATTTTAATGTTGAAGTTAAGTAAATTTGGTTTCCACAAATTTTTAAGCAGTGTGAACATAAGAAATTGTAACATTCCTGAGAATTTATCAAGTTTAATTTGGCAATCAGATTTATTTTGAAAATAAATTGTGAATTGTTTTAGAGATTTCTAGAATAAATGAATAATTTTTGATTATAAATAGAAAATTTGATTAGAAATTTAAGTATAAGTGGCTTACAAATAAAGATTGGATTTAGAAAAATATAATGTATCAAAAATAAAAATAGAAATTAAAAGCTTGAGATTAATATAACAAGATAATGATAGTTATTTTCTAAATTTTATTAATATTTGGAAGTTGTTATAAAAAGAAAAAAAATTAGTGTACTCATTTTCAAAAATGTTATTTTTATGTTAAATTTTCATACATGAACAAAGGTGATTGATTGTTAATATGAAATTTTTACATTCCTCTTTTCTTTTAAAAGTTGTACAAAATAAATAGATAATAAAAAAAAATGTGTGATGAAAATTGTAAAAATAAACAAGTATATAAACATTATGAACAAAAAATTAAATGTAAGAGAATAATTGAAATAAAAATTTTTTGTGTAAATATAAATATAAAAATTTATAAAATAAAATAAAAAGAATCATTTGTCTTGTAAAATTGCAAATGATAAATGTATACATAAGGGGATGGAGTAAACAAATGTAAACATACATAAAAGTAGACAAGAAAGCAAATCAACATGCATATATTCCATAATAAATTCCTCTTTACAAATGGCATTCAAATTATTTAATTGAATAAAAAAATGGAATTTAAAATTATAAAATCTTTTCAGTTTCCCATGAGAAATCATTAAATATCTCAGGAAATCTGTTATACATTATACAAAGATTTGGGCATCTCAACACCCAAGAAAAGATTAAACTAGAAAGAAGAGAAAGTAAAGAAAAATCAGAAAAGAAAAAAAAGACCATCATTCTCTTCTAAAGGAAAATCTGAAACAAATCTTTGTTTTTCAAAGCTTCAACAAAGCAACTTCAACCTGAAGCATGCAAATGCCCATAATCAGGCAATATCAATGTCAATGCTCCAGGCCTGATAGTATTTTCAAGCTGGAAATCCAAAGTCAGGAAGCTATTAACCAGAAGATAAAATTTGTAGTGAAAAGAAAAAAATCCAAGAATGCAAAGGCTTCAACCTGAAATGCATTAGAGCAGTGCAGTTCTCTCTGGGATTTAAATAAAGATAAGTAGATTTCCTTAAAGCTTTGAATTTAATATTGTTAATCAATGATAAATCATACGTTTAAAACAGTTGAAACAAAATCAAAAAAAAAATGCAGATTCAACTTGAAAGCAAATGTAAATTAAAGTCTGCAGCTTGGAAAATAAATCAAGTTTGAAGCTTTAAACAAATTCAAACTGTAAGCAAATCGATTCTTTTGTTTGTTATAGATGAAGTAAACAAGTACAACAGGAGATTGAGCAAAATTTTGTATTCACAAACTTTTGCAGATCTAAAACTTACAAAAAATTTAAGTAGAAAGGAAAGAACAAAAGTTTACAGGCCTTCATCCCTATCTTGAAAACTGTCAGGAGCCTCTATCTTCAGGCTAAGGTGAGCAAACACACTCGAACCCATTCATATGTTTTGATATTTGAGTTGATGCTTGAAATATATGTGTTTAGTTGATAACTATGTCAGTATGTTTGCATGGCTGTGAATTTGCTTGTGCATGCTTGTTTTTTTTTTCTTCTGAAACTTCTCTGTCTCCTGTCTTCATCTCTCAATGAGTAAACCCCTTTTTATTTTCAAGCTACAATCCTAATTTACTTGATGCATGAAATTGATCTGAGTAGTGATAACATATATAGTTTTGTATAGGTGAAATTTTGTCGCAGTATGGTTGAATCCCTGGGTATGTAAACATGCATGCCTGTTTTACAGATATATGTATATCTGTTCCTATGGCTACAGGCTAGAAACAAGAGTAAATTTAAAATCTCTGTAATCAATCAATTACAAACATAGGGGTATAAATAAAAGTTGTCTGGAATCATAAGGTAATTGCTTTAAAAATGGTTTTCAATAAAACCTTTGGTAATATCCTATGAATTGCTAAATAACAGTAGAAAAATTAAAAATTGGTCCAAATTTATACCTCAGAAATTAAAGTTTTGATTGTATGAGTGAATTCGTATTGCAAATCCAGGAATTTTGATGAAAATTTCAAGATTTTTAATAAAGTAATTCGCATGACATTATAAGGTGAACAGAAAATGAAAATTCATAGTTTTCCGATGATCAAGCGAGATTGGACTTCGAGTTTGAGCCTGAAGATAGATGAGGTGTTGTTGGTCGATAGAAAAATAGCATGAAGATTTTTTTTGATAATCAAATAATCTTCGGTTCGAAGAAATAGGGTTTTAATGCCAGTTTTTTTGATGTTATTCTCGAGTCGAATTCGCCAACGTAGGTGGATCGAGTTCAACCGCGGGAAGTTGGGGCTATGCGTTGCGACGTGGCGAAGGCCTGGGTGAAATGGCATGGTTGGTAGGGGCCGGGATCGCCGGCGCTGATGTTTTGTTTTCGATCGTCTGGGTTGCAGTGTTCGATCAAAATAGCTCGATTTCGTTTAAGGCCTGGAAGTGTTGGATTGAGGCTTGGGATCGATGGTAGGGAAGATTGTCGAGGTGTGGGAGGTGTCGAAGACGATCAACAATGGCTGGAGTGGCGGTGCACGTGCACGTGCACGATTGTATCTGGGTGAATTTGGGATCGGGGAAGAAGAGCAATGGCCTGAGGATTGATTCGTGATGAATCGTGTTAAGCCTGAAGTCATACTCGAGACGTTTTGAAATTTTCTCGTGGACTTTGGAAGTAAAACTCAGGTTTAACAGGATGTTTAGTTTTTTAAAATTTAAATAAAAACAGACAAAAAGAAGAAGAAGAAGAACAGAGAGGTGCTGGGGAGAAACTCCGAGAAGAATCGAAGCGAGGGTCGGGAATTTTGGGATTTACCTTAAAGTTGTTTTCGTGTTTGATCGATGAGGCATAGAGGTCGGCTCGAGTCTTATTAAACGAGATGATTCAAAGATTTTCTAAGCAATTTGTTTTACCAAAAATCTTAAAAGTGAAATCAGAATGAATAGGTTTTCAAATAAAATTTTGAAATGAAGTATTAAAGGTAATTTATTAAATAAATTTTTTAGAACAAATCTCGAACCTAAAATTTAATAACAAAATGCGATTTGGAAATAATTTGATTTGGTTTTGAAGTAGTTTTATATTTGATTAGTTAGTGTGTTTTTTTTCAACTGTGATTAATAAATTAATGAAATAAATAAATGATTTATTATTTAATGTGATTACTTAAAAAGATTTTTTTTATTTATTTTATTAAGGAATGACTACTTAATGAAATGGATTATTCAATGTAAATAATAATAGATTATTACGTAATAGAATCAAGGGATAATTACATTGTGAAGATTAATTAAATGGTTAGTTAATTTATTTTTATCGGTTAATTAATGAATGATTAATGGATAATCAGTTAAGATTAATTAAGTAAAATGGTAATTAATTAACGGATAATTAATTTATGCAATTAACTAAGGATTGATAATTAAGGTTAATTAAGTTGTAATTAATTATTAATTAATTAAGGATTAATTAATTAATAAAAGTAATTGAGAGATAATTAATTAACAACTAAGGGTTAATTAAATAAGAACGAATAATTAATGAAGGTGATTAAGACTTAATCAATTGAAATTAATGATAATAAATCATTAACTAAAGATTACAAATGAAAGTAATTTTGTGGTTGATAAGTTTAAAACCACACGAGTTATTCATCTTAATTGAAGGTTGGTTAATTTATTATTAAAGGTTAATAAATAAAGGTTAGTTAATTTATTAAAAGTAATTAATTGATGATAAATGTTAATTGAGTAATTAAGGACAATTACTTATTTCAAAACAATTAGGATTAATTAATTAAATGATAATTAATTAAGGGTTAAATCAATGACCAATTAATTGAGGATGATTAATTAAGGTTAATAAATTAAGATTATTTCTTTGATAATTAAAGGATGATGAATTAAAAATTAAAAGTTAATTAATTTATTATTAATTCTTAATTAGTAATTGATTAAAGAAAAATTGATCAAAATGATTGTAATAAATTTATATTAATTAACCAGGATTAGTAATTCATAAGTAATTAATCGGATTCGAATTAATCAGATAATTAACCGACCTTACTTATGTATGTTTGGATTCTATTGGATGATTGGATTGTTTATTATCCCTGATGGTGATGCTCTGTTTGATTTGAGCTATGTTACCGTGATTTATTATCTGTGATATTTACCTGTGATATGTGAATGAAAGATAAGCGTTACAATTGATTTGTACCGCTTGTCAAATATAAGCGTTATAGTTTATACCGCTTATTTAATATATTGTTGTATTTGAATCTGTGCTGATTTATGATGTTGCACTTTTATTGTGTAAAATCCCTGGACCACACTCATACACACACAAATATGGATTGCACGTGGTAACGGGTTAAGCCACAGATTTTGAAAAAAGTTTTAAAGATTGAATTTTTGAATCCAAATTAGTTTTGGAATTAGAATTGAAAACCTTTGAAAATGAATTCCAAAAATAAAAGTTATTTTAAATAACTTGATTGAGTTTTGAAATTTAAATAATCTGATTTACATTTGAATTCAATATTTGAAATTGAATTCTATGATTTGGAAACTATGCTTAAAAAGGTTACTCAACTTATAAATGGGCTTATATGAGTTTTAAACCATTTTTAAGGTGTTGTTTTTGGGACTTTAAATTTAACCCAAAATTTTAACTTGTATAGATATAATTGGATTTTTTCTGAAACGAAAACTATTTGTTTTCAAAAAAAATAAAAAATAAATAAAAGCTTTCACATAAGAAATGAACGTCCAATTGGTGTTAAAAGGATTTCAAGTCTAAAAGGAAAATAGTTTTCCAAGTTATGAATAAATCTTTGGAACGGTTTGAAAGCTATAAGTAAATCTTAAATTTAAAGATTTAAATGAGTTCATCCAATTGAAATGGAGATTGTTTTTGGAAATCTATAAATAGATCTTTGTGAATCTAGGTGAACTTTGTGAAATGAATCTTTTTATTTAAAGATTTGTAATGGTAATTTGTTTAACCATTGAAAGAAAGTTTTGGATTTTATAAGTCGTGACTTAACTGAAATCCCATATCTATATGTTTTAAAATATGGCGCTCATTATTCGGTTTAGCCGGGAGAGGACCTTGTGTCATATAACCCATTCCGAATAGTGATACGACGTTATGGATTGCAATTGAAGACCGGTGTTGAAGACCGGGTGTCTTCGAGAACGGTAGGATAACCTGTCGATTGACTCTGCACTGAGTTGCTCCGGTATAGAGTTCTCCCTATGTGATGGGAAGTCCGATCGGGATTGTGGATACCCGGATTTGCAAGGGCTTCTTCGGAAGTGCCTTCGGTTCTGTTCGAACCCGGAACAGACTTGTATGGTTGTATGTCTGACACTACACTTTGAGATATTAAACTGATCTCTATCAAATACATTTCTGCTTGGTGGTGGAGAATTTATTCTCTTAGCTTAACTCCCTTCTCTGAGATGTACAAGCTCAGAGGTTATGTAGTTGATATTTATCAGTGATATACTCCCAAATTTGGTAGTGTGGCATGCTGAGTGCTGCTGTGTGTTGATGATCATTCGTTGATCATTTGTGATCAAAGCATGGCTTTTGTATAAAGCGTAGCTTTGTGGACGAGACTGCATCAGGACCTCACACCCCAGAAATGGTCGAAACAGGAAAGATGCGGCAAGGTTATGAGGGTCGCGCCCTTTAGGATTTGTCATTCCCTTCTGGTAAAGGGTGGTATCATGGTATGGAGCCCATATACTTACTCATGTGGATACTGCAGATCTATTACTTTGTGATTGCTTTGTGGTTGTTGGATTAGAGGTACCTCGGATAAAGGTCCCAAAGGACCGGGGGATGGCATGCTCGTGTAGTAGTTACCTAGTTACAGAGGTAACCCGGCCTTGTGTTGGCAGAGATCTAACCGTAACGTTAGTTTCTCAGGACGTCCCACCAGAGGCGATCCCATGTGGCAGTAGGAAGTTCCTTAGCCTGACCATTTGTTGGAAATCCATTCTTCAATACGCGCCTTGTACGGTTTTAGTTGTATTACCTGCCATCTACTTATGGTGGCGCCCCACTGTTTGGATGGTAGCTATAGTAGGCATACGATACTGGTCGTATGTTGGCTAGGATTTATATCTTACTTTCAAAAGATTTTCCTACACTTTGCACTTATAGTAATAATATAAAAGAAATTTCTCGTATCAAGCATATTTGACTATCATAAGGAGAAATCTCCTCCAATTCTGCGTTTGCATTGTGTGTGTGGCGGGAGGCCTTATGGTAGTTTCATTTTCCAAAAAGCATTGCGAATTTCGAATTTAAATTCTTTTGCTTGTTTTAAAAGACCAAATATTTTTGTTTGCTCATACCAGTCCCATGACTGACCTGGAGTTTATTGTTCCTTTCCTAAACTCTGGGTGCCCACTATTTTCCCACACGGGCAGTCTAGAGTTGGGTTTTTCAGATAGTCCGGTTTAGTAGATTATCTGGAGCTAGTTCAGTCTTTGGATCTGAACTGCTCTTGCTTATCTTTGTGCATTGTGATTGGGAGTTCGAGCTATTGCTGGATTGGTGCTTTGGAGATGGAGATTACCGATGCTGGAGTTCTTCCTTGAAGACTATATTAGAGACTCTGTTCCGCTGCTAGTGTTATTGTTTCTTTCCGCTGCTATTTCTTGTATCTCTGATGTATATTCATTGTATCATCTGTTGTATCATATTGTATCAGATATTGTATCAAATGTTGTACATTGATATATGCTATTCATTTCCTTCCGCTGTGTTGTACTTAATGTGTTATAGGCTCCGGCACGACTCGAATTTCAACGTTTGAATCTGCGGCATTCAAGTACAGTGGAGTACGGATGTCGATTCTCGAACGCTGGAATTTGGATCGTGACAGAAATGTTTAACAAGTTTAAGTTAAGATTTTGGTTCAAGTTATAATGATTTTAGTTAATACTTAACCATGTTTTAAAACGCTTAATTATTATTTTAATTAAGCAATTAATTTAAGTTAAGTACTAAATTAATTAACAATTAAGTTGTGTAGTTAATAATAAATTGATTTTCAAGTTTAAAGAAGACTTTTAAATGTTAATTAAGATGAATAATTAATATTAAGTAATTAATTTGGAAACTAATTAAGAATAATTACTTCATAATTGTAATTAGAGATCAATTAATGATTAAGTAATAAATAAATGGTAATTAACAACTTCAGTTAATTAATGAATGATTAATAGTTAATTAATTAAGAATTAATAATTGATAACTAAGTGATTAGTAATTAACAAATGGGTAATTAAGTTTTATTAATAATTAAGGTTATTAATTAATGATTAAGGATGATTAATTAAGTAATTAAGACTTAATAAATGATTAAGAAATGATTAATTAATTAAATAATTTGAAAAGAAATAAGTAATTAATTGATAATTAATGATTAATTAAACAGGATCAAGAGATTAATTCTCAAGTAATTGTTATAAATTGAATTAATTACAATAATAATTAAAGATGATTGCTTATGGATTGTTGTGTAGAATATCTGATTTGTGATATTTATTTGGTGATATTCTGTGATGTTCTACGATATGCTCTTGATATATCTATGATGATTGTGTATGATTTATCTGTGATATATTATGTGAATTCAATCATTGAATTAAACTGTTTAAATTAATTAAAGAACTTGGCCTTTAAAATGGCATTAGGATTTCGATGAGTCCGGGATCGGGTGTCATTTATGATTATCCGAAAACCACATCGATCCAAATTAAACGTTAGGTCGTGAATTCTCAAGTGAAGATCGATATGGTGTTTTCAGAATGCAAGGGTTATCGTCGTTGACTCTGAGGGTGATTCCAAAATGAGTGTAAGGAGATAATGCCTTTGGTTTCGTTCGAACCCGGAACGAACTTGTATGGATTGAAAGCTTTTAGTACATCGTCAGGTGGACGATGAGGATTCTAAGGGACATGTTCTGTAAAGGTAATCGCAGCCTCAAGCCTCATCAACTGGGAATGGCTAAAATAGGGGATGAGCAGCAAGGTTAGGTGGGTCATGCCCAAGAAGGACAAGATATACCCCTGATGTCCCTTTTATTTCGGCCGTGTAGGGCAGTTGTTTGCAACAACTGCCGGGGTTATCTTGTTCAGGACTATTAATTAAGGAATGGTTCCGGCCTTGTGTTGCAGGGGAGTTAGGGTGTCTCCTTGGTACGGTGATCTAGGCCACATACTGTGACGGGCGGTACCCCAGTAGCCCTGCCATTGTATGGAACCCAATCTCCAATAAGTGCCGTACGTTTTGATTGTGCCCAACTATATTGGAATGTGAGACGTAAGCATTTCAGCTATTTCTGAATTTTACATGAAAACCCTAGACACTATTATAATATCACTGGATTTCCTATAAAATGTTTTGGTTAGCTTAAGGTAAAAACTTACCCGTGTTTATGTGTGGGGAGTCTTACGTAATATCTTTATTTTCTAATGTTTTCAAAGTTAAGCAACTTTGAACCGTTTACTCATACCGGACCCATGTCTGACCCAGAGTTTATATTTTGTTTTTTTCATAAACTCTTAGGTACTCAAATTTTTATGAGTAGCCAAGTGATAGGTTTTGGATTCTGATTTCTGAAGGAGCTTGGAGCAGGAGTTCCAGACGTATGTATCTATCTATCTAGTTCCGTTGTGTAGTTGATGTATGCTGTATCTTTGATGTATGTACTGTCAGATATGTATATGACTGTCATGTGTATGATATTGTATAACTCTGATATACGTAAAACTGTAATAATTATGTGATGTATTATATTTTGTTCCATTCCGCTGTGAGATTCTGATATTGTTATTCTTTCTTTTCTATTCTTCTCTATTTCTATCCCTTTCTTTCTTAACGATGATACGTCTTTCCGGGAGTAGAAGGGCGGGTCGTCACATAATCACTCAAAATCAAAGATAATTTGATCAAATTCAGATTTTGAGAAACTTAGATTATTCGTAACTTGTGTTTTCCTATTTGCTTGTCTATATAATCTCTATTTTCAGTTCCTAAAGCTCATTTAAGAGAAAAGCTCTTACATTCCATCAGTTTTGCTCTAAGTTTATTCAAAAAATTGCTAAGCTGAGTTGCTAACTCACATAATCTAGCCGAAACAAAGGTTTACAGTGAAAACAGGCTGTGAGTCTAATTTTGAGATCGTATACCTCTCTGTACTATTATCCGATTTGGGTCAAGTTTTTTTTATCGATGGTATTATTTTTGAACTACGTAATTGCCAAATTTCAGGTCACTCTGACCTTTTTAGCTTATATAAATTTGCTGTCGAACATTGAGACAGCATGTTTTGTTCCAGCCGTTTACAGTGAAAATAAGTTGTGAGTCCAATTTTGAAAGCTTATATATCTAACACTTCTTATCCGATTTGAGTCTGGTTCTTTTGGTTGATATTATTGTTCTTGAACTTTACGAATGTCAAATTTTAGGTCATTCCGACGTCGGTAGGTTATAGAAATCTTCTATCGAACTTTGATTTGAAGCATGTTTTGCTCCAGTTGTTTACAGTAAAAATCTTGCCGTGGGTCCAATTTTGTGACATTATATCTCTCTTATTTCTTGTCATTTTATCCATTCTTTTTTTATTGAAAGTAGAGGTGTTAAACTCCATGCTGTAAAATTTCAAGGCTTTTAGACCTTTGTATCTAGTTGATAACTTGCTTGGAACTTTGAATCAGAGCATGTTTTTGTAGAGACCCTGACTCGACCTTCAAAAATCGGCATCGAATACGACACTCGTATTCAAATGCCGCAGATTCAAACGTCGAATCTGGTTCGTCGGAGTTTATTAAACATCAAGTATAACAACACAGCGGAAGAAAAGAAATGAATAACATAGATATACGACATTCGATACAACAATGATGCAATATGAATCAATATCAGAGATACAAGCTAAAAATGCTACAGCGGAAAACTCAATAAACTGGCAGCGGAAACAAACAGAACTTGAAACTCCAAAAGAAACACCAATATCAGCAATCTCCATAGATAGCTCGAACCACCATCAAGTTGCACCAAGCTAAGGAAGATCAGTCCGTGAATCCAAAGACTCCAAAGAATTCCAAAGAGAAAGCTGAAAGCTATCGAATCGATATCTACAATCTGAAAAACCCAACTCTAGACTGTCCGTGTGGGAAATTGTGGGCACCCAGAGTTTAGGAAGGGAACAATAAACTCCGGGTCAGTCATGGGACTGGTATGAGCAAACAAAAACAGTTTTATCTTTAAAAACAAACAAAAGAATTAAAATTATGAAATCCGCAATGCTTTTGGAAAATGAAACTACCATAAGGTCTCCCGACACACACACCATGCAATCGCACACTTGGGGGAGATTTCTCCTTATGATAGTCAAATATGCTTGATACGCGAAAATCATTTGATATTATTATTAGTGCATAGTGGAAAACATTTCGAAAGTATAATATTAATCTTAGACAGCATACGTACCATTATAGTATGCCTACTATAGCTACCATGTTAGATGGCGGGTTCTACAACTAAAACCGTACAAGGCGCGTATTGGTAATTGGATTTCCAACAAATGGCCAGGCCAAGGAACTTCCCATTGCCACATGGGTGCGCCTCTGGAGGGACGCCCCGAGAACCTAACCGGATCTTTTCCCGCACAAGGTCGGGATACCTCTGCAAAAATAGGTAACTACTGACATGAGTATGCCATCCAACGGTTGTAAACAACCTTTATCCGAGGATCTTCAATACCAACAATCACAAAGTAATATGTATTTGCGATATCCACATAAGTTAAGTATCTGGGCTCCATACCATGATACCACTTCTATCCAGAAGGAAATGCACATACCCTAAGGGGCGCTTCTCCCTATAACCTTGCTGCATTCTTTCTGTTTTGACCATTGCAGGGTGTGAGGCTCGGCGAAGTCTCGTCCACAAAGCTACGCTTTTCACAAAAGCCATGCTTCGATCAACAAATGATCAGCAGCACTTCGTATGCCACATTACCAAATTGGGAATGTATCACTAGTAACCTTCAACTACATAATCTCTGAGCTCGTACATCTTAGAGAAGGGTGTTAAGCTAAGAGAATAAATCCCCGCCACCAAACAGAAATGTATTTGATAGAAACCGATTTTACATCTCAAATTGTAATGTCAGACAAACATCCATACAAGTCTGTTCCGGGTTCGAACAGAACCGAAGGCACTTCTAAAGAAGCCCTTGCAATCAAGATAATTTCTAATCACGCCCCGATTCCCCATCACAAAGGGTGATCAAATATCTATACCGGGGACCAGTCGGTGCAGAGACATTCGACGGGTTATCCTTTCGTTTTCGAAAGTATCCGGTCTTCAAATGCTATCCATAACGTCGTATCATTATTCGGAATGGGTTATATGACACAAGGTCCTCTCCCGGCTAAACCAAATAATGAGTGCAATATTTAAAAACACATGGATAATGGGATTTCAGTTAAGTCACCACTTTAAAACCCAAAACTTTTCATTCAAATGGTTAAACCAAATTACCATTTCTAAAATAAAAAGATTTACTTCCAGAAACCTTTCAATGGTTTAAACAGTTTCCACACTTTAATCTTTTAAACAAAAGATTTATCTTTTAAAACCCCCTTTTTAATTTAAAAACAAGGTTCACAAATCTTTAACAAAGATTCATTTATAGACTTTCAAAACAATTCCATTTCAAGTTTGATTAACTCATCCGGTCTTTAAATTAAAGACTTATTTCATAGCTTTCAAAAATCATTTTCAAAGATTCATTCATAATTTTCATAACAACTCCCATTTCAATCTGTTATATATAAAAGGTACACCATTTAGAATCCTCTTCGACTCCAAAACAAGGCTTATCAATCTTTCACAAAGGTTCGTTCATAGCTTTCAAAACAATTTCCATCTCAGTTTGGACAAACTCATTCAATCTTTAAATCAAAGGTTTAATAGTTTTCAAACTCGTTTCCAATTCATTGAATTCCATTTTCAAATATTGAATCCAAACTCAAATCAAAATATTTCAAATTTCAAAATAAATCAAATTATTAAAATAACTTTTATTTTCAAAAAATTCCTTTTCAAATACTTTTCAAATTTAACCCAATTTCATTTCCAAAATTATTTGGATTCAAAATTCAAACTTTAAACCATTTCAAAATATTAAATTCAAATATCTGTGACTTAAACAATTTCCTTGTGAAATCCATATTTTGTGTGTATAGTGTGGTCCAGGGGTTTACACATAATATTGCACAACATCGTCATCACAGATTCAATCATATCAATTAGCGGTATGACCCATAAAGCTTATCTTTATTCACAGATTCATAGATAAACTAAATTTATCAATTATAAAGATTCACCATTACGATTCGATGTGGGTTTCGGATAACCAACCGAAATCCAACTCCCTGTCGCATCGAATTTCAAATGTCGTTTTACGGGTCAAGGGTTTTTCATATTCATACAATAGTATATCACAAATATAGTTTAACACAAAGTATCACATAGCATCATATCACATAACAAATATATCAGTCCATCACACAGCATTCAAAAACAATCAAACAACTTTGATTAAGGTGAATAAATCATCTGGTTTTAAATTTATTACTCACATAATTACTTTCATTAGTAATCTTTAATCAATGATTAATTGATTAAGTCCTAACCTGTAATCTTTCAACAGCTTAGTTAAAGTATTTATTGAATTTTAAAAAAAAATCTGAAATATTAACTAAAATAATTGGAACTTGTAATAAAGTCTTAACTTAGTATTGTCAAACATTAATCAAGTCGCCAATATCAAAAATTGTTTTAAGGAAAAATTTAACTCATCATTTTTTTTCCTTTATATTTTTTTTATTTGCTGCAGGTTTGGGTAACAAAACCCGAGCGAAATTCTCGCTTACTCAAGTAAACACTCGAGTTCCCCCTCCCGTTTACCCAAGGCCTTCTCTCCTTCGCATACTTCTCCTTTATTTTTTTTCTTTTCTTTTTCTCACGTTTTAAGCTTAACAAACTGGTTCCAGACCCACACTCCAACCCGAAGCGACGCAATGTCTTTCTCGAGTATCAACTCAAGTCATTAACCCCAACAGTTGCTGACCCCATATCGAGATCGTGCACGTGCACAGATGGCCTAAGCCCTTTCGACCATCACCAATAGTTCCCGTAGGTCGACGATGTCCTCATCATTCAACTTGACAACCCAGTTCCATGCTTGCAACATCGAATCAAAATCAAGCCTCTCATTTGAAAATCTGTTGCCAACCTTGATCGAAAATTCGCCTCGTGCTGCCCATCCCGATGATCTGAAGCCTCACCACCACGTCCAAAGCCTTGCCACTCAACTATGAACCCAACCATCTCGGTGCGATTGAACTCGATGCGTTGACGTTGCCGAAATTTCTCGAATTCCGACCATAACAAAACTTAGGGTTAAATACAAAATAGCTCTAGCTCGACTTCCATGATGAATTATAAATCCATCTGTTAATTTTCTGATGATCTTTGAACACCAAACCAGCTCCTTTTTTTAATCACGAGATTTATTATTACTTCGATTACCAGAAATTTACGAATTAATCTATCTTGTTCGACTTATGATTACTTGCTTATAAACGAATTAAAAATCTGGATTCTTTCTTTCAAATTCATGATTTAAGAAGGTGAATATGATTATGTAATCAAAACTCATATTTAAATCAACTAAAATTTTAACAAAATTTTGATTCAACTGTGCTTTAAGGTTTTCTAGTAAACTATTTTCTTTTAATAATTAAATATATTTTTAGAATAGAGATCTTATCAATCTTAACTTGTTTCATTTAAACCTCAAAGTTATAAATGATCATAGAATGAGTTCTTTTGATTTCTTTTTTTTCTTTTTGAAACCTGTAACAGAGACAATGTCTGTTCTCAGACATGCTTAGCTATATTCACATATATACAACACAGATTCATTCACATGCACAAGTTTTTCAATGGCAAATCACTCTCTAGACTCACAAGCAACAACAGATAAAAGAAAAGTTCAGTTTAGGGGTTTGCTCACATTGATGAGTTTTTTTTGAAACAGAGGCCTGGAAGAAAGTTTTGCAGAGAATTCAAGCCTGCATCTTTTCTCTTTTTCCTTTCTTTTCTTTACATCTTGGAGTTGTATATCTGTAAATTGTAAATGGAAATCTTTGCTTATACTCTGTCATGTTCATTTACTCAAGTCATTAATAACAAAAGTTTTTTTATTTTATTACTTACAGTTTAAATGTATATAACAAAGAGCCTTTTTAATAAAATTTTTCTTTCTTTACTACAGTTTGAAAACTAGAAATGGTTTTGAGTTTTTGATCTTCAATTTTCCTGCAACAGATTGATTGTTATTATACTTAGTTCTTTCTTCATTACAGATTGTAATTTCAAAATCAAATTTGAAAAAAAATTACTTGCCTTTACTTCATTCCAGAGAAAACTGCTTACTGGAAAAACTGAAGCTCCACTCTTTTTCTTTTTATAAAACAGATCTGCAATTCTTTAATTTGATTTTTTGTTAAAACATGATTTTTTGCAATAATAATTTATTAAACTATAAAATATAAAATTCACCTGAGATCTGCTATATTTTTGAATTACCTTGCTTTTAAACTTCCAGAACCTGATCCTTGCTTTGATCTTATTCCAGTTTTGTTGAAGATTTGGTTTTCAAGCTTGATAACGTTTCTTGTTTCCAGTTTGAAGATTTGCTTCATGAATTGAAACCTGCTTTAGATTTGCAAAGTGTTGAAAACAGGTTTTTCAAATTGAGGTGGTTTGATTTTATTTTTGATTCTTTTGATTTGTAGTTTAGTTTGAAAAAATGAAGATAAATAGTTTTGAACTGAGATTACTTAACCCGATTTCTTCTCTTTTACATATCTCTCTAAAATTCTAAAATAAAAGAGAATTTTGTTTTATTTTTTTGCCACTTGTTAATCTTGTGCTTCTTTATTTAAAACTTGTGAATACATAATCTTCTTTATTTACACTTGTTCAAACTCATGTCTAACTTCTTCACATTTGTTGAAATTAAGTAAATTTATATTTGAACCCTTTTCTTTATTTTATTTCTAAATTATGTTTTAACCCTTTTAGTTTTAGTACTTATGTTTATATATATATAAGATTTTAATTTAACTTTACACATATATGTTTTATGTTATGTAATTTTGCATACAAACCTTTTCATTATTCAAAAAATTTTAATCTATATACATTTCATAACTATTTACATATCCTTAAGAAAATGATCTTAAAAATAATTTTATTAATAAGTGATCACATATATTCATTTATATAAGAATTTAACCCTAAATAACCGTTTGAAAATTCATTGTGTTAAACTTAAGATATAACTTTCTAATAAAAATGCATACTATAAATACAAAATAAATTTCCCTACTAATTTCAACATTCTATTCTCAATAAATACACATTTTATTTTGGAAAAATTTAAAGTTAAATTTTCAAATTACTACCTATTTATATAAATAAATAAGCACATATCTCATTTAATTTGAGAAATTCAAATTAATTCACAATTTTAAAGTCAGAATTTATTTTAATTATTAATATAAATTCGACTTAAAACCGGGATCGTTACAAATCTCCCTTAAGAAAATTTCATCCTCGAAATTTGAAAGTAGGGAGACCACAAAGGATGGATACACAAAGAAAGTGAGACAGTTTTCCAAATCAAATTAGGTATCTAATCTGCATTTGGCTTACCAAATCAGAATATCACTAATAATTATGGGAACGAACTCATTCAATACAAGACATTCGGGTCACCGAAACTATGAATATACAGGGGTGTTGGTTAGTTCAAAAGATAACTAACCACTCGTAGAACATATCTGGACCCCAAAGAAACAAATAAATGAATTTAATCTTTCAAAATTCTCAAATACTGTGTATGGATTCCAAGCTCAAGTCGGAATTCCCCAAAGAATAGACAGATATACGGATACGATCCCAAAAATTTTAGTTTAAACAACCAAAATATACCTATCAACCATAGCAACCCAAGCAAACAATTCATCCAATACAAATAATTCTGACCCATCTGGAGTTTGTGTCCCATGCAAATATATCAAAGCATCTTCCTGGAGCTACCAGAAATCATCAAAGAATTGAAAAGACGAATCAAAGGAGATTGATAGAGAAAGTTGTTTCCGCTATTGCAGGGTACTGACCATTTGTAGTCGTATTACCCTGTCTCTTATCTCGTCCTCTTCTTGCACTCATACTCACTATCAGTGGATAGTAAGAGAATTTACTGAGGCATTCAGACGGATATCTTAGGGATATACTCATTCTAGGGTATACTTCACCCTATCTCTAACGAGTTACCTAATGTGTTATACTCCTGAGCTAAAGTTTTAACCTTCAGCTCTGATACCAAATGTAGAGACCCTGACTCGACTTTCTAAAATCGGCACCGAATACGACACTCGTATTCAAATGCCGCAGATTCAAACGTCGAATCTAGTTCGCCGGAGCTTATAACACATCAAGTATAACAACACAGCAGAAGAAAAGAAATGAATATCATAAATATACAACATTCGATACAACAATGATAAAATATGCATAAATATCAGAGATACAAGATAAAAATGCTACAGCGGAAAAATCAATAAACTGGCAGCGGAAACAAACAGAACTTGAAACTCCAGAAGAAGCACCAATATCAGCAATCTCCATAGATAGCTCGAACCACCATCAAGTTGCACCAAGCTGAGCAAGGTCAGTCCGTGAATCCGAAGACTCCAAAGTATTCCAAAAAGAAAGCTGAAAGATGTCGAATCGATATCTACTATCTAAAAAACCCAACTCTAGACTGCCCGTGTGGAAAATTGTAGGCACCCAGAGTTTAGGAAGGGAACAATAAACTCCGGGTCAGTCATGGGACTGGTATGAGCAAACAAAAACAGTTTTATCTTTAAAAACAAACAAAATAATTTAAATTATGAAATCCGCAATGCTTTTGGAAAATGAAACTACCATAAGCCTCCTGGCACACACACCATGCAATCGCACACTTAGGGGAGATTTCTCCTTATGATAGTCAATATGCTTGATACGTGAAAATCATTTGATATTATTATTAGTGCATAGTGGAAAACATTTTGAAAGTATAATAGTAATCTTAGCCAGCATACGTACCATTATAGTATGCTACTATAGCTACCCTGTTAGATGGCAGGTTTTACAACTAAAACCGTACAAGGCGCGTATTGGTAATTGGATTTCCAACAAATGGTCAGGCCAAAGAACATCGCATTGCCACATGGGTACGCCTATGGAGGGACGCCCCGAGAACCTAACCGGATCTCTGCCAACACAAGGCGGGGTTACCTCTGGAAAAATAGGTAACTACTGACACGAGTATGCCATCCCCCGGTTGTAAACAACCTTTATCCGAGGATCCTCAATACCAACAATCACAAAGTAATATATATTTGTCATATCCACATAAGTTAAGTATCTGGGCTTCATACCATGATACCACTTCTATCCAGAAGGAAATGCACATACCCTAAGGGGCGCTACTCCCTATAACCTTGCTGCATTCTTCCTGTTTTGACCATTCCGGGGTGTGAGGCTCGACGAAGTCTCGTCCACAAAGCTATGCTTTTCACAAAAGCCATGCTTTGATCAACAAATGATCGGCAACACTTCGTATGCCACATTACCAAATTGGGAATATATCACTAGTAACCATCAACTACATAACCTCTGAGCTCGTATGTCTCGGAGAAGGGTGTTAAGCTAAGAGAATAAATCTCCGCCACCAAACAGAAATGTATTTGATAGAAAACGGTTTTACATCTCAAAGTGTAATGTCAGACACACATCCATACAAGTCTGTTCCGGGTTCGAACAGAACCGAAGGCACCTCCGAAGAAGCCCTTGCAATCCAGATAATTTCTAATCACATCCGGTTTCCCCATCACAAAGGGTGATCATATCTCTATATCGGGGACTAGTCGGTGCAGAGACATTCGACGGGTTATCCTTTCGTTTTCGAAGGTATCTGGCCTTCACCACCAGTCTTCAAATGCTATCCATAACGTTGTATCATTATTCGGAATGGGTTATATGACACAAGGCCTCTCCCGGCTAAACCGAATAATGAGCGCAATATTTAAAAACATATGGATAATGGGATTTCAGTTAAGTCACAACTTTAAAACCCAAAACTTTTCATTCAAATTGTTAAACCAAATTACCATTTCCAAAATAAAAAGATTTACTTCCAGAAAACTTTCAATGGTTTAAACAATTTCCACACTGCAATCTTTTAAGTAAAAGATTTATCTTTTAAAACTCCCTTTTTAATTTAAAAACAAGGTTCGCAAATCTTGAACAAAGATTCATTTATAGCCTTTCAAAACAATTCCATTTCAGGTTGGATTAACTCATTCGGTCTTTAAATTAAAGACTTATTTCATAGCTTTCAAAAATCATTTTCATTAATTCATTCATAATTTTCATAACAACTCCCGTTTCAATCTTTTATATATAAAAGATACACTGTTTAGATTTCCCTTCGACTCCAAAACAAGGCTTATCAATCTTTCACAAAGGTTCGCTCATAGCTTTCAAAACAATTTCCATCTTAGTTTGGACAAACTCATTCAATCTTTAAATCAAAGGTTTAATAGTTTTCAAACTCGTTTCTAATTCATTGAATTCCATTTTCAAATATTGAATTCAAACTCAAATCAAAATATTTCAAATTTCAAACTAAATCAAATTATTTAAAATAACTTTTATCTTCAAAGAATTCCTTGTCAAATACTTCTCAAATTTAACCCAATTTCGTTTCCAAAATTATTTGGATTCAAAATTCAAACTTTAAACCATTTCAAAATATTAAATTCAAATATCTATGACTTAACCAATTTCCTCGTGAAATCCATATTTGTGTGTGTATAGTGTGGTCCAGGGGTTTGCACAAAATAGTGCACAACATCATCATCACAGATTCAATCATATCGATAAGCGGTATGACCCATAACGCTTATCTTTATTCACAGATTCGTAGATAAACTAAATTTATCAATCAAAAAGATTCACCATTACGATTCAATGTGTGTTTCGGATAACCAACTGGAATCGGACTCCCTGTCGCATCGAATTTCAAATGTCGTTTTAAGGGTCAAGGGTTTTTCATATTCGTACAGTAGTATATCGCAAATATAGTTCAGCACAAAACATCACATAACATCATATCACATAACAAATATATAAATCCATCACACATCATTCAAAAGCAATCAAACAACTTTGATTAAGGTGAATAAATCGTATGGTTTTAAATTTATTACTCACATAATTACTTTCATTAGTAATCTTTAATCAGTGATTAATTGATTAAGTCCTAACCTGTAATCTTTAAACAGCTTAGTTGAAGTGTTTATTGAATTTTAAAAAAAAATTCTGAAATATTAACTAAAATAATTGGAACTTGTAATAAAGTCTTAACTTAGCATTTTCAAACATTAATCAAGTCGCCAGTACCAAAAAATTTTTTAAGGAAAAATTTAACTCATCATTATTTTTTCCTTTATATTTTTTTTGTTTGCTGCAGGTTTGGGTAACAAAACTCGAGCGAAATTCTCGCTTACTCGAATAAACACTCGAGTTCCCCCCTCCCTTTTACCCAAGGCCTTCTCTCCTTCGCGTACTTCTCCTTCATTTTTTTCTTTTCTTTTTCTCACGTTTTAAGCTTAACAAACTGGTTCTAAACCCATGCTCCAACCCGAAGCGACGCAATCTCTTTCTCGAATATCAACTCGAGTCATTCATCCCAACAGTTGCTGACCCCATATCGAGATCATGCACGTGCATAGATGGCCTAAGCCCCTCCGACCATCACCAATAGTTCCCGCAGGTCGACGATGACCTCGTCATTCAACTTGACAACCCAGTTCCACACTTGCAACATCGAATCAAAATCAAGCCTCTCGTTTGAAAATTTGTTGCCAACCTTGATCGGAAATTCGCCTCGTGCTGCCCATCCCGAATGATCTGAAGCTTCATCACCACGTCCAAAGCCTTGCCACTCAACTATGAACCCAACCATCTCGGTGCGATCGAACTCGATGCGTTGACGTTGCCACAATTTCTCGAATTCCGACCACAACAAAACTTAGGGTTAAATACAAAATCTCTCTAGCTCGACTTCCATGATGAATTATAAATCCATCTATTAATTTTCTGATGATCTTTGAACACCAAACCTGCTCCTTTTTTTAATCACAAGATTTATTATTACTCGATTACCAGAAATTTACGAATTAACCTTTCTTGTTCGACTTATGATTGCTTGCTTATAAACGAATTAAAAATATGGATTCTTTCTTTCAAATTTTGGATTTAAGGAGGTGAATATGATTATGTAATCAAAACTCATATTTAAATCAACTAAAATTTTAACAAAATTTCGATTCAACTGTGCTTCTAAGGTTTTCCAGTAAACTATTTTCTTTTAATACTTACATATTTTCAGAATAGAGATCTTACCAATCTTAACTTGTTTCATTTAGACCTCAAAGTTATAAATGATCAGAGAATGAGTTCTTTTGGTTTCTTTTTTTTCTTTTTGAAACCTATAATAGAGACATTGTCTGTTCTCAGACATGCTTAGCTATATTCACATATATACATACAGATTCATTCACATGCACAAGTTTTTCAATGGCAAATCAATCTCTAGACTCACAAGCAACAAGAGATAAAAGAAAAGTTTAGTTTAGGGGTTTGCTCACATTGATGAGTTTTTTTTTGAAACAGAGGCCTGGAAGAAAGTTTTGCAGAGAACTCAAGCCTGCATCTTTTCTCTTTATTCTTTTTTTCTTTACATCTTGGAGTTGTCGATCTGTAAATTGTAAATGGAAATCTTTTCTTGTACTTTGTCATGTTCATTTACTCAAGTCATTAATAACATTTTTTTTATTTTATTACTTACAGTTTAAATGTATATAACAGAGAGCCTTTTTAATAAACTTTTTTTCTCTGCTGCAGTTTGAAAACTAGAAATGGTTTTGAGTTTTTGATCTTCAATTTTCCTACAACAGATTGATTGTTATTGTACTTAGTTCTTTCTTCATTATAGATTGTAACTTCAAACATAAATTTGAAAAAAAATTACTTGCCTTTACTTCATTCTAGAGAAATTTGCTTACTGGAAAAACTGAAGCTCCACTCTTTTCCTATTTATAAAACAAATCTGCTGTTTCCTAGAGATTTGGCCAGGCAACTCGGTACTCGGCATACCCATCGTTTGGCTCAACTGGTTCTTCCAGCATTTCTTTGCAACCGTCATTCAGAAGTGTTCATCCAAAGGCTTCGTTCGGCCAAAGGTATCGTTTGGCCAGAAACCTCGCTCGGCCTTTAAGTGGTTCGGCACCATAACGCTCGGCATCCAAGCACGTTCGGCATGGCAGAATGGTCCGGCATAAGACATCGTTCGGCATACAAGTCACGTTCGGCCGAGGACATTGTTCGGCATCAAATGACATCCAGCATTCCATATCGGTCGGCATCCACACCTTGTTCGGCATTGGGAAGTGTTCGACACTCAGAGCATTCGACCTCATCTCGTTCGGCCTAGCAATCGTTCGGCCATGACACTAGTTCGGCTTCTAGCATCATTCGGCACAAGTGCTCCCCACGACAATCAGGGTGTTCGGCCTCAACCCGTTCGGCCAAAGGAGATTGTTTGGCGTGGAGGGGTGCGTTCGGCATTTGGACGATCGGCATTTGATCGTTTGGCCTCTCTGGTTCGGCGCACAGAGAGCACTTCACTCGGGCCAAGATATTCAGCTATCAGGCCCACCAGGGATGCCCAACCCACCTTCGCCTATAATTAGAGGGGAAGGGACACAGAAAAAAGGGAGATTTTAGAGAACACTGGGGAGACTCTGTCATTTTCAAGACTCATTCCAGACTTATTTCTTTTACTTTGCAATTGTATTCCAGTACCTAAAAACGGATTGTATCTGTAATCACCCATCAAGGAAATCAATGTAAATCAACTTCAAAGTGGACGTAGGCAGTTACACCGAACCACTATAAATTTGGTGTTCTTGTTCTCTGCATTTAAATTTGCACTCTATTCTCTATTTTAATGTACTTTCTTCATTAATCTCTCTACACAATCTTTCTAAGGGTTTTAGTGACCAATTTTGGGGCTAACATTTTGGTGCTTTCACTGAGAATTTGAATTCTCAGGCTATTAGGATCTACTTTGTAGCTACTGGATTGCATAAATCCCCCGAAGGAGATCCATAATCATTTATAAGGCATCTGTTGATTCTACTCAGAGTTACAACCAACAACTCTACCATGGGAAGACCACGAACTAGATCAGCCTCTCAAAATGCAGATGCCCACGAAACCGCTAGTGTGCAACAACTGGGAACTAGCAATCAGCAAGCGATTCGAGGTGCAGGGCCCTCCAACCAAAACCAAGCAGAAGTTGTTTCCCGAGCAGAATTCAATGACTTGATAAGATAACTTAAGGAAATTAGAAGGCAACTTGCTGAGCATATGCAAGCCAACGTTGACCTCATGACTTAGCTTACTCAGCAGCAGCATCAGAATGCCGGAGGTAGCCTTGTCCCTTACTCCGAAGATGATAGTTCGACCTTTGCTGATGAACCTCCTTGGCGTAGACGCCGTAAGGATGAAGATGCACATGCAGGTGCTACTGATTAATCTACTAGAAACCAAGACCCAAATGGCACCGGACATCAACCTGCACAGTCCCGTGGTACGGAACCCAACCCCCCATCTTCTATACAAAACCCCGGATTTGACGGCTATGGTCAGGCAGTTGATGAAAGAAAACCAATGTCTAACTAATGAAGACCGGGGAGTGTCTAAGAGTCATACTCCCTTCACAGATACCATTCTACAGGCCGAATACCCAAGAAAGTTCACCATGCCCACCATTCCAGCCTACGAAGGGAAGACTGACCCCAGGCAACATGTGATGAGGTACGGATGGATGATGGATTCTGCAAGAGCTAATGACGCAACCAAGTGTAGGTGTTTTCCAATCACCTTGTCCGGGATTGCCACCATGTGGTTCACTCGATTCTCACCACGATCTATATCCAGCTTCGACGAATTAGCAATGAAATTCGTAGAACAATTCAGGATACACACCACTCGTCCAAAGGACGTGATGTCCTTATCAAGTGTAACTCAAACTCCAGGAGAGTCATTGAAAGCATACTTGCAAAGATTTCATGTTGCTGCTACCGAGGTGAGCAATCCTAACGACCACGCGATTTTGATGGCAGTAATGCGTGGAGTGGATCCGAATTCTGAATTTGGAGATTGGTTGGCGGGGAAGTCCCCAGCTACGCTGGAACATTTTTATTCGAAAGCTCATCAGTTCATAAGAAGGGAGGAAGCTCGTTGGACAAGGCGAGACAAGGCATCAGGGCCCGTTCAAGAGTCAGTGAAAAGTAACGTCGTCATGAAACAAACCGGAGATAATTCTGAAAAAACTCAAGTTAACACCTAGAGCAAGCCCGGGCAATCTAAAAGATCCGGAGGTGGAAATCCCGGAAAGAAAAAAGAAATAGGGAAATGGAAATCAAGGATCCCAACATACAATGAATACACCTCGTTGAACGCATCTCTTGAAAACATCTATCTATCAACTTACAACACTTTCCAATATAGAAAGCCGCGTCCAAAGGAATCGACGGAAGAACAGAAGTGGACCGGGAAGTATTGTCGTTTCCACGAGTCTTATGGGCATAACACGGAGGGGTGCAGACACCTCCATGATGCTATAGAAAAGCTGATAAGACAGAAAAAGCTACAGGAATTTGTCAAAGACCCACAGGATGGGAGGCAAGAAACATCGGACCCCGGACGTGGGCCGGCCCCACACCAACCAGAACAACCTACTCGAACTATGGGCAGATTGGTTATTAACACGATTGCTGGCGAGCCTCATCCTACAGATAAGAATTGGCAGGAGATGAAGCGATGTGCTAACTCTTAAGACATGCGGAGTATGAATGTTGTTCGAATGTGGAGGATGGGACTCCTGCAAAGCAGCAACACACGATGAATGATGATATCGTATTCAGGAGCCGAGATGCGGACAAGATAGAAGCCCCTACCATCGACCCGATGGTCATATCTGTGACAATCGAGCCGGCGTATGTGAAGAGAATTCTAATTGATTGTGGAAGTTTCGTTAGCATCATCTTCAAGAAGGAATATGACCAAATGAAACTGGAAGCTAAGGATTTGAAACCATCCAATACCATAATCGATGGCTTTAACGGCGCAGCAACGGATGCAGTGGGATATGTGGAGTTACCAGTTGAACTGGGGCAGGGCGAGCGTAGGAGGGTGCAAATCCTACCATTCATAGTGTTGGACGTTGACTCTCCATATAATGTATTTCTTGGACGTCCCGCCTTGGCAGAATTTAGGGAAGGATTGGCCCCTTAGTGTCTGACATCAAAATTTCCCACAAACAGCGGTGTTAGAGTGGTGCACGACGATCAGGCGACCGGACGTGCCTGTTATGTGGCTAAGCTGAGAGAGGCTCAGCGTAGAGAGAAAGGGAAGGTTGCAGACCGCTCCGTCCGCAGCCGAAATGCTGATGATTGACAAGTAGCGCTCGAGCCCTGGCTCGGGCAACATTCTCGGATCTATGGGGACATAGATCCGAGAGATGATGATGGAGAACCCAGGGAAACCATTGCAGCACCGGCTGAACTCACAATTGACATCCTAGTTAGTCGGAGCGACCCATCACAAGTCCTTAAAATTAGGTCGCAACTCGACCCTTTGGCCGCTGAGAACCTTACTGATTTCCTCCGAGCGAATCTTGATGTTTTCGCCTGGACACATTCTGATATGTGCGGGACTTCTCCTGCTATCGCAAGTCATATGTTGAACGTAGACCCAAACCATGTACCTGTGAAACAAAAAAGGAGAGGCATGGACCCGGAGACGTCCGCGACTCTTAAAGAGGAGGTGGACAAGCTCAAATCCAACGGGTTCGTCCGCGACGCCCTCTACCCTGAATAGGTATCTAACCCGGTGCTAGTGAAGAAAGCGCATGGAAAATGGAGGACCGGTGTTGATTATTCTGATTTAAACAAAGCGCGCCCTAAGGATATTTTCCCGTTGCCTAGGATTGACCAACTGGTCGATTCAATTGCCGAACATGAGTTATTATCATTTATGGATGCGTATTCAAGATATAATCAAATCCCAATGCACCTCCCAGACCAAGAACACACCAGTTTTGTCACGAACATGGGATTGTATTGCTATGTAGTAATGCCATTTGGATTGAAGAACGTAGGAGCGACTTATCAACACCAGGTGACTCGAATGTTCAAAGATCAGATTGGTAAAACAATGGAAGTCTATGTGGATGACATGCTAGTGAAGTCACGGCAGTCAAACGACCACATCCGAGACCTAGCGGAGATGTTTGACATACTCAGGCATTATGGAATGAAGATCGATCCGTTGAAGTGTTCATTCGGCGTAGCATCAGGAAAGTTTCTGGGATTCATTGTGAATGCCCAGGAATCGAGGCTAACCCTGAGAAGATCCAGGCTATCCGAGATATACAAGTATCCAGAACCGTAAAGCAGGTGCAAAGCCTAAATGGAAAAGTGGCTGCCCTAAGTCGATTCATATCCAGAGCTATAGACAAGTGTATTCCCTCCTTCGACATTATAAAGAAAGGAAAGAAAAACTTCGAATGGACATCCGACTGTGAGGAAACATTCCGGGCTCTGGTAAGGCACTTGGAAAGTCCCCATGTACTGTCCAAGCCGATAGACCACGAAATGTTGTATGTATACTTGGCGGTATCCCAGCACGCTATCAGTACAGTCTTGGTCTGCGAGGAAGACCAGATTCAAAAACCGGTTTACTATGTCAGTAAACGCTTGACAGGGGCAGAAAGAAATTATCCAAAGATTGAAAAACTAGCCTATTGCTTGGTAATCGCATTACGTAAGCTTCGCCCCTACTTTCAGGCACACTTAATCAGTGTCTACACTGACCAACCCCTACGGCAGGCACTCCAACGACTAGAAACTTCCGGAAGGATGTTAAAATGGAATATTGAGTTGATTCAGTTCGATATCGCCTATCTACCGCGAAGGGCCATACAAGGACAAGCACTAGCCGACTTCATTGCTGAATTCACTGTGCTAGATGAACCGAGCAGTCACAGAATCATACCCCCCGTTCGATGGAAGATGTACACCGATGGGGCATCTAGCGACTGTTACTCGAGGGCAGGTATATTCCTCGTAACTCCTAAACACCGATCAATCTGCTACGCTTTGAAGCTCGAGTTTGCAGCAACAAATAAGGACCGAATATGAAGCATTGATTGCTGGCTTGAGACTTGTTATCGAACTGGGAGTGAAGTCAATCAAAATCTTCTGTGACTCGCAGCTGGTAGTATATCAGGTGCGGGGAGACTATCAAGCGAAGGGACAAAGACTTGCTCCTTACCTTGCTCGGGTTCAAGAGCTGCCGGCGAATCTGGAATACTACGACATCTTGCATGTCCCACGCGAACAAAACAGAGAAGCCGATTCGTTGGCAAAATTTGCAAGCACTGGCGATGCACAGCAAATGGGATTGTTCCCTGTTGAGACCCTCTATGCTCCAAGTATAGACGTAATGGAGACAGATTTTGTGTTAGAGATTAAAATTTAGAAGGAATCATGATTGACCCTAATCAAGCAGTACCTGCTACAAGGGGATTTGCCTGAGAAGAGGAGCGAAAGACGCCAAGTCCTTCGTAAGGCTTCACGTTATGTAATACATGACGGGGTAATGTATCGGAGGGGATTCTCGACCCCCTTACTCCAGTGCGTGGCCCATGATGAGATAAAAAAGGTATTAAAGGAAGTCCATGAGGGAGAGTGCGGTGATCATACCGGGGGGTAAATATTGGCAAAGAAAATCCTCCGCTATGGATACTATTGGCCAACCGTGAATCGGGACGCTGCAGACTATGTGAGAAAATGTGACAAATGCCAGATATACGAAAAAATTCCGAGAGCACCGCCGATGGAAAACTCACAAATGGTTAGTCCCTGGCCATTTGCGATGTGGGGGATTGACCTGATCGGCTCTTTACCCATAACCAAAGGAGGCGCGAAATTCGCAATAGTTGCGGTCGATTACTTTACCAAATGGCAGAGGCAGAGCATATGGCCACGATCACCACCAAGAAAGTCATTAACTTCGTTGTACGAAATATCATATGCCGTTTTGGCCTTCCCCGGACCATCATAACAGAAAATTGAACTCAATTCGAAAGCAAGGAGTTCAAAGAATTTTGTCAGAAATATGGCATTGAGAAAAGGTTTGCAGCAGTTGCTCACCCGAAGGCGAATGGACAGGTAGAAGCTGTAAACAAAATAATCTATTCTACATTGAAAAAGCGTTTGGAAAAGGCCAGAGGCAAGTGGGTAGGTGAACTCCCGACGGCGCTTTGGGCCTATAGAACCACCCACAAGATCGCGACTGGCCACACTCCATTCGCGTTGGCGTATGGCACGGAAGCTGTCATACCCGTGGAACTCGAGGTCCCATCACATCGGGTAACTTATTACGACCCCAAGTCGAACCAGAATCTTTTATTGGAATCGTTGGACTTCATTGATGAAAAACGCGAAGAAGCCAATTTGAGAGCGGCCGCATACGGACACAGAGTCGCTAAATATTATAACGAGAAGGTCCGACCAAGAATTTTTGGTGTGGGAGACCTCGTGTCGAAACAAGTTTTCCCGATCCCGTCTCATATGAATCCCGCATGGGAAGGTCCATATGTCATCGAACGAAAGCTTGGAGAAGGAACTTTCAAGCTAGCGACCGTCGATGGTGCGACACTCCCACGAGCATGGAACAACGAGCACTTGCGGCATTATTATACTTAGTCTATTTCTTTCATGTATTGGTTGCACTTATTTCCAGTGTGCTTTTATTTCTAATTCTTGGCATGTAATAAGGCGATTTAGCTTGCTCTCATTAATAAAGGCTTGAAGCCATCTTTTCCATGAATTACTAATGTATCCACAAATGATGATCTTATGACAGGCAAATAAAATTTTGTTATCCCGGCTAACACACGAATGCGCACGGACACTTAAAAATCTCCAAGTCCCCGTAGTGCGGACTGGAGTACACTAAGTCCCCGGAGCGTGGACTCGAGTATAAATGAATAAAAATCTCCAAGTACCCGGAGTGAGGACTGGGGTACTCTAAGTCCCCGGAGCACGGACTTGAGTATAAACGAATAAAAATCTTCAAGTCCCCGGAGTGCGGACTGGAGTACTCTAAGTCCCTGGAGCGCGGACTCGAGTATAAATGAATAAAAATCTCCAAGTCTCCAAAGTGCTGACAGGTGTACTCTAAGTCCCCGGAGCGCAGACTCGAGTATAAACGAATAAAAATCTCCAAGTCCTCGAAGTGTGGACTGGAGCATTCTAAGTCCCCGGAGCACGGACTCGAGTATAAACGAATAAAAATCTCCAAGTCCCCGGAGTGCGGACTGGGGTACTCTAAGTCCCCGGGGCGCGGACTCGAGTATAAACGAACAAAAATCTCCAAGTCCCCGGAGTGCGGACTGGGGTGCTCTAAGTCCCCGGAGCACGTACTCGAGTATAAACGAATAAAAATCTCCAAGTCCCCGGAGTGTGGACTGGGGTACTCTAAGTCCCCGGCGCGCGGACTCGAGTATAAACGAATAAAAATCTCCAAGCCCCCGGAGTGCGGACTGGAGTACTCTAAGTCCCCGGAGCGCGGACTCGAGTATAAACGAATAAAATCTCCAAGTCCCCGGAGTGAGGACTGGAGTACTCTAAGTCCCCGGAGCGCGGACTCGAGTATAAATGAACAAAACTCTCCAAGTCCCTGGAGTGAGGACTGGAGTACTCTAAGTCCCCGGAGCGCGGACTCGAGTATAAACGACTTCAAAATCTCCAAGTCCCCGGAGTGCGGACTGGAGTACTCTATATCCCCGGAGCGCAGACTCGAGTATAAACGAATAAAAATCTCCAAGTCCCCGGAGTGCGGACCGGAGTACTCTATGTTCCCGGGGCGTGAACTTGAATATAAATGGTAAAAATTCTCCAAGTCCCCAGAATGCGGACTGGAATATTTTATGTTCCCATTGTACAGATTAAAAAATGTTCTAAATGCTTGATGCACGGGAGGAAAACGAATAACTCTAAGAGAATCAACGGGTTATGTGAAGACAAACCAAGAAGTCTATGCTACACACAACAGCATGGATTCGAATCACAATCACAAAGAAAACTGAATAATAAGAATCTTTTGAAAAGACAGAAAACGAAATTAAACTTTATTCAGGAAAAGTTTTCTGCTACAAGCACTCCAAAATTCGGAGTCAACGGTCTATCTACAAAAATTACAAAAAATATTACACGACTTAGATTGACTCTCGCTGAACGAGGACAGTAGTCACTTCTTGTGCTTCTTCAACTTCTTCCCGGACGGTTCTTCCCCAGAGCGTTTACCCTTGGAACCTTTCCTTGATGGAGGAGTAACAACTGAAGAAGAAGGGGGAACATCCAAGGGCTTGGACCTGCCAGGAAGGATGACCTTCAATGGTTTGTTTAAGGGATCGTCCAGGTCCAATTCACGCGGCTCAACCTTGACCTTGACTGAATCTCTTTTCTCTTTCTCGAGCCGCTCCTTCATGCTCAATTCAGATGTATGCTCAGAGGCGCCTATGACTTCTACTTCATCACTCCCAGAGGAGGAATCAGACTTACCTTCGTCAAGCGCCTCGATCACCTGAGCAACAGGACCGGGAACCTCACCTGCATGCGGGGCCTCACTTGTTTCCTTCTCCGCCTCCTTGGCGACATCGCTCCTCGGAGTGGGTTCAAGATCAGAACGACCTGCACAACGTAACGAAAAGCAAGTATTAGAATACGACAGCCTCTAGGGAAACACTTGGGATGTTAATGTAAAATAATTGCCTACCAGGTTCCGGCTGGATTTCAGCCGTTAGGGGGGTCTCACCCTCCGGGATAGGAGACAAAACATGAACTCCCAGGCCGGAGGCTTTCGGATCGTAGCCAATGTGTCGTTCAAAAGGGTCAAGTATCGACCGACTGGCCGGCTGGGTAGGCACATGAACAGGAGGCTCGACCTCGGATGGACCGGCGACAACTTCTTTCCCTTTTCTAGAAGGGGAGCCTTTGCAATAAAGGGCCTTGGCCGCTGATAGGTCCGAAGGCTCATTTCCCTTCAGAAATTCTTTTGTCAAAGCCCCCTCGTCAACATTCTCCACACCGCGCTCGGCCTTCCTGATCTGAATTAAGGTTTCCCACGCCTCGAGCAATGATTCAAGATAGCCATCGCCCAAAAAGGTTAAGTCACAGTGCATGAGCACGCGGGCGTTGAATTCGGCAATGAGTGGGTCGAACGCGGTTTTGATCTCTTCTCTACCTTCTTCCCTGGCTTCCTCAAGACGGGAATCGATGTCCGTCAACGCCGTCTTCTTGCCCTCTTCACGGGCCTCGCTCTTTAACATCTCAACCCTGAAAAGCTCGCCCTCGAGTTGTTCTTTTAAAAGTCGTGTGGGACAATCTCGTCACAGTATTGCTGTGACTCTTCTTGGGCAGCCGTTTTCTCCTTTTTCTCTCTGCGGAGAAGCTCCTCAAGTTCCTTGACCCGGGTGTTGAACGCATCCCTGTCCTTTTGAACGGAGTCCATCTCTAAGGCCAAAGCCCCACATCGTTGAACCGCCTCGTCAAGCTCTTTCTTATGAGTTGATTCCAAGCGAGTAACGGCCTCAGCAGTATCCCTGGCACTCCGATGGGCGACCTCGAGTTCAGACTTATAAGTGGTGATTTCTTTGTCTTGGGCCTTAATGATGTTTCTATCGTGGATAGCCTCAAGCTTCAAATGGTCAATCTCATGCTGGCGCTCCACAGAGACTTTGGAAAGTTTCTTAGCTAGGTGGACAAATGCATCATGTTGAACATTGACGTCATTCGTACAGGCAAGAGTGCTCTGTTTAACATGACCGGGAATATGATGAATCGCCGGAAGGAATTTCAGGCCATCGAAGCAGATTCTCATAAATTTGTCTTTAAGCTCAGCCAGCTTTTCTGACACTGTTGGGTCTGTCGCAGGAGTAGGGGGTGACGGCTTTGAAAGTTCTCCCCTCTAGTGAGAAACTCAGGACTGTCGAGTAGAAGAGGAGTCAGAGTGTTGGTCCCGGGGAGCGTCGGGTTGCGACCTCTTATGGTCGTGCTTGTCTTTGCTGTGCTCCGCGTGAGATGAAGTATCCTGGTGGTGCTTTGGCTGATAGTAAGTTTTCCTCCGGGATGAGGAGTCTCGGGAATGATAGTCTTTATCGCCATCTCCGTTTCGACGTCTCCGGAACCCGAATCCCGTCCTGGTTGATGAAAAATGGACGAATCGCGAAGACGAACGAATCCGTGTGAGCGCCCCATGCCACCTTCACGAAATTCAAATAACAACGAATTAGCAAAGAGAGATGTGACGACAAAAATCTAAGTGCGAACTGAAGTGCAAATGTTCGTGTGTGTCCTAGTGCTTCCCCCCGACGGACTAGTAGCCTTGCTAACAGGGGTTTTCTCTCCATGACTTTGGGTTGGAATGCCCACATCGCCTCTGATGGGCGAATGGAACTTGAATGCCTCCGGATCATTGAAGTCATAGTTGAGAAGATCTTCCAGAATGGAGAGGTTCGAGAGGCCCTTTAGCGAACTTTCAAAGTGCTGTGAAGAAGCCTCCTTCTCTGCCGGGATGAGCGTAACTTTGAAAGTTCTGTCAACCTTCTCCTTCCTAATCTTACATGTCACTTTCTTTTTCCCCTTCGAAGGGGAAGATGACGTTTCAATATCGTGCACTTCGACCAGCGGACCCTGAGTAGGACCCACATTCTCACCTTGTGTTTCAGGTGCTTCACTCTCTTTGATTTCCCCCTCCTCCTGTACACCAGGGGTGTGGCATGACGACGATTCCGCCAATTTCTTCCCTTTACCGGATGCGGGATTTGGGATCGAGACGCCCTCAGGAAGGCTCACCCGATGGCCTTCTACTAATGGCCCTAACCTCGACAGTGACTCAGTTGAAATGAGGGTTCGAATGTCTCGTTCCTCGACGGGAAGAGCTCTAATAGCCTCAACAGCCTCAGAATAGCCGCGACCCTCAGGACGTGGATTGATATCTGAAAATATGAAACAAGAATTAGAAAATGCATCGCCTCGACTGAAATTTAAGCATCGCTCCAAAAAGAAGACTTACTTCCTTCAACCATGTCCTCGCGAAACCAGGAGGGCAGCACACGTAGAACCATTCCTGTTTGTACAGGGACAACTTGTTCCACGCTCCAGTTAGAATTTGGCACTTGTGGTGCGGCTCAAGGAACATGAAGGAGGGGCTATCTCTCCGCTTCTTGATCATAAAAATATATCTGATGTCGCCGGGAGTTGGAGGCCTGGAGAAGACAGCCATGAAAAGGAGGTAGGTCCCATAAATGAACGCATGACCATTTGGGTGCAGCTACGACGGGGTGATGTCTATGTATTGCAACACGTCCCGAAGAAATAAATTGAATGGAGGCACGCTACCCACCCAACACATAAACTTATTGCAAGCGGTGTATCCGACTGAGGGCAGGTGTGGACGATCATGCCTTGATGGAACCAACACATCGGCAAAAGGGATGCCGTGGATAGAGCATATTCGCCGAAGGGCGACTTCGTTAATCTTCGAAGCCTGTGAATCGATCGGATTATCTAAGAGAATAGATGACTCCAGGCATCCGGATCTAAATCATGAGCGGGGAAGGTCGAAAGGTTAGAAGTGTCTACGTCCCCTTGTTTGGAAGACGGCCCGGGTCTGTCCGAAATTGTGGCGGAACTGGATTTTTTAGACATTTTTTTGACGGGAATCGAATCCTGCATAGCACTTGTATGAACTATACTCAAAAAATGATCAGCGTCAGACTTAACAACATAAATTTCCCCCATGTGTGGTGTGTGAGCTAGTGCAATAATTCGTGTATAAGCATTGGAAATTCGAGAGTCGTAAGTTTACTGATATATAAACCTAAGCTTAAAAATCATCGCCTTCGAAGACCGTCATCGCTGACCGTCTCCAAAAGCCTTCCTTATGGCGATTACAGTTTCAAGTTCAGGGAACGTTAGAGGAAGTTATCCGATTACGTCAAGTAAAGTTCAGATTTATAGCTACTGAAAATAGAAGGTTATTAGTCTAAATCGGTTCGATATGCTAGAATGTTAGAGTCATTGTTCTTGCTTTACGACCGTTCGGCACGCTTTAGTTCGGCATTTACGTGGTTCGGCCTTGACATGGTTCGGTTTTTGTGGTCGCTCGGCCAAACTACCGTTCGGCCTAAAACATGTTTGGCCAGACTCTCGTTCGGCTTAACTATCGATCGAACTTGTTAACGTTCGGCAGAGTATTGTCCGGCCAAAATACCATTCGGTCGGAACAACACTCGGCATCCTCCTTGCTAACTCATGCTTCCTCCCAAACCTTCCCTCCTACCGTCCGGCATGTAATGAGTCACACCGAACTAGAATTATGCCGAGCTCCAACGTTCGGCACTCCACCCTAAAATCCTTCCCTCTTTTCCACATCCTCAACCAAGCAACAAGGGCCGATCGTTCGGCAAGTCGTACCAGGACATGCCATTCGGCATCTCGACTACCTCCTGCTCCTCCTCCATCCTTTCTTCCTCCAATCTCGTTCGGCACGAGGGAATTATGTCGAACCCTAACACATCTCCCAACAGCTTCCTAGAAGATTCTTCTCTATTCACTCCTCCTTCCACCCTCATCATTTAACTCTGAAAACCCTTAGAATATCTAGACCTAGGCTCGATTCACCCTATCGATTACGAACTCGAGCATCAAGCCCTTTTAATTTATGGGAAGGAATTAGAATCTATACCTAGTCAGTGGGATGAAGACATGGAAAGGGTTGATGGATCACTGGAGTTTGTTAACTGGAAAAATTAGCAAGTACAAGGCAGCGATAATAAAATGTGAAAAGAGGAGACGGAGGAGGGAGCTGGACTTCATAGACAAGAGGAAGAAGAAGAAGAGGCTATTCCTGGTGAAACCGGTTAAAGCCGCACTGTTCGGTCCGAGCCCTGCATTACGTTCGGCACACGAGGAGTGTTCGGTTTCAACTGGACCAATCAGCATTTTGCACTATGTTCGGCACAAGAAAATTATGCCGCCCCTAAGAGTGATGAACCAAGGTTCGAAGTGAAGCATTATCAAAGCGTATCACGTTTGGTTACACGATACACTTTGGGGGCAAGTGTTTCCTGGAGATTTGGCCAGGCAACTCGGTACTTGGCATACCCATCGTTTGGCTCAACTGGTTCATCCAGCATTTCTTTGCAACCATCATTGAGGAGCGTTCATCCAAAGGCTTCGTTCGGTCAAAGGTATCGTTCGGCCAGAAACCTCGCTCGGGCTTTAAGTGGTTCGGCACCATAACGCTCGGCATCCAGACACGTTCGACATGGCAGAATGGTCCGGCATAAGACATCGTTCGGCATACAAGTCACGTTCGGCCGAGGACATTGTTCGGCATCAAATGACATCCGACATTCCATATCGGTCGGCATCCACCTTGTTCGGCATTGGGAAGTGTTCGGCACTCAGGGCATTCGACCTCATCTCGTTCGACCTAGCAATCGTTCGGCCATGACACTGGTTCGGCTCCTAGCATCGTTCGGCACAAGTGCTCCCCACGACAATCAGTTTGTTCGGCCACAACCTGCTCGGCCAAAGGAGATTGTTCGGCATGGAGGGGTACGTTCGGCATTTGGACGATCGACATTTGATCGTTCGGCCTCTCTGGTTCGGCGCACAAAGACCACTTCACTCGGGCCAAGATATTCAGCTACCAGGCCCACCAGGGATGCCCAACCCACCCTCGCCTATAAATAGAGGGGAAGGGGCACAGAAAAAAGGGAGATTTTAGAGAACACTGGGGAGACTCTGCCATTTTCAAGACTCATTCCAGACTTATTTCTTTTACTTTGCAATTGTATTCTAGTAACTAAAAACAGATTGTATCTGTAATCACCCATCAAGGAAATCAATGGAAATCAACTTCAAAGTGGACGCAGGCAGTTACGCCGAACCACTATAAATTTGGTGTTCTTGTTTTCTGCATTTAAATTACACTCTATTCTCTGTTTTAATTTACTTTCTTCATTAATCTCTCTACACAATCTTTCTAAGGGTGTTAGTGACCAATTTTGGGCTAACATCTGCAATTCTTTAATTTGTTTTTTTTGTTAAAACTTGATTTTTTGCAATCATAATTTATTAAACTATAAAATATATAATTCACCTGAGATCTGCTATATTTTTGAATTGCCTTGCTTTTAAACTTCCAGAACCTGATCCTTGCTTTGATCTTATTCCAGTTTTGTTGAAGATTTGGTTTTCAAGCTTGATAACGTTTCTCGTTTCCAGTTTGAAGCTTTGTTTCGTGAATTGAAACCTGCTTTAGATTTGCAACTGAAGTTGTTCTGTTGAACTTGTGTTGAAAACAGGTTTTTCAAACTGAGGTGGTTTGATTTTATTTTTGATTCTTTTGATTTGTAGTTTATTTTGAACAAATGAAGATAAAAAGTTTTGAACTGAGATTACTTAACCAGATTTCTTCTCTTTTACATATCTCTCTAAAATTCTAAAATAAAAGAGAATTTTATATTATTTTTTTACCACTTGTTAATCTTGTGCTTCTTTATTTAACACTTGTGGTTACATAATCTTCTTTTATTTACACTTGTTCAAACTCATGTTTAACTTCTTCACATTTGTTAAAATTAAGTGATTTATATTTGAACCCTTTTCTTTATTTTATTTATAAATTATGTTTTAACCCATTTAGTTTTAGTACTTATGTTTATATATATATATATGTATACACACACACACACACACACATATATACAAGATTTTAATTTAACTTTACACATATATGTTTTATGTTATGTAATTTTGCATACAAACCTTTTCATTATTCAAAAATATTTAATATATATACATTTCATAACTATTTCCATATCCTTAAGAAAATGATCTTAAAACTAATTTTATTAATAAGTGATCGCATATATTCATTTATATAAGAATTTAACCTTAAATAACCTTTTGAAAATTCATTGTGTTAAACTCAAGATATAACTTTCAAATAAAAATGCATACATAAATACAAAATAAATTTCCCTACTAATTTCAAAATTCCATTCTCAATAAGTACACATTTTATTTTGGAAAAATTTAAAGTTAAATTTTCAAATTACTATCTATTTATATAAATAAATAAGCACATATCTCATTTAATTTGAAAAGTTCTAATTAATTCACAATTTTAAAGTCAGAATTTATTTTAATTATTAATTCAAATTCGACTTAAAACCGGGATCGTTACAAATTGCCCCATTAAGAAAATTTCATCCTCGAAATTTGAAAGTAGGGAGACCACAAAGGATGGATACACAAAGACAGAGTGAAAATTTTCCAAATCAAACTGGGTATCTATTCTGCATTTGGCTTACCAAATCAGAATATCACTAATAATTATGGGAACGAACTCATTCAATACAAGACATTCGGGTCACCAGAACTATGAATATACAGGGGTATTGGTTAGTTCAAAAGATAACTAACCACTCGTAGAACATATCTGGACCCCAAAGAAACAAATAAATGAATTTAATCTTCCAAAATTCTCAAATACAGTGTATGGATTCCAAGCTTAAGTCGGAATTCCCCAAAGAATAGACAGATATATGGATACAATACTAAAATTTTTAGTTTAAACAACCAAAATATACCTATCAACCATAACAACCAAATCAAACAATTCATCCAATATAAACAATTCTGACCCATCCGGAGTTTTCGCCCCATGAAAATATATCAAAGCTTCTTCCTGGAGCTGCCAGAAATCATCAAAGAATTGAAAAGACGAATCAAAGGAGATTGATAGAGAATGTTGTTTCCGCTATTGTAGGGTACTGACCATTTGTAGTCGTATTACCTTGTCTCTATCTCGTCCTCTCCTTGCACTCATACTCGCTATTAGTGGATAGTAAGAGAATTTACTGAGGCGTTCAGACGGATATCTTAGGGATATACTCATTCTAGGGTATACTTCACCCTATCTCTAACGAGTTACCTAATGTGTTATACTCCTGAGCTAAAGTTTTAACCTTCAGCTCTGATACCAAATGTAGAGACCCTAACTCGACCTTCGAAAATCGACACCGAATACGACACTCGTATTCAAATGCCGCAGATTCAAACGTCGAATCTGGTTTGCCAGAGCTTATAACACATCAAGTATAACAACACAGCGGAAGAAAAGAAATGAATATCATAGACATACAACATTCGGTACAACAATGATAAACTATGAATCAATATCAGAGATACAAGATAAAAATGCTACAGCGGAAAACTCATTAAACTGGCAGCGGAAACAAACAGAACTTGAAACTTTAGAAGAAACACCAATATCAGCAATCTCTATAGATAGCACGAACCACCATCAAGTTGCACCAAGCTGAGCAAGGTCAGTCTGTGAATCCGAAGACTCCAAAGAATTCCAAAGAGAAAGCTGAAAGCTATCGAATCGATATCTACTATCTGAAAAACACAACTCTAGACTGTCCGTGTGGGAAATTGTGGGCACCCAGAGTTTAGGAAGGGAATAATAAACTCCGGGTCAGTCATGGGACCGGTATGAGCAAACAAAAACAGTTTTATCTTTACAAACAAACAAAAGAATTTAAATTCTGAAATCCGCAATGCTTTTGGAAAATGAAACTACCATAAGGCCTCCCGGCGCACACACCATGCAATCGCACACTTGGGGGAGATTTCTCCTTATGATAGTCAGATATGCTTGATACGCGAAAATCATTTGATATTATTATTAGTGCATAGTGGAAAACATTTCGAAAGTATAATATTAATCTTAGCCAGCATACGTACCATTATAGTATGCCTACTATAGCTACCATGTTAGATGGCGGGTTCTACAACTAAAACCATACAAGGCGCTTATTGGTAATTGGATTTCCATCAAATGGTCAGGCCTAAGAACTTCCCATTGCCACATGGGTACACCCCTGGAGGGACGCACCGAGAACCTAACCGTATCTCTGCCAACACAAGGCCGGGTTACCTCTGCAAAAATAGGTAATTACTGACACGAGTATGCCATCCCCCGGTTGTAAACAACCTTTATCCGAGGATCCTCAATACCAACAATCACAAAGTAATATATATTTGCGATGTCCACATAAGTTAAGTATCTGGGCTCCATACCATGATACCACTTCTATCCAGAAGGAAATGCACATACCCTAAGGGGCGCTACTGTCTATAACCTTGCTGCATTCTTCCTGTTTTTACCATTCCGAGGTGTGAGGCTCGACGAAGTCTCGTCCACAAAGCTATGCTTTTCACAAAAGCCATGCTTCGATCAACAAATGATAAGTTGCACTTTATATGCCACATTACCAAATTGGGAATGTATCACTAGTAACCATCAACTACATAACCTCTAAGCTCGTACGTCTCAGAGAAGGGGTTAAGCTAAGAGAATAAATCTCCGCCACCAAATAGAAATGTATTTGATAGAAACCTATTTTACATCTCAAAGTGTAATGTCAAACACACATCCATACAAGTCTGTTCTGGGTTCGAACAGAACCGAAGGCTCTTCCAAAGAAGCCCTTGCAATCCAGATAATTTCTAATCACGTCCGGATTCCCCATCACAAAGGGTGATCAAATCTCTATACCGGGGACCAGTCGGTGCAGAGACATTCGACAGGTTATCCTTTCGTTTTCAAAAGTATCCGGTCTTCACCACCGGTCTTCAAATGCTATCCATAACGTCGTATCATTATTCAGAATGGGTTATATGATACAAGGTCCTCTCCCGGCTAAACCGAATAATGAGTGCAATATTTAAAAACATATGGATAATGGGATTTCAGTTAAGTCAATACTTTAAAACCCAAAACTTTTCATTCAAATAGTTAAACCAAATTACCATTTCCAAAATAAAAACATTTACTACCAGAAACCTTTCAATGGTTTAAACAATTTCCACACTTGAATCTTCTAAGTAAAAGATTTATCTTTTAAAACCCCCTTTTTTAATTTAAAAACAAGGTTCACAAATCTTTAACAAAGATTCATTTATAGCCTTCCAAAACAATTCCATTTCAAGTTGGATTAACTCATCCAGCCTTTAAATTAAAGACTTATTTCATAGCTTTCAAAAATAACTTTCAAAGATTAATTCCTAATTTTCATAACAATTCCCGTTTCAATCTTTTATATATAAAAGATACACCATTTAGAATCCTCTTCGACTCCAAAACAAGGCTTATCAATCTTTCACAAAGGTTCATTCATAGCTTTCAAAACAATTTCCATCTCGGTTTGGACAAACTCATTCAATCTTCAAATCAAAGGTTTAATAGTTTTCAAAATCGTTTCCAATTCATTGAATTCCATTTTCAAATATTGAATTCAAACTCAAATCAAAATATTTCAAATTTCAAACTAAATCAAATTATTTAAAATAACTTTTATCTTCAGAAAATTCCTTTTCAAATACTTTTCAAATTTAACCCAATTTCGTTTTCAAAATTATTTGGATTCAAAATTCAAACTTTAAACCATTTCAAAATAGTAAATTCAAATATCTATGACTTAACCAATTTCCTCATGAAATCCATATTTGTGTATGTATAGTGTGTTCCAGGGGTTTACACACAATAGTGCACAACATCATCATCACATATTCAATCATATCGATAAGCGGTATGACCCATAATGCTTATCTTTATTCACAGATTCATATATAAACTAAATTTATCAATCACAAAGATTCACCATTACGATTCAATATGGGTTTCGGATAACCAACTGGAATCCGACTCCTTGTCGCATCGAATTTCAAATGTCGTTTTACGGGTCAAGGGTTTTTCATATTCATACAATAGTATATCACAAATATTGTTCAGCGCAAAGCATCACATAGCATCATATCACATAACAAATATATCAATCCATCACACAGCATTCAAAAACAATCAAACAACTTTGATTAAGGTGAATAAATCGTATGGCTTTAAATTTATTATTCACATAATTACTTTCATTAGTAATCTTTAATCAGTGATTAATTGATTAAGTCCTATCACCTTCATTAATTAGTCATTTCTTTAATTAATTATCTTAATTAATTAACCCTTAATTGTAACTAATTGAATCTTAATCACTTTTATTAATCAACCTTAAATTAATTATTTTAATTAATGAATCCTTAATTATTAATTAGTTCTTAATTCCAATTAATTATCCTTAATTTTTAATTTATAGATTTATCATTCCGTAAGTAATTACGAAAATTAATTACTCCTTAATTAATAATAATTTCTTAATCACTTTAAGTTAATTAACCTTTAATTACTTGTTCTTAAGTTAAATCACCCTAATAAATTAACCAAATTAATTAATTATGCTTTAAAGTAATTAACCCTTAATATTTGATTAATCAATCTTTAGTCTTTAATTATCTACTCTTAATTACTTCCACTAAGTGATTGTAAATTTTTATTTAATCATTCATTAATCTCTTGATTAATTAGCTCGAATTATAAATTAATTTCTTTAATTACTTTAATTACTTTCATTAAGTAATTCACTTCTAATAATAATTTCCCTTCAACAATTATGTTAACTTAAACCTTGAAAATTAATTAATCATTTTAAAACATCCCTTAATAATAATTATTTCTTTATTCATTAATAAATTTAATTACCCATCATTTAACCACTAATTACTTAATTAATCAATTTTTAATTCGTAATAAAATTACTTGATCAGTTAACTACTAAAACTACTAATCATACATAGATTAACTTAAGGTAGTTAATCAAAATTCTAAATTACAAAATTATTAGACATTTAATCATAAATTTACCCATCTTTAATTATAGTTATAAATAAATCATTCTTAATTACTTTCCAAAACAATAAATTAATAATTATTATTGTCTAACTTAATTAACATTTTTTAAAACTTACTTAACTTTGAAAACTTATTATTATTAATTTGAAAATTTTAATGTTAATTAACTTTCAACATTCATCCGGAATTAAATTTGCTTAGTTAAAGTATTTATTGAATTTTAAAAAAAAATTCTGAAATATTAACTAAAATAATTGGAACTTGTAATAAAGTCTTAACTTAGCATTGTCAAACATTAATCAAGTCGCCAATACCAAAAATTGTTTTAAGGAAAAATTTAACTCATCATTTTTTTTCCTTTATATTTTTTTTATTTGCTGAAGGTTTGGGTAACAAAACCCGAGCGAAATTCTTGCTTACTCGAGTAAACACTCGAGTTCCCCCCCTTTACCCAAGGCCTTCTCTCCTTCGTGTACTTCTCCTTCATTTTTTTTCTTTTCTTTTTCTTACGTTTTAAGCTTAACAAACTGGTTCCAGGCCCGTGGTCCAACCCGAAGCGACGCAATGCCTTTCTCGAGTATCAACTCGAGTCATTCACCCCAACAGTTGCTGACCCCATATCGAGATCGTGCACATGCACAGATGGCCTAAGCCCCTCCGACCATCACCAATAGTTCTCGTAGGTCGACGATGACCTCATCATTCAACTTGACAACCCAGTTCCACGCTTGCAACATCGAATCAAAATCAAGCCTCTCGTTCGAAAATCTGTAGCCAACCTTGATTGGAAATTCGCCTCGTGCTGCCCATCCCGATGTTCTGAAGCCTCACCACCACGTCGGAAGCCTTGCCACTCAACTATGAACCCAACCATCTCGGTGCGATCGAACTCGATGCATTGACGTTGCCCCAATTTCTCGAATTCCGATCATAACAAAACTTAGGGTTAAATACAAAATAGCTCTAGCTCGACTTCCATGATGAGTTATAAATCCATCTATTAATTTTCTAATGATCTTTGAACACCAAACCTGCTCCTTTTTTTAATCACGAGATTTATTATAACTTAGATTACCAGAAATTTATGAATTAACCTTTCTTGTTCGACTTATGATTACTTGCTTATAAACGAATTAAAAATCTGGATTCTTTCTTTCAAATTCATGATTTAAGGAGGTGAATATGATTATGTAATCAAAACTCATATTTAAATCAACTAAAATTTTAACAAAATTTCGATTCAGCTGTGCTTTTAAGGTTTTCAGTAAACTATTTTCTTTTAATACTTAAATATATTTTTAGAATAGAGATCTTATCAGTCTTAACTTTTTTCACTTAAATCTCAAAGTTATAAATGATCAGAGAATGAGTTCTTTTGTTTTTTTTTCTTTTTGAAACCTATAATAGAGACAATGTCTGTTCTCAGACATGCTTAGCTATATTCACATATATACATACAGATTCATTCACATGCATAAGTTTTTAATGGCAAATCTATCTCTAGACTCACAAGCAACAACAGATAAAAGAAAAGTTCAGTTTAGGGGTTTGCTCATGTTGATGAGTTTTTTTGAAACAAAGGCCTGGAAGAAAGTTTTGCAGAGAACTCAAGCCTGCATCTTTTCTCTTTTTTTTTCTTTACATCTTGGAGTTGTAGATCTGTAAATTGTAAATGGAAATCTTTGCTTATACTCTGTCATGTTCATTTACTCAAGTCATTAATCACAGAAGTTTTTTTATTTTATTACTTACAGTTTAAACGTATATAACAGAGAGCCTTTTTAATAAAAAAATTTCTTTACTGCAGTTTGAAAACTAGAAATGGTTTTGAGCTTTTAATCTTCAATTTTCCTGCAACAGATTGATTGTTATTGTACTTAGTTCTTTCTTCATTACAGATTGTAACTTCAAACTCAAATTTGAAAAAAATTACTTGCCTTTACTTCATTCCAGAGAAAACTGCTTACTGGAAAAACTGAATCTCCACTCTTTTCCTTTTTGTAAAACAAATATGCAATTCTTTAATTTGTTTTTTTTTTGTTAAAACTTGATTTTTTGCAATCTTAATTTATTAAACTATAAAATATAAAATATAAAATTCACCTGAGCTCTGCTATATTTTTGAATTGCCTTGCTTTTAAACTTCCAGAACCTGATCCTTGCTTTGATCTTATTCCAGTTTTGTTGAAGATTTGGTTTTCAAGCTTGATAATGTTTCTTGTTTCCAGTTTGAAGCTTTGCTTCATGAAATGAAACCTGCTTCATATTTGCAACTGAAGTTGTTCTGTTGAACTTGTGTTGAAAACAGGTTTTTCAAACTGAGGTGGTTTGATTTTATTTTTGATTCTTTTGCTTTGTAGTTTAGTTTGAAAAATTCAAGACAAAAAGTTTTGAACTGAGATTACTTAACCAGATTTCTTCTCTTATACATATCTCTCTAAAATTCTAAAATAAAAGAGAATTTTATTTTATTTTTTGCCACTTGTTAATCTTGTGCTTCTTTATTTAACACTTTCGATTGCATAATCTTCTTTTATTTACACTTGTTCAAACTCATGTTTAACTTCTTCACATTTGTTAAAATTAAGTAAATATATATTTGAACCCTTTTCTTTATTTTATTTATAAATTATGTTTTAACCCTTTTAGATTTAGTACTTATGTTTATATATATATATAAGATTTTAATTTAACTTTACACATATATGTTTTATGTTATGTAATTTTGCATACAAACCTTTTCATTATTCAAAAATATTTAATCTATATACATTTCATAACTATTTACATATCCTTAAGAAAATGATCTTAAAACTAATTTTATTAATAAGTGATCACATATATTCATTTATATAAGAATTTAACCTTAAATAACCTTTTGAAAATTCATTGTGTTAAACTCAAGATATAACTTTCAAATAAAAATGCATATTATAAATACAAAATAAATTTCCCTACTAATTTCAAAATTCTATTCTCAATAAATACACATTTTATTTTAGAAAAATTTAAAATTAAATTTTCAAATTACTATCTATTTATATAAATAAATAAGCACATATCTCATTTAATTTGAAAAATTCAAATTAATTCACAATTTTAAATTCATAATTTATTTTAATTATTAATTTAAATTCGACTTAAAACCGGGATCGTTACAAGTTTTGCTCCAGCCATTTAGGTAAAATTTGACCGTGAGTCCAACTTTGTGACATTCTATCTCTCTCGTTTCTTTTCCAATTGTATCCATTCTTTTTTTATTGAAGATAGAGTTGTTGAACACTATGTCTGTAAAATTTCAAGGGTTTTTGGCCTCTGTAACTAGTTGAAAACTTGCTTGGAACTTTGAATCGGAGCATGTTTTGCTCTAGCCATTTACGGTAAAATCTGGTTGTGAGTCCAATTTTGTGACATTATATCTCTCATTTCTTGTCTGATTGTATCCATTCTTTTTAATTTAGAATAGAGTTATATAACTCTATGCATGTAAAACTTTTTTATTGATAGTATTGTTTTTGAACTACATGCTTGCTAAATTTTCGGTCATTCTAACCTTTGTAACATATATAAATTTGTTGTTGTACATTGAGATAAAGCATGTTTTGCTCCAGCCGTTTACAGTGAAAACAAGTCGTGAGTCCAATTTTGAGAGCTTATATCTCTCCCATTTCTTATCTGATTTGAGTCTGGTTTTTTCTGTTTGATGGCATTGTAGTTAAAATTTATGCATGTCAAATTTTAAATTATTCCGACCTCTATAGCTTACATAAATGTGCTGTTGAACTTTGATTCGGAGCATGTTTTGCTCCAGTAGTTTCCAGTAAAAATCTGGCTGTGGGCCCAACTTTGTGACATTATATCTCTCTCATTTATTGTCTGATTGTATCCATTCTTTTTTTCATTGAAATTAGCTTTGTTGAACTCTATGTCTTAAAATTTCAAGGCTTTTATACCTCTGTAACTAGTTGAAAACTTTCCTGGAACTTTGAATCGAAGCATGTTTTGCTCCAGCCGTTTACGATAAAATCTGGCTGTGAGTACAACTTTGTGGCATTATATCTCTCTCATTTCTTTTCTAATTGTAACCATTATTTTTTATTGAAATTAGAGTTGTTGATCTCTATGCTTGTAAAATTTAAAGTCTTTTAGACCTCTGTAACTAGTTGAAAACTTACATACGACTTTGAATCGGAGCATGTTTTTCTCTAGCCGTTTACGGTAAAATCTGGCCGTGAGTCCAACTTTGTGACATTATATCTCTCTCATTTCTTGTCCTACTGTATCCGTACTTTGTTTTTATTCAAATTATATTTGTTAGACTCTACCCTGTAAAATTTCAATACTTTTAGACCTTTGTAACTAGTTGAAAATTTGCCTAGAACTTCGAATCAGAGCATGTTTTGCTCCAGTTGAAAATTTCTAAATTGTTTTTACATGGATTTCTGAAGCAAATTTCACTATTGTTTTGATCGGCTTGATCCTAAGAGGGAACAACCAATATTATCACTTATATGTATTTTGGTTGGTGAGTTTTCAGGTGATTTTCGTATGACAACTTTATGAATAATTTCATTGAATTTTTGTTGATTTATGTTGTTTCTGTGTACGTGTTTTCTAAATCGTTTTCGGATGATTTTTTATTATAAAATAGTTTCAAAGTAAATATTTTACAATATTTATAATTATTTTAGAGCTATTAAAATAATATATTCTCTGTAATAAAGAGAATTTCAAAAGAATGTTTCGCAAACGGTTTTCAAAAATTGTTTTAAAACTAGTTGTCTCAAAGTAAAGTATTTTCTATACAAAATACACATTTTGCACTCTTTGAGCATATGTGAAAGAGAATTAAATAATTTAGTGAAACATGTGGTATGGGAAAAATGCTACACATTCATTGACTTGTTCGTTCGAAGCTACACATTCATTGACTTTCGGGTTGTATATACTGATGATATTAGGCGATTATTGTGATTTAATGATTTTATTTTCTGGTGTGGCATTTGCTCGCAGTCAATAAACTGAAAAGTGAGAATGTGTTGTATGGGATGTACAGTTAACACTTGGTTTCCTATCTGAGAGTTTGTGACGCGTTGACAAGTTCTTGCCAGTACTAGACCTTCGAGTCATTTGTCCTTCGGGATGTTTTGTCTTTCGCGATATTTCTCCTTTGGGATGTTTTATCCTTTGGGATGTTGTCCATTGGGATGTTTGTCCATTAAGACATGACGCCTTATTGTTTTGAGAGACAGTACTTGGTGCGCTTTGGCCATTATATAAGCACGTGCTATCTATTTTGATGATTTCATGATTTATTTATGAGTTTTCAAATGTAACGCCTTTCGTGATTATTTGACATTTTGAGCTAATTGAGACATTATTATGTGGCGATTACATTTTTGAATATGTCGATCCACTTGAGAAAGAAAAAATTAGAGCACCCAATCGACGTATTCAATAGGTGTTTAAGATAAAGCTAAGGATGGCCGCTTCTAACCAGCCCTATTCTCCGCATTAGCTAAGAGTATTACTCAGTAATACTCTTTGTTAATGTGGATCTTGGGGTGGAGCGTCACAATCGACGTTGGAGGGTCAAAAATGCAATCGTTATAGTAAATCATGTAGAACCTAAATATATGTAATCATAAATAAGTTAAACTAGATAATCATCTAGAGGTGTTAACTAAAATCACACCTGAAATGATAAATCAAAAGCTCCTAGATTCTTAAGTAAACCTTCGGATGATGCAAAGATCAAGAGGTGTAAAACATCATTGATAAATTGATTTATTTTTTACTTGATTTTGAAACTTGTATAGCCATATACCACATCGAAAATTCAGTCATTGTTTGATGGGAGGAAGAGAGAAATTTTTGTTGGGAGAGAATAATCATGAATTATGGAGAGTGAATATGTCTTAAAGAGAACACTGAAAAAATTTCAATTCCCTTCTTCAAGACCTTTGTAATTTAAATCCACATTAAATCTCATCAAATCATCCCCCTGCCATGCATTATTGGCTATAGAATAAGGTGCGGTGGGCCTCAAAAGTTTCAAAATCCACTTAACATCTGTTTCATTTAAATCTAAATCTAATTTAAATATTCTGTAAGAACCCATAAGTTTTCGATAATTTAATTTGTTAATTTAATGAATCTTGTTATTTAATATTGGAATCAATTGCAATAATTCTAATTGAGGTAATATTTGGAAATAATGTTAATGTTATTCATATTAGGACAATTTGTTGAATTATAAGAATGGAAATAAAGATTTATAAATTTATTGGGATTTGAACTATAATAATTGGATTAATTGCAATTAAATGAAATTAAATATATAAATATTACGTTAATTGCAATTAAGATGGAACTTGAGAATATTAATTTAATAGATCATGAATCCAACGTTAATTTCATCCATTTGCCAACAATGAATTGAATAACAGAATGAAAAGTAAATTATATGGAATTATTGAAAATTAAATTTATAATTTCTGAATTTAATGAAATTGAGGTTAACACTGAAACTGATAAATTAATCAACTCTAAATTGACATCTAAATTTATTTAAATTAGTGTAAATGATTAAGAAATTTAAAAACCATAAAAATTGTCAATTATAGAATTGAAAATGAAAATTTGATTTAATTAGTTAGTTATTAATTTATTTAATTAATGTAAAAATAGCCATTTTGGCCACTGACTCGATTTTTGACGAAACTAGTTTCATCGGATCTGTAATAGTGAATTATAGTAGGATTTCAAGTTTCGTAGCGATCGTACTTGTCGTTTGATTGTACGGACTTGAAACGCCTAGAAATCAATTAAATTAAAATCAATTGAAATCAATTTGAAATGACTTTATTTTATCAAACTTCTTCATACGATGGAATTTGGACCTGAAATCTATTTCATTGATTTTAAAATATTTTAATACATCTATTTTGATATATGGAATGACCCAATTTTGTTCCGGAGTCAGAACGGGCTTTTTGGGCCATTTATCGTTCAATGGTCCAAACCAATCGTATCTGTTCCTCTATTTTCTACTCTTCCTACATATATCTGGTTATAAACCCTAGCAGCCTTTCTATTTCTCATTTCTATACGTATAGAAATTTATGTTGCTTCTCTTTCTCAATGGCAGACAAACCCTAAAATTCACAACCTAGTTTCAATTCAAAATTCAACTTCAAAAATTCAAACTCCTCAATAACTATCAAATTATATATCGTTTCGAAGCTCTCGATGAGCGCATCTCAATCCTGTGATTTCTTTTTCGATTCAATGCATTGTTTTTCCAGAAGTGCAAGATGAACCTCGGCCATTCATAAGTCACAATCTCGATCAAAAGGTGGATTCTCGTTGAAACGATGATCGGGTTGTGATGCACTGTGTAGGACGTCGAGCAAGTCGAGGGATAGTGATCGTTCGTCGTAATAGTCATTGAGTCGTTTGAATTGTTGATTTCATGACCGAAATTTGACTCTATCTGGTGGAAATTGGCGACGACGCGACTGACGAAGTAGGATGTGTTGGGTGCGACGTAGTCTAGTGGTCAGGGCGGCATGCTTAGATGTGGTCGAAGGCAAGTCTGGTGGTCGGCGTTCGATCATTGTTTATGGTAGCTGTCTTCGGTTGTTCGCGTTTTGGATTAGGGTTTGCGTGGAAGAGGATGTTGACGTGTAAGCTATTGACGTGTAATATCATTTGTTGTTTATATTAATTAAATTAAAATTTCAAATGTTCTAACATATATAACTTTCACGTACGAGGTCTGTTTCATGCGCGGTTGATCCACTGGAATTGTATCGAAATTCCAGAGATTTTGACGCTGGTTTGGACGAATTCTAAGACTGTTCAAATTTTGAGTTTAAATTGGATTTAAATTCAATTTAAGTTCAAAAGGTGAGTGTTTTAACCCACTCACAACTTCTAAAATTTCTTATGTTTGTTAAATTAATTTGTGATGTGATTAGAAATTTATTTATGACTATTAGTATATTTTTGGATCATCATCTCAGTTTATTTGAATTTATTTGGATAAAATAGTTATTTAATTTATTATTGAATATAAACTGCCAGTAAATACCTGTTATTTATTATCTGTTCTATATTGATGTTATTGATTGAATTGGGTGATAATTGTGATAAATGTTTGATGATTGATATTGGATGAATGGATGTTGTATTTTATATTGTTATACACTTCAAGTTGTTATGGTTTTATTTCATTCGAGATTGCGGTTTGAAATGATACATAACTGTATTTATGTTCTAAATTATAGATTGTAATGATAAATATCCATATCACTTGACCATAGGATAGAAATTATATACAGACACTATAGTCTATATATATATATATATATATATATATAATATTTTGAAATGATTTCTATGGTCTGGTAAAGATATATAAGGATTTAGATAAATATTGATTTTAGATATTATATAAATGTTATTTTATCCTTGATTTTAAGCTATGTATAATTTTTTTAATATAGAATAAGCTTAATAATAAGTTTGATTTTTATTGAAGATAATATGGTTAAGTATTTGATTTTTATTTTAATATAGAGTTTATAATGATTTAAATAAATTAAGGTTGGAAGATAAATTTGAGATTTATTTGAAATTGAATTTATTTAAGAGTTAAACTAAAATAAGCTTGATGTAAATTTATTGAATTTGAAATTTTAGAGGTATGATTTTTACAACTTGATTTTGGATTAAGGTGAATTAAATGAATAATTCAAGTATAAATAAATTGAAGGAAATATATAGTTATTTGTAATTTGAGCTTTATTTAAATCATAATTGATTTATTATGTAAAGTATTTCAAAACTAAATAATAGAAAATTGAATTGTTGAATCGGAATTACCGAACTTAGTTTTGAAATTGTTGAATACTTAAAGTTGAAATATGTTGAAATTGAAATGGTTTATTCTATGGGTCAATTTTGTTTTGAAATTGATAAATTTGGAATAGTTTATTTGGAAACTAAATTGAATTGAAATTTATGATTTGGGATTTGGTTAAATATAAAATGTAGAAATTCGAATTGTGTTGGATTTGATTTGTGAAATTGAGGAAGCTATTTTATTATATAAAGTATTTTAAATATTTAAACCATTTAAGTGGTGGAAGTTATGTTTCAAAGTTATGAGTTTCAAAGTATTATGATTTGAAAATGTTATACTTTAAGTGTTTTGATTTCGAAGTGTTATAACATTGAAAGTGCTATTATTTTGGAAAAAGGATATATTTGAAATAAAAATGACATCATATTGATTTGGTTTTTAAAAGGGAAATGTTATCGTATTTATATAGTTTTGAAATGGATATTATATTCTGGTTTTGAAGTATAAATTATTTTGAAATGAACGCGGTGTTATAATAATGTTTGGTTGTTAAAAAGACCGGGATCGGAAGTTGTCATACTCTCTGCCAACTTCGAAAACCACTTTAACAACCGTGTACGCGATGGAGATTCCAAAATGAAGTAGGATGGTGGCGGCGTTCCTTTGAGGTATGTAAGTGGACCGACTGCCGTGAGATGGCATAAGGTGGCTAAAACATGGGCGATTGACTGGCAAATGAGGTAGCACCTTTGATCGGACACATCCCTTCGGTGTTATACTCTGACTTTTGGATTGATTCGGTGGCCACTTTAGATTTTTTTTATTTGAGGGTGTGGCTAGAGGTGGGTGGTAGCTGCGCACTACGCGTTATCACAGCCCCGGAAGCGTAATCGGTATATCTACCCTGGCATTGCCTAGTTGTGCCGTGTCACCTACCCTAGCGTGCCTTGTACGAGTTTGATTTGTGTCGTACCTATGGAGTTTCCTCTGGTAGCCTCCCGATCAGGAGGTATTACGGTACTGTATAGACTATTGGCACTATTACGTGTTAAGGTGGAAAATGTAAAGCCTTAATGCTATTTAAAAGTAAGTTTATTTTACTATAGACATTATTATAATAACGAAATATTACTACATAGTAAATAGTTTAACGGATTCTTAAGAGATGTGAATCCTGAACATCTCTTAACTTACTGCACTCACGTTAGACACTGGATAGGAGATGTCAAATCCCGTAAACATCTCTGACGCCGTTCCACTCATATTTATTTCTATTGATTTAATGCACATAAGATCTTTTAGTTCTGACTCGAGTGTTTTGTCTTTTCAATTCGCTCGGGTCAGTCAGAGCATCTCAGGGCTCGAAGACCTTATTTATGGAGGACGAAGACGAAGATTGTATTATTACTATTATTTACTATTGTTCCGCTACATCACATTGTTCCTCTGCATTGTCATTCATTATTTTTGGTATGTGTAACTCTGGTTCTGTGTTGTAAAGTATAATCAAATGTTTTTGTAAACAGCTTCATGATTTGTTATTTAATTATTATATTTTTTCATTCTACTGTGTGATTCTGTTTTGTTTTTTTCTCTACTTTTCTTATCCACCCCAATAACAATCCGTTCTTTTGTATGGTTTGAGTCTGACGTATGTGGTTTATCGTCGATTTAAATAGTACAAAAGGGCGGGATGTTACATTTGGTATCAGAGCTTTGGTTTAGCGATAAACCTTAGCTTTGTGGGGTTTGACGTTTTACTAATAGGGTAGTAATACCCTATGATGAGTCGCTGAGTGTATATATATGAGAGAGTGTATTTGTTAGTGTTATAAAAAGGTTTTGATATTGTGTTAATTTGTTCCGTTTTGTATTTATAGATTCTGGTTGGTGCATAGGACACTATGACATCAATAGGGATTTCTAAACACTTAATATGACAGACTGACACAATATTTGTTTTGACTATAGGTGAATGAATAATTTTGCCTATTATATTTTCTATATATAAAATAAAATTTTATGAATGGTATATTTGGTCGTAATATATGTTGGTTGTTAGGTAGTGAAATTTATAAATATTGGTTGGAAATAAGATTTAAAATAAAATAAATGAAAGATTGGAAACTTAGAACTTGAGTTTTAGGATTTTGGAAAATTTCTTTTGAATGATTTGGAATATAGTATTGTTATTTAGAAGTATTTTCTAATATAAATATTTCAATAAGATTTGAAAGAATTGTTTTAAAGAAATTTTGAAAAGAAATAAGTTCTGTACTCCCCTCTCTGTCGCTGGAAAATAATTCGGTGATGTGCACGCATCATCGACATTCATTTTCAAGTTTCTAAGTGGGAAGGCCACTGTAGTAGTTTTACTACAGATTTATTTTGATAAACAAATACAAATTTCAAATTGTTTTAAACATAATTGGATATATAGATTGTAAGTGTATACATCTATCTATTATTTTAAAATGATTTGAAACTTAACCCGGTATTTAGTTCTTGAGTTTCCGTTAATTAATAGTTTTAATTATTGCAACGAAATAGAATGTAACTAATTAATAACTGGAACCTATAATTTAAATAAGAAGATTAAATGCTAAGTTATAAAGGAAATTAAAAGAAAGTTGACATTTGTAACCTATGAAACAAATGATATGATTATTGAACATTAAATTAATTTAAAAGTAATGAGAAAAACTTGTATAACTTTCAATTTCATTCTTAAAGCATATATATATATATATATATATATATATATATATATATATATATGTATATGTATGTATGTATGTATGTATGTATGTATATAACTTACCAAATATTTAAAGTTGTAATGTTTAACAAGAAAATGTAATGGAAAATTGTCCAAGGAAAACTTATATAATGAAAGTGTTCAATGAATCACCTTAATAAATAAGAATTTGATGTGGTAGTGTTATAAACTTAAGTATAATTGAAATGCTACCAATTAAATATAATAGAAAGTAGGTATTGTAAGTAAGTAATTACAAACTTAAGTAAATAGGTTGAAGTTATTTCTAAATAAAATAAGTAGAAAAGATGAATACTGTAAATAAATGACTATAAACATAAGTTAATGAAAATGAATCTGTAAGTAATGAATAGAAATAAATAAAAATAAGTATGAATGAAAAGGAGTTTAAACAATAAATGCTTTAAATGGAATTAATAAGAATGAACTTAATTTATGCTTGGAATTGTTGTTTGTTTGGTTTATGGTTGTTTGGGCAAGGATACTTTAAATTCTTTTAGATGTACGAATAATCTATTTAGTTTCATCTAAGACTATTGAGTAAATGCTGCACTTAGTAGTTATTTTCCATTCTGTACAATTTAAAGTTTTAAACCCGAGCAACTATTTGTTTGTTTGCTATGGATGGTTGATTTTATTGGCTTCATATGACGATTGCATGTTGGTTGCAAATGATTATTATTTATATTGATTGTTTGTGAGTGGTTGTAACAAACTTTAAATGTATCATTTTATATAATTATTAAATCCTTTTAGATTATATAAGTGAAATACAGGTTATGGAAGCAATTGCTACTGCTTTTGGTTTCATAATTAAGCGTTAATTGCCCGATAAATAGTTATGTTCTCTGATTATGGTTTTATAGCGTTTATATTGTTTTTCCCATTGTTGGGATATATTATTTGAGATATTGTGATATTTTGTTATATTTGATATTATATTTTCTCCCGAGCTTCTCCGTACAAAGGAGACTCTGCCGAAATTTTCCGTAAATTTTGGACTTAGATTTTTTTTTTGAAAAATGTTTTCCAAACTTTATTGATTAGAGTATAAAATGATTTCATGGTTATAAATTGGTATATTTTATTCAAATAAATTAATTTTTAAATATATTTGTTTATAAAGTTAAAATTTTGAATAGGATAAATTGATTAGTTAATTCTTTCTTTCCCTTCTTTTTCCTTTTCGGGGACGAAAAATTTTGAGTGGAGGAGAGTGTAACAACCCGTAAGTTTTCGATAATTTAATTTGTTAATTTAATGAATCTTGTTATTTAATATTGGAATCAATTGCGATAAATCTAAATAAATTATTACGTTAATGTTAATTAAGGTAATATTTGGAAATAATGTTAATGTTATTCATAATAGGAAAATTTTTTGAATTATAAGAATGGAAATAAAGATTTATCAATTTACTGGGATTTGAAGTATAATAATTGGATTAATTGCAATTAAATGAAGTTAAAAATCTAAATATTACGTTAATTGCAATTAAGATGGAATTTGAGAATATTAATGTAATAGATCATGAATCCAATGTTAATTTCATCCATTTGACAATAATGAATTGAATAATAGAATGGAAAGTAAATTAAATGAAATTATTGGAAATTAAACTTATAATTTTTGAATTTAATGAAATTGAGGTTAACACTGAAATTGATAAATTAATCAACTCTAAATTGACATCTAAATTTATTTAAATTAGTGTAAATGTTTAAGAAATTTAAAAAAGATAAAAAAATTCAATTATCGAATTGATTGAAAATTTGATTTAACTAATTAATTATTAATTTATTTAATTAATGTAGAGTAACCATTTTGGCCACTAACTCAGATTTCGACGAAACTAGTTTCTTCGGATCCGTAATGGTGAATTTTAGTAGGATTTGAAGTTTCATAATGATTGGACTTGTCGTTTGATCGTACGGATTCGTAACGCCTAGAAATCAATTATATTAAAATCAACTGAAATCAATTTGATAACTTAGTTTTGGCATAACTTCTTCATACGAAGGAATTTGGACCCGAAATATATTCCATTGATTTTAAAATATTTTAAAACATCTATTTTGATATATGGGATGACCCAATTTCGTTACGGAGTCAGAACGGGCTTTTTAGGCCATTTATCGTTCAATAGTCCAAACCAATCGTATCCATTCCTCTATTTTCTGCTCTGTCTATATATATATCTGGTTATAAACCCTAGCAGCCTTGCTATTTCTCATTTCTATACATATAGTAATTTATGTTCTCCTTTTTCTCAATGGCAGACAAACCCTAAAATTCACAACCCAGTTTCAATTCAAAATTCAACTTCAAAAATTCAAACTCCTCAATACCTATCAAATTATATATCGTTTCGAAGCTCTCGATGAGCGAATCTCAATTCTTTGATTCGTTTTTCGATTCGATGCATTATTAGTCTAGAAATTTAAGATGAACATAGGCCGTTCATAAGTCACAGTCTTGGTCCAACGGTGGATTCTCGTCGAAACGATGATCGGGTTGCGCTGCACTATAGAGGACGTCGGGCAGGTCGAGGGGTATTGATCATTCATCGTAATAGTCATCAAGTCATTTAGAATTGTTGATTTCATGACTGGGATTTGACTCGACCTGGTGGCAATTGGTGACGACGCAACTATCGAAGTAGGATGTGTTGGGTGCGACGTAGTTTGGTGGTCAGGGCGGCATGCTTAGATGTGGTCGGAGGCAAGTCTGGTGGTCGACGTTCGATCATTGTTTATGGCGGCTGTCTTTGGTTGTTCGCATTTTGGATTATGGTTTGCTTGGAAGAGGATGTTGACGTGTAAGCTATTGATGTGTAATATCATTTGTTGTTTATTTTAATTAAATTAAATTTTCATATGTTTTAACGTACATAACTTTCACGTACGCAATCCGTTTCATGCGCGGTTTGATCCACTGGGATTTTATCGAAATTCCAGAGATTTTGAAGCTAATTTGGGCGAATTCTGAGACTGTTCAAATTTTGGGTTTAAATTGGATTTAAATTCAATTTAAATTCAAAAGTTGGGTGTTTTAACCCACTCACAACTTCTAAAATTTCTTTTGTTTGTTAAATTAATTTATGATGTGATTAGAAATTTATTTATGTCTGTTGCCATATTTTTGAATCATCATCTCAGTTTATTTGAATTTATTTGGATAAAATAGTTATTTAATTTATTATTGAATATAAACTGCCAGTAAATACCTGTTATTTATTATCTGTTCTATATTGATGTTATTGATTGAATTGGATGATGATTGTGATAAATGTTTGATGATTGATATTGGATGAAGGATGTTGTATTTTATGTTGGTATACACTGCAAGTTGTTATGGATTTTATTTCATTCGAGATTGCGGTTTGAAATGATATATAACCGTATTTATGTTCAAAATTACGGATTGAAATGATAAATACTGTATCACTTGACAATAGGATAGAAAATTATATACAGACACCGTGGTCTATGTATATAATATTTTGAAATGATTTCTATGGTTTGGTAAAGAAATATATGGTTTTAGATAAATATTGATTTTAAATATTATATAAATGTTATTTTATCCTTGATTTTAAGCTATGTATAATTTGTTTTAATATAGAATAAGCTTAATAATAAGTTTGATTTTTATTGAAGATAATATGGTTAAGTATTTAAATTTTATTTTAATATAGAGTTTATAATGATTTAAATAAATTAAAGTTGGAAGATAAATTTTATATTTATTTGAAATTGAATTTATTTAAGAATTAAACTCAAATAAGCTTGATGTGAAATTTATTAAATTTGAAGTTTTAGAGTGTATGATTTTTATAACTTGATTTTGGTTTAAGGTGAATTAAATGAATATTTCAAGTATAAATAAATTGAAGGAAATATGTAGTTATTTGTAATTTGAGCTTTATTTTTTTAGCAAAGCAAGCCAGCTTTATAGTGGGACGTGCCACTGCATGTAAAATGAGAAAACAGGTGCTCTACACATGCACAGAGCAACTAAATGGGCAAAATTGAAAGCACAAGAGCTAGACAAAAGTGCCTAAACTACTAAAACAACATGACTAATCTTCCTCAGACGAGGAAGAACAATCACCACCTACAACCGAAGAAGGACCAATAACATGAGAAAACCCTGAGAAGAGAGCTGCCAGATGAGGATCATATCCTACTAAGTCAGGAGAGTAAAGAAATTTCCTATCCCATGTGACATCAGAAAACTTACTTTTATTCTCCTCACCAATCTCACCAACCCTAGTGAGGCACAAAGCATCCCCCTCAATATGGTAGATAAGAAATCGACACTTGCCCCTAATATCATTGATAAAAGCATAAAATGTGTCCCTCTCTGGTGAATATCTCATATCAGAAGGAGCGTGAACCGAAGCACGTTCATCAGAATTCCAGGAAATGATATCAGAAGGGGAAGCAGAAAGATCCACCTCCAGGGCCGAGTAAGGAGAACCAACAGATAGGGCAATAACAGGCACTGATATAGAAGGAGCTATGCATACTGGAGCAACTGCAGGAGGATCCACAATGGGGGCTATGACAATGGGAGCAACCAGAGCATCAACTAAGGTAACTAAAGGAGCTACTCTCGGAACACACTTTCGAACAGGCGGACGAGGAAGAGGAATCCGGTCAACAAGGGGAACAATCGTACTAGAACAAGCATCAGCGCTGTGTCCAAAGGACTGACAAGACGTGCCAATCTTAGGCTTCCAATTATAGCAAACTCTGACATCAGCTGCATGGCTCTCATCTAACCCTGACCTTTAACACCTCAGGCAAAGATTTGTCAGGAGTAATCACAATTAGAGCTTTGGCATAAACTATCTACTTTCTGGCCACAGTATTTGCATCATAACAAATTACCTTACCTACTAGACCAGCTAGCCGGTCGAGCCTGATTAGAGGCTGGAGAACAGATGGAATATGAGAAAAATGGGCCCATACAGGAATAGACAAAACTTGTTCCTTCGCACGATCCACAGAAGGACTCCAAGTTGTGATAATGAAAGGTTTACCACCAATAAGAATTGGGTTGGCCTCCAGAATACGTTGTCTTTCATCACTATGCGAGAACTTAAAAAAGAACATTTCATTACCAAAGTGAACACTCAAACCACCACTAGGCTTCCATGCCTGGTTGCACCTCGACTTAACTAAATGATAGGGAGGATTGGAGTCAAGAAAGAAACCAACCAAGTGCTCTTTCCAAAAATCCATGCCATCCTCAATCACTTCTAAGGGAGGAATCATCACACCCTCATTCTCAGCTATATCAAAGCGATGAGGCGAATGCAAACCGGCATTGTTAGGCAGCTTGGAAAACAAAGATGACCACTTTGGAGCGGTCCGCGGCAAAGAAGGGACCAACGGGTCAGCATGAGAAACAATAGAAAAGGGACAATTGTCTTTGGCAATACAACAAGCACCAGATGTACCCGAAGATAACCCAATATTAGCCTCGATGAACACATCGGCAACAACACAGTCATCAGATACAACCACACCATCGAACTCATGAGCATGACCAAACCGGTCAGCCACAAATTCACCAACTCCAGAACCCAAATTCAACCCAACCAAAGATTGAGACCAAGACAAATTACCTTCATTCGACAACATAGGGGATAACGGGTTCGTACCTAGATAGCTGGGAGGATCAACATGATCGGAATTCAACTACGGCGAGCTAAAATCGTTTAAAAGGACGGAAAGAGGGTTATTAGTGGTAGCGGTCACATCCAAGCCAATGGTATCTGTAGCAGTTCCAAGAGTAGGAAGAGCACTTGTCTGCATCGACATCACAAAAGGGAAACGTGGAAGGATAAACCAGAGGCCGACGAAAGAAGAAAAGGATTGCCAGAGAAAAAAAAATGCGAGTCGCCAAATTCAATCGCAATCGCGAGTCACCATTTTTGTTTACTAATTGGTAATTTTTGGTTGTGATAATTGAATTTGAGCTTTATTTAAATGATAATGGATTTATTATGCAAAGTATTTCAAAACTAAATAATAGAAAATCAAATTGTTGAAACAGAATTACCAAACTTAGTGTTGAAATTGTCGAATACTTAAAGTTGAAATGTACTGAAATTGAAATGGTTTATTCTGGGGTCAAATCTATTTTGAAATTGATAAATTTGGAATAGCTTATTTGGAAACTGAATTGAATTGAAATTTATGATTTGGGATTTGCTTAAATATAAAATGTAGAAATTCGAACTTTGTTGGATTTGATTTGTGAAATTAAAGAAGCTATTTTATTATATAAAGTATTTTAAATATTTAAACCATTTAAGTGGTGGAAGTTATGTTTCAAAGTTATGAGTTTCAAAATATTATGATTTGAAAGTGTTATACTTTAAGTTTTTAATTTCGAAGTGTTATAACTTTGAAAGTGCTATGATTTTGAAAAAAGGATATATATGAAATAAAAATGATATCGTATTTAAATGGTTTTGAAATGGATATTATATTCTGGTTTTGAAGTATAAATTATTTTTAAATGACCACAATGTTATAATAATGATTGGTTGTTAAAGAGACCGGGATCGGAAGTTGTCATACTTACTGTCAACTCCAAAAACCACTTTAACAACCGTGCACACAGTGGAGATTCCAGAATGAAGTAGGATGGTGGTGGCGTTCCTTTGAGGTATGTATGTGGACCCTACTCCTATGAGTAGGCATAAGGTGGCTAAAACATGAGCGATTGATGGGCTAATGAGGTAGCACCTTTGATCGGACACATCCCTTCGATATTATACTCTGACTTTTGGATTAATATGTTGGCCACTTATGTTTTTTTTTATTTGGGTGGTGTGGCTCGAGGTGGGCGGTAGCTGCACGCTACGCGTTACCACCGGCCCGAAAGCGTAATTGGTATATCTACATTGGCATTGCCTAGTTGTTCCGTGTCACCTACCCTAGCGCGCCTTGTACGAGTTTGATTTGTGTCGTACCTATGGAGCATCCTCTGGTAGCCTCCCAATCAGGAGTATTATGGTACTGTATAGACTACTGGCACTATTACGTGTTAAGGTGGAAAATGTAAAGCCTTAACGCTATTTAAAAGTAAGTTTATTTTACTATAGACATTATTATTGTGACGATCCGCCTTTCATTCCACAGAAAGACGTATCATCGTTAAGAAAGAAATAGGTAGAGATGGAAAAGATAGAAGAAAGAACAAACAAATATCAGAATCTCACTGCAGAAACAGAACAAAATATAATACATCACATAACTATTACATAGTTATCCATACATCAGAGTTACATAACATTAGTTAAACAAGACCGTCATATATATCTGCGATTACATACATCCTAAAATACAACATACATCAACTAATAGAGCGGAACTAGATAGATAGATAAGTCTGGACTCCTGCTCCAAGCTCCTCTAGACTTCAACAATCCAAGACCTAATCACTTGGCTATTTATAAAAATTTGAGTACCCAAGAGTTTAAGAAAATCAGAAAAAACTCCGGGTCAGACATGGGTCTGGTGTGAGTAAACAGGTTAAAGTTGCTTAACTTTGAAAACCATTTGAAACAAAGTATCACGTAAGACTTCCCACACATAAACACGGGTAAGTTTTACCTTACGCTAACCAAAACATTTTATAGAAAATCCGGTGATATTATCTTAGTGTCAAGGGTTTTCATGTAAAACAGAAAATGGCTGAAATGCTTACATCTCACATTCCAACATAGTTGGGCACAATCAAAACATACAGCGCTTATTGGAGATTGGATTCCATACAATGGCAGGGCTACTGGGGTACCTCTTGTCACAGTACGTGGCCTAGATCAACATACCGAGGATCCACCCTAAATCCCCTGCAACACAAGGCCGGAAGCAACCTTACTAGACAGTGCCGAACAAGACAAACCCGCAGTTGTGGCCAACAACTACCCACACAGCCAAAATAAAAGGGACATCTAGACAGGGTCATATCTCGTCCTACTTGGGTGCTACCTACTTAACCTTGCTGCACCTCCTCTGTTTTAGCCATTCCCGGTTGATGAGGCTCGAGGCTACGATTACCTTTAGAGAACACATCTCTTAGAATGCTCATCGTCCTCCTGTCGATGTTCTGAAAGCATTCAATCCTTACAAGTTCGTTCTGGGTTCGAACGAAACCGAAGGCATTACCTCATTACACTCATTTTGGAATCACCCTCAGAGTTAACGATGATAACCCTTCATTCTGAAACACAATCTCGATCTTCACTTGAGATGCCATGATATATTGTTTAACTTGGATCGATGTGGGTTTCAGATAATCATAACTGATACCCGATCCCGGTCTTATCGAAATCCGAACGTGTTTTAAAGGCCAAGTTGTTTAATAGTTTAAACAATTTAATTCAACATTTTGAATTCACATAGCAGTTATCACATATAAATTGTACTTAAACATCACAGATATATCCAAAGCATATCACAGAGTATCACAGAATATCACCCAATAGATATCACAAATCCAGATATTCTACTCATACAACATCCCTAAACAGGAATTAATAATCCATGTTATAATCAATTTAATTATCTTAAATTAAATTAACTACTTAAAAATTAATCACTAATCCTGCTTAATTAATAACTAATCATACCACTTAATCAATTAATCATTTCTTAATTACCTTTTTAAATCAATTAAATAAATCTTAATTATTTAATTATTTACTCCTTAATTACCCATTACTTAATTAATTAATCATTAATTACTAATTAATTAATCATTAACCCTTAATTAATTACTTAATTAATTAACTACTAATTAACTTTGATTAGCTAATTTAGCATTTTTAATTACAATTTAATTAAACACATAGTTGATAATACCCATCTTAAATTACAAATATATTAATCTCAAATCACTTAGTTAGTTACAATTATAAATTAATCACCATTCTTAATTTACTTACAATATAAACTAAGTAAATAAAAATCATTTATCTTGCATTTTAAAATCTTCCGTAATAACATTAATTAATATATAAAAACATTCTCAAGTATCCACTTAATTAATTTAAACTTATAATAAACTCTTAATTTAATTCTTCAAACAATTAAATAAATTCATTACTACTTAAACTGGTTCAAGATGATTAACATAAACTTAATTTTATCAGGCTTATAAATTTTGAAAGCAAAACCCAGGAAAAATCCTCTCGAGTCCAACGTGAGTTGTTTCCCCCATTTTCCCGAGTTTCCCTCTTCTTCTTCCTCATATATATAAATTTTTTTAGTTTATGTTTAAACTTCAATAGCAGGAAAGCACGCTCACGCACTCAGGTTCCAACCCGAAGCAAACCCTTCATCTACTCGAGTACCTACTCGAGCCGTTCACCACCCAAACTCCTGACACGATATCGAGGTCGTGCACGTGCACAGCGCCTCGTCGACGCTCCGGCGAACCTCGCTTCCCCCGGCAAGTCACGAACCATCACCATAATCGAATGCAAAGATCGATTCAACACTAACAAACCCACTGCGAAATCGAGCTTCCAGTTCGAAAACTCGAACTCCCATCCTCGTCAACACCACCTTGCCTAAGCAAATTCCAACCACCAGAAAAGCTATGACTCCGGCCTCACCTCGTCGATCCCCTATACTACACTTCCCTTGAATTTCGAGCAACTCGATCAACCAGGGGTGGAGAAATCATCTTGTTTCCGACAACCTCCAAACTCGAGTGTTAAACCCTAAATCGGTCCATACTCGATGCCACAATGAACTGGAACACTTATCAATATTTTTCCCAACTTCGCCATCCGCTATCGTGCAAAATCTCAACACCCAACATAACTCCGATCGCAAGAAATTGATCGAAACTCCTTTTTTGATCAACTTCAAACTGCTCTTAGTGTACTCAACTAAAAATCACCATTTTCGTTTTAAAAATCCTATTTTCGAATGTTGATTCAAGTTATGTAATTGAATTAGCAATTTATAAGATTCGAATTCAATATATATTACATGTTACTCTGTAAAAAACAAGTTTTCCAGTTGTGATATTTCACCAACATGTTTAAAACAAATTTTTATATCTTGATTTATGTTTAAACAACTTGTTTTGTTTTAAACTGTAAGCCTAACAATGGTTGGATGAAGATGTATTTAATTTTCTAGTTTATTTTCACTCTGTAACCAGACACAAAGAAGAACAGGCCATTCAAAACTACACAGTGCAATCATACATACATATACAGAGCCACTTACTTACAAATATACATGCAAAGCACAATATTATTCATGAACCAGATGCACAGATTTAAGTTTTAAAATGATTTGTTTACTCACTTAATTTGTTGAACAGAGAACCAATATTTGGAAGCTGCTAACTGCCTCTGGTCTGGGTTTTTTTTGATCTTCTTACTTTCTTGGTTGAAATGTTATTTGAGTTTGTAAAATTGTGATGCTTCCTTGTTTCTGGTTTGCTTATTTTATTTTTTATTTTTTGTGAACGAACTGTAACTAGAAGGATGTACATATATATAGAGAAAAGGTTTTACAGGGGTAGGTATCTGCTGGTATAATTTTTTTCTTGTGATTGATTAGAGATATTTCTTTGACCAGGCAAGATTTTTTTTTTTGAAACTGAAATGATTTATAAACATTTTGAAATGACCCTGTTTTGTGCTAGAATTGATAGCATTAAATGCAAGTGTCTCTTTCCATGTTTACATACTTATCCATACTTATGCATATCTAACTTCACAGGCCAACATACATTCCTTTGCCTGGATTTGTTTTATACCCTATGTGCATAATATAAAGTTGTTATGGTTATTGTTATAGTTTTAACTTATGTTGCATACACACAATAACCACTTATATACCTTTATTTCTAATCTTTTACACATATATTTTGAGTTTAAGCTATCAATGCTTAATCTGTATTCTTGTATATATATTTATACTTATATTTAATAGGAATAAGATAGATTTTACTTTAAATGTTTTTGAGAGATTTTATTTTGAATTTTCAAATCATAGTTTCCTTCCAAAATACACCTATATATAAATAAGTGGTAAACGCCCAAAGGTCTTATATATTTTTTTCCAATGATAAGTTTGTATTTTAATTAATTAGATTAAAGTAATATTACCAAAATCCCCGGTCGTCACATTCCTCCTCCCTTAAAAGAATTTCGTCCTCGAAATTTAAAGCAAAAAATAATTCAGAAGTTTTTATTTCAACTACCCAACATATATATCATTCATACATTAACAATCAACCAAACAGTCTATCCTAACAAACATTACTAGTTATCCGGACACAAATATGGATAGGCTTTCCTAAAACCATCCAGAGTTTTCCAGGTACAATCTCTAGGATCCTCGCTCCACTGCACTTTGACAAGCTTCACTACTTTTCTCCTGAGTTGCCTCTCGTTCCAATCTAAAATCAGGACTGGATTCCTAACCACAGTCAAATTTGGCTCGACCTCAAAATCTTCCTGGACTACTGGTTCTACAACCAGTGATGAATCATGTACAAACTTCCATAGATGGGATACATGAAATACATTATGAATTCCAGACATTCGTTCTGGAAATTCAATTTTGTAGGCCACAACACCAATCCTTTCCAACACCCGGAATGGACCAATATATCTCAGGGCAAGTTTTCCCCTTTTTCCGAATCTAATAGCTCCTTTGATTGGGGAAACTTTGACAAAGACTAAATCTCCGATCTCAAATTCCAATTGTCTTCGCCTTTTATCTCCATATTTCTTTTGATAGTCTTGAGCAGCTCTCATTCTCTTCTTGATAAGCTCAACTTTCGCAGAAGCTTCACGGATCAAATCTGGTCCAAGCACCAGACGATCTCTCGACTCTATCCAATAGGACGGAGATCTACACGGTCTTCCATATAGAGCTTCATAGGGATCCATTTTAATACTCGCCTGGTAACTGTCATTATATGAGAATTCCACTAGATGAAGATGGTCTTCCCTAGATCCACCAAAATCCAAAACACAAGCTCGCAACATATCCTCTTGAACACGATTCAACCTTTCTGTCTGTGCGTCGGTCTGGGGATGATAGGCTGTACTTAATCTCAAACTCGTTCCGATAGCTGATTGCAAAGCCTCCCAGAATTTTCTGGTAAAGATAGGTTCACGGTCACTTACTATATTGACAGGATTTCCATGCAATCTAACTATCTCCTTCAAGAAAATCTCAGCCAACAATGTTGCAGCACAGGTTGCCTTAACTGGAATGAAATGGGCACTCTTAGTTAACTGGTCCACTATAACCCATATTCCTTCATTTCCCTTCTTGGTTCTAGGCAAACCATCGATGAAATCCATAGAAATCATTTCCCACTTCCATTCTGGAACTTCCAAAGGCTGCAACAAACCTGCTGACTTCTGTTGATCTCCTTTAACCTGCTGGTAGATAGCACAACTATTGACAAAAGCAGCTACATTCCTCTTCATGCTCGGCCACTAGAAAACCCTTCTCATATCCTTATACATCTTAGATATTCCTGGGTGAATATTCAGTCTGTAGCGATGACACTCAGATAAGACTTCTAGCCTCAATCCATCTATATTAGGTACACACAAACGACCATTAATCCTCAAAGCACCTTGATCGTCCACCTTGAAATCTGAATATTGACTATCCTTGGTTCCAAGAATCGGTTCTTCTAAAGATCTATCCTCCACTTGCTTGCTTATGATTCCTTCTGGGAGTGATGGAACAACTACCAAAAGAGATAGAACTGCATTCCTGCTAAGAGCATCTGCCACAACATTTGCCTTCCATAGGGTATACAGGATATCCAAGTCATATGATGCTAGAAACTCGACCCATCACTGCTGCCTCAGATTAAGATAAGATCCATTTGAGAGAAAAGATACTTTAACGGTTTGTGGTCTGTGAATAACTCGAACTTCTCTCCCTAAAGATAATGTCTCCAGATCTTCAAAGCGAAAACAATGGCCAACAATTCTAGATCGTGCGTAGCGTAGTTCTTTTCATGTGGATTCAATTGCGACTCGCATACGCGATTACTCTTCCATTCTGCATCAACACTGCACCCAATCCTACTATACAAGCATCCGTATAAACCAAAAACTTGCTCTTCCCATCCGGAATAGCTAGCACAGGTGCACTGGTTAGCCTCATCTTCAACTCCTGGAAAGCCTCTTCACACTGGGGTGTCCATTTGAATTTAGCACCCTTCCTTGTCAGCTTAGTTAGGTGCGAGGAGATCTTGGAATAATCCTTGATAAACTTTCTGTAGTAGCCAGCCAAACCCAGAAAACTACGAACTTCAGTTGGTGTCTGCAGTTGCTTCCATTCCAAAATAGTCACAACCTTTGCTAGATCTACAGGGATACCTTCTCCAGAAACAATGTGCCCCAAAAATTTGACTTCCGGTTTCCAAAAATAGCACTAGAAGAATTTTGCCTTCAAAACATGCCTTCTCAAAGTCTCTAACACTATCTTCAAATGTTGCTTGTGCTCTTCTTTAGACTTAGAGTAGACCGGGATATCATCGATGAACACCAGAACAAACTTATTCAATACATCTCGAAAGACTCGGTTCATTAGATCAACAAAGTAAGCAGGAGCATTGGTTAACCCGAAAGGCATAACCAACCACTCATAGAAACAATTTTGTCCCCTAAATGCAGTTAAGGGGATACTGTCCTCCGCTACCCTTAAGTGATGGAAACCTGAAGCTAAATCCAGTTAAGAAAAGGAAGAAGCTCCATGCAGTTGGTCAAAGAGATCATCAATACGAGGAAGAGTATATTTATTTTGGATGGTCGCTTTGTTCAACTCTTGATAGTCAACACAGAACCTTAGCGACCCATCTGACTTGGTGACGAACACCACAGCAGAACCGCAACAAGAAAAACTGGGCCTAATCAATCCCTTCTCCAAAAGATCCTGAGTTTGCTTCACTAGCTCCTCCCTCTCCCTAGGAGCCATCCTCCTGCTAGGCTGAATCACTGGTACTGCTCCTGGAACTAAATCAATGCGAAACTCTATCTCTCGATGCGGAGGTAAACACTTGACTTCCTCGAATACATCAGGAAAATCTTGGACCACATCGATATCTTTAACCTCCTCTTGAGAAGTTTCAGGCCCATGTAAAAGACTACACAAGTGAATTCCAGAATTATCACACATTACTGTAGCAATCCTACCCAGATCGGTTTCCAACGAAACTGTTCTCTCATCACAATTCAGGACAGCCTTATACCTATCAAGCCTATCCATCCCCAATATAAGGTCAAACCCCTTAAAATCAAACACATAAGGGTCACAAGGAAAACTATGGGATAGATAGGAAATCCTCAAATCCTTACAGATCATATCTAATTTGGTTACCCCTCCTATAGGATTAGATACAAAGATGGGATGATCAATAGTACTAGGGGTAAGAAAGAACATCTCTACAGATTCCAGAGAAATAAAACTCAAAGAAGCATCCGAATCAAATAAAACTTTAATATACTTGTCATATAAAAGTAATGTACCTTTCAATACTCCCTTGGCTTGAGATGAAGTAGATGGTGCACCCTCCAAAGCAAATACCTTATTCTGCTGAGCTTTATGAAGTAGCGGGCAATCCTTGATCTTATGACCTGGTTGGTGGCAACTGAAGCATAGAGATTTCTGAACCAAAGCCGAACCTGGTCCACTTTGACGCGACTGCTATTGCTAAGATCTTCCCTGAGGACACTAATTAGCCAAATGCCCAACTTACTGACAATTATAACACTTCCGAGATCCGTTGCTTTCTCCTTGCTTTCCTTTGTCTTGCTTCTTCCAATTTGGATTGAACTTTCTTTTGTTTGGATTAGCAGAATTCCCTCCTGATGTTGCTATAGGTGCCACTGGTTTCTTGTTCATCAAATCCTCATATCTCGGAGTCATATCAATTAACTTAATAAAAGATCCTTTCAAATGCGCTGTCATCTTCTCGTGAAATTCTGGCCTTAATTCTTGCATAAACATTTCATTCTTTTTGAGGGGAGTGTCTATGAGTCCCGGTCCATAGCAAGATAGTTTATCGAATTTAGTCTCATACTTAGCTATAGTCATGCTACCGTGCTTCAAATTCAGAAAATCTCGGTACAGACGAGTTTGCCCTGCCGTTGGCATGAATTGCTCCTTAAACAACTCTTTAAATCTACTCCAATACATGTCGTCCTCTGAGATATTTGCTGTGACTACATCCCACCAGGCTGCAGTGCCTTCTTGCAATTTCCATGAAGCCATTTCCCTTTTCTACTCATCAAACAACTTCATACTCTTAAAGATCCGCTCACATTAGCGTAGCCAAGCTTGAACCTCAATTATAGTCTCTGAACCCTTAAATGACCTCCTTCCAAGGTTGGTGAAGTCCTTGCATAAAGCGACAAAACTAACCCGAAGTGGTGCTGGATCCACAGCCTCACTAGCAGTCTAACTTCTTCCATTATCGGTCGAGGTACTGCCCCTACCTCTGCCTCTCCTTCCAGAACTCATGTTGGCAACCTGGACAGGTAACCCAACAAATTTAGATAGGTATATAGTTATATAAAAATACAAATACGCACTCTCAAGATGGATACTACTCCAGAGCCTAGGTATTATCTCAACCTATGATCTGATACCAACTGTGACGACCCGCCATTCATTCCATAGAAAGACGTATCATCGTTAAGAAAGAAATAGATAGAAATAGAAAATATAGATGAAAGAACTAACAAGTATCGAAATCTTACTGCGAAAACGGAACAAAATATAATACATTACATAACTATTACATAGTTATCCATACATCAGAGTTACATAACATCATTCAAACAAGACAGTCATATATATCTGCCATTACATACATCCTAAAATATAACATACATCAACTAACACAGTGGAACTAGATAGATAGATACGTCTGGACTCCTGCTCCAAGCTCTTCCAGACTTCAACAATCCAAGACCTAATCACTTGGCTACTCATAAAAATTTGAGTACCAAGAGTTTAGGAAAAACAGAATAAACTCTGGGTCAGACATGGGTCTGGTGTGAGTAAACGGGTTAAAGTTGCTTAACTTTGTGTGACGACCCGGAATTTTTAAGCATTTAAATCGGAATATTTAATTGATTTTAAATATTCAATAGAGTAATTTTAACTTGAATTACAAATATCACAATTTATTTGATAATTGAATTATTGAATTTAACAATTTGAAGTTGAGAAAAATATTGAATCTGCAATTTTAAGCCTATGAAAAATAATTTAAAGGTTTGTAAAATTTATATTAATAATATTGAGGATAATAGAAGTTGTAAAATTGAATTTAACACTGATTTGTTCAGTTTTAAAAATATATTGTTTAAATTGAAAAAAAATAGCCTTTCGAGGAACAGTCTTAGAATTTGACAAAACCAGTTCCATTGGGTCCGTAATATTGAATTATTATCGGATTTCAAATTTCGTATTGATCGGAGTTAGTGTGTGTGTACAATATAAAAACGCGCTGAAAATTTAATTTATAATAAACGATTCGAATTTGAATTAAAAATAAGTGAACACTGTAGCAAGGCGTCTTCAACACGCTTCCTTTTCCTTCTCGAACACACCATCCCTTATCCTGTTTCTTTTCGAACACGAGACCATTATCCTTACAGTTCAAAATCGAAACCTTTTTTTCCCAAACGAAATCGAATCAAATCAGGCCGAACTTTCTTTTTCGTTTAAAAAATAAAATAAATAAACATGGCCGAAGCCATCATCTTCTTATCAGTAAATCGAAAAGGGGGAAACATGGTTAAAATCGCGAGCGAGGCTAAGCGTTGAGGTACGACAGGGGAGTCGTGACCAGGCAAGGCGACGTTCGAACTAGGGTTGAGCTTAATGGATGGATGCAGGCGGAGAGAGGCTTTGGGGATGGTTTGGTAGGGTTTGTGACGTCGTTTAGTACCTGTAAGTGGAGTTTGGTGGGTCGCGGTTATGGATGGAGGAGTGTGATTTTTAGTAAGGGATCGCGACAGCCGTACGCGCGAGGAAGGCGCTGAGTCGCAAGATTTCATCAAAGCCTCGAGTGTTTTGCGGCATGTTCTTCGTGAATCAGGTGACGTCGATTGCAAGGCTTGGTAGTCGAGCCCGAGATGAAGTGGGAGGTTGTGTTGTCAGGGGTGGCGAGTTCCTGGTGGGGTTTGCAAAGCGGGGTGTCTCAAGTGGAGCTTCGGGGCAGTGAGGTACGATTTAGTTTTTGTTTTTCAATTTAAAATTTAATAACATATGCGTATGTGTAAATACATGAATAATAATAAATATAAATATATATAAATATATACGCACGTATCTAAATTTATATGTAGTCAGATAAAAGGAAACCTTTTTTGCTATTTTCCAAATTAAATGATGAATTGGTACATTTGTTGTACAGTAAACATAATTACTATTTTGATTTACAGAAAAGTAATTTATAAATATAAAAATATCTAGAAAACGTATTTAGGGTAATTAGTTTGTTAATTGTCTCATTTAACGAATTAGTCACTAAAATATTTTTTCAAATTATTAGTTGAATTAAATCATTAGTTAATTAAATTATTTTGAACATTTTAATCTAATGATAAGTAAGTTTGAAACTATTCCTTTAAAGTTGTTTATCAGGGATTAAACCATAAAATAAGAATTGAAATTTTATTTACCCAATAGATTTAAGTTTAAAATGAATATTTATAGTGATTGATTGTTTAATTGGTTCGGAAATTCATAAATTGTAAAAATGTCTATTCCAGGTCTAAAACGTGAAGAAAACAAGCTGGTTTGGTTGGATTGCAAATCAAAAATCGAAGGTGAGTTAATCTCACTCAGTTAAATTTAAATTTACATGATTAAATTTAAATAATTGTTTGAATGGTTGAATTGATTGATGTGATATAGTATGATATTTTGGAATTGGCATATTATATTGTGCTAACATTTGTGGATGCAGGGAAAACAGGTTGGAGGGATCCAACTGGATCCCTCAACATTTATTTAAATACTTTTTATACCCTCTTTTGTGATTATTTGATATTCTATGATGAACCTTATTGGAATATTGAATGCTATGGTTCTATTTGACATAATTGGGTATGATGAATTACCAAAATACATAAACTGGATTTTGGAAAAGAAAAAAATTAATAAAAGAAGTGGAATTGCAAGTAAAATAATTATAGAAATTTGAATAAAATTAAAAATGAATTGGAAAAGAAATAAAGTGACTTTAAGATTCTAATAAGTAGATCTAGAGTATAGAAAGGAAATTTTTGAATAAACAGGAAGTTAATGAATTTTACACTTCAGTGTTATTATTTTAAAAGAATAAACCATTTATTTAAAATTTAAGATTTAAATTATTGAAAGAATAAAAAAGAAATTAGGAAAGTCTGAAATTTGTATATTTCAGTTAAAAGGTTTAAAATCAAATGGAAAATAATAATAATAAAATTAAGTTCATAATTAATGAATTTTGAAATTAACCGAGTATGTAAAGAAATTTATTCCAAATGGAATAAATTGGGAATCAATATGGAAAATTGATTTAAGTGATTGAGATTGGAAATTCTCCCTAGATAACCAAGTACGTTTTCAAAGTAAATTTTTAAATATATATTAAAGGTTTTAAAATTTCTTTTAAAAAGCGAGCTTTGGAATATTTATTATTTCTAATAATTTGAATTATAAAGTAAGTAATTTCTTTTAATCTATTATAGTAGTAATTAATTAAAAAGTGACTTAGTATTTTGTTTTTAAAAAGTGAAAATTTAGTTTTATATTTTATTAAGTAACCTTATTTTCAAATATTCATATAGTATGTATTTTTAACAAATTATTGAAGTAGTTTTAACTTAAATGTTTTAAAGTATATTTCAAAGTAAAGTGTTTTAAATTATTCTAAAAATCTAGTTTTTGTGCTTGGTGATTTGAGTGGAGATAGAAAATATTTGGAAAAGTTTGTTTTGAAAAGAAAGATGATTTGAAACTGTTTTCAAAGGGTTTTGAAAATAGAAATATATCTTGTTAAGATATTTTGAGGTTAACAAATAATTTGGGAAATTATTTATTGGTTGATGGTTGTTAGTGAATATTAATTGATAGTTAAATCACTGACTATCAATATTGGACAAATGCGTTGATCGTTTCGAAGAGACCGGGATCGGGATTTATTTCTCGAAAACCACTTCGATCCGGTTTGTACGTTTCGTGAAAAACGATTTTGGATTCGAAGATGGAGCAGTGAAGTGCAAGGGCTAGTCTCTACTAATGCTGAGAATATTTCCAAAATGGATGTAGTGGGAATAGTGCCTTCGGTTCCGTTCGAACCCGGGACAGACTTGTATGGATGAATGCTTGCGAAACATCGTTAGGTGGACGATGGGCATTCTAAGGGATATGTTCTAAAAAGGTAACGCTTAGCTTCAAGCCTCATCAAATGGGAATGACTGAAAATCAAGGGTTATGCAGCAAGGCTAGGTGGGTAGCACCCAAGCAGGGTGAGGTCATTCCAGTCTAGATGTCCCTTTTTATTTCGGCTTAGTGGGCGGTTGCTGATCCCAACCGCGGGATGATCTCACTCGGGATTATCCAGTAAGGGGTAGTACCGGTCTTGTGTTGCAGGGGAGCGGGCGTACTCCTCGGTACGGTGATCTAGGCCCCGTACTGTGACAGGTGGTACCCCAGTGCCTAGTCATTAGTTGGAAATCCATTCTCCCTAAGAGCCTTATACTAGTTTTGTTTGTATTACCCATTCTGTGGCTAGTAGCTGGAATTTAATGAATGTAACAATTTCGGCTATTTTATTAGTATTTTTATATAGACCCTATTATAATATCAGAGGATTTCTATAAAAATTGTTTTAGCTATCGTACCCGACATGTTTATTTGTGGCGTGGTCTTACGAGATGCTTTTGTTTTCAAAAGATTTTTGAAACGTTAATAATCAATTGGGTGTGATTTTCTCACGCTGGTATTCCAGACTGACTCGGGTATTATTTAACTGTAATGCTCGGGTCAGACCGAGTGTTATAGGATACAGGATTTGTTGATGTGGAGCTCAGGAGATGAGCCGGACGACGATGCGTATTCTCGTATTTGTTTTATATATACTCCGCTGTATTGAGTCGCTGTGTATTCAGTTGTATGTTATCGATGTTGATGTTGAGTTGTGATTGAAGTACTCTGATGATGTAAAATATAAACAGATATATTTGTTTTGGTGTAAAGATATGTTAATATCTATTATATTTTATTCTGCTGCGATGGTTAGATTCTGTTGTTGTTTTCTATTTTCTTCTTCTACCTCATCTTCTTTAACCCAAATGGTTCGTATTTTTGTACAAATTGAGTTCATTGTTGTAGAATAGTGTTGACTCAAGGGGAACGGATTTGCGGGCTGTTACACTTTGAAAACCATTTAAAACAAAGGTATTACGTAATACTTACCACACATAAACACGGGTTAGTTTTTACCTAACGCCAACCAAAACATTTTATAGAAAATCCGGTGATATTATCATAGTGTCTAGGGATTTCAAGTAAAATAGAAAATAGCTGAAATGCTTACATCTCACATTCCAACATAGTTGGGCACAATGAAAACGTACGGCGCTTATTGGAGATTGGATTCCATGTAATGGCAGGGCTACTGGGGTACCGCCTGTCATAGTACGTGGCCTAGATCATCGTACCGAGGATCCACCCTTAATCCCCTGCAACACAAGGCCGGAACCATCCCTTACTAGACAGTCCCAAACAAGATAACCTCGTAGTTGTACCCAACAACTGCCCACACAGACGAAATAAAAGGTACATCCAGACAGGGGTATATCTCGTCCTACTTGGGTGTTTCCCACTTAACCTTGCTGCACCTCCCTTGTTTTAGCCATTCCCGGTTGATGAGGCTTGAGGCTTTGATTACCTTCAGAGAACACATCTCTTAGAATGCTTATCGTCCTCCTGACGATGTTCTGAAAGCATAAAATCCAAACAAGTTCATTTTGGGTTTGAACGAAACCGAATGCATTACCTCATTATACTCATTTTGGAATCACCCTTAGAGTTAATGACGATAACCCTTGCACTCTGAAACACCATATCGATCTTCACTTGAGAAGCCACGACCTATCATTTAACTTGGATCGATGTGGTTTTCGGATAATCATAACTGATACCCGATCCTGGTCTCATTGAAATCCAAACGTGTTTTAAAGGCCAAGTTGTTTAATAGTTTAAACAATTTAATTCAACATATTGAATTCACATCGCATTTATCACAGATAAATCATACTCAAACATCACAGATATATCCAAAGCATATCATAGAGTATCATAGAATATCACCCAACAGATATCACAAATCTAGATATTCTACTCATACAACATCCCTAAATAGGAATTATTAATCCATGTTATAATCAATTTAATTATCTTAAATTAAATTAATTACTTAAAAATTAATCACTAATCCTGCTTAATTTATAACTAATCATACCATTTAATCAATTAATCATTTCTTAATTACCCTTTTTAAATCAATTAAATAAATCTTAATTACTTAATTAATTACTCCTTAATTACCCATTACTTAATTAATTAATCATTAATTACTAATTAATTAATTAATCATTAACCCTTAATTAATTACTTAATTAATTAACTACTAATTAACTTTGATTAGCAAATTTAGCATTTTTTAATTACAATTTAATTAAACACTTAGTTGATAATACCAATCTTAAATTACAAATTTATTGATCTCAAATCATATAGTTAGTTACAATTATAAATTAATTACCATTCTTAATTTATTTACAATATAAACTAAGTAAATAAAAATCATTTATCTTACATTTTAAAATCTTCCTTAATAACTTTAGTTAATATATAAAAACATTCTTAAGTATCTACTTAATTAATTTAAACTTATAATAAACTCTTAACTTAAATTCTTCAAACAATTAAATAAATTCATTACTACTTAAACTGGTTCAAGATCATTAACATAAACTTAATTTTATCAGGCTTATAAATTTTGAAAGAAAAACCCAGGAAAAAACCTCTCGAGTCTAACCCGAGTTATTTCCCCCATTTCCTCGAGTTTCCCTCTTCTTCTTCCTCATATATATAATTTCTTTAGTTTAAGTTTAAGTTTAAACTTCAATATTATGAAAGCACGCTCACGCACTCAGGTTCCAACCCGAAGCAAACTCTTCATCTACTCGAGTAGCTACTTGAGCCGTTCACCACCCAAACTCTTGATACCATATCGACGTCGTGCACACGCACAGCGCCTCACCGACACTCCGGCGAACCTCGCTTCCCCCGGCGAGTCACGAACCATCACTACAATCGAAAGCAAAGATTGATTCGATGCTAACAAACCCACAGCGAAATCGAGCTTCCAGTTCGAAAACTCGAGCTCCCATCCTCGTCAAACCACCTCGCCTAAGCAAATTCCAACCATCAGAAAAGCTACGACTCCGGCCTCACCTCGTCGATCCCCTATACTACACATCCCTTGAATTTCGAGTAGCTCGATCAATCATTGGTGGCGAAATCATCTTGTTTCCGACCACCTCCAAACTCGAGTGTTAAACCCTAAATCGGTCCATACTCGATGCCACAATGAAGTGGAACACTTACCACTATTTTCCCAACGTCGCCATCAGCCATACTAGCTTCGTGCAAAATCTCAACACACAGCATAACTCTGATCGCTAGAAATTGATCGAAACTCCTTTTTCAATCAACTTCAAATTGCTCTTCGTATACTCAACTAAAAATCACCATTTTCATTTTAAAAATCCTATTTTCAAATGTTGATTCAAGTTATGTAATTGAATTAGCAATTTATAACATTCGAATTCAACATATAATTACATGTTGCTCTGTAAAAAACAAGTTTTCCAGTTGTGATATTTCACCAATATGTTTAAAACAAATTTTTATATCTTTATTTATGTTTAAACAACTTGTTTTGTTTTAAACTACAAGCCTAACAATGGTTGGATGAAGATGTATTTAATTTCCTAGTTTATTTTCACTCTGTAACCAGACACAAAGAAGAACATGCCATTCAAAACTACACAGTACAATCATACATACATATACAGAGCCACTTACTTACAAATATACATGCAAAGCACAATATTATTCATGAACCAGATGCACAGATTTATGTTTTAAAATGATATTTTTGCTCACTTAATTTGTTGAACAGAGAACCATTATCAGGAAGCTGCTAACTGCCTCTGGTCTGGGTTTATTTTGATCTTCTTACTTGCTTGGTTGAAATGTTGTTTAAGTTTGTAAAATTGTGATGCTTCCTTATTTCTGGTTTGCTTATTTTTTTGTGAACGAACTAGAACTAGAAGGATGTACATATATATAGAGAAAAGGTTTTATAGGGGTAGGTATTTGCTGGTACCATTTTTTTCTTGTGTTTGATCAGAGATTTTTTCTTTGACCAGGCAAGATTATTTTTTTGAAACTGAAATGATTTATAAACATTTCGAAATGACCCTGTTTTGTGCTAGAATTGATAGCATTAAAAGCAAGTATCTCCTTCCATGTTTACATACTTATCCATACTTATGCATATCTAACTTCACAGGCAAACACACATTCCTTTGCCTGGTTTTGTTTTATACCCTATGTGCATAATATATAGTTGTTATAGTTATTGTTATAGTTTTAACTTATGTTGCATAAACACAATAACCACTTATATACCTTTATTTCTATTCTTTTACACATATATTTTGAGTTTAAGTTATCAAACCTTAATCTATATTCTTATGTGTGTGTGTGTATATATATATATATATATTTATACTTATATTTAATATGAATAAGATAGATTTTATTTTAAATATTTTTGAGGGACTTTATTTTGAATTTTGAAATCATAGTTTCCTTCCAAAATACATACATATAAATAAATGGTAAATGTCCAAAAGTCTTATATTTTTTTCTTCAAATGATAAGTTTGTATTTTAATTAATCAGATTAAAGTAATATTACCAAAATCCCGGGTGGTCACAATTATAATAGCGAAATATTACTACATATTATATAGTTTAACGGGTCCTTAGGAGATGTGAATCCCGAACATCTCTTAAGTTACAACACTCACATTAGATATTGGATATGAGATGTCAAATCCCGTAAACATCTCTGACGCTGTTCCTCTCATATTTATTTCTGTTGATTTAACTCACATAAGATCTTTTAGTTCTGACTCGAGTGTTTTTTATTTTCAATTCACTCGGGTCAGTCTGAGCATTTCAGGATTAGAAGACCTTATTTCTAGAGGATGAAGACGAAGATTATCTTAGTACTATTATTTACTATTGTTCCGCTGCAACACATTGTTCCGCTGCATTGTCATTTATTATTTTTGGTATGTGTGACTCTGGTTCTGTGTTGTAAAGCATAATCAAATGTTTTTGTAAACAGCTTCATGAATTGTTATTTGATTATTATATTTTTTCATTCCGCTGTGAGATTCTTTTTTTTCTTTCTCTTCTTTTCTTATCCACCCCAATAACAATCCGTTCTTTTGTATGGTTTGAGTCTGACGTGTGTGGTTTATCGTCGATTTAAAACGTGCAAAAGGGAGGGAAGTTACAAATTCTATAGAATGATTTTTATACACACACTTTATTAGATGCTAATTGTATTTAAACATCATGTAAAATTTATTAATTAATATTTTACAAACATTAATTACTTTAATTAATTTACAGCAATCATAAACTAATTCAATCATGTGATTTTTCAAGAGTATTCATCATTATGGTTGTGCGACTCGAAGGAGTAAATTTAGTTACTGGTTAATATTGAATAATGAAAAATTAGCATTCACCCATCACCTTAGCAAATATTTCTTTTTAGTAAAATCCAGTTTTACTTATTATAAGTGGTACCTAGTAACAATTATTTATACCAGTTTTCTTCATTAACACTATATCACATTATGACTTACGGAATTTTCTTTGGGTCAAAATTCCCTCATCACCCACATTCACATTAAAAGTCCAAACACTAACCTTGATTTGATAATAACAATTATATTAATTGTATTCCTCTGTCTAGTGGCTTTAACTTTGAGTTGACTATAATTGACCATGACACTAACCTCATATAACCAAGGACACATATTCTCTATTGAATAACGTTTTCTTCTAGTGCTTCAACTTAGCCCTAATTATAGTCCTTCAACGAATGTTATGTCATGATTTGAGTATAATTAAAGTGGGGTGTCCACATTGAATTTCCACTGTATTTTTAAGTAGAGAGAATTGTGTAACAGCGTTACTTTGAGATTCTTCATTTGACATTAATATATTAACCACCAAGAACTCTCAAGTGAGTCACTCCGTGGTTATCCAATAATTATCTGTGTGTAATCCTTTGGTATCCCAATATACCATGAGTAATACATTGTCCAATATTTAAATCCATGCACTATAATCTCAATGGATGTATCGATATCCCTTCTCGAAACATCTTGACAAGGAATATTTCAAATAATATGTTATTTTAAATGCGACACTGTAACAACCCGTATATTTTTACCATTTAAATTGATGGCATTCCATACTTTTCAACTTAAATAATACAAAACACGAATCATTAGTGGAGTGTGTGTGTGTGTGTGTGTGTGTATGAGAATCATTACAGAATCACAGAAATATAACATCATAGAATAGTGCAGCGGAAATACAACATAGTCATAAGAGTAGTTCATGAAGCTACCCATAAATACAATAATGTCTCAGATAAAATAAAATAGAAAAACATAGATGTCCAATAGTCCAAATAGAAAGAGCAATACTGATAAGATAAGATAATGATAGTCTTCGGTCCTCAGCTCCAAGTAGAACAGCAATAGGAATCCTCAGTCTAATCCGAGCATAAGCATAAACAAACACTCGAATCAGGACATATATTCTTATACAGATAATATGATTCAAATTCAAATAACAATAACTCAAAGATGAATGGAATAACATCTTTCAGGATCCGTTAAACTATTTATACATAATAGTGTACGATACATAGATAATGTCTAACAGTAAAGCAAAATATCAAAATAGTGTTAAGGCGTTACCATTGTCCTCCTTAACACATTTTATATAGCATTATAGACTATACAGCACTGTAAACTCCACCGTAAACTAGTGGGATATCAGGGAGTACTCCATAGGTATAATACAAAAAAAATCGTAGTGGTCGCGTATATGGGAATATAAGTATGACAAGGCACATAAGGCAATACCCAAGGTAGTGAAACTACCGTTTGCCTGATCCGGACTGGTGAGAACGCATCGCCGCACGATCGCAACACCGCGAAACAACACTCCAAATTCAAGGGTGCGCACCAATCAATCACAAAGTAAATGAGTAGTTTACGAAGAAGTGTGTTCGCTCGAGGTAGCTAAGCCCATTTGGCCTGGCACAGCTCCTGTTTTAGTCATTTCCAATTTGAAACAAGTGTCAAGGCTATCCATTATCGTTCTCTTTCTTCAGTCATCGCGTGCGTCATTCCAACCACTTCATTCTGGATCACACTACGCGTATAGTTATTAAAGTGGTTTTCGGTTTAGACAGTGAGTATGCCCCTAACCGATTCCGGTTCCTTTAATAACCTTCGTAATTATTTTACCGATTGGTCGTTTAATATATTTCAAAACCAAATAAATTCAATTACAATTAGAATTTGAAATTCAAGATTCATTTGTCTTTCCAAAGCAATTTCTAAAATTTACGTTTCATAACTTTCAATTTCATTTCAAAATTCTGTAATTCAATTTTCAAAAGTTAAACTTAAACAGTTTCAAATATTCCCTTAAATTGTATATAAGTTTCATTCCATAATCATTTAAACTAAATTAAACGTTTGAATCGATTTAAACTCATTTATCGATTTCATTCCTTATTCATTAGATTAATTATCATTTAAACAATTTCTGTTAAATTTCCAATTCATTAAATTTACTTCTTAAGTTCAACTTCATTATAAAAGCTTACAAATTTAATTTAAATTAAATTTATCAAATCCAATTCTTTTGAATTTCAGGTCTTTCATTTGTTTCGATAAATGCATTTTTATTTCTTGTAAAAGAAATTCAAATTCATTTACTTATTACCTTAGTTACATTTCAAACTCAGTTAATAAAGGGATTCAGTTTCATTATTCAAGAAATTCAATTTCACTTAATAAGAAAATTCAATTCAATTTAATTTTTAAATGATTCAATCTCATTACTATCAAATAATTTCAAATCTTAATTATCACTAATTCCAAACTTAATTATTAATAATTTTAAAACTTAATTATTAATAATTTCAAACTTAATTATTAATGATTTCAAATGATTAATAATAATTCCAAATTAATTATTACTAATTTCAAAACTTAATTATTAATAATTTCAAATAATTAATAATAATTCCAAATTAATTATTACTAACTTCAAAACTTAATTATTAATAATTTCAAAACTTAATTATCAAATAATTCTAAATTTAATTATTAAATAATTAAAATTTTAAACAATGTTATTTAGTCAATTACGACGTTAATATTCGTTTCAAATTCAAATATTCACATTTACATTCATTCGAATTTAAATTCCAATTTTATTCAAAACCTTGTTATTAGTCAAATAAAACTTTATTTTATTTCCAATCAAAAAATTGACCAATCAAGTTCAATTTAATTTTCTATCCTAAGTCAAAGTTATTTGGATAACTATCATTTCAATCCGATTCCATTTCAACTCAAAAATCAAAGCATACAAAGGGAACTTGCAGTGTGATAACTGGGATGGTGTCAAAGTAAATAAACAAGCAATAGCATCCATGCATAACAATTCAACAATTTATTTAAATAATCCCGAAATAATCATATAAATTTACATTTGTTATTTATGCAAATTAATATAATTATTTCTAGAATCTACACTATCATTTCATGTAGATTAAAGATTATTACGTTACGGTTTTTCACTGATCGTTCAATTTCAATTTCAAGTTATACTACAACAATTAATCCAATATACGTTCAAAGGTTCAAAGTGTAATTTATCAAATCTATGTGTCAATTGATTTACAATTAAAAGGGGCATATTTAACTTATCAATATTCATCATAGGAAGGGGTCAAATTTAGCAAATCAAAATTCAACATATATAATCCATTTTAAATTGTTAACTATCCTATAACAATTTCAACTTGCATATTATTTATCACTTAACAATAATAATTAACATCCAATTCAACATCACATAGCAATCATTCATCAATTCAAACTTGCATAATAATATAGTTGTGAAAATTTATTCACCTTTCGTGGATAAAGAAATGGACACAAGGCAAGAAGAAGCACGAATGAAGAACAAATGAAGTCGGTACAACGCGGACAAACAGAACACTGCAATTATCGCCCAAAGAGAGACGATATTAATTTAAGTGAACGTTCATATATAATTATAAAATTATATAACTGCGCTTACCGATAACGAAGGTAAGAACGAAGGCTGAGAGATTGATGCTGCTGTGAAAGAAACTCAGTCGGTTGCTGCAACAGCAGCAGGAAAACGAAAATTGGTTACAACTCTAACACATACATCAACTAATATACACCCCGTATATAAATATGTGTCTGCAAAAGCCTGCAACTCTTCACTGTTTGCAACAGTAAACGCATTCTTTTTTTTTTTTTAAACAAGGCCGAGACTAAAAATGCAGCAGTTTTAACCCACCCTATGCACTCATGAAATAAACATGCAGGAACACATATGTTCCTATTTTAATCTAAGGCCATAAACCTTTCCACTCAGCTAATCAATCCACCTCCACCCTCCCCTACTTGCTGCCAACCTCCAACTCATGCACTCTTTTCCTTTGCCCACTTTCTTCTTTTTTTTTATTAACAACCCAAGACCTCTTCACAAATGCTTGCACGCACACCCATATGCACACTCGAACTCAACGCACACAACATATGGCACAGGCTAGGCGAGGGTCGTGGCTCGCATGGAGGAGGAGGCGGTGTGAGGTGGAGGCTTCGAGTGGTGGTCGTGTGCATGCGCGCGGCTGGGGGAAGTGAAGGAGCTGGGTGGAGTTGGACTGAGAGGAGGGTCAGCCTAATGGTAGGGGAGAGGGACGGGAAGTAGGTGGAGTACATGCCGAGGTGGAGTGACGTTTTTGGTGAAAATAGAGGGGAGGGAAGTGCGTACGAGGTGGAGTTGTCTCGGCCACTTTTTTTTATTTGCAGTAGAAAAATAAAAAAGAAGGGAAGAATAAAGGAAAGGAGAGGAGGAAGAAGGATTACCTGAAGCTTGCAGTTTTGTGTGAACAGTGAAATGAAACGAAAATGAAATGTCTGCTTTTACTTTATCTTAGTACCGTAATTAGTTTTCTTGAGTTCCAAACGTTACGTTTTCATTTCCTTTTTTTTTCCACCTAATTCCCAAACGTTCACACATAATCCCAAGCAACTCCTAGCTTTCAACTACCCTCTTCAATGCCTCAGCTGAGATAAATTTGTTTTCTATTTTAAGTGAATCCGGGTTAAGAAATTTGGGTTGCAGTTGTTTAACCGGTCTGTCCGGAACGTTTAAATCAACGCGACGATTTCCGTCGGACTCCGATTAGCACGAATAAATATACCGTTTTGATCAATGCGACGATGCGCTTCCAACGGTACACAGATTATTGCAATACGATGGTTTTATAAAAATTCGAATTTACGCCGCTTAAATTGTTCGTTTTGCAAAACAGTTTAAACGGAACATGCGATGACAGTTTTTGACGAAACGAATTACATTATCTTGATCAGAATAATTTTTACAACATAACTGTGTAAAAATATTTGGATTTGAAAGATAAATTTTACGCATCTTTATATGAACTGATATACAGTAAAATGCGAACGAAATTTACTGTAATATTTTGTGACGAAACTTTTTCTATGTTCATATCTAACTGGACGTACCTCATAAATAAAGTTTGGACTTAGATTGAGATTGTTTATAAATTTCAAAATTTTATATTAAAACGATGGATTTTAAAATTTTAAATTGGGTCGGAAATTCAGGGTCGTTACAGACACATTTCTCATGATTACAACACATCGTAATTACAATCGCATAACATATTATTTAATGATTTCTGTTTAACGTACATTAAAATGATTAATTTATCAATTATATCACTATATAACAAGTGTATAATAGAAAGAAAAACACCTATTATTTTGAATAAGATCAGTTATCGAGTTCAACATATGTAACGAAATACATACTTTACCCTAGGGCACACCCCTAACTCTATCATTAAATTCGTTGAATGATAAATTTGTTATGTTAATTTCAACAATTGGAATTTATGATGTCTTTTTATCAAATTAGCTTACCATATTCCAACTGCATTAGTCTTTTTCTTAGAGATATTTCAACGGCCGTTAGATCAAATCCCTTCTAATATAACAGTCAAAATCATATCTTGATAATTCACTTGGAAACCATCGGGATTTGTGCATCATGCAATGTAGTAGAGTCAATGTAACGACTCATGAATCTATCACTTTCAAAAATAATATTTAATTTAGAAATGTACAAATATAAGGTTTTATAACAAAAATTATGTTATTTTGATCAAAGATTAATAATTATAATCTTATTTTAAATAAATAATTACAAAAATATACTCTATGGAAAAATATCAATAAAATGACCAAAAATCATTCTATCGATAAACACCTTTTTAACTATCAAAAATCACGCACGATTCTGGATACATACACTATATATAAGTAAGAATATGTAATAAAATTATTAATTTTATTTTTGAAAATAAAATGTTTTTATGACATCATCAATATGTCACCATTTTCAAATAATCAAGTTTTGAATTTAAATCGAGTTTAAATAGTTCAATAATTATTTTAAATATTAAATAAGCTCTTTTAATTTTTATATAATAATAGAATTATTGTCATTAAACTTTGATTACAAATATATGTATTAACTAAGATGTAAAAATATAACCGAAGAGCGGATTTCGGATTCATTACGGTTTGATGTAAAAAAATTATATAAAGATATAAGTTATATGTGATGCACATAAACATGTACACATATATACTTCCAAGTATACATACATATACAAATGTATTTACATTTACATTTACATTTATTAATTACTAGTGGTAAATGAAATAAATAACCTAAAATCTAGTTATAAATATCTAGATATTTTCACACCAAAATAAATCAAAACTCACCAGCATGCACAACACATCGGTAGCACATGTGGTTTGCACATTGAGAGGGGTGTTTGGCTGTGCAAGCGATAGAGGAGATGGGCACATGCATGAGGTAATGGTGATATTTTGGAAAATAAATATCATGATATTTTAGTTCACATTTTTTCCTATAAAAAGCAAGCCATCTCCACTCTTTCTCTCCACTAATTCACTGCTTCTTTTATTCTTCTTCTTCACCTTAGGACCTCTGTTCAATGGCCTCCTTCTCTTCATAAAATATTTCACAAAAGTAACAAAGCTCTACTGAGGAATATACCTCCATATAGAAAGGTGTATACTACCTTAGGTTCGAGATTGAATTTGTAACCTCTTCTCCTTTTCTCTACTAAGGCAGAGCCTACCTAGGCATTCCTCCACCTTTACAAGCCCAATGCCAAACCCCGCTGGGAGAAAGATTCGTATACTCCGTTTTCGGAATAGTGGAGCTATAATCGATTGAAAATGAGATCAAATGATATCATATAAGATACAAAATCCATGATGATATATTTCTATGCTTGTTAATGATGGTTGTTTACCATGGTTGGATGTGATATCATGTTTGTTTGGTTGTAGAAATAATTCACGTTAAATACACGTCGAATTTTCCCAAAGGAAATCATTTTCCTATATGAATTATAAAAGTGTTAAGGAATGATTAGACCTCTTTATAATGATTTAAAATGGTTTATATATGTTTTATAAATATTAAAATTCTATTCGGAGAAGTTTTGACAAGATATGAAATTAGAATCAAAAATAGGCATGTTGCATAATGGTAGTTCACGATTTCGTGTCGATAAAAGTTAAACCAATGCGTTGAGTGTAATATAGCTCGGAGTGATTCGAGATAAGAATTTTCCAAACTTTTATAACTATGGTTTTCAAATAAAGAAGACAAATCAAGATCTAATTAAGTAAAATAAAATTATGTGTCCAAACCAAGTTTTCAAAAACGTCGCGCTTTGGCAGTTCGAAACCAAAACGGCAAAATCTTTAAAATTGATATTTTTAAATATTTAAAAATATGAAATAAATTCCATAAATATATTAAAATGTTTAAAAAGGGTTTGAGTTATAAAAACTGATATATGTGGAATGAAGTTAATGTTTGGATTAAAGAAGCTTTTAAAAACACTATTTGTAGCACTTTTTAATAACTTTTGAAATTAAGATTTAAACTTGAGATATTTTACCCAATTCTTTTTGCAAATGTTTTTCAAATAATAAATAAAGAATTTTAAAGAGTTTAAACTTAATCAAATGACTTGACCTCCTTATGAGTGATAGAGAGATAGTCTCTAAACCCAAGCTTGGTTAACTTGCGTATGGGTTCTGCTCTAGCTATCCGGACTGGTTTGATAGAGGGTATAGTAATTTGATTTACTCGGACCACATTCTCCTTAGATAAAAGAGATTTAAAGATTTAAAAAAGTTAAACAAGAGTTTAAATAATAAAGTTTTAGTGATATTATGAAACATATTGGTTAAACTCTATATCAAATTCCAAGAAGGAACCTTGTACTATTCGTTTGAATTTAAAAAGTGATTTCACCGTTATTCAACAGATAGTATAGGTTGAATATGGAAATTAGTATTGAGTATAATTAATATAATTTCTATGGATCCTATTTACTCAATACTAACTGGTTTAGTAGATAACATGGTTTTAACCCATTTAAAAGATATGTTTTGAAAAGATGTAACCTCTATTAAAGCTGTATTGAATTATGGAAACATTTTCCTATGTAATTAATGAGAAATGGTTTGGTCGTTCCAAAGTTGAAAAAAAGATTTTAATTAACCAAAGGATTTGGTAAAAGGGTTTTAATTATCCCGTATATATTGAAACAGAGTATGATTTAAAGATGTTTGTCTCCAAAGAGGTATTTTAATTGGATAAGAGGTAGTGATTAATTGAATAATAATCACCTATATACATGACATCTTTTATCGATAATTGGTTTCAAGGATCTAGGGTCAAATTTGGGTAATTCCTATCCGAAAACCACTTCGAACCAATATACGTTCGAAAGTGAAAATGTTGAAGATTATGATTTTCGAAGGCAGAGATCTTCATGATGAAGGGCTGCTTGCCACTAGCCCCCACGATTCCATATTATGCATGTATGGTGGCAGTAGTGCTTCATTCTAAAGATCTTCGATGCAAGGATTGCTCAATACTAATGCTAGGGTTGATTCTCGACTAGATGTATTAGGAGAGTTCCTTTAGTTTGTCCTATTCCTAGACAACTTATATGGACGAGTGTCCGAAATTGCATTTCTAAGACCACATACATTGATTTTTACAAACATACATATGTTTGGTGGTATAGGAGGTAACCCCTCTTACACTTAACACCCTTCTTTGAGACCTATAAATTCAAAGGTTGTACTTTTGTGGAAATCAATGGCGTGTTGTTAGAGATGGAAATGTGGCATTCAAAGTAGGATTTTTCATGTTAAAGGTAAAATGTTACTTTATTCCTCACATATCAGGAATGGCAAAAATAGGGTAGATGCAGTAGGGCAAAGCGGGTTACTCCTATTTGGATATATTCATCACCTTTCTAGCTTACTCTCCATATTTTGGGTATGTTGTGTATGCTTTGGGATCCCGATAAATTTCGGTAACAACCGGGGTGATGTTGTATTCATTATTGTAAATGGTAAAGGTTGGTCGATTCTGTGTTTGTAGAGGGCAATGGGGTTATGCCTCAGTGCATTCTTCTAAAGATGTACTTTCGAAAGGTAGTCTCTTACCTTGTCATTGTATGGAATCCATTCTCTAATATGAGCCTTTACGATTTTAGTTGTAAACCTATTATGTTGGAATTTAATAAATGTAACAATTTTGGCCATGAATTATACATTATTTGAAAGGGTTTTCAAAGAATGTCATCAAAATTAATATCCCTGATTTTACGTACCAAATATTTTGGTCATCATAAGGTAAAAGCCCATCCATGTTTATATGTGGCATAGTATTATGAGCTATCCTTTGTTTTCAAAAGTATCCACTCTTTTGAATTTTATCACACCAATTCCACTGCTTAGCCGGAGTTTATTTTCTATTCCCCCTAAACTTTGATTGCCTTATTTTTTCGAGTGACCAAGTAGTTAGGTAGCTTGGTGCATTTTGGAAGGATCGTGGAGCATGAAGCATGAGGTTCCTATATAAATAGTCGTCTATTTTTATTTTCGTTGACCAGCAAATGCAGGAATAGGTAGTTATAACTGTCTCTAGCTGGGTTAGTACTTGATGTGACTTTTAAATCTCAATTTGAGAGTCATTTTATGTCCTATCTCTATGTATAATTACAAGTTCTTAAATGGGATGTGAGAATCTGTTCCGTTCTTTCTTCTATATTTATTTCTTTTTACCCCTGAATATCTGCCTCTCTGGCACTTGAATTTGCGTCACGTGAATACCAAGGACGTATTAATGTAGATCTTCGAGGGACGAAAAAGTGGGTCATCACAGTCAATACTCTCACTAGCTTATTGAGAACCAAGGAAATTCTTTCTCGACATTGAAATGAAAATCATAGTTTCTTTTTAATACATAATAGTTCTTATTGAATATTCTAATTAATTATATCCATTAAGGCGTGGTCACTTTCATTTCATCGTTTTTAATTGGTTTTTCTAGATCGTATCCAAATTTATTTTGCTACCAATAATTTCTAAATGAAGTTATTTCATTCTGACGTTGGATTTTCTTGAAACAACAATTGTCTCTTGGTGCAATGGAATAGATATTCATGAACATTTTATGAATTTCCTACATAAAACTTATTTAATTATTAAGTTTATGAAATTTATTTTCATAATTTTTTTGTCGATTAATACTGATCAATTCCAAACTTATTTAAGGTCATCCACAGAAGATTCCTCATGAGAAGTATTACATATTTTCTCCCGACTCGCACAACCTATCAACCCCTTGACATGTGATATGTCATGGTTATTTCATGAACTCTTATCTTATATGATTTTGTAAACTTTGTTTTAGATGAAACTGATTTTAACCTTAAGTACTTACTCTAAAGTGGCTTTATAGAAAGAAGTTAAACTCAACTTCACTCATCATCAATCATACTTTAACTTACAAAGTCGGATTATACCTTGTTGATACATCATTATATATCATAGAGAGGAGTGACTTTTAGGATTAAATCTTATTCATATTTCAGAACATTTGGAACTGTTTACTAATTTGATCAAATCATACTTTTTTCCATTGCATTTTATGTTTTCTACTTCTAATTTAAATTCAATGGACTTCTCATAAATATACTACTTAAGTATCAAATACATGTGCTTTAGTTCTAACGGTTCTCTGTAAGACTAAGAAAAACCGAATAATCCTCTTAATCATCAGAAACTTCCTAATGTTTATCTAGAATGAGCGAAATGCCGTAGAGTTTATGCAACAACCCCATTTTTCGACGCTCGAAAAATCGACATCAATGCGTCCACAGTATTAGATGCCAAACAATCGAATGCCGGAACACCATTCCGTAAGGGAAATAAGAAGGAGGTAGAAGAAGAGAAAACAACAAAACAACATCATAATCTCATCATCGCAGCGGAACAATGTATAATAGATAAATGACTCATATTTATACAAAAATAACGATATCTATTTTATACAGATAAATGACTGATCTTTATAAAAAAATAACGATATCTATTTTATACATTACATCATCAGAGTACAACATAAACCATAGCAAAATACTAGACATTTATATCAACTTATCCTCACAAAAGCTGACTATACAGCTTATACTGCATAGCGGAATATACATCAAATATGTGTGATATGTCTCATCATCCAGCTCGTCTCCTGATCTCCATAACATCATATCCTTTAATCTATAACACTAGGTCTAACCTGAGCATTATAATAAAACAATACGCGAGTCATTCTAGAAAAACAGCGTGAGAAAACACACTCAATTGGATTACTAATGTTTCCAAAATCCTTTAAAATCAAAGGCATCTCGTTAGACCACGGCACAAATAAACATGCTGGGTTTTAACCTTACGATAACCAAAACATTTTTATCAAATTCGTCTGATATTATTATAGTGTCTATATACAAATACTTATTCAATAGCTGCAATTGTTACATTCATTAAATTCCAGCATAATAGTTATACAAACAAGTCCGAAGGCACTTATTGGAGATTGGGTTTCCATCAATAGTAGGGCTACTAGGTTACCCCCCTTCACAGTACGTGGTCTAGGTCACTGTACCGAGGATCCTCCCTGATCCTCTGTAGAATAAGACTGGAGCTACCCTTAACTGAATAGTTTGAATAAGAACACCCCGCGGTTAGGATCAGCAATCGCCCACACAGCCGAATAAAAAGGGACATCTAGAGAAGGATGGCCTTACCCTAATTGGTTGCTAGCCACTTAGCCTTGATGCACCTCCCCTATTTTAGCCATTCCCAGTTGATGAGGCTTGAGGCTATGTGTTACCTTCTTAACACACATACACTTAGAATGCTCATCGCCCCCATGACAATGTTCTGATAGCATTCATCCACACAATTCCACTCCCAGTCTGAACGAAACCGAAGGCACTACTCCTACTACATCCATTTTGGAATCACCCTCAGGATTAGTAACGATTAGCCCTTGCATTTCACTGATCCATCTTTGACTCTAAACACTTGTCTTTCTCAAGAAAACGTTCAAACCGGATCGAAGTGGTTTTCGAGAAATTAATCTCGATCCCGGTTTCTTCAAAACGATCAACTCATAGGCCAATATTGATAGTCGGTTATTTAACTATCAAATAACATCCATAAACAAACATCAGGCCTTAGTAATTTCCCAAATTATTTATATTCAAAATATATTTGCCAGATATTTTTTTACACTTCAACTCTTTGAAAATAGTTTTCAAATCACTTTTTCTCTCGCGAAATAAATTTCCACCCAATTATTTTATTTCCACTGAAAATCACCAAGTCTTAATACTTTAGGTTTTCAAATAATTTAAATCATTTTATCCGAAAATATATACTATAAAACACTTAAAATAATAACTACTTAAAACATTTTATTTAAAATACTAGTTATGAAATTTATAATAATTTCTTATGTAAAACTTAAGCCTAAACTAATTTTAAAATAATAGTTATTCTATAAGGTATAAATACTAAATAATTATCTTTAAATCATAATACTATTTTAACCTTTAAAAAAATTACCACTATAACTAAATTAGTAAATATTTACTTTAAAATCTTAAAACAATTTAAATAATAAATTTCTCTAGAACATTATTTAAAACAACTTTAAACTTTTAACTTATACTTAAAATCTGCTTTGAAAACATACTTGGATTTTCAAGAAATTTCATTTTCCATTTCAATATAACCGTCTAAATCCTTGTTGATTTTATCCCAATTTAATCTACGTCTCAAACTCGTAAATTTTTTTCCCACACCTTTAAAAAAATAAAACCACTATTTATTTTTAAAACAAATTACCCATTCCTTTAAATTCCCACCACGAATTTATACTCCCAAACATTCACTGATATCCTATTTTATTTTATAAAACCAGTTTATAAATTCCATAGTCTTATCCTCCTTTTAAAACACAGTTTCAAACACTAAATCATTTCCAAATCAATTCCTAAAATTTACTCCATTTAAAAATAAATTTCTTCATGTGATAACCCAAATTTTGGAGTATCTGTTAATTGATAATTAAGTGGATTAATTAATAGAAATATTGACTTTATTTTACCAATTCTTAAGGATGAACAAATAAATCTAAAAATTTATATTTCTCTTTAGGAAAAATTATTTGATAATCTCCTAATAGGATTATTTAAAATGGGCAAAACTTATTATTTTCAACATAAATTTAATAATATGTTTGTTTAAATTAATATATAAATTTGAGTTGATTTTAAATTGAAGCTGTAAATTGAATTTGGATTTGAGTTTGAAATTAAAAAGAAATACATACATACACACACACATATATATATATATATATATCTTGAAATTATTTTGAATATAAAAGAGTTTTTATAAATTTAGAAAGTATTTATTTAGTGGTAAATAAATACAGAAGCTTTTGAATTAACATTTAAAAATGGATTAAATAATTTTATTTAGAATATAATTGGTTTTATTTTCTTTAAAAAATTTAAATATATGTATTTGGATAAGAATTTATATTTGTAAATATAAAAAGCTTTATTATTAACATTTTAAATAAGTATTAACTACTTAAAGAACAAGTGTAATTCAATTAAGACACATTTTAACAAGTGTTAATTTATAAGCAAATGCATAGGACAAATGTTAAGATATTTTAACAAGTGTCATTGCTAATTTTGTTTTTCTTTTAGTTTTTTAAATTTATCATTTTAGCCATTATAAATACATATGTTTTCATCATCTTCATTTCTTTTCTATTTTTCTATTCAAAAACTAAGAAAAATCTTCAGCCTGCAATTATCAAATCAAATCTGCAACCCATCCTTCCACAAACCAGAAATCCCCACACAAACTCAAGTTTAAACTATTGTAACAAATTCTCAAAGTAAATTCAGTTTTCAATCAAAAGCAGCAATTTAAAGTATTCCAATTTTAAAGAAATCAAGCAGTTTCAAATTTTCAACCTTCTCAAGCAATTCAAGTTTCCAGTAAACAAGATCAAGCATTACAGCTTTAAACTTTCAACTTTCAAAGTTTTTCCAGTTTTAAAGTTTCAAGAAAAACAAAGCTTTCAGGAATCAAACAACAGTAGTATTCAAACTTCCAAAAGCTTCAGTTTTCAATTCAGTTTCAAGCTCTCTGCATTTTCTAAGGTGAGTAAACCTTTCTTTTAACAATTTAAATCTGATGATAAATGAATATATATACCTTGATGCATGCAGCAGTGATATAGTGTATATATATATAGTTTACATAAATATTTGGGTGAGAACGAATGATATATGTAGATGAAATGTCTGTATATATATATATATATATATAATCATTCAGGTAGACTCTATTCTTAGTTTGCAGGCTAAAATTCAGTTCTAAAAATCAATCCTTTTATCGCAATGAATTTCAGATCATGAACACTAAAGAAAACTGATTATATTAACCCAATTTTGTTTTTAAAAATGTTTATAGGTATAAGTTAAAGGTAATTAACTAGTAAATAGAAAGTTACAGTGAGAACTTATTTCAAGTTAAAATTTGATTTTTAAATTTACTAGTTTTGATTGTAAATATGGATTCGTAATTAGAAATCATGAATTTTAGTATATAAATCAAGAATTTCAGGTTTGTAAATTGCGATATGTTGCATGTCGGCCGGAATTTGGCTCCGAGCAATTTCCTATTGATCAAAATTTTTTTGGAACACGTGTTCATGGCTGAAGCTAGCCTAATGATAGGCGATTTCAGTAAAATTATCATTAGAATGTTTTAAGCCACCATAGTGGCGGATTGAAGGAGCTGGAGGGTTTAACAACCCATTTGGGGTAATGTTGAAGTCGTAGGGTTTTTCGTTGTCAAGAAAGCATCGGACACAACCGCAAGGAGGGGATTTGGTGATGGAGGTCGAGGCGGTCATCTGGTGGGGTCGACGAGGTTGACCCGGGTTAGGATTGACGGTGGTGGTCATTTTTCCGTTGATGATGGCTGTCTGATTTTCGAACTATAGGTTTGATTTTGATTCGCTGGAAAATCAACGAATCTGCGTGATCATATGCGACGATGGGTTGAAAGTCGACTTAACGAGGGTTTCGATGTTGTTAGCACCAAAATTGGTCACTAACACCCTTAAAAAGATTGTGTAGAGAGATTAATGAAGAAAGTAAATTAAAACAGAGAATAGAGTGTAAATTTAAATGCAGAGAACAAGAACACCAAATTTATAATGGTTCGGCGTAACTGCCTACATCCACTTTGAGGTTGATTTCCATTGATTTCCTTGATGGGTGATTACAGATACAATCCGTTTTTAGTTACTAGAATACAATTGCAAAGTAAAAGAAATAAGTCTGGAATAAGCCTTGAAAATGGAAGAGTCTCCCTAGCGTTCTCTAAAATCTCTCCCCTTCTCTGTGCCCCTACCCCTCTATTTATAGACAAAGGTGGGTTGGACTTTTCTGGTGGATCTTGTGGCTGAATAACTCGGTCCAAATAGGGCAAGCCCTGTATGCCGAACCGAGCAGGCTGAACGGTCGAGTGCCGACCCAGCCTCTTTATGCGGAACGATACGTTTGTTGTGGGGAGGAGTAGGCCGAGCAATGATCGGACCGGGCTTTCTAGGGAGAATGCCGAACCATCCTTGATTGCCGAACGTCTCAGGAGGCCGAATGAGAAGCCGAGTCTTCATGGGTACCAGATGCTCCTTGAAGCCGAACGGTCTGGGTGCCGAACGAGGCGCTTGATGTTTGAACACAATCTTGACCGAACGAGCCTTTGGCCGAGCGATGCTTCTTGCAAAACGAGGCCCTTGGCCGAACGAGGCTTTCGGCCGAACGCTTCTGTATGACGTTTGCAAAGAGATGCTGGACGAACCAGTTGGGCCGAGCAGTGGGTATGCCGAGTACCGAGTTGAACCAGGCCGGAATGCCGAGCGATGTCTTTGGCCGAACGATATTCAATACCGAATGTTCCTCGATGCCAAATGCTCCTAGATGCCGAGCGCTATCCCCTGCCGAACGATGTGATTCCGAACACCCTGAATACCGGATAGGGCATTCATGCCGAACGTTGTCCTTGGACGAACGTAACCTGGGTCATTCTACCATGCCGACTGTTATGGTGCCGAGCCACTTAAAGGCCAAGCGAGGTTTCTGGCCGGATGGTCGCTTTGGCCGAATGATATCTTAGGCCGAACGATCTTAGGCCGAGCGTTCTTCTTCGGCCGGAAGGTATTCAATACCGGATGCTTCTTCATGCCGAACGACCCATCTTGGACTGAACGATAGGGGAGGCCGAGTACTAAGTTGCCCGGCTTATTCCTTGGGAAACACTTGCCCCCTAAAGTGTTTCGCGTTTACCGGACGCGATGTGCTTTGAACCATGGGTTGGTGTAATGCCGAGGCCGAACGATGCTCAAATGCCGAACAAGATAACCAATGCCGAACATGTTTCGTGCTTTGACCGGTTCTACCGGTCAGAGTCATTTCGACTTCCTCTTTTCTCCTATAAAACCCGGTACTCTACTTCTTTTTCTCTTTTTCACTTCTTACCCGTGATTTCCCAAGATCACGCAACTTATTTCCTTTAAGTTTCAATCATCCCTTCCGTTCGTCGAATCCAGCACGTCCTTCCTACAATCCCTTCCCAAGCTCCTATCATTCCTCTTGGTAAGAATTTTTGCATATGTTCATTTAAAATCACAAACTGTAGTTAGACAGATGATAAGATGTAGGAGGTACGAGGATGAGGGAGGCGAGATGGGTCTTGATCGTGCCCCGAGGCTGGGACTTGATTTGACCTTAGGTGATTCCAAGGCGGGTGGAACAGAGAGGAGAAAAGTGGATGGTAGGAGCACTCAAAGGTGGGAGTTAGTTGGAGGTGCGTGGCATTGGAGGTGAGACCCAGTGGTATGGGTCGGCCTTGCAATGGTTCGGCATCATCTCCTCATGCCCAACGAGGTTGAAGAGGGAAAATCGAAGGGAAGAGGAAAAAGGTCAGGGCGACGAACGATCTCTCGGCCGAACAGCATTTTAGCCGAAAACTATTCAGGCCGAACAACAGTTCGGCCGACCGATGGTCTGGCCGGACAGGATACAAGCCGAACGATAGTTCTTCCGAACGAAAGTATGGCCGAACATAACTTAAGCCGAACGAGCACGAATGTTCAACCGCATCCTATCGGCCGAACATAACTTAAGCCGGATGAACACAAATGCCAAACCACATCCTATCGGCCGAACATAACTTAAGCTGAACAAACAATTGCCTTGCCCAATTTCTTAACAGAATAAGGACAGAAAACCCAGCATACTAGTATATCGAACTGATTTGGATTGATAACCTCCTAGTTCTAGCAAATATATACTTGAACTTTACTTGATGTAATCAGATAACTTCCTCTAATGTTCCCTGAACTTGAAACTATAATCGCCATTTGGCGGGCTTTTGGAGACGATCGGCGATGACGGTCTTCGAAGGCGATGATCTTTAAGCTTAGTTTTATATCAGTAACCTTGCGACTCTCGAATTTCCAATGCTTATACACGGTTGATTGCACTAGCTCACACACCACACGGGGGGAAATTAGTGTTGTTTAGTCTAACGGTGATCATTTTTTGAGTATAGTTCATACAAGTGCTCTGCAGGATTCGATTCCCGTCAAAAAATGTCTAAGAAATCCAGTTCCGCCACAATCTCGGACAGCCCCGGGCCATCTTCCAAACAAGGGGACGTAGATACTTCTAATCCGTCGACCTCCCTCGCTCATAACTTAGCTCCTGATGCCCTGGAGTCAAAGATTCTCTTGGATAATCCGATCGATTCACAGGCTTCGAAGATTAATGAAGCCGCGCTCCAGCGAATATGTTCGATCCACGGAATCCCTTTTGCCGACGTGTTGGTTCCGTCAGGCCATGATCGTCCACACCTTCCCCCAGTCGGATACACCGCCTGCAATAAGTTTATGTGCTGGGTGGGCAGCGTGCCTCCATTCAATTTATTTCTTCGGGACGTGTTGCAATACAAAGACGTCGCCCCGTCATAGCTGCACCCAAATGGTCATGCGTTTATTTATGGGACCTACCTCCTTTTTATGGCTGTCTTCTCCCGGCCTCCAACTCCCGGTGACATCAGATATATTTATATGATCAAGAAGCGGAGAGATAGCCCCTCCTTCGTGTTCCTCGAGCCGCACCACAAGTGCCAAATTCTAACCGGAGCGTGGAGCAAGTTTTCCCTATAAAAACAGGAATGATTCTACGTGCACTGCCCTCCTGGTTTCGCGAGGAGATGGGTTGAAGGAAGTAAGTCCTCTTTTTAGAGCGATGCTCATATTTCGGTTGAGGCGATGCTTTTTCTAACTCTTGTTTCATTTTTTCAGATATCAATCCACGTCCTGAGGGCCACGACTCTTCAGAGCCTATTGAGGCTATTAGAGCTCTTCCCACCGAGGAACGAGACATCCGAACCCTCATTTCAAATGAGTCACTGTCAAGGTTCGGGCTGTTAGCAGAAGGTCGTCGGGTGAGCCTTCCTAAGGGTGTCTCAATCCCCAAGCCCGCATCCGGTAAAGGGAAGAAGTTGGCTGGATCGTCATCACGCCACACCCCCGGTGCACAGGAGGAGGGGGAAATCAGAGAGGGTGAAGCACCCGAAACTCAAGGTGAGAATGCGGGTCCTACTCAGGATCCGCTGGTCGAAGTGCATGATATTGAAACGTCATCTTCCCCTTTGAAGGGGAAAAAGACGTTGACATATAAGATTAGAAAGGAGAAGGTTGGCGGAACTTCCAACGTTACGCCCATCCCGGCGGAGAAGGAGGCTTCTTCACAGCACGTTGAAAGTTCGCTAAAGGGCATTTCGAACCTCTCCATTCCAGAAGATATGCTCAACTATGATTTTGGCGATCCGAAGGCATTCAAGTTCCATTCGCCCATCAGAGGCGATGTGGGCATTCCAATCCACAGTCAGGGAGAGAAAACCCCTATTAGCAAGGCTACTGGTCCGTCAGGGGGAAACACTAGGACACACACGAACATTTGCACTTCAATTCGCACTTAAATTTTTGTTGTCACATCACTCCTTGTTAACTCATTGTTATTTGAATTTTGTGCAGGTGACATGGGGCGCTCACACGGATTCGATCGTCTCCGTGGTTCTTCTATTTTTCACCCGTCCGGACGGGACTCGGGTCCCGAGAGACGTCGAGATAGAGATGGTGATGGTGATATGGAACATAATTCTCGGGACTCATCATCTCGAAAGAAACCGTATTACCAGCCCAAGCATCATCGACACCCCTCTTCTCATTCGGGGCAAAGTAAGGATACGCCTGGTTACTAGGGGTCGCAGTCTGATATCCCCCGAGATCAACGCGCTGAATCTTCTTTCACTCGACAGTCCCGAGATTCTCATAGGAGGGGCGAACTTTCAAAGCCGTCTCCTCCTGCTCTTGCATCGGATCCAACAGTATCAGAGAGACTGAGCGAGCTCAAGGCTACATTTCCTAAGATCTGCTTCCATGGGTTGAAGTTCCTTCCGGCGATTCATCCTATACCTGGAGATGTTAAGAAGAACGCCATTGCCTATACCAACGACGTCCATGTTCAACATGACGCGTTCGTTCACCTAGCTGAGAAACTTTCCAAAGTCTCTGTGGAGCGCCAGCACGAAATAGACCGTTTGAAGCTTGTGGATACCCACGATAAAAACATCATTAAGGCCCTGGACGAAGAAATCGCCACTTATAAGTTTGAACTCGAGGTCGCCCATCGGAGGGCCAGGGATACTGCTGAGGCGTCACTCGCTTGGAATCAACTCATAAGAAAGAGCATGACGAGGCGGTTCAACGATGTGGGGTTTTGGCCTTAGAGAAGGACTCCATTCAGAAGGAGAGGGACGCGTTCAGCACTCGGGTCAAGGAATTTGAGGAGCTTCTCCGCAGAGAGAAAGAGGAGAAGATGGCTGCCCAAGAAGAGTCGCAGTGATACTGTGACGAGATTGTCGCCACCCGACTCTTAAAAGAACAGCTCGAGGGCGAGCTTTCCAGGGATGAGATGTTAAAGAGAGAGGCCCGCGAAGAGGGCAAGAACATGGCGTTGATGGACATCGACTCCCGTCTTGAGGCAGCCAGGGAAGAAGGTAGAGAAGAGATCAAAACCGCATTCGACCCACTCATTATCGAATTCAACGCCCGCGTGCTCATGCACCGTGACTTAACTTTTTTGGGCGATGGCTATCTTGAATCGTTGCTCGAGGCGTGGGAAACCTTAATTCAGATCAGGAAGGCTGAGCATGGTGTAGAGGAGGTTGACGAGGAGGGTTTGATAAAAGAAGTTCTGAAGGGACATGAGCCTTCGGACCTATCAGCGGCCAAGGCCCTTTACTACAAAGGCTCCTCCTCGAGGAAAGGGAAAGAAGTTGTCGCCGGTCCATCCGGGGCCGAGTCTCCTGTTCACGTGCCTTCCCAACCAGCCGGTCGGCCGATACTCGATCACTTTGAATAGGACATTGGCTATGATTCGGAAGCCCCCGGCCTAGGCGTTCATGTTTTGTCTCCTACCCGGAGGGCGAAACTCCTTTGACGGCAGAGAGTTTGCCAGGGCCTGGTAGATAACCTTTCACTTTGAGATTTTGAAAGTCGTCATTCTTTGTACTATTGCATTCTAATGCTCATCTTTTCTGATTTTGTGTAGGTCGTTCCGATCTCGATCCCACTCCGAGGAACGATGTTGCCAAGGAGGTGGGAAAGACTGGTGGGGCTGCTCATGCTGGTGAAGTTCCTGGGCCAAATGCTCAAGTGATCGGGGCGCTTGACGAAGGCTAGTCCGATTCCTCCCCTGGGATTTATGAAGTAGAAGTCACAGGCGCCTCTGAGCATACATCTAAATTGAGCATGAAGGAGCGGCTCGAGAAAGAGAAAAGAGATACAACCAACGTCAAGGTTGAGCCGCGTGAAGTGGACCCAGACGATCCCTTGAACAAGACATTGAAGGTCATCCTTCCTGGCAGGTCCAAGCCCTCGGATGTTCCCCCTACTTCTTCAGTTGTTACTCCTCCATCAAGGAAAGGTTCCAAGGGTAAATGCTCTGGGGAAGAGTCATCCGGGAAAAAGTTGAAGAAGCACAGGAAATGACTACTGCCCTCGTACAACGAGAGTCAATTTAAGTCGTGTAATAATCTTTTGTAATTTTTGTAGATAGACCGTTAACTCCGGATTTTGGAGTACTTGTAGTAGAAAACTTTTCCTGAATAGAGTTTAGTTTCCTTTTCTATCTTTTCGAAAGATTCTTATTATTCAGTTTTCTTTGTGATTGTGATTCGAGTCCATGCTGTTGTGCGTAACATAGACTTCTTGGTTTGTCTTCGCACGGTCCGTTGATTCTTTGAGAGTTATTCATTTTCCTCCCATGCTTCAAGCACTTAGAACATTTTTTAATCTGTACAATTGGAACTTAGAATATTTCAGTACGTATTTTGGGGACTTGGAGAATTTTTACCATTTATATTCGAGTTCACACTCCAGGGGCCTCGAGTACTCCAGTCCAAACTCCGGGGACCTTGAGATTTTGAGTTGTTTATACTCGAGTCCGCGCTCCGGGGACATAGATCACTCCAGTCCGCACTCCGAGGACTTGGAGATTCTGAGTCCTTTATACTCGAGTCCGCGCTCCGGGGACTTAGAGTACTCCGGTCCTCACTCCGGGGACATGGACATTTTTGTTCGTTTATACTCGAGTCCGCGCTACGGGGACTTAGAGTACTCCAGTCCGCACTCCGGGGACTTGGAGATTTTTAAGTCGTTTATACTCGAGTCCGCGCTCCAGGGACTTAGAGTACAACAGTCCGCACTCTGGGGACATGGAGATTTTGAGTCGTTTATACTCGAGTCCGCGCTCCGAGGACATAGAGTACTCCAGTCCGCACTCCGGGGACTTGGAGATTTTTATTCGTTTATGCTCGAGTCCGCGCTCCGGGGACTTAGAGTACCCCAGTCCGCACTTCGGGGAGTTGGAGATTTTTATTCGTTTATACTCGAGTCCGCGCTCCGGGTACTTAGAGTACTCCAGTCCGCACTCCGGGGACATGGAGATTTTGAGTCGTTTATACTCGAGTCCGCGCTCCGAGGACTTAGAGTACTCCAGTTCGCACTCCGCGGACATGGAGATTTTTGTTCGTTTATACTCGAGTCCGCTCTCCGGGGACTTCGAGTACTCCGGTCCGTACTCTGGGGACATGGAGATTTTTATTCGTTTATACTCGAGTCCGCGCTACGAGGACTTCGAGTACTCCAGTCCGCACTCCGGAGTCTTGGTGATTTTTATTCGTTTATACCTGAGTCCGCACTCCGGGGACTTAGAGTACTCCAGTCCGCACTCCGGGGACATGGAGATTTTGAGTCGTTTATACTCGAGTCCGCGCTCCGGGGACTTAGAGTACTCTAGTTCGCACTCCGGGGAAATGGAGATTTTTATTTGTTTATACTCGAGTCCGCGCTCCGGGGACTTAGAGTACTCCAGTCCGCACTCCGAGGACATGGAGATTTTAATTCATTTATACTCGAGTCCGCGCTATGGGGACTTCGAGTACTCCAGTCCGCACTCCGATGACTTGGAGATTTTTATTCATTTATACTCTAGTCCGTGCTCCAGGGACTTCGAGTACTCCGGTCCGCACTCCGGGGACTTGGAGATGTTTTAAGTGTCTGTGCGCGTTCGTACGTTAGCCGGGATAACATAATTTTATTTGCCCATCACAGGATCATTATTTGTAGAGACATTAGTAATTCATGGGAAAGATGGCTTCAAGCCTTTATTAATGAGGGCAAGCTAAATCGCTTTATTACATGCCAAGAATTAGAAATAAAAGCATACTAGAAATAAGTGCGCTAATTCATGAAAGAAACAGACTAAGTATAATAACGCTGCAAGTGCTCGCTGTTCCGTGCTTAGGGGAGTGTCGCACCATCGACGGTCGCTAGCTTGAAAGTTCCTTTTCCAAGCCTATGTTCGTTGACGTATGGACCTTCCCATGCGGGATTCATATGAGACAGGATCGGGAAAACACAATTCAGCACGAGGTCTCCCACACTAAACATTCTTGGTCGGACCTTCTCGTTATAATATTTAGTGACTCTGTGTCTATATAAGGCCCCTCTCAAATCGGCTTCTTCGCGTTTTTCATCAATAAAGTCCAATGATTCCAATAAGAGATCCCGGTTCGACGCAAGGTCGTAGTGAGTTACCCGGTGAGATGGAACTTCAAGTTCCACGGGTATGACAGCTTTCGTGCCATATGCTAATACGAATGGAGTGTGGCCAGTCGCGGTCTTATGTATAGTTCTATAGGCCCAAAGCGCCGTCGGGAGTTCATCTACCCACTTGCCTCTAGCCTTTTCCAAGCGCTTTTTCAATATGGACTTGATTATTTTATTTACGGCTTCTACCTGTCCATTCGCCTTCGGGTGAGCAACTGCTGCAAACTTTTTCTCAATGCCATATTTCTGACAAAATTCTTTGAACTCCTTACTTTCGAATTGAGTTCCATTGTCTGTTATGATGGTCCGGGGAAGGCCAAAATGGAATATGATATTTCGTAAAACGAAGTTAATAACTTTCTTTGTGGTGATCATGGCCATAGGCTCTGCCTCTGACCATTTGGTAAAGTAATCGACAGCAACTATTGCATATTTCGCGCCTCCTTTGGCTATGGGTAAAGAGCCGATCTGGTCGATCCCCCACATCGCAAATGGCCAGGGACTAACCATTTGTGTGTGTTCCGTCGGCGGTGCTCTCGGAACTTTTGCGTAAATCTAGCATTTGTCACATTTTCTCACATAGTCTGCAGCGTCCCGATTCACGGTTGGCCAATAGTATCCATAGCGCAGGATTTTCTTTGCCAATCTCTGCCCCCGGTGTGGTCGCCGCACTCTCCCTCATGGACTTCCTTTGATACCTTTTTTATCTCATCATGGGCTATGCACCGAAGTAAGGGGGTCGAGAATCCCATCCGATACATTATCCCATCTTGTATTACATAGCGTGAAGCTTTACGAAGGACTTGTCGTCTTTCACTCCTCTTTTCAGGAAAATCCCTTCGTAGCAGGTACTGTTTGATTGGGGTCAACCACGATTGCTTCTCAAGTTTGATTTCTAACAAAAAATCTGTCTCCATTACGTCTATACTTGGAGCATAGAGGGTCTCAATAGGGAATAATCCCATCTGTTGTGCTTCACCAGTGCTTGCGAATTTTGCTAATGAATCGGCCTCTCTATTTTGTTCACGTGGGACATGCGAGATGTCATAGTATTCCAGATTCGCCAGCAGCTCTTGAACCCGAGCGAGGTAAGGAGCAAGTCTTTGTCCTTTCGCTTGGTAGTCTCCTTGCACCTGATACACTACCAGCTGTGAGTCACAGAAGATTTCGATTGACCTCACTCCCAATTCGATAACAAGTCTCAAGCCAGCAATCAATGCTTCATATTCGGCTTCGTTATTTGTTGCTGCAAACTCAAGCTTCAAAGCGTAGCAAATTAATCGGTCTTCAGGAGTTACGAGCATTATACCTGCTTCCGAGCAACGGTCGTTAGATGCCTCATCGGTGTACATGTTCCATCGAACGGGGGGTATGATTCTGTGATTGCTTGGTTCATCTAGCATAGTGAATTCAACAATGAAGTCAGCTAGTGCTTGTCCTTGTATGGCCCTCCGTGGGAAATAGGTAATATCGAACTGACTTAACTCAATATTCCATTTCAGCATCCTTTTGGAAGTTTCTGGTCGTTGGAGTACCTGTCGCAAGGGTTGGTCAGTGTAGACACCGATAGAGTGTGCCTGAAAGTAGGGGCGAAGCTTGCGCGATACGATCAAAAAGCAATGGCTAGTTTTTCAATCTTTGGATAATTTCTTTCCGCCCCTGTCAAGCGCTTACTGACATAGTAAACCGGCTTTTGAATCTGGTCTTTCTCGCAGACCAAGGCTGTACTGATAGCGTGCTGGGATAGCGCCAAGTATACATACAACATTTCGTGGTCTATCGGCTCGGACGGTACGGGGGGACTTTCCAAGTGCCTTACCAGAGTCTGGAATGCTTCCTCATAGTCGGATGTCCATTCGAAGTTTCTCTTTCGTTTCTTTATAATGTGGAAGAAGGGAATACACTTGTCTGTAGCCCTGGATATGAATCGACTTAGCGCAACCATTTTTCCATTCAGGCTTTGCACCTGCTTTATGGTTCTGGGTACTTGTATATCTCGGATAGCCTAGATCTTTTCTGGGTTAGCCTCGATTCCCCGGGCATTCACAATGAATCCCAGAAACTTTCCTGATGCTACGCCGAATGAACACTTCAACGGATTGATCTTCATTCCATAATGCATGAGTATGTGAAACATCTCTGTTAGGTTTCGGATGTGGTCTTTGACTGCCGTGACTTCACTAGCATGTCATCCACATAGACTTCCCTTGTTTTACCATTCTGGTCTTTGAACATTCGATTCACCAAGCGTTTATAAGTCGCTCGTGCATTCTTCAATCCAAATGGCATTACTACATAGAAATACAATCCCACGTTTGTGACGAAGCTGGTGTGTTCTTGGTCCGGGATGTGCATCGGAATTTGATTGTAACCAGAGTACGCGTCTATAAATGATAGTAACTCTTGTCCGGCAGTTGAGTCGACGAGTTGGTCAATCCTTGGCAGCGGGAAACTATCCTTCGGGCATGCCTTGTTTAAATCGGAGTAATCAACACAAGTCCTCCATTTTCCATTCGCTTTCTTTACTAACACCGGGTTAGATACACATTCAGGGTAGAGGGCGTCGTGGACGAACCCGTTGGTTTTGAGTTTGTCCACCTCCTCTTTGAGAGTCGTGGACCTCTCCGGGTCCATGCCTCTCCTTTTTTGTTTCACAGGAACATGTCTCGGGTCTATGTTCAACATATGACTCGCGATTGCAGGAGGAATGATGTGCACATAAATGTGCATATTTTTACCAACATATTTAATCTATTTGAATTAAATAAATGATCATATCGGGTATTTTAACTTGTTTAAACCAAAAATTCAAATTATTCCAAATTGTCACATATTCATCTTCATATATGGGCAAAACGGTCATTTGTGTGCATATATTTGTTTGAGAAAAATTAATTGAAAATTTGTATATATTTTTGTAGGAAATTGATCTCAAATAGAAGTGGTTTCATGAAGATATGCATGCACAAAATTAATACAAGGGAATGAAGATGGAAATAATTCAAAGTGAAGAACATGGAGGACCCCACCTACCCACCTACCTTAATGTACAAATTAAAGGCTAATGCATATGCTTTTGGACTTAATGGCTTCATGTACACTTAATGGGGGATTAAGACATGTTAATGATTACTTGGCCTCCACACTTCCTAAGGGGCATTTTGGGCATTCCCCAAAAAGTGAATTAGGGTTTTAAAACTTGTATATATACCCCTTATGTAATTCTTTTTTTTATGCAATGTTATTTAGTGTTTCCTTTTAATTACATGTTCATTTTCTTTTCTTGTTTATTTTCTTTCATGTTCTAGTATAGATCTCTTTTATTTTATGCAAGTAGAATAATTTTTCTTTTCATTTTGCTCTCTTTCTCTCTTCTTGTTTCATGTTGCTTTCTACATTTGTTGATTTGATAACAAATATGAGAGCTTAATCCCTTCAATTTAGGGGTAATGAAGCTCTCTAATCATGTAGCTTCAACTTAATTTGATGTTTATGCTTAATGAGAATGATTGAAGTGGTTTAATGATGTTGTTTAGCTTTGAATTTGATAGTCTATGTTGTTTATAACAAATAGGCTATGCTTAAACAAACAAAACACAAATTGCCTCTTCATCTACATATAATTATGGCAAAGAAGTGATTGTTGAAATTAAAATTTGATGACTTATATTTCTAATTAATAGTTAATAGGTCATGCTTAAAATAAATTTTGCTTTCAACTTTGTTGTCATATTTTATGAGATTTAAAAGTGCATTAGTGGTTGTGTTATAGTTTGATGGTTTATATTGAGCTAATTAATAGCATAAATATACCATACTTATGATAAGCACATCAACTAATTCACTAATGACAAGAAAAGAGAGATCATAACTTCATTTTGTTGATTTATATGATCTAGAGAGTGGATTTATCTCTAAATTGTCCTTTTGACTCTCATATTTTTATCATTTTCTTTTGCTAGTTTTTGTCAGTTTCTTACATTTTTATCTAATCACACTTTCAACTTTGTTTAATTTGATTGAATAGAATTTTAAAATCATCAATTCCCTGCGGATCGACCCGTATTCGCCACGTGCTACATTCGTACACCGTGCGCTTGCGGTTATTTTTAATTTAAATTCGTTCGACGGTTTTCTAAACCGATAGAATTTCCGTCGACGAACAAGTTTTTGGCGCCGTTGCCGGGGAATTGTTTTGATTTCATTTTTCTATTCTTCGGATTAGTTTTGTTTGATTTTATAGTGTGTGTATTTAGTGCGTTACTTTGCATTTTAAAAAAAAAAGAAAAAAAATTGTGTTGTGTGTTTGTTGTTTTCATTTTTGTTTGGTTGTTGCCTTCTATTTGTTTTGCATTTACATTGTATATTAAAAAAAAACAACATAATTTCGAATAATCCTCATTTGCATTTACATAGTTCATTTGCATTTAAAAAAAAACAAAAAAAAACCACTGTTTACAATTTCTGTTTACATTTCACTGTTACAGAACTGCTCTGCTCTCTGCCTGCACAGTGTAACATCTGTGCATTCCCTTTCCTTCCCACTGCCTTCATACAACACACCGTCTTCATTTCTCCTCGGCCAAACTTGCCCGCACATCCCCTTCTCTGTCCATACAGCCATCAACAGATTGCACATTCCACTGTGCTCCTACCAGCATCACATCCTCCAAACTTCACTTCATTCAACAACTTCCAACAATCATTTCTGCCCCTATACTGCCATCATTTCTGCTCTCTGTTCCTCCCCATAACTCCTTACTGCTCCTCCCCCTTGCAAATTGCTTACAATAATCAAACTGTTCCCCCCTTCCATGCCATCAAAGCACTTCCACTAACACAACTGATCCATTCATCTCTGCCCCTATACACCACAGCATACCTGAACTTCCAGACAAAACCACAAAGCAGTTGCAACCATCTCAGTGCAGTTTCACTTCATTCAACATCCAATTGCATTGTTGTGACCAAATACCACTACATTCCATCCTCAACCAAAAACACTTCATCGCAGCCTCATTTCATACATCTTCTACCAGACCACCGTGACCACCATAACTCATTCAACCCATCAGTCATCACTGCCTTATTACAATCCCACTTCTGCAACTCCATCACCATAGTCTTCACCCAAAACGATTACAAACTGCTCCGAGCAACAGCGACTTCCACCATTGCAATCACCACCATTGAACTGCTCTAACATAAGCCATCACACTTTCTTCCCTCTGCCTTCTACCGCAAAATTGCCAACAATCCACGTCAACTATCATCCTCTACATCCAAACCAACCTCATTACTCCACCATTCAACCACCTCTGTTCACCTTCAACTCACTGGCCTTCAACTTCCCCTTCACCATAACCAGTCCAATCACCAACTGTCCACGTTACTTCATCACAAAGCCACCACAACAGTCAAACCACCTTCAATTCTGCTCCCACACCACTTCATCATCGAAACTATATTTCAGTCACCATCTCCTACTTCCCACAAGTCTGCAACAAAATCAACTTCATATCAAAACACTTCACCATCGCCATAGACAACACTTCCTCCCAGCAACCAGACCATCACACTACCCACTTGCAATACCACCATATTGTCCCCCTATCACCACCATTAATCAAAACTGCTCCACATACACATTACCTTCTTCCTTATCCATCAACCATCACCAAACAACTGCTTTTTAGCCTAACATCATAGAACATCTACACTGTGCATATTAACTCTGCTGCCTCTCTCTACAACTTCACAATCCATCACCATTCCAGCCCCTCTGCCCTCTGTCCACACCCACTGCATACTTCACTGACCTTGCCGCAAACAAACCATCGAGATTTAAAAAAAAAATAGAAAGTTTTAGACTACCACAAAACTACTTACAACTTCAACCACTTCTTTTACCTCTGCCGCACTGCAACGAGATCACCTCTGACCATCACCCCTGTTCTCTGCCTCACTGCATCCTCTAACATCAACCAATAGCCACTGCACTTCGGTAACCACCAACAACCACACTTGCAATCCCCTGGCCTCCACCACCATCAACTGAATCACTGCCTGCATCTCCTTTACAACCTCCAGAGCACTGACACCATACCGACCTAAAAAACAACCTACTGTTACCACTGCCAGCCTTCATACATCACCATCCAAATCGACTGCAGCCACATCGCGAACAACCACATCGCAAACCATCAATCCTTCTCTAAACGCACGACCATTCCTCCATTATCACAAACTCGAGTCCCCTTCGACCTAACTCCATCTTCTCAGCCTTTCATACCAGTCACCGAAATCAAACGCTTGAACAACTAGAACCGCGACCACACAGCAGCTCGACTTCGTATTTGAACATCAAGCCTTCTCGAGAATTCGATTTGAAGCACCAATTTTTTTTCCTTAAGGCTTTCGATTTGCAGAACTCTAATTAATTTGGGTATAAGATTTTGGACATTGGATGTTTTTTTTTTATCAGAGTTGTGTCGTTTTATCTGATGATTAAGAAGTTGGAGGTGTGTTAATTTTTTGGTTTAGTGGGCCGGGCCCGAGTGGTGTAAAAAAAACAGAGGGAATCTTGCAAGTTTTGTTTTATTTTTATTTTTAATTTTCTTCCTTCATAAAAAAAGCAATCTTTTGTTTAGATCTCTTACTAGTTGTTCCTCCATTCAAAAAAAAATTTGAACAATTTTTTTTTTCAAGTAAAACCCTACTTTTAAGTTTCCTTTCAAGAAACAAAAAAAAATTGTACATATTCTTGTTTTATATTTCAGATTGCCAAAGCAGAATTTCAGAAGGAAGACTGCCGCCAAAAGAAAATTGCCTGCTTGCTAATATTTTTTTTGTTTTATTTGCCTTGCATTGTATATATCTCTTGTTTTTATTAGTTGCATTGTTGATTGCTTGCATTTGAATTTTTATATAAAAAAATTCAAAAAACAAAAAAACAAAAAAAAACAAAAATCATTTGCAGTTGCATTGTTAATACACGTTTAATTTCTGCTTTGCATTTCATCTTAGATTTTGATTAATAATAACGGTTAGAAATCAATAACACTAAATTGTATATTGACAATTTGTCCTTTTTCGACGATTTAATTTCTCGGTGTCTAGGCTACGGCAGAGCAATAATCAGTTATAAATATTGCAGTGATTCGTAAATATTATACTGAATTGTTTCTCTGAAGGTACTTAAACCTTCGGCTGCATTGCTACGGTGATTCGTGGTGCACCGATAAATCCTGTCCGTTACCTGGCTGAGAACTATCTAGTTGATTTAAGACAATTTGTAATTATACAATTTTGGGTTAACTTAGGATAAATCATTTGTAATTAACCTTGCATTCATTTAGTTGCATTAGTTCATGCATATTTAAAAAAAAAATTCAAAATTCAAAACTAAAAAAATTGTAAATATTCCTTTTCTTTTGAAATTTTTAAATCCTTTTCTTTGAAATTTCAAAAAAATCAAAAAAATTAGAAAAACCAAAATTTGAAGAAAAACAAAATTGAAAAATAAAAACAAAACAAAAGTCGATTTCCCTTTTCAACAATAAATTTTCTTTGTAAATATTTTTCGTTTATAAAAAAACAAAAAAAAAAACATTCTTGAAAATGTCTGAATATCCATATCCACTTGAATTTTACAATAGTTGTGAAAATCAATATAATCCATATGATTTCAGTTCATACAACAACTATTTTGTGAATAATTCAAATTTCGAACAAAAAAATTTTCAAAACGATGACCAACGTTCGACTCTTGAAAATAGTATTGAAATGATTTCATCTTTACTCGAACTTTCTGCACGACAAAATCAAGAGATAAATGTTTTATGTAATTCTGATTTGTGTAATAACTCGAGTCAAGGATTTTAAAATTTGAATTCAATTCAAAATTCAAACGATTACGATTATAACCCATGCCAATTTAATTTCGAACTCCAAAATGAATTCCAAAATCAACATGAAAATGGGAAAACTTTTCAAACGAATTTCGCAATGGGAATAATCTTAACCATGTTACGAGTGAAAATTTTTGTTCTCAACAAATCCAAATCGAAAATTCTCAATTTAATGACTATAAATTGGATTTTGTTGAACAAATGAATGAAATTTACGATGATCACACGGATTCTTTGTTTGAAACTTATATGAAACAACGTAAAAAACAAAATCAAATTCCATTGTGTGACGAGTCAAACGATAATCCATCTTTTACCAAAATTCATGATTTTCAAATAACAACTTTTGAAACTGAAAATGACGATCTTAATGAAGTTGTTGAAAAATTGGTGATCGAATTGGATTTCAATTCTTTTGAGGGTATGGAACCAAATGTAAAATTCGATCTTCCTTTTCTCGATTTGGAAAATTTGAATACAACAACTTTGGATTTTGAACTTGAGATATGTAATAACGTTGTTGATAATCCAACAAAGGAAGACGAATTTAATGAACACGAATTTTTTGGACTTTCGGATGGCGAGTTGTTAAATTCCGATGGGGAAGATGAAAATCACCATCTTGATTTTGAAATCAATAACTCTGAAAATGTTTTCAATAATAAACTTGAATTTCAATTTGGTGAAAATAAATGTGAATTTCAATCAATTGTTTTATCAACCCCAAAAATAATTGAAAACAAAACAACTCGTTCAATTTTTAATAAAATAAAATTTGTTTTTCCAAATCGACAATCAACTTCAAAATCTTTTACGATTTGGTTTTTCATGCTTAAGCTGTGTCTCGGACATTTGATGAGACAAATGAATCGGTCTTTAGAAGACCGTTTCATGTACTTTTTGACTGTATACTTTCTCATCTCTTGTAAATAATAATCTTTCATGTAAATATTGGACTTTATTTTTCTCCTTCCATTTGGGTTGACTGTGGGGACACAGTCAAAATCAAGTGTGGGGGGACTCATCTCAATTTTTTTTTCATGGTTTATTTTTTCTTTAAAATCAAAAAAAAATCCCAAAAACAAATTTTCTTTTGATTTATTTTTAAAAGAAACACTATAAGATAAATATATGGCTTTGGTTTATTAAATTGATTTTTTTTTTTGAAAATTTATTGGTCTTAACAAAAATAAAAATAAAGTTTGATTACAAATAATAATGGTTTAACTAGTATGTAGGAAGATTCATATGTGATAATTATGAAGTACATCCTAATTGAAAATCTTTGTTTTAAAAAGTAGTTGATTTAAAGTAAAGGATATAACAATTTTTTTGTCTTCTTAGTTAAATGGTGCTAAGATGATTTTGCAAAACTCTCTCTATCTCTTAAAAAAAAGTAATAAAAATAATAATAATATCCTAGTATTCACTCTCATTTAAAAGTCCTCACGGTTATGCATGGGTGAATTACTTGGAATCTTTGATTATGTGCTTCCATACTCATTTAAAAGTCCTCACGGTTATGCATGTATGGAACACATGTGAAAAAAAACATAATAAAAACCACCTACGGTCGATAGGTGTATGCACGAAAGTGTGTGCACTCGCCATGCTGTGTACTCCCCTTACATAAGCCCGAAAGGCAGTGCATGGGTGGTATATCTGGCCTCAGTTTACCTGAGCTAGGTGTGTAAGTTTTCTTGCAAATAATGAGAGAGCAAGCAATTGAAATCCTAGCACTATTTTTACTTATTTGATTTGATGTGTTATTGATAAGAAATGAAAATACCACTTTGATAAACTTTGATAATCAACTAAGGATCCATTTTATAATTACACTTTGTTATCAACCAAAACAACAAGTTAAACTATTGTCTATTTGTTATGATAACTTGATTTTTGTTGGAAATTTTGACCAGTAAATGACATAAATTTTCAAGAGAATAACCAAAACCTATATTTAACTTATTCGTGTCAATTTAAAAATAAATCCTTCATTTGTAAATATTTTCAAAAATTTGCATTCATCTCTTTGTAAATAAATCTTGCATTTTGTAAATATTTTCATCCCGCACTTGGATTTTGTAGGTAGTATCCGCTGAAAACCCTCACGAGAAAACACTCGTCCTACTGGGGACACCCAGAGGTTTAACGGCTTGTTGCATACGCTCAATGCAATCGTGCTTCCTACGAAAATGGATTTATCTTAGTTTTTTTTTATTCGAGGACGAATAAAAAGATAAGTGTGGGGGTATTTGATGTGCACATAAATGTGCATATTTTTACCAACATATTTAATCTATTTGAATTAAATAAATGATCATATCGGGTATTTTAACTTGTTTAAACCAAAAATTCAAATTATTCCAAATTGTCACATATTCATCTTCATATATGGGCAAAACGGTCATTTGTGTGCATATATTTGTTTGAGAAAAATTAATTGAAAATTTGTATATATTTTTGTAGGAAATTGATCTCAAATAGAAGTGGTTTCATGAAGATATGCATGCACAAAATTAATACAAGGGAATGAAGATGGAAATAATTCAAAGTGAAGAACATGGAGGACCCCACCTACCCACCTACATTAATGTACAAATTAAAGGCTAATGCATATGCTTTTGGACTTAATGGCTTCATGTACACTTAATGGGGGATTAAGACATGTTAATGATTACTTGGCCTCCACACTTCCCAAGGGGCATTTTGGGCATTCCCCAAAAAGTGAATTAGGGTTTTAAAACTTGTATATATACCCCTTATGTTTCATGTAGATCTTCCTCTTACTTAGTAAGTTTTAGTTTAGAAAATAAATCAAAGCTCTCTTTCTTTCCATGGCTACTTAGCCATTTCTTCTCTTATGTAATTCTTTTTTATGCAATGTTATTTAGTGTTTCCTTTTAATTACATGTTCATTTTCTTTTCTTGTTTATTTTCTTTCATGTTCTAGTATAGATCTCTTTTATTTTATGCAAGTAGAATAATTTTTCTTTTCATTTTGCTCTCTTTCTCTCTTCTTGTTTCATGTTGCTTTCTACATTTGTTGATTTGGTAACAAATATGAGAGCTTAATCCCTTCAATTTAGGGTTAATGAAGCTCTCTAGTATGTAGATGCAACATTTTGATGTTTATGCTCTCTTTTTGTGCTTTAATGGAAACACTTGAAGTGGTTTAATGATGTTGTTTAGCTTTGAATTTGATAGTCTATGTTGTTCATAACAAATAGGCTATGCTTAAACAAACATAACACAAATTGCCTCTTCATCTAAATATGATTATGGCAAAGAAGTGAATGTTGAAATTGAAATTTAATAGCCTATATTTCTAAACAATAGTTAATAGGCTATGCTTAAAATAGATTTTTATTTCAACTTTGTTGTCATATTTCATGAGAGTTAAATGTGTATTAGTGGTTGTGTTATAGTTTGATGGTTTATATTGAGCTAATTAATAGCACAAATATACCATACTTATGATAAGCACATCAACTAATTCACTAATGACAAGAAAAGAGAGATCATAATTTCATTTTGTTGATTTATATGATCTAGAGAGTGGATTTATCTCTAAATTGTCCTTTTGACTCTCATATTTTTATCATTTTCTTTTGCTAGTTTTTTTTAGTTTCTTACATTTTTATCTAATCACACTTTCAACTTTGGTTAATTTGATTGAATAGAATTTTAAAATCATCAATTCCCTGCGGATCGAGCCGTATTCGCCAGGTGCTACATTCGTACACCGTGCACTTGCGGTTATTTTTAATTTAAATTCGTTCGACGATTTTCTAAACCGATAGAATTTCCGTCGACGAACAAGGAATCCCACACATATCAGAATGCACCCAAGCAAAAACATCAAGGTTCGCTCGGGGGAAGTCAGTAAGGTTCTCAGCTGCCACGGGGTCCAGTTGTGATCCTATTTTAAGAACTCGTGATGGGTCGCTGCGGCTAACTGAGATGTCGATGGTTAGTTCAACCGGTGCCGCATTTGTTTCTCTGGGTTCCCCATCATCGTCTCTCAGATCTATGTCTCTATGGATCCGAGAATGCCGCCCGAGCCAGGGCTTGGGCGCTAGTTGTCAATTGTCAGAACCTTGGATGTGGACAGAGCTGTCCGCAACCTTTCCTTTCTCCCTACGCCGTGCCTCCCTGAGCTCAGCTACATAGCATGCACGGACGGTTGCCTGGTCGCCGTGTACCACTCCAACCCCTTTGTTTGTTGGAAATTTTAATGTCAAACACCAAGGGGGCAAAGCTTCCCTGAATTCCGCCAGGGCTGGACGACCCAGAAATACGTTGTATGGGGAATCAACATCCCGTACTATGAATGGTAAGATTCGCACCCTTCAGCGATCACCTTGCCCTAGTTCAACTGGTAATTCCACATATCCCACTGCATCAGTCGCTGCACCATTAAAGCCATGGATTCTGGCTTTGGACGGCTTCAAATCCTTGGTCTCCAGGTTCATTTGGTCGTATGCCTTCCGGAAGATGATGTTAACGGAACTTCCGCAATCATTTAGAATTCTCTTTACGAATGCCAGCCCGATGGTCTCAGATATGACCATTGGGTCAATGGTAGGAGCCTCTACCTTATCCGCATCTCTGTTCCTGAATACGATATCATCATTCATCATGCGCTGCTGCATTGCAAGAGTCCCATCTTCCACATTCGAACAACACTCGTACTCCGCATGTCTTAAGGAGTTAGCATATCGCTCCATCTCCTGCCAATTCTTGTCTGCAGGGTGAGGTCCGGCAGCAATCGTGTTAATAACCAATCTACCCACAGTCCGAGTAGGTTGTTCCGGTTGGTGTGGGGCTAGCCTGCGTCCAGGGTCTGATGTTTCTTGCCTTCCATCCTGTGGGTCTTTGACAAATTCCTGCAGCTTCTTCTGTCTAATTAGCTTTTCTATAGCATCATGGAGGTGTCTGCACTCCTCCGTGTTGTGCCCATAAGACTCGTGGAAACGGCAGTACTTCCCGATCCGCTTCTGTTCTTCCGTCTATTACTTTGGACGCGACTTTCTATATTGGAAAGTGTTGAAATTTGATAGATAGATGTTTTCAAGAGATGCGTTCAACGGGGTGTATTCATTTTATGTTTGGATCCTTGATTTCTGTTTCCCTGTTTCTTTTTTCTTTTCGGGATTTCCACCTCCGGATCCTTTAGACTTCCCGGGCATGTTCTGGATGTTAACTTGAGTTTTTCCAGGATTATCTCCGGTTTGTTTCACGACGACGTTACTTTTCACAGACTCTTGAACGGGCCCTGATGCCTTGTCTCGCCTTGTCCACCGGGCTTCCTCCCTTCTTATGAACTGATGAGCTTTCGAATAAAAAAGTTCCAGCGTAGCTGGGGGCTTTCCTGCCAACCAATCTCCAAATTCAGAATCTGGATCCACTCCTCGCATTACTGCCATCAAAATCGCATGGTCGTTAGGATTGCTCACCTCGGTAGCAGCAACATGAAATCCTTGCAAGTATGATTTCAGTGACTCTCCTGGAGTTTGAGTTACACTTGATAAGGACATCACGTCCTTTGGACGAGTGGTGTGTATCCTGAATTGTTCTACGAATTTCATTGCTAATTCGTCAAAGCTGGATATAGATCGTGGTGGGTGTCGAGTGAACCACATGGTGGCAATCCCGAACAAGGTGATTGGGAAACACCTACACTTGGTTGCGTCATTAGCTCTTGCCGAATCCATCATCCATCCGTACCTCATCACATGCTGCCTGGGGTCAGTCTTCCCTTCGTAGGCTGGAATGGCGGGCATGCTGAACTTTCTTGAGTATTCAGCATGTAGAATGGTATCTGTGAAGGGAGTATGACTCTTGGACACTCCCCAGTCTTCATTAGTTAGACCTTGGTTTTCTTTCATCAACTGCCTGACCATAGCTGTCAAATCCGGGGTTTTTATGGAAGATGGGAGGTTGGGTTCCATTCCACGGGACCGTGCAGGTTGATGTCCCATCTGATTTGGGTCTTGGTTTCCAGTAGATCGATCAGTAGCACCTGCATGTGCATCTTCATCGTTACGACGTCTACGCCTAAGAGGTTCATCAGCAGAAGTCAAACTATCATCTTCAGATAAGGGACAGGGCTTCCTCCAGCATTCTGATGCTGCTGCTGAGTAAGCTGAGTCATGAGGTCAGCGTTGGCTTGCATTTGCTTAGCAAGTTGCCTTCTACTTTCCTTAAGTTCTTTTATCAAGTCATTGAATTCTACTCGGGAAACAATTTCTGCTTGGTTTTGGTTGGAGGGCCCTGCACCTCGAATCGCTTGCTGATTGCTAGTTCCCCGTTGTTGCACACTAGCGGTTTCGTGGTCATCTGCATTTTGAGAGGCTGATCTAGTTCGTGGTCTTCCCATGGTAGAGTTGTTGGTTGTAACTCTTAGTAGAATCAACAGATGCCTTATAGATGATTATGGATGTCTTTCGAGGGATTTATGCAATCCAGTAGCTGCAAAGTAGATCCTAATAGCCTGAGAATTCAAATTCTCAATGAAAGCACCAAAATGTTAGCACCAAAATTGGTCACTAACACCCTTAGAAAGATTTTGTAGAGAGATTAATGAAGAAAGTAAATTAAAACAGAGAATAGAGTGTAAATTTAAATGCAGAGAACAAGAACACCAAATTTATAGTGGTTCGGGGTAACTGCCGACATCCACTTTGAGGTTGATTTCCATTGATTTCCTTAATGGGTGATTACAGATACAATCCGTTTTTAGTTACTAGAATACAATTGCAAAGTAAAAGAAATAAGTCTGGAATGAGCCTTGAAAATGGCAGAGTCTCCCAGTGTTCTCTAAAATCTCTCCCCTTCTCTGTGCCCCTGCCCCTCTATTTATAGACAAAGGTGGATTGGACTTCTCTGGTGGACCTGGTGGCTGAATAACTTGGTCCAAATAGGGCAAGCCCTGTATGTCGAACCGAGCAGGCCGAACGGCCGAGTGCCGACCCAGCCTCTTTATGCCGAACGATACGTTTGTTGTGGGGAAAAGTAGGCCGAGCAATGATCGGACCGGGCGTTCTGGGGAGAATGTCGAACCATCCTTAATTGTCGAACGTCTCGGGAGGCCGAATGAGAATGTCGAGTCTTCATAGGTACCGGATGCTCCTTGAAGCCGAACGGTATAATGCCGAACGGTCTGGGTGATGAATGAGGCGCTCGATGTTTGAACGCAATCTTGACCGAACGAGCCTGTGGCCGAACGAGGCCCTTGGCCGAACGAGGCCTTTGGTAGAACGCTTTTGTATGACGTTTGCAAAGAGATGCTGGACGAGCCAGTTGGGCCGAGCAGTGGGTATGCCGAGTACCGAGTTGAACCAGGCCGGAATGCCGAGCGATATCTTTGGCCGAACGGTATTCAATACCGAATGTTCCTCGATGCCGAATGCTCCTAGATGCCGAGTGCTATCCCCTGCCGAACGATGTGATGCCGAACACCCTGAATACCGGATGGGGCATTCATGCCGAACAACCTTAACATGCCGAACGTTGTCCTTGGCCGAACGTAACCTGGACCATTCTACCATGCGCCGAGCGAGGTTTCTGGCCGGATGGTAACGATATCTTGGGCCGAACGATCTTAGGCCGAGCATTCTTCTTCGGCCGGAAGGTATTGAATTCGAAGAGACCAGAGTCGGGTATTAGTAAATACCCGAAACTACTTCGATTTGTAATCTCTATAAAATTCTATATAGATTTGATATGTGAAATCTATAGGCTGGAATGGAATGATTTAAGTAAATTAGACTAATTAATCTATGTTTTGGTACTTAGAGATTGATGTGTGAAAAAAAATATTGTCAATAACAAATTGTGAATTTGTAAATTGATACGAGTTACCCCGGGTTTTAGTTAAGTGTATTGCATCAGTATTTTCTTGTTCGATGGGTTTACTCACGCTGGTTTCCAGCCTGACCTGGGTGTTACTTGGATGTAATGCTCGGGTCAGACCGAGTATTACAGATTTTCATGTAAGGACGTTTTGGAGCTTAGGAGACGAGCTGGATGGCAGGAACGTATGAAGTGTTTCCACTATATTATGTTGTTGTATATCTGTGACATGTTGATTGTATATGTCCAGTGTTTTTATATGTTGTAACTCTGATGTATTAAGTGAAATTTGACAAGTATAGTTTCCTTTGTATAACTGTTATTATTTGTTATTATATTTTATCCGCTGTGAATGTGAGACGTTGGTGTTTCTATTCTTCTTTTTCTTCTATCCCTTTCTTCTTTTCCCTAACTATCTGGAATTTTCGATATTGAAAATTCCAGGTCGTTACATTTGGTATTAGAGCTTAAGGTTAAGCGAGAACCTTGGGTCTGGTGGGTTTACTCATCAAGTAAAGGGTCGGTGGTACCCTAGGATGAGTTGAGTGTGTATATATATACAAGAGTGTACTTGTTATATTCTTATATAAAAGTTTTAAAAAATGATTTTACTGAATGATTCTTATACAAGCTTATGTTTTGATATAAAAAGAAAATCATTTTCCAATTATGGTATATAAAGAAAATTGGTTGTTAAATTATTGGAATTAAACTAAGTGGTAATAGAAATACAACGAAATTGAAATTAAATAAAGATAAGTTTGAAATGAATTCAATCTGAAATTAAATCTTGAATTTGGGAAGAGTTTCAGAATAAGATAATAATGAATTGGTTTCCAGATATGATAATCTTGGTTATTATCATAAATATTAATAATAAAATGTGTATTAATGAGTAAGCAAACTGAAATGTTTTAGGGAAGTAAAACATTTATGTAACGACCCATTAAATTTGATAATATTAAATGGATTAACTTAATATAATTTTTAATCTAATTTATAATAAATGTAGGATTTGGATATAGTAACTGAGATTAAAGATTTAACAATTGAAATGTTATATGGCAATAGGTAGAATAACGAAGATTTGTGTTGTGGTTATAAGTCATAATTAGTTGATTAAAATGGTATTTATGAAACAATAACTGAATTGAATTGCAATATATAAACATCAGAAAAATTTAATTGGTGGACTAAATTTGTTAAAGTTCATAAGTTTTGTAATTTAGTTTAGTAGAACTTTAAATTATAAACGAAGATTGAAATAAGCAATAAATTTAATTATGTAAATGGTGACTCAAGACCTAGGTTATAGGAATTGGAACGTAATCCAATTTGAATTAAGTAGAAGAAGGATTTGGTTAATATGTAAGTTATTGTTCAAGGTATTGAATAAAAACTTGGAATCCAATCATAATTTAATGATAATAACGTTAGTATTAGAGAATAAATATATTTCAATGCAGTACCCGAATGAACAGAATAAAATGAATATATATTGAATAGAAATGAAATGTAAAGTGGCACATTTGGTTGAAAGTTAATTTTAAGAAACATATAAATGTTGAATTTGTGAATATTAATATAAATATTAACTTGAATGGGATTCATTAATACAAAGATGTAATAAGTGTAGATAGTAAAAATTTAATGGCTGTAGTGGATAAAAAAAATCTAGTAGTAACATAAAATTTATTTATATGGAAAAAGAGTATAGATTTGAACAAATTTATGAAAATTTGATAAGAATAGTGGTTGTATTCAGTTTGGTTATTTAATATTTGGAAGATAGAGATTTGTAAATCCGTTAATGAATTTATAATGGGAAGGAATGGTAAGAATGTAAAAATTATAAGCATTTGATTCAATTAAGGGAATTAAATTATAATAAATGGTCATTTAATAAATTCAACGTTCTGTGAGAAATCATAATAGTTGTGTAAAATGTGTACAAACTTCGATTTGGAAATTTATTGGATTTATAACGGTTTTGGTATTACATTTATGAGTTTAAAAGTTATTCCATTTTTTAAAGTAATAAAAGCTTATTTAGGTGACTAGAATTTAGCGTAACGACTATTGTGTGTTACCTATTCTTGTTGCTTGTTAATTTAAATTTTGGGAATCAAATTCAATTTATCCGCCAATTTATCGCAGTTAAAGTGAAATGAATTGGTGAATGAGTAATGTTAAATACAAATAAGATGTAACCAAGAAAAATCCCATTTATAATAATTTATGTAGAATAAAGTAAAGAAACCAGGAAATGAAAATGTGAAAATGTGGATGCAATGAGATCTTAAGTAATAATAACTTTGTTAGGTAAGTGATAACGGATTTTTTTTGTATAACCAAATAAAGATCCAAATTTATTTGGAAATTAATTGCAATCAATTGAATTTATTGCAATTAAATGGATTTAATATTTAATAGTTATGTAATTATTATTTGGAAGAAATTGGAGTTATCTGTAATAAGTATGAACCTAATGTTAATTTTTATTATAGGATTGACAATTGATATGGAATGAAAAGAAGAAAATTTGGGTCAGTAAAATTTGGAATTTATGCATAATAAAATGGATTCTAACGTTAAATACTACGTTATTGAGATTTAAATTAGACTTAAAGAATAATGATGTGAATCAGGAACTAATGTTTATGGCATCTTTATTTTAGGTGAAAGTTGAGAATATAAAGATTTAAAAATCTAAAGTATGGGTTTTGAGAATATAATTTATAAAATTCTTAAATATAAGAAAGTGTAGAAATTAACATTGCAATTAATATAATGTCAACTTTTAATTCACAACTAAGCCTGTTAAATCTTTTCAATTGATTACGAATCATATAAGAAATAAAATTTGGACAATTTTAGAATATAATATAAAATTTGGATTTTTGTAATTTATTTTAATTTAATTAATGAATATAAAAATAGCCATTTTTGTCACGGACTCGGATTTCGACGAAACCAGTTTCATCGGATCCGTATCGGTGAATTATTATAGGGTTTCAAGTTTCGTATCGATCGGACTTGTCGTTTGATCGTACGGGCGTGAAACGCCTTGAAATCAATTTTAATAAAATCAATTTGGAATCAATTTGGAAATCTTGTTTTCAGCATAACTTCTTCATACGATCGAATTTGAACGCGAAACTTTTTCCATCGCGTTCAGAATATTTTAAAACACCTATCTGGATATATGGGTTTGACGAATTTTGTTCCGGAGTCTAAACGGGCTTTTTGGGCCATAGTTTGTGGCGTACGTTCATCCTTCTAGTCTATACGCTCTAACCCAATCCTAACTATAAATATACAGTTATAAACCCAGCTATTCAGCCCTAGCCACCGCTTAATTTCATTTCATCTGCGCGTATATTTTCTTCAAGCTTCTCTTCTTCTTCAATGGGGGCTAACCCTAGATCCAGCCAGTTCAAAAATAAAATGAAATTTCAAACTACTCCAAAAAATTCTGAAAAAAATATATGTTGAAGATTTTGGCAGGCGCAACTCAGATCTGTGGTCCGTTTTTCGATTCGAGTTTCAGTGTGTCCAGATCTAAGCAAATCAGTTACGGCCGTTCATCAGCGTCGCATCAAATTTCGTCTGATCGCCATTTCCTTTCTGGGTATTGTAGAGGAGGCCGAGGGGATCGCACCTATATGGGTTTCATGGCAAGTCAACGGTCAGATCTTCGTGAAATTGTGATTAGGGTTCGGCATTCACGTTTTTGGGCGAGCCAATAGGCGACCAGACCTATATAGGGAGGTGCAGCTCGGCGAGCTGGAGCCAATGGTGGTGGCGGCACGGCGTATGGCGGTGCCTGTTGGCGTGCAAGCTTGGTCAAAGGCACGGTCATGGTGGGTTTCGTGCGTGCGAAAGGGGGTTGCTGGAAGAAAGCGCGTGATGCTTGGGACGTTGCACGCTGATGACGTGGCATGGTACCCAATGTGTTCTCTTTTTGCATTTTATTTTTAAATTTGTTTCAATCGAATTTTTGACATAACTTTTTCATACGTTATCCGTTTTTCACGAAATTTTTTTCGTTAGGATCGTTATTAAATTCCGGATCTGATGACGCTGGTTTGGACGAATTCCGAGAAGGGCAAATTTTTGGGTTTAAATCGAATTTAAATTACGCATGGTAGGTGACACGACACACAAGGCAATGCCAGGGTAGATATACCAATTACGCATATGGGCTGGTGGTAACGTAGCAGCCACATACGCCCACCCCGAGAAACACTCCAAAATAAAGGGGTGCCCCCAATCGATCACAACAGTAATCGAATGGTATCGAAGAAGTGTTTCCGGCCGGAGGTGCTACCTCCTTTGGCCCGAGATCGCTACTGCTTTAGCCACCTAAAGCTAACTCACGGGAGTCAGGTCCACATAATGTACCTCAGTAACGTCGTCACCATCCTACTTCATTCTGGAATCTCCTCCGCGTACACAGTTGTTAAAGTGGTTTTCGGTATCGACAGAGAGTATGTCCATATCCGATCCCGGTGTCTTTAACAACCAATAGTTATTATAACTCGTAGTTATAATTTAAAAAATGGTATTTATATGTCAAAAAATCAAATATCATTTAACAATTCAATATCATTTCAAATCCATTTCAAAATATCCAACTTAGCGTATCATTTCAAAACCACATTCACTTTATTCAAATTTAAAATACCATTTCAATACACATTTTTAAAATAGTTTATATTTCAAGTCGAATTACTTCATTTAAATCATAAAAATGAAGTTATTACATTTAATAATTAAATTATTAAATTTCTAAAATTTTAAACTTTCAAAGTTCATTTATTCACTTAAGTTTATCAAAACAGTGAAAAATCACCTTTCACAGCATTTAGAAAATGATACGGAAAGTCACATTCAAAACAGTTCAATTTAATAAAAGACAGCATTTAAAAATGCTGTAATAGGGTTTCATTAGTTTCAAATAAAACTTAGTTAAATTCAACAATTATAGCACTTGCAAAATGCTATAATAGCCTTTAATTAAATTTATCCATTTGGTTCGTTTATATCAACTACAGCATTTACAAATGTTGTATTATCATTTACATTAGAATTAATAGCATTTTAAAAATGCAGTTAATTAACTTCAAATATTCAATATAATTTCACAAACAATTATATTTTTATTTAAATCATTTTTAACTTATAAAATCACAAATTTTCACTTTTAAAAAAATCATTCAAATACCCTTATATACATGATTTTATAAAGTTAAATTTCCATTCAAAAATCAATATTTAATAAAAAATTACTTATTACATTCCAACATTCAATTTTAAATTCATATAATTAAATTTTTAGCTAAACATCTAAGTTTAAATTTTCAAATATAACTTAATTTCATTTTATTTACTTAAATTAGAAATTCACTTTTAAACCAAATTCACAAATTTCAGTTTAAGTTATATTTAAAAATTCAACTCAATATTGATAAATAAGTCTCTTAAAAAAATTTAAGAATATTCTTTGCTCGTTTCAAGAACAAAATCCAATTATACATATAAAATATCTTCTTAAAAAGATTTGCAAAATTTTAAAATGTTGTTTTCATCCAAAATCAATAAATACCAGAATGGAGTCATCGAGATATTAGTAGAATTACTCGATTCATAAAATGGATGAAATAAGTTGGACAAACGGAATGACATAACAAGTCATTCACAAGAATCATAACGAGTGCGGAATGCGGTAAGCGGAATGGCAACTCCCGCAATTCGTAGCCAAATGAAAATCGGTGGCAAGGTCGAGCTGAAAAGACCTTAACACCACTCAAAAGATTGCTTAGGTGATAATCCTAAGACAAGCTCAAAAATACCCGAAATTTCACAACTACCCAAATGAAAGAGATAACATTTTACTCAACATGTGGGCTTAAAGAATAAAATGATGCCACCAAATTGGAATCGAAATCACAAAATAAAATAGAAATCTTCTTAATAGATTGAAAATGTCGAAGATGAATAGTCCACTCGGGACATGGAATATGGCTTCATAATAATTAAGCCAATCCTTTCACAAAAATCAATTCCGAAGCCTAAGTAACGCATAACGTGCAAATCGGCTCGGAAAGAAAAAATCACATAAAATAATCTCGACATCCAAACAAAGCAAATTGAGTGTTGCGGATCCACCAACCGGATTCGCAATTCTCAAAGAAGTCATCAAGCCCAAAATGTTTTAAAGAAAAAGAATCAACAAGTTCTTTTGATATAAAATAATGAGATGAATTCATATCAACAAGAACTTGAATAGGATGATCACAAAACAAATGTCATCAAGCATTGAAGGAGAAATACCTTGACCAAGAGAAGTGTCACAAGGGGCTTGCACAACATTCAACTTTCCCTCTCTCCTACTTTGAAGTTTGGGGCAAGAAGATAAATGATGAACCAAAATTTTGCAATAGCGGCAAGTAAGGGGTTTCGGACACTTAATTACATAGTGCTCCTTATAATTACAATTGGGGCATCCTCCACGATTAGGGATTGGAGTCCTTTCCACCAAATTAGTTTGCTTCACTTTCTTATTGGGATTAGGGCTTTTGAACTTAATATGCCTCTTCTTGAAAATCCCAATATCACCATCAATTCCTTTATCAGCCTCTTCATGTCGAAGAGTGATATCCACTAGCTGATTTAAAGGAACTTCATGTTTCAGATGTAAAACCATTTCGCGGTTCTTACTCAAAGCATAGATAAACCTTTGATTCTTTAAAAGATCCAAAAGTTGTTGGGCAGACATGAATACGCCATCTAGAGACGGACTACTGGATTGACCAGCGCTAGGACTGCTAGAACTAACCATTTCTTCTTCTTTAAGAAAGAAAGAAAGAAGAGGAAAAAGGTTATTCTCGAAATGAATATCAAACAATCATGATTGATAAAACAAGGCATCGCAAAGAAAATAAGATAGAACAGGTCTAATGACTCGAATAAAATCCTAAGGCACGACTCCTAAGATGGAGTTAGGACGATGATCCTTGCTAGATTATTCTACATTGTTCCAAAGTTTGGCTCTGATACCAAGCTGTGATGCCCCACCTCTACACCCGCACTAGCCAAGGATACTACGGAGTAATGCTGTCAACTAGCACGGAGAATAAGGCTATTGAGGAGCGACCATCCATGTAATTGCTTTGTGCGAGCACCAGTATGTCAGATAGTACAACATGCATTTCATTTCAAGAGGAAATCCGAAAAACCGACACAAACACAAAGCTATTACACAGTGGCTTATGTAATCTTCGGAAACAAATATAGAAATATCATAACACAAATCAGTCACAGAAGTTCATATCTCAAAGGCGGAAACAGATATGAATATTACACATAAAAGTGTAAATCAGAGTAGTGATCTAACAAGATCCACAATATCACAAAGGAATAATTACAAGAGCCACACAAAAGAATAAGTATACATCATGGAGTCTATATCTCAAATGTATACAACAAAATAAACTACTAATCTAAGTAGTTAGCCAAAAGTTAGAATAATAATCTCTGATAAGGAGTCAAGCAGAAGCACTTGTAACATCTCGGTCTGACCTGGGGAATGAAATTTTTCCCAGACCAGATTCAGACGTCTGAATCAATAATTTCAGACGTCTGGAACTGAAGCTTTTGGCACTTTCTTGCCTTGGCCAATGATGGCCAAAACGATTATCGGAAGCGATCAGACGAGCAACAACGACTAAGGATTTATGCCAAGCGACAACCCAGCCTTAAAGGCTCCTCGATACGCCTCGAAAATCAATGTCCAAATATCCATAAAAGGATTTCATAAATTTTGCTTTCAAAACATCAAAAATTGGAATATACACCAGAGCAATCCAAATCAAAGCAATTGCACATGAATAAGTGTTAGGAAATCATAACTAACAACAAGGATAGATATAGACCTAGATGTGAGATAAAAATCTCACCTTTTTCACAAAAACAAGGATGAAGAAACTATAGAGCAAGGCAAGAACAATCACTGTTCAATTCCAACCTAAGAATCTTGAATCTAAGCTTGAATGAAAAACATTTTCTAAGTTAGACTTTAGGGATTTTTGAAATTGAAGGTAGAATTAGTTGGAGAAGAAGAAGCGGATGCTTACCAATAGCTTCTCTTTAAATTTGGAGTTAGAACTTAAATTTGCAATGGAACTAGGGCTTAGGAATTCTAATTCTTTTTCTCTTCCCCCATTTTTATGAAAGCTTGGAGTGTTAGGAAATGAAAGTAAATGAAAAGAAGTGGGGGTGGAGCTAGAGTTAATAGTTTAGGCTAACCCAAACCCAAAACCCTAAGTGAAAAATAGGAAAATTCACTCAACTCAAAACATATCGATGTTTATACTCAAAAAGATGGCAAACGCCATTTTAAACTCAATGGAAGTGGTCTCGAGTTCAAATTCGACTGTTTGCAAAAAAGTAGCTTTTTAGACTATAATCCGACTAACGATGCTCTATTTAAATAAAATATTTAAATATACAATCGTAAAATATGCAGGTTGTTACAGCATGCATCTGTTGCAACCCAACAATTCATCACAATATCAAATATAAGCATTAATTTTTCTAATTCTACAAAGATATGATTTCAGAGAACAATTTTACTTAACACGGCAATTCAATTGAATTTAATACTGAAAACATCATTATTATCTAATCATACAGCGCTACAATCTATTTAGAGACAGTGGTAAGGATTACACACCTTAGAACTTGAAACAGCTTACCAAATACCTAATGTACTGACGAAAGCTTGCGGTTCAGATCAAAGAGTTACCCCAAACTTTCCCGAAAATAGAAATTGGAGACTCCTAGAAATGATGGTTTAGTAGAGAGACATTCTTTCATTTTTGTTAGGTTTGTCTACAATTTATTTAATTTTTCTTTAAGGAACTTTGGTTATAGGGTTAGAAAAAAACAGAAAGGAAAACATGAGTTAGCTTTAGAAACCAAAAAGTGTATGTCTAGGAATTTGCTAAGGAGAAAATTTATCTTTCCTTATTTTCATATGGGCCTAAATGGGTTACTAATTAAACCCATAACCCAATATTAACTTAAATAATTTTTCTTCCATTTTATACTACTAAGAAATGTTTAAACTACATAAAATTATGTAATTTACTCAAGGAAATTTGAATCTCACTTCTTGAGAAAATTATCCATTTCAATGCTTGTAATATCCCGGAATTTCAGGCAAATAAATATGTGACAATCTTCTTTTATAAATTATTTAAAATTGGCAAATTATTCTTTTTCAAACAAATAAGAATGTGTTGTATGTATATATATGAGTAGATTTAAATAGAATTTGAAATTGAAATTCAAAAGATAAATATCTTAACAATAAATTGGATTTATATATATATATATATATATATATATATATATATATATAGAATTTGAATTAGAGTATAATTAGTTTTATATCATTTTAAAGATTTTTAAAATATAAACAAAGGTAAAGTTTGAATATAAAAACATTAAAAAACCATATTAAATATTAAACTAAAGAGAAAATAAAACATAAAGTTTTATAAAACATATATAAAATAATTTACACGTGCAAATTAACAAATGTAAGATGAATAGCATGCATTTAAACAAGTGTCACATTTTTATTTCCTTTTATTTTAGGAAAATCATAAAACAAGGCTATAAATATATTTATACTCTACTCTTCTCATTTTTCCTTATTTCAAAACTAAGTAATCAAACCTGTAAACAAACATAAAACTAGAAATTTTAAAATAACAACAACTCTTTCAACTATCTCAAACCTCAAGAAAGCAAATCAAGGCAAATTCATCTTAATTTAAAGAAAGATTTCAGCACAACTAAGTTTCAAATCATCTCAAGTTAGTGATTTCTAGTTTCAAGATTTCCAGTTCAAAAATCAAAGCAATTCCTGTTTCAAACTTCTCTGTTCATAATCAAATCTGGTGAGTAAACAAAATAACTTGTTACATATGATAGATATATGAAATAATGATGTGATAATTGTTTGCATGAATGAAAATTATGCTTGCATCTATGTAAATATGGATTTGTTGAGTGTGAGTGTACATGAATATATGAATGAGTCTCTGTTTTGAATTTACAGTCCAAATATAAGTTCGAAAACTAAAATCTCTACCCTCATTCACTTTTAAGTTAAAATGTATAAAGGAAACTTGTTTGAATTAACAAGATTTAATTCTTTTAAAAGTTCTAAGTATAATTAGTTTATAGATTTCTAGAAAATAAAAAAAAAAGTTGAAACTTTAAAATATGTTAAATTCAAACATCATAATTCTTTGATTCACCTATGTAATATAAATCACCTTCGAAAATCATGAATTATAAAGGTTAAATCCAGATTTTTAGTGTTGAATTGAGTAAGCAATCTCAGATTGATCAGAATTTGGGTTTTGGGCCATTTCGGGTGATCGGAGGACTCGGGGTAGTCGGGATCACAGTTGGAGATAGCGGGGAGGTTTACGAACTAAGGAAAAATGGAAGTTGGATTTTTAGATCAACGTGGTGGCGGTGCATCGACGAAGTAGGGTTTTCGCTCGAGTTTTTGTCGAGGTTGGTAGTTAGGTTGCTGCGTCGTCACCGAAGCATCGGAGTTCATCGGAGGTAGGGGAATAGGTGCGAGGTTGGTCAGCAAAGTTGTGGACGGAGTCTCGGAGGTGCTGGTGGCTGAAGGCGTCGGGTCGAGGTGGTTTTTGGTTGATAGGTTTGGTTCCAGTTTTTTTGAAATGCTCGATTTCGAATTCGTGTTCGATTTTTGGAACTGAGTGGTTGAACAATTAGAGGAGATGGTCGCCAACATGTTAGAGGTGATGGTGATAATCGGAGTGGCGAGGTTCAGGCGTGCACGTGTACGTGTGTCAGAGCGTGTCAGTGTTTTGGTTTAGGTTGCAGTAGTTTGGGAAGAAGGCTGTGACTCGAGTGGGATCTCGGGGTAGTAGCGTTGTGGCACGAGTATGGTGTCGGGTAAATGAGCGTGAGAGTTTTTCATGTTAAAAGTTTTAAAATTTGAAACTAAAACTAAGTTTTTAAAGGAAAAAGGGAAGTTCTTGGGTTGGGTACTGGGTTGAACTCGAGTATGTATATTTATAACAGTTTTAAAGTTTTAAGTAAGCAAGTTTTTAAAATTTTAAAATAAATCAAGTTTAACCTATTTCTTAAAATCAATCATATAATAAATGTTTTTAAATAATTGGTTTTAGAAAGTTGTATGATTTATTATACGTAAATTAATTAAGTGAATTCTTAAGTTTATTTTAAACTTAAATTAAATTTGTAATTAAATAAGTTAATTAAAAGGTAAAATGTTTTTAATTTATATGTTAATGATAATTATTTCCAAGATTTATTAAATAGGATTTTAATGATAATTTAGTATTAATTAAGATAAACCATTAATTAAGGTCTTCGGTAATTAAAGATAAATCAAATTAATGAAGTAATTAAAGAGAAATTAATTAATTAATTAATAATTAAGGGTTATTAATTAATAATTAAGGATTAATTACTGGTCATTAAGGATTAATTAATTAGAAATTAAGAGTTAATTAATTAATGATTAAGAATTAGTTAAAAATAATTAACGGATAATTAATCAGTAATCAAAGGATTAATTAACTAATAATTAAATAATAATTAATTAGTAATTAAAGATTAATTAAAAGTAATTAAAGAATGATTAATTAATTCAATAATTAATTAAAATGGTTTGTAATTACTTAATTAAGCAAGATTAGGTAATTAATTCATAAGTAATCAATTTAGTTTGAGTTAATTAAATTAGTTATAATTATGGATTAATAAGTCTTGCTAATGGATGATAGATTGAATAGAATGTTTGGATTGATTTATATTTATAGTATGTTAATCTGTGATATGCAATACTTTGGATATGGCTTTAATAAATGTGTGTTATTTATTTGTGCTGAATTGCTGTGTGTATACAATGTTCTGAACTAATTAATTGTTTACTTAAACAACTTGGCCTTAAAAGAAACATTTGAATTTCGATGAGACCGGGATCGGATATCAAATTTGATTATCCAAAAACCACATCGATCCAAGTTAAACGATATGTCGTGAAATCTCAAGTGAAGATCGAGATGAGGTTTCAGAGTGCAGGGGTTATTTGTCGTTAACTCTGAGGGTGCTTCCAAAACGAGTGTAACAGAGATAGTGCCTTCGGTTTCGTTCGAACCCGGAACGAACTTGTATGGATGAATGCTATCAGACCATCGTCAATGGAGGATGATGAACATTCCAAGATAAGTGTTCTAAAAATTTAATCATAGCCTAAAGCCTCATTAACCGGGAATGGATAAAAACAAGGGAGATGCACGCAAGGCTAAGTGGATGGCACCCACGTAGGATAGGATTTTCCACTGTCTAGAGGTCCCTTTATTCGGCTGTCTGGGCGGTTGTTGGCCACAACCGCGGGGTTGTCTTATTCAGACTATCCGGTAAGGGGTAGCTCCGGTTTTGTGTTGCAGAGGATCAAGGTGGATCCTCGGTACAGTGATCTAGATCGTGTACTATGACGGACGGTACCCCAGTAGCCCTGCCATTGTATGGAATCCAATCTCCAATAAGTGATCTCGGACTTGATTGTATACCTATGTATGTTGGAATTTAATAACGTAACAATTTCGGCTATGTGAATATTTATTTGAAAACCCTAGACACTATGATAATATAACTGGATTTTCTATCAAATGTTTTGGTTATCGTAAGGGAAAAATTTGTCTGTGTTTATTTGCGGAGAGTCTTATGAGATACCTTTTATTTCAAAGGTTTTTTTTCCAAGTTAAACAACTTAATCGTTTACTCACACTAGACCCATGTTTGATCCAAAGTTTATTTTTGTTTTTCTTAAACTCTTGGGTACTCAAATTCTTATGAGTTGCCAAGTGATCAGGTTGCTTGACGAATTTGGAAAATCTTGGAGCAGGAATCTTGGCGTATCTATATATATATATATATATATATCTATTTCCGCTGTGTTGGTATCATTTGTCTGTTTGTATTTTGGAATGTAATGGATAGACAGGTCTTCACGACTGTCTACTGTGATGTTGTAACTTTGTTGACTCTGATGTGTAACGACTATGAAATATCTATGTGATATAATATATTATTCCATTTCCGTTGTGAGATTCTGATACTGTTTAGTTCTTTCTTTCTATCTATTCTTTCTCTACCTATTTCTTTCTTAATGATGATACGTCTTTCTATGGAATGAAATGCGGGTCGTCACAACGCCCTTTAATATTTTGAATATATAACCTTTTTATTATCTTTAACCTAAAAATATATTTCCTTGCAAAAGAAAATAAAGTTCCTTTACATTTCAAATTGTCGACACTATGCTTAAATCATTGTACAAAATACAATATAACATTTCATATCACAAAATTCCACTTTAATAAAATTATATTCCTACCAAATTCTTTTATTAATTCTTTTGTTTTCAAACAATTCCCAATTTCAAACTTCTTTAAAAATTCCAATACTACGAAACTCAAATTTTATTCAAAGATTCCAATTTAATTTATTTTTAATTTAATTAAAGTAAATTCTAAGACCAAGATTGTTACAATAAGGCTATTTTCCCACTCCCAATAAGCAGCACTGGTTTCTCAGGCCATTAAAGCAAAACCTCGCTCACTGGACTTTCTAAATATATGTAAGGATTTTCAGAATATGGGCGGACGATCAATTTCAGGGGCAAAAGATTTTGCAGCGATAAAGGCTTGGATTAATGACTGTGATTGTATATTCCGGGAGCTAGGATGGGAACACCGAATCAAGGTGAGGATGGTAGCATGACATCTAAAGGGAGAGGTGCTAGATTAGTGGACCATAGTTGTTAAAAACAATGAAGAGGAGAATTACTTAAGCTGAATTTAGTGCCCGGTGTACGTCCAGTTTAATGTCTAAAGTTGTAGTAAGTTTGTAATTGGAGAAGTTTGTCCAACTAAGGCTAGGAGACTCCACAGTGAAGGAGTATATCAACAAATTAATGAAATTAGATATATTTGGGATGAGCTTGATTGACACCCTGGAAAAAAGGTAATAAAAATTGTTAAAAGCCTAAATTCTCCACTTAGGGAACTACTTCTCACTCAAGTTCCCATAGGAGAAACCTATTAGATGATAGTTAAAATGGTCCTACTTCAAACAGTTGGCTTCGAAGAAAAGTTGAAGCTAGGACATGCGCAAAATTTTGGTTGAGCAAATAAAGGATGATTTTGGGCGGACAAGAAAGCCAAGGGAAAGATTAAGGAAGGGAGTATGACATGTCATAGATGTCAGAAGAAGGGGCATGGTTCTAAGGACTACAAAGTAAGTTTGATTAGGGAGGAGTTCAAAAGGAGGTGTTATCACTGCCATGAAGAAGGACACTGTAAGAACTAGTGCCCGAAGTTGGGAAAGGAGGGACAAAGTGGGCAAGCTTATGCTATAGAGTCTACACTTATCTCAAGAAGACCTCTACCTAGGGACAAATGAAAAGCTACAATGGAAGGTACAACTATTTTTCTAGACCACTTGTATCTTATTTGATTCTAGAGCATCGCATTCATTTATAGCCAAGAATATAGTTAACTGTTTGAGAATAAAGAGCCAATTAGTCAAAACCACTATAGTTTTGTCGAATCCTGCCGGGGGTCAACACACCTTTCTATGATTTGTAAAGATCTTGCGGTGGATATATGTAATGTTGATTTTATATGTAATGCACATATTATGGGTTTTGATGGGTAGGAACTGATCCTATGGATGGGTTACTTATCTTACTATAGGATTGCTAAGGTTAGAAGGATCATATAGTAATGGAATTGTACGAGGTGAGATATTGATGTTTTTTGTGCATCTAAAACCCAGTTGAGTTAAGCTATTTGTATCCTCTTCATGTATCACAAGATGAGCTCTCATCCGTGCTTATATATGAGACTTTTCAGACATTTTTAAAGAAGCCTTCGGTGTCCCACCCTAAAGGGAGATCGTGTTTAGGATTGATTTGGAGAAGGACGCTAGATCCGCCGTGCTACCATTGAGGCATATGGCCCCTAAAGAAAGGCAAGTACTGGATAAGCATATTTTGAAATTATTGCATAAGAGACTTATTCACCGTAGTATTTCAAAATAGGGAGCCCCGGTTGCCTTTTCCACTAAGGGAAACGGCTTTTTAAGGCTACACATTAACTATCGAGAGCTTAACAAGGTAACCAAGAAGAATTGATATCCCTTACCTAGGATAGATGGCTAATTTGACTAGCTTGTTGGAGCCAAAATCTTTACTCAATTGGACTTAGCCACTAGATTCCACGAATTAAGAATGAATTAGGATAGTAAGTAGAAGATAGCTTTTCACACTCCAAATAGACTTTACGAATGGAATTTAATGCCTTTTGGGTTGACGAATGCCCACACATAATTTGTATATTTGATGAGTAAAGTCTTTATAGGGCAGCTGAATAAGTTCATCATAGTATTTGTGGAATCCTAATGTTCTCTAAAAGTGAAGTTAAGCTTGAAAAAATTGAAGGGAGGTAATTGAGACCTTGAGAAGGCACCAACTAAAATCCAAACTCTCAAAATGTGTTTTTTAGGGGAAGGAGGTAAGGTTTCTCTTCCACATTGTCTCCAAGAAGGGGTTGTTAGTTGGCCTTGTAAAGGTAGCAATTATTCAATACTAGAAGATTCTAAAGAATGCTATGGAATTTAGGAGTTTTCTTATTTTTGGTCGGTTACTACAAGAAGTTCATTAAGGACTTTGCAAAGATAGTAGTCCCATTGACACGACTAACCAAAAAAACTTAGTCTTTACATGGGATGAGAAATCACCAGAAGCTTTTGAGAAGTTTATGGAAATGTTGACTATTGTCGCAGTGCTAACTAATCTGGATGGGATGAAGCTTTTCATCACTCATACCGACGCATGTAGTATAAGATTAGGAGCTTCTCTTATGCAGGAAGGCAAAGAGATAGCCTATGGAAGTAAAAAATTAAAGGACCATGAGAAGAGGCATCCCATTCATGAATTTGAGTTAGCAGCTATCATATTCACTTTGAAGATGTGGATGTACTATAATTTGGGAGAAAGTTTGACTTATTTATGGACCACAGATCCCTTAAATGTATGTTCCTAAATATTTGAGCCTTAGATTGTAGAGGTGGATGGAGTTTATAGCATCATATGGCTTTGAGATTTAGTATACCCCGGGTAAAGGGAATGATGTTGCCGACCCCTCATCCAAGGGCATGCTACTCTTGGTGCTATATATGAGTGGAGGCAGTTGGAGTTTCTCTCGAATTTCAACTTCCAACCGCCATCAGAATTCACTCTTAGTTTATCTTGTGGCTGTGGAAGTAAGACCATCATTTATGGACGACGTCCATCAAGAGAAAAAGAGAAATGCGGCAATTGTCAGCATTTTGGGTAAGTTAGATAGGGGAGAGCATTTCCACCACATCTATAGGTAATCGATCAACGAAAAGGGTAGCTAAAGAGAGATGGAGGCCAATGTGTTCTAGTTGTGGAGGATGTTCTGGAGGAAGTTCTAGCTGAGGGTCATCGTCTAAGATAACTATTCATCTTAGTGGGAATCATATGTATAGGGATATGAAGCAGATTTTTTATTGGTCGGGAATGAAGATGCGAGTAGTGGAATACATCAATAAGTGCCTGATATGCCAAAGGACAAAGGCGGAATAAGAAAAGCCCAAAGGCCTACTTTCGCCGTTAGAAGTACTGACCTGGAACTAGGAGCATATATTGATGGACATAATAGATGGATTTTCTAGAAGTCAACAGGGCAATGAAGCTATGGCTTAAAATGGATAGACACGCTATAAGTTTCCACTTTATTTTTGTAAGGAGTAATGGGACGGTATCATCTTTAGCGCAAAGTTATATCAAAGAAGTTGTAAGATTGCATGGAGTTCCAGCCAGTATTGTTAGTGATAAAAACCCCTTATTAACTAGCGAATTTTGGAGAAGTTTGAAATCAGCCTTAGAAACAACATTGAATTTTAGCACCACTAACTAGACCGATGGACATACAGAGAGGGTAAACAGAATTTAAGTGATTTATTCAGGGCTTTCATCATGCATTTTAAAGGACACTGGAAGCAGCATTTACTCTTAATATAATTCACATACAATTATAGTTATCAGGCAATGATTAGTATGGCACCATTTAAAGCCTTGTATGGGAGGTCGGGTAAGTCACCTAATAGTTGGTGGGAAACTTTCGACAAAATTCTACTTATATCAGATTCGATTCGTGAGACTACAAAAAAGTTGAGTTGATTAGGCGGTGATTGAAACCGATAAAAGTCCTATGCTGACAGGGAAGGAAAAGAGTTGGATTTTTCAGCTGAAGACATGTTATTTATCAAGTTTTCCCTCTTAGGAAGAGTTATGAGGTTTGGGCATTAGGGTCAAAATTTATTAGGCCTTTCCTTATTTGGAAAGGGTAGGGAAATTTGCATATCAAGTGGAGCTGCGAAAAAGTAATGAGAGTCAATGATGTTTTCCATGTATCTCATTTAAGGAAGTGTCTACATGGCACCACCACTATAGTAGAGCCTGACCAATTAGCAAATGCAGAGATGGAGACGATAGCACCATGTACCACTACACGCATAGTGTAACAACCTGATATTTTCAACCACTAGCATCCGCACATGTCGGACTTGAATTGCTCAAAATATCAGATTGTTAATTTAAATTTGGCAAAACTTAACATATATAGCAATTCAATCAATCACAGAATCACAGACACAGAGTAATACAATAATAGGCAGCGGAATCAATAAATAGTAGTTCATGAAGCTACTATATAATCATCAGAGTTAGAATAAAATACAGCAGAATGTCTCAAATACAGTGAAGTCTCCAATGCAACAGATGACTTCTCTAAACAAATCAATTGGAAGAGCTGAAAGCTAAAATGATAGTTGGGTCTCCAAGCGAAGCTCCAAACTCCAAAGGCGAGTTTCAAATGCTGTATCACTCAGTCTGACCCGAGCGTAAAGCAAAACACAAAACATTGGAGTCAGGATTTACATTCTTATATCAATAAATCCAACTCAAGTGAAATAACAACTGAAATACAGGTAACTCAAAGGATGTTCGGAATAACCATCCTCTAAGGATCCGTGGAACTAACGACAATGTAGAAATATACACTATACACCATGGTCATTTCAAATTAATTTAAAAATTCAAAATTAGAGTATCATTTCCATTTTTTTGTATTTCTAAATTTTATCATTTTCAAAGTTACGATTCGAATCAACTCAATTTCCAAATTTAAATTTAACTAAATCTCAATTCAGCAAATTTCAATTCAATTCAGTTCCTAATAAACAATTGCATATTATATCGATTTCCAATGCAGAAACAAATATCAAAATAAACCATTTAAATTCCAATATATTTCAAAGCTTTAATATTCACATTTTCAAAGCTAAATTTAATAGTTTTGTAACATCCCGCCTTTTTGCACACTTTAAACCGACACACGTGCCAATTCAAAGCATACGCAAGGGCGGATTGTTATGGGGTAAATAAGAAAAACAGAGAAGAAATAAAACAAAAACAGAATCTCACAGCGGAAGGATAAAATATAATAACAAATATACAGTTCATAAACAGTTTACAAAAGCTTGATTCTTCTTTTACAATAAATATCAGAGTTACACATACCAATACAAGCAATGCAGCGGAATAGAAAGAGTGTGGTGTAATACTATATATAACATAATACTTATTCTTCGTCTTCGTCCTCCAAAGCTAAAATCTGCTATCCTGAAATGCTCGGACTGACCCGAGCGAATTTGAATAGACAAAAACACCCGAGTCAGACTAGAATATCTTATGTGAGTTAAATAAACAGAATATAAATATGAGTACAGTAACTCAAGAGATGTTCGGGATTTACATCTCCTAAGGATCCGTTAAACTATTTACTATGTAGTATATTGCGCTATTATAATAGTGTCTATTTATAAAATAAACTTACTTTTAAATAGCGTTAAGGCTTTACATTTTCCACCTTAACACGTAATAGTCCCAGTAGTCCGTCCAATATCATAGCCCCTCCTGATCGGGAAGCCACTAGAGGATACCACACGGGCTACGGGAGAAAACCAAACTCGTACAAGGCGCGATATGGTAGGTGACACGGCACAACTAGGCAATGCCAGGGTAGATATACCAATTGCTATCCAGGCTGGTGGAAACGCGTAGCCGCAGTTACCGCCCACCTCGGACTAACTCCCCAAAATCAAAATATAGAAGTGGCCACTGAATCAAATCCAAGTCAAATTATAATATCGAAGAGGAGCGTCCGATCAGAGGAATGACCTCATTGGCCTGAGAATCGCTCCTGTTTTAGCCACCTTATGCCAACTCACGGGAGTTGGGTCCACGTATTTACCTTACAGGAAACGTCGCCACCACCTACTTCATTCTGGAATCTCCACCGCGTACACGGTTAGTCAAAGTGGTTTTCGGTATCGACAGAGAGTATGTCCATATCCGATCCCGGTCTCTTTGCCAACCAATCGTTATTATAACACCGCGGTCATTTAAAAATAGTTTATACTTTTAAAACCAGAATATAATCCATTTCAAACCGTAATATTACGATATCATTTCTTCTTTTAAAACCCAAAACAATATGATATCGTTTATCCCAAATAAAATTATTCCTTTCCAAAAAATTATGTCACTTTTTATTATTTAATATCCCATGTAACCAATATTCTGTTTGTAACTTTCAACATAATTCTTCGAAAATCCATAGCATTTTAAAACCATTATTTTCAAAACTAAATGGTTTGGATATTCAACGGTATGCGAATAAAAAAAAGTTTAACTTTACTGTTGCTTTATAAAGAAATAAATTACATGGCTTTCCAAATATTTCTTCTTTTAAAGTTAAACCAAAATCCAAAATATTACTTCAAGTCGCAAAACCATTTCAATTTTATATATATTTATATCCATTTTGGAGCATTAATATTTCAACTAAAGTTGGATTTTTATCCTTTCAAAAATCAATATTCTATTAATTAATCTTGACCATTCACATAAAATCCATAATTAATAAGACTTCAATTTCTAGTAAAATATATATATATATATTTCCAAATTCAATTTTTACTAGAATATTCATTTCAAAATATTTTGGGAAAAAAATCCAATTATAAATATCATATCTTTAAAATTTCCAACTTAATATTTAAACATAGGATATAATCATCAAACTCCATTTTCTTAATTTTCTTCCATTTTTAATAAAGAAATTTATTCACCTTTTAATTTCAAAATTTCAACTTCATATGCATATAACTATGGAAGAAAACATTTATTCAGTATAAAATTTAAGATTTTTATAAACCGTATTCCATCCAAACCATAGAAATCACATTAAAAATAGTTATATATAGACCACGGTGTCTGTATATAGTTTTCTATCCTATGGTCAAGTGATACGGATATTTATCATTTCAATCCGCAATTTAAAAAATAAAACTGCGGTTGTATATCATTTCAAACCGCAATCCCGAATGAAATGAAAAATGCATACTAACTTGCAGTTTAATGATATCAAATAAAACATCCCTTCAATAACACATCCATCATCCAATCACAAACATCAAGCAATATCAATCAATAACAATTATATATATGATCATATATAACAGGTGATAACTGGCAGTTTATTCAAATTAAATTTTTCAACTATTAATCTAACAATTTATATTCAGTGATAATTGACATAACTATTAACTAGCAGTTCATATGCAACCAAAAATTTCTAACAGCCAATTAACACGCAATAAATCAATTAAATTAACAGTTACATTCAATAAAATGCAATTCAACAGATATGAATGAAATAACATGCCAAAAGCTCATAAATAAATTTCTATTCATTTCTAAAATTTATTTAACAAACATAAAAGCTTCTAGTAGTTGTGAGTGGGTTAAAACACTCACCTTTTGAATTTAAATTGAATTCAAATCCAATTTAAACCCAAAAATTGAACAGTCTCCAAATTCATCCAAACCAGTGCCAAAACGTCAGAAATTCCGATACGATCCCAGCAAAACAAACCGCGCGTGAATCCGAGCTCGTATGCAAAAGTTATGAAAATTTGAAAAATGAAAAATTCTGGTCCTGGGTCAACTTCGGGTTCGACTTCGGGGCGCCGCCTCATTTCCCCGATGCTTGCTTGGAGTTTTCGCCAAAACGACCCGGAGCGACCCGAGTCATTTTCTTCCTGACCCGAAGTTGCTCTAGGGTTTTCTCCTCTAAAACCCGAAGCGCGACCAGAAGCTGCTGCAGATCCACAAAAAATTTTTTTTTTTTTTTTTTTTTTTTTTGAAATAAAATTTTGGAATTTGGGAATTAGGTTTTCTGCCATTGGAATGAGGAGTTGAGAATGAGATGTACGTATAGAAAAATGAAAATAAGGAGTGGCTAGGGTTTATAATCGCAAATATATAGACAGATAAAAGAAGGCTAGGTGGGTACGGATAACGAACGTGCTAAACGATAGTTGGCCCAAAAAGCCCGTTCTGCCTCCGGAGTCGAATTTGTTAAAACTATATATCCAAATAGGTGTTTCAAAATATTCTGAACGCGATGGAAAAAGTTTCGCGACCAAATTCGATCGTATGAAGAAGTTATGCTAAAAAAATAAAAATTTCAAATTGATTTCAAAATGCGTAAATTTCAAGGCGTTTCGAGTCCGTACGATCAAACGACAAGTCCGATCACAACGAAACTTGAAACATTATTATAATTCACCGTTACGGATCCGATGAAACTAGTTTCGTCGAAATCCGAGTCCGTGACAAAAATGGCTATTTTTAATATTTATTAAATAAATTAAAATAAATCATAAAATCCAAATTTTCTTTCAACTTTAAATATTGGCCAAATTTCATTACTTATATAATCCAATCAATTCCAAATAATTTAGCAAGCTTGGATGTGAATTAAAATTTATAAGTATATAAATTTCGCAGTGTTAACCTCTGCGTTTTCTTATTATTTGGGAATTATAAATTTCATTCGCAAAACCCAATTATTTAATCATATACTTATACTCTCATCTTAAATCTAATTATATAAATAACTTGATTTCTATTATCCAACTCAAAATATATCAATTATTCTCCAACTACATAGTTAACGTTTCTTTTATATATCACTGTGGTAATATTTCAAAATGTTCATCTTTTGTTTGCATAAATTACTGTATTTAGATAAAATTATAATTTTGGTAACTTATCACATAAATAACTTAAAACCTCAACTAATACATTCCACCTTTGTTTCATCTTATTCATTCACTCATCAATATTCCGTACTAACTACAAAATTTAGTGTATTCCTTTAAATTGATCAAAATAAGACTTATCAACTAATAGAAAGATTTACGTACAAAATTTATTGTCATACATCTAATTTACAAGCCTATACTTAATTATTATCCTACAATACGTTTTACGTTACTATAATGTTCATTCTTCCGTTCCTACGTTTCTATAAATTTATTCCTTTATAATTTATTTAACGCAACACTTAATCTACACCTATTGCGATGTTTCAAATTTACTTGAATGAACAATTTCTTTACTTAAAATAGTTGTTGTAAACTCTTAATTCCACATTTATAAGTGTATTATTATTTTCACTCAAATATTATACATATATATAGAGTATTGGGTTTTTATTTAATCATCATTTATCATATATATTAATTAATTAAATTCAATACTTAAGTCTGACTAAATTTATTCCCCAAATACACATTTACATTTCTCAACCAATAAATATAACCAATCAAATTCTCATTTTATTGAACCTTGGTCAATTCCACACGTTAATTTTACTTAAAGTCTCAATTAATTAATTTACCTCGGTTTCATTACCTTATTACCTTATATGCATAATTGACATGGTTATATCTTCCATTACATCAATAATTTATCATTTCATTTCTATGCAATATATACTCATCTTATTCCATTTATTTGGTTACTGCATTGAAATCTATTTATTAACCAATACTAACGTTATTATCATAAAAAAAAAATTTGATTCCCAATTTTATTCAATACTTAGAACAAAAATTTTCACATTAAATCAAATCCTTCTATTCAAACCAAGTATCATGCTATGATAATATTTTACGTTGGTTACACTGAAAAAAATCAACTTTTTATCGTTATCAATTAAACATACATTAATTGCACAAATTAAAGGAATTAATTGCCATTTATCAAATTAAATTTTTCATACATCAATCTATTTCATCTAAATCCTTACCTATGAATATTGCAACCTTTAATTCCATTAAATACCAATTAACCCAAATTATTTCATTTATTCTAAGTCATATCACTAAAATAATTCATCATAATAAACTTAAAATCTATACGTTTATTGATTTATTTCTATTTGTCTTATGTTAAATTCTAAATTTAGTAAGACAACCTAAAGTACTCCACTCAATCGACAGTCCCTTTCAATTGTTAATACGTACTTAAATTTCTACAGTTGCCTTCCATCTGCACTTCCGTTACTATGATAAAAATTAGTAACGTTTATGCCATCAATCCATCATAATTACTTACCCTTAATTGAGTTTGATTTCCAAATAAATTTGCTGACCCTTAATTAGACAATTTATAAAAGTTTGTCATCATACCTATAGTTCTACGCTTATGCTATGTCTTAAATTTCAATAAATTTATAAATTTTGAGATGTTCATTAGGGTTTACAAATTTATTGACTTGCAATAACAGGGTTTCTTAATCTATTCAATTTATCGTTCACAATCTTTTATTGCATTAAATTGGTTTAATATTCCCATATTAAATTTTATGTACAGGTAAGAATTTTTCTTTCTTTCTCTACTTAATTCATTTGAATTTTATTCAAATGTCTTTAAATAGGTTTCTAAGTCACTTCTATATAATTTATTCTAGCCTTCATTTTAATACTTATCTACCACCTTTATTCTTTCAACTAAAATAAATTACAAAATCCTATTAAACAAACAATTTTAAATGGTCGAACTTAACGGGTCGTTACACTCTCCCCCACTCAAAACTTTTCGTCCCCGAAAAGGGAAAGGAAGGGAGAAGGAAGAATAAAACAGTATATCTAATTTCAAATATTAACTTATAACAATAATTTACTAAATTAATTTCCTTTAATGAAATACACTTGTTTTATAATCATTATGTCTTTTAATACTTGAACTATTAAAGTTGGAAAAATATCTTTAACCAAATTCTAAGTCCAAAATTTACGAAAATTTTTGGCAGAGTCTCCTTTGTACGGAGGGACTCTGGAGAAAATATAATATCCAAATATACAAATATATTACATATATTATCCAAAATAAAATATCCCAACACGGGAAAATATATAAAATAGCGCTTTATACGTAATCCGGAAACGTACCTATTTGTCGGGCAATACGCTTATTATTTTGGAACCAAAAGCAGTAGCAGTTGCTTCCAACCCCTGTATTCACTTATAAAATCTAAAAGTTAAATATCTATATTACAGTGAAATGTTTGGGTAGATTCAATCATTCATATCCAAATCAAATGCAACAACCATACATTTTAACAAACGGCACACACCACAAACCACAATCATTCAATCAACAACCGTTAGTTGTTCGGGTTCAAATTATGAAATTTTACGGAGTGAGAAATAACTATCAAGTGCATCCGTTACTCAACAGTCTTAGATGGAATAGAGATAGATTATTGTTCCTCCAACAACTCCAAAATTCCTTACCCAACAACCATACATCAACCAAACAATTCAAATCAACACCACAATAGCTTATTATACATTTATTTCATGCTTCAGTGGTTTTATTTTCTTTCTTTCATTTATGGAGGGTTCTTTGTTTCTTACAATTTTCATTTTCCATTTGTTACAAAATTCATTATATTGTATTCCAATTTATTGACTAAGGTTTATATCATCTATTTATACTACTTACCCTTTCTTATATAGTAAAATTTCCAATTTAACTTAAGTTTATACAATTAATTCTCATTTATAACAGCAAATTTATTGAATACCTTAATTACCTCAAGCTTCACTTGTAAGATTTCCCCTTACATTTTCTTACTAACATTGCAACTTTTATTATATGGTAAGTTATGTATGTTTAAGAATGCAAGTGAAAATTTACAAGTTTCTTCTCAATTCCTTTTTATTTATTAATGGTTCAATAAATATATATTCGTTTTATAAATTACAATTTCAACTTACCCTTAATTTCATTCCTTTATTTAATGTTTACGTTTTATTATATTTAATTACAGTAACCCTTTACTTACACTTAAATTATTAACCTTAAAACCTCCATTTTTATAAATAAAGGATCTTATTAATTCATTATCTAGGGTTTACAGACATTTATTTATATTACCTACTTTTTATTATATTACTAGTAGCATTTTAAAACATACTTAAGTTTATAACCGTACACATCAATCTTTATTTATTAAAGAATTTCATTTTATTTACTTAAGTTAAAATCACCTATTAATAATACTCACCTTTAATTTGGGTAAAATTTCAATTATCACTTAAGTTTATACCAATAAATTCTTATTATAACAGTAATTTATTGAATACTTCATTTTTCCTAAATTCCTACTTGTAAAATATTCAATTCCAGTTTCTCATTTAACACTTCAACTTTTATATTTGGGTAAGTTATTTATGTTAAGGAAATTGCAATTGAACTTATACAAGTTTAATCTCCATTCTTTTAATTAAATTTAATGTTTATTCATATTACCCTTTGTCTCATATATATGCAAATTCCTCTTTATAGCTTTGCAGTTATTCTCTTATTTCAATTAGAGGTTTCAATTCATTCATTCTTCAATAAATCTTTTCCATTATTTATCAGTTAAAAACTTTTACTTCCCTTATCCCTAGCATTAACTTTCTTACTTAATATTTCACTAACAAAGTTTAAACAATTAATTAACGGAAAAATTTAGAATTAAATACCGGGTCAAATTTTAATCTATTTCAAAATAATAGATAAATAAGTTCTTACAACTTTTATATCTCTAATTATATTTAGAACAATAAAAGAAAATTTTTAGAAAATTTCAAAAATAAATCTGCAGTAGAATTTACTACAGTGGCCTTTCCCCTTCGAAACTCGAAAATGAAAGTCGATGATGCGGCCGTCATCACCGAATTTATTTTCCAGCGACAGAGAGGAAAGTACAGAATTTAATTCTTTTCCAAAATCTTCTTTAAAACAATTCTTCCAATTTATACGAAATATTTATATAAGAAAATACTTATAAACCAAATCAATAAATTTCACAAATTCTTTGAAAGCAAATTTTCAAAAATCCCGGACTTAAGTTCTAAATCTCCAAATTTGGTTTATTATAATTTCACTTAGCTTCAGTTATTATAAATATTTTTATTGCCTAACATCCAATCTATAGCAACCAAATATATATATATATATATATATCTTTATAAAACTATTTTTATATATAGAAATATAATAGGCAAATTATTTCATTCACCTATATTAAAAACAAATATTATGTCGGTCTGTCCTATTAAGTGTTTAGAAATCCCTATTGATGACATAGCGTCCCATGCATCAACCAGAATTTATAAATACAAAGCGGAACAGATTAACACAATATTAAAATCTTTTTATTAATACTAACAAGTACGCTCTCTCTTATATATACACTCAGCGACTCCCATAGGATATTTCTACCCTATTAACAAAGAGTCAAACCCCACAAAGCCAAGGTTTATCGCTAAACCTCGCTCTGATACCAACTGTAACATCCCGCCTTTTTGCACACTTTAAACCGACACACGTGCCAATTCAAAGCATACGCAAGGGCGGATTGTTATGGGGTAAATAAGAAAAACAGAGAAGAAATAAAACAAAAACAGAATCTCACAGCGGAAGGATAAAATATAATAACAAATATACAGTTCATAAACAGTTTACAAAAGCTTGATTCTTCTTTTACAATAAATATCAGAGTTACACATACCAATACAAGCAATGCAGCGGAATAGAAAGAGTGTGGTGTAATACTATATATAACATAATACTTATTCTTCGTCTTCGTCCTCCAAAGCTAAAATCTGCTATCCTGAAATGCTCGGACTGACCCGAGCGAATTTGAATAGACAAAAACACCCGAGTCAGACTAGAATATCTTATGTGAGTTAAATAAACAGAATATAAATATGAGTACAGTAACTCAAGAGATGTTCGGGATTTACATCTCCTAAGGATCCGTTAAACTATTTACTATGTAGTATATTGCGCTATTATAATAGTGTCTATTTATAAAATAAACTTACTTTTAAATAGCGTTAAGGCTTTACATTTTCCACCTTAACACGTAATAGTCCCAGTAGTCCGTCCAATATCATAGCCCCTCCTGATCGGGAAGCCACTAGAGGATACCACACGGGCTACGGGAGAAAACCAAACTCGTACAAGGCGCGATATGGTAGGTGACACGGCACAACTAGGCAATGCCAGGGTAGATATACCAATTGCTATCCAGGCTGGTGGAAACGCGTAGCCGCAGTTACCGCCCACCTCGGACTAACTCCCCAAAATCAAAATATAGAAGTGGCCACTGAATCAAATCCAAGTCAAATTATAATATCGAAGAGGAGCGTCCGATCAGAGGAATGACCTCATTGGCCTGAGAATCGCTCCTGTTTTAGCCACCTTATGCCAACTCACGGGAGTTGGGTCCACGTATTTACCTTACAGGAAACGTCGCCACCACCTACTTCATTCTGGAATCTCCACCGCGTACACGGTTAGTCAAAGTGGTTTTCGGTATCGACAGAGAGTATGTCCATATCCGATCCCGGTCTCTTTGCCAACCAATCGTTATTATAACACCGCGGTCATTTAAAAATAGTTTATACTTTTAAAACCAGAATATAATCCATTTCAAACCGTAATATTACGATATCATTTCTTCTTTTAAAACCCAAAACAATATGATATCGTTTATCCCAAATAAAATTATTCCTTTCCAAAAAATTATGTCACTTTTTATTATTTAATATCCCATGTAACCAATATTCTGTTTGTAACTTTCAACATAATTCTTCGAAAATCCATAGCATTTTAAAACCATTATTTTCAAAACTAAATGGTTTGGATATTCAACGGTATGCGAATAAAAAAAAGTTTAACTTTACTGTTGCTTTATAAAGAAATAAATTACATGGCTTTCCAAATATTTCTTCTTTTAAAGTTAAACCAAAATCCAAAATATTACTTCAAGTCGCAAAACCATTTCAATTTTATATATATTTATATCCATTTTGGAGCATTAATATTTCAACTAAAGTTGGATTTTTATCCTTTCAAAAATCAATATTCTATTAATTAATCTTGACCATTCACATAAAATCCATAATTAATAAGACTTCAATTTCTAGTAAAATATATATATATATATATTTCCAAATTCAATTTTTACTAGAATATTCATTTCAAAATATTTTGGGAAAAAAATCCAATTATAAATATCATATCTTTAAAATTTCCAACTTAATATTTAAACATAGGATATAATCATCAAACTCCATTTTCTTAATTTTCTTCCATTTTTAATAAAGAAATTTATTCACCTTTTAATTTCAAAATTTCAACTTCATATGCATATAACTATGGAAGAAAACATTTATTCAGTATAAAATTTAAGATTTTTATAAACCGTATTCCATCCAAACCATAGAAATCACATTAAAAATAGTTATATATAGACCACGGTGTCTGTATATAGTTTTCTATCCTATGGTCAAGTGATACGGATATTTATCATTTCAATCCGCAATTTAAAAAATAAAACTGCGGTTGTATATCATTTCAAACCGCAATCCCGAATGAAATGAAAAATGCATACTAACTTGCAGTTTAATGATATCAAATAAAACATCCCTTCAATAACACATCCATCATCCAATCACAAACATCAAGCAATATCAATCAATAACAATTATATATATGATCATATATAACAGGTGATAACTGGCAGTTTATTCAAATTAAAATTTTCAACTATTAATCTAACAATTTATATTCAGTGATAATTGACATAACTATTAACTAGCAGTTCATATGCAACCAAAAATTTCTAACAGCCAATTAACACGCAATAAATCAATTAAATTAACAGTTACATTCAATAAAATGCAATTCAACAGATATGAATGAAATAACATGCCAAAAGCTCATAAATAAATTTCTATTCATTTCTAAAATTTATTTAACAAACATAAAAGCTTCTAGTAGTTGTGAGTGGGTTAAAACACTCACCTTTTGAATTTAAATTGAATTCAAATCCAATTTAAACCCAAAAATTGGACAGTCTCCAAATTCATCCAAACCAGTGCCAAAACGTCAGAAATTCCGATACGATCCCAGCAAAACAAACCGCGCGTGAATCCGAGCTCGTATGCAAAAGTTATGAAAATTTGAAAAATGAAAAATTCTGGTCCTGGGTCAACTTCGGGTTCGACTTCGGGGCGCCGCCTCATTTCCCCGATGCTTGCTTGGAGTTTTCGCCAAAACGACCCGGAGCGACCCGAGTCATTTTCTTCCTGACCCGAAGTTTCTCTAGGGTTTTCTCCTCTGAAACCCGAAGCGCGACCAGAAGCTGCTGCAGATCCACAAAAAAATTTTTTTTTTTTTTTTTTTTTTTTTGAAATAAAATTTTGGAATTTGGGAATTAGGTTTTCTGCCATTGGAATGAGGAGTTGAGAAGGAGATGTACGTATAGAAAAATGAAAATAAGGAGTGGCTAGGGTTTATAATCGCAAATATATAGACAGATAAAAGAAGGCTAGGTGGGTACGGATAACGAACGTGCTAAACGATAGTTGGCCCAAAAAGCCCGTTCTGCCTCCGGAGTCGAATTTGTTAAAACTATATATCCAAATAGGTGTTTCAAAATATTCTGAACGCGATGGAAAAAGTTTCGCGACCAAATTCGATCGTATGAAAAAGTTATGCTAAAAAAATAAAAATTTCAAATTGATTTCAAAATGCGTAAATTTCAAGGCGTTTCGAGTCCGTACGATCAAACGACAAGTCCGATCGCAACGAAACTTGAAACATTATTATAATTCACCGTTACGGATCCGATGAAACTAGTTTCGTCGAAATCCGAGTCCGTGACAAAAATGGCTATTTTTAATATTTATTAAATAAATTAAAATAAATCATAAAATCCAAATTTTCTTTCAACTTTAAATATTGGCCAAATTTCATTACTTATATAATTCAATCAATTCCAAATAATTTAGCAAGCTTGGATGTGAATTAAAATTTATAAGTATATAAATTTCGCAGTGTTAACCTCTGCGTTTTCTTATTATTTGGGAATTATAAATTTCATTCGCAAAACCCAATTATTTAATCATATACTTATACTCTCATCTTAAATCTAATTATATAAATAACTTGATTTCTATTATCCAACTCAAAATATATCAATTATTCTCCAACTACATAGTTAACGTTTCTTTTATATATCACTGTGGTAATATTTCAAAATGTTCATCTTTTGTTTGCATAAATTACTGTATTTAGATAAAATTATAATTTTGGTAACTTATCACATAAATAACTTAAAACCTCAACTAATACATTCCACCTTTGTTTCATCTTATTCATTCACTCATCAATATTCTGTACTAACTACAAAATTTAGTGTATTCCTTTAAATTGATCAAAATAAGACTTATCAACTAATAGAAAGATTTACGTACAAAATTTATTGTCATACATCTAATTTACAAGCCTATACTTAATTATTATCCTACAATACGTTTTACGTTACTATAATGTTCATTCTTCCGTTCCTACGTTTCTATAAATTTATTCCTTTATAATTTATTTAACGCAACACTTAATCTACACCTATTGCGATGTTTCAAATTTACTTGAATGAACAATTTCTTTACTTAAAATAGTTGTTGTAAACTCTTAATTCCACATTTATAAGTGTATTATTATTTTCACTCAAATATTATACATATATATAGAGTATTGGGTTTTTATTTAATCATCATTTATCATATATATTAATTAATTAAATTCAATACTTAAGTCTGACTAAATTTATTCCCCAAATACACATTTACATTTCTCAACCAATAAATATAACCAATCAAATTCTCATTTTATTGAACCTTGGTCAATTCCACACGTTAATTTTACTTAAAGTCTCAATTAATTAATTTACCTCGGTTTCATTACCTTATTACCTTATATGCATAATTGACATGGTTATATCTTCCATTACATCAATAATTTATCATTTCATTTCTATGCAATATATACTCATCTTATTCCATTTATTTGGTTACTGCATTGAAATCTATTTATTAACCAATACTAACGTTATTATCATAAAAAAAAAAATTGATTCCCAATTTTATTCAATACTTAGAACAAAAATTTTCACATTAAATCAAATCCTTCTATTCAAACCAAGTATCATGCTATGATAATATTTTACGTTGGTTACACTGAAAAAAATCAACTTTTTATCGTTATCAATTAAACATACATTAATTGCACAAATTAAAGGAATTAATTGCCATTTATCAAATTAAATTTTTCATACATCAATCTATTTCATCTAAATCCTTACCTATGAATATTGCAACCTTTAATTCCATTAAATACCAATTAACCCAAATTATTTCATTTATTCTAAGTCATATCACTAAAATAATTCATCATAATAAACTTAAAATCTATACGTTTATTGATTTATTTCTATTTGTCTTATGTTAAATTCTAAATTTAGTAAGACAACCTAAAGTACTCCACTCAATCGACAGTCCCTTTCAATTGTTAATACGTACTTAAATTTCTACAGTTGCCTTCCATCTGCACTTCCGTTACTATGATAAAAATTAGTAACGTTTATGCCATCAATCCATCATAATTACTTACCCTTAATTGAGTTTGATTTCCAAATAAATTTGCTGACCCTTAATTAGACAATTTATAAAAGTTTGTCATCATACCTATAGTTCTACGCTTATGCTATGTCTTAAATTTCAATAAATTTATAAATTTTGAGATGTTCATTAGGGTTTACAAATTTATTGACTTGCAATAACAGGGTTTCTTAATCTATTCAATTTATCGTTCACAATCTTTTATTGCATTAAATTGGTTTAATATTCCCATATTAAATTTTATGTACAGGTAAGAATTTTTCTTTCTTTCTCTACTTAATTCATTTGAATTTTATTCAAATGTCTTTAAATAGGTTTCTAAGTCACTTCTATATAATTTATTCTAGCCTTCATTTTAATACTTATCTACCACCTTTATTCTTTCAACTAAAATAAATTACAAAATCCTATTAAACAAACAATTTTAAATGGTCGAACTTAACGGGTCGTTACAAGTTTCATATATCCTGATTTAACTTTATCATTATTTAGTCTTGAAATATTCCCTCATTAAAATTCAATATCAATTAAGTAACCTTAAATTACATCTTACTAAGTATCTCCTTTAATTTATTTTAACATCGAATATTCACTAAGTCACTTAAATCCAAAATCCAATTAAAATCATATCTTTAAATTTCAATTTCCATAATTCCAAATCAATGTTTATTTACTAAAATTCTTAATTACATACAATTTCAAATACATTTAAATTTATCTTCCCAGCATTAACTTATTCAAATTATTACCAAAATCTATAAATTTAAATAAGTACTTGAGCATATTATATGTATTAAATCAATCTCCATTTAATTAAATATTATTATTAAATCTATAAATTATATTTCCATTTATATATAATATTTAAGAATCAATATTTACTAAAACCTTATATTTCTTTCCAAAACCACAGAAATTATTTTCAAAATATTTATATATGGATCAACGGTGTCTGTATATAATTTCTTACCCTATGGTCAAGTGATACGGATATTTATCATTTCAATCCGTAATATATATATATGTATGTATGTATGTATGTATGTATATACGTGTAGATATCCTTTCTACCCGTAATCCCAATTTCAATTCAATGAAAATCGTTTGGGTCTATCATTTCAACCCATAACGAAATTCTCCTATTCTAAAGTCCGTTCGGGTATGTATCATTTCAACCCATAGTAAATTTTATACTAACAGGGAATTTGCAGAGTGATAACAGATATGACAATAATAATAACATGCATATATCATCAATAACAATATAATATAAACAACAGGATATGGTGTCATATCCCATAGGTGAACAATTACATGTAAATGCATATCATACATATAATGATTTAAACGATTAATAGTTAAATTTTAGCAACATATTTCAATTGTCGTTCCAATTGAAATAAAATTTAATAAATAAAAGAACATAAATCGTGAGTGATTGCTCACCTTTCGAAGCTAAAGAGAATATACAATATAACGAGTTACGGATCCAAGCACGAATTTCAAAGCAAAGCGCGATGGACTTGAGTTCAATGGACAAGCTGATAAATAGGGTAGACGAAATCAAATCAGAAATGGATCGATCAAGATAATGGTATAAGTGAACACGTACATATACCGATATATAACTATGTATAAAAATTATATTCTTAATTCAAACACATACCAAAATCTTTAAAATATATATATGAACATCAATATCAAGTTAAACATATATACACATCTCTAAATCAAAAATCTATATGTATTAAAATCAAAATACATACATATATAGGTTATAATATAAAATCTATAGAGAAATTTGAAATCAAACTGCCAATAATAATATATAACAAAATGCATATATTGGTAGACATGCAATTTCTTTCATAGTATGCATTATATATATTTATATGCAACGCTAAATGCAAATATGCTAATAATATATAATTATGTAACCCAGGAAATATAGTATATACTGTATATGCAATTACATAAGCGTTAATATTATAAACATATTATTAATATATACTTTTCAAAATCCCCCTCTTTTTTTTAAAATTTATATAACCAATATTCCCATTCAAAAGATTTTCAAATATTGACATCACTATTCCACAGACAATACCAAATATCAACAAAATTTCATACGAAATATATGTAATCAGTTATATCTAACGTATCAAGTGCAAGTTGTAGTGTATGTATATAATAAAACAACAAAGAACTGCATACTTATTGCTCCTACCTATCAGTTAAATATACATATCCAAAAATAAATATATTTTCATTAATTTAAATAAATAGAAAAGTGTATGTATACTATACGAAACACCAACTATGAATGTTAATGAAATAAATAGTTAAAACTAGTATTTTACACGCATAGAAATATATAAAACAACACAAAAATAAAACTATATATTTATATATATATTTCTGCCATAATATAACTTATATTATATACATGTATACACCTTTATATGAAGTCACGTGTATTAAAATTCCTATCTACGTTTTTAAACCCATATGCGAATATATATACTACATTAGGCAAAACGTAAACAGTGATAACACCTCCTCTAAAATATAAAACATGCTATGCTCATACACTTAAAAAATAAAATCAAATACATAGATATGAAGTAAATTATAAATTTTTAATGTAAATATATATATTTGTTTAAAACCAAGTATATGCACGAATTTGCACTTAGATATAAAGTGCGAAAATCAGCTGCTATGGTGAGCCAACAAACGAGCGGCTTCAGAAAAATAATGCTTTGTATAAAAACTGCTGCTATATATGTATGTATGTATGTATGTATGTATGTATGTATGTATGAGTATTTACTTACAAATTGCAAAAGAGGAACGAGTTGCAGCTGCGAAATAAGGTAGAGGCAGTTGAGAAAAATATGGGCGGTGGTGACGGAGATTGCGCGACAATGGTGGTCAGCGCTGATTTGAGAGCAGGGGCATGAGCTGGCTATAGTGGAGGTGGAAGATGAACACGCGTCTTCTTCTATACATATTTATATAAATTTGCAAAAGATAGGAAAGGATAGCCATGAACAGAAAAACTTTATACTTGAAAAGAATTGAAACTGGACAATGGATTTTATAAATGCGAATGAATGTGAATGGTTATTAAAGCAAATTCGAACAGTTTCGAGATAATGAATAATTTGCTGCAATGAAAAAGCAACGGTTAGAAGCATTGATTCAGGAAAGATTATTAAAGTAATAAATTTGATTGGACAGGAAGTTTTGAATTTTTTTAAACGGAAGGAGATTGAAGAGTCAAAATAAATGCTTCAGTTAAGAGAAAAGAGAAATAATAGAAATGCACGCGAAAATTAAGCAGGTGGAATAATACACAAAGAAGGCAACGTATATTTCTTTCCGAAAGAAACAGAGAACTTGAAATATATACACAAAATAATGGTGTGATAGCCCGCAAATCCGTACCCCTTGAGTCAACACTATTCTGCATCAATTAACTCAAGCGGAATAGAAATACGAACCATTATGGATTAAAGAAGAAGAGATAGAAGAAGAAGGAACTAAACAATATCAGAATCTCACAGTTGCAGCGGAATAAAATATAATAATAAATATATAACTTTACACAAAATGAAGTTTTTAACTGTTTTACACATTATATCATAACAATGTCTCATACATCAACCATTACCAATCAGACATACCATACAATCACAGCAGCGGAATATATATATATATAGGTACAGATAATACGTCTCGGACTCCAGCTCCTCTCCTGCTCCATAGCATCCTGTCCTGAACATATAATACTCGGTCTGACCCTAGCATTATAATGAAATAATACCCGAGTCAGTCTGGAATACCAGCTGATAATATTGCATCCAAATTGATTATTAAAGTTTCAAAAATCCCTTTTGAAAACAAAAGCATCTCGTAAGACCACGCCACAAATAAACATGTCGGGTTTTTACCTTACGATAGCTAAAACACTTTTTATAGAAATCCTCTGATATTATAATAGGGTCTATATACAAATACTTATAAAATAGCCGAAATTGTTACATGATTAAATTCCAGCTACTAGCCACAGAGTGGGTAATACAAACAAAACTCGTACAAGGCTCGTAGGGAGAATGGATTTCCAACAATGACTAGGCACTAGGGTACCACCTGTCACATTACGGGGCCTAGATCACCGTACCGAGGACCACGCCCGATCCCCTGCAACACAAGGCCGGACCCATCCCTTACTGGACAGTTCCAAATAAGATCACCCCGCGGTTGGGATCATCAACCGCACCCCACAACTAAGCCGAAATAAAGAGGGACATCTAGACAGGGATGACCTTTACTCTCAAGTGGGGGCTACCCACGAAGCCTTGCTGCATATCCCCTGATTTTCCGTCATTCCCATTTGATGAGGCTTGAGGCTTAGCGTTGCCTTTATAGAACATATCCCTTAGAATGCCCATCGTCCACCTGACGATGTTTCGCAAGCATTCATCCATACAAGTCCGTCTCGGGTTCGAACGGAACCGAAGGCACTATTCCTACTACATCCATTTTGTAAATATCCTCAGGATTAGTAGCGACTAGCCCTTGCACTTCACTGCTCCATCTTCAAATCCAAAATCGTTTCCACGAAATGTACAAACCTGATCGAAGTGGTTTTTGAGAACTAAATCTCGATCCCGGTCTCTTCGAAACGATCAACGCATTTGTCCAATATTGATAGTCGGTGATTTAACTATCAATTTATATTCACAAACATCCATCACACTATAAATAATTTTCCACACTATTTATTTTCCTTAAATATCTTTAAAAGATATATCTTCAAATTTCCAAAACTCATTTGAAAACAATTCCCAAAATCTCTTCCTTTACAAGGTAATCCTTTACCATTTATTCCCATTGGGAATAACCAAGTTCAAAAACATTTAGATTTAAAACAAATTTAGAAACACTTTATTCTGCAATATATTTTGAATATATAAATTTACTTCTGGTTATTATTCAAAAATATAATTTCAAATATGTAAAATAAAACTATTTATTAAACAGGAGTTTTGTTAACTAAATTTAAAAGTAGTGGTTTTAAAGGTTTAGTGCTATGTTTCAAATAACTTAAATCATCTATCCTTTAAATAAATCTATTTATCAAATAAAATACTAATAATATTCTTAAATCATTATACTATAGCTAAACTTATTACTTACCTTTAAATAAGAATTTCTTAAAAATACTTCCTTAAAACAAATTTAAACTTAACTTTTCAAACCTGATTTAAAGCACGAACTCGGTTTTTCCCAGGGAAACATTTCCATCGAAACAACCCAAAGAATCTTCCATATAGATCCCGCCCGATCTATCCCAACCCAAATTTTATGTTAGTTATCGTAAATTTATTTCCAAGCTTAAAATAAACTTCTTTTGAAGTTTAAACACCCTTTTCCATTCTCGGAAATTCCATTTTCGAAGTATAGGTTTTAAACATTTTTAAATAAAACATTCGAGAATTTATTACCGGAAAATAATACTTATGGATTTCTTAACTAAATTTCAAGGGTGAAAAATGCATTTCAAAATATTGATTTACATTTATAATTATTAATTTATATTTAGAAGCTTCGTTGAAACATATTTTAATTTTCTGGCAAACTCTATTCATTATCAAAATAACCCATCATTATTTTAACACTTGTATCCTCTTATAAAATTTCTCACCCAAATCTATGCTTTGCATTATCGACTCATAATTTCCCCGCTTTATTTAAATGTCCATTTACAAATTTCATTCTTCATCCGAACTAAAACCAAATTTATTCCTTTAAACTCTTTATATAACAATTTCTTTCATTTCTTAAATCCCAATTGAATCCATTTATAATTAAAATTCTGGATTTATATTTATTTCAACAATATTACAGTACAATTTAATTTCAGATTTATCAATCAAAACATACAAACAATTTGCATTATCAATTCTAAAAATAATCACTATATTGTGAGGAATCCCGTTGGATCCCTCCAACCTGTTTTTCCCTGCATCCATAAATACTAGCACATCACATATATAAATATCAATCCAGACTGATAACAACCATTATATTCAACCAATCACACAGATATTTATTTTAATCAGCTAAAATTCCAGATGTGAGTGAGATTAACTCACCTTGGGTTTCGTCGAGCGTTCGAAATTTAAATTAAACCGAACGACGTTCGATTTAACTTACATTTCTACTTGCCCGGAATGATTCTTGAACTGCACCATTGCGTAGTACGCATCTCTGCGATTCCGGCGTTTCCAGTTTCATTAAAAACGGATAAAACATGAGTGAGATATTGAATTTTAAAGATTGTATAAACATTTTTATAAATAAATTACACATTTTTTTTATTATTATACCAAATCACGGCCGTGCAAAAAGAACACAGATCCAGGCCGTTCACGCCTCATCTTCCCGAACGTGAATCCTCCCAGGGTTTAGAACCCACTCACCGCCGATTAGGGTTGAAAAACGCGACCAACCCGAACCTTTTTACCTCGATCAGAGATCTCCACCTCGAAGCCCAACGCCAACTCCACCTTCCCCAGGCACGCGCACGAGCTCGGCGGTCCCTACCTCTCGTGATACGCGTGCGAACCCCCTACGAACGCAGCCCTCAAACTCCCCCTCCGCTACACTAAAATCCATCACCACCGTTGATTATGTAGAGCCTCTCGAGCTCTACAATCTTCGTTTAGATAATTCAGGAAATTATTGAGTGGATAGGAAGGAATTTGAAGAGGAAAACGACAGCACACCAGCCATTGAAAGGGTATAAGTGGCGGCCTGTAGGAGATAGATCTAAGGTTTGCAATTGTAACGTATATATATAATATTGTTTAATATTATGTTATTAATATTATTCTCAATTTAACCTCGTATTGCAAACAAACTCCAATTCTCACGTACCAATAGGCGTTCCTAGGGTTTTTCCGCGTTCCGGACACAATGGAACATGTTTCGTAAGCTAATTTGGTCATACGCGCGAGTTATGAAAAGAAACGATCAAACTTTAAATTAAATCGATTAAAACGATTTTGATGCGTTTCGAGCTGCCACGGTCAAACGACAATTCCGATTGCTACGAAAATTGAAATCCAATAATAACTAACTATTATGGATCCAATGGAACTGGTTTCGTCGAATTTCGAGACTATACCCCGGAAGGCTATTTTAACTCGTCTATTAAATCGGGCGATTCTCAAAATTGACGAAAACACTTAAAATTTCACTTTTTAAAATTTTAATAACTTAGTAATAAATCACATAAAATATATAATCACATTACAAATCATTCTGGCTCATTCCGGACCCAAAATCTGATTTTGCATTTTAATAATATTAAATTCTTTTTTAAATTAATATAAAAATCCTAATAATAACTTATTAACTTTAAAATTCATCTAAAATTCCCACCACACTATTTACACTCAAATAACTCAAAATAATTTTTAAAACCATTTTTATCACTATTTACATCCAGATTTACCTTTTACCTCAATTTCGAATATTTAATTAGTATTTTCCATTATTCAAATTCAACCGGGAAAATTGTAGCTTATTTCATTGACTGAACCTGAATCCATTCATTTCAAAATCAATTAAGAATCCACATTAAACATTTAAAACGAATTAAATGTTCAAAATTCAATGGCTTAAAAGGATGTTACAAATGGTAACGGTTCAATCCCCTTGATTGATGCATTTGTTGAAGCCAATAGTATATATAAATCAAGGAATGAAAAAGGCAACACGGAAAAGAACGGAACAAATAGAATTGAAACGTATCAATTTAAATATGAGCAGTTTTAGAAGCAACGGTCACCCATTGATTTAGCTGACAAATATTAAAGCAAAAAGGAAGTGAAATAAATTTTCCCCCGTGAATGGCAAGCACGGTCAAAAAATTTCTTCCAAAAATCGCGGCTACTAATTTGTTTTCAGTAGCTAAGGTATGAAATAGATGCAGAATTTTAATTAAAACGTACGCTCAAATAATTAACAAAAGTTACGTGATTAGAAACTATTCGTTTCTTATTTATTTATTTCATATATAGTTAGTGCAATATATGCTAAATTTATAACAAAAGTAACGTATTTAAATTTATACGTTACTTTTTTATTCTTTACCTATTTTTAGTAGAATATACATTTTAAAGAATATTCATTAGCTACGTACCATTTATATGCTAACTAAATAAATCAAAACGGATATAACGTTCAAATTAAAACGTGTATTTTAAATAGCCTATTTATACTCTATTAACTTTAAAATTTATTGCTTAATTAACTTTTGATTTGTTTACATCGGTTTGATTTACTTAACATTTAACAAATAACTGATGTATATACGTAAAAAGAAAACGTAAAATTTATTTCCTATATATTATTCAATTTAAAATTTTATTTATTAATCGATTAACTAAGAACAAATGTGTATACGTATAAAGTTTATTTCTTTTACAGAATATTAATTACTTGATTTAAAGGTGTATAACCAATTTTTAAAAGAACAAAAGTGGAAATAAAACGTTGTTACCAATATATTTAGTTAAATTAAAAGATTTAGAAGTTAGAATTTAAAAGATTTAAATTCCAGTAAATGTTAAACTTTAACCAAAAATAAGAGTTATAGAATTGGCGTATATTAATAAAATTTTGGTGACTATTTATAATTAAAATTAAAAAAATCAACTTTTGTGTAAATTAAAACCCCAAAGTTTATAAATAAAAGAATAAAATACTTGTTAGAATTTTTGGGTTGTTACACTCTCCCCCACTCAGAACTTTTCGTCCTCGAAAAAGAACAAAGTAGGAGAATAGAAACAACCAGATGAAAAATTAGACTTTGGAAAACAAATTAAGCAATTTATTTAAAACCATATAATTTTTTTTAAAATTAATTAATATTTAATAGTTTGGTTAAACTCATTTTATTAAATCCATTCAATTATTTATGAGATCAATTATTTATATAATACACTAAAAAAATTTACGATTAAACCAGGTAGTATATAAATAAACAATATTTTAAAGGATATATTCAAACGAAGGAAAGAAGATAGATTTGGAAAATAGAATATAGGTGAATAAATAAAGCTAGGCAGATAAGGTAGATTCAAAAGAATAGTATCGGGCTCGAATAGTTAAATCAAACCATAAAATTTTAATCCCAAATATTAATACAAAATTTCTTTGTTGGAAATACCTTTATTATAAATTACGTTTATAATAAAATATTTTTATATTGAAACCAATTTTCCTTTCGAAAATACTTCTATAACTCGATGTTTCAATAAGTTTATCCTCGTTCTTGCAGACTCTGGCCATGCGTTGATCAGGCGCAAAGCTAGAATTTTTCAAGTACTTAGTAGACCCGTTTCAACACCTAGTGAAATACTTGAAAAACCTTTAAAACCGATATGGAAAGTACAATCCAAATAAATCACCTGGATCGCAGGATACATAACAATGGTTACGCCTGGATACCCCAGGAAACATCCATATCCTTTAAGCATTCACTGCCTTGCGAATTACGCCATGATAACAAAAACCCGTGTACCGCAGGATACATAACAATGGTTACGCCTGGATCCCCCAGGAAACATCCATACCCTTTAAGCAATCTCTGCCTTGCGGATTACGCCACGACAACAAAACCGGTAGACCGCAGGATACATAACAATGGTTGCGCCTAGATCCCCCCAGAAACATCCATATCCTTCAAGCAATCTCTGCCTTACGGATTACGCTACCTAAAAAAATGACCGTGGGTTACACCACGGTGGGACACTCGAGTATCACATCTGGAAAACCAAAATCAGAGAGAATATTATCGATAGAATGAATCCACAATGTAGCCACAAAACGGATATCAAGCAGAAGGCACTTTCCATATCATTACTTCGAAATATATATCATATAGTACCTTTCGAATACATTTCAAATATCGTACGTATATAAAGTCCATTATATATAAGATTTCATTTCAAAATTGAATACTTTTCAATCAATAGTATATCAAATCACACTTATATACACTTTGATAGTATAAGATTTCACTTTTCAAATTGAGTACCTTTCCAAAATAATAGTTTTCAAATCAACTTCATACTTATACCAATCAATTTTATATAAGTTCGATAACTCTCAAATCAAGTATTTAGTAAAACAAGGTTCTCAATTTCAATTTGTTTCAATATCAGTTCAGTTTCAAAATCATATACGATTTCACCAAATTTTCTTTCAAATTTAATATCTTCGGTCTCAAAATTTCCAAAATAATAGGTTTAGAAAATAATCCTAGTTTTCAAATCAACATAATTTAGATCAATCAAATTCATTTCCAAAATCATCATATAAATACTGGGTTGTAAATTCCAATCTATTTTCAAAAACCAAATATTTTTCAACATCAATTATACCCCAAAATGGTTTCCAAAATTTTAACTATCCCTTTAAAACCTTAAACTATTTATTTCAATTCAAAAGATCCACTTATCCTTTTGCAAATTATTATCCTACATATATATAGTTATATAAAAGATGTTCCAAAGTCTTATTCATTTACTTAACAAAGAAGTTTCAAACTTATTTATATCATATTGCTACATACTTAAATATACCAAACTAAACTTATATACTATATCAAATGATTTATACTTTTTGAAGTTTCTTAGCTTTGAAAATTTAACTTCGATTTGGAAGTGTTCGAACATTCAAAATAGTCGGTGAAATCAAATTTCAAATCCAAGAGTTGGAATTCAGCAACATATCAATAAATCAATTTCAATAGATATGGTTATACAAATCCAAAACTTGAGGACTGAACACCGGTTCACTTCAAATCGTTTCAAATATATATAGATATATCTTTCGAATATCAAATCATACTTTGGAATTTGAAATCAAAATTGGTTTCACAAAATCACTCGCATAGCGAAGCTATTAAAGTGGCCTCTCCCCCACTTTGAAACTCGAAAATCAATGTCAATGATGCATGCACTCATCACCGAAATTATTTTTCAGCGACACAAGTGAGTTCTGGACTTCTATTTTCTTGAAAACATCATTGAAATTTCTTCGAAGTTATTGGAACTCATTTGAAGTCATTTGAAACATTTCTTATTCAGAAAATACTTTCAAATTGTATTACTATATATTTTTCTTACACCAATTTAAAAAAATGTCGGAGTTCAATCTCTCAAATTTCTAAAATACAAACAAAACCCGATTTTCAAAGGGTGATTTAAGAATGGATTTCCAAACAAAGATAGAGATTCAAATTAGAGGAACTCTAATCAAATAGAATTCAGAATCGAAGATAGGCTTGACCGACGATTAGATAATTAAATTACAGAAATAGAAGATGGATATACTTATATAAATAGCGGGCGACCTTAACCGGATCAACCGTGACTTCAGGAGTATGATCGATGCGGAATTCTAAGGCAAATCGACATTCGATCGCTAGATATAGAATTCGGCATATCCAGAGATAGCAGCATCTAAACCGAGTATATATAAATCTTTGGTGAATCGATTCTATTGTAAAGGAGTTTTCACCACCTTTATAAATCATTCAGTGGAGTTATGGGATACTCCAGAATCAAACGAATATAAATAGGGAGAGATAAGAATGAATTTCAGAACCGAGGGACATTCTAAAATTCAAAGGAACTTCCAATCAAGAGAAAGGAGTTCAAGCCCGAACGAAAGTGATTCTGTAATTAAATTTACCATACATGCTAAATTTTCCTAGAGCCAAAGCTCTGATACCAACTGTAACGATTTGATATTTTCAACCATTAGCATCCGCACATGTCGGACTTGAATTGCTCAAAATATTAGATTGTTAATTTAAATTTGGCAAAATTTAACATATATAGTAAATAAATCAATCACAGGATCACAGACACAGAGTAATACAATAATAGGCAGCAGAATCAATAAATAGTAGTTCATGAAGATACTATATAATCATCAGCGTTAGAAATAAAATACAGCAGAATGTCTCAAATACAGTGAAGTCTTCAATGCAACAAATGACTTCTCTGAACAAATCAACTGGAAGAGCTGAAAGCTAAAACGATAGTTGGGTCTCCAAGCGAAGCTCCAAACTCCAAAGGTGAGTCTCAAATGCTGTATCACTCAGTCTGACCCCAGCGTAAAGCAAAACACAAAACACTCGAGTCAGGATTTACATTCTTATATCAATAAATCCAACTCAAGTGAAATAACAACTAACATACAGGTAACCTGAAGGATGTTTGGGATAACCATCCTCTAAGGATCCGTGGAACTAACGACAATGTAGAAATATACACTATACACCGTGGTCATTTCAAATTAATTTAAAACTTCAAAACCAGAGTATCATTTCCATTTTTTTAATATATATTTCCAAATTTTATCATTTTCAAAGTTATGATTCAAATCAACTCAATTTCCAAATTCAAGTTTAACTAAATCTCAATTCAAAAAAATTCAATTCAGTTTAGTTCCTAATAAACAATTGCAAATTATATCGATTTCCAATGCAGAAATAAATCTCAAAATAAACCATTTAAATTCCAATATATTTCAAAGCTTTAATATTCACATTTTCAAAGCTAAATTTAATAGTTTCATATATCCTGATTTAACTTTATTATTATTTAGTCTTGAAATATTCCCTCATTAAAATTCAATATCATTTAAGTAACCTTAAATTACATCTTACTAAGTATCCTTTAATTTATTTTAACATGGAATATTCATTAAGTCACTTAAATCCAAAATCCAGTTAAAATCATATCTTTAAATTTCAATTTCCATAATTCCAAATCGATGTTTATTTACTAAAATTCTTAATTACATACAATTTCAAACACATTTAAATTTATCTTCCCAGCATTAACTTATTCAAATTATTACCAAAATCTATAAATTTAAATAAGTACTTGAGAATATTATATGTATTAAATCAATCTCCATTTAATTAAATATTATTATTAAATCTATAAATTATATTTCCATTTATATATAATATTTAAGAATCAATATTTACTAAAACCTTATATTTCTTTCCAAAACCACAGAAATTATTTTCAAAATATTTATATATGGATCAACGGTGTCTGTATATAATTTCTTACCCTATGGTCAAGTGATATGGATATTTATCATTTTTTTTGAGAGAAATGTGTGATCCTCTAAAAAACGAGGAGAGCACACATGAAGCTATATATGTAAAAAAAATAATGGAGCTGCCAACATGCCTGGCAGGTGACAATTCAAATAACAAAAACAAAAAATAGATACCTCTCAAATGAGCTCCGGCAAAGCCACCGCCCATTACACCCTAATACCGAGCTTCGGCAAAGCCACCGCCCGATAATAGAGTGTTAGAGGAATCTAAAACCAAAGAAAGTAAAAAAACAACACCCACAAAAAAGAAGATCCAAAAAGAAGAACACCAAGGGGTGAACAAAATGAAGAACTCCACTCTGAAGACACCGAGAAGCCACCAAGGAGTGCAAGACGCGATCGGAATCCCTGCAAAAAGCAATCCTGCCCACTAGTACAAATCTGCAAGCTATCCTGTAAACCAGTCAAGTGAAATCTAGCAACCTATCAAAACCAAACCTGAAACAAAACTAGAAAACCAAGTTAGAATGAATCACATATATGTATACAAATAGAATTTATATACATATATGTGAGAATAAAACCAAAAAGAAAATAAAAGCAAGGAAAAACTAGAACCAAAATCTAAACTACTTTAAGGGCCAATAAAAGGAAGAGAATTATACTGCATCATGTGTACATTATTTAAGTAAGTGTAGGAATTAATAAAAATATTATTAGGGACAGAATTATTAAAGGTAAGTTTGAATATGTTAATATTATTTCTAACCTTATTAAGATATTCCTTAAAACAATTATTCCTGGCAAATTTATATTTGGGATTCGAAATCCAATTTAAGCAGAAAGAAGAAATTAAAATTATCAAATTATAGTAGTGATTAATCTTATTATTAAAAATCCTTTGATTTCTCTCAAACCAAATATACAAACAAGAAATAGTAAAAATAGTGTCAAGCAAGTATCTAATACCCTTATTGAACTCAAATCTAAAAAAGTTCCAATAGAAAAAACAATCAGTAACTCTAGAACTGATATTAAACTCAAAAATAATAAGGGTCTTAATAAGAATAAAATGAGTATCCATGCATTCAAAATAATATGATTAATATCTTCAGAGAATGTGTTACAAAAATAACATTTATTATTAATAATAATATTTTTCTTTTTTAAAAATTCAATAGTATTCAATTTACCATGAATGATGAGCCACATGTGGACCTTAGATTTTGGAGGAGCGTTTGATTTCCAAATAAATTTAAAACAATTGTCAGAAACACCCGAAAGGTTAATAAATTTGTAAAAGGAATTAGAAGAATATTTCTTACTTTTATCCCACTTCCAACTAATAAAATCATTATCATTGTCAATATTGTAGAGATTTAACTTAGCATAAAGCAAGTAAAGCTGTCTAAGGGTTGAGCCCACTAAAATACTATTAAAATTGAAAATCCAATGAGGGTCATTTTCAGCGTTAAAAACATCAGAAATAAATGCAAATTTAAAGTTACAAATATCATATAAATCTTTAAACTCAATCTTAAGAGGAGTAGCGGAAATCCAACTATCATGCCAAAAAGAAGTGTTATTACCAGAATGAACAATAATATTCACACCTAAATTGAAAATATCATTGCATTTTAAGATAGATTTCCAAAAATAAGAAAGTTTACGATAAATCGAAGGACTAATTTGATAGAGATTATAATTATCATTGTAATAATATTTAGATATAATCTCCTTCCAAATGGCCTTATCACTAGTATCTCTAAATTTCCATAACCATTCACTAAGAAGAGACAAGTTCATATTACGTAAATTAATGACACCTAAACCATCCTCTTTTTTGGATTTACAGACAGTATCCCAATTGACCAAACAATTAATACTACTGTTAGGATTATCACCACTCCTAAGGAAGTCACGCCTAATTTTATCTATTTTGTCTATCACCCAATCAGGAAAGAGGTGCATAGACATCCAATAGATAAGGAGGCTGATAAAACAGAGTTAATCAAAACTAGTCTACCTGCTCTAGATAAGAATCTCCCGTTCCAATTAGAAGTCCTAGTTTTAATTTTATCAATGATTAATAACCAATCTTCATGCTTAAGTTTTGAAGGTCTAATAACAAAACCATGATAATTAAAAGGAAAACTCATAGTTTTACAATTTAAAGTATTAGCAACTAAATTTTCAACTTTTTCAAAATCATTTAAAACTAAAACAGAACTTTTATCAAAGTTTATTTTTAAACTTGATAAAAGTTCAAAACTATAAAGAATAAACTTAAGTGCAATGATATGCCTAGGAAGATGAGAGGAAAAAAGCAAAGTATCATCAGCAAATTGAAGGACTGACAAACCAAAACTCGAAAAATCATTACCAATGCAACCCAAGAGACTATTATTAATAGCATTCTTAATAATCTTAGAAAAAACATCAGCCGCTAAATTAAACAGAAGGGGAGATAAAGGATCCCCTTGCCTTAATCCTCTTTTGGATTGAATTTTATTACCCAAAACACCATTAACCATAATACTTGAGCTACCTGATTTAAGCAAGTTAAAGATCCAGTTAATCCATCTATTACTAAAGCCTTTGGCAAGGAAAATATCAATAAGGAAATCCCAATCAACAGAGTCAAAAGCCTTAGCAAAATCTAATCTTAAAATAGCACAAGTAATATTATTTTTACAACAAAGATTAATGTATTCTTGGACAACAGCTACACCATCAGAGATATTTCTACCTTTAATAAGAGCTGATTGAGAACAATCAATTAAATCATTCATTTTTAAACTAAGTCTATTAGCTAAAACTTTAGAAAATTTTTTTACAGAGCAGTTAATCAATGAAACGGGTTTAAAGTCTTTTAAAGTATTAGCACCGACTTTTTTATGTAATAAAATAACATTAGCAAAATTAAATCTACCTAATTGGAGATTACCATTATAAAATTCATTAAACATACAAATCAAGTCAATTTTTAAAACCTCCCAAAAAGTTTTATAAAAGAAAAGAGGAAATCCATCCGGGCCGGGCGATTTATCTCCAGGTGAATCGAAAATGGCTTTTCGGATTTCCTCTTCAGTAAAAGGAACATCTAAATCAGAAAGATTAATATTAGAGTCGGATGGATAAAGATCATTCCATCTAACACTAACTCTATGCTTATTCTTATTCCCAAAAATTTCTTTATAATATTCAGTGAACGCATTGTTGAGATCACGTTGTTCGACTAATTCCACATTATTAACTAAAATGGAATTAATTGTATTACAACGTTTTCTACTATTAACAATATTATGAAAAAATTTGGTATTATTATCGCCTTCATTGATCCAATGAATTTTTGATCTTTGTTTCCACATAACTTCCTCTTTTTGAAGAATAGAATTAAGCTCATCTTTTAAGTTATTGAGGATATTTCTCTCACCTAAAGTTAAATGTATAGATTCTTCAATCTTATTTAGATTGAGCAACTCATTAAGAATATTCTCTTTTTTAATTTTTATATTACCAAAAATGTTTTTATTCCAGTTTTTAAGAAAAATCCTAAGTTTTCTAAGCTTAAGCACAAAAGCCTTAGCAGAATTATCACAATACTTAAAACTATAAAAACTCATAGAAGACCATTTATTGATGATTAAATTTGAAAAACCTGGTTCTAGAAGCCACATTTTTTCAAATTTAAAGGTTCTATAAATAATTCTATGACTATCGCAAGAAAGAATAATGGGACAATGATCTGAAAGGGTGTAAGGTAAACCTGACACTCTACAGATAGGAAATTTATCCTCAACTTCATCACTAACAAAAAATCTATCTAAGAGAGCAAAGGAAGGAGATTCCCTATTATTACTCCAAGTAAAATCTCTATTGGATAGAGGAATTTAAATCAAATTAGAATGAATAATAAATTGATCAAATTCCTCCATTGCCGAATAATCTCCTTCCCGGGGAGAGCGCTCTCCAATAAAACGAGTCACATTAAAATCACCCCCCAAAATCCAAGAACCTAGGGCAAAAGATCTAAACTTAAGGCATTCATTCCAGAGAATCCGCCTAACTATTTTAGAGTTAGGCCCATAAACATTAGAAATATTTAAAAAAGAATTGTCAGATAGATTAATTAAAATAATGTGTAAAGAGTGTTGTTTTTGAATGCACTGAAGTAATTTAAAGAGATTATCTCTCCAACCAATCATTAAACCCCCAGAAGAGCCTACAGAAGGAAGAAAAACCCAATCTCTAAAACAAAAGCCTCCTAATCTTCTAAAAAAATGAAAATCAGGACACTCTATTTTAGTTTCTTGAAGCAGAGCAATATCAATAGAATAATCTTTTAAAAAAATTCTAACTTTATCACATTTGTTTAGGTCATTCAAACCTCTAATGTTCCAACTAATGACTCTCATAAGCCCATAGATCTAGCCCTCTCAAGTTCCTTACTTCTAATAAACTCACGATCTAACTCAATGTCAGAGAAAATAAAAGCCGAGTTACTAGCTAGCTGACTAAATACAGAAGCAGACAAGTTACCTAAAGCATAAGATGAAAAAGAGATACCCAAGTCAAAAAGCATACCTGAGCCTGATTCCGTAACACCACTCACGGTGTTCGAATCAGGGAACTCACCCAAAGACTGATGGCGATTACCCCAAATCCTGGCACTACGACGAACCGTCCCACTAGAAGCTAAAAACTTTCTACGTCTACCTCTCTTCGAAGAAGAAATACAAGGCAACGAATCACTAACAGCCTCACAAACCTGACCAGATAAAGCACACCCTAAACCCTTAGATGAAGCATCAGAAACACGAGAAACAATTAGACCCAATAATGCCACTTCCTTATTGCCACACCTACCCAGACCACCAACAGAGGCCACTTGACTGTCTATCCCAACACCACTAACAACATTACCATTAGAGGAGAAGGGGTCTACAAAGGAAGAATTATCAACAAAAGAAGCATCAGCAAAACTCTCTGGAACTACAAAATGATCAACCTGCTCCACCTCACTTGAAATAAAGTCCCCAGAAACCAAAATGTCTAATGAAAAAAAATCCCTCATGCGAGATCCCATCATGATGCAACAAAGAGACCTCATCAACACATGAAACACCATAAAAGTCACTAAATCCAACCACTTTCGAAATCGAACCTTCCCAAAATCTGTGATCCACACAGTCTATGCACGAAAGGGAATCAGCACACTGAGGTAAATCAATTTCCATAACTGACATTCTCAAAGTATGATCAAAAACTTCATCAAACTTACAAAGATTCTCACAATCTCTCTGAAAATCAAAAACAAACTCGGGAAAGTTCAAAAGTGGCTCGATAACAAGGGAACAGCCTGAAGCATCCAAGATATCCAAATTATCTACTGCAAAACAATCTGCAACATCAGAAGAAAGAAAACTATCAACAGGATTCAAGGCGTGATCAGGGGAGAGCACTGAATCAATACAAATAATGGGAGACAATTCGTTGACATCCGAAATAACCGAGCATTCTAAGGCGGATAAAGAATCAGGGCAAGAAAAACTGCTGAAAGTCGAAATCTTAAAAGAATCTAAAATGGGAGAAGAAGACGCAACTTTCTTGAACTTTGGATGGGTAAAACCAAATTTATTCTTAAAGTCAGAACAATTCAAGCAGCGAGCAACATTGGGATCGAGCACAATGAAATCTGAAACAGACGAATCCTCTTTTCTAACAATATCAATAAAAACACTATCATCAGACTTCGAACAGCCCTTAATATTCTCTGAAATAACCGAAGAAACCACAAAATCCTTAAGAATCTCCGCTTCGCCAACTCTTTCTAGATTACCCATACCAAAGTTAGGCGAATTAACAATATTAAAGTGATGTAAAAGATCATCTAAAAAACTCAGACCTTCATGTCTTCTGCTCCTGAGACAATTGATTAAGATCCCCCTCAGATTAATGAAGTTTAACATGAATCGAAATCCATGTTCTGCTAGCATCTTCGAAGAGATAGAGGGGACAGAAGACGAATCAATATTACCAAAATATAATTCAGGATCACCAAATCTTGCTTCATAACCTTTACCAATGTTCGGTGAGTTAACAAAATTAAAATGAAGAAGCAGATCTTCAAGAAACTTAAAACCATCAACACGATGCTGCCATAAATGATCAAGCATAATCCCTTTCAAGAGCATGATCTTCAACACAAACTAGAAACCGTTCTCGACCAAACAATCAGAAGAAATCGAAGAATCAGAAAAGAACGAACAATTGTATCTTTTGTGACCAAACTTGCCGCAATTGAAGCACCTGATAGGATCTCGGCATTGAGACGCGACGTGATTACTGTCGCCACATCTAAAATAGAAAAACTTGCTCGACTTTGAATCAACCCATCTTTTGTTCGAAGGAAATGGCCGAAACAAACTAAGAGGAGAAATAGACGGCCGCTCTTTGACAACTTGAGCATAAGAACGTTGCAGTGTCGATTTCGAATCTCTAATATGATTATCCATTTGAAAAGGAGGATGATGAAGAAACGAAAGAGGAACAAATATATATATTTATCATTTCAATCCATAATAAAATATATATATATATACACACACACGGGTAAATATCCGTTATACTCGTAGTCCCAATTTCAATTAAATGAAAATCACTTGGGTCTATTATTTCAACCCATAACGAAATTCTCCTATTCTAAAGTTCGTTCGGGTATGTATTATTTTAACCCATAGTAAATTTTATACTAATAGGGAACTTGCAGAGTAATAACAGATATGACAATAATAATAACAAGCATATATCATCAATAACAATATAATATAAATAACAGGATATGGTGTCATATCCCATAGGTGAACAATTACATATAAATGCATATCATACATATAACGATTTAAACAATTAATAGTTAAATTTTAGCAACATATTTAAATTGTCGTTCCAATTGAAATCAAATTTAATAATTAAAAGAACGTAAATCGTGAGTGATTGCTCACCTTTCGAGGCTAAAGAGAATATACAATATAATGAGTTATGGATCCAAGCACGAATTTCAAAGCAAAGCGCGATGGACTTGAGTTCAATGGACAAGCTGATAAATAGGGTAGACGAAATCAAATCAGAAATGGATCGATCAAGATAATGGTATAAGTGAACACGTACATATACCGATATATAACTATGTATAAAAATTATATTCTTAATTCAAACACATACCAAAATCTTTAAAATATATATATGAACATCAATATCAAGTTAAACATATATACACATCTCTAAATCAAAAATCTATATGTATTAAAATCAAAATACATACATATATAGGTTATAATATAAAATCTATAGAGAAATTTGAAATCAAACTGCCAATAATAATATATAACAAAATGCATATATTGGTAGACATGCAATTTCTTTCATAGTATGCATTATATATATTTATATGCAACGCTAAATGCAAATATGCTAATAATATATAATTATGTAACCCAGGAAATATAGTATATACTGTATATGCAATTACATAAGCGTTAATATTATAAACATATTATTAATATATACTTTTCAAAATCCCCCTCTTTTTTTTAAAATTTATATAACCAATATTCCCATTCAAAAGATTTTCAAATATTGACATCACTATTCCACAGACAATACCAAATATCAACAAAATTTCATACGAAATATATGTAATCAGTTATATCTAACGTATCAAGTGCAAGTTGTAGTGTATGTATATAATAAAACAACAAAGAACTGCATACTTATTGCTCCTACCTATCAGTTAAATATACATATCCAAAAATAAATATATTTTCATTAATTTAAATAAATAGAAAAGAGTATGTATACTGTACGAAACACCAACTATGAATGTTAATGAAATCAATAGTTAAAACTAGTATTTTACACGCATACAAATATATTAAATAACTCAAAAATAAAACTATATATATATATATATATATATATATTTCTGCCATAATATAACTTATATCATATACGTGTATACACCTTTATATGAAGTCACGTGTATTAAAATTCCTATCTACGTTTTTAAACCCACTTGCGAATACATATACTACAGTAGACAAAACGTAAACAGTGATAACACCACCTCTAAAATATAAAAAAGGCTATGCTCATACACTTAAAAAATAAAATCAAATACATAGATATGAAGTAAATTATAAACTATTAATGTAAATATATATATTTGTTTAAAACCAAGTATATTCACCTATTTGCACTTAGATATAAAATGCGAAAATCAGCTGCTATGGTGAGCCAACAAACGAGCGGCTTCAGGAAAACAAGGCTTTGTATAAAAACTGCTGCTATATATATATATATATATATATATATATATATATATATATATATATATATGAGTATTTACTTACAAATTGCAAAAGAGGAACGAGTTTCTGCTGCGAAATAAGGTAGAGGCAGTTGAGGAAAATGTGGGCGGTGGCGACGAAGATTGAGCGGCAATGGTGGTCAGTGCTGGTTTGAAAGCAGGGGTGTGAGCTGGCTACGGTGGAGGTGGAAGATGAACACGTGTCTTCTTCTATACGTATTTATATAAATTTGCAAAAGATAGGGAAGGATGGCCATGAACAGAAAAACTTTATACTTGAAAAGAAATGAAAATGGATTTTACAAATGCGAATGAATGTGAACCGTTATTAAAGCAAATTCGAACAGTTTCGAGATAATGAATAATTTGCTGCAATGAAAAAGCAACGGTTAGAAGCATTGATTCAGGAAAGATTATTAAAGTAATAAATTCGATTGGACAGGAAGTTTTGAATTTTTTTAAACGGAAGGAGATTGAAGAGTCAAAATAAATGCTTCAGTTAAGAGAAAAGAAATAATGGAAATGCACGTGAAAATTAAGCAGGTGGAATAATACACAAAGAAGGCAACGTATATTTCTTTCCGAAAGCAACAGAGAACTTGAAATATACACACACAAAAAGGGTAATGGTTCAATCCCCTTGATTGATGCGTTTGTTGAATCCAATAGTATATATAAATCAATGAATGAAAAAGGCAACAGGGAAAAGAACGGAACAAATAGAAATGAAACGTATCAATTTAAATATGAGCAGTTTTAGAAGCAACGGTCACCCATTGATTTAGCTGACAAATATTAAAGCAAAAAGGAAGTGAAATAAATTTTCCCCCGTGAATGGCAAGCACGGTCAGAAAATTTCTTCCAAAAATCACGGCTACTGATTTGTTTTCAGTAGCTAAGGTATGAAAAAGATGCAGAATTTTAATTAAAACGTGTGCTCAAATAATTTACAAAAGTAACGTGATTAGAAACTATTCGTTTCTTATTTATTTATTTCATATATAGTTAGTACAATATACGCTAAATTTATAACAAAATAACGTACCTAAATTTATAAGTTACTTATTTATTCTCTACCTATTTTTAGTAGAATGTATGTTTTAAAGAATATTCATTAGCTACGTACCATTCATATGCTAACTAAATTAATCAAAACGGATATAACGTTCAAATTAAAACGTGTATTTTAAATAGCCTATTTATACTCTATTAACTTTAAAATTTATTACTTAATTAACTTTTGATTTGTTTACATTGGTTTGATTTACTTAACATTTAACAAACAACTGATGTATATACGTAAAAAGAAAACGTAAAATTTATTTCCTATATATTATTCAATTTAAAATTTTATTTATTAATTAATTAACTAAGAACAAATGTGTATACGTATAAAGTTTATTTCTTTTACAGAATATTAATTACTTGATTTAAAGGTGTATAACCAATTTTTAAAAGAACAAAAGTGGAAATAAAATGTTGTTACCAATATATTAAGTTAAATTAAATGATTTGGAAGTTAGAATTTAAAAGATTTAAATTCCAATAAATGTTAAACTTTAACCAAAAATAAGAGTTATAGAATTGGCTTATATTAATAAAATTTTGGTGACTATTTATAATTAAATTTAAAAAAATTCTACTTTTGTGTAAATTAAAACCCCAAAGTTTATAAATAAAAGAATAAAATACTTGTTAGAATTTTTGGGTTGTCACACATAGTGGAGCATAGAGTTATGAAGCTTTGCAACAGAGAAATTAGGTCAGTCTAAGTGGGATGGTAAATAATCTAGTAGAAAGCACATAGGAGATAGAAAAGAAGTTGAAGGCTTCTCATCTTGACATTTTCTTTGGTAAACTTCCTCCCTTTAAAATTTAGTATCGTATAGGTTTTAGTTGCATCATGGTTGCTAGGCTGGATGGTAAGAGATGGTTGCCCCAATTTTTAAAGTTATTTTTGCACTAATACAGAATCTTCTGCATATTTAGGATGCTTGCATACATACCTATATGTCACAATCTTTCATTTATGTTAGGATTGACCTCACCTACAGTATATTGCATACATAATCGCATTGCGTTTTGGGTTGAGTATATGGTTGTGTGGATAACTTATCTTTATAACATGGTTATAGAGTGTGTGTTACGCTATCCGTCCCTTAGGAATTTCGACGGCAGAATCCATTTTACGGGGAAGCATGTAACACCACTTGAAAATTAATAAGAAATTAATAAATTAACAATAATGCTAAAATTCAAAATTTGCAAACACCGGAATTTAGCAACGAAAGTCACACCATTGTGTTTTTGGTGATTTTCTAATCAACTTTCAGACATAAATTTTCGCAACTGGAGTACTACGAAAAAGATAATAATGTTTGAAGTTTTTAATTTAAAACAGTTCGTAAGAATTTGAATTTAAAATTAAATAACATTAATGTTAAAATTAAAAAGTATAATAAATATTTTAATGTAAAGGGAACATTAAATGTTTAAGGGACACGTTAATGTCAATCAGTAAGATGGGAAAGAAATTAGAAAATAATGGTAAGTAATTATCTGGGCTAACGACAAGAGGTCGGTCGACCGTCTATATTGGGTTAGTTGACCGTTTAATGTATGGCGGCTATGGTGTGATTTAGCTTAAGATGACCCGGATTTAATTTAATTAATATATTTTTGATCGGACGATTCTAACACATTTCAAGCACTATAAATAAAAATGCCTACCTCCTCACTTATATCCATAAGAAAATAGGAACATAACGAAACTCCATCTGTCCTCTTCCTCAATTCTTTGTTAGATTTAAGATTTGCCTTTTAGGGAAGGAACGAATAAGATTTTAAGGTAATAGGTTTTATATATATACAAATAGTTTTCTATTTTTGTTCTTTCTTAATTTCTGAATTGTGAATATATTTTATATATAATTCAAATGTTTTATAATCGTAAAAGAAGAAAACTAAAGAAGAAACTAGGCGAAGGTATGAAATTGAATCCAAAGGGAATCAATAAAAACTATCTGCGAGTGGAAATCTTAGTTTTTCACATTTTAGTAATTTGTGTAGTAAAAGTTCAGATTTGTTTCATGCCTTAGGGAATTTTGTATATGAAAACCCTAAATCTAAACCCCTAAACTTCCCTAATAAAACGTTAATTCTAGGATTAATTGGAATCACGGTTGTTTCACGTTAATATTGTAGAATTTAATGTGTTGTTTGAATTTTAAGTAATTTATGTTCTATCCACTTCTAATTTCTGTTGTTGTGATGAAAGATGCTAAAAGAGAAAAAAATTATAAATTATGGGCAATGTACGGATTTTCCTTTTTGTAGTTTGCACTGCCTATTTCCATAATTAGACAAATATGGATCCCTTTCCCACTGTAAGCTTGTATATGTAAAAGTCGAATAGAATATAAAGGGTGTAATGTGTAAATTTTTGTTTATTGAAACAGAGGGGTTGATTCCATTTTTGAATACCTACACAGGTAAGTCTGTTTTGTTTACTTAAGGTTATTAGCTTTTTGTAAATTATTGTACGAAATTAAGATATCTATGAATATGGAAGTTTTGACATTTTAACAATTAGTATAGAAAGTGAAAATCTTAGAATACGAATATTTTATGCATGCTTAGTAATATTTAGTGGGCCTAAGTTTACTTTAGGCATAAATACATTAGTAACATATAAATAATAACGTATAAGTCATGTCGTATATAATAAATAGGTTAATAAGTAGAGTTAAACCCTATATAAAGGAAGTTAGGATAATTATGGAAATTAGTCCATAATTAAAGGAAAAATAGGTTGTTTTCCTTATATGGCCTAAACACGAAAACTGCATGTGAGGTATATTAGACACACACACACACACACACACACACACACATATATATATGTGTGTGTGTGTATATATAGTGTATATATGGTATACTAGAAGAGCGAAAACATAACTAAGTTATAGGAATGCAAGATCAGTCAAAAGTACATAGAAGCATGCCCAGCTAATCTGGCTACAGGCAGTGTGACTTTCGAACCAATGTAAGACATCGCCTATAATAAGTACCTATAGTGGATATGAGGTTAGTCTCAATTCTGTAGGGTACGCCTGCCCAGCTAATATGACTACCAACACCTAAGAATAGTCGGACTAACGTGAGAAGTCATGGTGTGGATTACGGGTCTGAAGACGGATATTCTAGGATGGGCTTGCTTCTAGCTTGGAGGTATTAAGTGGCTATTGTAGGTCTGCTTCCTTCCCACCTAAGAAGTGTTAAACGGTTGGAATTATCTCTTAGGTTCAGTAGTGGGAAATCTATGGAGGGCGTACTTCAGGTTGAGGTATTAAGTGGCTATTGTAAGGTTTGCCTCATTCTTATAAAAGAAATATTAAGTGGTTTTATGAGATTTCTTACTATGTCATTAGGAAGTACCAAAAAGGGGTACACATTGGGTCTAGGTCCTTAATGATAGGGTTCTGCCTAGGGTATAGGTATTAAATGATCAGAGTTTGCCTACTTCCCATTAAAGAGGTATTAAGTGGCTCATGTGCTTTCTCATGCATCATTAGGGCATGATTGACGAAGAGGGTAGTTAGACCTTGTAGTTACGTGCACCCGCATTAGAGTTATAAAACTAGATTAGAAAGGCCCTTAGCCTGCATTTAGAGGTATGTTATGGAGTTGGATTGGAAAAGCCTTTGGTTTACTGATGTGCACGTAAATGTGCATATTTTTACCACCATATTTATTCTATTTAAATCGAATAAATGATCATATTGGGTATTTTAACTTGTCTAAACCAAAATTCATATTATTTGAAATTGTCACATATTCATCTTCATCCATGGGCAAAATGGTCATTTTTGTGCATATATTAATTGAGAAAATTTAATTGAAAATTTCTACATTTTTTGTAGGAAATTAAACTCAATTACAAGTGGGTTCATGAAGGGATATGCATGCACAAAGAAGATACAAAAGAATGAAGATGGAAATAATTCAAAGTGAAGAATATGGAGGACCCCACCCACTTACCTTGATTTTCAATTAGGAGCTAAGACACATGTTAAAGGCCATTAAAAGCTTCATGTACATTTAAGTGGGGGATTATTGAAGCTAATGATAACTTGGCCACCACACTTCCTACAAGGGCATTTTGGGCATTCCCCAAAAATATGAATTAGGGTTTAACACTTGTATAAATAGCCCCTTATGTTTCATATAGTGAGATCTTCCTCTTCATTAGTTTTAGTTTAGAAAATAAATCAAAGCTCTCTTTCTCTTTCCATGGCTACTTAGCCATTTTTATTATCATATAATTTCTTTTTTTATGCAATTTAATACATGATCTTTTCCTTTCTTTGTTTATTTCCTTTCATGTTGTAGTGTAGATCTCTTTTTCCTTTATGCAAATAGAATTGATCTCTTTTCCATTAGCTTTCATTTTTCTTTCTTTTTTCTTTCATGTTGCATGCTACTTGTGTTGATATGATAACACAAATGAGATGCTAATCCCTTCAATTTAGGGGTAATGAAGCCTATAATCATGTAGCTTCAACATTTTGATGTTTTATACTCTCTTTTTGTGCTTTAATGAGAATGTATGAAGTGGTTAACTTGTTGTTTTTGCTTTGAATTCGATAGCCTATATTGTTGACACCAATTAGGCTATACTTAAACAATCACTAACACAAATTACCTCTTCATTTACATATGATGATGGTAATGAAGTAAATGTTGAGATTAAAATTTGATGGTCTATATTTCTAATTAATGGTTAATAGGTCATACTTAAAGTAGATTTTGCTTTCAACTTTGTTATCATTTTTCATGTGAGTTAATAAATGGTTTAAGGGGTGTGCTATAGTTTGATGGCTTATGTTGAGCTAATTAATAGCACAAATAGGTCATACTTATGATAGGCACATCAATTAAGCCAACTAATGACAAAGAAAAGAGAGATCATAACTCATTTTGTTGATTTATGTGATCTAGAGAGTAGAAGTTGCCTCTAATTGTCTTAACACTCTCATATTTTTATCAATTTTCTTTTATTTGTTTTTTTCTCCTTTTCTAGCTTAAACAATTCTCAACTTTGGTTTAATTTGATTGAATAGAATTTTAAAATCAATAATTCCCTGCGGATCGACCCGTATTCGCCACGTGCTACATTCGTACACCATGCGCTTGAGTTTATTTTTAAATTTAAATTTTTCGACAGTTTTCTAATTCGATAGAATTTCCGCCGTTAAACAAGTTTTTGGCACCGCTGCCAGGGACTTCAACTCTCTGTTCAACTACACTGTTGCGACTATTTTTTTATTTGCATTCTCTTTTACATTCTACATTTTCTTCAGTCTTACAAATTTCTGTTGCAACTACAGTGTTGCACTTCAACTCTCTGTTCAACTATACAGTCACCGTTCTGCCTTTCTTCAACATTTCTGCCTACTTCCTCCAAGAAACCATCCACTAAGTTGCAACTGCCCATCACCTTGAATACAACACTCACCTACATAACTGCAAACAACTTCATTCTCCTGCACCATCCACTTCCACTATTACTGCTCACTGACTTACTTCACACCATACAAATTTCACTACAACATCATCCATCAGAGCCAGACCAACCATATTTCAACAACCTCTTACATTTCCATTCAACAACATCTGCACTACCATTACAGCCACCAGTTCCAAACATCTAAACTGTCCATACTTCATCAAGTTGCTGCTCTGTCCACCAGAACTACATCATATCCTCAACCAAGTTCACTCACCACCAACAGTTTGCATCTGCTTGCGTTCAACATATATACCATTCAACATCACCTGTTACACTGCAATATCACCGCTGTCTTCCTAAACCGTCCTTCCTCCGGCCATACATTGCAACCTCTCTTCACCATTAAAACCATACATTCCATAAATCCTTCTTGCCACATTTCATAAATCTTCCACCTCCACTGCAACCTCTCTGGCCATACTTCACCACTGTCAAAAGCTATCACAGACCACTCCATCATTGAACACAACAGGTGCCATGCCACTCGATCACACCTTCACAGCAACATTATCCAAATCCTTTCCAGCCAACAATCCAAAATTCAACAAAAGAAAAAAAACTGCTACTTCACATTCAAACAACCATTACTTACCAATCAAAATCGCAACGACCTTCCTCGATCGGAACCCACACAATAGCCTTCCTCGAAATCATCGAATTCACCTCCGTCCCAAATTTCAATTCGCGCCTAAAATCGCTTCTTTGACCACATCATCTACCGAGTACCTCGACTACTTCCAAACCCCAATTCACCTCATCAAACCAATCACCTTGACCACAAACCCCCTCCTCGGCCACCCAATTCACCAATCCAACTCGCAACCTCTTGCATCTAATTCTTCTGATTTTTTTCCTTGTGTGTTTTTGATTTTTTTACAGAGAGGAGAAGAAATCGCGTTTGAAAGTTAAAATTTGTTATTCTCGTGTGTTTGAAGTCAAAATTGTGTTCTTCTTTAGTGTTGAATTGGGCCGGGCCCTTTTTTTAAATGTTTGTTTAATTTTGTTTTAGTTTTAGTTTTCATTTTGTTTAATTTTCATTTTCCACTTGTTTTGTTTTGCTTTCATTTTTTTTAAATTCCATCCTTGAAAAAAAAGCAAAAAAAATGTTTGTTTTCTTTTAATTTTATTTTTTTTATTCTTAAAAAAAAGGTTTTCTTTCTTTTAATTTAATTTTTTTATCACTAAAAAAAAGGAGCTTTTATCACTAAAAAAAAGGAGCCTTTCATTCTCACTTGAATAAAAAAATTGCTTTCATTTCTTTTTAACAAAAAAAATTGTGTATATCTTTTTTTTCATTTCAGGTTGCCAAAGCAGATTGGAGGAGTGCTTGCCTTGCTTAGCTTGCCAAAAATAATAATTGATTGCCTATCTTTTGTTTTTATTTGCATTGTTGATTGCTTACATTTACAAAAAAAAGTTCAGCTTAGTAGCATTGTAAATTCACGTTTAACTTCTGCTTTGCATTTCATTTTAGAATTGTGATTAATAATAACGGTTAGACATCGATAACCTTTAATTGTATATTGACAATTTGTCTTCCTTGAACAATTTAATTTCTTAGTGTCTAGGCTACGGCAGAGTAATAACCATTTATAAATATTACGGTGATTCGTAAATATTATAGTGGTTGTTCCTCTAAAGGTACTTAAACCTTCGGCTACATTGCTACGGTGATTCGTGGTGCACCGATAACCCCTGTCCATTACCTGGTTGGGAACTATTTTGTTTATTAAAGACAATTTGTGATTATACAATTTTAGGTTAACTTAGGATAAATAATTTGTAATTAGACCTTTGCATTCATTTAGTTGCATTAGTTCATGCATATTTAAAAAAAACAAAAAAATTCAAAATCCAAAACTAAAAAAATTGTAAATATTTCTTAACTTAGTTTTTTTCCTTTTCCTTTGAAAATTTTCAAATCAAAATTCCAAAAATCTAAAAAAAAAATTAAAATCAAAACTCCAAAAAAAAAATCTATTCAAAAACAAAATTCAATTTTCCATTTTGAAAAATAAATTCTACTTGTAAATATTTTTCTTTATAAAAACCAAAAAAAATCTTGAAAATGTCCGAGTTTCCTTTTTCTTACTCACTTCAATTTAGTTGTGAAAATCAATATAATCCATATGAGTTCACTCCAAATTCGTATGGATATTTTAACAACAACTTTTAGACAATTCGAATTTCGAATCACCAAATTTCCAAAATAATGGTCAACCCTCAACTCTTGAAAATAGCATTTCGTCGTTACTTGAACTCTCTACGCAACAAAATCAAGAGATAAATGAGTTGTGCAATTCATATTTTTGCTATAACTCGAATCAATTCAAAATAATCAAAATTTGAATTCACTTCAAACTTTAAATGATTTCGAGTGTAACCCATGCCAATTCAATTTCGAGCTTCAAAATGAATTTCAAAATCAAGATGAAAATGTGAACCAATTTCCAAATAATTTTGGCAATGGGAATAGTTTCAATAACAATACGATTGAAAACTTTGGTTGTCAACAAATTTAGAACGAAAATTTCAAATTAATAATCATGAATTTGATTTTGTTGACCAAATGGAAAAAGATTACGGGGATTTATTACTTGAAAAATACAAAACTTTTCGTGAAAATCATAATCAAATCTCAACCCACGAAGAATCAAATAATCTACCGTTTATCGAAATTGACAATTCTTGTCCTCAACAAGTCCAAATCGAAAAATTTCAAGTTAATAATTACAAATTTGATTTTGTTGAGAAAATGAATGAAATTTACGATGATCACACGAATTTGTTGATTAAAACATTGGAAAATTTTCATAAGAAACAAAATCAAATTTCAATGTGTGACGAGTCAAACGAATATCCATCTTTTACCCAAATCGATGATTTTCAAATAACAACTTTTGAAATTGATAATGACGGTCTTAATCAAGTTGTTGAAAATACGTTAATTAAGTTGGATTTAAATTCTTTTGAGAGTGCGAAATTTGATTTAAACTTCGATCTTCCTTTTTCTGAAAATTTGAATACGACAACTTTGAATTTTAAACTCGATTTACACGATGAAGTTGTTGATAATCCAACAAAGGAAGTCGAATTTAACAAACATGAGTTTTATGGACTTTTTGACAACGAGTTGTTGAATTTTGAAGGGGAATATTTCGATCATCATTTTGATTTTGAAATCGATAATTTTGAAGAAGTTTTCAATGATAAGTTTGAACTTCAATTTGGTGAAAATAAACTTGAATTTCAATCAATTGTTTTATCAACCCTAAAAATCATCGAAAACAAGGCAGCTCATTCAATTTTCAATAAAACGACATTCGTTTTTCCAAATCAACATTCAACTTCGAAATCTTTTACGGTTTGGTTTTTCGTGCTTAAGCTGTGTCTCACACATTTGACGAGACAAATGAATCGGTCTTTAGAAGACCGTTTCATTTACTTTTTGACTGTATACTTTCTCATCTCTTGTAAATAATAATCTTTCATGTAAATATTGGATTTTTACTTTATTTTTCTTCTTCCACTTGGGTTGACTGTGGGGACACAGTCAAAATCAAGTGTGGGGGAGACTCGTCTTCAATTTTTTTTATTTTTCATGCTTTATTTTTGCTTTAAAATTTCAAAAAAAAATCACAGAAACAAATTTCCTTTTGATTTATTTTTAAAAGAAACACTAAGACAAATATATGGTTTTGGTTTATTAAATTGAAATTTTTGAAAATTTATTTGTCTTAACAAAAATAAAAATGAAGTTTGATTACAAATAATAATGGTTTAACTAGTATATAGGGAGATTCATACGTGTTAATTATGAAGCACATCCTAGTTGAAAATCTTTGTTTTAAAAAGTGGTTGATTTAAAGTAAAGGAAATAACATTTTTTTGCCTTCTAAGTTAAATGGTGCTAAGATGATTTTGCAAAACTCTCTCTCTCTCTTTTAAAAAAAATATAAAAAAAATAATAACATCCAAGTATTCACTCTCATTTAAAAATCCTCACGATTTTGCATGGGTGAATTACTTGGAATTATTGATTATGTGCTTTCATACTCATTTAAAAGTCCTCACGGTTATGCATGTATGGAACACATGTAAAAAAACAGAATTAATAAAAACCACCTACGGTCGATAGGTGTATGCACGAAAGGGTGTGCACTCGCCATGCTTTGTACTCCCCTCACATAAGCCCGAAAGGCAGTGCATGGGTAGTATATCTGGCCTCAGTTTACCTAAGCTAGGTGTGTAATTTTTATTGCAAATAATGAGAGAGCAAGCAATTGAAATCCTAGCATTATTTTTACTTAGTTGATTTGATTTGTTATTGAAAAGAAATGAAAATACCACTTTGATAAACCTTGATAATCGACTAAGAATCCATTTCATAGTTACAGTTTGTTATTAAACAAAACAACGAGTTAAACTATAGTCTATTTGTTATGATAACTTGATTTTTGTTGGAAATTTTAATGAGAAAATGACATAAATTTCCAAGATAAAAGCCAAAACCTATATTTAACTTATTGGTGTCAATTTAAAAATAAATCCTTCATTTGTAAATATTTTAAAAAACTTGCATTCATCTCTTTGTAAATAATTCTGGCATTTTGCAAATATTTTCATCCTGCATTTGGATTTTGTGGGTAGTATCCGCTGAAAACCCTCGCGAGACAACACTCGTCCTACTAGGGACACCCAGAGGTTTAACGGCTTGTTGCATATGCTCAATGCAATCGTGCTCCCTACGAAAATGGATTTATCTTAGTTTTTCTTTATTCGAGGACGAATGAAAAGATAAGTGTAGGGGTATTTGATGTGCACGTAAATGTGCATATTTTTACCACCATATTTATTATATTTAAATCGAATAAATGATCATATTGGGTATTTTAACTTGTCTAAACCAAAATTCATATTATTAGAAATTGTCACATATTCATCTTCATCCATGGGAAAAATGGTCATTTTTGTGCATATATTAATTAAAAAAATTTAATTGAAAATTTCTACATTATTTTGTAGGAAATTAAACTCAATTACAAGTGGGTTCATAAAGGAATATGCATGCACAAAGAAGATACAAAAGAATGAAGATGGAAATAATTCAAAGTGAAGTACATGGAGGACCCCACCCACTTACCTTGATTTTCAATTAGGAGCTAAGGCACATGTTAAAGGCCATTAAAAGCTTCATGTACATTTAAGTGGGAGATTATTGAAGCTAATGATAACTTGGCCACCACACTTACTACAAGGGCATTTTGGGCATTCCCCAAAAATATGAATTAGGGTTTAACACTTGTATAAATAACCCCTTATGTTTCATGTAGTGAGATCTTCCTCTTCATTAGTTTTAGTTTAGAAAATAAATCAAAGCTCTCTTTCTCTTTCCATGGCTACTTAGCCATTTTTATTCTCTTGTAATTTCTTTTTTTTTTATGCAATTTAATACATGATCTTTTCCTTTCTTTGTTTATTTCCTTTCATGTTGTAGTGTAGATCTCTTTTTCTTTTATGCAAATAGAATAGATCTCTTTTCCATTAGCTTTCATTTTTATTTCATTTTTCTTTCATGTTGCATGTTACTTGTGTTGATATGATAACACAAATGAGATGCTAATCCCTTAGGGGTAATGAAGCCTATAATCATGTAGCTTCAACATTTTGATGTTTTATACTCTCTTTTTGTGCTTTAATGAGAATGCATGAAGTGGTTAACTTGTTGTTTTTGTTTTGAATTTGATAGCCTATATTGTTGACACCAAATAGGCTATACTTAAACAATCACTAACACAAATTACCTCTTCATTTACATATGATGATGGTAATGAAGTTAATGTTGAGATTAAAATTTGATGGTCTATATTTTTAATTAATGGTTAATAGGCCATACTTAAAATAGATTGTGACGACCTGGCTTCCTATCTCCAGGAAGTCGCACCATCAATGAAGAAAGAAAGAAAGGGATAAAAGAAGAAAGGAAAGAGAAAGAAGAAACACAACAACATAAGAGAACTCACAGCGGAACGAATGAAATATAATATATCACATAAAATATTACATAGTATCATATTACATCAGAGTAAACAACTTATACAACACATATTAGACAGTTATAAACATTTGTCTAACTATACAACTCAAACACAACAGATACAGATACCAAACAACACAGCGGAACCATAATATATCTACACGTGGAAGCCTCCTGCTCCATATCTCCTCTAGAATTTGTCAAGCAAACCTGAATCACTTGACTACTCATACATAATATGAGTACCCAAGAGTTTATTAAAACAGAAAATAAACTCTCGGGTCAAACAGGGGTCTGGTGTGAGTAAACGGGTTAAAATTGCTTACTTTAGAAAACCTTTGAAAAGAAAAGGTATCACGTAAGACTTCCCATACATAAACATGGAAAAGTTTTTACCTTACGCTAACCAAAACATTTGATAGGAAATCTAGTGATATTATAGTAGTGTCTAGGGTTTTCAAGTAAATAAGAAATAGCCGAAATTGTTACATTATTAAATTTCAACTACTAGCCACAAAAGTGGGTAATACAAACAAAACCGTAGGGTATCGTAGGAAGAATGGGTTTCCATCAATGGCAAGGCTACTGGGGTACCTCCCGTCACAGTACGTGGCCTAGATCAACGTACCGAGGAGCCACCTTAACTCCCCTGCAACACAAGGCTGGGACCGTTCCTTACTGAACAGTCCCAAACAAGACAACCCCGCAGTTGGCGCGCGATTCCAACTGCCCACACAGCCGAAATAAAAGGAACTTCTAGACAGGGGAAAATCTTGCCCTGAAATAGGCGCTACCCACCTAGCCTTGCTGCACCTCCCCTGTTTTAGCCATTCCCGGTTGATGAGGCTTGAGGCTACGATTACCTTTATAGAACACATCTATCTTAGAATGCTCATCATCCACCTGACGATGCTTTGAAAGCATTCAATCCATACAAGTTCATTCCGAGTTCGAACGAAACTGAAGGCACTATCTCGTTGCACTCATTTTGGGATCACCCTCAAAGTGAACGACCATAGCCCTTGCACTCTAAATCACCATCTCGAACAAATAAGTACTATTCCGTCAAACTCATTACGGAATCACCCATAGAGTTATACTGACGTATAGTCCTTACACCTCGAGTATTCACTAGCTCCACTTGGATTCACAACCTAACGTTTAATTGGAATCGATGTGGTTTTCGGATCCCAAATATGGAAACCCGATCCCGGTCTCACCGAAACCAAACGCCATTTTAATGTCCAAGTTGTACTTAGGGGTTTTAAACAGTTACAACTTATATGCAGGATGATATAACAGATAGATGAATAACATTATCACAACAGATAATTCATATCAAACATTCATCTCACAAAGCAGCATATCACATAACAGAGATATTCAAATCATCCAGTATCAACCAATCACCCAATATCAATCACCCAATATTGATCATCCAATATCAATCAATCAACCAATATTAATCAATCATCCAAAGCAGAATTGATTAACTCTTAATCAATTGGATTAACCTTAATCCTTCTTCATTTATTTATTTCAAATAAATAAATTAATCATCTCTTAATGATCTTCTTTAATTAATCTTCTATGATTAATTATCTTTTAATTACATTCAAGTAATTATCCTTATCCATATTCAGTAATTAACCTTTAATTACTATCATTAATTACAATAATTAATGATCTTTTATTTACTTCCATTAATTAATCAATTATAATTAATTACATTAAACCTTAATTAATTACAATTAATTAATCATACATAAATTAATTACTTTATTAATCAACTTTGATTAATTAATTTAACTAATAATCCTTATTAATTAATAATTCCTTTAATTAAATAAATAATTAATTTATAATTAATCATCTCATTAATCATAAACAGTAATTAACAACTTTATCTTAATTAATTAACTTCTTAATTAATTATCTTAACCCTTTGATTAATTAATTCAATTAATTAATCTTTGATTACTTCATTAAGTAATCAATTAATAAATAAATCCTTAATTAATTACTTTATTAATTAATTATATTTTAACTAATTACACTTAGTAATTAATCTTAAATTAATCACATTCATTGATTAATTAATCACAATAATTAATTAACTAAATTTTAACTAAGTAATTAACCCTTAATTGCTACATAAATAATTATCTTTAATTACTTCTATTATATGATTGCTTTCTTAATTAATTACTTAACATATAATTAATCCCATTATTAAATAATCCTTAATTATTTAATTAATTAATTACTCCATAATTAATTTAACTTCAAAACAAATATATTAATTAATCCTTGGATTAATAATCATCAAGTGATTAACCACCAATCACTTCAACTATTTACTTCCATTAGTAATTTCCTCTAATTACTTCCATAAGTAATTACCATTCTTAATTGCATTCAATAACTCACCATTAATTACTTCATTAAGTAATTTCACTTAATTAATCCATAATTAAATGATTATATAAACAATTAACTAATTATTTAAAATTAATTAAACAATTAATTAATTAACTTCTTATATTTTCAAAATCCTTAATTAATTAAGAAAGAGCATTATTCTTAATTAATATTTACTTATTAACAAAACATATTTATTAAATATCCTTAAGTTCATATCCATAATAATTTAACCTTATTTATCTTCTTAAATAAGTTATTTGAAATTAATCAAATTTGATAACTTCAAACAAATTATTTGAATTTCAAAATTTAACAATAACCTTATTTTGAAAATAAACATTTGGAAATGAATTTGAAATTTAAAACATTTTAAACATCTAATTTAAACTTATTTATTTTCAAAATAAATATGAAAACTTAGTTATCAAACATTACCTAACAATTTACCTAAAAACTTTGATTAATATTTAAATCCAAACATACTTCTTTAAATTTAAAATCCAAAATGTAATTAAATTAAATTACTAAAGAAATCATTTTAAATAAATTTAAATTTTAAAATAAATTCAATTTATACCTTTAAAGTTAGATTATCAATTACTTTTAAACAACAAGCTTTTTATCCTTGCATTCTAGTTTCTTTAACAAAACTTGTTTGAAGTTAAATGCTTGATTTCTTTAAAATCAAGTTCATATGCAACTTAATATCAACACATCACTCACTAAAACACAGCAACCCCTAAAATCTCGAGACCAACTCAGCAATAACACGAGACTTCCCCGAGACACTCAACTCCCCTTCGTCTTCGAGTCGCCATCTAGAATACACGAGAGTAACTTCGGGTCGCAATCGTTTCCCCCAAACTAAGATACCCAGTGCACGTGCACCAACGCCGATGGCCACCACGGGTCGTCGCGACCGACATTGACGACCATGCGAGCCCATACGAGCCCCAAATACCAACCCAGATCGAATCAAATATCAATCAAAACGAAATTCGACCTTTAAGCTCAAAAACTGCAGAATGATCAACCACCAAAAACCCTCAACGCTGATCACCTCGCCACCGTTACACCTCGCCGACCCCACCATCGAGACCCCACGACCATGAACAACATCCACCCCAAAAGCAAACAGCTCCGGTCACCAATCCAAATCACAGAAGCCACTAAAATCAAACCAAAATCAAAAGCATGCTAAACCCTAATTCATCTAAATTCCCTCGATTCACTCAATAGAAAAATTCTTTTGCATTTTTCCTTTGATCCTCAACTCAAAAGCTTGCTTCACCCACAAATTCGATTCAAAACAATAAGTTGATCATCGGCAAATCACCCTAATGCCGAAACCCTTCTAGCCCAAATTCCCAATAAATTATCAATTTAAAAATTATGAATTTCATGTTAAAAATCATTATTTTTAACAGCAAATCCAACTAGATAACTCAAACAAAGAATCAAGATTTCTGATTTCTGACACGAATCAAATTCCACTGTATTTTCCATTTTAAATACTATTTATACATTTAAGCTTACAAAAATTATTTTTAAAATTTTCATCTAACAATAACTAACAACTTTTATTTAATCATCAAGATTAAATAAAGATGTTATTGTAAGGTTTGGAATTTTTGAAGTGATATCTGGTCTTAAAAACAGAAACAGAGTTCATATGAATAAAACCTATTTCACATATATAAACAGATCATATAAATTCAAAAATATAAATAATGAAAAGATTTTCATGCAATCACCAATAACAGTTCGCAGATAATACATGCATGTAGTAACAACCAATCAAACTGTTTTTAAAATAGTTTACTCACCTATTTATGCAGAGCAGATTATTTTTTAAGCCTTGCTTATAAAATCTGAAAAACTTGAATGCATGCCTTCAATTTGTTGATGTTATAAACTTGCTAAGTTGATTATGAATTCTTGCATTACAGGTTGAAGTTGCAATTGAACTCCTCTTAGAATTTGCAGATATTGCTTTTGAATTCAAGTTCTAGGTTTTGAAAAAGAATTTCTGATTTGTTCTTGGATTTAAATCTCAGATTTGAATGGGGTTTACTGTTTTGCCATTAATTCTAGAGTGAAGGAAGAAAAATAATTTGAGAAGAAGAAAAAAAAGTTTTGCAAAAAATAAAAGAGGAAAAAAACTAATTTTCTCTTGTGTTTAAATAAAAAAAATGTAGGCCACTTGTTATCATTTTTCTACATTTGTCATTAAAGTTGTTTGATTGTTTTACAAGTGTTATTAAGGGTGTTTACTTGTTTACTCATGTCTTTCTTAAGTGTTTTTAATTAATTTAAATGTAATCATAAACTAACATATTTAAATTACTAAGTAAATAAATACTTACGTATATATAAATAAATTTACTTTTTAAAGAAAATATTCTAAAACTAATTATAACACAAATATATTTTCTTATACATGTTATTTAAAATCTAGAACTTTTATTTTTATACATTTATAACCATTTTAAAATTAAACATTTTTAAAGAAAACAAAACAAAACTTTGTTTAAATCATTTTAACTATCATATTTAAAAATAATTATCTTATAATTGAAAATAAATTGAATTAAACTAAATTATCTTTTGAAAAATATTTATTTTGAAACAAAGCTTTTAAATTACAATTACAAATTATCAATAGATTAAATAAATTTCAAAACAACTCAAATTATAACACACACACACACACACACACACACACACACACACACACACACACATATATATATATATATTACAATTTGAAAATCCATGTTTTAATTTAAAACAAAAGATGTTTCTATTCACAACATATATCAAATATAAATAGAATAAAATTTTATTAGCTTTGAAAATCAATTCTTATCAATATTTCCAGATTAAATATTTATTAACCTTTAAAAGAATAAATTTACCAATTTAAATTGAAATTATAAATAAAAATTATCAAATCAATTTAATTATTAATACAGATTATTATATTGATATTGCCTAAAATTCCGGGTCGTTACATAGATTTTGTGTAACAACCCACATATTTAACGATTTTATATTTAAATGTTTGATTTAAATATAGCGTCGTTATTCGGATTTTGGGGTCCGAAATGTTACTTTCTGCAAATGGCCGAATTGGAGCTCGAAACCATTTCCATTGAGTCCAAAATGGCGTTTGCGATCTTTTTGAGTATAATCTTTGATATGTTTGGAGTTTGTGAAATTTTGGCTACTTTTCCTATTGGGTTTGGGGTTGGATTCAGCCCACTAGCTCACTTAACCTCTAGCTCAACCCTTCTCTTCATTTCATCTTCATTTCATTTTATTTCTCATCTAAAAACTGAAATGGGGGAAAGGAAAGAGAAATAGAAATTAGCAAGCCCTAGTTTCTCCTTTGTAGCTTGATTCTTGCTCCAAAATCAAAGAGAATCCATTGGTAAGTTCATCTCCATCTTCTCCATCTCTTCTCCTCTTCAATTTCTGTAAATTTCCTAACTCTAACTTAGGAAATACTTGCTTTGATTCTAGATTGAAGCTTGTAGTGTTGAAGTGGAGTGTAGTTGGTTGATTCCTCGCAATTGTGCTTCTTCATCTTCTTTGTTTTGTGTAAAAGGTGAGTTTTGAACTCACATCTACTTCTCTTGATTTCATTGATGTTAGGTATGAATTCCTAACACCTTGTTCATATGCACTTGTAATTGGTTTGGGTTGAATTGGAGAGTATACCAATTTTTAGTGTTTTGGGTTCAATTCTTTGGAATCCTAACTTTGATGTTTTAACCATGTTTTGGTGATGCATCGAGGAACATATAGGGCCGGGTTGTCGATTGGCATAAGCCCTTAGAGCCAATGTTCGTCCGATTGCAATTTGGGAGAGTTTGCTCTTCATTTGAATAAGGCTGGAAAACAGCCCAGGCATGATTCAGTCGACTGAAAAACTCTGTTCAGTCGACTGAATCTGAAACCCGAGAGTTTCCAGGCATGATTCAGTCGACTGAAAAACTCTGCACAGTCGACTGAACCTGGAAACAGAAAGTTTCCTGAACCTGGAAATTTTCCAGGTATAGGGTCAGTCGACTGAAAACCCTGTTCAGTCGACTGAACCTGCTGTTTCTGCCCACTTTGCCTTTTTGGATTGAATTTTCAATTTGAATCGATTCATGATGATCCTATGTATGATTATCAATTGTTTTGACTTTGATGATTCCTTTTAATTTTAATCCACGGGTTTTTATAAAATAATCTCTCGAATCGCATTTAAAAGTTCGTTTTTCTAATTTATAAATTCTAATTAAAACACACACACTTTCGCACTTCGAACGAAGTGGAAGGGTGATTAAATGGTTGGGCGAAACACGGACCATGAATCTGTGCGTTTATCCTTCCAATTAATCCTTGACCTATTCGATTGATTGTTTTGACCTTCGGGTTTGGTTTATCGATGATATGAGGTAAACTTTGTACTGCTTTGAGTGTGAAAGGAACTGACGGATAGTAAACCGTTTAGTGCGAACGAGTGGTTATGGGACATACGTTAACACTTTTCGGATTCCTTTTCGAGAGTTGTGACACATTCCGCCAGTTAGTGGTGTCCAGTACTGGGTCTATGACCTTCACCACTACGGTTTGTTGCCTCTGGGATAGTGTCTTCGGACTGTCTCCCTAGGTTTGTTGCCTTCGGGTATGCTGCCTTCGGGTGTGTGCCTTCGGCTTTGTTGCCCTATATAGTTTCGCTCTGATGTTGGCCTTATGTGCCGCATGGGTGATACTTGGGTTTGGAGTCTTCGGGCTCATGGATCCTTGTTTGTACAGTACTGAGCTCGAGCAAATTTTATGATGTTTCATTGATATGTATATTCCCTTGGTATCGCCCTTCGGTGTTGGTCTTTTTGAGCCGCATGGAGTATAGCGATTACCTTGTGGAACTTGTATACCTTATGGGTATTTGTTATTTGCCTTCTGGCTTGATTTGGGATATTTGTATCCTTTGTTTCTATATGTTGCCGATGATATGAGGCTTGTTCTATGTGATTCATCTCTTGTTGATGATTGTGTTATCTCTCCTAGAGATATTTATTATACTGTATGACCTTGCAGGTTTATTAGTGTTCAGTTTATCTAACTGATTTGTTATCTAGACTGACCCGTGTATTTATACTCGGGTCAGACCGAGATGTTTCAGGTTAGGTGCTTTTGGGGACTTAGCCTATTTTGCTTCCGCATGGACTATTCGCTAGCTTCATTTTGTTATAGCGTCTTTTGTAGTCCTTATCTGTTGTAACTCTGATTTATACTCTTTCGTCTCGTCTGTATATTGTGGTCTCCTGTACCACTTGACATGTATTATTTTGTATACTCTGTGGTGTATCTGTGTATGTGTATATTATGATCGACTGTTCTGTGATGTATATTACATTTGAGTTGTTATATTTTCTTCTGATAGATCCTATAGCCATTGTAGTTTTGCTTTAAATATTTATTGAATAGGTCGAAATTTAATATGTTCTACTTTTCGACATATTTAGTGAATAGTTAAGGTAAGATTGCACATGGTCGCTTCCATTATACTCTATTGTTCGCGTTAGCCGACAGTATTATCTATGTAATACTCTTTGTTAACGAGGCTCTCGGAGTGGGGCGTCGCAGCGTGGTATCGGAGCTGAGTTCAGAACAAAATATGATAAACACAGAATAGATGCACATATTATGGTACATCAAAGTGTACAAGTGATACCGATCCTTGAATCATCGTGTCTCTTTATTCCATCAAGGTTAGATAGATATTGGAAATACGTCTAGGAATGCATTTTATTCCGTAGTATCCCATATTGTAATATCTACCTTGTGAATAATCTTGTTCTTATCTTACTTTCAGCTTATGTCTGGAAGAGGCAGGGGTCGACGTTCGGATGCTGGGCAATCTAGTGGCTCGCATCCGGATGGCGTATATATGTCTGCCGATCAATTTTTGGAATTGTTTAGGAGCACTCAGCCTCTCGTTCCTCCTCGAGTATCTCCACCTCGCAAGTCTGCTTTTGCACGTCAGTGCAGTGATTTTTCTCATCTTGGAGGAAAGCCGTTTAAGGGCTCCGAGTCTGTTCTTGAAGTCCAAGCTTGGCTTCGCACGTGCGAGCGTATTTTCTCTCGCATGGATCTTTCTGACCATGATAGAGTTCTTGTAACTTCTAGCTTATTACAAGAGCGTGCTCTTGACTGGTATGAGCTTCTTGTAGCTGAAATTGATGAGTCTACTCTTTCTTGGACTCAGTTTCGGGGGCGATTTGAACTCAAGTTCGTTCCTGAATCTGAAAAAGTTTTATTGACCCGTCGCTTCCTTGAGTTGAAGCAAGGGAAATCTTCTGTTTCTGAGTATGTCGCATCGTTTGTGGCTTTATCTCAGTATGGTCTTGAATTCATCAGCACTTCTTATAAGAAGAATTTGAAGTTTGTTTCTGGCCTTAAGAAATATCTTAAGAAGTCCTTGTTGCTCTAGCTTAAACTTTCTTTTGAGGAATTGGTTGATTCGGCGCTTCATCTCGAGACCGTCGAGAAGGAGTGTGATAGTGATGTTGATGTTGAGGTTTCCAGAAACCCCAACAAGAAGCAGTTTCCAATTCAGAAGAAGCCTTTTCCTTATAAGAAGAAGAAGACCGGTGGTCCTAGCTCTCAGCCTCAATCTTCCGAAACACCTTTCGTTCGAAAGTGTTTTAATTGTGGTTCTCCGGATCATATTATTCGAGCTTGTCCAAAGCCTCTCTTCTGCCGTAATTGCAAGAAGGAAGGTCATCATGTTTCTGCTTGTCCTACTGCTCCTGCTAATGCAAAATCTGGCAAGCTCAATGTGGCTAATGCTTCTGGAGGTCCTTTTCAATCCAAAGGTATGACTCCATCTATTTTGGAGGGTTCAATTCTATTTCATGATCATAGTATACGAGTTCTTTTCGATACGGGTGCTTCACATTCTTTCGTATCGAAGAAGCTTGTAGATGATTTATCTTTGGATGTTTCTTGTATGGTTACTTCTTTAAGGATTGCGAATCCTATTGGGGGATCCGCGACCCTTAGTTTGCTTTGTGATGATATTGAGATTGTTTTATGTGGCTTTTCTTTCAGTGCGAATCTGCACGTTGTTTCTCATTTGGGTTTTGATATGATTTTTGGTATGGACTGGCTAGTGAGGTACGATACCAGGATTATTTGTTCCGAGAGAATTTTATATCTTTGTCATCCTGATTCACCTTCTCTGTTATCTCTTATTCTTCGGGATGTAGATAATTCCGAGATGGCTTTGTATTCTCTTGATTCGCGAGATGGTGATGATGTATCTTGTATTCCTATCGCTTGTGACTTTTCTGATGTTTTTGAACCTGTTTCGGGTTTGACACCCAAACGGGCAATTGAGTTCCGCATTGATCTCATTCCAGGCGCGCAGCCAGTTAGTCGTCCTCCCACGAGGATGTCCACAAAGGAAAATGAGGAACTCAAGAAGCAGCTTTTAGAGCTCGAGTCCAAGCAGTTGATTCAGTCCAGTTTTTCTCCGTGGGGATCAGCGGTCGTTTTTGTGAAGAAGTCTGATGGAACTCTTAGGCTTTGCATTGACTATCGCAAGCTTAACGAGTTGACCATTAGAAATAGGTATCCATTGCCTAGGATCGATGATATGTTCGATCTATTGAGTGGTGCCAAGGTCTTTTCTCAGCTTGACCTTGCCACAGGTTTTCATCAGTTACAAGTCGCGGAGGATAGCATACCTCTTACCACTTTCCGCACTCGTTATGGTTCTTTTGAGTGGCTCGTTATGCCGTTCGGTTTGACGAACGCTCCTGCTTTCTTTGTTGACCTCATGAATCGGGTATTCCGGGAATATCTCGATAAGTTTGTTCTTGTATTCATTGATGATATCCTTATTTATTCTAAGTCTGAAGCTGAGCATGCTAATCACTTGAGAATTGTCTTGAGTACTCTTCGTCGTCATCAACTTAAAGCCAAATTCTCCAAGTGCTGCTTTTGGGAGAATAAGGTTAAGTTCTTAGGCCATGTTGTATCTTCCGATGGCATTTCTGTCGATCCCTCAAAGATCGAAGCCATCCAGTATTGGAAGAGGCCTGAGAATGTGCATGAGATTCGTAGTTTCCTTGGATTGGCGGGTTATTACCGGCGGTTCATTAAGAACTTTTCCCGTGTTGTGCTTCCTCTCACAAGCCTTACTCGGAAAGGCATTCGTTTTATTTGGTCCGACAAGTGTGAAGCTTCCTTTCAGACATTGAAAGAACTTCTCACTAATGCTCCTATTCTTGTGGTTCCCGAAGGGAATCATGATCTTGTTGTCTACACCGATGCTTGTGGTAGTGGTCTCGGCGCTGTGCTTATGCAGAGAGATCGGGTAGTTGCTTATGCTTCTAGGCAACTGCGTCCAAATGAAGTTCGCTATGCCACTCATGATCTTGAGTTAGCCGCCATTGTCTTTTCCTTGAAGATTTGGCGACATTATTTATTGGGCGAGCGCTTCATTCTCTATACCGATCATAAATCTTTGAAGTATTTGTTTACTCAGAAGGAACTCAATATGAGACAACAGCGTTGGCTCGAGTTTCTTGCTTCCTATGACTTTGATATCCAGTTTACCCCTGGTAAGGGTAATCGTGTTGCAGATGCGCTTAGTCGCAAACATTCAGCTGTTATTTCTATGATGCTTGCCGAATGGAATATTCTTGAGACTCTATCTTTTTGTGAAATTCGTGATCAAGGTTCATCTTCTGTTTCTCCTATTCTATTATTTAGTTTGGGAGCTCGACCTATTTTATTGGATCGTATTGCCGATGCTCAGCGGCGTGATCCTGATTTGTTGCATTTTATTCAGCTTTGTGAGTCTGGATCTTGTGATGAGGCGTTGCAAGATTTTAGCATTGATTCTCATGGGTGTCTTCTTAAGAAGAACCGTCTTTTTGTGCCTTCTGATTTTGCACTTAGGCATGACATTCTTGATGATTGCCATCGTTCTAAGTATACCATTCATCCCGGTAGTAGTAAGATGTATGCCGATATGCGTCGTCTTTATTATTGGGAAGGCATGAAGCGCGATGTGGCGAGTTATGTGAGCAACTGCATGACATGTCAACGTGTGAAGGCCGAACATCAGCGTCCTTCTGGACTTCTTCAACCTCTTGAGATTCCATTGTGGAAGTGGGATCAAATTTCTATGGATTTTATTGACGGCCTACCTCGTTTGAGATCAGGTCATTCTAGTATTTGGGTTATTGTCGATCGCCTCACCAAGTCTGCTCATTTTGTCCCTATTAAGTCTAATAGGACAGCTTCGCATTTGGCCAAGTTGTATGTCAAGAAAATCATGAGACTTCATGGTGTTCCTAGTTCTATTGTGAGTGATCGTGATCCTTTATTCACGAGTCATTTTTGGAAGAGTCTTCAGCAAGCTTTGGGAACAAAGCTTAATTTTTCTACAGCTTATCATCCGCAGTCTGACGGACAGACTGAACGGGTAAATCGTATTTTGGAAGATCTTCTCCGTATTTGTATTTTTGATTTCGGTGGTAGTTGGGATGATCACCTACCTCTTGTAGAGTTCTCCTACAACAATAGTTTTCAGTCTAGTATCGGTATGGCTCCTTTCGAAACCTTATACGGAAGACCATGTCGATCACCTTCTTGTTGGTTAGAATCTGGGGAGAAGCTTATTCTTGGCCCGGACTTTGTTTGTCATTCTTCTGAGAAGATTGATCTTATTCGATTGAGGATGAAAGAGGCACAGAGTCGCCAGAAATCCTACGCAGACAACCGTAGGAAGCCTCTCGAGTTCTCGATCGGCGATCTTGTATTTATTCGTGTTTCTCCTTTGAAAGGGGTTATGCATTTCAGTGCGACTGGAAAATTGGCTCCTCGTTATATAGGACCGTTTTCTATTACTGAACGTATTGGCCCTGTGGCTTATAGAGTTTCACTTCCAGCTCATTTATCTAGCATTCATGACGTGTTTCACGTCTCGCAACTTTGGAAGTGTCTTCGAGAATCGGATTCTGTAATTGATTCTCCTGATTTGCAAGAGCTTGAGATCTCACCGGACTTATCTTTTGTACAGCAACCTATTCGCGTGCTTGACACGGAGGTGCGACACCTTCGGAATAAGGACGTGCCGCTCGTTAAAGTTCAATGGTCCGCTAATCCCAATGACTGTACTTGGGAAACCAGAGAGTATATCGAGCGATCTTATCCAGGTTTTCTATCCTTGCTTCGTAATGGTAAGTCTATTTCTGTGTCTAAAGTTTATTCTTTCTTTTGTATGTTGTATGTAGTTGTTACAAATATCGTCTCTAGGAATTGCGGGGACGCAATTTTGTAAGGAGGGGAGATCTGTAACAACCCGCATATTTAACGATTTTATATTTAAATGTTTGATTTAAATATAGCGTCGTTATTCGGATTTTGGGGTCCGAAATGTTACTTTCTGCAAATGGCCGAATTGGAGCTCGAAACCATTTCCATTGAGTCCAAAATGGCGTTTGCGATCTTTTTGAGTATAATCTTTGATATGTTTGGAGTTTGTGAAATTTTGGTTACTTTTCCTATTGGGTTTGGGGTTGGATTCAGCCCACTAGCTCACTTAACCTCTAGCTCAACCCTTCTCTTCATTCATCTTCATTTCATTTTATTTCTCATCTAAAAACTGAAATGGGGGAAAGGAAAGAGAAATAGAAATTAGCAAGCCCTAGTTTCTCCTTTGTAGCTTGATTCTTGCTCCAAAATCAAAGAGAATCCATTGGTAAGTTCATCTCCATCTTCTCCATCTCTTCTCCTCTTCAATTTCTGTAAATTTCCTAACCCTAACTTAGGAAATTCTTGCTTTGATTCTAGATTGAAGCTTGTAGTGTTGAAGTGGAGTGTAGTTGGTTGATTCCTCGCAATTGTGCTTCTTCATCTTCTTTGTTTTGTGTAAAAGGTGAGTTTTGAACTCACATCTACTTCTCTTAATTTCATTGATGTTAGCTATGAATTCCTAACACCTTGTTCATATGCACTTGTAATTGGTTTGGGTTGAATTGGAGAGTATACCAATTTTTAGTGTTTTGGGTTCAAATCTTTGGAATCCTAACTTTGATGTTTTAACCATGTTTTGGTGATGCATCGAGGAACATATAGGGCCGGGTTGTCGATTGGCATAAGCCCTTAGAGCCAATGTTCGTCCATTGCAATTTGGGAGAGTTTGCTCTTCATTTGAATAAGGCTGGAAAACAGCCCAGGCATGATTCAGTCGACTGAAAAACTCTATTCAGTCGACTGAATTTGAAACCCGAGAGTTTCCAGGCATGATTCAGTCGACTGAAAAACTCTGCACAGTCGACTGAACCTGGAAACAGAAAATTTCCTGAACCTGAAAATTTTCCAGGTATAGGGTCAGTCGACTGAAAACCCTGTTCAGTCGACTGAACCTGCTGTTTCTGCCCACTTTGCCTTTTTGGATTGAATTTTCAATTTGAATCGATTCATGATGATCCTATGTATGATTATCAATTGTTTTGACTTTGATGATTCCTTTTAATTTTAATCCACGGGTTTTTATAAAATAATCTCTCGAATCGCATTTAAAAGTTCGTTTTTCTAATTTATAAATTCTAATTAAAACACACACACTTTCGCACTTCGAACGAAGTGGAAGGGTGATTAAATGGTTGGGCAAAACACGGACCATGAATCTGTGCGTTTATCCTTCCAATTAATCCTTGACCTATTCGATTGATTGTTTTGACCTACGGGTTTGGTTTATCGATGATATGAGGTAAACTTTGTACTGCTTTGAGTGTGAAAGGAACTGACGGATTGTAAACCGTTTAGTGCGAACGAGTGGTTATGGGACATACGTTAACACTTTTCGGATTCCTTTTCGAGAGTTGTGACACATTCCGCCAGTTAGTGGTGTCCAGTACTGGGTCTATGACCTTCACCACTACGGTTTGTTGCCTCTGGGATAGTGTCTTCGGACTGTCTCCCTAGGTTTGTTGCCTTCGGGTATGTTGCCTTCGGGTGTGTGCCTTCGGCTTTGTTGCCCTATATAGTTTCGCTCTGATGTTGGCCTTATGTGCCGCATGGGTGATACTTGGGTTTGGAGTCTTCGGGCTCATGGATCCTTGTTTGTACAGTACTGAGCTCGAGCAAATTTTATGATGTTTCATTGATATGTATATTCCCTTGGTATCGCCCTTCGGTGTTGGTCTTTTTGAGCCGCATGGAGTATAGCGATTACCTTGTGGAACTTGTATACCTTATGGGTATTTGTTATTTGCCTTCTGGCTTGTTTTGGGATATTTGTATCCTTTGTTTCTATATGTTGCCAATGATATGAGGCTTGTTCTATGTGATTCATCTCTTGTTGATGATTGTGTTATCTCTCCTAGAGATATTTATTATACTGTATGACCTTGCAGGTTGTTCAGTTTATCTAACTGATTTGTTATCTAGACTGACCCGTGTATTTATATTCGGGTCAGACCGAGATGTTTCAGGTTAGGTGCTTTTGGGGACTTAGCCTATTTTGCTTCCGCATGGACTATTCGCTAGCTTCATTTTGTTATAGCGTCTTTTGTAGTCCTTATCTGTTGTAACTCTGATTTATACTCTTTCGTCTCGTCTGTATATTGTGGTCTCCTGTACCACTTGACATGTATTATTTTGTATACTCTGTGGTGTATCTGTGTATGTGTATATTATGATCGACTGTTCTGTGATGTATATTACATTTGAGTTGTTATATTTTCTTCTGATAGATCCTATAGCCATTGTAGTTTTGCTTTAAATATTTATTGAATAGGTCGAAATTTAATATGTTCTACTTTTCGACATATTTAGTGAATAGTTAAGGTAAGATTGCACATGGTCGCTTTCATTATACTCTATTGTCCGCGTTAGCCGACAGTATTATCTATGTAATACTCTTTGTTAACGAGGCTCTCGGAGTGGGGGGTCGCATTTTGCTTTCAACTTTGTTATCATTTTTCATGTGAGTTAGTAAGGTTTAAGGGGTGTGCTATAGTTTGATGGCTTATGTTGAGCTAATTAATAGCACAAATAGGTCATACTTATGATAAGCACATCAATTAAGCCAACTAATGACAAAGAAAAGAGAAATCATAACTTCATTTTGTTGATTTATGTGATCTAGAGAGTGGAAGTTGCCTCTAAATTGTCTTAACACTCTCATATTTTTATCAATTTTCTTTTATTTGTTTTTTTCTCCTTTTCTAGCTTAAACAATTCTCAACTTCGGTTTAATCTGATTGAATAGAATTTTAAAATCAACAATTCCCTACGGATCGACCCGTATTCGCCACGTGCTACATTCGTACACCGTGCGCTTGCGGTTATTTTTAAATTTAAATTTTTCGACGATTTTCTAATACGATAGAATTTCCGCCGTTAAACACTTACAACTGGAAATATACTCAAAAGGTTAAGTATAGGATGCATAATACATAATACTCATCTAAATGGTACTGCCCAAATACTATTATGGTATGACTAGATATTTTCATTTACCAAATATTATTGTTCTGACACCCTCCTCATTACAACCCACAAGTTAGGTGGGAAATGATGGTGGTGAAGAAGATGAAGATGGCAGCGAAGGTTTATGGAAATTTGGTTATTTATCTATGTTTTTGATGTATTTAGATGTACCTAGATTTCAGACGTACCTAGATTTCAGACATGTTGATGTTTTATTTTGAGATATTGTATTATGGATATTCTGCGATATGTTTTTTGAGATTTGGTTTTTGTGAAATTGGTACTTATTTTTGTTATTATATTGTATCCCTTCCGTTGTGAGATTTTGAAAGCATAAATATATAGCTTTGTATATTTTTCATTGTATCAGTTTTACCAACTAACGATCCGCTTTTGATTGGACCAAAGTTCGATGGGCTTTTATTGAATTGAAAACTTAGCCCATTTTGAAGAGGGTTATTAAAATATGAATGTGCATGTATGTGTGTGTGCTTGTGGGGGTGTGTGTACATATGTATGTATGTCTGTAAATATATGTATGTACGTATGTATAAAATTTACAATTTGAATCTTAACTAAAACAAGGGATTGTTAGCAAATAAGGTAACTAAAATTCAGCAAACCAGATATATACATTTTAATTCTAATTTTACATTATATATATATATATATGCATGCATATTACATATATCTATATTTATTAAAATGGATACATGAACAAAATGATTAAAATAAATATATATTTTATTTGGGTTAATAGACATATAGAAAACACTTTCTTTAAAACATATGAATTAGCAATCTTAGATTTACAAATCTTGCATAATTAAAATCATAACCAAAATGAAAAATTGATTATTCACGTATATGTACACTTGAAATAAAACAATAAAGAAAGTATAATTTGTAATGACTAGCATAAAACAACGCAAAATTAAACAACATATATTATTGAGTGTGAATACTTTACTTTGAATTTCATTTGTAAAACGACATGTATAATTTTTTTACATCATAAATAATTTAATGGAAATTAATATATTATACATCTATGTGGATCAAGAGGGGCATGTTCAAATATGTGGAATGAAATATGATTAGTATCGATTTAGATCTAGCCCATAATGACACCTTGAATTGAGAATTAACTTCTAGATTGCTTGAATAACCACCGATGATACAATGATCGGATAAACCGCCTTTTATTTTATTTTTCTAGTGTTATTTTTGGGTAAAATTTTAGCTATAGGGAGTGGACGAAGGATGTGTGGTTAGTCATTGAAGAGAATAAAAAGGTAGGGCAAAAAAATCAAATGACATTAATGCGAAAGATTTGCTTTTATGGAGGGAATGAAAATATTTCCCATCCTTCTTCTTAAAACCTTTGCTTATTAATTCTAAATTAAATCTAAAATTGAGGCTAATTTTTACCTCTTATTGATAGCCATACCATCCTCCTCTAATGGACCAAAAATAATAATTCAAAGCATGTTTATGTAATTTCTCTATTTAAAACAAGAGTGTGTGTATCATATATCGATATATGCAAATATAGCTTTATATATACATCCAAATAATTACTAACAAAACCAAAAATATCGCTCAAATTAATAATTAATATTTCAAAATAGTAATTAATTTTATTAATTTATAACAATTGATAAACTAACTAGATTGTTGGATTTCTATAGAATTCATAAATGCGAATGTGAGACTCAATCATGTGAATTCAGTCAACGATTAATATTGAACAATTCAAAAATTATTATTCACGTGTCACCTTAGCAAGCAGTGTGACATTTCGGCCAAGTTCATCACTTACACATCTCTTCGGTATAAACCAATTTCACATTTTCTTAAGCGGTACATTTTAGTAATAATAATGTAGGCACATTCTCCTTATCAAGATTATATCACTTTACGATATATGGAATTTGGTATTCGTCAAAATTCCAATATTATAGACATTAGACTCAATTTTTCCAAACAACATAGTCATTGGTTCAATAACAATATTTATTATTAACTGTACTACTCGAGCCAGAGATTTTAACTCCAAGATGACCGTAGTTGACAGTGATACTAACCTCTTACAACTATGAAGGCGAATTCTTTACAAATTAGTGTTTTATTATGCTTCAACTCAAACCCAACTATAGTTGCTCAATGGATTGCCATGACATGATTTAACTATAGTCAAAGTGGAGTATTCACATTGAAGCTCCCTTGTATTCTCAAGTCAAGGGAACTGTGTTATTAATCAACATGAAACTCTTAAATAGTGATTCCATAATTATCCAATACTATGAGGACATAATTTCTTGGTGTTCCCAACATTCATGAGTAATACACTTCCCAACATTTGTATAGGGTTAGGCAATCTGAGCTCAATGAATGTATCGATATCCTTTCTCGAAACATCCAAATAAGGAATATGTAAAGAATAATGTTATTTTATCTTGTGATTAATTATTCATGATCACAACTGTTTGCAACTACAAGCACATAACATTTTACGTAACAATTTTTTATTAATATGCTTCAAATTAATTCCTTAATTAATTAGATCATAATAGTACAAAGTATATAAAATAAATCAAATAGCTTTATTACAAACAAGATTGATTGTAAACTCGGATATATATAACAAGTTGCATAATTTCCTATAGGCCATACCACCAACTCTTTCAGAATGATGAGGGGAAAATCTTCCCGTTGGGCGATGTGGTCTCATTTTGTTTTGCATTAGGTCAAATTGTTGCCCATGGAAGACTTAATACCTGACCCATGTTTTAGTTGCTTTTCGCAAACTCATGGGTGATCGATTAAGTAGGCTACGTTTGTGGTTTAAATAGATTGTTTTTAAAAAGACGAATATAAGCTCCAAAGACGAAGCATGAGGCTTATTTGTTAGTAAAAGTTGTTTTAAATTTCCACTGATGTAAAAATAGATTAGATAATTGGTTAAATGTTTGTGTCGACATCTTTGTATGTTGAGCACACACTCCTATTTATGTTTTATTATATTTACCCCCATGTGGGCATAAGGTTTATGAAAGTGTAATGAAAATTATATTAAGACAATTTGATGTTGTAAAGGTTATTTAGATACTCTATATACATTGTCGAAAAAACTTTTCATTGTTTCATCGCTTGAATAATTCTGATGATTACTGAAGTATCACTGACATTCATTTTTTGATCCCGAAATGGAGGATGTTATGTTTCGAAAATATTTAACAATGAAATATTCAATATTTTTTGCCTTTTTATTAATTTTTTTTTAAAAATATTTAGAAGAACATTGAATATTTCACATAGAATTATCATGCTACATCCACTAGAATTCCTAGACATACACGATGCAAAAGCACGATATGAGTTAGAGCTTGGAAGTTATAACAATTAATGAAATACGTGCCCTATTAGATTTATTTTTCTTTTTCTTAATAAAAATGATTATAGTATTAGTTTTTGGATGATATAAAGCCCTCATACCCATTCATAATAGTCAACTACATGTAGGTATAAAATATATTAGGTTGGAATGGCTTCCTAAGTGGAAATCATCTTTATTTCATCCTATAAGAATGTTATATCTTCCATAATAATAATTAAATATCTTCTTTATTAGAAATGTTGTTTGTTCAATACAATGGTTCATTATTTGATTTTAACTCCTAAAATTTGTAAGAATTATTAGCTCCAATGAAGTTTTGCATGAAATTTGCATTCTATACTATGTTTAGTTCTAATCATAATTATCACTTACAAGTTGTCAACTTTTATTTCCTCTGTTCAACTGTTATCGTTCAATATTTTGAGAGAACTTTTGGCAAATACCTGTTAAAAGTATTATAACGGTGAAAATCCACACTCGAGAATATCTTATAAGTTATATTTTTTTTTTAAACTTACATAATGTTGGAAAATTGATGGGTAAGAACAACAAAGGGAAAGTGATAGAAGTTGTATTGTGGCTGAGGCCACTTCTTTGAAAGCGAAATTCGGCAGGACAATGGTGCAATCGATAATTGACATTCGCTCCCTAAGATTAACATAACGATCCTTCAAACTTGTGCACTCAAGGTTGAATAAATTGGAGATTTATAGAAGCCATTGCCTAAAAGTTTTAAGTATATTTGAAAGATGAATTTAATTTCATAGGAAATTATAGAGAGAGGAGATGACGAAGATAATTTTATTTACTGCAAATTTATATTTATTTTTCAAAGAAGAGAGAAGTGAGGGATAATGGAAATAAATGTAATTTTTTCTACTCTCTTGAGCCTATCCATCTCAATAAATAAGCATTTCATAAATAAAAACGTTGCTAATATAGAATGCGAAGAGTCAGCCAATTAAAAGAGTTTAGTTTTTGTTGTAATTATCCAAATATCTCCCACCAATTAAAAAAAATCAAAGAAGATGAATGAAAATAATCTAGAGAAGAAGAAAGTTTTATACATAAATACCAATGTTTTTCGATTGACTTGATACATAAAGAAGTGAGTTCAAAACTTAATCTAAGTAGTGAATTTTTTCTTAAACTATAACGATTTGTGGTTGAGATCTCATAACAAGTATTACACTTTCATGCTCTACAAAGTCCATGATAAATGTGCGCTTTTAATGGTCGTGTGCCTATCTTTGGAACACATGAATGCTCTAGAGAGCTTAAGTCTCTCATAGAAGGTGGCCCACGTAACGACCTGTACTTTTGAGTCTTTGAATTTGTATATTTAGTTTATTTAAATATTCAAATTTGAATTTGATTACAATAAAATCTATGTTCGAAATTAAGGTTTGATTTTGGGTGACGTATTTTTAATTTATTTTATAGGATTTTTCCATAATTTTTTATTTGAAAAATAATTGAATTTTCGTTTGATGCTTTTTGCAGAAAAACGTCTGTATTTTTAAAACTACACAGAATAAGATAGCCTGTGTATTTTATTGTTACTTTGTGATCATGTCGCATTGTTGTGCATGATCATATTTTGATTTTTATTGTTCGCATCTCGTATATGAACACGTTATTATATAATAATGTGTTGTAAAAACTAACTTTTCCAAACAAAATATATATGCATTCACGTTACTTACTAGTGCAAGTAAACTCTCTTTTCATACTTTGTGTTGTCCTTATGCTGATTTTTAATTAGTTTGAATTAATTGTTGTCCATACTTTCCTTAGCATCAAAATTAATTTATATGCTGAGCATACACCATGTACGAAAAGTAGGAAGCGGAGGCACATTCTTCTTTTATTTTTTTCATTGCAAGTACAAATAGAGGCACGCATGAATACATGGACACACATTCACTAGTACACATTTACTTTCTTTAAACACATTCATGCATGGAGTAGGAAGGTAAAAATATGGACATGCACGTACACAAAAATATGGAGAAGCAAGCTTTGTTTTTTGGTCCCTTTCATGAAACTTTTACATAGAGAAACAGGTGCATGCATGTTTGGCCTTACTGGGCTTGGTAGCATTAGCAAATTCAACTTCTTTAATGAATTTTAATTTCATTACATATTTGCAGTTTACTTAATCGATTTTTGCATGCTTAACTTTTAGTAAAAATGGCAACAACTTGTAGTCTATTGTATACTTTTAGACTAGTAGCATATTGGCTAGCGCTTAGGTCTCATAGCTTAACTTTGGCATAAAAAACACAAAAAAAAAATAGTTGGACAAATCATTTATATACAGTAACTTGCATGATAATCCTTGTGTGAGTGAGAGCTTAAGCAACACCATTCCTAAGCCTATATAAGGAGGGGCATACCCTTAGTTATCATTAACAAAAATTTACAAAGCTTAAGCATGAAAATCCATGTCTTCTTCTTCCATTTAATAATTTCCTAAAGAAAATTATTAGCAGATCAAATCCAAATCACTTCAAACTTTGAGTGAAACCTTACCACCACATAAAAAACCTTCCACATAGTTAGAAGTTGAAAAAGTGAAGCAGGCCTCCTCCACTACTTGAAGGCTGTGAGCTATAAGGGGAGTTTGGAGGGTAGAAAGCAAGTGAAACAAGGAAAGAGAAGGGGAAAAAGGAGGTTGTTAGCTTGGGTTTAGACTTGGGTTCTTGAATCTTAGTTGTTTGTTGGATAAAAGGTGAGCTAACTCGCAATTTTGATTTGAAAATATCACACACACACACACGCACACATATATATGATGATGTTTGATTGTATTAATTACGTGGAATTAATATGGACATATGTGAAAACATTAAACATAAATCTTGCTTTGAAAGCAAGTACCATATGTATGGACTTGAACGAACCTGAATGGACTTGATCGGACATGTGTGATATATAGCAAGGTCTTGGAACAAAGCAGATAGGTTGTAGTTGAACATGAGTTTGAATCAAACTCGGATTTAGAAGTGCACTTATAGCGATAGTCGTTCTAGATGCAGTTTGAAATTGTCTTTTATTTGACAATTTCTATGGGACTTTGAAGGGAGATCCTTAGAGGTTTCTTGCTATATTGGTAATACTTTATATGTTTGTTTGTTGTGATTAAAAGCTTGGATAGCAAAAAGTAACATCACGAAAATGACCAAAAAAACTGCCCCCTTTAGACTCGAATTTTGGACTTAAAAGGTTTGAAAAGTTGTTTAAGTTCAAGTATTTTGTTTCATTCTTTTTACAAGTGTTTACTAACTATTATTAGAGTATTTTAAAAGCATATACAAATTTTTTCGAAAAGAGGTTAGAATTTCTTAGTGGTTAAATGTTTAATTATTTGGCAACTTGTTTGAAAAGTAATTAAATATGCATAATACTAAAAACTGAAGAAGTAATGCTTATATATTTGTGAGAGCTAAGATTGATGTCGAGTGGGGATGGAGCAATAGAGCTCCAACCTACTAGGCTTCCCTCTTGACCAAGGAATAATAAGTCGAAAAATGTCAGAAACGTGTTAATAGTGATGATTTCTTATCTTTTATGAAAATCATTAATACTATACTTAACACTAAAAAACAACGAGCTAGACTTATCTATTTGTGAGATTCAAGAATGAAGTGTCTAGGCAAGGCTCTAATGTAACTAGTGCTCTAACTTACCAGGCTTCACTCTTGAATAAGTAATAGTTAAGTTGGAATGTCGGGAATGAGTTAAGCATGTGAATCATGATTTGTATAAATAATCGCTTTGACTAGATAATCGATTAGTCGATTATCGAACTTGACCTAATATTAAATTAAGAAGTAATCGAAAGACTGTGATTTCATAATAATGAGAACCCCTAGGGAGAATGTTGGTATGAAACGTCTCTAGCTTTCACTTACCTCTGAAAGAACCGAAGGAAAGTTAGTTGGAATTTCATAGATTGGTTTTGAAGAGTCTGGGATTGATAAGTTTTTTACTTGACAAATACCACTTCAAAACTAGTATACGAGTTCTGTGTTTTGAAAGTGGCCGAGAAAGGAAATTATGTGGAGATTCGAGATTTTTTCAAGATGCTTAAATCCATGCAGTGATTTGTGATCTGTTCGAGATACGATAATCCATTTGGGAATTTGTGTTTTGTTCGAGTGGTGAAGACTCATGTGAAAGATGTTGAGCATAACCTCGACATCGGTAATAGCTAAAAATAGAGTAGGATGCATTACCAAGGGTTAGCGACCCATGTTGTAACGACTCGTAAGTTTCGATAATTAAACTGGTTAATTTAATAAGATTTTGAAATTAAATTTAGAGATAAATAAAAGAGAATTTTTTTTATAATTTATAATGAAGTGAGTGTTAAAAATGAAATGTAAATTAAAAGTTATAGTAACGGATGTAAGTTACTGTTTAATTGGTCTATTAATGTAGTTGTAACTGTTACATTTGGGTATAAAATTGAATATAAGTAAATAAATGTATGATAATTGAATGAATTCAAAATTATTTAAGCAATCCTGATAATTAGTGGAATAATAAACTTGAGTGTAATATAAAGTTAGTGATAACATTTATGCAGGTCGCTTTTTTATTTAGGCTGCTAAATTCAGAGTAGGAAATCAATTACATTTAATTTTAGGTAAATGTTCATTAATGTGAGATAGAACTATACTGTAAAGTGTGAATGTAATGAAATAAATAGGAATGTATATTTTATTCATAAAATGAAATAAAGGAATGAAACCAAACTGAATAAATTGATTGTGGTTTTAATTATAATAAATGTATATATTTGGCAAATTTAATATAATTGAAAATAACAGTTATTACAAAATAAAGATGAAAATTTGATTATATATTTATGTAATGAAAGATAAAAAAATAATAACTAGGTTTATTGAGTGATAATAGATTTAATAAAAAGAGTAGAATTGAAGCAAGGCAGTTATTGGAAATTAATTAATTGGAATTCAATCCGTAATAAATGGATTTATTGTAGGTAAATAAAATTTAATACTATGTAAATTGAAATTTGGATGAATTGGGAAATTATTAATGTATTAGTATATAAATCAATGTTAATATTACCCATAAGAGAATAAGTTAATAATTGATTCAATAACAAGATTGAGAAATCAAATATATGGATTTATTAGGAATTTAAAACTTATACTTTTTAAACTGGATAAATTACAGCTTTTTACGCGCAATAAATTTTTGTACTTTTATTATATATATATATATATATATATATATATATATAATTTCCTATATCCATGTGACGCCTCACCTCTATACCCACGCTAGCCAACGACACTACGGTGTAATTCCGTCAACTAGCGCGGAGAATAAAGTTGTTAAGGAGCAACCATCCATGTAATTGCTTTGTGCGAGCACCGATATGTCAGATAGTACAGCATGTATTTGGTTTCAGGAGGAAATCCGACATACAGATACAAACTCCAAGCTACTACACAGTGGCTATATGTACTCTTCGGAAACAAATATAGAAATAAACATAACACAAATCAGTCACAGATATCCATATCACAAATGCGGAAAAAGATATGAATATAACACATGAAAGTGTACATCAGAGTAGTGGTCAAACAAGATCCACAATATCACAAAATAATAGCTACAAGTGCTAGACAAAAGAATATGGATACATCAATGAGTCTATATCTCAAATGTATACAACAATAACTACTAATCTAAGTAGTTAGCCAAAAGTCAGGGTGATAATCCCAGATGTGAAGTCAAGCAGAAGCACCTGTAACATATCGGTCTGACCCGAGTATTATTTAATAAGAAAATAACAAACGGATCAGTCTAGCTATAAATATAAGATGAAATGATATAGAATAAGAGATATGACAAAAACAAAAAAATATGATAACCATAAAGCCATACTGTGATAAGTATGCAATTGAAAATGAACTAGGGATTAATCAATATCACAAGAATCTTCTCAAAGATCAAAAGGAATGTCATACTCTTTAATTTTTATTCACCAAACCATAAATATTGACAATAATATCAATGCCAATCACAAAAGTTAATGACACACAAATTCACCAATACACAAATATTGATAAAACTTATCAATGTAAATCACGAAAATTGGTGAAACACAAATTCTAGAAATCATCAATGGAAATCCAGAAATCATTAAAAGGGGGAGGCCTATCACAAAACGGGAGCATGAAAACTCACCAACAAGTGTATCACAAAATGGAACGCTATTCCATGGTTGCTAACCATTAATTTTGAGCCGAAGCTCCACAAAACGGTCCGAAGACCATGGGTCGCTACCCCACCAAATTGAGCCGAAGCTCCACAGAAACGGGGTTTAGTCTCCCTCGTAGACAAAGAGACATCGCACATTTGCTAGTCTAAATCACAAAAATGATCATCAACGATCATCAAGAAGTGTCAATTACAGTAAGCTAGTAAATATATAAGCTTAGCTTCATGTCCCATAACCACTAGCTTAACTTAAATATTTACGAACAAATTGTAGATCTCCACTCGAAAATTGTCACAAGAGGTTCAATCGAACAAGTCCAAGAATTAACCGGCGAAGTAAACGCAAGCATTTCATACCATTTGTTTTACTAAGCCGTTTAGTTAGATTTCTCGTACGAGTGAAATAAAGTGACAAATCACAAAAATGATTGTAGAAACAATAAATCACAAAAATTTACATTCGAAGACGTGAATAAAATCCAAAGAATTCAATTCCAAATCCATCAAAGTGGAAATACCCTTGCGACTTAACAGTCACGACTTACGACTTAACACAATACAACACAAGAAAACATCCGCTCAACTCATACGACCCCACGGCATACGACACAAGGGAACAACGACTTAAGGAATAGCATGCGGCCTAACTGCGCGACTTAAGAAGTTAGCTGCAACGACTTAAGGAGCTAGCGGCATAAGTGATTGCGGGATAAAGCATGGCACGACTTAACATGGCGAAGTGACTTAATGGCCGAGCGACTTATGGGTTGCGACTTAAAGCAAAAGGGAAGGCCGAGCGACTTAAGAGGGAACGACCTAAGCATAGAGCGACCTAACATGGCCGAGCGACCTATGTGGCCAGCGACCCAAGGCGAGCGACTAAAGTAAGAAGGCCGAGCGACTTAAGTGGAGAACGACCTAACTTGTCGCGACCTAAGGGGTTGCGTGATATAGCAGGTGGGACTTAACATGGTTGAGAGACCTATGGGGTGGAACGACCTAATGGCCGAATGACATAAGGTTTAGCGCGACCTAAGGCACAGGGACAAGCCGAGCGACTTAAGGAGACAAATGGCGCGACCTAAGTTGTGAAGAATAGGCCGAGCGACTTAAGGGGGTTGCGACCTAAGGCAGGCCGACCTAACTACAGGCCGAGAACCATATGTGCAGGCCGAACGACCTAAGCAACAAAAATGCCAAAAACTCTCTCAATTTGCAACCGATCAAGCATGGACGCTAGGGGATTACGCTCATCGGCTCCCCGGTCCTATTGGCTCCTTGATGCATCACCAAAAACATGTTCAATCATCAAAATTAGGATTTTTAAAGATTTGAACCCAAAACACTAAAAATTGGGATTTTCACCAATTCAATCCAAACCAAGAGAAAATGCATATGAATAAGTGTTAGGAATTCATACCCAACAATCAAAGATAGTTATAGACAAAGATGTGAGATAAAAATATCATCTTTTCACAAAATCAATGAAGGAGAAGCTTAAAAGCAAAGGAAGAATCAACCACACTTCACTCTCAACACAAGAAGCTTGAATCTATGGCTTCTCTTTGGATTTGGAGTTAGATGATGGATTTGCAAATGATCTAGGGCTTGGAGTTTTAATTTCCCATTCCTCTCTCCATTTTTGATGAAGCTTGAGTGTTAGGAAATAAAAGTGAAGTAATGTGACGACCCGGAATTTCCAACAATTTAAATTGGAATTATTAATTGATTTTAATATTTAAAAGTTAATTTTAACTTGAATTAAAAATTTCAATATTTACTTGATAATTAAATCATTGAGTTATATAGTTTAAATATTGAATTTTATAATTGAAAATTGGGTAATTTGTTGAATCTGAAATTTCTAAGGCTGTTTAAATAATTTGAAGGCTTGTAAAATTTATAATGATGATACTGAAGATAATGGAATGGTTGAAATTTAAATAAAAGGTGATTTGTTCAATTTTAATAATATATCGTTTAAATCGATATTTAAAAACAGCCTTCCGAGGCACAGTCTCCGAATTCGACGAAACCAGTTCCATTGGATCCGTAATAGTCAGTTATTATCTGATTTCAATTTTCGTAGCAATCGGAGTTGTCGTTTGACCCTGGCAGCTCAAAACGCTTAGAACTATTTTAATCGATTTGATTTAAAATCTGATCGTTTATTTCCGTAAATCGCACATACGATCAAATTAGTCTACGAAACACGTTCCATTGTGTTCGGAATACGGATAAGACCTTATAATCGCCTCGCGGCATTGCTTAAGAGGAGTTCGAAAATTTAACTAGCAATCGATGAAGCATTTTGAAGTTTTATATAAGTTGAACATATATATATATATATATATATATAGCAAAGATATTTTTTCACAATCGTTCTTAGGAAGCTAACCCAAATATATATCATCCTCGTTCCCCTCTTGATTCTGGAAGGCAGATAGATTACGAACAAAATTAAGAATCAGCGAATGGCTGATGGAAACCCCTCTTCCCTCTTCAAATTTGAAACCCTAATAATATCGTGTACCCTTCCCTCCTCTTATCTGTTCACTAACGAAACCGAACTCATTCTTAAAAAAAAAATCAATGGCCGAAGCCGTTCTTTCAGAAAGGGGAATCGAGAGGCTCGCGTTTGAAAATTGAATCGCGTGAAGTCGTATGGTTCGAAAGCGATTTTTCGAACGGATCTCGAGAGAGGGGCAAAGACGAGGCTCATTCGTGGCAGTGAAGGCGCCGCACTAGAAGGGTCGGTTGGAGTCGCGAACTTCGAAGATGAGGCGCAAGCGAGCGCTTGGAGGCGTTGGGCCAGAGGGGGAAACTCACTGCCGCGATCGTTGGGGAAGCTTGCCGAATCGAGCAGTGGAGGAATCTTCGACCTTGAGCTCGACTCGAGCGATATGGTGAAGGCCGTGAGGTTTCTGGTAATCCCTTAACCTAGTTATTTTTGTTTTTACCCTAATCGAATTTTATCCCTGAAAAGAAAATGCAAAAATGGAAAAAGGGTTTATAATTAGCAAATTACAGTTTGTTAAATATGCATAGATATGCAGAAAATATATCAAACTTTGGAAATTTAGAAATTTATATTAAACTTGAGTTTTAAACTTAGATAGATTATTCTATATGCTGTTTAGAGATGAAGGGGGGTAAAATGCAATTTATTAGGTTATGAAATTTTTATTAAGGTGATTAATTTATTTAATAAGTTAATAGAATTATATAGTTATTAAAGGATATTTTAAATGAAAAATTAGTTAAAACTAAATTATTAGTTGATTAATTTATTAAAAAGGGAAATTGATTTGTTCTATTTGTTCGAGTATTAATAAAAAAATTTAATATTATACAAGTTCTAAAACATTTAGGAAACCAAGGCAATATGGGATGGATTGCAAAACAAAAGCAAAGGTGAGTAAATCTCACTTTATTAGACTCTATTTGAGTTTAAATGGTTATATTAAAATATTTGATTGAATGATTTAATCTATTTGATATGCACTATGAATTGATGATTGAGTGATTTTGGTATTGGATGATTCTCGAGTTAATGGTTGCTTAACTCGAAGTATTGGGAATTTTAAGTTGTTTTAAATTGAAAACAATAAATAAGAAAATATTTCTGTTTAAAGGTTACTAACGACATAATGATTTGTGATACACTAAATTAGTAGGATAATTAAAATGGATAATTAATTTAATTAATTAATGATTTGGGTTATTTAATTCAGTAATTAACGGTTTGAATAAATAATAAATTAAGTTGTAAGTTAATTAACTAAGTATAAATAATTCAGAATAATCATTTGATGATGTGATAATAATTATTTAATGAAATTAATAAAATATAGTTACTTTGTGAAATTTATCAAGAGATTAATTAAGATAATTAATTAAGGAGTGACTGATTTATTAATGAAATAAAAAAAAAATAGTTAATTATATATTGGGATTAATCGAGAATGATAAATATTGGGGTTGAATTAAAGTAAAACATAATTGAAAATCATTAATTTATATAATTAATGAAGTAATTAAAGATTTGATTAATTGAGATTAGTTAAATCATAATAAGTGACTTATGAGAAGTCAATTAATATAAGTAATTAAGAATTAGCGTAATTGATTCTAGTTAATTAATTTGTGAAGTAATTAAAGATTGCTCATTGATTTGGTAAAAGTAATTTATATCGTGAAATTAATTAAAGAGAATTACTTGAATGGAATTGGAAGATAATTAATCCAGTGTTGTTAATTAAGATGAATGGATATAGAGGAACTGATTAATTAATTGTTTTGGAATTAATTAATAATCTAAGTGAATGTGATTAGAAAATTCAATTAGAATCAATTAAATTAATTTGTATGTGTTTAAGCATTGCTTATGGATGATTGAATGATATGGGATACTTTGAATGAGTTGATATCGCTGATATGAAATGTTGTGTATTTCATTTGGATAATTTGAGATTAGGATGACATGAGATCCGAGGAGACCGGGATCGGGTATTCGGAAATACCTGAAACCACTTTGGATTAAAAATAAATTGATGTATGAAATCAATAGACTGGAATGAAATGATTTAAGTGAATTGGATTATTTTATCTAAGTTTTGGTACTTAGAAAGTTATATGTGAAATAAGCATTGTCTATAGCAAATTGTGAATTGGTTAAATTAATAAAAGTTACCCCGGGTTTATATAAATTGTTCGTTTGGTACTACATGTTAGATGGGTTTACTCACGCTGGTTTCCAGCCTGATCCGGGTGTTACTTTGGTGTAATGCTCGGGTCAGACCGAGTATTACAGATTTTTAGGTAGGTACGTTCTGGAGCTCAGGTGGCAAGTTGGATGGCTATAACGTATAGAGTATTTCCGCTGTATTTATATTATTGATAATTTGAGACATGATAATTGTATGTATTCAGTGACTGTATATATGTGAAACTCTATTGTATATTAAATGTAATTGGCAGATATAGTATTCTTTTGTAAACTGTTATTATTTATTATTATATTTTATCCGCTGCGAATGTGAGTTGTTGATGATTCTGTTCTTCTTCTTCTATCTCTTTCTTCTTTTTCATAACTATCTGGAATTTTCAGCTTCGAAAATTTCGGGTTGTTACATTTGGTATCAGAGCTGAAAGGTTAAGCGAGAACTTTGGCTCTGGTGGGGATTACTCATTCAATAGAATCCGTAGTACTCTAGAATAAGTTGAGTATATAAATATATATGAGCGCTTACTTGTTATTTTCTTATAAAAAGATTTTAAATGATTTTATATAAAATATATTTTGACATATATAAAGTAATATTTCCTTCTAATAAATAGTAAGACGATTGGTTGTTAAATTATTGGAATTAAAATTAAGAAGTAATATAATACAACCAAATTGAAGTCTTGAATTGGAATTAAATCAAGTAGAAATAGAAATACAACTAAATTAAAATTTAAGTGATTGAAAATGAAATTCTAAATCTAATCCCAGAATTTGAAAATTTGGTTTCAAAATAATGAAAATAATAAATAAGTATTATTTGGATAACCGAGATTTGTTGAAAACAATGGGTTGTTTGAAATTGATTTGAATTTAAAACCCAGGGTGGTTTACAATTCTAAAACATGGCTGGGAGGATTATTATTGTGAAGTTTAAGGATTGAATGAGGTTGACTGGATTAAGTAAAATTGGAATTTAACTTTGGGGAAGTTAAATAAATGTAGAACAAGCAACCTGAATTGGAAATTTTAAGATGAAATTGGAATTTAACTTGGAAAGTTAAATGGTTGATGTGAATGGGGAATGTGTGTGATCTCAAACGGGTTTGAGATTTAAAAATTGAAAATGGATGGACGTTTTAAAATAAATTGGATGGTATCATCCTATTGTTAATAAAAATCATTAATTTGAGAATGGAATTGTATAAATACAATAAATTTGAATAATTGAATTGTAAAATAAACCGGTTTAAGAACTGGCTTCAACTGGAAGATAAAATTGGATAATAAATTTAATTGTGAAAACAAATAAAATTGTATTGAATTCTTATTTGAACATTGAAATACATAAGTTAAGATAATTTAAAATGGAATTTTGAGAATTGGACTCAGAAATTAAATAGATTAAAAAAAACTTAAAATAAAGGTTAATTTGGTTTAAAAAAAGTTAAACCCACCTTTGAGGATTTAACTCGAATTTATATAATCGGAGATGGGTTAAAGTAGAAATTTAAATTCGATTAGTACAAATTGAATTTAGTTCGAATTAATTATAATTGAAGTTGCCTTGGGATTAAGTAAATCTCAATGGAAATTGGAGTTATTCAAAGTGGAATTGGATCAATTTTAATGGAAGTGTACATTGAATTGTTGGGTTAGTGAACAGTTTGACTCTTGACTATTTTAATACAAACTTATTTTTCTAAGCTATTAAATATGAATACAACCTTTCTTTTTAAAGCTAACATACTATATATTTGTTTTACCATTATTTTTGGAGCTGTGTAACCATTTTTCAACTGTTTCCTAAATTTATTACTAATTTTCAACTATGTTACAAATTAATTACTATCTTACTACTATTTTGCAGTTATCTTAAATTTATGGAACTATTTAACTATTTTCAACTATTTTACAATTAGTTAACTAATCTATAGCTATTTTGTAAACTAATAATTATTTTTCAATGACTTATCTATTTTTAAAAATTTCAAGCTATTTTCTAAAAATAAACTGGTCGGAGTTCAAACTGATATTTGATTTAAATACCCAACTGAGATAAGAATCGAAGTGATAATCCAAATGAGGATTGATGTAAATGTGAATAAGTTAATGTGCATGGAAAGGAAATTGATTTGGCTAATAATCAATGGTAATTAATACGTAGGATGTACGTATATTATTCTATTCGCATAGTGATTTGATCCAGATTCGAGCACAGAATTTCGAGATAGCTTATCGATCCGAGTTGGGATTTTCCACTCGATTTTCGACGACGAACCTGGATATGGATTGTTGATTAGTTCTGGATATTCTCTATCATAGTTATGGCTATGCAAGGAGAATGATGGTTTCTGATCAAGCAACTAGATCTGTGTCCGCACTAGGAAGTCGAGTGGGCGATACTAGTTCAGAAATGAAATTGTGTGATCGAGTAAGCGATCAGATTGGTATAGCGTATGGATGATGAGTGTACATCGTACGAATTTGAATGAAATTGATATTGGAAAGAGAAACCAAATTTGAATATTTCTTTTGAATAAACAAAGTTATATATCTTTGTTATATAAGATGAATCTTTCCTAGTTAAATTTATTGCCAGAAGAAAAGGATTTTTTTTTGAAGGGGTTTGAAGTATGAAGGAATTTTATACGAGGTTGAAATGATCCAAGTTTTTAAATTTTATATGTCTGAATATATATAAAGGATCTTATGAGGATTTTAAAAAGGTTGTGGGAACCTTTGGATTTGGAAAGGCTTTTGATTTTTGAGTAAAATCAATATTGAATTTGAAAAGCCTAGTTTGAGAATTATCGATTTTGGAATAATCGATTTTATGTAAAGGAGCTTTGTATGAGATCATGCTAGGTGTATGATTTGAAAAATACTATATGTATAGTATAAAGAGTTTTGATGATAGCTCTGGGGAAAGAGGCGCTCCCTTGAAATGAACTTCTCAGGAGTGCCACCGGGTGGTGCTGCCTTGAGCCCCAAGGGGGGTTCTAAATTTGATCCTGTGAGGAGTCCGAACAAAACTAGTTCCTGAGGATTATGAGTAGTGTATACCATAGTGGGAGTTGTGTGTGCCGCGGAGAGAAAACAGTCTGCGTTTGAATTTATATCGGTAGACTGCGACCTATGGTATAACATAGCGGAAGTCGTGTGTGCCGCTGAGAGCCAACGGTCTGCGTTTGATTTTATGTCGGCAGGCTGCGACCTATGTAGGAGTGGAGAGGTTTCATTTTGACAGCGAAAATCAGAGGCCGCGGAGAGCCTGCAGTTACATGGACTTTTGCTGTGACGGCAACGTAACCCTGGATGTAACTGTGATCTATTGTGTGGGATCCATGGCGTAATCGAGAGGCCGTGGAGAGCCTGCAGTTACATGGACTTTTGCTGCGATGGCAACGTAACCCTGGAATGTAACTGTGACCATGGATGGGGGTGATGATTTCCAAAGCATTCTCACCAAAGATATTTCCTCTATTTCAAAATGCTTTCAATATTTTCAATAGATTATTTTTCAAATATTTTCACTGGGTGTTGAAAACGGGTTTACCAAGTACTTATAGATTTTCAGTCCTACGCCTGATCAACGTATGACTGAATTTCTATGAGAATAAGGATGGACTGGTTGAGACATCGAGTTTTTAAAAAAAAAGTATTTTTATAAAGAGCTATTTTATTAAGTATGATGTGAATTTAAAAGCATTTCTAAAATTTTTAAATAAAGATGTTAGAATCTTGGAAAATCAAGGAAAGCCAAACTGGAGTTTTAAATGAAGTGATTTTGTTTTGTAATTAAAATTGAGTATTGATGTAGAAATTGGAAATAAGCTAATGGATTAAATAATTGTTTGATTGAGTATGTTAATAAAATTTAACTTGGGGAAATAAAATAAATGGTAAGTTAATAATGGAATTTGGAAATGAATTCGAATTTTAAATAGAATTCGACTTAGATTTGATAATGAATTAAAAAGAGGAAATGTTGTAAAATAAAAATAAAATTGAGTTGGATTGGAAAATGTGATGGTTTGAATTACAAATAAAATTCAAGGGTGATTTGAATAATATTTAATGAAATTTGCAAGTAAATTGGATATAAGAGAAGTGATTATGATAGAACAGGTTTAAGTGCAAAACAAAACCCAAGTGAATAGAAATAAATTGAGAATAGCCTTGTATTAATAAAATAAATTCGATAACGAATTAAGTAATTGAATTAAAATTAAAATGGGTTAATTGGGTTAAATAAAAATTGAATGAAGTCTGATTGAATAAAAAACTAAATCAAGTTGTGATTGAAATTGGATTATCAAACTGAACTTGAATTTGGCGGTATACTAATTTGAAGTATAAACAAGTTAAGTAGGTGGTTGGATATTATTTTGATAAATTGAGAAGGTGAATTTAAAATTAAAATTTAAAATTAATGGACTAACTGAATTTAATGGAAGTTGATTAAATGAGAATCAAATAGAAGTAAACTTAAGTTGGATTAAATTAAAGTAAATTAACTTAAGTTTAAAATTTATGGAAGAATAAGAATGGAAACCCATTAAATAAAAGCTTGGATTGAATTAATTTGGGAATGGCTAGTAGTATACAAGAATGAAATGTGCCAAGCTTAACAAATTGTTTTGAATGGAACAATTGCGGAAATGAAATAAAATGCAATGAATGGTTGGTGAATAAATTAGAAATGAAGTGGAATTAATTACAAGATGAGTCAAAAAGTAATTTGAAGTAGTTATAAACTAAATAAGTACTCTTTTAAGCGAATATTGATGAATTGGTATAGAATGAATCGTCGTATGACGTAAATAAAAGTAATTAAAATTCTATAGGCTGATAGAGATCAAATAAATTGATTTTGGAATCAACTAAATTGAATATGAGCTTGTTTGGATTTAAAATCAATTGGATGTGAGAAATTGAGTTGCAAACCATTGAAACTGAATGAAATGACCTATGAATAGATTGAAAGCAATTGAATTAGCTTTAAGATTATATAAATAGCTTATGGGAATTGTTTTGGTGCTTGTTACTTATGATACATATGTGTTTAGCTATTGAATATAAGTGAAATGCTTGTGTTTAGCCATTAAAAATAAGTGCGATGCAAATAGATTTTCTTATATGGCACTTACATATTTAAATTGAGGAAGTACAGGTACCTGAAGGTCGTTTGGCTGGATTTGGATTGCACTAATTGCTTAAATAAATAAGCTGCTTGCTTAAAATGCTAAATAAGGTACGCCTACGCAATAAAAATAGGAAATATGAACTGTTTTTGCTTTTTCCGACCGGGTGGGTCGACGTATATATATTTATATCTCTTGTCAAATTGCAAAAGCTCCTCCGTACAAAGGAGACTCTGCTAAAAAAAATTTGAAAATTTTGGGAGTTAGAAATTTTTTGGGGAAAATTTTTATTAACAGCAAAATGATTTCAAATTGGGAATTAAAGTAAATTAGTATATGAAGCTAATATGAATCAGATATACTAGAAAGATAAAATTCAACATTCAAGATTTAAAGTAAATTGGATTCGTATGAAGTGGGGAAAACAAGTTTGAATAGGAAAGGATATGAAAACTTCTGTAAGGATAAGTATGTAAATATTTGAAAGGGGCTATGATTTGATATTATTGTTAAATAAGATATGCAGGGATTATAAAGAAAAGGAAATTGGATTTGATATCAGAAGATAAATTTGAGTTGCCTGACCAAAACGTATGTATTTAAAATTTCTGAATGAAATTGGATTGGGTTTGATGTAGCCACTGGGCTTTTGTTTTCTATTGGAATTTGAGAGCCCGTAGAGGCCTTTTGTTTTCTATTGGAATTTGGGAGCCCGTAGAGGCCTTTTGTAGTAGTACCGAGCTAGCCGCGCAAAGGAGACGCTGGCAAAAAAATTCGAAAATTTAGGGAGTTAGAAAAATTTTGAGAAAATTTTGATATTTCCGAAGTTGCTTTTAAATGGAAATTTAGATGATTGAGCAAAGGGGTGTTGTGTGAATCTATAAAAGGTTTTAGGAAATTGGTTAAGGTGACAGTGGGCCTTTAATAAAAGATAGTGGGTAGAACATTAAATTGTGAGTTTTGGGAGAAGATAAACGGGTATCGGACCATTCTTCCTATCTAGAAATTTCGGGGACGAAATTCTTTTAAGGAGGGAGGAATGTGACGACCCGGAATTTCCAACAATTTAAATTGGAATTATTAATTGATTTTAATATTTAAAAGTTAATTTTAACTTGAATTCAAAATTCTAATATTTACTTGATAATTAAATCATTGAGTTATACAGTTTAAATATTGAATTTTATAATTGAAAATTGGGTAAATTGTTGAATCTGAAATTTCTAAGCCTGTTTAAATAATTTGAAGGCTTGTAAAATTTATAATGATGATATTGAAGATAATGGAATGGTTGAAATTTAAATAAAAGGTGATTTGTTCAATTTTAATAATATATCGTTTAAATCGATATTTAAGAATAGCCTTCCGAGGCACAGTCTCCGAATTTGACAAAACCAGTTCCATTGGATCCGTAATAGTCAGTTATTATCGGATTTCAATTTCCGTAGCAATCGGAGTTGTCTTTGACCCTGGCAGCTCAAAATGCTTAGAACTATTTTAATCGATTTAATTTAAAATATGATCGTTTATTTCCGTAAATTGCACATACGATCAAATTAGTCTCCGAAACACGTTCCATTGTGTTCGGAATATGGATAAGACCATATAATCGCCTCGCGGCATTGCTTAAGAGGAGTTCGAAAATTTAACTAGCAATCGATGAAGCATTTTGAAGTTTTATATAAGTTAAAAAATATATATATAGATATATCTAAGATATTTTTTCACACTCGTTCTTAGAAAGCTAACCCAAATATATATCATCCTCGTTCCCCTCTTGATTCTGGAAGGTAGATAGATTACGAACAAAATTAAGAATCAGAGAATGGCTGATGGAAACACCTCTTCCCTCTTCAAATTTGAAACCCTAATAATATCGTGTACCCTTCCCTCCTCTTTTCTGTTCACTAACGAAGCCGAACTCATTCTTAAAAAAAAAGTCAATGGCCGAAGCCGTTCTTTCAGAAAGGGGAATCGAGAGGCTCGCGTTTGAAAATCGAATCGTGTGAAGTCGTATGGTTCGACAGCGATTTTTCAAACGGATCTCGAGAGAGAGAGAGGGGCAAAGACGAGGCTCATTCGTGGCAGTGAAGGCGCGGCACTAGAAGGGTCAGTTGGAGTCGCGAACTTCGAAGATGAGGCGCAAGCGAGCGCTTGGAGGCTCTGGGCTAGAGGGGGAAACTCGCTGCCGCGATCGTTGGGGAAGCTTGCCGAATCGAGCAGTGGAGGAATCTTCGACCTTGAGCTCGACTCGAGCGATATGGTGAAGGCCGTGAGGGTTTCCGGTAATCCCTTAACCCAGTTATTTTTGTTTTTACCCTAATCGAATTTTATCCTTGAAAAGAAAATGCAAAAATGGAAAAAGGATTTATAATTAGCAAATTACAGTTTGTTATTCGCAGAAGAAAAATGTTTCCACGCATATTTATGTAATTTAAATATGCACAGATATGCGGAAAATATATCAAACTTTGGAAATTTAGAAATTTATATTAAACTTGAGTTTTAAACTTAGATAGATTATTTTATATGCTGTTTAGAGATGAAGGGGGGTAAAATGCAATTTATTAGGTTATGAAATTTTTATTAAGGTGATTAATTTATTTAATAAGCTTAGTAGAATTATATAGTCATTAAAGGATATTTTAAATGGAAAATAGGTTAAAACTAAATTATGAGTTGATTAATTTATTAAAAAGGGAAATTGATTTGTTCGATTTGTTCGAGTATTAATATATTTTTTTAATATTTATACAAGGTCTAAAACATTTAGGAAACCAAGGAAATATGGGATGGATTGCAAAACAAATGCAATGGTGAGTAAATCTCACTTTATTAGACTCTATTTGAGTTTAAATGGTTATATTAAAATATTTGATTGAATGATTTAATCTATTTGATATGCACTATGAATTGATGATTGGGTGATTTTGGTATTGGATGATTCTCGAGTTAATGGTTGCTTAACTCGAAGTATTGGGAAATTTAAGTTGTTTTAAATTGAAAACAATAAATAAGAAAATATTTCTGTTTAAAGGTTACTAACGACTTAATGATTTGTGATACATTAAATTTGTAGGATAAATAAAATGGATAATTAATTAATTTAATCAATTAATGATTTGGGTTATTTAATTCAGTAATTATCGGTTTGAATAAATAATAAATTAAGTTGTAAGTTAATTAACTAAGTATAAATAATTCAGAATAATCATTTGATGTTGTGATAATAATTATTTAATGAAATTAATAAATATAGTTACTTTGTGAAATTTATCAAGAGATTAATTAAGATAATTAATTAAGGAGTAACTGATTTATTAATGAAATAAATAAAATAATAGTTAATTATATAATGGGATTAATCGAGAATGATAAATATTGGGGTTGAATTAAAGTAAAACATAATTGGAAATCATTAATTTATATAATTAATGAAGTAATTAAAGATTTGGTTAATTGAGATTAGTTAAATCATAATAAGTGACTTATGAGAAGTCGATTAATATAAGTAATTAAGAATTAGTGTAATTGATTCTAGTTAATTAATCTGTGAAGTAATTAAAGATTACTCATTGATTTGGTAAAAGTAATTTATATCGTGAAATTAATTAAAGAGAATTACTTGAACGGAATTGGAAGATAATTAATCCAGGGTTGTTAATTAAGATAAATGGATATAGAGGAACTGATTAATTAATTGTTTTGGAATTAATTAATAATCTAAGAGAATGTGATTAGAAAATTCAATTAGAATCAATTAAATTAATTTGTATGTGTTTAAGCATTGCTTATGGAAGATTGAATGATATGGGATACTTTGAATGAGTTGATATCGCTAATATGAAATGTTGTGTATTTCATTTGGATAATTTGAGATTAGGATGACATGAGATCCTAGGAGACCGGGATCGGGTATTCGGAAATACCCGAAACCACTTTGGATTAAAAATAAATTGACATATGAAAGCAATAGAATGGAATGAAATGATTTAAGTGAATTGGATTATTTTATCTAAGTTTTGGTACTTAGAAAGTTATATGTGAAATAAGCATTGTCTATAGCAAATTGTGAATTGGTTAAATTAATAAAAGTTACCCCGGGTTTATATAAGTTGTTTGTTCGGTACTACATGTTAGACGGGTTTACTCACACTGGTTTCCAGCCTGACTCGGGTGTTACTTTGGTGTAATGCTCGGGTCAGACCGAGTATTACAGATTTTCAGGTAGGTACGTTCTGGAGCTCAGGTGGAAAGTTGGATGACTATAGCGTATAGAGTATTTCCACTATATTTATATTATTGATAATCTGAGACATGATAATTGTATGTATTCAGTGACTGTATATATGTGAAACTCTGATGTATATTAAATGTAATCGACAGATATAGTATTCATTTGTAAACTGTTATTATTTATTATTATATTTTATCCGCTACGAATGTGAGTTGTTGATGATTCAGTTCTTCTTCTTCTATCTCTTTCTTCTTTTTCATAACTATCTGGAACTTTCGGCTTCGAAAATTTCGGGTCGTTACAAGTAATGAAGGGAAGAGGTGGTTGAGCTAGAGTTAATAGTTTAGGTTAATGGGCTAAACCAAACCCAAAGCCCAAAGTGCAAAATTGGCAAAATTCCACTAACTCCAAACGTATCAAAGATTATACTCAAAAAGATCGCGAACGGCGTTTTGAACTCAATGGAAGTGGTCCCGAGTCCTAATTCGACCGTATGAAAAAAGTAACTTTTCGAACTAAAATCCGACTGACGATAAGATATTTAAACAAAAATATTTAGATATTCAATCGTAAAATATGCGGATTGTTACAGACTTCCCTCCTTAAAGAAATTGCGTCCACGCAATATTTAAGAAGAAAATGTAAGGTAACAACCATGAAAGCATATCAACACAAAAGAAATTTGAAATAAGAAATTCACCTCAAAGAGCACGGGAAAGTAAGTCCGGATGTGTTCGCTCGATGAAATCTCTAGACTCCCAAGAGCAATCCTTAGGATTTGAGGACCATTGAACTTTAATAAGCGAAACATCTTTATTTCGAAGGTGTTTGACCTCCAAAGCAATAATACGAATAGGATGTTGCTCATAAGTTAAATTAGGCAAAACTTCAATTTCTTCCACAACTCCGGGCTCAAGAATAGAATCGGAATCTCAAAGGCATTTCCGTAATTAAGAAACGTGAAACACGTCATGAATGGCAGAAAACTGAGCCGGTAATAAAAGGCGATAAGCCACAGAACCAATACGTTTGGTGATAGGAAATGGCCCAATATATCGAGGCGCTAATTTTCCCGATCGATTGAAATGTACAACACCCTTCATAGGTGAAACACGAATAAACACAAGACCTCCCACAGAAAATTCTAATTTCCTTCTCCGGTTATCGGCATAGGATTTTTGTCTACCCTGGGCTTCTTTCATCCTATGACGAATAAGGTCAATTTTCTCTGTGGAATCACGAATAAAATCTGGACCTAAAACCAGCTTCTCACCGGCCTCAAGCCAACAAGAAGGAGATCGGCATGGCCTTCCATAGAGTGCCTTAAAAGGTGCCATACCAATACTAGATTGGAAGCTATTATTATAGGAAAAGTCAACTAGAGAAATATGATCTTTCCAACTTCCACCAAAATCAAGAACACATGCACGAAGAATATCTTCAAGAGTTTGATTAACACGCTCAGTCTGTCCATCAGACTGGGGATGATAAGCGGTACTAAAATTAAGCTTCGTTCCCAAAGCTTTTTGAAGACTCTTCCATAATCCACTAGTAAACAATGGATCACGATCACTAACAATAGAAGTAGGAACTCCATGCAATTTTACAATTTCTTTGATAAAAAGTTTGGCCAAAAGAGGTACGGTTCGATTGGACCGAACGGGAATAAAATGGACGGATTTAGTAAGTCTATCAACTATCACCCATAAGCTATCATGACCCGAACGAGAACGGGGAAGGCCTTCTATAAAATCCATGGAAATTTGGTCCCACTTCCAAATTGGAATTTCTAAAGGTTGCAATAACCCACCGGGACTTTGATGTTCGGCCTTGACAAGTTGGCAAGTCATGCAACACTTAACACAGTTAGCAATATCAGATTTCATTCCCTCTCAATAATAAAGTCGCTTCATATCCACGTACATTTTACTACTACCGGGATGAATGGTAAATTTAGAATGATGAGAATCTTCTAAAATGTCTTTACGAAGATCACTAATATTTAGCACGATAATTCTACCAAATTTTCGAATGCCGCCACGAGAATCAATATCAAAGTCTTTCAAAACTTCAATATCAATTTTATCCCTAAAATTTTGGCCAACAAGAGCCAATTCTGGATCTAGCTTTTGAGCTTCAAGAATGCGGTCTAAAAGAGAAGGATGAGCCTCAAGACTTTATGAAACAAAAGATGAACATAAATCGGAAACACGGTCTCGAATCTCGCAAGTGGATAAAATTCTAAGATCATTCCATTCGGATATCATCATAAAAACAACCTCTTGTTGGTTACGACTAAGTGCATCAGCAACACGATTTCCCTTTCCGGGAGTATAAAGAATATCAAGATCATAAGCTGCAAGAAATTCGAGCCAACGTTGCTGACGCAAATTAAGTTCCTTTTGAGAAAATAGATACTTCAAAGATTTATGATCGGTGTAAAGAATAAATTTTTCTCCCAAAAGATAATGACGCCAAATACGAAGGGCGAAAACAATAGCCGCGAGTTCTAAATCATGAGTGGCATATCTAGTCTCGGCTGGCTTTAATTGCCTAGAAGCATAAGCAATAACACGTTCTCTTTGCATAAGAACGGCACCCAAACCAACGCGACTAGCATCGGTATAAACAATAAAATCTTGATTTCCCTTGGGAATCACAAGAATAGGAGCATCAGAAAGGAGTTCTTTTAATTTCTGAAAAGAAGCTTCACATTTGTCCGACCAAATGTATTTAACACCTTTCTTTGTCAAACTAGTAAGAGGCACGGAAATTTTGGAAAAGTCTTTTATGAAACGGCGGTAGTAACCTGCCAATCCAAGAAAACTACGGATCTCCGTCACACTCTCCGGTCTCTTCCAATTTTGAATCGCTTCAATCTTTGAAGGATCCACGGAAATTCCAGATTCGGAAATAATATGACCAAGAAACTTCACGCGAGGTTGCCAAAAGTGGCATTTTGAAAATTTTGCTTTTAATTGATTACTCCAAAGAGTTTCCAACACAATCCGAAGATGCTTTTCATGCTTCTCCTCGGTTTTTGAATACACAAGAATATCATCAATGAAGATGAGAATAAATCGATCGAGGAAATCATTGAAAACTTGATTCATAAGGTCAACGAAATAAGCCGGAGCATTCGTTAAGCCAAATGGCATAACAAGCCATTCATAAGATCCATAACGAGTACGGAACGATGTCAAAGGAATACTATCCTCTGCAATACGAAGCTGATGAAAACCGGTAGCTAGGTCTAGTTGTGAAAAGACTCTAGCACCACTAAGTTGATCGAATAAATCATCAATCCGAGGTAAAGGATATTTATTCTAGATAGTAAGATCATTAAGCTTGCGGTAGTCAATGCAAAGCCTAAGCGTACCATCGGATTTCTTCACGAAAATAGCCGCAGCTCCCCAAGGCGAGGAACTAGAGCGAATAGATTGCTTCATCTCTAATTCGGATAATTGTTTGCGCATCTCCTCATTTTCCTTATTGGACATACGATAAGGAGGACGAGTGATAGGTTGAGCTCTAGGGATGAGATTAATTATGAACTCAATTGCTCGCTTAGGTGGTAATCCTAAAACAGGCTCAAATACGTCGGAAAATTCACGAACAACGTGAATAAGAGAAATAATATCTTCCTCGTCATCATTATCGTCATCATGAGGATTTAAAGAATATAAAGATGCAACCAGGCTGGCATCCGACTCTTTAAGATTAATAGAAATCTGCTTAACAAGTTGAGGATGTCGAAGATGAATAGTCCGCTCAGGACATAGGATTTGAGATTCATAACGGTTAATCCAATCCATTCCCAAAATCATTCCAAAGCCTAAGTAGCGCATAACATGCAATCGGCTCGAAAAGAAAAATCACACAAAATAATCCCGACATCTTTACACAATAAACTAAGTGTTGCGGATCCACCAATCGGATTCGCAATTCTCAAAGAAGTCATTAAACACAAAACATCCAAAGAAAAAGTATCAACAAGTTCTTTTGATACAAAAGAATGGGACGCACTCGTATCAAAAAGAACTCGAATAGGGTGATCACGAAATAAAATAATGCCATCAAGGATAGAATGAGAAATACCTTGACCACGAGATGTGTTGCCAGGGGCTTGAGCAACATTAAGCTTTCCCTCCTTCTTATCTTTAAGTTTGGGACAAAAAGATAAATAATGATCCGGGCTTTTGCAATAGTGACAAGCACAGGGCTTTGAACATTTATTCGCATAATGGTCCTTAGAACCACAATTGTAGCATTGCCCACGACTTGAGGTAGAAGTCATTTCCACCGAAGTTGCTTGCTTCCCTTTCTTATTGGGATAAGGACCTTTGAACTTATTAGGCCTTTTCTTGTTGTTAAAGTTTGGTTCGGCACCCATAACTTCAACATCACTCTCCCTATCTGCCTCTTCAAGTCGAAGAGCGATATCAATGAGTTGAGATTTTTATTCAAGCCATAGACAAATCTTTGGTTCTTCTTCAATGGGGTGTTTATGTACTCGACCCCGTATTTAGAAAGTGACTCGAAGGATGCGACATAATCTGCCACAGAGGATTCACCTTGAACAAGGTCAATGAAACGACGAGCCAATGTTACTTTCTCAGCTTCTGGCACAAATTTTAATTCGAAGCATTCCCGGAATTTCTCCCAAGTAAGATCCGCTTCATTTATTTCAAAAATCAGAAGCTCATACCAATCTAATGCTCTTTCTTGGAGCATACTAGAGGCCACCTGAACATGGTGAAGATCAATAAGATTCATGCGAGAAAAGATTCGATCGCACGTTCTCAGCCAAGCCTGGACTTCAATAATAGTTTCAGAACCTTTGAATGGCTTCCCATCCAAATTGTAATAATCGTTGCACAAACATGCAAATCCAGACTTAGGGTGAGTAGACTCCGGATTTGAACCGGCTGCTTGAGCATTCCTTACTAAATCAAGAAGCTGCTGGGCAGACATAAATACTCCTTCTTGGGGAGTAGCACTAGATTGACCGACGCATGGACGGCCAGGTCTAACCATTTCTCTTCCTTTAGAAAGAAAGAAAGAAAAAGGATAAGGTTCACCAAATGATTATCAAGCAATCTTGATAGATAAAATAAGGAATCACAAAATAAAATAGGATAGGACGGTACGAAGACCCGAATAAAATCCTAAAGAACGACTCCTAAGAAGGACTTGTGACAATGATCCTTGCTAGATTATTCTACATTGTTCCGAAGTTTGGCTCTGATACCAAGCTGTGACGCCCACCTCTATACCCACGCTAGCCAAGGACACTACGGTGTAATGCCGTCAACTAGCGCGGAGAATAAGGATGTTGAGGAGCGACCATCCGTGTAATTGCTTTGTGCGAGCACCGATATGTCAAATAGTACAACCTGTATTTGGTTTCAGGAGTAAATCCGACATACAGATACAAACTCAAAGCTACTAAACAGTGGCTATATGTACTCTTCGGAAACAAATATAGAAATAAACATAACACAAATCAGTCGCAGATATCCATATCACAAAGGCGGAAAAAGATATGAATATAACACATGAAAGTGTACATCAGAGTAGTGGTCAAACAAGATCCACAATATCACAAAAGAATAGGTACAAGTGCGAGACAAAAAAATATGGATACATCAATGAGTCTATATCTCAAATGTATACAACAAAAACTACTAATCTAAGTAGTTAGCCAAAAGTTAGGGTGATAATGCCAGATATGAAGTCAAGCAGAAGCACCTGCAACATCTCGGTCTGACCTGAGTATTATTTAATAAGAAAATAATAAACGGATCAGTCTAGCTATAAATATCATATGAAATGATATAGAATAAGAGATATGACAACAAAAAAAACATGTGATAACCATAAAGCCATACTGTGATAAGTATGCAATTGAAAATCAACTAGGGATTAATCAATATCACAAGAATCTTCTCAAAGATCAAAAGGAATGTCATACTCTTTACTTTTATTCACCAAACCATAAATGTTGACAATAATATCAATGCCAATCACAAAAGTTAATGACACACAAATTCACCAATACACAAATATTGATAAAACTTACCAATGTAAATCACAAAAATTGGTGAAACCCAAATTCTAGAAATCATCAATGGAAATCCAGAAATCACAAAAAGGGGGAGGCCTATCACAAAACGGGAGCATGAAAACTCACCAACACGTGTATCACAATATGGAACGCTATTCCATGGTTGCTAACGATTAATTTTGAGCCGAAGCTCCACAAAACGGTCCGAAGACCATGGGTCGCTACCCCACCAAATTGAGCCAAAGCTCCACGGAAATGGGGTTTAGTCTCCCTCGTAGACAAAGAGACGTCACACATTTGCTAGTCTAAATCACAAAAATGATCATCAATGATCATCAAGAAGTGTCAATTACAGTAAGCTAGTAAATATATAAGCTTAGCTTCATGTCCCATAACCACTAGCTTAACTTAAATATTTACGAACAAATTGTAGATATCCACTCGAAAATTGTCACAAGAGGTTCAATCGAACAAGTCCAAGAATTAACCGGCGAAGTAAACGCAAGCGTTTCATACCATTTGTTTTACTAAGCCGTTTAATTAGATTTCTCGTACGAGTGAAATAAAGTGACAAATCACAAAAATGATTTTAGAAACAATAAATCACAAAAATTCACATTCGAAGACATGAATAAAATCCAAAGAATTCGATTCCAAATCCATCAAAGTGGCAATACCCATGCGACTTAACAGCCATGACTTACGACTTAACACAATACAACACAAGAAAACATCGGCTCAACTCATACGACCCCACGGCATACGACACAAGGGATCAGCGACTTAGGGAATAGCATGTGGCCTAACTGCGCGACATAAGAAGATAGCTGCATTGACTTAAGGAGCTAGCGGCATAAGTGATTGCGAGATAAAGCATGGCGCGACATAACATGGCCGAGTGACTTAATGGCCGAGCGACTTAGGGGTTGCGACTTAAAGCATAAGGGAATGCCGAGCGACTTAAGGGGGAACGACCTAATCATGGAGCGACCTAACATGGCTGAGCGACCTATGTGGCCAGTGACCCAAGGCGAGCGACTAAAGTAAGAAGGCCGAGCGACTTAAGTGGGAACGACCTAACTTGTCGCGACCTAAGGGGTTGCGTGATATAGCAGGTGGGACTTAACATGGTTGAGCGACCTATGGGGTGGAACGACCTAAGGTTTAGCGCGACCTAAGGCACAGGGACAAGCCGAGCGAATTAAGGGGGTTGCGACCTAAGGCAGGCCGACCTAACTGCAGGCCGAGAACCATATGTGCAGGTCGAATGACCTAAGCAACAAAAATGCCAAAAGCTCTCTCAATTTGCAACCGATCGAGCACGGACGCTAGGGGATTACGCCCATCGGCTCCTCGGTCCTATTGGCTCCTCGATGCATCACCAAAAACATGTTCAATCATCAAAGTTAGGATTTTTAAAGATTTGAACCCAAAACACTAAAAATTGGGATTTTCACCAATTCAATCCAAACCAAGAGCAAATGCATATGAATAAGTGTTAGGATTTCATACCCAACAATCAAAGATAGTTATAGACAAAGATGTGAGATAAAAATCTCATCTTTTCACAAAATCAATGAAGGAGAAGCTTAAAAGCAAAGGAAGAATCAACCACACTTCAATCTCAACACAAGAAGCTTGAATCTATGGCTTCTCTTTAGATTTGGAGTTAGATGTTGGATTTTCAAATGATCTCGGGCTTGGAGTTTTAATTTCCCATTCCTCTCTCCATTTTTGATGAAACTTGAGTGTTAGGAAATGAAAGTGAAGTAATGAAGGGAAGAGGGGGTTGAGCTAGAGTTAATAGTTTAGGCTAATGGGCTAAACCAAACCCAAAGCCCAAAGTGCAAAAGTGGCAAAATTCCACTAACTCCAAACATATCAAAGATTATACTCAAAAAGATCGCAAACGGCGTTTTGAACTCAATGGAAGTGGTCCCGAGTCCTAATTCGACCGTATGCAAAAAGTAACTTTTCGAACTAAAATCCGACCGACGGTAAGATATTTAAATAAAAATATTTAGATATTCAATCGTAAAATATGCGGGTTGTTACAATCCATCTCTATTTTATCTTTCTATTTTTATTTTGTCTAGATAGTCATGTTTATTTGATTGTTGCTTGTTTATATCTTTTATTTATGGCTTAGAAAAAAAATCAAAGGGTATACGTTATATTGTCTTAATTGCTTGCCTTTTTATATTGCCTACTCTTTATTTCAAATCACACAAAAATCTTCTCAATATCTCACTTCCTCATTTGCCTCTTCTAATTGAAAGAGTTTACAGTAAGTTTCTTTTATTAAATAGGAAATAAATCTCATTCATTCACTAGCCTCTTTATTCTTTGCCTTTTCCTTTTCCTAACCATTCAAATCTCCTGGTTGTACATTCATCTTAGCCGTGCTTTTTGTAAACCCTAGCCGTCGCCCAATATTCTTATTCACGTGAAAAAATTTCTCATCCCACATTTCTATTTGCGTGAATAAAATATAGCAAGCCTAGGTTATTTCCATGGCTTCTCCTCTCTTTCCTTCTCCTTTTCTTTTATTTCCTTTGTTTTGCTTCAAAGCTAGGCTCGGCCACTTGCCTCTAGCCACCACCATGACCACCTCCATCAACCATCGCCCTTTCATCACCACAAAGACCAAGCCGTGACCATGGATGAAGACTACATCACCAAAACTGATGCAAAGCCTAGCCAAGCACATGTGTTTATCACCTTGCTTTGATTTATGAAGGTTATGTCTTTTTATTTCCTATCTTTTCATTGTTGTAATCTCTATTCTTTATATTGAATCATGTTATTATGTTTGTGATATTTGTTTGCTTTATTTTGTTATGTACAAGATGTGGATTTTGGCACTCTTTTCACTCAAGTTTGCTTCTTGTTTTGTTTTATCGAAAGGTTATGTCCCTTTGATCCATATTGTTCATTGTTTGATTCATAATCTTGTATGTTGAATTTTACACTTATGTTTGTGAAATTGTTTTTATACAAGATTTGGATCCGACTCTTATCCACTCAAAAGAATATAGTCGTGCTTGTCGTGCATTTTCATGCTTTGTGGAGTTTAGATTTGGGTTTGAATTTCCATCCTAGCTTTAAAAAAGTGAGTTATTCACTCTAGACATTACGTACTTATACAATTATAAAATGATGACAAGTGAATTGTAGAAATTAATATGCTATGTTCATATCTGCCTGTGATATGTTTATATGATATTAAATGCTATTTATATACCTGTTACATCATATGATATGATATTATATGCTATACTGTTATTTTATTTCATGTTTATCACACTACAAGTTCCTTATCACTATGGGTTGAAATAATACATACCCAAACGGACTGTAGAATAAGAAAAAATCATTATGGGATGAAATGATAGGCTCGACTGATTTTTATTATATTTATATTACTTGGGATTGTGGGTTTGAAATGATAGAACCCGAATTTTTCTTTTTAAATTACGGATTGAAATGATACATATCTGTATCACTTGACCTAGGTTAGAAAATTTTATACAGGCCCATGGATAAATTTTTATTATAGTTCTCTAAAATTATTAAGTATTTTGAATTTTAAATATATGGAATTTTGATTAAAAATTTGATTTAAAGATCTGAATGTAAAGAAATATTGAGATATCGGTTTCCTATAAGTTAAAATTGTATGAGTTGATAATTTGTTTAGATTGTAATTTAAAAATCTGTATTTGGTTTTTAATTGTAATTTAAAGATCTTATTTATGATCAATATTTTAATAATTAAGTGTGATTTAATTTGGAATCTAAAATCTAACCTAGTAAATTTAATAAAGGTTATTTCTTGAAATAAATAAGGTTTGTATAGTAAATAATGTATTTTGAGTGGATAAAATGAGCTGCAGTTTTGATTGGACTTAGTAATAAAATTTATTTAATTTGGAATCATAGTTAATTGATGTCTAGATGAATAGATTTATAAAGAGGATTGGACTGTTATATTAACTATGAGAAAATACTTGATTTATGGTTATTTTTTGTAAAAATGAATGATTATGATTTGACTGGGAAAATGCAATTTAAAGTGACTTAACTTGATAATTGGAAATTTAGTTTTCAAATGAAAGTTAAGTAAATTTAGTGATGGGGTATTTTATTTGTGGGATGGATATTTTAAAATAAAGTGTAAAGTTATTAGTTAAAAATAAAAGTTAAGTACAATAGGGTAAACTTTGACTTATTAATGAATTATAGTTTAATTTAGATATTTACTGATAAAATTTTATTTTAATAAATCATAAGTTAAATGATATCCAAATGAATATTTTTGAAGCGTGAAATGTTATTTTTATAAGTTAAATTGGCTAAAACTTGAAATTTAAGATGAGATATCATTAAAATAGGGTAAACTTTATAAAGTGGTTTGATTTAAGACGATTTAAAGGAATATTTCAAGTCTAATAAATTTGAAGGAAATATTCAGTGATTTGACATTTGGGTTGTATTTAAAGAATATATTGATTTGGTTTTGGAATTTAAATGAGATATCATTACTTTGGTTTTTGAAATGGATATGATATTTTGATTTTAAACTATGAATGATTTTGAAATAAATATCCATGGGTTATAATAATGTTGCGTTGTTAAAGAGACCGGGATCGAAAGTTGTCATACTCTCTGCCAAATCCGAAAACCACTTTAACAACCATATACTTGGTGGAGATTCCAGAATGAAGTAGGATGGTGGTGACGTCCTTTGAGGTATATACGTGGACCTGACTCCCGAGAGTTGGCATAAGGTGGCTAAAAAATGAGCGATTGATAGGCTAATAAGGTAGCTCTTTTGATCGGACACATCCCTTCGATATTATACTCTGACTTTTGGATTGATTCGGTGGCCAGTTTTGATTTTTTTTATTTGGGGGTGTGGCTCGAGGTGGGCGGTAGCTGCGCGCTATGCGTTACCACCGGCCCAGAAGCATAATTGGTATATCTACCCTGGCATTGCCTAGTTGTGCCGTGTCACCTACCCTAGCGCGTCTTATAGGATTTTGGTTTTGTACCATACCTATGGAGTGCCCTCTGACGACGCCCAGTACGAGAGAGATTACGATACTGTATAGACTATGGGAATATATAAATGTGTTAAGGTGGAAAATGTAAAGCCTTAACGTTATTTTAAAGTAAGTTTATTTTACTATAGACATTATTATAATAGAGAAATATTACTACATAGTAAATAGTTTAACGGACCCTTAGAGGATGGATGGTCCCAAGCATCCTTTAAGTTACTTGTACCTTTATATTACAGTTCACTTGAGTTGGTTTACATTGTATAAGTATGTATGTCCTGACTCGAGTGTTTTGCTTTACGCTCGGGTCAGACTGTGTGATACAACATTTGAGACTCACCTTAGGAGTTGGAGCTTTGCTTGAAGATCCAGCTATCTATTTCATTTCAGTTATCCACTTGATTCCAGTATGTATTCCGATTATACTTGATTATCATATTGAGATTTTGGTTTTATCTTGTTTAACTCTGATGTATATTTATATAATAGCTTCATGAACTACTATTTCTTTGCTTCCGCTGCATTTACTACTCTGTGTTTGTGATTTGTGATTTATTTATTTGCTATATAATTTGAGATTTGCCAAATTTATATTTACAATTCGGTATTTTCAACAATTCAAGTCCAACATGTGTGGATGCGAATGATTGAAAATATCGGGTCGTTACACATGTCAAGGTACTATCAATTCCATATCTATGGATACTTATCGATTGTTGGCCGGCAAGGGTTGGTGATATTTTGTTTATGTTGTTCATGTTTATGTTCGGATGCCGGGTCATTTGTGTTTACCTAAAGTTATATTTTATCTAGAGATATACATTGCTCGGAGGTACTTTCTGACCCTTGTGTAGGAGATCAGATTCTGCGTAGACCAAAGAGATCTCCATAGAAAAATCCATTATGTGGACGAACCTTAGCAGTTTTCATTATAACCTAAATACGTTTTGGTGTGATGAATGTAAGCATCACAGCTATTTGATATGATTATATTCTACACCATAGAAATTATCTATCATATCACTATATTAAACTTAATAAAATGGTATGTTTCTTTTAAGGGAAAAACTGCTACGGGAATCCATACGGTTACAACAGTTATTGTTACATGTATTCATGTTTCTCTAGTTTCCTTATACCAGGCTTATGTTTGACTTGATTTCTGTTTCCCTAAATTCCTCGCATACTCTTTCAAGTACGCTGAGTATGGCATGTTTTAACTTGGATGCTTCAGAGTTCAGAAGATGAACTGGAGGCTTCCACTATCTTTCTATTTCTATTTCCCTTGTTTCATTATAGCTATGTACTTATATCAACGTTGTGAGGACGTGCAGTTATAATTATCTAGGCTGGTGATAGTACTTAGGTTTTGTAACTCTATAATTTATGTAGTTAGAGTAACCCTTTGTATTGTTCTTTTGATATTATATATCATCGTTCTACTTTGAGATTCTGGTATTGTGCTCTTTCTTTCTTTTTCTATTTCTTTTTATTTTACCCTAATTTTCTGCCTTTTCGGCATTTGGGTGTTCGCGAATACCATGGATGTATTAGTATCGATATTCTATGGTTGAAAAGTCGAATCGTTAAAGTCCATCTTCGTGTTAGTCCGTGAGATGATGGTTTTGATGACAAAAACCTTACAATAGATTATAAAATATAAATACTAACATTATAAGTTTAGATATATATGTATATGCAGGATTTAACCATGCAGGTACTAAGAATGAAGACTGTACAGTATAGAGATTCAAGATATCAAGATAAAATATCAAGATAGAAGACTCATGGGTATCGAGACTATCAAGAGTTTAAGATTTCAAGGATAAGTATTTTTTATTATTAGGAATTTTTGTTAAAACTCGTAGATAAGCACTAATGGCATCTTAAAATCCAATTTATTCGTGGAATGGAATCCACTTCGAGCCCGCTAAAGGGATGGAACCCTAAGTAGGATGGAACCTACGAAAAATCTAGTGGAACATTGTTTTGTATCTGCTAACTTTTATTCAAAATGATTTTTCAAAATCATATCCTGTTTTCAAAATGTTTTCAAAACATTCCTTTTAAAGGATTCAAAACCCTCGATCCTGATTTTAAATAATTTTAGCCTCAAAAACATCTTTATTTTCAAAGTCAAATTACTCCTGATTTTAAACTATCTTTTTAATAATACATTTAACTTTTAAATATTTATGCTTAGATTAAATATAAAATTATGGTTAAATTCTATATATATTATTCTTTATATTTACTTATGAATTTCAACTATAGTCAAGTATATTTATAAAGTTTAAATTAATTTTTATATAAGATAAAATTTATTTTCAAAGAAATTCAAAACATCATAAAATGCTTTGGGATGTCGACATGCCTATGGGTACCATGTTGACATGGTGACAGTTTGATTCAAAAATTCAAATTTCAAATGAAGAGTCTATTCTCCATAACTCTTCATGAATGAACATGACTGTTGTTCTTCTATAAATAGGGGTCAGTTTCAACGAATTTTTAATCACTTTTTTTTGGTTTTCACTCCTCTTCTTCTTCCTCTTTTCTTAATACATATTCTTATCATTACTCTGCCGAAATCAACATTGAATCATACTCGATTACTTCTAGTTTGATTCTCTATCATTATCTCTACAAGATTCTCGGTGCTATTCAGAGTTATAGACTTTTTGTAATCTATTAAGCGAGAAAAGGTGTGAATTTAGCCATGGAAATCAATCAAAAGGGAAAAGGTGTGATTGTAACCTTGGCAAATCAATTGGGTAAACTTGTGGCCCGGAAATCTAGTATCTCTACCCAGAGGATCGAAATTCTGAAGGGTGTACCTCGTAGCCTAGAAACCGAGGGTGTAATTATACGATTGCTTTTGAAAGGAAATCCGTACTTGTATTGCGGGACGGGATGTAGGGTAACTTCGAACAAGTATAAAATCCGGTGTGTTATTTCCTTTACTGCTTTAATTTTATTTCTGCATCTGTGATCATATCTGTGTCTGTATATTGCATACTTTTATGTCTAAATTAACATAAATAAAAAAGATTTAGTAATTCTTTATTAACACTATTCACCCCCCCCCCCTCTAATGTTAATCTTAGCCTTAAGATCAGTAATCCGCATTTCTCACAATTGGTATCAAAGCAAGGTTTTCAAAGTTTCATAATCTGATTTTTGAAAAGTTTTCAAAATGGCTACCAACACTGGTACTGTTATTAACACTAGTATCCCTGTCACTAGTTCATTTGTAGAGGGTTAGTCTACTGTCAGACCACCACTTTTTAATGGCAGTAACTATGCATATTGAGCATGTAGGATGAAAATATATTTACAATCTATAGGATTAGACACTTGGAATATCACACAAATTGAATATTCTGAACCCACAATTGATTTTGCACAGTGGACTGCTGAGCAAAAGACTGTTGCACAAAATAATTAAGGCAATGAATATTCTGTTTTGTTCACTAGATAGAAATGAATTCAATAGAGTGTCAGTTTGTAAGTCTACATATGAAATCTGGAAAACTTTGCAAGTTACTCACGAAGAAACAAGTAAAGTTAAACAGACCAAAATTTTCATGCTCACAAATCAGTTTCAATTATTTAAAATGAATGCTAATGAGTCTATTTCAGATATGTATAGTAGATTTCAGGATATTGTGCATTCTCTAATATCTTTGGAAAAGGAATTTTCTGAAGAACATCGAGTCGGAAAAATTTTAAATTCTCTAACTCCAGAATGGGATCAAAAGGCACTTGCGATCGAAGAGGCAAATGACATCAGTATTTTGAAGATAGAAGAATCAATTGGAAAACTAATATCATATGAAGTTCAAATGATCGGGAGAAGAGAAAGTAAAGCATCTGAAAAGAAATCAATGGCATTCAATGCATTGACTGATGGATCGGACTCAAACAGCGATAATGATGAAGGGATAACCTTTATGACCAGAAATTTTAGGAGATTCCTGAAACACAGAAAGATGAATAATCTCAAGATAAACAACTATAAGAATTCTGGAAATCAGAATATAGTGCCAAATAATGACAAGTGTTACAACTGTGATAAATCAGGCCACTTCAAAAGAGACTGTCTGTATCCAGAAAGGCAGAATCCTCCTATGAACAATGAACCAGCAAAGAAACGGAAGCGTGCATTTACTGCTACTCTAGATGACTCAGACTCGTCCTCAAGTGATGATGATCAGAAGACAGATAATTCGAATTTGTGTTTCACAGCTGTTCACGACTCCGACAAATTCAGAGAAACGGACTCAGAAAAAGGTACACGTTTACAATACAATTGGTTGAAATTGATTTCTTAGAATTAGTTGCTTGATTGTTTGATTGATTGATTTTTGAATTGGTGTGTTGTTTGAATTTTAAAATTTTATTTTCTATTTTTTATTATTTTTATTATTTTTATTACCTTCTGAAAGAAAAAATAAATTCATGAAAATTCAAAAGCACATGTCGACATGGTCCCTACCATGATGTCAACACGGCCACCTTAATTTGAATTTCAAAATTTGAATTCAAATGTTTGAATTTCCCTCCACCTTTTCACTCCATTCAATTCTCTGAAAAGATACATTTTGACCAGATAATGTATCCTTTGAGAATCTATTTATTCACTATCTTTTATCATATCGTTTCACTTTCATTTTCAAATTCAAACTCTCTCTTCATAACTTCAAGCTCTCTACTCTCTACTCTAATGGCTTTTTCAAGCAATCCCTCAACCATGAGAATTTAAAGAAAATCAATTTCAAATCAGCCATGATCCGGAGGCAATTAAAGCATACATCAATTACGCTAACTATGCCAAAGTCCATCCCGGAAAATTTGCTATTTTTCAAGATTTTTCTTCTTATGAAATTGATTCTCTTTTTGCAAACAATGGTGTTCTTAGTCTTATTGATGCTTCCCAAAATGATTTTGTTTGCTATCCTAATCTTGTCAAACTTTTCTATGCGAATTTAAATCATGGATTTTATGTTGGAAATGAAGATGAAATTTGGAGTAGTGTCAAAGGCACTCAAATTGTTTTGAATTGCGATCTTTTGGGTACCATTATCAATTGCAAGAGTTCGAGAATGGATCTTTCTAACTTTAAAATCGATGAACATGATCGTGAGACATTTCATCACATTTTCGAAAGAGATGATGATTTTGATTTTAAAAATAGAAATTTTCGACCAAAAGCAAGAATTTTTAATCTTCTTTTGCAACATACTTTGACCCCAAGATCGGGAAATTTTAACAATCCTACTTCAAAAGTTTGCAAAGCTCCTTTTTCTATTTTCAAAAACTATGACATAAATTGGGCGCAAGTTATTTTGGATGAACTTCATCCTAAAAATCTTGAAATGGGTGAGAATACTTTATACCATGGAATTTATCTGACTCGGATTTTTAACTATTTTGGAGTGGATTTCAAAGGCGAAGAATTTGTTTCTAGAAAAGTTTTCAATCATTCCAACATTTCGCTTATGAAAATTCCATTTGTTTTTCAACCTTATGAGACACTTACCGAAAAGGAAGAGCTTTTGGCTCATGAGGAAATGGAAGAAGAGGAAGTTGAAGAAGAATAAGAAGGGGATGAAATGGAAATTGAAGAAGAAGAACAAAGAGAAACATCTTTGGAAAGTATTGAATATCCTTCCAATCCATCCAACAAAACCCTTTTCAAAAACCAAAAGATAATTGTGGAGAATCAACGGATTCTAAAACGATCCGTTAGTAAAAAGTTGGATAACATTTCTTCGAAGATGAACAAGTTCTTTTCAAAAGTCAGCAAGAAACTTGGACTATCTTCGTCATCTTCATCCTCTAACTAGTTTTATCTTTTCGTATCTTGTTGTATTTGTTTTTGTTTGCTTTATTTCGAATGTTCATGTAGTTTGTTGTGTTCTTAATCATTGTATTATCGTAGTATGCAATGAAATGAAATTTTCTTTCTGTTATCTACCTTATCTTATCTCTAGAATAAATGTTAGTATATTATATATATACACACAATTATTTACAAAATCAAATTAGTCATAACATTTCACTAACCCATGTCGACATCCCCTATGTGAGCATGTCGACATGTACTGCTCAGAAATGGCAATTGATTTTGAATTTGCAATTTGAATAACTACCACATGTCTATTCAATTCAAACGAATTTCTACACCTATATATACCTGTTTCTTCCAGAATTCTTCACTGAAATTTATTTCTTATCATCTATATCCTCCATTTCTTTCACAAATTCAACTCTGACTAATCCTATACACAATTTATTCGAAAATCTTGAAGAAACTCTTAATTCATTCAAGAATATTCCCTCATTTATTCTATGAAACCAACGTCATTTAGAATTAAGTCAAATGCAGATGATAAAGGAATAAGAAAGGCACTTCGACGCGATACGATGGATGATCTCCTCTCTGCACAAGGATGATAACGAAACACTTCCTCCTGTCTCTCTCACTATTGACAATGATAATTGGGATGCTATTAAGGCAGACCCAATCTTTGGAGAAGAAGGATGGGTGGAAGTTCCACGTAACGTTTGATTTTTTACTTTGTTTGATTTGTTTGAATTGATTTGGTTTGAATTGATACCTTGTGTGGATTGATTTCTTATTGATTTGAAGATTGGTATGTAAAACATATATATATCTATATACATTGAAATGTATATAATCTTTAAATTAGTTATCATGCTTAGAAGTATAATTATTTCCTACTCTATATATTCCGTTGTATAGTTTATCAATGCAGGTACTGAAGTCCAAGAATGAGGGGGGGTAAGTGTTTGTTGATGACAAAAGGGGAGAAAAATAAAACATGGTAGTTAGGTATAGATTAAGGGGGAGTTATTAGAATAGAAATAATATTTTATAAACAAAGGTTGTCATCATCAAAGAGGGGGAGCTTGTTAGTCCGTGAGATGATGGTTTTGATGACAACAACCTTAAAATAGATTATAAAATATAAATACTAACATTATAAGTTTATATATGTATATGCAGGATTTAACCATGTAGGTACTAAGAATGAAGACTGTACAGTATAGAGATTCAAGATATCAAGATAAAATATCAAGATAGAAGACTCATGAGTATCGAGACTATCAAGAGTTCAAGATTTCAAGGATAAGTATTTTTTATTATTAGGAATTTTTGTTAAAACTCGTAGAAAAGCACTGGCATCTTAAAATCCAATTTATTCATGGAATGGAATCCACTTCGAGCCCGTTAAAGGGATGGAACCCTAAGTAGGATGGAACCTACGAAAAATCTAGTGGAACATTGTTTTGTATCTGCTAACTTTTATTCAAAATGATTTTTCAAAATTATATCCTGTTTTCAAAATGTTTTCAAAACTTTCCTTTTAAAAGATTCAAAACCCTCGATCCTGATTTTAAATAATTATAGTCTCAAAAACATCTTTATTTTCAAAGTCAAATTACTCTTGATTTTAAACTACCTTTTTAATAATATATTTAACTTTTAAATATTTAATCTTAGCTTTAAATATAAAATTATGGTTAAATTCTATATATATTATTCTTTATATTTACTTATGAATTTCAACTATAGTCAAGTATATTATAAAGTTTAAATTAATTTTTATATAAGATAAAAGTTATTTTCAAAGAAATTCAAAACATCATAAAATGCTTTGGGATGTCGACATGCCTATGGGTACCATGTCGACATGGTGACAGTTTGATTCAAAAATTCATGTAACGACCCGAAATTTTCTAACCCGAAAATCCCAGATAGTTATGAAAAGAAAAAAGAGATAGAAGAAGAAGAAGAAGAACAGAAACACCAAACATCTCACATTCGCAGTGGATAAAATATAATAATAAGTAATAACAGTTTACAAAAGAATACTATATTTGTCGATTACATTTTAATATACATCAGAGTTTCACACATATACAGTCACTGAATAAATACAAGTATCATGTCTCAGATTAACGGATATATAAATACAGTGGAAATACTCTATACGCTCCTGCCATCCAGCTCGCCTCCTGAGCTCCAGAACGTAACTACCTGAAAATCTGTAATACTCGGTCTGACCCGAGCATTACATCAAAGTAACACCCGGGTCAGACTAGAAACCAGCGTGAGTAAACCCAACTAACATGGATTACCCAAGCAAACCACTTATATAAACCTGGGTAACTTATCAATTTTCACTTCACAAGTTGCTATAGACATCACTGAATTTCACACAATCTATTTCTAGTGTCCGGACTTAGATTATCTGGTCCAAATCACTTAAATCATTCCATTTCACCCTATTGATTTCACGTATCAAGTTTATATAGAATCGAGGTGATTTCGGATATTAACTAATACCCGACTCCGATCTCCTCGAATTCAGTTCATCTTAACACATGTTATTCAAGTGCAATACAATTCATTTTTTAAACAAAAGATGTCATCTTTACTCAGCAATTCATCATTTATACATAACCACATTATCATTGCACACCCAACACATCATATCACGAACCATTCATATCAGGGGTATCAATCAATTCAGGTATTCAATCATCATATGATCATATATAAGCGAGATAAAACAATCACACCATCTCGAATAAAATCTAATTAGCCCAAATGAATTGAATCAACCTTTAAGTCGTGCTTATTAATTACAACCCAATTGATTCACCATCCCATATTCATTCATCTTAATTAATCCCCCGTGATTAATTATTCTTTAGTTACATTAAGATTATCATTATTATCTAATTACTTTCATTAAGTAATTATACTTAACCAAACTCCATAAATGTCTATCCTTAGTTAATCACTTAAACTTAATTAACTGCATCGCTTAATCAACCCCAATTCTCATAAATAGTAATTACCCCTCTGTAATTTCTTACTCAAGAAATTAACCCCTTACTTAATTATTAATCCTTTAGATTAATCACACCAATTGATTTATCCTTAATTACTACTACTGAGGAATTTTACTTATTAATCTCATTAAGTATTTATATTAATTACTCACAAAGAGATTACCTTTAATTAATTATCAAATTAATTTAAATCAGGTAATCCCTCCCTTAATTACCCCTAAACCTAATTAATAAATCTTAATTGCAGATTAATTATTCTTTAACCATTAATAAACCTTAATTATTGATTTACACAACTTAATTACAATTTAAGTATTCCGTAATTACCAGTTAAGTCATCATTAGTCATTAGTTAATTAGATACTTAATTACCTAACTACTAATCATACATTAATTAACTGTAGGTAGTTAATTACAAATTTTATTCATCGCTTAATCATTAATTTATACAACATCTAATTACAATTATAATATAATTGTTCTTAATTGCTTTCTCAAATAATTAATTAATATTAATTTATTCATCTTAATAACTACAGACTTATTTGTTAATACATTTCATACTTATCGTATATTAAGTGCTTAATTAAAATATTAGCCAAGTGTTAAAACATGGTTAAGCATTAACCAAAATAATTTGAGCTTGTGTTAAAATTTTAACTTCATTTGCTAAACACCTATTCAAATTTACAGTGCTTAAGACTGATCGAATAGAATAAGTGCTTAACTTTATTTTATTGAAAACATGCTAATGCAGGTCAAACATACCGAGAATCACTTCGTTCAACTCGAGAAATACTTCGAGTTGCTTCAGATTCATACCGAGTCACACTCTCCAACACATGAGCATCCCTTCGAGTCACCCACAATCCATCTTCCCCGACACGAGAGAGCGTCGCCGTGCACATGCACGGCCGTCCACCAACGCTCCGGCGACCTTTACCCATTCAAACAAGTCACGAATCATCTCAGCAGTTGCTCCAAGATAACTATTCGACACCCTTTACTCCACAACGAAAACGAGTATCCAACTCGTTTTCTGGAATTCGACATCACCGGGCAAAATTGCCTCGAACCACTCACGCCGAACATCGGCGATGCTACAGCTCCGGCCACGCATTCAAGAGCCTTCCACGCTGCCTTCCACCCAGACTCGCGCCACTCGGTCACCTATAGACGACGCAGTGGACCTATACTTCCAGCTCGATCAAAATTAGGTATAAAACCTAAATCCACTTGTCGCAGTTACCACGACCACCAGACAACCCACCCTCCATTTTTCCTGAGCACCCCTATATTCCGACCTCCTCCAGTCGAAGCCACGACCACCGTAGATGCTCTGGCCACCCAAACTTGTCAAAAACCCAAATTTCGGACATAACAAAAATGTTCACCCAATTCATTATTGGAATTCTGATTTTCTTTTTTTAAAATTCAAATTTTCCAAAGACAATTCAATTTATATAATTGATTCATCCAATTACAATATTAATTTTTAACATGATGCTAGAATGGTCACTGCATTCCTTGATTTCCAGATGATTTCCAAACATAAGATGCCTGAATCTATTTCTAGTTTTTAGATTATAATTAAACTAAGTCCAAACAGTGACTATATAAAAAGATCTTGAGTTTTTTAATTGTAACCTTGCTCTGAAATAAGGAAGCAGAGAAGAGGAATACAACAAGACAAACGCACATGAATACAATCATCTATTTACAGTGGCACTACTTATCACATATACATGAAAACAAAATTTCCACCCTACTTTAATCAAGTTTACAAACATCATATCTAAGTCTAGAATTTAAAGTATAATGGTGAAAGGAGTAACAAAAATAACAGTATACATAGCATGCACACTTCATTTTCCAGACACATGCCAATATATATCAAACAATGATGATTAAAATCAAGCAATCCAAGTTTAAGACAAAATAAAAATCAAGTTTACTCACCTGTAAAGAAGTTTGAACAGAGCAGTGTTTACTATATTTGTTTTTCTGAAACTGTTTCCTTGCTTCATGCTTGAGCTGTTTTGATCTTCTTATTTTAGTTGTCTTGTTTGTTTTAAGTTGAGAAATGGAAGAAATATTTCTGTTTAACTTAGCTTCGTTCGAATGAATAAAAAAAAAGGGAACAAGGTAGAGGTATATAGAGAGGAAGTAGGTTGCACTGCCTTATACAGCAAGCTTCCTTCATTATGATATTTTTTTTTAAGAACAAGTTCGGCCTACAGGAAGACAAGAAGGTGGCTGCTATGTTGTGCATGATCCATTTTTTTTAAGCTAGAGTTGAAATATGCAGACCTGATTTGATTCATATTGTACTTGACTAGATATTTCCCATTTTTATAAAGGTTGGTTTTTATACTTCCTTTTCTTTCATCTAATAGTTTTGCAAAATGAATGAATCTATATTCAATTTATGAGCATATTCTTGATCATGTTATTTATCTTGTCTCATTCATTACTTGCTTGTATTAACTATAATTGTCTCTTCCCTCTTATACAACTTGTATTTATTTATATCATTCTTATCTCTTTCTAAAGTTAACCCTTAATTGTTAATTTATTATTTTGGTACTTATGTTATTTAAAATACAAATTCCTATGTTTATTTCTTTTCAAAGTTTAATCATCAAATTATAATTATTTTCATTTCACGGTTTCTTGTTTTATATATTTATATTTACACTAATAGCCATATTTCTACTAGTTTAAATAGTTGTAAAATATATTTTGTATTAACTATACAATTCCTTTATACTTATTTTTATATATATGTGAAAATATCATAATACTTTATCTTTAGTTTACATGGTGGGATTATATATATATATATATATATATATATATATATATGATTTATTCTTCTATAGGATTCAAAAATTATAAAGTATTAAATTTTTAGTTTTAAATTTGATTTAGATATTCAGATATTTTAACCGTCCGATATTTATTTGACTGCTTAATATTAAAATTTAATTCCATTAATTATCAATTAACACCCATTGAAAAAAATCTGGGTTGTCACAATTCAAATTTCAAAAGAAGTGTCTATTCGCCATAACTCTTCATGAATGGACATGGTTGTTGTTCTTCTATAAATAGGGGTCAGTTTCAATGAATTTTTAATCACTTTTTTCTGGTTTTCACTCCTCTTCTTCTTCCTCTTTTCTTAATACATATTCTTATCATTATTCTGCCGAAATCAATGTTGAATCATACTCGACTACTTCTAGTTTGATTCTCTATCGCTATCTCTACAAGATTCTCAGTGCTATTCAGAGTTATAGACTTCTTTGTAATCTATTAAGCGAGAAAAGGTGCGATTGTAGCCTTGGAAATCAATCAAAAGGGAAAACGAGTGATTGTAGCCTTGGTAAATCAATTGGGTAAACTTATGGCACAGAAATCAAGTATCTCTACCCAGAGGATCGAAATTCTGGAGGGTGTACCTCGTAGCCTTGAAACCGAGGGTGTAATTATACGATTGCTTTTGAAAGGAAATCCGTACTTATGTTGCGGGACTGGATGTAGGGTAACTCCGAACTAGTATAAAATCCGGTGTGTTCTTTCCTTTACTGCTTTTATTTTATTTCTACATCTATGATTGTTTCTGTGATCATATCTGTGTCTGTATATTGCATACTTTTGTGTCTAAATTAACATAAATTAAAATGATTTAGTAATTCTTTATTAACACTATTCAACCCCCCCCCTCTAGTGTTAATCTTAGCCTTAAGATCCGTAATATGCATTTCTCACACTTCGCACCCAAGTAAGTGAATCCATCAAGTGCTCCACAATAGCACGATGACTTATGGTTATGGACTCATTAAGAGCAAAAGGCTTAATGTCATCAATTGTGTTTCGAAAGCACTCCAATAATGGCTATGAATTAATATGAGTGATAAGGCATTACCTCAAATAAATAAATTAAATACATCAAGTGCATCTTATAAGCACTACCAATGCTTGTTACAGATTTGAAAAAAATCAAATAGACTCAAACTGAGATAAATCATTATATACATCGAGTGTGTCTCAAAAGCACTACCAAAAACTAACTATGGCATATATAAAGCAAAGAAGGTTAAAGTCATAACAAATAGTAGAATCCATCAAGTGCATCTCAAAAGCACCACCAAAACTGGTCATGGATTATATAAAAGCGAAGAAGCCCAAACTTATAGTAGTAGTAGAATCCATCATGCGTCTTAAAAGCACAAACAAAAACTTGTTATACATAATAAAATCAATAAAGCTCAAAGTCATATAAAATAGTAAAATCTATCAAATGCATCTCAAAAGCATCATCAAAAACTAGTTATGGATTATGTTGAAGTAAAGAAGCTTAAACTCAAATTAACTGGTAGAATCCATCAAGTGCATCCATCAAAATTTTATTATGGATTATATAAAAGCAAAAGTGCTTAAAATCATATCTAATAAAAAAAATCATCAAATGTATCTCTAAAGCACCACCAAAGTGTGTCTCTAAAGCACTACCAAAAATTTCTTACGGATTATAGAAAAACTAATAAGCTCAAACACGTACCAAATGGAAGAATCTACCAAGTGCATCTCAAAAGAACCACCAATAATTAGTTATAGATTATATAAAAGCATAGAGTCTTCAAATCATATCAAATAGAAAAATCCATCAAGTGCATCTCGAAAGCACACCTAAAAGCTGGTTATGGATTATATAATGGAAAGGTAGCTTGAAAATCATATCAAATAACAAATCCATCAAGTGTATTTAAAAGCAACGCCAAAAAAATGTTTATAGATTATATAAAAGTAATCAAACTCATAAATACAATAATAGGAGGGGAAAGAGTAATCATATTGCACTATTAGACCACTAATGCATATTCATTGCATTTTTCCCTACTCTAGGCTTGCGTCAATTCCTCTTGATGATTTAAAGAATAATTTCCTGTGAAAATAGTTTAAAAAACAGATCCATGAAGATCTCCTTGATCTTATTCATTTTTATGACATCACTTCTTTCACCAATTTCTCAATTGATTTAGGTACAAATAGTTAGGTCTCCCCCTTCCACTGCACACCCTTATAAAAATTCCATATTTTCATCGATTGGGGTATAAATGTATTTCCTCACATCATAAGTAATAACATGTTCAATAATTTAAGAGAAACATGATGCTTCCTCAATTTTCCACATTTATTCTTTGGAAAATTATGTTATTTATTCTTATATATTTAAGAACCGTGGAGAGATAACAAAGGTGCAACATCAAAAAAATCAAATCTTTTCATATTTTTCCCAATGTCGTAAGATAAATATAAAAAAATCAATTTTTTTATATTAGTCGTTAGTAAATTTTTTGCTTCATAATAGAAGGACGTGAAGGAACTCAAAATCAAATATGTAATTTCCATTGTTGATTTATCAAAGCTGTAGTAGTCCCATTTTAGGTTAGATACCCCCACACTTCAAAAATTCTTGTTTGAACACATTTTCAACATTTAATATTAGATCTTTCTAATTTCTTATAAGGAACTATGTTAGCTTGAAACAACCTAATAAATTACTTTCTCTACATATAGTCTAACTTGAACTGTTTAGCGTATTCAATTTTATATCTTCTACTACATTCGATATTGTTTTAACATGTTTGTATTGTTATACTTACAAACCAAAATCAACACATTACATGTAAAAATAATGATCAAATAAAACCTATCACGAATTAACATGATTCTTGATTCAACTCATGACATTCTTCTATCTTCGTGCATAAACTCATAAAGTATGCACTTACTCAATGTGACATGTCAAACATTAGGTCTCATATCCGAGTTCAGACAAAGGGGAAAACATATAAATCATCATGTTTGTACATATATTCAACAGAAATATTTCCAGCACTTATAATTAAATCTCCAATCTCGTACATGTATTTAAAATAATTAATTTTCTCATATTTATAATCCTAATATTGGTAATCCAAATAAATATTTCCCCAGTAAAAAATTTTGCTTAGACTCCTATATGGACCAAAATAACTATTTCTATATATTCAGAAATAATATGAACATGATTGTTAATAAGTATAAATATCCCATATTGAAATTCTTTATGGTATATTTAAAGAAAACTTATTCCCTTTGATCTATGATTATTCTTCATAAATATACATCACTTCATTTCTAATACATCATTTTATTTTATTACAAAGACAAACTTATCCTATAATTTGCTGCTATAAATTTTTTTATGTATATAGTACCATCTCTATATTACAATACATAACTTTTATTTTCAATTTCAATAAATATACATATCATATCAAAAGCGAGAGAAACAATGTTTCATTATTTGTTCGCTAATGGGTATTCATCACATTTTTCCCTACTTTAGGCTAGAGGCCCATTCCTCTTGAAGATTCAAGGACTAATTTCCCTTAAATAATTTATAAAGAAGATCCATAGATATCTATTTGGTCTTATTCTCTTTTATGAAATCACTTTATCTAATAACTTCTCAATTCCTTTAGGTTCGAAATAGATATGCCTTCGCTTTCCGTTATATGCTCTTTAAGAAGTTCCATTGTTCATCAAAAGGGGTACAAATGTAACTCCTTACATCATAATTAATAGAATGTTTAATAATTAGAGAGAAATATGATGCTTCCTTTAATTTTACCACATCCATCCTTTGGCTAATTATGCTATTTATTCTTATATATGCAAGGGCCATAAACATGTATCATAGATGCCACATCAAAATAATCAAATCTTTCCAAGATTTTCTTATTGTTATGAGAATAACATAATATATTTTCATTTTTCTCACATTCACCTCTTGTAAATCTATTGTCCCGTATTAGAAGAACAAGAAGGAACTCATAATCAACAATGCACAATAGGTGTCTGATTGTGAGTTCCTTCCTGTCCGTTTAATACGAGACAATAGATTTACAAGAGGCTGATGTAAGAAAATTGAAAATATACTTTTTATTTTGATCTCACAACATTGGTAAAATTTTGGAAAGATTTAATTGCTTTAGTGTGGCATCTACGCTGCATCTCAATGGTTCTTGCATATATAGGAATAAATAACATAGTTAACCAAAGGATAAATGTGGTGAAATTAGAGGAAGTGTCATGTTTCTCTTGAATTATTAAACACACTATTACTTGTGATGTGAGGAGTTATATTTGTACCCCTTTTGGTGAACATTGGAATTTTGTAAGAGCATGTAACAAAAAGAGAAGACGCATCTATTTTGGACCTAAACTAATTGAGAAATTGGTGGATGAATTATTTTCATCAAAATGAATAAGATCAAATAGAATTTCATGGATCCGCTTCCTAAATTATTTAAAGGAAGTTAGCCTTTGAATCTCTAAAAGCAATGGACCCTGAGCCGAGAGTAGAGAAAAATGTGATGAATACCCCTTAGTTGTCAAAAATGAAACATGATTACTCTTTCCCTTAATATTTTTGCATTTACGAGTTTGATGGCTTTCAAATAATGCATAACCAATTATTGGTTGTGCTTCTAAGATGTACTTGATAGATATTTATTTTTGATATGATTTTGAGCTTCTTTACTTTTATATAATCCATAACAAGTTTTTGGTGGTGCTTTTAGGATGCATTTGATGGATGTTTCTATTTGATTTGATTTTGAACATCTTTACCTCTATATAATCCATAATATGTTTTTGGTGATGCTTTAGATATGCATTTGATGAATTCAACTATTTATTATGAGTTTCCTTACACCCTGTAAACTAAACAATAGTTAACTAAAAGGATTAATAAATAATTGTTAATGCCTAAAAATAGAAATTTTAAAAATATCGGAATTTAGGTACAAAAGATGCACCATTGTGGTCCTGGCAATTCTCTTATCAATTTTCATATATAAAGTTTCACTATAAAAGTTTAAATGAAGGAGTTATTAGTGTTTAAAGATTTCAAATCGAAAATAATTAAAAATATAACGCTAATAAATGATATGTTAAAAAGTAGCCCTAACGTTAAAGAAATCATTAACATTAAATCAAATAAAATCAAGAAATAAATAAACAAAACCGAGCAACAAAATAAAGTAGCCATCGGTCAACATCATAGATTCAACCGGTCCATTACTTGTGGTCGATCGGTGAAGGTAGAGTTGTCAACTGAACAGTTAGGGTTGGGTGATAATGGAATAAGGTCGAACAACCCGAATTTAACATAATTTGATATGATGGATCGAAGTGATTCAAGCGTCTATAAACATAGGCCTAGCCTCTCACTTTTCTTCTCATATTTTCTGAATCAAAGAGCAAAACTCTACTATCTCTTTTCTCTGCTAATTCTACGAATTGTAGAAACTATAAATGATTATATATATATATATATATATATATATATAAGTGGACAATAGCAGAAAATAAAGAAGAAAAAGAATAGAGACGAATTGATTCTATAAAGAAGAGAAATGGAGTCAATCGAAAATAACAGATTAAGATTTGGAGATTTAGAAGCTTAGAGATGAGTGGGAAATTATATTTTACATAATATTGGATTTATATCATTATGAATTTGTTTCTTTTATGCTTGAATATAAATTATAGAATTATAGGCTTATATATATATATATATATATATATATATATATAATGAACTTGAGATTCTTGCCTACATGTTAAGTATATTATTAATTTTTTTAAATGATCGTATACACCTAGATTTGGAATGTAAGGGTGAAAGTATTAATTAAAATTTATGTAGTAATTCATCAATAAGATTTAATGCGAATTCCATATTTTTGTTATTTGAATGTTATAAGTTTTTAAACATGAATTGAGAACTTCTTTCCGAATTTAATTGGGGTTTAAGTTTATATCTTAATTCATTGGAATAAAGACTATTTTTATGTAAATTTCTACAAATTATCCAACTTTATAATTATATATGAAGGTGTTTCATTTGAAATAACAAGGAAAATACCTGAAGGTAAGAGATGTGCAAAAAAGGGTTGTTTCTGTATTTTGTACCATGGATTCCTACAAAAATAAAGACATAACTCCTTGTAGTTCCAAACACAACACAATTATTCTTTTTAGATAATTTATGGGAAATTATAGTATTGACATTTCCTTTTTGGGAAGGTATAATTCCAGTCTATTAAAATGTAGAAATCCCTAAAAGTAGAACCAAAGTGTTATATATAGAATAATAATAATCTCTTAGTTGATTTAAAATACTTAATTAAAGATAAGCTTGAAAATAAATAATAAGCGCTTAAAGTACGAAAAAGACTATGGAGTAAAGAATTATGGAAGTTTAGTAATCAAGTAAAGTTGATTTTAATTAAAAGGAAGCAATAGAATTTGGCACTTAATGTACTAATTAGAAAGATGCATAAATTATAATTAATGGCGTTAAAGAAATAAGAATTTAGTTCATGTAAATAAATGAATAATAATTTCCAATTCAAATTATATGATCTCAAGAATACGTTTACGACGAGTGTGGATTATTTGGTCTAGCCAATACTTATATTAATTATAAATAACGTGGTCATAAGTAGGGGTTAGAATGCAAGGTTAATAATGTTATACAGCAGAAGTCTGTCATCCACAAAGGGCTGCCAAAGTTGTGTATACATTGCATTGGTATGGGACATCTCCAACTATAGAACCTATGGGGATATATGTTCATGCATAAGTTTAGGGATGCATCAAAGTGAGTTCGCCTTAGATTTGAAGTAGGATAATTTAAGTCTGCTTCAATCCCAACATTGGGTACTATATAACTAGTTGGGCATTTCCTTGATTTGCCTTAGGAAATCTAAATTGGATATTGGGCCAAAACTCGATGTTATGTCAACGGTGTTGGTACCATATATTGGAGGAGTAGAGATGTATATGTCAAAGTGTGCAAAAACTAATCGACAATTTAATAAAAGAAATTAAATTAAATATATAATGGTAAAAATGGAATTTTCTCCTACTTTTGTCCAAGCCATGTCCAATGTGAGAAGCTTTGGAAAAAAAGTTGAAAATCCTAGCTATGTCCGAGCCCTCCTCTTCCAACTTCCACCTCTCTCCTGCCCTTAATCCGCCATCGGCTCCTACCTTCATCAGCCCAGATCCCCAAGATCCACCTCTTGTCATTGATGAAGCCGGTTTCATCCATGTTAGGTCGAAAAAATGGAGTAGACAAACTTAGTTTTCTTCTACTCTATCTCTCCATAAGTCTATTGTTTTTCGTCCTATCCATTCCACTAGCAATCTCCACTCATTTGCCGTTAATCCTCCACCTATTTCTGGGGCCATGCTAGATCTACTTATTACCCTCCCCCCCCCCCCTCCCCCCTCCGAACCCCCTTGTTTCTTGTCGTAAATGGACGGATGTCCTCAAAGGTAATCAAATGCATGTGAATGTCCCCTTAAAGTTTTTTAGCCCTAGAGAATTTAATTCCCATCATTGGGCTAAGATGACTCCTGAGATAGTCAACAAAGCAAGGAGTCATGGAAAAATGCTAATATTATTCATGTGGTTGGTTCCAACCTCATTTCCTAATTTTTAAAGGCTTATATTCATAGGTTCTGAAAATCGATAGGGAGCTTGACTATCTATTCCAAAGAGAATGGTTTTTATGTCATCAAATTTGACATGAAGGAAGATTGTGATAGAATATTAGAAGGTAGTCTGTACTTCTACGATAGAAAGCTTATGATAATGAAGCGTTAGACATCAGGTATGCAACTAAATAAAGAACTATAACTCTCGATTCCTATCAACATTCCTCTCACTAATTTACCACTAGACTCCTGAACCGAGGAAGGCGTCAATCATATTGTTTTTGTATTGGGTAATCCTATTAAATTAGACAAATTCACAATAGAATCTCTTACATGTGTGTTTTGGTTGAAGTATCCAACTCTTTCATTAAAGACAAAAACGTTAATTTGTTAAATGCCAAGATAAAAGTTGATAGTGCAGAAGTCAATAATGCCAATGTTGTTTCCGTAAATAACACTACAGATGATCAAACTATTCAAGTTTTGAATTCTCCCAATCATCGTGTAAAATGCAAGAGAACAACATACAATGCAATATGGATTAGGCTATTAACTCAACAGTTATAGACCATTCTAACCAGCAAAGCATAACAAATCATTATATCGGTGAAAAGTCCAATGTTATACATTATGAAGTTCATTTCTCTTCCTCGGATACTAACATTAATATGGATATAGTCGATGCAACACTCAAAATGGTCAACATTAATACAGAAACTACACATATGGATTCTGAAGACTTGGATTACTCAGCTAGAACTGGGTATGGTATGTCTTTGTATACTTCCAATCCTACTTCATAAGATACTAAGCTTTATTCCACCAGATCCAAATCAACAAGAAAATCCAGATCTGATGAAACTCCTTTGAATTCAAAGCATCCATCTCCCAAGATGTAGTTGATAACCCAAGTTGGCACAATTTGGTATCACAAACGACGAAGAAAAGTAAAAAAGTTAAGAAAAGCAAGAAATCAGAGGCTACTACTAACCTTGAACACAGTTATGGTATTTCTCCATCTCAATGACGTAGCCCCTAATTTGGAACATTAGATGTGTTAACTCCCACATCAAAACAACTTAAATTATTGCTTATGTTGAATATTAATTGTCACTCATTCATTGGTTTAATTGAAAATAAATTTTCTTCAAATCGTATTCATAAATTTGTATACAAACTGGGTCCAAAATGGAAATATTCTCATAACGATATTTCTGAATGAAAAGAAAGCATCCTGGTTCTCTAGGACTCTTCCATTTAGTCATCCATTATTTCATACTCAGATTGCCAATTAATCTTCTGCATCTTACATAACGCAGCTAGTCTGAGCTTAATTTGTATAGTTGTATATGGTTCCAACTCTGTAGAACAAAGATTAGAATTATGGAATTATATTAATGAACAAGCTAAACAAAACAATCTTCCATGGATTATAACAGGAGATTTCAATACCATTATATCTTGTCATGAAAGACTCAACAATGGCATACATAATTCGCTAGGTGAGTTTGAATTTATGAACTTTATATCCAATTCAAAGCTGATTGAACCTGAATTTACAAGTAACTATTATGCTTAGAGAGGTGACACTAATTTATAGCAAGATTTGCAGAGTGTTTGTCAACAACCTTTAGGAAGTAAATTTCAGTAGTCCGATTTTCATTTTGGATTTCATGCATTGAGTGAGCATACCCCTATACTTATTTACTTATCGAGTAACACCCCTAATCACTCCAGAATTCCTTTCAGATTTAATAATGTTTGGTCTCTATATTCTGATTATAATGAAATAGTGGATCAAGCGCCTAATTTGGATATTGTAGGTAACCCTCTCTATATTCTAATTCATAAGCTTAATTCAGTCAAAGAATCTCTTAAAGTTTAGCAAAAACTAAAGAGAGCAGTCAATAGTTGTGTGAAGAAATCAATAGTGAAGCCAACCAGATTTACAACCAATTGATTCAGAACCCACAAGACAATGACTTAATCATGCAATATGGGCAAAAAACTGAACATCTATCTATTTATTATGGAAACATGAAGTTGAAAATTCACAAAGAATGAAAATCAATTGTTTGACTCAAGGCGACAAGACTTCTACAAATTTTCACCATATCTTGACAATAACAAGTGGGTATATGTAGGATACTCTTAATAGTTGCGATCATCTATGTTAGTGTGAGCTGGGTCAGCTCTATGAGAATATTAAAAGGCTTTTATTCTCTAAAAATACTCGCAGAACCAAATTATGTTCAGGATCAAAATGAACAAAACCAAGAGATTGGATGAGAAGGGAATCAATGCTTTGTAAAGCTTATTGTCTGGATATACAATAAAGGCCGACGGTTCAAGATGAAATAATTTACCGATTAGCCAAGTAGATCCGATAAGTTTTAATTAGGGAAAGTTCAAAGTGAAATATCTACTTATCCACGATAAAGCATTATTCCATATGTACTCTTTGATATTTCGCTTTGTGTTGGGGATATGTATATTATCATTCATGTGAGGAATTGTTGGAATTCCTTAATAAAGTTGAATGAAATATACAAAGTCCCACATCTCCAAATTGTGAGAGCTATATTGATTTAAATATAGCTTTCTAATGACGACGTTGGGGGCCTGGGGCTTCCAAATGTATGCTTCGTTGTGAGGAGGGAGATCATGCATCACCACCACACTCGCGCGCGCGCCGCCGCCGTCCGACCGAACCGGGCCGGGTATGATACTCATATTTTTACTGTAAACTGGACCGGGCTTTCTGACAGTTGCAGGCCATACGAACAGACGCGGATCTGTTCGGAAGCAGACGCGGGATGAATAGACGCGAGCAGGTGCGACCCGACACAACTTCTGAAGCGCGCAAACAAACGGGTGGGAAGCGGATACGGGCGGGTGCGAAACAGATCCGTTAGAGGGCAAAACAGACAAATATGACTGTACGAAGAGGTACAGACGCGACTGTTTTAACGAACGGGTGCAGACACGACCGTTCGGAAGGGATACAGACAAATTATAAATAAGAAGGGAAACTGATCACTTTCCTCACTGCTTTTTCCAATCCGTGTCTCTCTTCTCCTCTACTAACTACTGCTGTTCTCATATTCAAATCACAGAGTGATATACTCATTATAATTTCGAGCAGGATTCGTCTGTTGTATCTTGGGAGAATTTTGAATAAAATTCTTAAGTAAATCGTTACGATGAGCCTCAAAAATTATCCGGTTAGAATTCTCAATTCTTTCTTCTATTTTGTTATACTGTTTATTCAAAATAGTATAACGCTGTTGTTGTAATTCATTTACAACATTCATATTGTTATAATATTTACTACAGAATTCCAATGTAGTGGAAATCTGAGTTATAAACTTGTGCGACGAGTTTATATTTGATTATTCTCTGTTTTTGTATACTAGACATATAACATCTTAAGAATTTTACTGTTTTCTTACTAAAACAGAGATGGCAACAGTAGAATTTTCAAAGAATACTACTCACCACAGACCTGAACCGTTCAAGGGAGATGGTGATGATTTCTTGACATGGCAGAATCAGATGTTGTTTCATCTCACCACACTCGGTCTGCACAAATACCTCGACGAGGAGGAACCGATTTCTGCACCAGGTAAGGAAGCAGAGGTGAATACGTGGAAGCATTCCGATTTTTTATGCAGAAACTATATTCTGAATTGTCTCGACAAGGTGCTATACAAAGTATATCAGCCTTCAAAGACATCAAAAGCACTCTGAAATGCACTTACCACAAAATATAAGACGTAGAATATCAGTCTTAAGAAATTCATTATAGACAAATTTATGGACTATAAGATGGTTGACTCCAAACCAGTGACTGCTCAACTGCATGAATTGCAAATCATCATTCATGAACTCGAAGCGGAAGGTCATATGGTTGGAGAATCGTTTCTGGTTGAAGCCATCACGGGAAAACTGCCACCGTCGTGGAGAGATTGCCGCAATTATCTGAAGCATAAAAAGAAGGAAATCTCTTTACAGGATCTCATAGTTCGATTGAAAATTGAGGAAGATAACCGTGGAATAACAAAACAAAGCGATGAGGCATTTGTGGCTGAAGGGTCAAAGACCAAAAACGAAAAGAAGAATTTCCAGAAGAAAAGGAAAGCTCAAGACAATAAACCAAAAGACAACAAACGAACCAAGAAGTTTAATGGCAAATGTTGGGTTTGTGGAAAAGTTGGACATGCCGCTAAAGATTGAAGACACAAGAAGGAACGCAATAAAGAGGCAAATATAGTGGATAACATGGAAGTAGACGAGTCCAACTTCTCGGCGGTGGTATCTGAATGCAATCTGGTTCAGAATCCTAACCAATGGTGGGTAGATACAGGCGTTACTCGTCATGTTTGTTCTGACAAATCCATGTTTTCTACATATCAGAAATTCGATCACGAAGAAAAACTCTACATGGGTAATTCTGCAGTTTTCATGATCGAAGGCAGTGGCACAGTAATCCTCAAGTTTACTTCTGGAAAAACTGTTAAGTTGAATAACGTGCTCCACGTTCCAAACATACGCAAGAATCTCATCTCTGGTGCAGTCCTATCAAAGAAGGGATTTAAGATGGTGTTCGAGTCAGACAAGATGGTTCTGTCCAAGGCTGGAATGTATATAGGAAGGGGATATTTATGTGATGGCCTATTTAAGGCAAATGTAGCCGTTGTCGGCAACAAAAATATGTATTCTGATTGTGCTATTAATAGAATTGAAGTTTCTTATTTGCTTGAGCACGAAATTTTACTATGGCATGATAGATTGGGACACATAAATTTCCGCAAAATGAAAACCTTATCAAACTTGGAATTAATTCCAAAATTCCAAGTAGATAAGAATTACAAATGTGAGACATGTGTAGAAGCAAAAATGGTCAAAAAACCATTTAAATCTGTTGACAGAAGCACCGAACCATTAGGTTTGATACATACAGATTTATGTGATTTTAAATCACTACCTACAAGAGGTGGGAAAAAGTATGTCATTATTTTTATTGACGATTATACGCGATATTGCTATGTATATCTTTTAAATAGTAAAGATGAAGCAATAACAGCATTTATAAAATACAAAGCTGAGGTAGAAAATCAGTTAAATAAAATGATCAAGATACTAAGATCTGATCGAGGTGGAGAATATGAATCACCATTTGAACAGTTTTGTGCCGAAAATGGTATAATTCATCAAACAACAGCGCCATATTCACCACAACAAAATGGTGTAGCCGAGAGGAAGAACAGAACGTTAAAAGACATGATTAATGCCATGCTTTTAACTTCTGGTCTACCGACGAACTTGTGGGGGGAAGCATTACATATATCTAATCACATATTAAACAAAGTCCCTCACAATAAAACAGGAACAATTCCATATGAGTTATGGAAAGGACACAAACCAAGTTTTAAATACCTCAAAGTGTGGGGGTGCTTGGCAAAAGTTCCAGTTCCGCCTCCCAAGAGAGTCAAACTTGGACAAAAAACAGTAGATTGTTATTATCTTGGGCCAGCCCAAAACAGTAGTGCCTACAGATTCTTGGTATTCAAGTCCGATATAACTGATATTCATGTAAATACAATCATGGAATCAAGAGATGCCTTATTCTTTGAAGATGTGTTTCCGCACAAAAGGAATGAAGGAAATAAGGTCCCAAAAAGGACAAGGGAAGAATCAAACGATTCGCATGAAGATCAAACTCATCATGAAACTGAGGATGCTGAACCAAGAAGAAGCATAAGGGCTAGAACTTCCAAAACATTTGGCTCGGACTTTTTTACATATGTATTAGAGCACGAACCTCAAACGTACAAGGAAGCAATGTCATCTTCTGAATCCTCATGTTGGAAAGAAGCAATCCAAAGTGAGATTGATTCAATTCTAAGTAATAAGACTAGGGAAATTGTTGATATTCCACCAGGAATAACACCAATTGGCTGCAAATGGATTTTCAAGAAGAAAATGAAAGCAAATGGCTCTATCGACAAGTATAAAGCCAGATTAGTAGCCAAATGATATCGTCAAAAAGAAGGAGTAGACTTCTTTGATACATATTCGCCGGTAACATGAATAACCTCTATAAGAATGTTAATAGCAATTGCATCCATCTATAATCTAGAGATTCATCAAATGGATGTAAAAACAGCATTCTTAAATGGAAATCTCGATGAGGAGATTTACATGGAGCAACCTGAGGGATTTATTTCCAAAGGAAATGAAAACAAAGTCTGTAGATTAGTCAAATCATTATACGGACTAAAACAAGCTCCAAAACAATGGCACGCAAAATTTGATAGTGTCATGATGAGAAATGGTTTTCGTATAAATGAATGTGACAAATGTGTTTATTATAAACAACTTGGACAATCATATGTGATGATCTGTCTATATGTGGACGATATGCTAATATTCGATCCAAATACTCAGGTAATTGAGACCATAAAGAAAATGTTGATCAACAATTTCGACATGAAAGACTTGGGTGTTGTAGATATTATTTTGGGAATAAAAATAATAAGAACACCGAATGGAATTGAGTTATCTCAATCACATTATGTAGAAAAAGTGATTGAAAGATTTCAAAACTTTGGAATTATAGGAGTAAATACACCTTTTAATCCATCAGAAGTACTGCATAAAAACATTAATGAGAGTGTAATGCAACTGGAATATTCTCATGTAATAGGATGTCTCATGTATCTCATGAATTGCACAAGACCAGATATAGCTTATGCAGTAAGTCGATTGAGCAGGTGTACAAGCAATCCAGGGAAGGAACACTGGAAAGCACTAATGAGAGTGCTTGGATATTTAAAAAATACCACTAATTATTCCTTACATTATGGAAAATATCCTACCGTCTTAGAAGGATATAGTGATGCAAACTGGATTGCAGATTCAGAAGAATCAAAATCAACGAGTGGTTATGTCTTTACCCTAGAAGGGGCAGCAGTGTCATGGAAATCTACTAAACAAACATGCATAGCTCGATTCACTATGGAATCAGAGTTCATTGCATTAGATAAAGCAGGCGAAGAAGCAGAATGGCTTCGTCACTTTTTAGAAGATATTCCGTTTTGGCCTAAACCTGTACCGGCCATATGCATACACTGTGATAACCAAGCAGCGCTAAGCAGAGCGCAAAACTTTATGTATAATGGAAAGTCACGACATATTCGTCGACGCCATAACACAGTTAGGCAGTTACTCTCAAATGGAACTATTTGCATAGATTATGTGAAAACAAATGATAACCTAGTGGATCCATTTACTAAAGGTTTATCAAGAGAGAAAATTGACTGCGCATCGAGGGGAATGAGCTTAAAAGCCTAAACCATCAAGAGTTATCTTATACGGAAACCTATCCTAGCGACTAGAGATCCCACGGACTAGGATCAATAGGTAAACCAGTTCTGAATAACTCAAGACGTAATGCATTTATATGGACATAGTCCAACTCCATTCCTATGGTGCAAGGTTAAAACTATGTTTTTTAATGATGACCATATCTTGACAATAACAAGTGGGGTATATGTAGGATACTCTTAATGGTTGCGATCACCTATGTTAGTGTGAGCTGGGTCGGCTCTATGAGAATATTAAAAGGCTTTTATTCTCTAAAAACACTCGCAGAACCAAATTATGTTCAGGACCAAAATGAACAAAACCAAGAGATTGGACGAGAAGGGAATCAATGCTTCGTAAAGCTTATTGTCTGGATATACAATAAAGGCCGACGGTTCAAGATGAAATAATTCACCGATTAGCCAAGTAGATCCGATAAGTTTTAACTAGGGAAAGTTAAAAGTGAAATATCTACTTATCCACGATAAAGTATTATTCTATATGTACTCTGTGATATTTCACTTTGTGTGGGGGATATGTATATTATCATTCATGTGGGGGATTGTTGGAATTCCTTAATAAAGTTGAATGAAATATACAAAGTCCCACATCTCCAAATTGTGAGAGCTATATTGATTTAAATATAGCTTTCTCATGAGGACGTTGGGGGCCTGAGGCTCCCAAATGTATGCTTCGTTGTGAGGAGGGAGATCATGCATCACCACCACACGCGCGCGCGCACCGCCGTCGCCGTCCGTCCGACCGAACCGGGCCGGGTACGGGTCTAATATGATACTCATATTTTTACTGTAAACTGGACCGAGCTTTCTGACAGTTGCAGGCCGTACGAACAGATGCGGATCTGTTCGGAAGCGGACGCGAGATGAATAGACGTGAGCGGGTGCGACCCGACACAACTTCTGAAGCGCGCAAACGAACGGGTGCGGAAGCGGATACGGGCGAAACAGTACGAGCGGGCGGGTGCGAAACAGATCTGTTAGAGGGCAAAACAGACAGATATGACTATACGAAGAGGTACAGACGCGACTGTTTTAACGAACGGGTGTAGACACGACCGTTCGGAAGGGATACGGACCAATTATAAATAAGGAGGGAAACTGATCACTTTCCTCACTGCTTTTTCCAATCCGTATCTCTCTTCTCCTCTACTAACTGCTGCTGTTCTCATATTCAAATCACAGAGTGATATACTCATTACAATTTCGAGCAGGATTCGTCTGTTGTATCTTGGGAGAATTTTGAATAAAATTCTTAAGGAAATCATTACGACGAGCCTCAGACATTATCCGGTTAGAATTCTCAATTCTCTCTTCTATTTTGTTATACTATTTATTCAAAATAGTATAACGCTGTTGTTGTAATTCATTTACAACGTTCATATTGTTATAATATTTACTACAGAATTCCAGTGTAGTGGAAATCTGAGTTATAAACTTGTGCGACGAGTTTATATTTGATTATTCTCTGTTTTTGTATACTAGACGTATAACAAATGGAAATTTGTAATCAACATCAGAACAAATTGCTCAAGAAGCCACCTCTTTTTTCTCATGCTTGTTCAATACACCTAATGTTAGCTATTAATTTTCAAAGCAAGAAAATTCTAATAGAGAGTGCTGAATATGGGCTGGATAGACCTTTTCAACTAGATGAATTGAAAAAAGAATTGTTTTATATTGAGGATAACAACAACCCTAAGCCAGGTGGATTAAATACAAAAAAATTCAAACATTACTTGTACCAGTTAAAGAATGATGTGCAAAATGCTATGCTTGGTATTTAGACTTCAAATAAAATTATCAAAGAAATTAATCTCACTTTCATTTGTCTAATTCCAAAAAAATCAGATCCAGCAGTTATCTTAGATTATTGACCAATACCACTATGTAATGTTACATATAAGATTTTAGCTAACTTATTATATAACAAAATTAATGGTTTTTTGAATAACTTAGTCTCCATGAATCAAAATGCTTTTATTCTTGGTAGAGCTATCATAGGAATTGCTCACTGGAAAATGATATGGTCAGATGATTTAATAGTAAGAACTCAAGCAATCTATATCTGAAAATTGATCTATATAAAGCATTGACAAGATTAATAGAGGCTTCGCTCATCATATGTTGATTAATATGGGCTTCACTCAGGAATTTGCAAATTTAATTCATAAGTGCATCTCTAATCCAACCTTTTCTATGTTAATTAGTGGTGCACATTATGGTTATTTTGGAAGTAATAGAGGGTTGAAATTGAACATTTGAAAGGTAATCTAGTCCCAATTCATAAAACTGAGCCAACTATAAACCACCTACTTTATGCCGATGATATAGTAATAATGCCAAAAGCTTCTATTAATAATTCCCACAGTATAAAAAGAGCCATGCAGCAGTTTGAATTAATACAAAGATTTTTGTTAGTGATCAATTTTAGCTTAATTTTAAGCAAGGGAGCTAAAAAATCCTGATTAGTGGCATTAAGGTAAGTACTAGTAACTTGCCCATGTTTTATCTTAGTATTCCTCATTCTCATAATGAACTTAAAGCTAGAGATTTTGGGCCTCTTATAGAGAAAATAAAAAAGAAAATTAACCCATAAACCAAAGATAGTTAAACATCAGTGTAGAGTAGAACTTATCAATGCTATAATATATCTTATAATTAACTATTGGACGTAGCGATGCCAATTTCTAGTTGTTGTTATTGAAAGTTTAAGATTTATCTATGCTAACTTTATTTGGAGGTCTAAATCACAAAAATGTAATGGGACTTAGCTTGTAAAACCAAATCTACAAGTGGTATTGGTACAAGGAGATTCGATGATATGGCTAACGCTACTGCTATTAAATTGGTTTGGAAATTCTTGCAAAAAGATAGTCTTTGGGCAAAATAGATGTAAAACAAATACTCTGTAAATAAAAAATTATGGATCATTCAATAGGACAACAATTCATCGAATACTTAAAAATGATTCAAAAAGCCAGACTGTGACGACCCGGAATTTTGGACGATATCAATTTAATAATCTGTATTAATACTTAAATTGATTTGATAATTTTTCTTTATAATTTTAATTTAAATTGGTAAATTTAATCTTTTAATGGTTAATAAATATTTAATCTGGCAATATTGATCAATATCTTTTTTACAATTTAAAATTGATAAGAATTATCTTTTAAAGATAATAAAATTTTATTCTATTTATAATATATTAATATTTGGTATATATTGTGAATAGAAAATCTTTTCTTCAAAATAAAAGATGTGTTTTCAAATTGTAATATATATGTATGTATATGTTATAATCTAAAGTTGTTTTGAAATTTAATATAATCTATTGATAATATATATGTATGAATATATTGTAATTTGAGGCTTTGTTTTAAAATTAATATTTTTCAAAAGTTAATTTAAGATTAATTCAATTATTTTCAAAGTATAAGATAATTATTTATTTTTAAATGTGATAGTTTAAATAAGATTTAATCAAAGTTTTATTTTGTTTTCTTTTAAAAGTGCTTAAACTAAAATGGTTATATATATATATATATATATATAAAGTTATAAATAAACTTTCTTTTTAATTATCTCTTAAATTGGAATAGTTTGTAAACATAAGTAATAAATAAATAAATTACTAGATTCACATTTACATAAATACAAATACAAATTCATATTTCACAATTTAAAGGAAAACATGTAATACATTTATTTGATTTAAAACATAAGCTATTTTTAAAACAAATGTTTACAAAGATTTCACACTTGTATATTTATTAAAATTCAAAAGTTTATTTACATAAAAACATTTCATATGCATATAAATACTTTATGAATATATATATAACTTAAATGATTTAATAAATTGGAGTTTAACACTTGTAAAACAATGGTGAAACATCTTCAACACTTGTAAGTATAAGGAAGGGTTATTTCAACAATTGTAAGACAAATATCACATAATTTAACAAGTGTCAAGCTAATGGTTTTTTCTTTTAATTTTGAAATATATGAAGATACACATAAAGAAAATTTAAACAGTTTTTATTATTTTCACTTCTCCTCTCAGCTACTTTCATTTTTCTTAAAAAAAACAAACAGTAAAAGGAAAACCTAAAAAAAACAAAAGGAACAGAACTTTTAAATCTATAGCAAAGTGAAGGAAAATTTGGGACCTGGAAATCCAAATCTGAGATAAGAAAATCAAAACAAGAAAATCAAGGGAAAATTCAATATCAGTTTCAAGATTTCAACAGCAATGCAAGTTTTCTGTTCAAAAGTTTTCTTCAAACTGAAGCGTCTGTTCATATTTTTTTTAAGGTGAGTAAACCCTTTTAAAAACAGTTTAATAATATCTGTAGTTGAACTTTTATGCATGTGATGAATTTTGCTATGATATTGAATATATGTTTTCATGAATACTGTTATGCATGCATGATTGAGGGTATGGAATGTCTGGGAATAGAAGAACCTACATAAGTTCATCTCTGTTTATTTACAAAAGTTGTTTTTCTTAAAAGAAAAATTCAGAAATCTTCCAATCTAAACCACATTTGAACTTGATATTTGAATGAAAGTTGTAAATTAATGTATGATGGTAATTTTAAAAATAATTTCTAGGATTTTGAATTTACAAATAATTTTTAAAATGGGAAATACAGTGAAATATTGATTCATGTAAAAAAAATCAATTACTTTAATTTCTGCTTTGGATTGTATAGATGAATTAGTGGTTAAAAATTATGATTTTTAACATGCATTTCAAAAAATTTAATTTGATATTCGATTTGGAATTTTGAGTTGAACGGTTTCGGCAATTTGATGAATTGCCGATGATCAACTCGATGATCGGAGTGGAATTTATGGTCAAAGCTAGCTTTAGTAATGTTGATGAAGGGAAAAATGCTCACGAATTTTTCCTATGGCCGAGATGATCAGATTTGATCGAACTAGGGTTTAACCTTGTTTTTTGTTCGTCTTGGCTGTCGAGATAATTTCGACATGGGTAGTGGATCGGGTGTGATCGCGAGATGGGGAATGGTGGCGTGGTGATACGGCGATGCTCTGGAAGAGGTTCTGGAAGTTTCAGTCTCGTGGTCGACGGCGTTGGGGGTTTTGTGGTCGAGTTTGGGTTCAGTTTTCGATCAGTGATCGAAATTTTGATTCACGTATCTATTTGTTGATCTGAGTGTTCGAAGAGGCTCGCGTGGGTTCGTATGGTCATCGAGGATAGTCGCGATGGCCTACGGTGGTCGGAATCGATGGGGTACGTGCACGTGTATACGTTTATGCACTGGAAAATGGAGTTAGGGAAGATGAAGGTCGACTCGAAGTGGAGCTCGCGTTTTCGTGGTGTCGACTCGAAGTTATTGTGCAGGTGGAAGTCTCGGGGCAGGCTCGTGTAGTTTGGTGTTCGAACTCGAGTTTTAGGTGGTGCTAATCTGTTAAGTACTGTAGGAAGATATAAGTTTACAAATTAAACTTGTTATTTTGAATAAATAAAATCAAAGCTTAAGTTTTTTTTGTAAAAGAAAATAAATTTACAAAGTTAAAAACTTGTTCTTTTGAAGTAATGTTAATCAAACTTTCAAAAGTGTAAATTGAATTTATTTTCAAATTTAAATGGTTTAAGATGATTTCTTTTGAAAGTAATTAACTTAATTAAATTTTGAATCTTAACTTAGAAGGAGTGTTTTCAATTTAAAATATGGATCAAAGTTTTAAAGTAAATTTTAAGTAATGTTTAAAAACTAAGTTTTAAATTATATTGGAATTGATAAGTTTTAAGGATATGATAATTAAGCTTCCAGACATAAATATTTGTACAATCTAAATTAAATGATTTGAAAAGTTTCAAAGATTTTAAAAGTCTAAATTAGATGATTAAATTGTTTAAAATTTCAAATTGATTTCTAAATGCTTTATTTTCAAATAAGGTTAAAGTTATAGTTTTGTAACCAATAAAATAATTTGTCTTTAGTTATTAAGATTTGATTAATTCAAATAATTAATTTATGAGGATAAATAAGGTTAATTTATTTTTGTTATGAACTTAAGAATACTTTATTAATATGTTTTGTTAATAAGTAAAAGATTAACTAAGATGAATGATTTTCTTAATTAATTAAGAATTTTTAAATATAAGAAGTTAACTAATTATTTAATTAATTTTAAATGATTAGTTAATTGTTTGTTTAATTTTAAATAATCACTTTATTGTGAATTAATTAAGTGTAATTATTTAATGAAGGATAATTACTTAATGTAATTAAGAAGAGAAATTACTTATGGAAGTAATTATAGGATAATTACTTATAGAAGTAATTGAGTGGAAGTGATTAAGGGTTAATCACTTGATGTTATTAATTTAAGGATTAATTAAATTAATTGATTTGAAGTTAATTAATTAAAGAGTGATTAATTAATTAAAGAATTAAGGATTATTTAATGATGGGATAAATTACTTGTTAAGGTAATTAATTTAAAGAGTAATTAACTAAGGAAGGTAATTAGAGGATAATTACTTATGGAAGTAATTAAGGGTTAATTACTTAGTTAATTTTAGTTAATTAATTAATGTGATTAATTAATTAATAGATGTGATTAATTTAAGATTAATTACTAAGTGTAATTAATTAAAAATGTGATTAATCAATAAAGTAATTAATTAAGGATTATTAATTAATGTGATTAATTAATAATTTCTTAATGAAGTAATTAAAGATTAATTAATTAGTATAATTAATTAAAAGATTAATATAATTAATTAAGAATTAATTAATTAAGATAAGTAATTACAAGTTGTTAATTACTGTTTATGATTAATTAAGACTAATTAATGAGATGGTTAATTACAAATTAATTATTTAATTAATTAAAGGGTTAATTAATTAATAAGGATCATTAGTTAATATAATTAATGAAATTAATCAAGGCTAATGAAGGAGTGATTAATTAAAGTATGATTAATTGTAATTGATAGAGGATTAATGTTATTAATCATAGTTGATTAATTAATGGAAGCAAATGAAGGATCATTAATTAATGTAATTAATTATGGTAATTAGGTTAATTACTGTATATGGTTAAGCATAATTAATTTGTGGAATTAATTAAAGAATTAAAGGCTAATTATTTGAATGTAACTAAAGGATAATTAATCAAGGGAGATTAATTAAGGTGGATCATTAAGAGATGATTAATAAATTAATTTGTAATAAATTAAGGAAGTAGGATTAAGATAGTCCAAGTGATTAAAGGATAGTAATTAATTTAATTAAAGGTTAATTAAATTGATTAAGAGTTAATCAAACCTGCTTATGGATGATTGATATTGGATGTTTGAATGATGTTGGATGATTTGGGTGTGATATCTCTGATATGTGATATGCTGCTTTGTGAGATAATTGGTAGATATGAATTATCTATTGTGATAATGTGATTCATCTATATGTTATATTATTCTGAATATAAGTTAATTGTTTAAAACCCTTAAACAACTTGGACATTTAAAATGGCGTTTGGATTTCGATGAGACCGGGATCGGGTATCCATATTTGGATATCCGAAAACCACATCGATCCAAATTAAAAAGTTCTAGAACCCAATTATCCACTGTAACTACTCGCCATTCATCCTCATAGAATGACGCATCATTAATAAGAAAGAAAGAGATAGAAAAGGGAAAGAAAGAGAAGAAAGAAGAAACAACTCATCAGAATCTAAACAGCGGAACGAGTAATTATATTAATAACATAAAATATTACATAGTATACAACAACTATCAGAGTTACACAGATAATACAACACGTACTAGATAGTTATAAACACATGTCAAGTTATTACAACTCAGAGAAAACACAGAGATATCAAACACAGCGGAACACTAAACATGTCTACAACGCTGAAGCCTCCTGCTCCATTGCTCCTCCACAATTCGTCAAAGCTAACCTGAATCCCTTGGCTACTCATAAAAATTTGAGTACCAAGAGTTTAAGAAAATAGAAGATAAACTCCGGGTCAGACATGGGTCTGGTGTGAGTAACAGGTTAAAGTTGCTTAATTTTAAAAACCTTTTGAAAAGAAAGGTATCACGTAAGACTTCCCACACATAAACATGGAAAAGTTTTTACCTTACGCTAACCAAAACATTTGATAGGAAATCCAGTGATATTATAATAGGTCTAGGGTTTTCAAGTAAATATGAAATAGCCGAAATTATTACATTATTAAATTCCAGCTACTAGCCACAAAAGTGGGTAATACAATCAAAACCGTTGGCACTTATTGGATTTTGGATTCCATACAATGGCAAGGCTACCGGGGTACCGCCCGTCACAGTACGTGGCCTAGATCACCGTACCGAGGATCACTCCCAATCCCCTGCAACACAAAGCCGGAATTATCCCTTACTGGACAGTCTCAAACAAGACAGCCCCGTAGTTGGCGCGCGATTCCAACTGCCTACTAAGCCGAATAAAAAGGGACCTCTAGAAAGGGAAAAATCTCGTCCTACTTGGGCATGACCCACTTAGCCTTGCTGCACCTCTCATGTTTTAGCCATTCCCAGTTGATGAGGCTCGAGGCTACGATTACCTTTATAGGACACATTAATCTTAGAATGCTCATCGTCCGCCTGACGATGTTCTGAAAGCATTCGATCCATACAAGTTCGTTCCGGGTTCGAACGAAACCGAAGGCATCATCTCGTTACACTCATTTTGGAATCACCCTCAGAGTTAACAACAATAACCTTTGCATTCTGAATCTTCATCTCGAATCTAAAAGTACTACCCCGTTAACTCGTATTGGAATCACCCTCAGAGTTTTAACGACGAATAGTTCTTACACCTCGAGTCTTCACTCTTTACTTGAGATTCATGACCTATCATTAATTTGGATCGATGTGGTTTTCGGATATCCAAATCAGGAAACCCGATCCAGGTCTCATCGAAATCCAAAGCGTGACTTTTAAGGCCAAGTTGTTTTAGAGTTTAAAACAATTCAATTTCATTATCTATATACACACAGATAGACAATTCACAGATTCACAATAGATAATCAACATTATCATCACAACAGATAATCCATATTATCATTATCAAAGATAATCCATATCATCATCACAATGCAACCAATGCATCCATATCACACAACATTACTTATGTCATTTCTGAGATTTCAACCATTCAAGGCATCCAATATCATCCATTCATATATAAGCAATGATCTGTAATCACACCATCTATAATTAATTTAAAATGAATTAAATTAGTTACTTCCATCTCCTAATTAATTTAAAGTGAATTAAATTAATTACTTACATCAATATAATCTTGCTTACATATCCATTAATTAATTACAAATTAATTAATTAATTATACTCTAATTATCCACCTTAATTAATCACCATTGATTAATTATCCTTTAATTATATCCAAGTAATTATCCTTTAATTAATTTCACAAATTAATTATTCTAAACCAAATACAGTAATTAACCTTTAATTACTTCATTAATTAATTAACTATAATTAATTACTTTAATCCTTAATTAATTACATTAATTAATTACCCTTAATCACTTATCATTGATTAATTAATCTTAATTAATCAATCTTAATTACATCATTAATTATATTAATTAATGATCCCTAATAACATTTAATTAATTATCTTATTTAAATTAATTACAATAAGTAATTAATCTCAATTTAAACCATAATTATTAATCACCTTTGATTAATCACATTCTATAATTAACTTCCCTTAATTACTTATCAAATTAATTACTCCTTAATTAATTATCTTTAATTAATCCCTTGATTAATTATACTAAATAATTTAATCCAAATTATTTCCACAGTTAAACCATCTTCCACTAAGTACATCCAGTAATTATCATTAATTACTTCACTAAGTAATTATACTTCATTAATTACATTAATTATTATCAAAGCATCTAGTGTTTAACTTAATTAAACTTAATTAATTAACTTAAACAAATTACATTTAAACTCAAGTAATTAATTCCTTAATTACTTCCATTAAGTAATTAAACTTAAATAAATTTCACAATTGATTATCATAAATTAATTAATCAAATAATTATTAAAAATTAATCACATTAATTAATTATTAAATAATCACAAGTTAATAAACATCATTAACAACTAAAAATTCTTTCGTTACTTTTCTAAAGTAATTAACTTACATTAATCATTATTAATTTCCAATTAATTAATCTTTAATATCCAATTAATTAACCTTTAATTATTTAATTAATTAAGTGTTAACTGTAACTTAATTAATTCCAAGTTACTTGATTAGTTAATTCTAATTATTAATTAATATTCTAATTAATAATCCTTAATTACAAATTAACTATCCTTAATAAATTAATCTTAATTAATTAATTTTAAACCTTGTTTACTTATTTAATTAATCCAAATCATGGATTAAATTAATTAACCATTTAATTCCTTAAAATTTCATGAATTACAAATCATTAAATTCTAATTTACTTTAAGATCAAACTTTGTTCTTAATAAGGATCAAGTTATCATTTACAAAGTATTTTAAATCAATTTACTTAAATTTACTTTCAAATATCATTTAAAATTTAAGATTTAAAATGAATTCAAATTGTCTTTAACAAAGTTTTTAAAACACATTTCTAAACCTTTCATTTCACAAGTTAAAGATATACTCATTTAATAAAGAAGTTTAAAAGGATTTAAAACCCAATTCATATTTAAATTCAAATCAATTTGAATTACACTTTAAACATTTCAAATTGTTTAAATCATTTTAAATTTAAAAACTTCCTTTCATTTCAAAACTGAAAACATATTTAAATTTGAATTTAGATTAATCTTTAAATTTTAAAACTCTACTTTCATTTTAAAACTTTATTTTTAAAATTCCAACTACTTAAACATTTTTAAAGTATTTAACAACTCAAGTTTAAAATCTTAATTTATTTTAAAACTGAGAGTTAAACTTAAATTTGAATTCCAGAATTTAAACTTGGATTTAAATTTATTTTAAACCTTTGCCTTTCATCTTAAACTTCAGTTTGAAATTTTTTTAAACAAACATTTTTAAATTTACTTTTAACTCATTAAAGTTGTTCAAAATAATTTATTTTTTATTTTTAAACTTTGTTAAATTTCAAATGAGATACAAAAGTTTATTTGGATCCATATCTCAAAATCTGGTTTAAACTTTATTTAAAAAAAACTGATTTCAAAATCCAATATCTGTTTTAAAAAATTTCTGTGTAACTAAGGCATATTAATCCCTTGTCTACTCGTAAAAAAAATTTGTATTTAAAAAAATTAAATTTCATATACTTGCTCTGATACCACAATGTAACGATCCGCCTTTCATTCCATAGAAAGACGCATCATTAAGAAGAAAGAAAGGGATAGAAAAGAGAAAAGATAGGAAAGAAAGAAATAAACAACATCAGAATCTCACAGCGGAATGAATAAATTATATTATATCTCATAAAACATTACATAGTATCATATACATCAGAGTTATACAGCTAATACAACACAAACTAGATAGTTATAAATACCTGTCTAGCTATTACAATTCAAGAACATCACAGAAAATAGATATGATACTAGCACAGCAGAATCACTATATATCTACACGCTGAAGCCTCATGCTCCATATCTCCTCCAGAACTCGTCAAAGCAATCCTGAATCCCTTGAATACTCATACATAATATGAGTACCCAAGAGTTTAATAAAACATTAAATAAACACTCGGGTCAGACATGGGTCTGGTGTGAGTAAATGGGTTTAAAGTTGCTTAACTTTGTAAATCCTTTGAAAATAAAAGGTATCACGTAAGACTTCACATAAATAAACATGGAAATTTTTTTACCTTACGCTAACCAAAACATTTGATAGGAAATCCAGTGATATTATAATAGGGTCTAGGGTTTTCAAAATAAAATACAGAAATAGGTGGAATGCTTACATCTCACATTCCAACATAGTTGGGCACAATCAAAACCGTACATGCACTTAATGGAGTTTGGATTCCATACAATGACAGGGCTACTGGGGTACCGCCCGTCATAGTACGTGGCCTAGATCACCGTACCGAGGATCGCTCCCAATCCCCTGCAACACAAAGCCGGAACCATCCCTTGCTGGACAGTCCCGAACATGACAACCCCGCTAATGGCCGTCGCCAACTGCCCACACAGCCGAAATAAAAAGGGACCTCTAGACAGGGGTAAATCTCATCCTACTTGGGCATGACCCACTTAGCCTTGCTGCACCTCCCCTGTTTAGCCATTCCCGGTTGATGAGGCTTGAGGCTACGATTACCTTTATAGGACACGTTAATCTTAGAATGCTCATCGTCCACCTGACGATGTTCTGAAAGCATTCAATCCATACAACTTCGTTCCGGGTTCGAACGAAACCGAAGGCACTATTTCGCTACACTCGTTTTGGAATCATCCTCAGAGTTAACGACAATAGCCCTTGCACTCTGAATCTTCATCTCGAACCTGAAAGTACTACCCCTGTTAAACTCGTATTGGAATCACCTTCAGAGTATTAACACGAATAGTCCTTACACCTCGAGTCTTCACTCTTCACTTGAGATTCATGACCTAACGTTTAATTTGGATCGATGTGATTTTTGGAATTCCAAAATTTGGAAACCCGATCCCAGTCTCATTGAAATCCAAACGCCATCTTCATGTCCAAGTGATTTTAGTTTGAATAGTTAATTCAATTCATCATTATCTATATACACACAGATAGATAATTTACATATCACAATAGATAATCACATTTTTATCATAAGCAGATAATCCGTAATGTCATCACAAACAGATAATCATCACAAACAGATAATCCATATTATCATACTTTAACTAAGCATCCATATCATATAGATATTACTCATCTCATTACTGAGATCACAACTATTCAATGACATATCAATATCATCCATAAGCAATGATTTATTAACCACCATCTATAATTAATTTAAAATGAGTTAAATTAATTACTTCTATCTCTAATTAATTAAAAGTAAATTAGATTAATTACTATATCTATAAATCCTTCTTATATATCCATTAATTAATTATAATCTAGTTAATTAATCATTTTCTAAATATTCGTCTTGATTAAACACCTTTGATTAATCATTCTCTAATTACAATAAGTAATTAGTCTTTAATTAATTTCACAAATTAATTAACCTTAATCATTAGTAATTAACATTTAATTACTTCATTTATTAATTACTATAATTAATTACATTTATCCTTAATTAATTACATTAATTAATCACTTAATTATTAATTATTCCTTAATTAAACAATTCTTAATTACATCATTAATTATATTGATTAATAATCTCTAATTTATATTTAAATTAATTACTTTATTTAAATTAATTACATTTAGTAATTAATCTAAAATTTAAAATACAATTATTAATCACCCTTGATTAATCAATCCAGTAATTAACTACCCTTAATTACTCATCAACAAATTAATTATTCCATAATTAATTATCTTCATTAATTAATCCCATGATTAATTACAAAAGTAATTACCCAAATTACTTCATTATAAATCATCTTTCACTAATTACATTCCAGTAATTATCATTTATTACTTCCCTAAGAAATTATGCTCCATTAATTACATTAAGTAATTACTCTTATTAAATCATCAAATGATTTTCTTAAATTAGTTAAACTAAATTAATTAACTTAAACTAATCACATTATCATAATTAATTACAATAAGTAATTAATCCCTTAATTACTTTTATCAAGTAGTTATGCTTAACAATTTACAATTGATTATCTTCAATTAATTCATCTAATTGATTATCAAAATTAATCACATTAATTAATTACTTAATAATACTTAGATAATTATATTTATTAACTAATAACATTTTCTTAAATTACTTCTTAAGAAAATTATCTTAGATTAATCATCTCTAATTATAAATTAATCTAAATCATTAATTTAAAATCAAATAAATAAGTCATTCCTTAATTCTCTTATAAATTAAATTCTTTTATTATCTTAATTATTTCTAAGATAATTCATTTACTTTATTAATGACTTCATTGACATTCAAGTGTATTTAAAACATTACGCTTCTAAATTTGAATTTAGATTCCATTTTGAAATTAAGATTCAAAATGTTTAACCATTTAAACATTTATCCAAAATTTAAATAAATTTATAAACCTTAAAATAAATGTAAAGAACATTCATTACTTATATAAGATACTTACATAAGAAAAAGTTTAAAACTAAATTACTTAATTTTATTAAAAGAAATCAAGCTTTAAAATAAATTGATTATTTAACTTCCAAATTTAAGTTAAACACTTCATAACTTTTATTCAAATATTAAAGGAAAAGAATTTTGTCAAGTTTAAACATTTATTTGAAAACAAATTCACTTTTAAAATCTACTTTAAAACATTTAAACTTGTTCAACATTTAAATTTACAAAACTGATTTAAATTCAAGGTTTGAATCCATAGTAAACTTGAAACCATATTTTAGACTTGATTTAAAACTTAATTTAAATCTTGCTTTAAATTTAAAATTTTCATCTTAAAACTTAGGATTCAAAAGTTCATTTGAATACAAACTTAAACTTTGCATTTAAAATCCCTGTTTTAAAACTGCTTTAAATTTGAATTTCATTTAAATTTTAAAAACAGAACACTGTCGGGTTGTAAACTTGAAACCACCCTTACCCGAGACCACCTACAAATGGCTTCGAGACAAAACCCTATATACTTTGAGACAAATACTCGAACTACACGAGTAAATCTCGTGTCACATCTCTCTGCACAAACCCAAAAGTTCATCAGAACTATAAAATACACGGGGCACATGCACCGTGGCTCTCGCAACCTCCAGCCATCATCACCACCTTCATCACGTCGTCGACCATCTCCACACCTGATCACAATCACCAGAATTCCCACCGTAGCTCGAAATTGAAATCGAGTTAATCAAGCAAACTTGGAACTCGACACTGCAACAATGCCCCAAACCTGTCAACACCTCGCCAACTCATCTCCGACCATCAGAGCACCTGCGACTCCAGCCCACCCTTCACCTACATCCCCTCTCCCAATCCCCAAAACCATGCAACACTCGATGCACCAGAGGAAACGAGAAGTATCAAAATTTCGACCACCAGAAAACTGGGTTTAGAAACTGAAATAGGCAACCATCATCGCCACCTATCTCTGACCATCCACCTGACATTTTTCCTCCACTCGCCAATCATTCCTCCACCTCCAGGAAGAACTACAACATTCCAGATCCACTAGATAAACCCCAAAACCACTTTCCTGGTCAACCTAGTAATGCTCAATCCATACTTAACTAAAAAATGTGATTTTAATTTTAAAAATCATGATTTCATATAAGCATTCAAGTTATAAACCTGTTTAATATTTTAAGAAGTTTGATATTTTGCTTATTTGAAACAATGACTGTTCTTATAATTTATAGAGTCAACCAGATCCTTACTTATCTTAATTATAATTTATAAATATAAATCCATACTAAACAAAAAACTTTTGTTTACATATCAAATCCTAACTGAGATCAAATCAAGAGGTAATGGATTTCTATTAAAATCTTAGTTTAAAAACAAGAACAGGTATACAGATACCTGTCAACACACACACACACATATATATTTTTATATATATATACAAACAGAAGATTTATCACAATACAATCATACAAAGCAAACTTATTCTATTAATCCACATGCAACAGATATATTTAAGCTTTTTAAATTGTGAAGTTACTCACTTTAAAAATGAAGACAGAGCAGTTTTATTTATAGCAGTTTTGATTTTTGAAAAAAAACAGTTTGAGTTTGAAACTTGAGTTCTGGAATTTGCTTTAGCTTTGATTTAAAAAAAAGAACTGTTTTTAAAAACAGAAGTTTACTCACCAACAATGAAGAAGCAGAGAATAAACTCTGATGCATTTTCATTTTCTTAGAACTGCTAAATTTGATTTTCCTGTTGAATTGAATTTCCTTGTTGAACTTGTTGATTGTTAGTGGAATCTGATAAATTTGCTTGCTGTTGTAGTTGATTTAAATTTGCAGCCGACCCCCATTTCCTTTTGCTAGAGTTGTAGTTGATCTTCATATAGATTATAGATTTTTGAATTCAGATTTGCAATTGAATTTGTTTGCATATTTTTAAGTTGTATTTGGTTTTGAATTTCTTCTTAAAATCTGATTTTCAGTTTTCCTTTTGAAGAGAATGTTTGAATCTAAAATGAATTTCCAAGTTTTCTACTTAATATATTTTTAATAAAAATGTTTTCAAAAATAAATAAAACAAATGCCACTTGTTACATTAGGTTGTAGAGTGATTTACAAGTGTCTTTTTAAGAGTTAAATGTCTTACACATATTCATTTTAATATTAAAATAAATTTCTTAATTTTATAAATGTTTTTAAATCCATTTCTTATTTATGTTATCATATTTTTAAATGTTTATTTCCACTTAGCCTTTAAATGTTTACATATAAATTTTATTTATACAATTGCATATTTTAATGTTTATTTGTATATTTTAAAAATATATTTTCAAAGCTAAATTTTCAAGAAAGAAAATTAAAAAAAAAAGAATATTGAATTAAACCTTATTTTAAAGTTTCAAACTAAAATATTGTTCTTTAATATATAAGAATTAAGTCTATTTCAAAAAAACAATTTTAAAAAAGAAAACAAAATTAAAGTTTTGTTATAATATACAATTTAAACTATTATATTTTTAAACAAAATAAATATTTGCTTAAATTTCTTTTGAAAATATCAAATAGATTTTTAAACAAACTTTTGAAAAGTTTCCATACTAATTTCAATCAAATTTTGCTGTTTGCACAAAAAATGGGCAAACACCTCCAAGTCGTATGAATTAGCTGATTTTACGTTGTTTTTAGTGATTTTGGTGATTTATGAAAATATATAAAAAGCAAGGACTAAACTGTAAAAGACACACAGGTTTATAGTGGTTCGGCCAGAACGTGCCTACGTCCACTTTATATATTATTCTCCTTTTCTATTCAGATTACAAGTACAAAGCTTTTATTACAAGTAACTGAAAGTTGTTTGAAAGTACTATCCGTGCTTGAGCTCTCAAACTTGTCTGCCATTGTTTTACCCCTGCCCCTCTATTTATAGAGTGAGGCCGGGGGCAAGGGTCCTGGATGTATATAGTTGCTGGTGGGCTTGGGCCAAGACAATCTGGCCTGGCAATGTTGGTTCGGCATCCTCTTGGTTCGGAGATGGTTGGAGTTGTTTTTCGGTCCGGCAATGGTTGGTTTGGTAGCATGTTGGTTCGGTGTAGGTTAGATAAGCGGTCCGGTGGTGCCTTGGATCGGTGGTGTGGAATTGGAGAGGCTTCTGGTTCGGTAGTGGATGGAGAGGCCTTGGTTCAGTCGAGGGCGTAGCTTGGTCCGGTTAGGCTGGTTCGGTAGTGGTGTGGATATGTGTTGGTTCGGTGGTGACTTGTGAGTGGGTTGATCCTGTGTTGTTTGGGAGGTAGGTGGTTCGATGGGCATGGTGTGGAGCCGGTCCGGCGAGAGTTGGTTTGGTGGTAGGGAAGGAGCCGGTCGAAACTCACCCAACGCTTGCCCCCTAAAGTAGGGAATGTGCATGCACATGGCGTGCTTTGCTTTAAGCTTGGATGTTCTCATCCGGTCTCTAGCGCCGAACCAACTGGTCCTGCTATTGGTATTTGCTTATAAATAGGGGCCTAACGCTCTGTTTTTCCTCATCAGCCGAACCACTCCCCCGTTTTTACCGAGTCAAACTATTATCCCTACCGAATCAACGTGTTAGCCAAATCAAGTTCTTGCCGAGCCAGGTGAGGATCTACTCTACCGAATGAACTCTTATTTTCAATTACCGAATGGGCTTGTGGCCCCCAAAATACCGAATGACCTTTTGTCCTTGAACTGCCGAATGAGTTTGAGAAGTGTGAGGCCGAATGGTCTTTGGTCTCGAGCTTTTATGTTTCGAATTGCGAATGAGACTCCAGGCTGCATGTACTTGTTTGTTTGTATTTCCATACTCCTTTTTCTAACAATAAGTTTTTCCGGTGTTACAGATAAATGTCTCACAAAGTGGAAACTCGATCAGAAAAGAGAAAATCTACGGATAGACGAGAGTCCCCCGTTGTGCCCCAAGCCCAGCCAGGACCGGAACGTCGTGGACCCACCCCGAGATCACTAGTAGATGGGTATGGTCCCCAAGAGCTTCTGAACTCTCCTCCTGATTGCTTTCCGAGCTCTCTCAGAGAGGAGCAGCTTGATGTTATCTCCCGCTCCTTTGGGATTGATAGAGCACGCATGTTGTTGCCAGGGGAGGGGGTCATGCCATATAATCCCCCTGAAGGATACTTTGCTTATAGTAGGTACCACTGCATGTGTGGGGCCATTCCTCCAATCAATGCTTGGATAGTTAGCTTCGTCACCTATTTGGAGGTGGCCCCTTTCCAGCTCCAGCCCAACTCCTACGCTATCTTGGTGTGCCTATTCGTGATTTTCCAGAGAAAGTACGGGTGCCCCTTCTAACCGGGAGATTCGGTATCTATACAACTTGAGAGGTTACAAGAAGGGGTCTCCATACATCAGCTTGGAATCGGCCGTGTCCTTCAAGCCGGTCTTGGACTTGTATTCAAAGTTCACCATGTTTAAGAAGGAATGGTTCTTCGTCCAGGATGACACCGTTTTGATCCACCGCTTCACCTCTGGCTGTAAGTTGAAGCTTATTTATAATTTCCGTTCTGACCGAGATGCTTCTTCTTATGCGTTTTTATCTCTTGCTAGCGACATGTGGCTTTGCGGTCGTGGAGAATGATCATCTGGTTCAGATGGCCGCGGAGATAGAGGCCATTTCGGGAAGGGATAGGTCAGCTTCTTACCTAATCAGAAATGCCACTCTCTTGGGACACAACTTGATTCTACCACATCAGTCTGTGGTCAAGCAGAGGGATACGGCTGAGGAAAGAGCTGCCAAAGCAAAAGGAGGGGCCACGACAAAGAGCAGCAAGAGGAGACCCTTCTCGATACCTCCAGTCGTCGGAGGGAAGAAGCTCAAGAAATCTGATGGAACCTCTCCCAGCACATGCCCAGATGTTCCGGAGGAGGAAAGTGGAGAGGAGGAAAGAAGCGTGGAGGAGAGCGGAGGTAATGGTGGCGAAGGACAGAGTGGTAGTGGAGTTGGTGCCTTGACCTCTGGGCAAGCAGGTGAGACTCAAGAGTGGACGGATGATGCTTTCCGCCAAGCCTTTGAGGGATTGGAGGGAGGGTCGGCCTTGGTGGGGAAAACGAAGAAATCTGATAAGGCCGGGACTGGTGCCAGTCCATCTTCTGAGAGCATTTCAGCTGGGATAACTCCGGCGGTTCAAGGTGAATTTTCGACTCCTTTTTTAACTTCACATGTTTCTTGGATTATAGTCTCGTGCATGCTTATAACACTTGGTTTTTATTCCAGGAACGGTTGAGGCGGCCAAGATATCAGACATTCGGCACCGCCTCGAGCAATTCAAACTCTTTAAGGCTTCTGCTAAACCGAAGCCCTCGACTGACCGTTCCGGGGGCGTAATCAGTTACCGTCCTCTTCTCGGAGTCATCAAAGAGGATATTCAAAAGAGAAAGAGGAGGCGTTCTATGTTCGAACCTTCACTTGGACCTCAGCCCCCAACCCAGCCTATTCATGACATCACGGGGGAGGATACTGAGTCCATACCATCTCAGCATCCATCAGAGAATCCTTCCGTTACTCATGTTGATCGTCCCGGCTTGGCTCGTAACCCATTTGCGGGTCATCCAGATCTGGACCCGAGTTCTCATGATATTCCCTTTGATGAGGTTACCGGTGAGCACCTCCTACCCCACAATCCTATGGTAAGGGTGCTTGATGAGGCTAAGTCTTTGGATCACGACTTGTTAACCACTCGGATTGTGACTATGGGGGATGAGGCCAAGGCAAACATCGATCGGGTGGCGGAAGAGACCAAGAAGTTAATGGGGCATCATGCCCGACTGGTCAAGGCTGGAGAGGAAATCAGAAGTGCTAACATTCGGCTGCAGCTAATGGTTTCCGATCAGGCCAAATAGCTTGCCGATCAGGCCATTCAGATCTCCCAGCATGAGGCGGCCTCCAGACGGCTAAAGAAAACTATGGAGGTGGCTAGCAGAGCCGAGCTGCGAAAAATGGAGGCCACCTGCAAGGAACGAATCGATATGGCCATTGCCACTGTGGATGAGGTTCGAAGAGCGGATCTTGAGCAGATATAGGAGTTATCTGGGAAGCTTGAGGCCGCAGAGCTTGCTCAAGCTAAGCTGAAGGAGGAGATGGAGGCGATGCGGAAATCCCTTCAGGCTGACTGCTCGAGATACCGATTGGAGAGAGATGTTGCCGTTGCAAGGCTGTCTGCTTCCGAGGCCCGGATGAGGGAGTTTGAGGAGAACGAGGGGATGATGGATGAGATGCTCCAGGACATGTACTTCCGTACTTGGAAGCAGGGCAACCTGTCCTGGATGGATGATTATCCCCGGGTCATGGCTAGGATATATCTCTGGGCTTTGGAGGAGGCCAAGGCTGAAGCGGATAAGGAGGGTGGTGTAGCTTTCAGAATGGATGCGGTCACGGCCCAGTTTACTGAGGAGGAGAAGGTGGCAGTGAAGGAGGGCATGAGGCTGCTTACCGCCGAGGAAGTGGGTGTGCAGTTGGGGGATGATGATCAGGGAGCAGATGCTGGTAAGTCTTCCCTCTTAATCTTTTCTTAACTTGACTGCGTATCATTTATCTAATGGGTTCTTCTCCTGAATCGGACAGGCGGGACCTCTGGTCAGCATGCTGGGAGCTCTGATCCAGCGGTCAAGTAGGTCTTGGGGGGTCGGAAGGATAGAGATGAATTTCTGATGCTACCGACTATTTTGGCTTGATCCGGATATTTTTGGTTTTACTTGACATTCCTGTATATACTAGTTCCAAAACATTAATGTACATTCAGGTTGTAATTATGTCTTTGCAATGAACGACTTTGTTCTTAACATGTAATTTTATAACATAGTCTGATTCTGTTACATTCGGATGTTATTATTACTTTGATGTGTTGCATAAGGAATATAGCTGTGCGTGTGCTAGTGATTCAACTGTGTTTGATGTCAAGTTCTCGCTCAAAATATAATTTCATGTTGTGCAATGTTAATGTGATGTGTGAATATATCAGAGCTACTTATTTGTATACAAGAGAAGAAAGTACCGCCCTTTCGATTTTTAGTTGTAGATGGTAGCTTTGAATGCCTTGTGTGATTGAACACGGAATGTAGTTGAGTGACCCGTCATCTAGCTGAGAGTTCTCATTCCCATTAGCGAGTGCATCCTACTTGGTGTCCTGTACTTTAAGAGTTGTTATAGAGGATAGGAGGAAAGTTTTTAAATAGAATGGAAATATAAGAAATAGTAAAACTTCCAATCACGGAAGGCCTTCGATGTGCTTAAGTTCGTGGAAAACGGGTTTTGTAGTCACTTTCCCTAGTTATGGGTCTTGGAGACATTTGTCACCCATCTTACGCCTCCGTGGGGAGTTTTCTTTTTTACCACAGCCGTACTTAAGACACATCGGAGCCGAGATCGCGCACAGTAACTACCTGGGCCATTATGGCCCGTAATCGTGGGTATTATTCGATTTACTGTGGCCGGCTAGCGTGGGTGCTGATCGTCAACTGTGAACTACCCCTGGCTGGCCACACCTTATGTTGGGGCTTATAATCGGTTCACAGTCGCCGGCGAGCCGAACGCCGTAATGAGCTGCCTCGGCTATAGTCGGCCTTCTCGGTGGCTTATGATCGGCTCATTACAGTTGGCTTTGAGGGCCGTCGCGAGGAATGAGTTAACCCGCAGGAGAGGGATGCTGGAGCAAAAGTGTCTCATTGACGAGGGCATAGATTCGTATAGTACCTGTTAGGTCTTGCCCAGGTGAGGTTGTGCCGTGAAGTGTCCAGAATGGAAATGCCGTTATACAGGATTTTGTTCAACAGAAAAGGATAAAGCTTAACAAGCAGCCAAGACATTAAGGAACAAGTTAAAAAGAGACAAGATTTTAAAAGTGGTTCGGCACGAAAATGCCTACGTCCATTGATTCTCTTTGTTAATTCACTTCATATGGGCAGTACAAGTTAAGAAAAGTATCGACGAAGGTGTTGGATGTTCCATGCCCTCTGGAACACCTCTCCGTCCACTGTTGACAAAATATAAGCTCCGTTGTGGAGATCTTTATTAATTACATAGGGTCCGTCCCAGATAGGATCTAACGCTCTGGGGCGCGGGAAGATCCGTTTGAGGACAAGGTCTCCTTCTTGTAAGCTGCGGTGCTTGACTTTGGAGTTGTATCGTGCTGCCACTTTTTGCTTGTGAGCTGCCGCTTTAAGTGCTGCATCATTTCTTCTTTCTTCAATTAGGTCCAAAGACATGTGTAGGAGTTCTTCATTCTCTTCTGGGTTGTAGTGGATCCTACGGTGGGAGGGCACTACAGTTTCAACTGGGAGCATGGCCTCCGATCCGTATGCCAAAGAGAAAGGAGTATGTCCCGTTGATGTTCTGTAAGATGTGCGGTAGGCCCAAAGTGCCGTAGGAAGTTCATCCACCCAAGCGCCTTTTGACTTTTCAAGTTTCTTCTTGACTAGAGTTTTGATAATTTTGTTGACAGCTTCGACTTGTCCGTTTTCCTAGGGATAAGCTACAGATGAGAAGCTTTTGTGAATTCCGTGCTTTCGGCACCAGTCGGTGAATTCCTCGCTGTCAAATTGAAGTCCATTGTCCGATATGATTTTTAGTGGAACCCCGTACCTGCATAGAACATTTTTGATCAAGAAATTAATAACTTTTGCCGAAGATATTTTATTTAAAGGTTCCGCTTCCACCCATTTGGTGAAATAGTCGACTACCACTATAGCATATTTGGTTCCGCCTCGGCCCGTCGGCAATTCGCCAATCAAGTCAATTCCCCATACTGCAAAGGGCCAAGGGCTGGTCATTTGAGTAATCTCATTTGTTGGTAGTCGAGGAGTCTTAGCAAATTTATGGCATTTGTCACATCTTTTGACGATGTCTAAGGCGTCTTTGTTTAAAGTGGGCCAGTAATACCCGTATGGAGTATTTTCTTTGCTAGAGTCTGCCCTCCAGTGTGACCTCCGCAACTTCCTTGATGGATGTTGGACAAGACTTCCTTGGCTTCCCTTCCAACGACGCACCTTAATAAGGGGTTAGAGAAGCCGCGTCGATAGAGGATGCCTTCTTGCATTGTGTAGCGGGAAGCTTTCCTCAGGATTTTCTTAACTTCGTTACGCCCGTCGGGCGGTGCCACTTTGTAAGTACTTCCGGATGGGAGTCATCCAAGTTTCCTCTTCGATTGCAGCTGCCAGATTCATTGGCTCGAAACTCGGGGCTAGTTGCTTTAAGATGGTTATTGTTTCGGAAGTGGTGCCTTCCTTCATGCTAGCTTGCTTTGCCAGTTCGTCGGCCTCCTGATTCTCTCCTCGAGGAATGTGTTTGATTAAATAGTGATCCAATTGATTGAGCAGCAGCTTGGTCTTCCTTAGATATGCTGTGAGTCGTTCTCCTCGAGTCTAGAATTCTCCAAGTATTTGATTTACAATAAATTGAGAATCACTATGGAGACATAAAGAATCGACTCCAATCTCTAGGGCAAGTTCTAATCCGGCTATCACTGCTTCGTATTCTGCGTCGTTGTTGGTGGCAGCGAATTTCAATCTTAGGGCATAGTGCAGCTTCCTTCCCCTGAGGGTGATTATCACAATACCTGCCTGCGAGCCTTGTTCGTTTGATGCTCCATCTACAAAGAGATTCCACTTGATATCCTTTGCTATTTCAGATCGATCTTTACCTTTGTTGGTAGTGAATTCGGCAATGAAATCGGCCATGGCTTGTCCCTTGATGGCGGTGTGATGATGGTAGGTGATATCATACTGACTCAGTTCAATGCACCATTTAAGTAGTCGCCCAGAAGTGTCGGGGCGATGGAGTACCTGCCTCAGCGGTTGATCGGTTAAAACTCTAATGGAATGAGATTGGAAATAGTGTCGTAGTTTCCGTGGTGTGATTAGCAAACAGTATGCTAGCTTTTCAAGTTTAGGGTATTTGGCTTCTGCCCCTGTAAATCTCTTGCCTACAAAGTATACGGGCCGCTGCGCGCGGTTGTCTTCTCTTACCAGAGCGGCGCTTAAAGCATGGGATGATACAGCAAGGTATATGTATAGTTCTTCGCCTTCATTTGGAGTTGAGAGTACAGGTGGTCTCTGAAGGTGTTCGATTAGGTTAAGGAAGGCTGTCGAGCATTCGTCAGTCCATTCGAACTTTCCTTTATCTTTCTTAAGAGCTTCAAAGAAAGGGATGCATTTATCGGTTGCTTTAGAGATGAACCTGCTTAGGGCAGCCACCTTCCCGTTTAGGCTTTGCATCTCTCTTCGAGTGGATGGTATCTTGATATCTTGCAAAGCCCGGACTTGTTCGGGGTTTGCTTCAATCCCCCTGGCATGGACGATGAATCCCAAGAACTTTCCCGACGATACTCCAAAGGAGCACTTTAGAGGATTCAGCTTCATTCCATATTGGCGAAGTACTTGAAACATCTCGCCCAGGTGGTTTATATGATCGTTGGCTTTCTTCGATTTTACCAGCATGTCATCCACATAAACTTCCATAGTTCGTCCTATATATTCCGCAAACATCTTGTTGACGAGGCGCTGATAAATAGCTCCGGCGTTTTTAAGTCCAAAAGGCATTACTTTGTAGCAGTACAATCCCCGGTCAGTGATGAAACTAGTGTGGTCTTGATCGGGGGCGTGCATAGGGATCTGGTTATATCCTGAGTATGCGTCCATAAAGGATAAGAGTTCGTGTCCGGCTGTGCTGTCCACAAGCTGATCGATTCGGGGGAGTGGGAAGCAGTCCTTCGGGCAAGCGTCATTTAAGTTGGAGAAGTCGATACGTGTTCGCCACTTCCCATTAGCCTTCTTTACCAGTACCGGGTTGGCGATCCATTCGGCGTAGATGGCTTCTCGTATGAAGTCATTGGCAAGTAAGTTGTTTACTTCTTCCTCGAGGGCTGCTGATCGTTCTGCCCCATGCTCCTCTTTTTCTGCTTTACTGGCACCTTGGTGGAATCGATGTTTAGTACGTGGCATGCTACGTCTGGGGAGATTCCTGTCATATCGGCGTGCGTCCATGCAAATACATCCATGTTGTGGCGAAGAAAATCGACGAGTTGATCCTTCAACTCCGCTCTTAACTGAGACCCAACTCTCAGCAGTCTATTTGGGTCGTGTTTGTCTACAGATACAAATTCCATAGCCTCTGCAGGATCGGTGGTGGCCTCCTTCTCTTTGTCCCTGGGGTCTAATTCGTTGAAAGGATCGCTGGTATATCGAAGAGGAGGGGCTTTCTTTAATTGCTATGCTTCCAAGTTTTTCTTGCAGAGAGAAGTCTCTGCATCCTTCCCTTTATCCTTCTTGTGGTTATTGCGAAGTTCAGTCACATAGCAATCTCAAGTGGCGTCTTGATCTCCCTCTATTTCTCCTACTCCGTTATCTGTTGGGAATTTCATTTTCAGGCACCACGGGGCTAGGACAATTTGGAAGTCAGACAAGGCTGGTCTTCCCAAAAAGGTGTTGTAGGCCGAGTGGCTTTCTATTAGTACGAATGTTTGTTTTCGCACAACGGAGCGGGGATGACTTCCTATCTTGACAAAGAGGTCTAGTTGCCCGAGGGGCGTTTTTGCATCTCCAATGAAGCCATGTAGCGGTTTGCTGCAGGGAGACACATCCTTCATTGACAGCTTCATTTTGTCGAAAGCATGTTTGAATAAGATATTGACTGAGCTTCCAGTGTCTACTAGAATTCGGAAAACCTTGGCTGGACCGAACCAGGCGGAGATGACGATAGGATCCATGTGAGGGCACTGCCTTCCCTCTAGATCATGCCTACTGAAGGTGATGTCATCATTCTCTTTCATTTTTGGGTGGCGTTCTTCTGTAACAGAATTAACGTAGCCTTCATTGTTTCTAAGTGACTTACCGTATCTCTCCATCTATGCCCAGCTTCCGTCGGCGATGTGTGGTCCTCCCGATATGGTAAGGACCACTATCTTCTCTTGACTGGAGCCGCTGGTGTTGCGATTTCCTCCGCCTACTTCCGGGAGGGGCAGCCCTGGGTTTTCATTGACAGGAGTTAAAGTCCTGTTCTGACCTTTCACATAGCGCTCTAGTCTCTTCCTTCTGATGTATTCTTCGATCAAGTCCCGGAGAAGATGGCATTCATTGGTGTCATGCCCATGAGATTCGTGGAATCGGCAGAACTTTCCAGACTTAATAGCATTATCTGATTCCTTCTTGTGTGGGGGGTGCTTATATCTAACTTCATCCTGGGTGGCCAAGAATATGTTTTCGATTGTTTCATTTAGAGGAGTGTAAGAGTCAAATCTCGGTCCTGGCCTATATAAGCGCTTTTCCCCCTTCTTGCCCCCAGCACTATCTCTAGAGTCATTTCTTCGAACGTCCTTTGCTACTGTGGATGTGTTGCCATGAGCTGCCTTGGTTTGTTGCCCTGTCTACCTTTCAATGGCAGCGTCTTCAAGTCTCATATATTTCGTAGCTTCGTGGAAGAAATCGGGTAAGGTAGCTGGCTTTTCTTTCGTTAGTCTCCTAGCAAACTTAGTATCCGGATGCACACCACTGCAGAGGGCCATTAGGATAAGTTTCTCATCGGCATCTTGGACTGCAGTTGCTGCGGCGTTGAATCGGGTTAGATATTGTTGCACAGTCTCCCCGGGCTTTTGTTTGATATTAGATAGGGAATAAGTGTCCTTGGGTTGTTCCACATGAATGCGGAACTGGCTGATGAACTTTTCTTTCAACATTTCCCATGAGCTGATGGATCCTTGGGGCAGATGGTAGAACCAGGAGGTAGCTAGATCTGCCAAGAATAGTGGAAAGCATTTACACAACACTCCCTCTGTTGCTCCGCTCATTAGCATATGCTGTGTGTATCTCTGCAAGTGTACAACGGGGTCCGAGGTTCCCTTGTAAGGTTCCATTGTTGGCATTTTCCATTCCCGGGGGGTGATGGCAAGTTCGATATTGCGGGTGAAGGGGCTGATTACCCTAGCACCGATCCCCCGATCCCTTTGTTCCCGTTGGACGCACTCTTTGAAAAATCGCGCCATCCTTTCATTAGAGCGTGGAGTGGATAGAAATGAGTTTGGTTCTTCCCTGCGGGATTGATCCCGTCCAGATGACCTATAGGGATGGTATCGTCTATCACTCCTAACATTCTCCAACGGCTGCCTCTGGTCTTCTGAGGGCATGCTGGGGTCAGCCACAGTTGGCCCTTGCCTTGATCTTTCCCTGCTGGGTTCTCTTCTCAGCACTTCCTCAGGTCCAACTTCGGGCTGGACCCCTGCTCGGCCCCGTCCCTTGGTGTTTCCGTGGTTAGGTAGCATGGCGGGCTCAGCTATATCCGACCCTTGCCTGGTACCTTCCCCGTTGGGTTCGGTTCCAAGTGTTTCCTCGGGTCGGAATTCGGGCCGAGTCTGGGCACGGCTCCTACCATAGCTGTTTCTGTTGTTAGCCTCTTCGAAGAAGAAAGACCTTTGTCGTCTCCTAGATCCTCCAGACCGGGACTCACCCCATGATTCAGTGTTGCGGTTGATTTCTTCCACATCCCTTAAGCGTGACATGAGTTGATCCACCAAGGCTTCTTGTTGAGATGTGAAGCGGTTAGTTACTTCAGCCACAACCCTGTTCAGATCCGCCCTTGTAAGTGGTTGTTCCATAGCAGGGGCTGTCGGATTTGCCTGATTTACATTTGCTGTTGGGACCAGACGATTGTCTTGATCTCTGATCACTGGATCTGGGATACTGCCAGTTGCGATGTTCTTTCCATTGTTAGCATCTTTCTTCCGTCCAGGAGGCATGTTTTCCAAGCAATGAACGATGCTGATAGAAAAAAGGTTAAGTGGGAGAAGCTGAAGCTTCGAACTCCTGTTCTCAGTGAAAGCACCAAAAATGTTTGCACAAAAAATGGGCAAACACCTCCAAGTCGTATGAATTAGTTGATTTTACGTTGTTTTTAGTGATTTTGGTGATTTATGCAAATATATAAAAAGCAAGGACAAAACTGTAAAGGACACACAGCTTTATAGTGGTTCGGCCAGAACGTGCCTACGTCCACTTTATATGTTATTCTCCTTTTCTATTCAGATTACAAGTACAAAGCTTTTATTACAAGTAACTGAAAGTTGTTTGAAAGTTCTATCCGTGCTTGAGCTCTCAAACTTGTCTTCCATTGTTGTACCTCTGCCCCTCTATTTATAGAGTGAGGCTGGGAGCAGGGGTCCTGGATGTATATAGCTGCTGGTGGGCTTGGGCCAAGACAATCTGGCCTGGCAATGTTGGTTCGGCATCCTCTTGGTTCGGAGATGGTTGGATTTGTTTTTCGGTCCGACAATGGTTGGTTTTTTAACATGTTGGTTCGGTGTAGGTTAGATAAGTGGTCCGGTGGTGCCTTGAATCGGTGGTGTGGAATTGGAGGGGCTTCTGGTTCGGTAGTGGATGGAGAGGCCTTGGTTCGGTCGAGCGCGTAGCTTGGTCCGGTTAGGCTGGTTCGGTAGTGGTGTTGATATGTGTTGGTTCGGTGGTGACTTCTGAGTGGGCTGGTCCGGTGTTGTTTGGGAGGTAGGTGGTTCGGTGGGCATGGTGAGGCGAGAGTTGGTTTGGTGGTAGGGAAGAAGCTGGTCGAAACTCACCCAACACTTGCAATTCACAAGTTATACACACATATATATAATAAATTTGAAAAATATTTTTATTAAATTTAAATTAAATTAAAATCAAACTCCCTATTTACAACGTATACACATATATATATTATAAATAAAATATCTTTTAAATTAGCTTAGAAAGATAAATTTTATCATTTAAATATTTTTAACTTTGAAAAGAATAAAATCCCCAAATTAAATTATCATTATCATTTTTATAAATTTTGAAAAGATAACATTTGTCCAACTAAATAATTATTAGTTTTTAAAAGATAATTTCTGTTTGAATTAGATTATTAAATCAATATTTCACATTTCAAAATAATTATTAATGGAAATTATTAAATAAATATTGCCTAAATTTCCGAGACATCACATTCTTCCCTCCTTAAAAGAATTTTGTCCCCAAAATTTAGAAGCAAAGATAATTTAATAATCTCATACAGATTTTTATTTTCAAATAGCAAGCATATGCTATCAACCAAATACTAGCAACCAATTCAAACAAACAATTCTAGGACAAAATTCTAGATAGGATCCCTTAGAGTTTCCCAGGTACAAACACCGGAATACTCGTTCTACAGAATCTAAACTAGCCACACCACTCAGATTCAGAGCTTCTATATATCTAGATCTACAAATCAAAACAGGATACTGGACCACAGACAAGTCCTGATCAACTTTCAAATCTCCCAGAACTACTGATTCTAAAACCAATGATAGACCATACACGTACTCCCTCAGAGATACGTGAAATACAAAATGAATCCCAGCTGTTCGAACTGGCAATTCAATCTTATAGACCAAACATTTAACCCTTAAGAGAATACAGAAAGATACAATACTCTTCTGAGCTAGCTTCTAGTCTTACCCAATCTTATAGCTCTTACGATCGGAGAAAAATTTATCCAAAATTAAATTTCCAAATTTTGAAATCCAAATCCCCGACTTCAAATTCTGAATTCCTTTGTCTCTTACCTACGAATCTCTCCTGTCAATCCTGGGCTGCCTTCAACCTTCTAGATCAATCCAATTTTCGTAGATGCCTTACGAAAAAAATCTGGACAAAGAAATAAAACAATCTCTAGATCCTACTCAAAAAGATGGTTATCTCATAATCAATCAAAATCCACCAAGCAAACTCTACTACACAAATATCAGAAGAAAACATACCACTCCTATTTGGAAAACATAACAGATGCATAAGACAACCAAGCCTCCAGATTCAAAATGAATTTCCTGTAGAAATCCTCTGATCCAAGACAAAACACAAATTCCCAATGAATCCGGTGTTGCTTCTACTCTGGAATAGCTGCCACCATGCTTCCGCTGCACAACTCTAATTTGAGAATGCTATTGATGAACACAAGTACAAACTTGATCAATCCATTCCGGAAACATTGTTCATCAAATTCCATAAAATCTCAATGACCTATCCGATTCGGTCACAATCACCACAGCAAAAATTCTGCTAGGAAACAAGATCCGATCAATCCTGACTGCTTAAACAAACCTTGTAACAACCCGGTATTTGCATCGATTAATAATCGACATTTAGACGATTACTATTGTTGCAAATTCCTATTTGAAGTTATTTAATTTGAATTAAAATTCAAATTATAATTTGTTTAAGAATTTTAACGGGCTTTAAAAATTCATTTTGGCCCGTTCCTTTTGGGTCGCAACAATCATATAACCCGATCCCCCTTTATCCATTTTTTTTTCATTCGTTCACCAACCCTAAACAAAATCACGAAATTAATCCCGCCCCATTTTATTATTTTCAAGCCCTAGGTTAAAAAAAAATCGAACGAAAGAAGATTAATGGCGGCTTCATCTCGTTGTTCGCTCGTCTTCCCTCGATTGCTCTGGCGTAGCGCGTCTCTGTGATGCCTCAATTCGTCGACAAGGTGAGACTTTCTCACATCTAATTCACTCAAAATATGAGATTTCGTTCGTTTTTGTTTTCGTGGTCATCTTTGTTTCGATATTGGGTTATTGACTGTGTAAATTCGTATATGTGAGTGATTTTCATTCGCGCCCTCTAATTCAATCTTAAGTATTTCGTGCATGATTTAGATGATTTCGGGTGTGTGTTCTTTGGCCTGAGATTATTGATTTGTTCATACTTATAATTTGTGATGGTTTTGGCCTGACATGGTTGACTTGTTTATTAATTGCTTTGGCCTGAATTTATGGATTCATTCAACTTATGGTTTCAGCCTGATATTGTGGACTTGTTCAACATTCTGAATCATCATTCTGAGCTTCACCTGTACATTTAATTATTTCTGAAATTTCAATCCTAACTGGTTTTGAAAATAATGCTTTGTTGTCCTATGTATTTGAATATCCCAATGCCACCAGAGAATACTTTATACAGCATCACATATTCATTCACTACTACACTTTTGAGCAAACATCACTATGAAATTCCACTGCTATTAACTCACTTCAAGTCCATTGCTTTCACATTTGTCAAACAACTGCCCACTGCTATTATGTGCATTTGTGTTTGGTTTCATCTTGAACCGGGTACTTGCTGCATTTTCAAACTATTGCAGTATATATGAGCTGCTTCATGCTTTATTGTGACCTTCTTGTATGTGCACTGGCTGTGCATACGTGGTCACTTGCACTTTAAAACTGATCTGGTTATGCATGTCTTGTGTGTCTGAGTATTTTTCTTGGTCCAACAATGGCAGCACTTTGTTTTACTTTGGCACTTTTATATTGCATTTTCATGACTCTGGTCTGGTGTGCATTTCTGTTTTTGCACCTCTGCACATTTTGTAGTCCCGACTTGCTGTTGCACTTTTATATAGCTATGTATGCATATGTTCTTGAGCCAGTTTCATTGTGGTTGTGTTATCACCATGTTGGTTTGACTTGAACTCGATTCACTTGATACTGTCACTGCTTCGAACTCTTTTATACATGTATACATGTATGTGCATATATGTATATATGTTATTTGAAGTGGTAGCCTATTTGGGATGTGTTCTTCTGAAGTGATTTTCAGTCAGGTTTGCAATTTTATATTCCAGTGTGCCTGGATCTGTAGCTTCGTTCTTTGACTTGTTTCATATAGTAGATGCTCTATTTCCTATTCACTTGTATCAGCTTTTGGTTGAGCTTGAGTCTTGTTTAATTCATAGAGGCACTGTGCATTGTTGCCAGTTGCTTCTCTCTGTTCACTTGAGCTGCTGCACTGTGCATCTGCACCTATATACTTTATCATTCTTGTTGCCACCGCAAGTTTCAATATGCTTGTGCACTTTGATTCAGCTTATTTTGCTGGTGCACTTGTTGCGTCTGCATCTTTGTTGCTTGAGTTGTTTTGCTTGAACTTTGTTTTCTGGTGAATTGTTGTGTGTGCATTTGCATCTTCATGTGTATCATTGGGTACCGCTGTTGTGCTGGCACCCTGCTCTGTAACAGCCCTAGTTTTTAGCTATTTATTTCTTTTAATTTTTTTGTTTTTAGGAATATAATTTATATAAATTGTGTTTATCAATATTGTTTAAATATTTAATTTAGAGAATTAAACTCGTTAATTTAATATGATTTTTGTAACTAAATTTAAGAAGAAGAAAAAAAAAAGGAAATTTTTATAATGTATAATGAAGTGTGTGGTAACTAAATGTTTTGGATATTATCATAATATCTGTTGTTATACCCATTCCCTAAAAATAATGAAAAGGAGAAAATTTGTAACATATTAAAGTAGTTAATTAATTTGGTAGGTTATGACATGCAAATCATGTTGGTGGAATATTCTCAATTTTGACATATTAATTATGTTAGCAGTGAACATTGTTAAGCAATTTAAAACAATGAAACTTACAATCAATTTATTTGATAAATCTACCTTATTCCTAGTTAGCAATTCAAAACTTGAATAAAGGCACATACGGATATTTTAAAATGGAGTTAATGACAATTAATAGATATTTCAAAAAGAAATTTATGACAATTAATAGAGAAATTAATTGTAAAATTTCAGTAGTTGACCAGAATTAATTTATTGAATAATTAATGCAAATTAATAAAATTGATGAAAGATAAATAAGTTAATTCTTTTGGTTAATGGCATGAGGACACGAGGTTAATCCCCATTTTGTAGGAGAAATCTGCCCGTGTAACCAGTCCGGCTACCAGTGCCTACAAAGCGGACGGATTAATGTGAGACGTCGCAGGATTGATAATTAACAAAAAGGGTTAATTAACTAATTAAGTTAGTAACCAAATTTGAGTATGTAATTAAAGGAGGATAATTAATTGGTAATATGGTAATTAATTGAAATCAATTAAGGAGGGTAATTAAAAGGGATAAGGTAATCAATTGAAATCAATTAAAGGCAATTAAAGGGGAATTAATTGATTAGAAGAATATGGAAATCAAATTTGCCTTCCTTTGCGCGTGACACAAAATTTTATTCTTTTAACATTTTGACATTTGCCTCTTACCATTTGTTTCTTGAGCATGTCACTGTATTCATTTATTCACGCAGCCTTATCCACAAAAATATCAACTCTTCCAATTGCCATTTTTCCTCTCACCTAAATTAAATGCATTCAAAATTTAATCTTGCCTATCTTTGCAAATTTTCGCATACCCATTATATCTCTCTGTTTCCACTGCGTTTGTTTTGCAATAAATAAATTTTTCGAACCATTGATCAAGTAAATATTTATGTAAGCATTTATTACTTTTGCCTTTTCAGTTAAAAGCTTTTTCATTGCTTACCATAAATCACGCAAGAGCTCAAGTTTTGCTTCCTCAATCAAATCTGTTCAAATTTGCAGTAACGCATGCTTTAAATTTAGATTATAACTGGTATAAATCACGCAAGCTATCTAAAAAAAAAAATCCAAAAGAGTGATATCGTTCAAACATAAAACTGGAAAGAGAAATCAACGCATGCATTTATCACAATTTTCGTGTAGCGTTCAAACAAGAAGAACTGGAAATAAATCTCTTGCCTAAACGCATGCACTCAAAAATCAACGCTTGCATTTATTTCTTACGTTTTCAAACCTGCCTATTTATCTCCCCTTTTTATTTCGCAAGTTTATCTATAAATACTTTGCCTCATTCACATAAGTTTTCATATCTCCTTGTTTGTCCCTCTCTGGTACAAGCTTCTATCAGGTAAATAATTTGCATTGTTTATTTCTTTGCTTCTTCCAATTTTCCTTCCTCCTTCTTGTGTTCTCTGATTTCCTTGCTCGGCTACTTCCCCATCATGCCGTGCTATTTATAAATACATATAGAACTTTTTTAGTAGTAGGCTGGAAGAAATGATATAAATTGATTGTAGGAAGCTAGACTATGGAATTAGTGTAGTTATGATGTAGTTAGTGGTATTGTGGATTTGGATAAGTGCAGTTTGAAGAGGAAGGCATAGAAAAAAAAAAGAATTACAATTTAATAATGGAGAAGATAAATTGATAAGGAGAAAATGATATGAAATGTTGTTTAATTCAAATAAACATTATTGTATGAATAAATCTTGGGTGAATATAATAAAATGACATTTATTTCAATTTTTAATGGTTGAAATAAATTTAAGATGGTTAAAAATAAATTTAACTACTTATTTGAGAATTTGGGTGGATAAATATCAATGGATTGTATTTATTATGGTTAATAAAAGGATATTGGTGATGTATACCAATAATCACCTTTTAATGTTTAATAATAAAAGTAAAAGAAGAAATAATTTGCCTAAACATGATGAACATGTATGTGAAATAAAGTATTATTTAATGAATTCGAATGTAGTTAGTGGCTACATTTGATTAAATCGAATAATTTGAACAGTATTGTGTTTGTTGCCAATATTGTCATTTTATTTAAATAAATATATATGAGAATGAAAATAATTGATCATGATAAATATGATTAAAAATGTGAGAAATAATTTAATAATGTCTAAACATGTATTTGTTTTGTTTGGGTGCATAACATCTTTTTATTCAATCAATTGTATTAAATTTGCAATTTATTTTGCAATTTATTCAATTTATTTTATGCATGCGTACGGTTGAAGTATGGGCCTAGGATATGTTGAGACGGTTAGCGGGTTGTAGTAGTCGAGCAAGTTGAACTAAATTTCTTTTATTCTATTCGTTCCAGTTGTTCTGAAATTTTGCTTTGACCGTAATTTTTAAATTCGCATACTTGGTATTTGGATCTTATAGATTTAAGTCAAGGCTTTGCATCCGCCGAAGTTTGATCGTGCTTTCCGTTTTTTTTTTCCGAAGTAGATACCGTGTTTGATTTAGATCCACTGCAGCGTTTAAGGTGAGTATTTCTCACCAGACATATGTACATATATTTTGTGAATTATCGCAAGTGTATGTGTAAAAATTTTATTTAAATATTATCTGTCTGTAGTATAACGTAGAATGATGAATCCCATTTAAATTGACACCTCATCAGTTATTATCTGTTGTATTATTTCTGCAGTTATATTATATTATTGTTTATTTACTGCTTAAATCACCACTGCAAGTTCCCTGTTAAATTTAGATTGTTGTGGGCTGAAATGATAGGCCTAAATGATGATTACTGTGCTATTATTATGTTAATTGTTTAACTGTTAACTTGGGATTGCGGGTTTGAAATGATAGAACCCGGGGTTTGTAAATTACGGATTGAAATGATATAAATCCGTATCACTTGACCTAGGCTAGAAAACTATATACAGGCCCGTGGTCCTTATAATATTTTCTGAAATATTTAAAATTATTTTGGAAGTTAAATATTTGATTTAATATCTTTAAAGGATTTTATATTGATTTTGAATGAGTTATAAATGTTAATAAATAAATAAATAAATATTTGAATAAAATTTTGGAATATAACTTATTTTGGAAATTCTGGATTTTTGAAAGGATAAGATTTCAGTTAAGAAATATATATATAAGTTATATTTGGAAATATTTATTAAGTTAAACAATCTACTAAAGCATTTAAATGCTGTCTTTTGAAATTGGACTAGTTTTACCCGTAACTTTAGGTAGCATTTCCTAAGTGCTATAGAATCTGGAATTTGATTGTTTTGAAATTTAAGGAATTTGATAAATTATATTTATGTTTAAGTTTTGGAGACCTTTAAGATATGAGATTTATAACTGGATTTTTCTTAATAAATTTAAGATGAACATTCTAGTGTTAAGTAAATTTTGAAATTATTTAATGGCATAATTTTGGAGTTTTATCTATGGAATTTATGGGAATATTCAAGACGAAATAATAAACACTAATTTGTTGAAAGAAAAAATATCCAACCTTAGTTTTGAATATTAATACTCCAATTGGATATATATATAGGAATTGAAATGGTCTTGGGAACATGAAGTGATATTTAAATTATGGTTTAAAATAAAGAAATATATTTGTAAAGCTATGTAAATTATCTTCTTTACAAAGTAACCATAAAGTTAAACCATTTATATCCAAACCATTTGTGTTTTGGGAGTTATGTTTTTTTTTAAAAGAAAAATTTCCAATATATTATGGTTTAAAGGTATAATTCAAATATTTGGTTTCCAGATATTATAAATTTTAAGCAGTATGGTTTTGGAAAAGAATTATATTTGAATATAACGATATCATGTTGTTTTGGGTTTTAAATGATATCGTATTTATAGTTTTGAAATGGAAATGTTTATACTGGTTTTAAAGTATAAATTGTTTTTAAATGACCACGGGTTATAATAACGATGGGTTGGCAAAGAGACCGGGATCGGATATGGACATACTCTCTGTCGATACCGAAAACCACTTTGACCAACCGTGTACGCGGTGGAGATTCCAGAATGAAGTAGGTCGGTGGTGGCGTTTCCTGTAAGGTAAATACGTGGACCCGACTCCCATGAGTTGGCATAAGGTGGCTAAAACAGGAGCAATTCCAGGCCAATGAGGTCATTCCTCTGATCGGACGCTCCTCTTCGATATTATACTATGATCTTGGATTGATTCAGTGGCCACTTCTATATTTTGATTTTGGGGAGTTAGTTCGAGGTGGGCGGCAGCTGCGCGCTGCGCGTTACCATCAGCCTGGATAGCAATTGGTATATCTACCCTGGCATTGCCTAGTTGTGCCGTGTCACCTACCCTATCGCGCCTTGTACGAGTTTGGTTTTCTCCCGTAGCCCGTGTGGTATCCTCTAGTGGCTTCCCGATCAGGAGGGACTATGATATTGGATGGACTACTGGGACTATTACGTGTTAAGGGCTATATGGGTAACCCCTTAACGCTATTAAAAAGTAAGTTTATTTTATAAATAGACACTAGTATAATAGCGCAATATACTACATAGTAAATAGTTTGACGGATCCTTAGAGGATGGGCGGTCCCAAGCATCCTTTAAGTTACTTGCTCTATATTACAGTACACTTGAATTAGCTTACATTATATAAGTATGTATGTCCTGACTCGAGTGTTATGTTTTATTTTTACGCTCGGGTCAGCCTGAGTTGCAGCTTCAATTTCTTCTCCGTAGCTAGGACACTCAGTAGATCATTCGCGCTGCTGGAAGTTGTTTCAGCCTTTATCTTTTCTGGAATTCAAGACTTTGAAGACTCTATCTCTATTTATGTCTTAAAATTTGTATTGAGGATTATAGACAATGTAAGTTCTGTTTTGTTGAAGTTATATCAGTGGCTTCATGAACCACTAAATTTTTAATTTCCGCTGCGAGATTCTGATATCTGTGTATGTGATTCTGTGATCTATTTATTGTATATTCTGAGTTTTGCCAAATTTATTCTACAACGCAGTATTTTGAACAATTCAAGTCCGACATGTGCGGATGCCATTGCACTTGGAGGGTGCAGCATGATAGGGGGTTCTCGCTTCCTGGTTTGGTAGCGAACGGTTGACTCTTACTCCTACATGTCCCCGCGGGGGTTGGTGGTGCAGTCGAGAGGCTGGCCGTAAAGGCAGAACACAGGTACCAATGTATGCTACAGTGGGCGTTACCCCACTGGCGCGGCCCGTTACATTTGGTATCAGAGCTTTGGTTCTAGGCAAAACTTAGAATGTATGGTAAATTTGATTTACAGAATCACGTTCATTCGAGATTGAACCACTCTCTTTTCGAATTTTGGAACATTCCCTACGGTTCCAAAGCTCATTCGTATCCCTCACTTTTTCATCTGCTTTAGATTCTGGAGTATCTCATAACTCCACTTCGGATGATCTTTATTGTAAATTGGCGGTCTCGCCATTATTCTAATAAAGGGGTGAAACTCCTTTACCATTAGCATTGATTCACCGGAGATTTATATTTATCCTCGGTTTATATGCTAGTATCTTTGGTTATTCCAAATTCTATCTCTTCGGATCAAATGTAGATTTACCCCAACCACATCGATATGGCTCTTTAAGTCACGGATGACTAGGTCAAGGTTGTCCACGACTTATATAGACTTACCCAGTTTCCTTATTCTGATCTTCTGATTTCAATTTATCTTGAATTCTATTTGATTTGAGTTCATCAAATTTGAGTCTCTATCCTGGTTTGAGAAGTTTATTCCTATATTTGAAATTAAAATCTAATATTATATATATGAGTATAATTTTCAAAATTTTATAATTAATTTAACTAGTTGTCAAGAGATAATAGTTTTGATTTTATTTATGGTGTTGTAAGCCATGTGTTTGTCTAATAAATAAGTGAATATAAAACAATGGTTATAAATTAATTTGGAAACAGAAATGAATTTAAAACTAAAACTTGAGAATTAAATTTCTGATGATTTCAAACCTTGTGTTTAAATTTTAAAAGGATGTAATAAGTATTTTTGTATAGAAATTTGTTTCCAAAGAAATTTTAAAATTAGTGCTTTTCTCTTTGTCGCTGGAAAATAATTTCGGTGATGACTGCAGCATCATCGACATTCATTTTCGAGTTTCGAAGTGAAAAGACCATTCTGTAGTCTGGCTACAGTGTTTCCTTGAGATTTTAATTGATTTGAATTTCTAAAGTATGACTTAATATATATAGATATATAATTTAAATTTGATTTGACATATTAGGTATATATATTTAGTTATCTCTAAATGGTTTGAAGGGAATCAGGAATTTAATTCTTAAAGTTTATCTTGAGGAAGGAAAATAAATATAATAACAAAAATTTGAATAAAAAGGTTCCAATTGGAGATAATTAAATTGAAAGTTTTATTTGTATAACACCCAATTTCATTTAATATAACTTACCTTGATTTTCAAAAGTTAACATGTAATTGGATAATATACAATATAAAAGGATTTTATGAATAAAATTTGAGTGGTTATAATAAATATTATACACTTAAATTTTAGTTATAAAAGATTAATGGGGATAAATAAGGAAAAGGAATTTAAGGAATTTTATTCAAATGTCTTAATAATCAAATTAATTTAATATGGAGCCGTAAATCTAACCAAGAGATTTTAATAAAAGGTTATTTCCTGAAATGAATATGTTTGTGTAATAAACAAGGTATCTTTGAATAAGGAAAATATATTTGAAAGGGATATTTTTGGAGTAAGGATTATATATCTTCAAATCATAGTTTAATTGACGTCTAAATAAATAGTTAAGACGTATTCTAATATCACTAAATTTTGATAATTGAGAATTGGTTTTCAAATGGAAATTCAAGGGTAACTTATTGAAGGAATATCTTATTTATAAGATAAGTATTTTTAATAAAGTGTTAGGTTATTTGTTAAAATTCAGAGTTAAGTACATAATAAACTGATTAGGAATACTATTATATCTACTATAGCATATTATGAGTGCTGCTGTTTCTAAAAATAAAATGTTTTGGAAATTTTTTTTTATAAATGAACTTAGGAATATTTCAACCTTGAAATGAATATTGTTTGGCATTGAATTTAAAAGGTATAAATGAAGATTATTTTAAAGGTATTATGATTTTAGTAGCATGATTTCCAAATGATAATATTTATAAATTTAATGATTTCAAAGCATTATGATTGCAAATTTATTATCTTATTTGTTTTCAAACTATCTTTAAGTGTCCTTGGTTTCCTTATCTGCTACAGAATGAGGAGGCTATTGCTTATACCAGTCTATTTAGAAATCTTTTCTATAATCTTTAAAAATCTTTGTTACTCATCGGGGCCTGAGCACCGCTTACCACCCATAGACCGACGGTCGAACTGAAAAGAGTAAAACCGATTCTAGAAGATCTTCTTCGTGCTTCAAATCCGGAACTATTCGTTTAAAGTTCTTGTTTATCTAGCTTATCTTCCTTTGTTTCTTTTCTTTTGTTCCTTTTCGAGGACGAAAAGTTCTTAAGTGGGGGAGAGTGTAACAGCCCTAGTTTTTAGCTATTTATTTCTTTTAATTTTTTTGTTTTTAGGAATATAATTTATATAAATTGTGTTTATCAATATTGTTTAAATATTTAATTTAGAGAATTAAACTCGTTAATTTAATATGATTTTTGTAACTAAATTTAAGAAGAAGAAAAAAAAAGGAAATTTTTATAATGTATAATGAAGTGTGTGGTAACTAAATGTTTTGGATATTATCATAATATCTGTTGTTATACCCATTCCCTAAAAATAATGAAAAGGAGAAAATTTGTAACATATTAAAGTAGTTAATTAATTTGGTAGGTTATGACATGCAAATCATGTTGGTGGAATATTCTCAATTTTGACATATTAATTATGTTAGCAGTGAACATTGTTAAGCAATTTAAAACAATGAAACTTACAATCAATTTATTTGATAAATCTACCTTATTCCTAGTTAGCAATTCAAAACTTGAATAAAGGCACATACGGATATTTTAAAATGGAGTTAATGACAATTAATAGATATTTCAAAAAGAAATTTATGACAATTAATAGAGAAATTAATTGTAAAATTTCAGTAGTCGACCAGAATTAATTTATTGAATAATTAATGCAAATTAATAAAATTGATGAAAGATAAATAAGTTAATTCTTTTGGTTAATGGCATGAGGACACGAGGTTAATCCCCATTTTGTAGGAGAAATCTGCCCGTGTAACCAGTCCGGCTACCAGTGCCTACAAAGCGGACGGATTAATGTGAGACGTCGCAGGATTGATAATTAACAAAAAGGGTTAATTAACTAATTAAGTTAGTAACCAAATTTGAGTATGTAATTAAAGGAGGATAATTAATTGGTAATATGGTAATTAATTGAAATCAATTAAGGAGGGTAATTAAAAGGGATAAGGTAATCAATTGAAATCAATTAAAGGGGAATTAATTGATTAGAAGAATATGGAAATCAAATTTGCCTTCCTTTGCGCGTGACACAAAATTTTATTCTTTTAACATTTTGACATTTGCCTCTTACCATTTGTTTCTTGAGCATGTCACTGTATTCATTTATTCACGCAGCCTTATCCACAAAAATATCAACTCTTCCAATTGCCATTTTTCCTCTCACCTAAATTAAATGCATTCAAAATTTAATCTTGCCTATCTTTGCAAATTTTCGCATACCCATTATATCTCTCTGTTTCCACTGCGTTTGTTTTGCAATAAATAAATTTTTCGAACCATTGATCAAGTAAATATTTATGTAAGCATTTATTACTTTTGCCTTTTCAGTTAAAAGCTTTTTCATTGCTTACCATAAATCACGCAAGAGCTCAAGTTTTGCTTCCTCAATCAAATCTGTTCAAATTTGCAGTAACGCATGCTTTAAATTTAGATTATAACTGGTATAAATCACGCAAGCTATCTAAAAAAAAAAAATCCAAAAGAGTGATATCGTTCAAACATAAAACTGGAAAGAGAAATCAACGCATGCATTTATCACAATTTTCGTGTAGCGTTCAAACAAGAAGAACTGGAAATAAATCTCTTGCCTAAACGCATGCACTCAAAAATCAACGCTTGCATTTATTTCTTACGTTTTCAAACCTGCCTATTTATCTCCCCTTTTTATTTCGCAAGTTTATCTATAAATACTTTGCCTCATTCACATAAGTTTTCATATCTCCTTGTTTGTCCCTCTCTGGTACAAGCTTCTATCAGGTAAATAATTTGCATTGTTTATTTCTTTGCTTCTTCCAATTTTCCTTCCTCCTTCTTGTGTTCTCTGATTTCCTTGCTCGGCTACTTCCCCATCATGCCGTGCCATTTATAAATACATATAGAACTTTGTTAGTAGTAGGCTGGAAGAAATGATATAAATTGATTGTAGGAAGCTAGACTATGGAATTAGTGTAGTTATGATGTAGTTAGTGGTATTGTGGATTTGGATAAGTGCAGTTTGAAGAGGAAGGCATAGGAAAAAAAAAAGAATTACAATTTAATAATGGAGAAGATAAATTGATAAGGAGAAAATGATATGAAATGTTGTTTAATTCAAATAAACAATATTGTATGAATAAATCTTGGGTGAATATAATAAAATGACATTTATTTCAATTTTTAATGGTTGAAATAAATTTAAGATGGTTAAAAATAAATTTAACTACTTATTTGAGAATTTGGGTGGATAAATATCAATGGATTGTATTTATCATGGTTAATAAAAGGATATTGGTGATGTATACCAATAATCACCTTTTAATGTTTAATAATAAAAGTAAAAGAAGAAATAATTTGCCTAAACATGATGAACATGTATGTGAAATAAAGTATTATTTAATGAATTCGAATGTAGTTAGTGGCTACATTTGATTAAATCGAATAATTTGAACAGTATTGTGTTTGTTGCCAATATTGTCATTTTATTTAAATAAATATATATGAGAATGAAAATAATTGATCATGATAAATATGATTAAAAATGTGAGAAATAATTTAATAATGTCTAAACATGTATTTGTTTTGTTTGGGTGCATAACATCTTTTTATTCAATCAATTGTATTAAATTTGCAATTTATTTTGCAATTTATTCAATTTATTTTATGCATGCGTACGGTTGAAGTATGGGCCTAGGATATGTTGAGACGGTTAGCGGGTTGTAGTAGTCGAGCAAGTTGAACTAAATTTCTTTTATTCTATTCGTTCCAGTTGTTCTGAAATTTTGCTTTGACCGTAATTTTTAAATTCGCATACTTGGTATTTGGATCTTATAGATTTAAGTCAAGGCTTTGCATCCGCCGAAGTTTGATCGTGCTTTCGGTTTTTTTTTTTTCCGAAGTAGATACCGTGTTTGATTTAGATCCACTGCAGCGGTTAAGGTGAGTATTTCTCACCAGACATATGTACATATATTTTGTGAATTATCGCAAGTGTATGTGTAAAAATTTTATTTAAATATTATCTGTCTGTAGTATAACGTAGAATGATGAATCCCATTTAAATTGACACCTCATCAGTTATTATCTGTTGTATTATTTCTGCAGTTATATTATATTATTGTTTATTTACTGCTTAAATCACCACTGCAAGTTCCCTGTTAAATTTAGATTGTTGTGGGCTGAAATGATAGGCCTAAATGATGATTACTGTGCTATTATTATGTTAACTGTTTAACTATTAACTTGGGATTGCGGGTTTGAAATGATAGAACCCGGGGTTTGTAAATTACGGATTGAAATGATATAAATCCGTATCACTTGACCTAGGCTAGAAAACTATATACAGGCCCGTGGTCCTTATAATATTTTCTGAAATATTTAAAATTATTTTGGAAGTTAAATATTTGATTTAATATCTTTAAAGGATTTTATATTGATTTTGAATGAGTTATAAATGTTAATAAATAAATAAATAAATATTTGAATAAAATTTTGGAATATAACTTATTTTGGAAATTCTGGATTTTTGAAAGGATAAGATTTCAGTTAAGAAATATATATATAAGTTATATTTGGAAATATTTATTAAGTTAAACAATCTACTAAAGCATTTAAATGCTGTCTTTTGAAATTGGACTAGTTTTACCCGTAACTTTAGGTAGCATTTCCTAAGTGCTATAGAATCTGGAATTTGATTGTTTTGAAATTTAAGGAATTTGATAAATTATATTTATGTTTAAGTTTTGGAGACCTTTAAGATATGAGATTTATAACTGGATTTTTCTTAATAAATTTAAGATGAACATTCTAGTGTTAAGTAAATTTTGAAATTATTTAATGGCATAATTTTGGAGTTTTATCTATGGAATTTATGGGAATATTCAAGACGAAATAATAAACACTAATTTGTTGAAAGAAAAAATATCCAACCTTAGTTTTGAATATTAATACTCCAATTGGATATATATATAGGAATTGAAATGGTCTTGGGAACATGAAGTGATATTTAAATTATGGTTTAAAATAAAGAAATATATTTGTAAAGCTATGTAAATTATCTTCTTTACAAAGTAACCATAAAGTTAAACCATTTATATCCAAACCATTTGTGTTTTGGGAGTTATGTTTTTTTTTAAAAGAAAAATTTCCAATATATTATGGTTTAAAGGTATAATTCAAATATTTGGTTTCCAGATATTATAAATTTTAAGCAGTATGGTTTTGGAAAAGAATTATATTTGAATATAACGATATCATGTTGTTTTGGGTTTTAAATGATATCGTATTTATAGTTTTGAAATGGAAATGTTTATACTGGTTTTAAAGTATAAATTGTTTTTAAATGACCACGGGTTATAATAACGATGGGTTGGCAAAGAGACCGGGATCGGATATGGACATACTCTCTGTCGATACCGAAAACCACTTTGACCAACCGTGTACGCGGTGGAGATTCCAGAATGAAGTAGGTCGGTGGTGGCGTTTCCTGTAAGGTAAATACGTGGACCCGACTCCCGTGAGTTGGCATAAGGTGGCTAAAACAGGAGCAATTCCAGGCCAATGAGGTCATTCCTCTGATCGGACGCTCCTCTTCGATATTATACTATGATCTTGGATTGATTCAGTGGCCACTTCTATATTTTGATTTTGGGGAGTTAGTTCGAGGTGGGCGGCAGCTGCGCGCTGCGCGTTACCATCAGCCTGGATAGCAATTGGTATATCTACCCTGGCATTGCCTAGTTGTGTCGTGTCACCTACCCTATCGCGCCTTGTACGAGTTTGGTTTTCTCCCGTAGCCCGTGTGGTATCCTCTAGTGGCTTCCCGATCAGGAGGGACTATGATATTGGATGGACTACTGGGACTATTACGTGTTAAGGGCTATATGGGTAACCCCTTAACGCTATTAAAAAGTAAGTTTATTTTATAAATAGACACTAGTATAATAGCGCAATATACTACATAGTAAATAGTTTGACGGATCCTTAGAGGATGGGCGGTCCCAAGCATCCTTTAGTTACTTGCTCTATATTACAGTACACTTGAATTAGCTTACATTATATAAGTATGTATGTCCTGACTCGAGTGTTATGTTTTATTTTTACGCTCGGGTCAGCCTGAGTTGCAGCTTCAATTTCTTCTCCGTAGCTAGGACACTCAGTAGATCATTCGTGCTACTGGAAGTTGTTTCAGCCTTTATCTTTTCTGGAATTCAAGACTTTGAAGACTCTATCTCTATTTATGTCTTAAAATTTGTATTGAGGATTATAGACAATGTAAGTTCTGTTTTGTTGAAGTTATATCAGTGGCTTCATGAACCACTAAATTTTTAATTTCCGCTGCGAGATTCTGATATCTGTGTATGTGATTCTGTGATCTATTTATTGTATATTCTGAGTTTTGCCAAATTTATTCTACAACGCAGTATTTTGAACAATTCAAGTCCGACAATGTGCGGATGCGAATGGTTGAAAATATTGGGACGTTACATGCTCTGTTACACCATCTTGCTCTGTGCATCCTATTGCATATGTACACTTGATGATGTTGCCACTTCATATCAGTGTGCATGCTGGTGTATTCATGTCCGCACATATATTTGGTTTGAACTGAAATAATCCACTTGCATTGAGCCCGAACTTTTTTGGGCTTGACCTCGCATTTGTCTCTGCAATTTTAATCGACACTTGGCCTTATGATATTCACGGCGACGCTTGTGAATATTTATTGGGTACATCATCACTATAGTGGCAAGGCAGTGCACGCAAGCGTGAACTGCAGCCACACGGTATTGAGTTTTTGGGCACGACATCACTATAGTGGCAAGGCAGTGCACGCAAGCGTGAACTGCAGCCACACGGTATGGCGTGTATGATATTCTTTTTGTTTTGACTTATGGATCTTTTTGCGTATTCCATATTCCGTAGTGGCGAGGCAGTGCACGCATGCGTGTACTGCAGCCCTACTTGAATTAATATTTTAATGGATATTTCAATGGTTTGAACTGTTTGTTCATTTCAATTCGATATTCTGAATTGCATTCTGATTTGGTTTAATTACTGTCGTCTATTCATTATTTAATTATTATTGCTTCTGTGCACTAATAACTGAGTTTGAATTAGACTGACCCGAGTATTATTTTCTTTTGAATTTAATACTCGGGTCAGACCGAGTATTTCAGGTTGTAGATATTCTGCTTTGGGTTGCTGCTAGAGCTATGAAGTTCTTTCATATCTTTTGGAGTAGTCGTCGTTATTTGTAGTAGTCTGTAAAATTGTATAAGAAGAAATGTGTTCATGTATATTAAATACGTTAATGTACCTGTATATGTAACTTCCTGAGTCGACTGTTGTAGTTGTATCACATGTACTGTGTCAAATGTATTGTAACTGACATCAGTTATTGTATATATGAGAATTTCTGTTTTATCTGTGTTCCGCATTTATATTTATCTGTGTTATTATTTTATATTTAATGTTCTAAACTATTATGAACCATCGTAGTTCGTTTTATACTGGAATTGGGGTATTTCGATGGGAGAAAATAAACCGGAGATGAAAAATGAAAGAATATATATATATCACTCCTATCGAGATAACCAATACTAGTGTAAGGCCAACTATTGATGGCCGCTCCTCAACAGCCTTATTCTCCGTGCTAGTTGACAGCACTACAACGTAGTGTTCTTGGCTAGCGTGGGTATAGAGGTGGGGCGTCACAGCTTGGTATCAGAGCCTGGGGTTTAGAACAAATATAAAACATAACTTAGATAGTACATGTGTTACAACTATTTGTCGATGTTTTATTTCACATCTTTGTCTTAAGATCATCTTTGATTGTTAGGAATGAATTCCTAACGCTTATTCGTGAGCATTGCTGCTATTCTCTATCGCACTTGCTCACTTGAGTTTACACTTCTAAGTATCAGTGTATATATGCTCTACCAAGTTGCATATTGCTGCAACTAGTACCCACTTCGATTTGAACTCGCATTGTTTATTCGAACTGCTATATATATGCATTCTTATCTCTGATTCGTGTACTTAATGCAGTTTCCATACAATTGGGTTTTGGGTATCAATCTTTGAGACAAATTGCATTCCAATTGTCGACTCTGTCTGTTTATCCATGGTTTGTTGGTTTTCATGTGCCTCTCTCTGATAGTTTTAAAATTTCTTTGGTATAAAAGAAATTGTCTTGGTCTTTGCCTTGTCGATATCGACGTTGACTTGACCTTTACTTTTGCTAAAGTCATTCAAGCATTTATACTCGTTCTGCTTTGTTTTTCCAATTGTTGATCGGTTCTTCTTTTCCGGTTAGTTGTTATCACCTTTGTCGACTTTGATAACTTATATTTCAGGAATTTTGGGTATTCCTACTTTGATGGATTTGGAATCGAATTCTTTGTATTTTATTCACGTCTTCGAATGTGAATCTTAGTGAATTGATTTGGTTTTCGAATTTAATCGATTCTTGATTATTTCCCGATTTGTTGCTATCATTTATTAGCAACTTTGATGACCTTTTCTTCGGGATTTTTGTGAACATACCTTTCGATGAATTCGGTATCGATTTCTTTGGATTCTATTCACGTCTTCGTATGTGAATTCTTGTGATTGATTGTTTCTACAATCATTTTTGTGATTTGTCACTTTAAAAATATAAAGGTTTCAATACTGGTAGTAAATATCAAAAACTCTTTTATCAAAATGTTTTCAACTCTATTTTCAATACCAAACTCGTTTTTGAAACTGTTTTCCAATCTATTAGTATATACAAATCTTTATTTCACTCGTATGAGAAATCTAATTAAACGGCTTAGTAAAACAAGTGGTATGAAACGCTTGCGTTTACTTCGTCGGTTAATTGTTGGACTTGTTCGATTGAACCTCTAGTGACAAATTTTATTAGTGAAGATTTACAGTTTGTTCGTAAATATTTAAGTTAAGTAAGTGGTTATGGGACATGATGCTAAACTTTTACATTTACTGACTTAGTGTAATTGACACTTCTCGTTGATCATGACGATCATTTTTACGGTTAGACTAGGCCTCATCGGTGTGATTTCGTCTCACACATATCTCTTGGGCTTTGAGGATTGTCTAGACACCACTTGTGTGATTTCATTCACACATACTTTTCTTTTGATTGTGAGGTTAGACTAGACACCACTTGTGTGATTCCACTCACACATACCTCTTTTGATTTTTTGGTTAGTCTGGACCTCAATCTGTGTGATTTCGACTCACACATGTGGGGTAGCGCCCCACGGTCTTCGGGCCATTCGTGTGTCAAAATTAATGGCTTGCAACCATGAGATAGCGTCTCGTTATGCGTTGCACGTGTTGATGATTTTTCATGCTCGCGGGTAGGTGAGATTCCGTGCTCCCGTTCTCGCTTTGCGTTGCACGTGTTGATGATTTTTCATGCTCGCGTGTAGGTGAGATTCCGTGCTCCCGTTCTCGCTTTGCGTTGCCCGTGTTGGTGATTTTCATGCTCGCGGGTAGGTGAGATTCCGTGCTCCCGTTCTCGCTTTGCGTTGCACGTGTTGATGATTTTTCATGCTCGCATGTAGGTGAGATTCCGTGCTCCCGTTCTCGCTTTGCGTTGCCCGTGTTGGTGATTTTCATGCTCACGTGTAGGTGAGATTCTGTGCTCCCGTTCTCGCTTTGCATTGCACGTGTTGGTGAGTTTTCATGCTCGCATGTAGGTGAGTTTTCGTGCTCCCGTTCTCGTTATGCGTTACATGTGTTGATGAATTTTCATGCTCGCGTGTTGGTGAGTTTCCATACTCTCCTTTGAGTTTTCATACTCTGTTCGAGTTTTCATACTCCGTTCGAGTTTTCATACTCCGTTTGAGTTTTCATACTCTGTTCGAGTTTTCATACTCCGTTCGAGTTTTCATACTCCGTTCGAGTTTTCATACTCCGTTCGAGTTTTCATACTCCGTTCGAGTTTTCATACTCCGTTCGAGTTTTCATACTCCGTTCGAGTTTTCATACTCCGTTCGAGTTTTCATACTCCGTTTGAGTTTTCATACTCCGTTTGAGTTTCCATACTCTCCTTCGAGTTTTCATACTCCGTTCGAGTTTTCATACTCGCGTTCGAGTTTTCATACTCCGGTTCGAGTTTTCATACTCGCGTTCGAGTTTTCATACTCCGGTTCGAGTTTTCATACTCGCGTTCGAGTTTTCATACTCCGGTTCGAGTTTTCATACTCGCGTTCGAGTTCTCATACTCTTAGCTTGTGTTTTCTGGATTTCTTGTGAGGATTTCTAGAATTTGTGCTTCACCAATTTTCGAGATTTCTATTGATAAGTTTTATCAATTCTTGTGCATTGGTGAATTCGTGTGTTATTGACTTGTTATGAATACAAGTTTAGGGTATGATACCCCTTTCTATCTTTGAGAAGATTCTTGTGACTCTTTGGATGAATGAAAATCCACTTATCGAAGTTGCTTCTGATGTCGTTGTTTTAATCACATATTTTAAAAATTGTTTCAAAATATAAATCAAAATTGTTTTCAAAATTTTTACGATTTGCGCTTTCAAAAGAATGAGGAAGCGAATTAAACGTTTCAGTAAAATCGAGGACTATGATCCCTTTCTTTTGCTAATTCGCTTAATTCCGGACTTGTTCGTTTGAGAATGTAAATTGTAATTTTATAAATAAAATGATTTTCAAAATTTTTACAGTTTACGCCTTCAAAAGAATGAGGAAGCGATTTAAACGTTTCAGAAAAATCGAGGACTATGACCCCTTTCTTTTACTGATTCGCTTAATTCCGGACTTGTCCGTTTGAGAACGTAAAATGTTGTTTATTTAAAATACACAATTTAACACTTTCAAGGAAACGATGAAGTGAATTAAACGATTTAGTAAAACTCGTGGTTATGAGTCATGTGCATTTGCTCTTTCGGTTAATTTCGGACTCGTTAATTGAAAAATTTATGATTTCTGATTTATCGTTTTTGATAATCAGATATTTATTGTTTCTAATTATCGTTTGTGATAATTAGATATTTGTGGTTTGATTATCGTTTGTGATAATCAGATATTTGCTGTTTCTGATTATCGCTTGTGATAATTAGATATTTGAGATTTGATTATCAATTGTGATAATTAAATAATCGTTGATTCGTGATTTCTGATTTATCGTTTTTGATAATCAGATATTTATTGTTTCTAATTATCTATTGATAATTAGATATTTGAGATTTAATTGTCGTTTGTGATAATTAAATATTTGTGATTTAAGATTGATTTTCGATTTTGATAATCGAATACTTGTTGATTTGATTATCGTTTTTGATAATCGAATATTTGTGATTTGAGATCTCTGAATTATCTATTGATAATTAGATTTTGTTGATAATTTGTGAATTTCCTTTATGAAATTAAAAGATTTCTTTGGCGTTTATATTGTACTACGCCAGTGTACCGGCTCAATTTTCTGCTATTCATGACGTTTTCCACGTCTTCCAATTACGGAAATGCCTTAGGGATTTCCGATTTCTATTCTTGAACCCGGTATTATTGAAGAAATTGAAGTTTCACTAGATTTGACTTTGAGCAAACACGTTCAAGCTTACTCTTTCTTGCTCTTATGGTTGTTACCTTTTGTCCATTTATTCCTTATGATTGCGAGGACGCAATTTCTTTAAGGAGGGGAGTCTGTAACAACCCGGTATTTGCATCGATTAATAATCGACATTTAGACGATTACTATTGTTGCAAATTCCTATTTGAAGTTATTTAATTTGAATTAAAATTCAAATTATAATTTGTTTAAGAATTTTAACGGGCTTTAAAAATTCATTTTGGCCCGTTCCTTTTGGGTCGCAACAATCATATAACCCGATCCCCCTTTATCCATTTTTTTTTCATTCGTTCACCAACCCTAAACAAAATCACGAAATTAATCCCGCCCCATTTTATTATTTTCAAGCCCTAGGTTAAAAAAAAATCGAACGAAAGAAGATTAATGGCGGCTTCATCTCGTTGTTCGCTCGTCTTCCCTCGATTGCTCTGGCGTAGCGCGTCTCTGTGATGCCTCAATTCGTCGACAAGGTGAGACTTTCTCACATCTAATTCACTCAAAATATGAGATTTCGTTCGTTTTTGTTTTCGTGGTCATCTTTGTTTCGATATTGGGTTATTGACTGTGTAAATTCGTATATGTGAGTGATTTTCATTCGCGCCCTCTAATTCAATCTTAAGTATTTCGTGCATGATTTAGATGATTTCGGGTGTGTGTTCTTTGGCCTGAGATTATTGATTTTCATACTTATAATTTGTGATGGTTTTGGCCTGACATGGTTGACTTGTTTATTAATTGCTTTGGCCTGAATTTATGGATTCATTCAACTTATGGTTTCAGCCTGATATTGTGGACTTGTTCAACATTATGAATCATCATTCTGAGCTTCACCTGTACATTTAATTATTTCTGAAATTTCAATCCTAACTGGTTTTGAAAATAATGCTTTGTTGTCCTATGTATTTGAATATCCCAATGCCACCAGAGAATACTTTATACAGCATCACATATTCATTCACTACTACACTTTTGAGCAAACATCGCTATGAAATTCCACTGCTATTAACTCACTTCAAGTCCATTGCTTTCACATTTGTCAAACAACTGCCCACTGCTATTATGTGCATTTGTGTTTGGTTTCATCTTGAACCGGGTACTTGCTGCATTTTCAAACTATTGCAGTATATATGAGCTGCTTCATGCTTTATTGTGACCTTCATGTATGTGCACTGGCTGTGCATACGTGGTCACTTGCACTTTAAAACTGATCTGGTTATGCATGTCTTGTGTGTCTGAGTATTTTTCTTGGTCCAACAATGGCAGCACTTTGTTTTACTTTGGCACTTTTATATTGCATTTTCATGACTCTGGTCTGGTGTGCATTTCTGTTTTTGCACCTCTGCACATTTTGTAGTCCCGACTTGCTGTTGCACTTTTATATAGCTATGTATGCATATGTTCTTGAGCCAGTTTCATTGTGGTTGTGTTATCACCATGTTGGTTTGACTTGAACTCGATTCGCTTGATACTGTCACTGCTTCGAACTCTTTTATACATGTATACATGTATGTGCATATATGTATATATGTTATTTGAAGTGGTAGCCTATTTGGGATGTGTTCTTCTGAAGTGATTTTCAGTCAGGTTTGCAATTTTATATTCCAGTGTGCCTGGATCTGTAGCTTCGTTCTTTGACTTGTTTCATATAGTAGATGCTCTATTTCCTATTCACTTGTATCAGCTTTTGGTTGAGCTTGAGTCTTGTTTAATTCATAGAGGCACTGTGCATTGTTGCCAGTTGCTTCTCTCTGTTCACTTGAGCTGCTGCACTGTGCATCTGCACCTATATACTTTATCATTCTTGTTGCCACCGCAAGTTTCAATATGCTTGTGCACTTTGATTCAGCTTATTTTGCTAGTGCACTTGTTGCGCCTGTATCTTTGTTGCTTGAGTTGTTTTGCTTGAACTTTGTTTTCTGGTGAATTGTTGTGTGTGCATTTGCATGTTCATGTGTATCGTTGGGTACCGCTGTTGTGCTGGCACCCTGCTCTGTTACACCATCTTGCTCTGTGCATCCTATTGCATATGTACACTTGATGATGTTGCCACTTCATATCAGTGTGCATGCTGGTGTATTCATGTCCGCACATATATTTGGTTTGAACTGAAATAATCCACTTGCATTGAGCCCGAACTTTTTTGGGCTTGACCTCGCATTTGTCTCTGCAATTTTAATCGACACTTGGCCTTATGATATTCACGGCGACGCTTGTGAATATTTATTGGGTACATCATCACTATAGTGGCAAGGCAGTGCACGCAAGTGTGAACTGCAGCCACACGGTATTGAGTTTTTGGGCACGACATCACTATAGTGGCAAGGCAGTGCACGCAAGCGTGAACTGCAGCCACACGGTATGGCGTGTATGATATTCTTTTTGTTTTGACTTATGGATCTTTTTGCGTATTCCATATTCCGTAGTGGCGAGGCAGTGCACGCGTGCGTGTACTGCAGCCCAACTTGAATTAATATTTTAATGGATATTTCAATGGTTTGAACTGTTTGTTCATTTCAATTCGATATTCTGAATTGCATTCTGATTTGGTTTAATTACTGTCGTTTATTCATTATTTAATTATTATTGCTTCTGTGCACTAATAACTGAGTTTGAATTAGACTGACCCGAGTATTATTTTCTTTTGAATTTAATACTCGGGTCAGACCGAGTATTTCAGGTTGTAGATATTCTGCTTTGAGTTGCTGCTAGAGCTATGAAGTTCTTTCATATCTTTTGGAGTAGTCGTCGTTATTTGTAGTAGTCTGTAAAATTGTATAAGAAGATATGTGTTCATGTATATTAAATACGTTAATGTACTTGTATATGTAACTTCCTGAGTCGACTGTTGTAGTTGTATCACATGTACCGTGTCAAATGTATTGTAACTGACATCAGTTATTGTATATATGAGAATTTCTGTTTTATCTGTGTTCCGCATTTATATTTATCTGTGTTATTATTTTATATTTAATGTTCTAAACTATTATGAACCATCGTAGTTCGTTTTATACTGGAATTGGGGTATTTCGATGGGAGAAAATAAACCAGAGATGAAAAATGAAAGAATATATATATCACTCCTATCGAGATAACCAATACTAGTGTAAGGCCAACTATTGATGGCCGCTCCTCAACAGCCTTATTCTCCGTGCTAGTTGACAGCACTACACCGTAGTGCTCTTGGCTTGCGTGGGTATAGAGGTGGGGCGTCACAAACCTCTTTCTCAAAGAGCCCTCCTTCCTACTGGGCTGAACCACCGGTAAAGCTCCAAGAACCAAGTCGAAACAGAACTCAATCTTCTGATGTGGATGCAAATCTTAACTTCTTCGAAGATATCCAGAAAAATCTCAAACCACTTCGATAACTCTAACATCCTCTAGAGATGCTTCAATCCAAACAAAGATTACTAAGATAACTACCGAACCATCACAAGTCACTTTTGTGATTCTACTCAGTTCAGATTCCAAGAAACCGTTCTCTCTTCACCAATCAGAACAGCTTAAGCCTTCTAACCATAAGAAGAAACTAGCGGTCCACCTTCAACCACAAACATCACACCCAGCTGAGCTTCCAGAAGAAATGGACAAGCTTCACTATCTGCCCGGCCTACTGACAAAGGTATCACAAAGACTTCTAAACCATCGAAGAATCCTCACTGCTGCTTCCAGACTCCACCTTTAGGATAGAGCTAAGCCAAGAGACTATCCTGATAGCACACTCAACACCTCCAAGCTGCTACTGCTGCCAAAGACTTTCTTATCCAAAAGCTCATCGAATCACAAAGCTACATCAGCCACTTCCACAATATAGCCTTCAAGATAGACAGATATCTCTCGGGAAACTCAACTTCAAACCAAGCACAAAACACTCTGCCAAACTGAGTCACCAACATATGTTATAGAGGTACTTAAAATCAAAATTTAGGTGGTGGTAATCTGTTAAGTACTGTAGGAAGATATAAGTTTACAAATTAAACTTGTTATTTTAAATAAATAAAATAAAATCTTAAGTTTTTTTATTAAAGAAAATAAATTTACAAAGTTAAAAACTTGTTCTTTTGAAGTAATGTTAATCAAACTTTCAACATTGTAAATTGAATTTATTTTCAAATTTAAATGGTTTAAGATGATTTCTTTTGAAAGTAATTAAATTAATTAAATTTTGAATTTTAATTTAAAAGGAGTGTTTTCAATTTAAAATATTGGATCAAAGTTTTAAAGTAAATTTTAAGTAATGTTTAAAAACTAAATTTCAAATTATATTGGAATTGATAAGTTTTAAGGATATGATAATTAAGCTTCCAGAGATAAATATTTGTACAATCTAAATTAAACGATTTGGAAAGTTTCAAAGATTTTGAAAGTTTAAATTAGATGATTAAATTGTTTAAAATTTCAAATTGATTTCTAAATGCTTTATTTTCAAATAAGGTTAAAGTTATAATTTTGTAACCAATAAAATAATTTGTCTTTAGTTATTAAGATTTGATTAATTCAAATAATTAATTTATGAGGATAAATAAGGTTAATCACTTGATGTTATTAATTTAAGGATTAATTAAATTAATTGATTTGAAGTTAATTAATTAAAGAGTGATTAATTAATTAAAGAATTAAGTATTATTTAATGATGGGATTATTACTTGTTATGGTAATTAATTTAAAGAGTAATTAACTAATGAAGGTAATTTGAGGATAACTACTTATGGAAGTAATTAAGGGTTAATTACTTAGTTAATTTTAGTTAATTAATTAATGTGATTAATTAATTAATGGATGTGATTAATTTAAGATTAATTACTAAGTGTAATTAATTAAAAATGTGATTAATCAATAAAGTAATTAATTAAGGATTATTAATTAATGTAATTAATTAATAATTTCTTAACGAAGTAATTAAAGATTAATTAATTAGTATAATTAATTAAAAGATTAATATAATTAATTAAGAAGTTAATTAATTAAGATAAGTAATTACAAGTTGTTAATTACTCTTTATGATTAATTAAGACTAATTAATGAGATGGTTAATTACAAATTAATTATTTAATTAATTAAAGGGTTAATTAATTAATAACGATCATTAGTTAATATGATTAATGAAATTAATCAAGGTTGATGAATGAGTGATTAATTAAAGTATGATTAATTGTAATTAATAAAGGTTTAATGTAATTAATCATAGTTGATTAATTAATGGAAGCAAATGAAGGATCATTAATTAATGTAATTAATGATAGAAATTAAAGGTTAATTATTGTATATGGTTAAGGATAACTAATTTGTGGAATTAATTAAAGAATTAAAGGCTAATTACTTGAATGTAATTAAAGGATAATTAATCAAGGGAGATTAATTAAGGAAGATCATTAAGAGATGATTCATTTATTAATTTGTAATAAACTAATGAAATAGGATTAAGATAATCCAAGTAATTTAAGGATAGTAATTAATTTAATTAAAGGTTAATTAAATTGATTAAGAGTTAATCAAACCTGCTTATGGATGATTGTTTAATATTGGATGATTGATATTGGATGATGGATATTTGGGTGTGATATCTCTGATATGTGATATGTGCTGCTTTGTGAGATAATTGGTTGATATGAATTATCTATTGTGATAATGTGATTCATCTATCTGTTTATGTTATCCTGAATATAAGTTAATTGTTTAAACCCTTAAACAACTTTGCCTTAAAAGATACGTTTTGGATTTCGATGAGACCCGGATCGGGTTTCCAGATTTGGATATCCGAAAACCACATCGATCCAAATTAACGATAGGTCATGAATCTCAAGTAAAGAGTGAAGACTCGAGGTGTAAGGACTATTCGTCGTTAAAACTCTGAGGGTGATTCCAATACGAGTTTAACGGGGGTAGTACTTTCAGATTCGAGATGAAGATTTAGAGTGCAAGGGTTATCTTCGTTAACTCTAAGGGTGATTCCAAAATGAGTGTAATGAGATGATGCCTTTGGTTTCGTTCGAACCCGGAACGAACTTGTACGGATTGAATGCTTTCAGAACATCGTCAGGTGGACGATGAGCATTCTAAGATAGATGTGTTCTATTAAGGTAATCATAGCCTCAAGCCTCATCAACCGGGAATGGCTAAAACAGGGGAGGTGCAGCAAGGCTAGGTGGGTAGCACCCATTTCAGGGTGAGGTCATCCCTGTCCAGATGTCCCTTTTTATTTCGGCCTAGTGGGTGGTTGGTCGCGCCAACTACGGGGTGATCTTACTCGGGACTGTCCAGTAAGGGATGGTCCCGGTTTTATGTTGCAGGGGATTGGGTGTAATCCTCGGTACGGTGATCTAGGCCCCGTACTGAGACGGGAGGTACCCCACTATCCCTGCCATTGTTGGAAACCCATTCTTCCTACGAGACCCTACGGTTTTGTATTGTATTACCCACTTTTGCGGCTAGAAGCTAGAATTTAATAATGTAACAATTTCGGCTATTCCTTATTTACTTGAAAATCCTAGACACTATTATAATATCACTGGATTTCCTATCAAATGTTTTGGTTAGCGTAAGATAAAAACTTTTCCATGTTTATGTGTGGGAAGTCTTACGTGATACCTTTCTTTTCAAAGGATTTTCTAAAGTTAAGCAACTTTAAACCCGTTTACTCGCACCAGACCCCTGTCCGACCCAAGTGTTTAATTTCTGTTTTATTAAACTCTTAGGTACTCATATTATGTATGAGTAGTCGAGGGGTTTAGGTTAGCTTGACGAATTCTGGAGGAGATTTGGAGCAGGAAGCTTCCGCGTGTAGACATATTATGGTTCCGCTGTGTTTGTGTGATATCTGTATCTTGTGATATCTTGAGTTGTATAATTAGACAGATGTTTATAACTGTCTAATATGTGTTGTATAGATTGTGTAACTCTGATGTAATATGATACTATGTAATACTTTATGTGATATATTATATTTCATCCGTTCCGCTGTGAGTATATGATGTTGTTGAGTTTCTTCTTTCCTATCTTTTCTTCTTCTATCCCTTTCTTTCTTAAATCATGATGCATTTTTCTGGTGATAGAAAGACGGGTCGTGACAGTTGGTATCAGAGCATTAGGTTGAGCGAATACCTAGGCTCTGGAGTAGTGTCTTTCTTGAGAGAGCGTACTTGTAATTTTTATATATAACTATATATTTATATACCTACCTGATTTGTTGGGTTACCTGTTCGGGTTTTCCAACATAAGTTTTAGAGGTAGATGGAGCAGTGGTGTGTGTGTAACACGACTACCACTAATGGAAGAGGTCCATATGTTTGAGGTTGGAAGTATATTTGTCGAGACTGTAGATCTAATACCGTCTCGAGTAAGATTTGCAGCTTGGAGTGGGATTTCTCTGATCTCCGAAGGAAATCTTTTAAAGATTCGAAGTCCATCTTGGAAGTGTAAGTTTGGTTGCGCTCGGGTGAGCGGATTTTATAAAGTTTGGATCTGTCGGAAGTGCAGAAACAAGTGATGGTATTTTGGTAACTGCGTGGTGAGATGAAGTATCCATGGGTATTTCCGAAGATGTTTTCTCTTGAAGCAGATTTAGAAATGGTTGTGGAGTAGTCTTTACCTGCCACAGGGAAGACACGTCTGTGTAGAAGTTATCTAGATCTTTAGCAAGGCGGTTGGCTGTTTGGAATATGAGACTAAGGTCTATAAGTTGCTTCGCTTCGGCATGGTCTCATTGTCATCCCTTAAGGAGAGCGAGATGTTGATGCTTGGTTTGGAGCCCGAATTTCTTGAGAGGTTGTCTGCCATCTCGAAGGTCTGTTCTGTAGTTTGTTGATGGATTTTGGAGTTCGAGGAACCTTGGGATTAGAAGTATTTGATTAGCTGTGGTAGCAGTTTTAGCTCGAAGGTGTTTGTGTGCCGATAAGAAGGTCTTTTGGCTTTGCAGTATCATCAAGGTAGAGTTTGCAAGCAGCAGTGTGGTTCATTTCTCAGATGGTTCAGAAATCTTTATGGTGCTTCTATCGGCAGTCCGGGCATATGGTGAAGGTTTTCTTGAAGAATTAACCTTATTTGGAAAAACTTAAGGCTGTTCTAATTGGTAAAGAGAGGACAGTTTCTTTGGAATCCGAACTAGGTAGGATCGCAAAAGCGACTTGCGATTAATTTGGGAATTTATCTTGGGAAATATTTTTTTTGAGACAGAGGGTTCTTATGTGGAAGTAGGAGCTACTGAAGTAATCAGAAACTTGTCCGCATCTGGAGTTGAGTTCCATATTGAATTGATTCCAGAAGCGATACTGGTGGTTAGCCTAATAGTAGGATGGTTCTTGGAGAAAGAAGAGCTGGTGTAGCAACTCAGAAATTTTTGGAACTTGGATTAGTCAGATCTAGTTTTTGAGTTGGATTCTGCTATAAGGTTGTGAGACCGAGTCAGATGGGTTACTAAGATTTTATTAATTTGATGAACAAAGTTTCCCGGATATATTGGATAAGTTTGTACTCGTGTTCATCAATAGTATTCTCATCTATTTCAGAATCAGAGTTGCGCAGCGGAAGCGAGGTAGCAGCTGTACGAGGAGGGAAGCAAGTTCAGTTTTCTATTGCTTGGGAAGTAGAGCTAGTGTTCTGGATTTCGACGGATCTTGGAAGAACATTTTGATGAATAGGATCTAGAAACTGGTTTATTTTGGTCTAGTTGTTTCTGGAAGCATCAGCATAGGTTGAGCTGATCAAGAAGAAATGGCATCCCAGGATTGTCTATTGAGTCATGCAGATATGAGATAAAGAGTTTGGAATTCGAAGTTGGAGACTTCATTATTGTTTAGGTTTCTCGGGTTAAGAGAATAGTAATTGGATAAGATTGGAAGGCTAGTTCTGAGGAATTTGGGATTTCTTATCTGTGTTTTTGATCGGATAAGTTCTTTTGTCTATAAGATTGAATTTCCAGTTTGGATAGATGAGATTCATTGTATTTCACATATCTCTGAAGAAGTACGTGTATGATTCATCGTTGGTTGTAGAATCTGCAGTTCAGTTGGATTTGGAAGTTGAGCTAGACTTGAGTATAGTCTGATGTTCTGTTCAGATTGATGGATCTAGAAATGAGAGGAGCTCTGGATTTTGGTGGTGTAGTTAGTTTTGCTTCTGTAGAGCGAGTCTCCCAGTGATTTATACTTGGGAAACTCTAGATAGTATTAGAAGGATCTACCCTGATTTGTGTCAGGATAATTAGTTAGGTTTGTTTGCTTGATTGATTGCTTTAATTGTTAGTAACTGGTTGATATGTATGCTTTGCTGTTTGAAATTAAAATCGTCGCTGGGTAATTAAATTATCTTTGCTTTTAAATTTCGGGGACGAAATTCTTTTAAGAGGGAGGAATGTGACGACCCGGAATTTTGAACAATATCAATTTAATAATTTGTATTAATAATTAAATTGATTTGATAATTTTTCTTTATAGTTTTAATTTAAATTGGTAAATTTAATCTTTTAATGGTTAATAAATATTTAATCTGGCAATATTGATCAATATCTTTTTTACAATTTAAAATTGATAAGAATTGTCTTTCAAAGATAATAAAATTTTATTCTATTTATAATATATATATTTGGTATATATATTGTGAATAGAAAATCTTTTCTTCAAAAAAAACATGTATTTTCAAATTGTAATATATATGTATGTATATGTTATAATGTGAAGTTGTTTTGAAATTTAATATAATCTATTGATAATATATATATGTATGAATATATTGTAATTTGAAGCTTTGTTTTAAAATTAATAATTTTCAAAAGTTAATTTAAGATTAATTCAATTATGTTCAAAGTATAAGACAATTATTTATTTTTAAGTGTGATAGTTTAAATAAGATTTAATCAAATTTTTATTTTGTTTTCTTTTAAAAGTGCTTAAATTAAAATGGTTATGTATATATATAAAGTTATAAATAAACTTTCTTTTTAATTATCTCTTAAATTGGAATAGCTTGTAAACATAAGTAATAAATAAATAAATTACTAGATTCACATTTACGTAAATATAAATACAAATTCATATTTCACAATTTAAAGGAAAACATATAATACATTTATTTGATTTAAAACATAAGCTATTTTTAAAACAAATGTTTACAAAGATTTCACACTTGTATATTTATTAAAATTCAAAAGTTTATTTACATAAAAACATTTCATATGCATATAAATACTTCATGAATATATATATATATAACTTAAATGATTTAATAAATTAGAGTTTAACACTTGTAAAACAATGGTGAAACATCTTCAACACTTGTAAGTATAAGGAAGGGTTATTTCAACAATTGTAAGACAAATATCACATAATTTAACAAGTGTCAAGCTAATGTTTTTTTTCTTTTAATTTTGAAATATATGAAGATACACATAAAGAAAATTTAAACAGTTTTTATTATTTTCACTTCTCCCCTCAGCTAATATCATTTTTCTTAAAAAAACAAACAGTAAAAGGAAAACCTTAAAAAAACAAAAGGAACAGAAATTATAAATCTATAGCAAAGTGAAGGAAAATTTGGGACCTGGAAATCCAAATCTGAGATAAGAAAATCAAAACAAGAAAATCACGGGAAAATTCAATATCAGTTTCAAGATTTCAACAGCAATGCAAGTTTTCTGTTCAAAAGTTTTCTTCAAACTGAAGCGTCTGTTCATATTTTTTTTAAGGTGAGTAAACCCTTTTAAAAACAGTTTAATAATATCTGTAGTTGAACTTTTATGCATGTGATGAATTTTGCTATGATATTGAATATATGTTTTCATGAATACTGTTATGCATGCATGATTGAGGGAATGGAATGTCTGGGAATAGAAGAACCTGCATAAGTTCATCTCTGTTTATTTACAAAAGTTGTTTTTCTTAAAGAAAAATTCAGAAATCTTCCAATCTAAACCACATTTGAACTTGATATTTGAATGAAAGTTGTAAATTAATGTATGATGGTAATTTTAAAAATAATTTATGGGATTTTGAATTTACAAATAATTTTTAAAATGGGAAATACAATGAAATATTGATTCATGTAAGAAAAATCAATAACTTTAATTTCTGCTTTGGATTGTATAGATGAATTAGTGGTTAAAAATTATGATTTTTAACATGCATTTCAAAAAATTTAATTTGATATTCGATTTGGAATTTTGAGTTGAACGGTTTCGGCAATTTGATGGATTGCCGATGATCAACTCGATGATTGGAGTGGAATTTATGGTCAAAGCTAGCTTTAGTAATGTTGATGAAGGGAAAAATGCTCATGAATTTTTCCTATGGCCGAGATGATCAGATTCGATCGAACTAGGGTTTAACCTTGTTTTTTGTTCGTCTTGGCTGTCGAGATAATTTCGACATGGGTAGTGGATCGGGTGCGATCGCGAGATGGGGAATGGTGGCGTGGTGATAAGGCGATGCTCTGGAAGAGGTTCTGGAAGTTTCAGTCTCGTGGTCGACGGCGTTGGGGGGTTTTGTGGTCGAGTTTGGGTTCAGTTTTCGATCAGTGATCGAAATTTTGATTCGCGTATCTATTTGTTGATCTGAGTGTTCGAAGAGGCTCGCGTGGGTTCGTATGGTCGTCGAGGATAGTCGCGATGGCCTATGGTGGTCGGAATCAATGGGGTACGTGCACGTGTGTACGTTTGTGCACTGGAAAATGGAGTTGGGGAAGATGAAGGTCGACTCGAAGTGGAGCTCGCGTTTTCGTGGTGTCGACTTGAAGTTGTTGTGCAGGTGGAAGTCTCGGGGCAGGCTCGTGTAGTTTGGTGTTCGAACTCGAGTTTTAGGTGGTGCTAATCTGTTAAGTACTGTAGGAAGATATAAGTTTACAAATTAAACTTGTTATTTTGAATAAATAAAATCAAAGCTTAAGTTTTTTTATAAAAGAAAATAAATATTCAAAGTTAAAAACTTGTTCTTTTGAAGTAATGTTACTCAAACTTTCAAAAGTGTAAATTTGATTTATTTTCAAATTTAAATGGTTTAAGATGATTTCTTTTGAAAGTAATTAACTTAATTAAATTTTGAATTTTAATTTAAAAGCAGTGTTTTCAATTTAAAATATTGGATCAAAGTTTTAATGTAAATTTTAAGTAATGTTTAAAAACTAAGTTTCAAATTATATTGGAATTGATAAGTTTCAAGGATATGATAATTAAGCTTCCAGAGATAAATATTTGTACCATCTAAATTAAACGATTTGAAAAGTTTCAAAGATTTTAAAATTTTAAATTAGATGGTTAAATTGTTTAAAATTTCAAATTGATTTCTAAATGCTTTATTTTCAAATAAGGTTAAAGTTATAATTTGTAACCAATAAAATAATTTGTCTTTAGTTATTAGGATTTGATTAATTCAAATAATTAATTTATGTGGATAAATAAGGTTAATTTATTTTTGTTATGAACTTAAGAATACTTCATTAATATGGTTTGTTAATAAGTAAAAGATTAATTAATATGAATGATTTTCTTAATTAATTAAGAATTTTTAAATATAAGAAGTTAACTAATTATTTAATTAACTTTAAATGATTAGTTAATTGTTTGTTTAATTTTAAATAATCACATAATTGTGAATTAATAAAGTGTAATTATTTAATGAACGATAATTACTTAATGTAATTAAGAAGAGAAATTACTTATGGAAGTAATTAGAGGACAATTACTTATAGAAGTAATTGAGTGGAAGTGATTAAGGGTTAATCACTTGATGTTATTAATTTAAGGATTAATTAAATTAATTGATTTGAAGTTAATTAATTAAAGAGTGATTAATTAATTAATTAATTAATTAATTAATTAAGGATTATTTAATGATGGGATTAATTACTTGTTAAGGTAATTAATTTGAAGAGTAATTAACTAATGAAGGTAATTAAAGGATAATTACTTATGGAAGTAATTAAGGGTTAATTACTTAGTTAATTTTGGTTAATTAATTAATGTGATTAATCATTTAATGGATGTGATTAATTTAAGATTAATTACCAAGTGTAATTAATTAAGAGTGTGATTAATCAATAAAGTAATTAATTAAGGATTATTAATTAATGTAATTAATTAATAATTTCTTAATGAAGTAATTAAAGATTAATTAATTAGTATAATTAATTAAATGATTAAAATAATTAATTAAGAAGTTAATTAATTAAGATAAGTAATTACAAGTTGTTAATTACTGTTTATGATTATATAAGACTAATTAATGAGGTGGTTAATTACAAATTAATTAATTAATTAATTAATTAAAGGGTTAATTAATTAATAACGATCATTAGTTAATATAATTAATGAAATTAATCAAGGCTGATGAATGAGTGATTAATTAAAGTATAATTAATTGTAATTAATAGAGGATTAATGTAATTAATCATAGTTGATTAATTAATGGAAGCAAATGAAGGATCATTAATTAATGTAATTAATGATAGTAATTAAAGGTTAATTACTGTATACGGTTAAGGATAATTAATTTGTGGAATTAATTAAAGAATTAAAGGCTAATTATTTGAATGTAATTAAAAGATAATTAATCAAGGGAGATTAATTATGGAAGATCATTAAGAGATGATTAATAAATTAATTTGTAATAAATTAAGGAAGCAGGATTAAGATAATCCAAGTGATTAAAGGATTGTAATTAATTTAATTAAAGGTTAATTAAATTGATTAAGAGTTAATCAAACCTGCTTATGGATGATTGATATTGGATGTTTGAATGATGTTGGATGATTTGGGTGTGATATCTCTAATATGTGATATGCTGCTTTGTGACATAATTGGTAGATATGAATTATCTATTGTGATAATGTGATTCATCTATCTGTTATATTATTCTGAATATAAGTTAATTGTTTAAAACCCTTAAACAACTTGGACATTTAAAATGGCGTTTGGATTTCGGTGAGACGGGGATCGGGTTTTCATATTTGGATATCCGAAAACCACATCGATCCAAATTAAACGTTAGGTCATGAGTCCAAGAGAAGAGCTTAGGGAAGACTCGAAGTGCAAGAACTATTCATCAGTATAACTCTAAGGGTGATTCCGAGATGAGTTTGACGGAGATAGTACTTTCAGGTTCGAGATGGTGATTCAGAGTGCAAGAGCTATGGTCGTTGACTCTGAGGGTGATTCAAAATGAGTGCAATGAGATAGTGCCTTCGGTTTCGTTTGAACCCGGAACGAACTTGTATGGATTGAATGCTTTCAGAACATCGTCAAGTGGACGATGAGCATTCTAAGATAGATGTGTTCTATTAAGGTAATCGCGGTCTCAAGCCTCATCAACCGGGAATGGTAAAACGGGAGAGGTGCAGTAAGGCTAGGTGGGTAGTACCCATTTCAGGGTGAGGTCATCCCTGTCTAGATGTCCCTTTTTATTTCGGCTTAGTGGGTGGTTGGTCACGCCAACCACGGGGTGATCTTACTCGGGACTGTCCAGTAAGGGATGGTTCCGGCCTTGTGTTGCAAGGGATTGGGAGTAATCCTCGGTACGGTGATCTAGGCCCCGTACTGTGACGAGCGGTACCCCAGTAGCCATGCAATTGATGGAAACCCATTCTTCCTACGAGACCCTACGATTTTTATTGTATTACCAACTTTTGTGGCAAGTAGCTGGAATTTAATAATGTAACAATTTCGGCTATTTCTTATTTACTTGAATACCCTAGATATTATTATAATATCACTGGATTTCCTATCAAATTTTTTGGTTAGCGTAAGGTAAAAACTTTTCCATGTTTATGTGTGGGAAGTCTTACGTGATACCTTTCTTTTCAAAGAATTTTCTAAAGTTAAGCAACTTTAACCCGTTTACTCATATCAGACCCCTATCTGACCCGAGTGTTTATTTTCTGTTTTATTAAACTCTTGGGTACTCATATTATGTATGAGTAGTCGAGGGATTCAGGTTAGCTTGACGAATTCTAGAGGAGATTTGGAGTAGGAGGCTTCCGCGTGTAGATATGTAATGGTTCCACTGTGTTTGTGTGATATCTGTATCTTGTGATATCTTGAGTTGTATAGTTAGACAGATGTTTATAACTGTCTAATATGTGTTGTATAGATTGTGTAACTCTGATATAATATGATACTATGTAATACTTTATGTGATATATTATATTTCATCTGTTCCGCTGTGAGCATCTGATGTTGTTGAGTTTCTTATTTCTTATCTTTTCTTCTTCTATCCCTTTCTTTCTTAAATCATGATGTGTTTTTCTGGTGATAGAAAGACGGGTCGTGACACAGACAGTGGTGTAAAGGGCTGAAAGCTAGGAGAATAATCAATAATAAAGGTACCTATGTAGTTAAAGCGATTACCACTTTTATAGCGGTGGAGGTACAAAATGTTACAACAGGGATATAGCGGAAATTAGGGAGGTGCAAAAAGCTTCATTAAATATAAGAAAAACTTTAATATTAATATATTCTCATTATTACATTATTTTTGTACGAAAAAAGAAATATTCTTTAATCTTATATAACAAAACCGAAGCATATAATGATTTATGCAGTCTATATTTGGTGACCATAGTAGATTTCTAACTTATATTGAGCACTTATGCTTTAAACTTAGGTCTTTACCATAACTTTTTTAATTTGGTTCAAAAGAAAAGTAGTCAAATCAGCCTTTTTATATTAATCTTGCTAAAATGGATGCTAAAAAGCCTTGATTTAATAGGTGTAGTGGAAAATAGTGGGGCTTAAAGGGGATCTACTATTTAAAAGCGCTATATTCAAAAAGCGCAGTGGTCGAAGAGCGCCATGTGCTATAGCAAATATTTTGCGAGGCTTTAGTGAGGCTTTAACTACACAGGAATGTACTAGACTATGGTATGACGTATGGTTAAATGGTTCATCTTTAATTGATCAACTTGGTTGGCAATACTTAGTAATGAATGGTGGTCCCAACAATCTAGTCTCGCATCTCATAGCAGATAACAACTAGAGAGGAGACTTAAGTGTTTGCCTATCTCTGTTGCCTAATCCATTCAAAACATTAAAATTCACCACTCTAATGATAGTGATTTCTGCTGTTGGCTACCAATTGTAAATCGGCATGGAATCAAATTAGAACAAAGTCAACAGAATTCATTTGGTGTAAACTAATTTGGAATAATTGTTATGCCCCTTAAATTGTACTTATATACTCTTCTAGAAGGACTAAATAAGCTCAATACTAGAGGTAAGATCAGGAAATGGAACAACAATATAGATCTGAATTACATTTTATGCCTAAGTCACACTAAAAATATAAGCCACATTTTTTTCAATGTCCCATACTCTAAACAAATATGGAATGATTTAAGTCATAGATTAGGAATCTAGCAAGTAATCGATGTTGGTCTTAATCATGTTCTAGATTTGTTGACTAAACATACATGGTTATCAGCTGATAAACAGTTACAAAGCATAGCAATTACCAATATAATATGGAATATTTGGTGTGAAAGAAACTCATGAGCTTTTTGAAGTAGCTCAGATGCCAAACCATCTTAGAACTAATCTTATTACTCAAAATTGCAAAGATCTAATTCAATAAATTGCTAACAAACAACTAGATACTAAAGGTAAAAAATTTATTGTAACGACCCGTAAAAATTCGGTAATTAAATTTATTAATTGAAGAAGATTTTGGTAACTTAATGTTGAAGGAAATAAAAATTTAGTGAATTATTAATGGAAATAATAACTTGGATAAGATTGGTAAGTAAATTTTTAATAACTTGAATGTAACAGTATAAATGTATTCTAGTTGTTAATAACTTGGATGTAATTCCAATAAGTGAAACAATGTAAATGTTAATTATATTCTTATTGTAATAAAAGAATGTTACCAAGTGGAAATGATTAATTTGATGTAAAATCTTAATTAATGTGTGCATTAATTTATAATAGGATATAAAAGGTAAATAAAATAAAATAATTTAAATGTATGACTTGGTTATAAGTGGAATGTGAGAAAGCAAATGTAATTATTGAATTAATGTGTGAAATAGTGTAATAGGGTGTAATAAGTTGGGAAGAATGAACATACAAGTAATTAAAGGTTACTTTAATGATGATTAATATAATAACGGAAAGGTGAAGGTAAATTGATTTGAAACGGAAGTTTATTTATAAGGCAGTAATTGATGAAAAAATGTTTGAAACCAAGTAGATAAATTTATTGAGAACATTTAATAGTAATTAATGTATATATTTGGCAATTGACAATTTATGAATTTGTTAAGATTGTAAAATTTTAATCCAATATTACGTAATGTTAACTAAATTAACTTAACTAAGGTAATTATCAATAAATTGAATGAAATTCAAATCATTGGAAATAATGTAGATGTATACTTAGCTACAAATTGAATATATGAAAACAAAATGTAATCATTGGATTAAATTAAGGAAATTAAATTATAATAAATGGTCATTTAATAAAACCAATGTTCTGGGAGTAATTATAATAGTTGTTTGAAATATGTATAAACTTTGATTTGGAAATCAATTGGATTTAAAGTAAAATTTGGTATTAAATTGATGAGTTTAAATGTCATTTTATTTTGTAAAGTAATAAATGATGTAATAAAAGAATGCATCAAGATATAACCAGTGCTAATTAAGATTAATACTTAATGGATTGAATGAAATGACAATTAATGAAGATATGTTATACTTGACTATAAATGGCATAAGCGAATAAATGGAATATTAGATGGAATTAGTACTATGAAAATAAATGGTAACATTTATTTGTAAGTAATAAAAGCTTCTTAATGTGACTAGAATTTAGCGTAATGATTATTGTATGTTACCTATTCTTGTTGCTTGTTAATTTAAATTGGAAATCAGTTACCATAAGTCTAATGTAATATTACGTTAATATTAATTAAGGTAATATTTAGAAAAATGTTAATGTTATTCATAATTGGGAAATTTGCTGAATTATAAAAGTGGAAATAAATATTTATTAATTTATTGGATTTGAACTATATTAATAATTGGATTTGTTGTAATTAAGTGAAATTTAATTATTGCGTTAATTGAGATTTAGATGAAATTTAAGAATATTAATGTAATAGTCTGAATCCAATGTTAACAATTTTCCATTTGATAGCAATGAAGTGAATAACATAATGAAAAGTCAATTAAATGGAATTATTGGTAATTTAATTTATAATTTCTGAATTTAGTGGAATCTAAATTAAACACGGAAAGTGATGAATTAATCAACTTCGATTTACATCTAAATTTGTTTAAGTTCTATAATTGTTTAAGAAATTTAATATTGATAAGATTATTAATTTTAAGAATTGAGATTGAAAAGTGATTTAATTTAATTTAATATTAATTTATTTAATTAATGTAAAAATAGCCATTTTGGCCACTGACTCGGATTTCGACGAAACCAGTTTCATCGGATTCGTAACGGTGAATTATTATGGGATTTCAAGATTCGTAGCGATCGTGCTTATCGTTTGATCGTACGGGCTTGAAAGTCCTTGAAATAAATTAAATTGAAATCGAATGAAATCAATTTGAAAAATATTGATTTTAGCATAACTTCTTCATACGATGGAAATTGGACTTGAAACTTTTCCATTATGTTTAAAATATTTTAAAACATCTATTTTGATATATATGGGTTGACCCAATTTCATTCCGGAGTCGAAACGGGCTTTTTGGGACACTTTGTCGTTAGCGCGTATTTTCAATCCGATCCATCTATTCTTTTTCAACCTTGTCTATAAATACCCTGTTATAAATCCTGGCTACCTCTATTTCTCATTTATCTATGCGTATAATTCCATCATCTCCTCCTCTTTCCAATGGCGACAAACCTTAATTTCAATTGCAAATTCAAAAATCAAATGAAAATTCAAACTCCTCAAAAAAAATTCAAAAAAATAATGAAATGGAAGCTCTCAACGATACAAATTAGTGTCCGGTGTTCGTTTGTCATAATTATGCTTGAGCCATCAGGAATTCGCGGTCAAAGTTCAAAATTTTCGAAACCCTAAGGCAATTAGGGGCTTTCTGATTCTGGATCCAATCGTCGAAATCGATTTGTGGGTTTTGTCGAGAATGATGTCACGAGGCTATCGGCGGTGGTCTCTTCTTCCAATTCTACTTGTGGCTCTCGAATTTCATGAGTTAGGGTTAGTAAACCGTAGAATCAGGGCGGCGGCGGCGGCGGCGTTTTGGGGCGCCGGTCTTTGGCCATAGAGGCGGCTATTGTGGAGGCTCGGCTGGAGGTAGCGGCATGACGAACGGTGGCGCGGTGATCGAGTAATCGTTGGTCAAAATCGGGCGTGGAAGTGTCATTTTCGAAGCATTGAGCGGGAGGGAGGAAAAAACGTGACCTGGTGTGTACGTTTAATTATACATATTATATATATATTTAAATTATGTAGTATTCAAGCCTCAATAACTTTCGCGTACTGTATCCGATTTACGCGTAATTTTTTTTGTTAGGATCGTACTAGAATTCCAGACGTTTTGGCTCTTGTTTGGATGGATTTGGAGGCTGTTGAAATTTTGATTTTAAATTGGATTCAAATTCAATTTAAATTCAAAAGGTGGGTGTTTTAACCCACTCACAACTTCTAAAATTTCTTATGTTTGGTAAATTAATTTATGTTGTAATTATGCATTTATTTATGGTTGTTTCGTATATTTTTAATCATCATCTCAGTTAATTGCATTTATTGAAATTAAATCGTTATTTAATTTATTATTGAATATAACTGCCAGTTAAATACCTGTTATATATTATCAGTTATCTATTGGTATTGATTGATTGTTTTGAATGTTGATTGTGATGGATGTGTGGTCTGTTGATGGATGAATAGATTTTGTATTATATATACTATTTTAAAATGCAAGTTGTTATGCATTTTATTTCATTCGAGATTGCGGTTTGAAATGATATATAAACCATAATTTTATTTTAAATTACGGATTGAAATAATAAATATCTGTATCACTTGACCATAGGATAGAAAATTATATACAGGCACCGTGGTATATATATAAAAATATTTTGAAATGATTTTCTATAGTTTTAAAGAAATATACGTTTTATGAAGTATGGATTTGGATATTGTATAAATGTATTATATATATATGTAGTTAAATTCTTGGGTTTAAGTTATGAATAAGATTTGTTTAAAGTATAAATAAGTTAAATAATAAAGTTGGATTTTATTATTATATAACATGGTCAAATATTTACATAAAGTATTTTTTGTATGGAGTTTATATGGATTTTTATAAATCAAGGTTGAGAAGATAGTTTTGAAATTGATTGGAGATTTTATTCAATTAAAGAATTATATTTAATAAGAATCCTTTTGGAACTTATTGAAATTGAGATTTTAAAAGAATATGGTTTTATAACTTAATTCGAGTTTAAGTTGATTTGAGTGGATAAACTGAGGAATATTTCGTTATTGAAATTTAAGTTTTATTTAAAGGATATAGGATTTAGAAAGCAAATATTTCAAAACTAAATAATAGAAAAAGTGAAATTGGTATATGTATATGAATTATAAAATTTAGTTTTGAAATATTTAATATTTTAGCTTTGAAATATATTGAATTTGAAATAGTTTATTTGGAGGTTCAAATCGGTATTTAGAATTTATTTATGAAATTAAAGATGCTATTTTATTTTATATAGTAATTTAATATTTAAACCATTTAAGTGGTGTAGTTATATTTCAAAGTTATGAAATTCAAAGTTTAAGTTTTGGAAGGTTATATTTCAAATGTTGGTTTCGAAGTATAAAAATTTGAAAGTATCATGGTTTTAGAAAAGGATATATTTGAAAAATGATATTATATTGATTTGGGTTTTATAAAAATAATATCATATTGATTTGGGTTTTAAAATAGAAATGATATTATATTTATACTGTTTTGAAATGGACATTATATTATGGTTTTAAAGTATAAACTATTTTGAAAAGACCACGATGTTATACTAACGTTTGGTTGTTGAAGAGATCGGGATCGAAAGTTGTCATACTCTCTACCAACTTCGAAAAACACTTTAACAACCGTGTATGCGGTATAGATTCCAGAACGAAGTAGGATGGCGGCGGCGTTTCCTTTGAGGTAAATACGTGGACCCAACTCCCGTGAGTTGGCATAAGGTGGCTAAAACAGGAGCGATCGACGGGTTAATGAGGTAGCACCTTTGATCGGACACATCCCTTCGATATTATACTTTGACTTTTGGATTGATTTGGTGGCCACTTCTGCTTTTTTTTATTTGGGGGTGTGGCTCGAGGTGTGCGGTAGCTGCGTGCTACGCGTTACCACCGACCCGGAAGCATAATTGGTATATCTACCCTGCATTTCCTAGTTGTGCCGTGTCACCTACCCTATCGCGTCTTGTACGAGTTTGGTTTTCTCCCGTAGCCCGTGTGGTATCCTCTGGTGGCTTCCCGATCAGAAGTGACTATGATATTGGATGGACTACTGGGACTATTATTGTGCTAAGGGGGAGATTGGGTAACTCCTTAACGCTATTTAAAAGTCGGTTTATTTTACTATAGACAGTATTATAATAGCGAAATATTACTACATAGTAAATAGTTTAACGGATACTTAGGAGATGTGAATTCCGAGCATCTCTTAAATTACTGCACTCATGTTAGACACTGGATAGGAGATGCCAAACCCCGCAAACATCTCTGATGCCGTTACACTCATATTTTACCGTTGACTTAACTTGCATAAGATATTTTAGTTCTGATCGAGTGTTTTGTCTTTTCATTTCGCTTGGGTTAGCCTGAGCATTTCAGGATTTGAAGCCTTACTTCTGGAGGACGAAGACGAAGATTTTATTACTATTATATATTATATTAGTCTACTGCATCACATTTGTTCCGTTGCATTGTTATTGATTATTCTCTGGTATGTGTAACTCTGATATGTATTGTATAAATATAATCAAATGTTTATAAAACAGCTTCATGAACTGTATATTTATTGAGAACATTTAATAGTAATTAATGTATATATTTGGCAATTGACAATTTATGAATTTGTTAAGATTGTAAAATTTTAATCCAATATTACGTAATGTTAACTAAGTTAACTTAACTAAGGTAATTATCAATAAATTGAATGAAATTCAAATCATTGGAAATAATGTAGATGTATACTTAGCTACAAATTGAATATATGAAAACAAAATGTAATCATTGGATTAAATTAAGGAAATTAAATTATAATAAATGGTCATTTAATAAAACCAATGTTCTGGGAGTAATTATAATAGTTGTTTGAAACATGTATAAACTTTGATTTGGAAATCAATTGGATTTAAAGTAAAATTTGGTATTACATTGATGAGTTTAAATGTCATTTTATTTTGTAAAGTAATAAATGATGTAATAAAAGAATGCATCAAGATATAAACAGTGCTAATTAAGATTAATACTTAATGGATTGAATGAAATGACAATTAATGAAGATATGTTATACTTGACTATAAATGGCATAAGCGAATAAATATAATATTATATGGAATTAGTACTATGAAAATAAATGGTAACATTTATTTGTAAGTAATAAAAGCTTGTTAATGTGACTAGAATTTAGCGTAACGATTATTGTATGTTACCTATTCTTGTTGCTTGTTAATTTAAATTGGAAATCAGTTACCATAAGTCTAACGTAATATTACGTTAATATTAATTAAGGTAATATTTAGAAAAATGTTAATGTTATTCATAATTAGGAAATTTGCTGAATTATAAAAGTGGGAATAAATATTTATCAATTTATTGGAGAACTATATTAATAATTGGATTTATTGTAATTAAGTGAAATTTAATTATTGCGTTAATTGAGATTTAGATGAAATTTAAGAATATTAATGTAATAGTCTGAATCCAATGTTAAAAATTTTCCATTTGGTAGCAATGAAGTGAATAACGTAATGAAAAGTCAATTAAATGGAATTATTGGTAATTTAATTTATAATTTCTGAATTTAGTGGAATCTAAATTAAACACGGAAAGTGATGAATTCATCAAGTTTGATTTACATCTAAATTTGTTTAAGTTCTGTAATTGTTTAAGAAATTTAATAATGATAAGATTATTAATTTTAAGAATTGAGATTGAAAAGTGATTTAATTTAATTTAATATTAATTTATTTAATTAATGTAAAAATAGTCATTTTGGCCACTGACTTGGATTTCGACGAAACCAGTTTCATCGGATCCGTAACGGCGAATTATTGTGGGATTTCAAGTTTCGTACCGATCGGGCTTATCGTTTGATCGTACGGGCTTGAAACGCCTTGAAATACATTAAATTGAAATCGACTGAAATCAATTTGAAAAATATTGATTTTAGCATAACTTTTTCATATGATGGAAATTGGACTTGAAACCGTTTCTATTGTGTTTAAAATATTTTAAAACATCTACTTTGATATATGGGTTGACCTAATTTCATTCCGGAGTCGAAACGGGCTTTTTGGGCCACGTTGTCGTTAGCGCGTATATTTAATCCGATCCATCTATTCTTTTTCAACCTTGTCTATAAATACCCTATTATAAACCCTTGCAAACCTCTATTTCTCATTTATCTGTGCGTACAATTCCATCAGCTCCTCCTCTTTCCAATGGTTGCAAACCTTAATTTCAATTGCAAATTCAAAAATCAAATGAAAATTCAAACTCCTCAAAAAAATTTCAAAAAAATAATAGAATCGAAGCTCTCAACGATACAAATCGGCGTCTAGTGTTCGTTTGTCATAATTATGCTTGATCCATCAGGAATTCGCGGTCAAAGTTCAAAATTTTCGAAACCCAGAGGCAATTTGGGGCTTTCTGATTCTGGATCCAATCGTGGAAATCGATTTGTGGATTTTGTCGAGAATGATGTCACGAGGCTGTCAACGGTGGTCTCTTCTTCCAATTCTACCTATGGCTCTCGAATTTCATGAGTTAGGGTTTGTAAACCGTAGAATCACGTAGGCGGCGGCGGCGTTTTGGCGCGCCGGTCTTTGGCCATAGAGGCGGCCATCGGTGGAGGCTCGGTTGGAGGTAGCCGCGTGACGAACGGTGGCGCGGTGATCGAGTAATCGTTGGTCAAAATCGGGCGTGGCTGTGTCGTTTCTGAAGCACTGAACGGGAGGAAGGAAGAAACGTGACCTGGTGTGTAAGTTTCATTATATATATATATTATATATATATATTTAAATTATGTAGTATTCAAACTATAACATCCCGCCTTTTCGCACGCTTTAAATCGACACACGTGCCAATTCAAACCATACAGAAGGGCGGATTGTTATTGGGTAAATAAAAAAGCAGAGATAGAAATAAAACAAAATAGAATCTCACAGCGGAAGGATAAAATATAATAATAAAATACACAGTTCATGAAGCTGTTTACAAAATATTTAATTTTACTTATACGATATATATCAGAGTTGCACATACCAACGAATAAAATAATGCAGCGGAACATTTGAATGTAGTGGAGTTCTATAATAAATAATAGTAATGCAAATCTTCGTCCTCGCCCTCCAGAGCTAAAATATTCGAATCCTGAAATGCTCAGGTTGACCCGAGCGAATTGAAAGACAAAACACTCGAGTCATAACTAAAATATCTTATGTGAGTTAAATCAACAGAATATAAATATGAGTACAATAAATCAAGAGATGCTCGGGATTTACATCTCTTAAGGATCCGTTAAACTATTTACTATGTAGTAATATTTCGCTATTATAATAGTGTCCAATTGTAAAATAAACTTACTTTTAAATAGCTTTAAGGCTTTACATTTTCCACCTTAACACATAATAGTCCCAGTAGTCCATCCAGTATCAGCGCATCTCTAGATCGGGAGACTATCCTAAATACTCCACGGGCTACGGGAGAAAACCAAATTCGTACAAGGCGCGATAGGGTAGGTGACACGGCACAACTAGGCAATGCCAGGGTAGACATACCAATTACGCTTCCGAGTCGGTGGTAACGCGTAGCCGCAGCTACCGCCCACCTCGAGCCATACCCCTAAATCAAAGAAATCAAATGTGGCCACCAAATAAAACCAAAGTCAGAGTAGAATATCGAAGGGATGTGTCCGATCAAAGGTGCTACCTCATTAACCCGTCGATCGCTCCTGTTTTAGCCACCTTATGCCAACTCACGGGAGTTGGGTCCACGTATTTACCTCCAAGGAAACGCCGGCACCATCCTACTTCATTCCGGAATCTCCACCACGTACGCGGTTGTCAAAGTGGTTTTCAGTAGCGACAGAGAGTATGCCCATATCCGATCCCGGTCTCTTTGCCAACCAATCGTTATTATAACACCGCGATCATTTCAAAACAATTTATATTTCAAAACCAGAATAAGATATCCATTCCAAAACCATATAATTTGGATATCACTTTCTCTTTTAAAAACCAAATCAATATGATATCATTTTCAAATATATCCTTTTCTAAAACCATAACATTTTCAAAGTTATAATATTTCGAAATCAAAACTTGAAATACAGCCCTTTCAAAACATAAAACTTTGAAATTCTTAACTTTGAAACATATTACACCACTTAAATCGTTTAAATATTAAATTACTTTATTATAAAATAAAATAGCTTCCTCACCTTTACAAATCAATTTCAAATACGGATTTAAATTCCCAAATAACCCATTTAAATTTCCCTATTTTCAAAGCTTAAATTTCTCCACCATTTCAAACTTATTCTTTGATAATTTCATATATATCAATTTTCACTGCTATTATTTAGATTCGAAATGTTTGCTTAATAAATCAAATGTTAATTTAGTAACACATTTAGACTTAAATAAACTGGGTTATTCTTTCAATTTAATTAACTTGATAATATTCATTTAATCAATTGGATATTCATTTAAGTCCACTAAATAAAATCAAGTTATAAAATCATTACTTTTAAATCTCAATTTATTCACATTTCAAATCAAATTTTCTTTTTCGAGGATAATTCTTAAATACTTTAATTCAAATCGAATTCTCATTTACCTTACAACCTTAAATTTTTATTTAAGCCATTATAACTCTATAAATAAATTTAAATAAATACTTAGTCGTATTATATCTTAACAAAGTTAAACTTTTATTATTAAACTTCTTTTACACCTTGAAACCAAATTCATACATAGCTTAAAACCGGGAATCCAATTTTATGTAAAATAACATTTATACAATATCCAAATCAATATCTCATTAAACCGTATTTTTCTTCACAAAACCATAGAAAAATCATTTCAAAATACTTTTATATATAGACCGCGGTGCCTGTATAAAATTTTCTATCCTATGGTCAAGTGATATGGATATTTATCATTTCAATCCGTAATTTAAAAATAAAAATTACGGTTATATATCATTTCAAACCGCAATCCCGAATGAAATTAAAATGCACAATAACTTGCAGTTTATACGATAAAATACAGCATTCATACAATATCAATCATCAACCACTTATCACAATCATCATCTAGAACGGATAATAAACAACAGGTATTAAATAGCAGTTTATATTCAATATTAAATTAAATAACTGTTTAAGTGGCAGTTTATATGCAATGAATAATTAATTAACAATTTAACTGGCAGTTTAAATGCAATGAATAAAATAAATAGCAATTTAATTTAAATAAATGAAATTTAACTGAGATGATGAATAAAATATGCCAAACAGTCATAAATAAATTTCTACTCATATCATAAATCAATTTAACAAACATAAGAAATTTTTAGAAGTTGTGAGTGGGTTAAAACACTCACCTTTTGAATTTAAATCCAATTTAAATCCGATTTAAACCCAAAAATTTGACAGTCTCCAACTTTGTCCAGACCAGCGTCAAAGTGTCCGAAATTTCAATACGATCCTAACAAAAGAAACTGCGTGTGAATCGGACATCGTATGTAAAAGTTATTCAAGTTAAATCGTTTGAAACAAAATTAAATAAAAACCAAACTTACCTAAATTTATTTTCCACGTCACCATCACTACCTCTCCCACGTACAGGAAATCACACATGTTGGTTTCAAGCTAAACCCTAGAATGCACGCTACCGGAGCTGCCACTTCTTTGATAAATTTTCATCGCTGCCTCAATCGCTTAACCCTCGATCAGGTGATACCATCGTGCTCACCACCTCCAAGCGCCCCATCCACGTGGTCGCAGTCAACTCCGGTACGCCCCAGGCGTTCGCCGCCGCCACCCCTTAACAAGCCGATCATGGTGATTCTAGCCACAACTACCCCAAACGAACCGTGCCGATCGAAAGCACTAGGCATCCTCTACGCGCCTAGACTTCCTGATCGATGAATCGTGGAAGATCCATCGTTAAATCCGATGACCTAATATGAACGGCCGGCAGTTATTTATTTAATTCCGGACACACAAAAACTCGAATCAAAAAACGAACACCACCAGTGAATTACGCTAGTCGAGAGCTTCAACATATATTTTTTTTTTGAATTTTTCTGAGGATTTGGATTTTTATGCTTTGGATTTGGTTTGGAACTGTATTTGGATCTAGGATTTGTTTGTCTGCCATTGGGGAGGAGAGATAGTTAGAATATACATACAGACAGATGAGAAATAGGGAGGCTAGGGTTTATAGCCGGATATTTATAGGCAAAATTGAAATAAAATAGATGGATCGGGTTGATAGATGTACGCGCTAACGACAAAGTGGCCCAAAAAGCCCGTTCTGTCCTCGGAATGAAATTGGATCAACCCATATATCAAAATAGATGTTTTAAAATATTTTAAATGCAATGGAAAAGGTTTCAGGTTCAAATTGCATCGTATGAAGAAGTTATGATAAAATCAATATTTTTCAAATTGATTTCAATTTATCGATTTTAAGGCATTTTGAGTCCGTACGATCAAACAACAAGTCCAATCGCTACGAAACTTGAAATCCTACAATAATTCACCGTTACGGATCCGTTGAAACTTGTTTCGTCGAAATCCGAGTCAGTGGCCAAAATGGCTATTTTCCATTAATTAAATAAATTAATAATTAATTAATTAAATCAGATTTTAAATTTTATCTCGATAATTGACAAATTTCAACATTTTTAACTTCATAATCATTTACAACGATTTAAATAAATTTAAATGTCAATTTAGAGAAGGTTAGTTTATAAGTTTCAATATCAATCCTTAATTTCATTAAATTCACTAATTAAAAATAAAATCCCCAAAATTCCATTTAGTTAAATAAATTAATTAGTATTCCATCCATTCCTGTCAAATAGATGGATTAAATATTAGATTCAAAACTTTTTCATAAATTTCTCATATAATCTTTATTTCAAATAACGTATTATTTAACTATATTCGATTTCATTTACTTGCAATTAATTCAATTATTGAACTTTACATTTCAATTAGATAAATAAAATCTTGGTTACCAAAATTTTAAAATCAACCAATTCATATTATCCTCAAATTTTATCTAAATTTCAATAACGTATTATTTAACTATATTCAATTTCATTTACTTGCAATTTCTTCAATTATTGAATTTTATACTTCAATTAAATTAATAAATATCGCTTTCTATACTTTAATTTATATTAACAAAACGTTAAATTTGGATTTATAGAAATTAATTTACCAAAGTTTATTTACCCATTAAATAAATAAACAACCTATATTAATTTGCCACCTATTTCCTCCTAATTGCATTTATAAGTTCGTTACCTATCAATCCAGACTATATTTGCATCTATAATGCTAATTTAGTTAGCCTTAACGTTATTTCATTAAATCCACATCCAGTTTCAATTAATATAGAATTTAATCCTAATTACTTACCATTTAATCCATTAATTATTGATTACCTTCAAAATTAAATAAAATTTGATTCCCAAATATTTGGTTTGATTGCCATCTTTACTATGTCCATATTACTTAACTTCAAATTTACAATTTCACTCCTTAAATCCACCACTTGTTATATTATAAATAAAATTAACATTGGTTACATTTCACATTAATGTAACCTTTATTTACACTTATTACAAACTTATTTCCAATTTCAACTAACAATTTAAATAAATAAATAGGCAACCTATCATAAACATTACCGTTACTTTTTTGTCACATAAATAAGCTTTTATTACTAAAAATCAATTTTGGCATTTATTTTCATACTACTAAATTCATTCACTTATGTTCAAATTATAGCCCAACATGACTTTCAAATTAATTTATATAAAATTAGAATTTCGTTCAAGTTTATTAATTATTAACCTTAATTAGCATTTATTACCTTGCATTCTCGTTATTATTTCATAGATACGATTCCCAATTATTACTTTAATCTATACTAACACTGATTCATTCAAATTGCACTTATTACGTATTATTTCAACAATTTGTTTATAACTTTGAATCTATTCCCCAATTTTCACATTTCTATTGTTATATTAATTTGAATTCCATTTTATTTAATATTTTTATTGATAGTTCACAAATTCAACATTCCTATGTGTTTCTTATATTAAACTTAAAACAAGTATGCCAATTTACACTATTTCAATTAATTGCATTATAAATTATAAATTGTAAATTTTAATTACAATTGATACATCTAATTTCTACATTCGCTCCCATATAAATTAATAAGATTTTTATTTCTTTCTATATTTAAATTAAAATCTTATTAATTTAATTCATTTTAAACATCGAATTTTTATAGGTCGTTACACTCTCCCCCCACTCAAAACTTTTCGTCCCCGAAAAGGAAAAAAAGGGAAAAGAAGAATTAAGAAATCAATATATCTTATTTAAAATATTAAATCTATAAACAAATAAATTTACAAAATTAATTAATTTTAAATAAAATGTACCGATTTATAACCATTAAATCCTTTTATACTTAAATTAATAAAGTTTGAAAAATATTTTCAAAATATTTTCTAAGTCCAAAAATTTGCGGAAAATTTTGGCAGTCTCCTTTGTACGGGAAGGCTCTGGAGGAAATATAATATCAAAATAACAATATACTATATATATTTTCCAAAATAATATATATCCCAACTCGGGAAAACAATAGAATAACGCTATAAACCGTAATTCGAAAACGTACCTATTGGTCGGGCAATTAACACTTATTTTATGGGACCAAAAGCAGTAGCAATTGCTTCCATAACCTGCATTTCACTTATATAATCTGATAAAAGTTAGCAATTATATAGGATGAAATATTTAAGGTTGTTCAACTACAAACAAACAATTCAATACAACCAACAATCCCTTGCACAAGGCATACAACCATCACATAAAATCAACACCAATCAAACATTCATTAAAACAAAACAAACAGTTGTTTGGGTTCAAAACATCAAAATGTACAGAATGAAAAATAAACTACTTAGCGCACCATTTACTCAACGGTCTTAGATGAAACTAAATAGATTATTTATTCATCCAAACAACTTTAGAGTATCTTTGCCCAAACAGCTATAAGTCAAGCAAACAACAATTCCACACAATATATTAATTTCATTTTTATTAATTTCATTTATATAATAATTTGTCTTTTTAATTTACATTATTTCTTACAATTTTATTTAGAAATAACTTCAACTTATTTACTCATTCAATGTTTGTTTCATTTTTTTTCACTTATTACTTACAATTATTCATTTCCATTAACTCAGGTCATGCCAGTTTCTTTTATTTCATTATAATTATTCATTCATTTATAATTGCGTGACCTCATTTATTTACATTCATTTATCAATAGTATTCATGTCCCATTCAATTTCTTAGCATTTCCATTTATTTACTTAAGTTTACAATCATTTATTTGTAATACTTACCTTTAATTATATTTACTTATAGTAAAATTTCAATTATAACTTAAGTTTATAACATTAAATTCTCATTTATAACAGAAAATTCATTGAATACTTTCATTACCTCAAGCTTTACTTGTAAGATTTCCCATTGCATTTTCTTATTAACATTGTAACTTTTATTATATGGTAAGTTATATATATGCTTTAAGAATGTAATTGACAATTATACAAGTTTTTCTCAATTCTTTTAATTTATTAAATGTTCAATAATAATATCCTTTGTTTTATAAGTTACAAATTTAAATTTTCTTTTTATTTAATTTATAACTTAGCATTCAATCTCATATTCCTTTAGAGGTTTTAATTATTGATTACCAACGTTCCAATTCACTACAATAATTGAAACTATTAATTAATGGAAACCTTAGAATTAAATACCGGGTTTAAATTTCAAATTATTTTAAAATAATAGATAAAGGTTTATAATTACAACTTATAATTCTAATTATATTTAAAACAATTAAAAATTTATATTTGGTTATCAAAATAAATCTGCAGTAAACTACTACAGTGGCCTTCCCACTTCGAAACTCGAAAATGAATGTCGATGATGCGTGCACTGATCACCGAAATTATTTCCAGCGGCAAAGAGGGGAGTACAAAACTTATTTCTTTTCCAAAATTTCTTTAAAACAATTCTTTCAAATTATATTGAAATATTTATATCAGAAAATACTTCTAAATAATATTATTTTTATATTTCAAAATCGTTCAAAAGAAATTTTCAAAACCCCAGAACTTAAGTTCTAAATTTCCAATTTTCATTCATTCCATTTTCAATCTTATTTCAACTATTATTTATGAATTTCATTACCTAACAACCAATATAATACAGCCAAATATAACCTTTATAAAAATTTACTTTATATATATATATAATATAATAGGAAAAATTATTTCATTCACCTATGTTAAAAACCAAATATTATGTCGGTCTGTCCTATTAAGTGTTTAGAAATCCCTATTGATGTCATAGCATCCCAAGAACCAACCAAAATTTATAAATACAAAACGGAACAGATTAACACAATAATAAAACCTTTTTATAACACTAACAAATACGCTCTCTCATATATACACTCAGCGACTCCCATAGGATATTACTACCCAATTAGTAAAGAGTCAGACCCTACAAAGCTAAGGTTTATCGCTAAACCTAAGCTCTGATACCAGATGTAACATCCTGCCTTTTCGCACGCTTTAAATCAACACACGTTCCAATTCAAATCATATGGAAGGGCGGATTGTTATTGGGTAAATAAGAAAAGCAGAGATAAAAATAAAAAAAATAGAATCTTACAACGGAAGGATAAAATATAATAATCAAATATACAGTTCATGAAGCTGTTTACAAAATATTTAATTTTACTTATACAATATATATCAGAGTTGCACATACCAACGAATAAAACAATGCAGCGGAACATTTGAAAGAAGTGGAGTTCTATAATAAATAATAGTAATGCAAATCTTCGTCTACGCCCTCTAGAGCTAAAATCTTCGAATCCTGAAATGCTCAGGCTGACCCGAGCGAATTGAAAGACAAAACACTTGAGATAGAACTAAAATATCTTATGTGAGTTAAATCAACAGAATATAAATATGAGTACAGTAACTCAAGAGATGCTCGGGATTTACATCTCTTAAGGATCCGTTAAACTATTTACTATGTAGTAATATTTCGCTATTATAATAGTGCCCAATTGTAAAATAAACTTACTTTTAAATAGCTTTAAGGCTTTACATTTTCCACCTTAACACATAATAGTCCCAGTAGTCCATCCAGTATGAGCGCATCTCCAGATCGGGAGACTACCCTAAATTCTCCACGGGCTATGGGAGAAAACCAAACTCGTACAAGGCGCTATAAGGTAGGTGACACGGCACAACTAGGCAATGCCAGGGTAGATATACCAATTACGCTTCCGGGTCGGTGGTAACGCGTAGCCGCAGCTACCGCCCACCTCGAGCCACACCTCCAAATCAAAGAAATCAAATGTGGCCACCGAATAAAACCAATGTCAGAGTAGAATATCGAAGGGATGTGTCCGATCAAAGGTGCTACCTCATTAACTCGTTGATCGCTCCTGTTTTAGCCACCTTATGCCAACTCACGGGAGTTGGGTCCACGTATTTACCTCAAAGGAAACGCCGCCACCATCCTACTTCATTCTGGAATCTCCACCGCGTACACGATTGTCAAAGTGATTTTCAGTAGCGATAGAGATTATGCCCATATCTGATCCCGGTCTCTTTGCCAACCAATCGTTATTATAACACCGCGGTCATTTCAAAACAGTTTATATTTCAAAACCTTAATAAGGTATCCATTTCAAAACCATATAATTTCGATATCACTTTCTCTTTTAAAAAACCAAATCAATATGATATCATTTTCAAATATATCCTTTTCTAAAACCATAACATTTTCAAAGTTATAATATTTCGAAATCAAAACTTGAAATACAGCCCTTTCAAAACATAAAACTTTGAAACATATTACACCACTTAAATGGTTTAAATATTAAATTACTTTATTATAAAATAAAATAGCTTCCTCACCTTCACAAATCAATTTCAAATACGGATTTAAATTCCCAAATAACCCATTTAAATTTCCATATTTTCAAAGCTTAAAATTTTCCACCATTTCAAACTTATTCTTTGATAATTTCATATATATCAATTTTCAACTGCTACTATTTAGATTCGAAATGTTTGCTTAATAAATCAAATGTTATTTTAGTAACACATTTAGACTTAAATAAACTGGGTTATTCTTTCAGTTTAATTAACTTGATAATATTCATTTAATCAATTGGATATTCATTTAAGTCCTCTAAATAAAATCAAGTTATAAAATCATTACTTTTAAATCTCAATTTATTCACATTTCAAATCAAATTTTCTTTTTCGAGGATAATTCTTAAATACTTTAATTCAAATCGCATTCCCATTTACCTTCCAACCTTAAATATTTATTTAAGTCATTATAACTCTATAAATAAATTTAAATAAATACTTAACCGTATTATATCTTAACAAAGTTAAACTTTTATTATTAAACTTCTTTTACACCTTTAAACCAAATTCATACATAGCTTAAAACCGGGAATTCAATTTTATATAAAATAACATTTATACAATATCCAAATCAATATCTCATCAAACCGTATTTTTCTTCACATAACCATAGAAAAATCATTTCAAAATACTTTTATATATAGACCGCGGTGCCTGTATAAAATTTTCTATCCTATGGTCAAGTGATACGGATATTTATCATTTCAATCCGTAATTTAAAAATAAAAATTACGGTTATATATCATTTTAAACCGCAATCCCGAATGAAATGAAAAAGCACAATAACTTGCATTTTATACGATAAAATGCAGCATTCAATCATACAATATCAACCATGAACCATTTATCACAATCATCATCAAATTCAAACAATAGCATCAATATAGAGCGGATAATAAACAACAGGTATTAAATAGCAGTTTATATTCAATATTAAATTAAATAACTGTTTAACTGGCAGTTTCAATGCAATGAATAATTAATTAACAATTTAACTGGCAGTTTAAATGCAATGAATAAAATAAATAGTAATTTAATTTAAATAAATGAAATTTAACTGAGATGATGAATAAAATATGCCAAACAGTCATAAATAAATTTCTACTCATATCATAAATCAATTTAACAAACATAAGAAATTTTTAGAAGTTGTGAGTGGGTTAAAATACTCACCTTTTGAATTTAAATCCGATTTAAACCCAAAAATTTGACAGTCTCCAAATTCGTCCAACCAGCGTCAAAGTGTCCGAAATTTCAATACGATCCTAACAAAAGAAACTGCGTGTGAATCAGACATCGTATGTAAAAGTTATTCAAGTTAAATCGTTTGAAACAAAATTAAATTAAAACCAAACTCACCTAAATTTATTTTCCATGTCACCATCACTACCTCTCCCACGCACAGGAAATCATGCACATTGGTTTCAAGCTAAACCCTAGAACGCACGCTACCGGAACCGCCACTTCTTTGATAAATTTTCGTCGTTGCCTCAATCGCTTAACGCTCGATCAGGTGATACCATCGTGCTCACCACCTTCAGGTGCCCCATCCATGTGGTCGCAGTCAACTCCGGTATGCCCTAGGCATGCGCCTTCAGGTGCCCCATCAGGTGCCCCATCCATGCGCCTAGACTTCCTGATTGATGAATCGTGGAAGATCCACCGTCAATTCTGACGACCTAATATGAACGGCCGATAGTTATTTATTTAATTCTGGATGCACGAAAACTCGAATCGAAAAACGAACACCGCCAGTGAATTACGCTTCTCGAGAGCTTCAACATATATTTTTTTTTGAATTTTTCTGAGGACTTTTGGATTTGGTTTGGAACTGTATTTGGATATAGGATTTGTTTGTCTGCCATTGGGGAGGAGAGATAGTTGGAATATACGTACAGACAGATGAGAAATAGGGAGGCTAGGGTTTATAGCCGGATAGTTATAGGAAAATTGAAACAAAATAGATGGATCGGGGTTATAGATGTACGCGTTGACGACAAAGTGGCCCAAAAAGCCCGTTCTGTCCCCGGAACGAAATTGGATCAACCCATATATCAAAATAGATGTTTTAAAATATTTTAAACACAATGAAAAAGGTTTCGGGTTCAAATTGCTTCGTATGAAGAAGTTATCTAAAATCAATATTTTTCAAATTGATTTTAATTGATTTCAATTTATCGATTTCAGGGCGTTTCGAGTCCGTACGATCAAAAGACAAGTCTGATCGCTACAAAACTTTAAACCCTACAAAAATTCACCGTTACGGATCCGATGAAACTGGTTTCGTCGAAATCCGAATCAGTGGCCAAAATGGCTATTTTTCCATTAATTAATTAAATTAATAATTAATTAAATCATATTTTAAATTTTACCTCGATAATTGACAAATTTCAACATTTTTAACTTCATAATCATTTACAACAATTTAAGCAAATTTAAATGTCAATTTAGAGAAGGTTAATTTATAAGTTTCAATATCAATCCTTAATTTCATTAAATTCACTAATTGAAAATAAAATCCCCGAAATTCCATTTAGTTAAATAAATTAATTAGTATTCCATCCATTCATGTCAAATAGATGGATTAAATATTGGATTCAAAACTATTACATAAATTTCTCATATTATCTTTATTTCAAATAACGTATTATTTAACTATATTCAATTTCATTTACTTGCAATTAATTCAATTATTGAACTTTACATTTCAATTAGATAGATAAAATCTTGGTTTCCAAATTTTGAAAATCAGCCAATTCATATTATCCTCAAATTTTATCTAAATTTCAATAACGTATTATTTAACTATATTCAATTTCATTTGCTTGCAATTTCTTCAATTATTGAATTTTATACTTCAATTAAATTAATAAATATCGCTTTCTATACTTTAATTTATATTAACAAAACGTTAAATTTGGATTTATAGAAATTGATTTACCAAAGTTTATTTACCCATTAAATAAATAAACAACCTATATTAATTTGCCACCTATTTGCTCCTAATTGCATTTATAAGTTCGTTACCTATCAATCCAGATTATAATTCCATCTATAATGCTAATTTAGTTGGCCTTAACGTTATTTATTAAATCCACATTTAGTTTCAATTAATATAGAATTTAATCTTAATTACTTACCATTTAATCCATTAATTATTGATTACCTTCAAAATTAAGTAAAATTTGATTCCCAAATATTTGGTTTGATTGCCATCTTTACTATATCCATATTACTTAACTTCAAATTTACAATTTCACTCCTGAAATCCACCACTTGTTATACTATAAATAAAATTAACATTGGTTACATTTCACATTAATGTAACCTTTATTTACACTTATTACAAACTTATTTCCAATTTCAACTAACAATTTAAATAAATAAATAGGCAACCTATCATAAACATTACCGTTACCTTTTCGTCACATAAATAAGCTTTTATTACTAAAAATCAATTTTGGCATTTATTTTCATACTACTAAATTCATTCACTTATGTGCAAATTATAGCCCAACATGACTTTTAAATTAATTTATATAAAATTGGAATTTTGTTCAAGCTTATTAATTATTAACCTTAATTAGTATTTATTATCTTGCATTCTCGTTATTATTTCATAGATATGATTCCCAATTATTACTTTAATCTATACTAACATTGATTCATTCAAATTGCACTTATTACGTATTATTTCAACAATTTGTTTATAACTTTGAATCTATTCCCCAATTTTCACATTTCTATTGTTATATTAATTTTAATTCCATTTTATTCAATATTTTTATTGATAGTTCACAAATTTAACATTCCTATATGTTTCTTATATTAAACTTAAAACAAGTATGCAATTTACACTATTTCAATAAATTGCAATACAAATTTTAAAGTGTAAATTTTAATTACAACTGATACATCTAATTTCTACATTCGCTCCCATATAAATCAATAAGATTTTTATTTCATTCTAAATTTAAATTAAAATCTTATTAATTTAATTCTTTTTAAACATCGAATTTTTACGGGTCGTTACACAAACCTCAATAACTTTCGCGTACGGTATCCGATTTATGCGTAATTTTTTTTGTTAGGATCGTATTGGAATTCCGGACGTTTTGGCGCCGGTTTGGATGGATTTGGAGACTGTTGAAATTTTGAATTTAAATTGGATTCAAATTCAATTTAAATTCTAAAGGTGAGTGTTTTAACCCACTCACAACTTCTAAAATTTCTAATGTTTGGTAAATTAGTTTATGTTGTGATTATGCATTTATTTATGGCTGTTTCGTATATTTTAATCATCATCTTAGTTAATTGCATTTATTGAAATTAAATTGTTATTTAATTTATTATTGAATATAACTGCCAGTTAAATACTTGTTATATATATTATCAATTATCTATTGGTATTGATTGATTGTTTTGGATGATGATTGTGATGGATGTGTGGTCCGTTGATGGATGAATGGATGTTGTATCATATATATTATTTTAAACTGCAAGTTGTTATGCATTTTATTTCATTCGAGATTGCGGATTGAAATGATATATAAACTGTAATTTTATTTTAAATTATGGATTGAAATGATAAATATCCGTATCACTGACCATAGGATAGAAAATTATATACAGGCACCATGGTATATATATAAAAATATTTTGAAATGATTTTCTATAGTTGTAAAGAAATATACGATTTATGAGGTATGGATTTGGATATTGTATAAATGTATTTTATATGTATATATATAGTTAAATTCTTTGGTTTAAGCTATGAATAAGATATGTTTAAAGTGTAAATAAGTTAAATAATAAAGTCGGATTTTATTATTATATAATATGGTCAAATATTTACTTAAAGTATATTTTTGTATAGAGTTTATATGGATTTTTATAAATCAAGGTTGAGAAGATAGTTTTGAAATTGATTGGAGATTTTATTCAATTAAAGAATTATATTTAATAAGAATCCTTTTGGAACTTATTGAAATTGAGATTTTAAAAGAATATGGTTTTATAACTTAATTCAGGTTTAAGTTGATTTGAGTGGATAAACTAAGGAATATTTCGTTATTGAAATTTAAGTTTTATTTAAAGGATATTGGATTTAGAAAGCAAATATTTCAAAACTAAATAATAGAAAAAGTGAAATTGGTATATGTATATGAATTATAAAATTTAGTATTAAAATATTAAATATTTAATCTTTGAAATATATTGAATTTGAAATGGTTTATTTGGATGTTCAAATCGGTATTCGGAATTTATTTGTGAAATAAAGGAAGCTATTTTATTTTATATTGTAATTTAATATTTAAACCATTTAAGTGGTGTAGTTATATTTCAAAGTTATGAAATTCAAAGTTTAAGTTTTGGGAGGTTATATTTCAAATGTTGGTTTCGAAGTATAAAAAATTGAAAGTGTTATGGTTTTAGAAAAGGATATATTTGAAAAATGATATTATATTGATTTGGGTTTTACAAAAATAATATCATATTGATTTAGGTTTTAAAATAGACATGATATTGTTTTTATACGGTTTTGAAATGGATATTATATTCTGGTTTTAAAGTATAAACTATTTTGAAAAGACCGTGGTGCTATAATAACGTTTGGTTGTTGAAGAGACCGGGATCGGAAGTTGTCATACTCTCTGCCTACTCCGAAAACCACTTTAACAACCGTGTACGCGGTGTAGATTCCATAATGAAGTAGGATGGTGGCGGCGTTTCCTTTGAGGTAAATACGTGGACCCAACTCCCATGAGTTGGCATAAGGTGGCTAAAACAGGAGCGATCGACGGGTTAATGAGGTAGCAACTTTGATCAGACACATCCCTTCGATATTATATTTTGACTTTTGGATTGATTCGGTGCCACTTTTGATTTCCTTATTTGGGGGTGTGGCTTGAGGTGGGCGGTAGTTGCACGCTACGCGTTACCACCAACCCGGATGCGTAATTGGTATATCTACCCTGGCATTGCCTAGTTGTGCCGTGTCACCTACCCTATCGCGCCTTGTACGAGTTTGGTTTTGTAACGATCCCGATTTTTAATTAAATTTAAATTGATAATTAAAATAAATTTTTGAATAAAATGGTAGATTAATTTGAATTTTTCAAATTAAATAGGATATTTGGACATTGATTTTAAAATTTAAATTGGATATTTAATATCTTATAAATAAAATGTAACATCCCAAAATTATCAATTAAAATAAATTTAATATATTTAAACTCTTGGAATTTAATTTGAGAATAAATTGAGAGAAATATCTTAAACAAATAAAATAAGTGAAAATGATATGTAAATAAATTCCAATCTTGTTTTGAGTTGAAAATATTGAAATAATAAATGTTTTAAAATGTTATTTAAATTTAAAATCTTATACATTGGTACTTTGCATATATGAGAAAATTGAATACATATTGGAAATTAATTTAAATTTTTTTAGGATATGTGTGAGTATAACAAATGGACATAAATGTTTGTATTTCAAGTTTAAATTTGAAATTGAAATTTTAAGTGTTTTGAAAATAAGTAGCATTTAAAATCATTGGGAGATAAAGTATACAATGGTCAAAACAACTTTTCTTTAAACTATGTACACATGTATATATATATATATATATATATATATATATACAAAAGAATAAAGATATGCATTTATTTTTAAAATGTATAAGATATAGATATAAAATTTTCTTTTGCTTTGTAAACATCAAAGGCTAAACATACATTGCACATGGAAGGTAGAGTAGAAAAATTGACAAAATCTTGATCATATGATGATTTCTTACAAACGGCATCAAAAATAATTAATTGAATAAATTAATAAAATTTAAAATTACAAGAAACCTTTCCATTTCCCAAAATGCATTCATAAAACAACTCAGCAAATCTGAACAACAGTAAAAGATTTGAGGCATTTCAAATCTCAACATCCAAAAGAAAAAAATGATGGGAAGGGGAAAATTAGTAGAAAAAAAAAAAGGGAAACATGCAAGTTCAGGCAAGAAAAAAAAAATTCAAAACACCTTAAAATCTGAAAACAAGCAAAGCTTCAACCTCAATCTTAAGCAAAGCAGGGAAGATTAAAACAAAAGGATCAAAACAAAAACCTGGAAATCAAACAACCAGATCAAGTGTTCCAGATCTTTCAAAACAGAAGCATTTTCAGTTCAAGTATCAGGAAACAAATTAAGCTGTAACTTATGTTCCTTCTCTCAGGTAAATGTTAAACTTTAAAGTTTAATAGATTTGTGATTTCAAAATCAAGTTTTAACATAAAAACAAATTCAAAATAAACCTTCAGATTTGTAAAGGGGGAGCTTTAGTTTTGGCCAGTAAGCAAGATTCTCTGGAAATAAATGAAGTTAAGTAAAATTCTTTTGAAAAGATTTGAATTTTATTTTGTTAGTCAGTAGTAAAATAAGGATATGATCAATAAATTTAATAAATTGCAGAAGAAATCAAGCTCAGAGATTTTATCTATCTCTAGTTTTCAAGTTGCAGAGAGGATAAAAAGGCTTCTCTGTTATATACAGTCAACTGTAAGTAAGTAGAATTAAATTTGTTGGGTTTGATGAATTAAATGAACAAATACAACAGTGATTAAACAAAAGTTTTTATTCACAAGTTCCAGACTCCAGCCTTAGGCAAGACTAATCAAAATCAAAATAAGGAAAAATTAAATGCCTGCAAACTCAAAACAATCTTTTCTGTCCCTGTTCTTGTCTCTGCTGCAAATCAACAGGTGAGCAAATCTCCTCCCTGAATTTGTTTATTTTTGTTTGTGAGCAAACTTAACCTGTTATAGCTTGATGTTGTGATTGGTTCATGAAGTAATGTGGTTGCATCATGCATGAAGGATGATATTGCCTGTTTATAAAAATATATGTGTGTAAAATTGCATGCATCAATGGTTACGGGAATTTATATCTCTGTTTAAAACAATTATAAGCAAAATCAGTACAAATAAACCCACACCTCTCCAAATATACGACTTTGGGCTTTGATTTTTGAAAGTGAAAGTTTTGTTTTACATAAATTAAGATGTAAAAATGGGTTCAAGCCTAATAGGGTGGGAATCTTCTGGAATCAAGAAAAAAAAAGAGAAAGGTTGAAACTGTTTTTCTATTTAATATTAAAAAGGAAAAAAATGTGAGCAAAACCTTCAACTTCGAATCTGTTATTGTTGTTTATGGGTATACTAATCCCTTTTATCCACTTATGCTTGGAGTGATGCTTTGATAGTGTGTGTGTTGATTGAAAAAAAAAATTTCTCTGTTACATTTTACAGTTTCAAAAAAAAAAAAAAAAATCAACTGTGAACAAACTTGCCTTATGTTTGTATGAATGCCTGCATCTACTCTCTTCTCCGATATAGGTTACTCTGGTTTTCATGTTGGATGTTTAGGTATGTAGGTAGTGTGCGTATCTGTTAAGTATTTCAATCATTCCCCTATTGAATCTCAGGTTTAAAGCCATTAAAGTAAAAGGAAAAAAAATTCAAACTGCACCCCATCTAATCTATTTTAGACTTTGAATTATGAACAGAAAACGATTATAAGAGTACAACATTGTCTTTAATAATAGTTTCAGATACTTATACTCAGTGATTTCTACAAAAGCAATTCAAGTTACAGTGAAGCTCTAAAAAGAAAGAAAAAAAATAAGAAATTCGAATGGATTAACTTTATAATTCGATTTTATAACTCGATTTGAAATCGAAAATGATGATTTTAGGAAGTTATTTCAGGATTTTTAGTGTATTGATTGATGAGGAATATAGGGTTGAACGGAAACGATATATTCATCAAATTACGTTGAACGGTGAGGTTAAGTTCGTCGTTCTTGGGTTGGGGGATAGCTTGAGCATCAGAGATCAAAGGAAAAATACGAATGAAATTTTTAAACAATTTAGGCAGTGGATCGATGTGGAATTAGGGTTCTAAAGCAAGTTTTACGTGGATGGTTTTGAAGGACTACGTCACCACCGGGGCGTTTCAGGCGATCGGCCGTGGGGGAACAACGGCGAGGTGATGCAGTGTTGCTCTGGGAGGAAAGCCATGGATTCCAGTCAACGCGACCCACAATGGCATGGGTTTTTGTTGTTCGTGCTCGTTCCAGTTTTCGACTCATAATCGAAAATTTGTTTTGCTGTCGAATTGGGCAATTTGGGTGTTCCAGTGGATTGTCGAAGTCGTTGGTGATTTGTGGAAGTTTTCGGCGATGGCTGGAGATCACCAGAGGCCGGTGCATGTGCACGTTTCTTCGCCATGCACGGTGTTAGTATTTTGTAGTTTGGAAGAAAAGAAGGAGAAGACGAAGGTGAGGAACTCGGGTTCGCGTGCGTGCAGTACAACGTTTGACTCGAAGCGGTGGATCGTTGCAAAGGTCTCGAAGTCATACCCGGGGGAATTGAAAAATAGCTCGGGTCTGTTGGTTTCACTATGAAACAGTTTTGAACTTTTAAAATAAATCAATTTTTACTTAATAATTTTTCTTAAAAAACCACTTCCTTTCAAAATAACAAATTCTTATTTAATCTTGGGATTAACTAATGATTTTAAAATAAGTTTACTTTAAGATAATAAACTTAATGAAGGTGATTAAGGATGAATAATTAATGTTTTAAAGGTTTATAATCAAGTATTTTAAGGCTAATTAATTAGATAACATAATTAATGTGATTAATTAATAAAGGTAATTAATTTGAAAATAATTAATCAATTAAAAGTTAATTTGAAAGCAAATTGTTCTCAAAAGCATTGATTAAATAAGAAATGTTTTATCTTAAAGATAAATAGAATTTAATGATTTGGGTTCATTAAATTATTAAGTTAGTTAATCAAATAGTTAATGAATGGTTAAATAAAAATAATAATTACTTAGTGAAAGTGATTAAGAATAGATAATTAAAGACTAAAGGTTGATTAGTCAAATATTAAGGGTGGATTACTTTGCAGCTTAATTAATTAATGTGGTCAATTAATTAAGGTAATCAAATTAAGAATAATTAATTAAAGGTTAATTAACTAAAAGTGATTAAGAAATCATTATTAATTAAGGAGTAATTAATTATTGAAATTAATTAAAGAATAAGTAATTAAGATTTAATTAATTACAATTAACGGTTAATTAACTAAGTTAATTAATTAAAGAAATGATTAATAAATGAAGGTGGTTAAGACTTAATTAATTATAGTTAATGATAATTAATCATTGATTACAAATGGAAGTAATTATGTGGGTAATAGATTTAAACCACACGATTTATTCACCTTAATTGTAGATGTTCGATTGCTATTGAATGATCTGTGATGGATTGATATATTTGATATGGGATGTGATGCTATGTGATGCTTTGTGCTGAGCTGATATATTTGTGATGAATATACCGTTATATGAATATGCAAACCCCTTGACCCGTAGAACGACATTTAAATTTCGATGCGACAGGGAGTCGGATTCCAATTGGTTATCCGAAACCCACATCGAATTGTAATAGTAAATCTTTGTGATTGATAAATTTATTTTATCTATGAATCTGTGAATAAAGATAAGCGTTATGGGTTATATCGCTTATCGATATGATTGAATCTATGATGATGATGTGGTGCACTACTGTGTTGAACCCCTGGACCACACTTATACACACAAATATGGATTGCACGTGGAAATGGGTTAAGTCACAGATTTTTGAAATAGTTTTAAAAATTGTATTTTTGAATCCAAAATAGTTTTGGAATTATTAAAGCTTTTGGAAAAGTTATTTTTAAATAACTTGATTGAGTTTTGAAATTTAAATAATTTAATTTAAATTCGAATTCAATATTTGAAATTGAATTCAATGATTTGGAACTAAGGTTTAAAAAGGGTATTCAACGTATAATTGGGTTTATATGAGTTTTTAAACCATTTTAAAAAGTGTTGTTTTTGGGACTTTAAATTTAACCAAAAATTTTAACTTGTATAGATATAATTGGATTTTTTCTGAAACGAAAACTATTTGTTTTCAAATAATAAAAGCTTTCACATAAGAAATGAACGTCCAATTGGTGTTAAAAGGATTTCAAGTCTAAAAGGGAAATAGTTTTCCAAGTTATGAATAAATCTTTGGAACGGTTTGAAAGCTATAAGTAAATCTTAAATTTAAAGATTCAAATGAGTTAATCCAATTGAAATGGAGGTTGTTTTTTAAAGATTTATAAATAGATCTTTGTGAATCTAGGTGAACTTTGTGAAATAAATCTTTTTGTTTAAAGATTTAAAATGGTAATTTGTTAACCATTTGAAAGAAAAGTTTGGATTTTATAAGTTGTGACTTAACCGAAATCCCATATCCATATGTTTTAAACTATGGCGCTCATTATTCGGTTTAGCCGGGAGAGGACCTTGTGTCATATAGCCCATTCCGAATAGTGATACGACGTTATGGATTGCATTTGAAGACCGGCGTTGAAGACCGGGTGTCTTCGAGAACGATAGGATAACTTGTCGATTGACTCTGCACTGAGTTGCTCCGGTACAGAGTTCTCCCTTAGTGACGGGAAGTCCGATCGGTATTGTGGATACTCGGATTTGCAAGGGCTTCTTCGGAAGTGCCTTCGGTTCTGTTCGAACCCGGAACAGACTTGTATGGTTGTATGTCCGACATTACACTTTGAGATATTAAACTGATCTCTATCAAATACATTTCTGCTTGGTGGCGGAGAATTTATTCTATTAGCTTAACACCCTTCTCTGAGACGTACGAGCTCAGAGGTTATGTAGTTGATATTTATCAGTGATATATTCCCAATTTGGTAATGTGGCATGCTGAGTGCTGCTGTGTGATGATCATTGGTTGATCATTTGTGATATGATCATTTGTTTGATCATTTATCCTTGTGATCATTGCTTTGGTCATCTGTTGACCCAAAGCATGGCTTTGTGTCAAAGCGTAGCTTTGTGGACGAGACTGCATCAGGACCTCACACCCCGGAAATGGTCGAAACAGGAAAGATGCGGCAAGATTATGAGGGTCGCACCCTTTAGGGTGTGTCATTCCCTTCTGGTAAAGTGTGGTATCATGGTATGGAGCCCAGATACTTACTCATGTGGTTGCTCCAATCTCATTTACTGTGTGGTTGTTGCTTTGAGGCGCCTCGGATAAAGGTCCCAAAGGACCGGGGGATGGCATATTCGTGTAGTAGTTACCTAGTTACAGAGGTAACCCGGCCTTGTGTTGGCAGAGATCTAACCGTAACGTTAGTTCTCGAGACGTCCCGCCAGAGGCGATCCCATGTGGCAGTAGGAAGTTCCTTAGCCTGACCATTTGTTGGAAATCCATTCATCCAATACGTGCCTTGTACGGTTTTAGTTGTAGAACCTGCCATTTAACATGGCAGCTATAGTAGGCATAATATCATGGTACCTATGCTGGCTAGGATTAATATTATACTTTCGGAAGATTTTCCACTATGCACTAGTAATAATATCAAAGAAATTTTCTCGTATTAAGCATATTTGACTATCATAAGGAGAAATCTCCTCCAAGTCTGCGTTTGCATTGTGTGTGTGGCGGGAGGCCTTATGGTAGTTTCATTTTCTAAAAAGCATTGCGGATTTTCAAATTTAAATTCTTTGCTTGTTTTAAAAGACCAAAAGTTTTTGTTTGCTCATGCCAGTCCCATGACTGACCTGGAGTTTATTGTTCATTTCCTAAACTCTGGGTGTCCACTATTTTCCCACACGGGCAGTCTGGAGTTGGGGTTTTCAAATAATCAATAGTAGGTGTAGATTCGATAGCTTTCAGCCTAGGATTTGGCAATCGCTTTCGGACAAGACTTGCTTATCTTTGTGAATGTTATTGGGAGTTCGAGCTATTTCTGGATTTGTGTTTTGAAGATGGAGTTGCTATTACTATTTGGAGTTCTTTTCTGAAGACTATCTCCATATTGGAGATATTGTTCCGCTGCTGATGTTATCTTTTCTTTTCCACTGCTATTATCTTGTATCATATCTCTGATGTATATTGATATTCATTGTATCATCTGTTGTATCATATTGTATCTGATATTATATCAATGTTGTATATTGTTATATGCTATTCTTTTTCTTCCGTTGTGTTGTTTTACCTAATGGTGTTATAAGCTCCGGCGAACCAGATTCGACGTTTGGATCTGCGGCATTTGAATACGAGTGTCGTATTCGGTGCCGATTTTCGAAGGTCGAGTCAGGATCGTTGCAGGTTTTCTCCCTGAGCCCGTGTGGTATCCTCTGGTAGCTTCCCGATCAGGAGGGACTATGATATTGGTTGGACTACTGGGACTATTATTGTGTTAAGGGAGAGATTGGGTAACTCCTAAACGCTATTTAAAAGTAAGTTTATTTTACTATAGACATTATTATAATAGCGAAATATTACTACTTAGTAAATAGTTTAACGGATCCTTAGGAGATGTGAATCCCGAGCATCTCTTAAGTTACTGCACTCACGTTAGACACTGGATAGGAGATGTCAAACCTCTTAAACATCTCCGACGCCGTTACACTCATATTTGACCGTTGATTTAACTTACATAAGATCTTTTAGTTCTAACTCGAGTGTTTTGTCTTTTCATTTCGCTCGGGTCAGCCTGAGCATTTCAGGATTTGAAGACCTTACTTCTAGAGGACGAAGACGAAGATTTTATTACTATTATATATTATATTAGTCCACTGCATCACATTTGTTCCGCTGCATTGTTATTGATTATTCTCTCGTATGTGTAACTCTGATATGTATTGTATAAATATAATCAAATGTTTATAAAACAGCTTCATGAACTGTATATTTAATTATTATATTTTATCGTTCCGCTGTAAGATTCTATTTTGTTTTTTCCCCCTCCCTGCTTTTTCTTATTTACCCCATAACAATCCGCCCTTCCGCATGGTTTGAATTGGCACGTGTGTCGATTTAAAGCGTGCGAAAAGGTGGGATGTTCATTTCTCTTCGTGGAGTTTGTTATAAACTTACATAGAACCCGTAGTAGCGAAAGTACAACTCTACCTAGATTATGTCTTAACCGGATCTCCTTCCCGTCTTTCTAACTCGCATGTCGTGATTGATGATGTTCTTCCGATTACTCGTTACTAAGTCACCATAAATATCTTTTCTCTTTTCATGCCACAATTTTAGTTGGTCAAGCATAAACGGAGATTTATGCAGCTGTTGTTTGTTTCTCTTGAGTCTTAACTCACTTCATTAAAGTCAAGTGTTGGGCCATAGACACGTGTTGGTTTTATAGGTTATCTTGTTTATCATTTTTCTTTTTTCCACTCATTTGCCTTGCTATTTATGGGCTAAAAAATGTATGAGTGGTTTTGAGAGCTATCTTCTTTACATCTCCTCCACTTATTTGAAATTTCAGTCTCCTTAGTGTGTCATAAATTGTTCCCTGTTTTAAGCTAATATATGGAAATAATATGCACTCCTTTCCCCTACAAGGCACACATGTAGGTTAGAGGGGTCGCATGGTTTTAATGAGGTATATTATTGAAGTATATGGATTTGTATACGATAAAGAACAAAATTTCTACAAATATCCGAATTTGGCTACAAGGCACCGCTGCATTTTAGCAATTTTTTGGACAATTTTCATACATAATGTTTCATAATTGGGGCTCGTATAAAAAAGTTATTAAAGTCTAAATATTTGAAATAGAAAATAATTAAAATATATTAAAATAAATAATTCAAATTAGGTAGTTTTTGTCAATTGATATCCTAAGTTGGACCAGTCGATCCCCAATGATTGACCGCTCCACATAAAGTGATCGACCACTTTGACAAGTTGACTATGAAAACCTATAGGCTGACTGGTTCGAATTTAACTAAATTAAAAATCAAAAGCCAAGAGGGATTCATGCACTTATAAATAGAGCATACAATGTTCGTTTGTTTCCTAAAACCATAAATTATAGTGAAACTCTATCTTTTCAGAAACTCATTCTTCTTATCAAATCAAATAGTTCTTCAAAAATAAAAATAAAATCAAAGGTAAGAATCAAAGTTTAAACAGAAGAGTGGGTCACCAAATTGAATATAAAATCAAATGGGAGGGAGAAATAACAAATCAAAGTAGACGATTCAAGGCAAATTAAGAGGCAAAGAGCCTACACAAGTTAAGTGGGTTCAAAATCAATATGATGATTTACATGTAATTATGTTTGTTCATACCCTATTTGATCTAGAACTGTTTTTAATGATTATTTAATAACTATGGTGGATTGGGAATTTTGATAGTAATCTAATCCATATGAAAATGATTTTTTTTCTTAATCTAAATTTGGTTAAAGTAAAATTAGTTGAATAAAAGTTAATTTAGGTTAAACACACTCTTTTAATTAAATTGAATATGGATATATAGATATAACTATGTTATCTAAACCTAAGTTAATTTAGTTTACTGAATTGAAAATGAAATTGGATATGAAATTGTAGCAGGATTATAAATTGAAATTGAGAACAATGATAATAATAGATTGATAATAGGGTTTATCTAATTAATAGAGAACAAACGATAAATGAAAGGAAAAAAAAATTTGACTGCTCGATAGGCTAACTAGAGCTAATCGACTACTCCAAGGACCAGCGGTCGACTAGCTAACGATTTGCAAGCATGATTGAACCTCGGCCTAAAGCCCGGGTTTATAACTTTACATATCTTTTAAGAATGTTTGTATACTAGTAGGGAAGTTAGTTCCCTATGTTTTTGATTCTAGGATGTTACGGACTGAGTATATGTGTACGATGCAAATGAGGCCCAAACACTATTTATTTAACGTGGTTGATATTCGACTATGGTGATTTTATCGCAAATTGCACTCAAACGAGGTTCTACATTGTATGCGCAACACTAACGATGATGCTTGGAGAAGTGTGTGCCATGGCACCAATGGGACGTTCCTTGGTATACACGGTGATGGGACATGGTACTGTGTTGTTAATGGATGCTCGACGATGTGCCATAAGTGGAGTTACATTGTCATTGAGAGTGGACACAAATGAGGTGCACCATAATACATCATTAGTGCAAGTCAGCATTATGGGCTCTGTCTCAATGCATGAATATGATATGTGCAGTCGTAATTTGGGAATGTAGTCCTAAGGTTGTATTTGTAGAGGACTCTGTTTTGGAATAGTTCAAGCAGCTATTAACTGATGCATAGTTATTTTAAGGTTCGATTAGTTATTTGATCCTAAGTATAAATGTTTAGAAGATGTCGGTATATATGTATTTAGAACTATTCCCCTTAGGTTAAAGAAACCTACCTCAGTAAGTAGTTCAAAAACACAAGTAGAATACCTTAAGTCACATAGAGTATTAATGAAGTCAATTGCATGTGATCACTATATATTTATGATGTAACTCATTTACTAGACTTTTGTCTTATCCACTCCTTTCCTTTCTTTTTTCTCTACCATAGGAGAATGGGGTAGCAGGTGATTGGCCTAGATTTAGTATGTGGAGAGGTGAGCATGGCGTTGGCATTTCTTATTATTATTCATTACTCTTCATGAAACTTTCTATCGTACTTAGGTTTATCAGACTTCATGCTGTATTTCTGTAAACTCTGGATTATGACTATGTATGTCTTAAGACTGTGTTTTCTATTTTCTAAGATGATTGTTTTCTATACATATATTTTATTGTCTTCCATTATGAGATATGAAAGTGTGGAACGTCATAGATTTTATCCATATATTCTTAGTCTTTTTACTGTTCAAAAAAACCTAATAGCTCGTACTTTATGGTACGACATGAGTTTGAAAGTCACCCTATTACGGTCGAGAGCACCATCGGTCCTATAGTGTGATGTCCCAGAAATTTAGGCAATATTTATTTAATAATTTCCATTAATAATTATTTTAAAATGGGTAATATTGATTTAAATATCTGATTTAACAGGATTTATCTTTTTAAAACTAATAATCGTTTAATTTGATAAAAGTTATCTTTTCACGATTTATAATAATGATAATAATTTAATTTGGAAATTTTATTCGTTTTAAAGATTAAAATATTTAAAAAATAAAAAATTTCTTTCTAAGCTAATTAAAAAGACATTCTATTAATAATATATATATGAGTGTATACATTGTAAATAGGGAGTTTGAATTTAATTTAAATTTAAATTTAATAAGATATATATATTGAATTTAAATTTAAATTTAATAATATATACATTGAATTTAATTTAAATTTAAATATATGTATATGTGTATATATTGTGAATTGAAAGATTTGATTGAATTTAATATAGAAACTTTTCAATAGCTTATTTTAAAAATATATCTTATATCTTCAAAATAATTAAAGTAAATATTTATTTTGTTTAAAAATATAATAGTTTAAATAGTATATTATAATAAAGGTTTAATTTATTTTCTTTAAAAATTGGCTTTTGAAATAAATTTAGTTCATATATTAAAGTACAATGTTTTAGTTGAAACTTTGAAATAAGGTATAATTAAATATTCTTTTCTTTTTAAATTTTCTTTCTTGAAAATTTAGCTTTGAAAATTTTATTTTAAAAAATATAAAAATAAACATTAAAGAATGTATTTAATAAAGGTAATTTATATATGTAAACATTTAAAGGCTATTTGAAATGAAAATGCGAACATGTTAAAATAAATAAGAAATTGATTTAAGTGAAATTTTAAACATTTGTAAAGATAAGAGATTAATTTAATAATGAAATTTATCACTTGTAAAATATAAATTAAAATTCAAATAAGGTGTTACATTCAAAATCTCTTGTTTCTTACATTTGTTAAGCATTTAAACCATGAGAAATACACTTGTAAAACAATCTACAACTTAAAGCTACAAGTGGCATTATCTTAAATCTATTTTTGAAAACATTTATTAATAAATGTATTAAGTAAAAACTTAGCAAAAAAATCTTTCTGTTCAAAAACATTTTCTTCTTCTCTTCTAAAACTGAAATCAGATTTGAAAAAAAAAAGTTCAAAGTTCAACTTTATTTATCAAGCAGCAAGCTAATAAATTAAACTCAAGTGCTAGTTCAAATTCAACTGTTCCAGGAAGAAGCAATGCTCTCTACTTTGAATTTGGTGAGTAAACCTTTTTATTTAAAAACAGTTTATGGATCAATGATGAAATCTGTTGCATGTAGTCTATAATGTTTGCTTGAGTTTGAATATAAATGTGTGTATATGAATATGATATTGCCTGCATACTTGTTTCTGGATATTTTATTTTTGTGCTCTGTTGTTGATAACAAACCCATCATCATCATAAGATAATTTATAACTTCCTGTATAATCAAAATTTGACATTGATTGTTGAAGAGAAATTGTTAATAACATTATATTCTTGTTTTTTAAAATAATTTCAGGTAAATGTATTTAGTTAATACTCTGTAAAATTTAAAGTTACAAAGAAAATCAGAAAATGGGAAAAATTCAAACTTGATGATTCTCGAATTCACCAATATAGTTTGATTTGTCTTCAAAAGCTAGGAATTTTAAAAGCAAAATCATAATTTTTAAGTTAGAATCGAAGGAGATATTTGGGTTTGTTCATAAAGGGGTTTTTGAATCTTTTCTGATGATCGATGAGCTCGGAGGGATCGGGTTTGCTACCGAAGGTGGCGAAGGAGTAGAGGAGCAAGGGATAATTGTTCGATGGATTTTACGAACATCGTGGTGATGGTGAATCGATGGAGTAGGGTTTTGGATCTGCTATGAGTCGTTTTTGTTCTCGAGGCAACTGCAGCATCGCCATAGCTTCGGAGTTTATCGGAATCGTAGGAAAGCCTTCAGGGATGATCGATGAATGCTTGGACGTGGTTATGAGTCTCCTGGTGGTCGGCAGCATCATAACGTGATGAGTTTGGTCGATCAGTGAGTTTCAGGTGAGGTCGACATTGCTCATTTCTCAATTTTGGGCTTTGTGCTATTTTTGGGTGATCGGAATCGAATCAAGGAAGGTTCGACAACATGCCGGAGGGAGTGTCGATGGTCAAAGGCTGATGGTCGAAGCATGCATGTGCACGATGGACTGCGTGTGCATCTGATGTTTTTTTAGTTTGGGGAAGAACATTTGGCCCAAAGTATTTTGTGTTTCCTCTCGTGTTCGGCTCGGGGATGATGTACTGGGAAGCCTTGTTTTGGTTGCTTTAAGTCTGCGCGATGTTACTTCGAATTCTCGCGAGGGTTGACGCGAGTCTGACTCGAGAATGCTGTGTTTTGCTCGGAAACAAAGTTGTTTCCAGTTTTTTTTTAACTTAACCGGGTTTTAGCTTAAGTGATTTTCAAATTTTAAAAAGGTAAACTTAAATTTTTAGCAAAGTTTGACTGGTTTTAAAAAGAGGTATAAAATGTTTAAAGCTAGAAATGTTGTTTAAAACAAATTTAGTTTTAAAGGAAATGGATATTTTTAAGAGTTTAAATGTTGTTTTAAAGTAGTTTGATTTATATAAATATTACATTAGAGTAAATTTGTAATTAGTTTTAAATTTTTTTCAACTTGAATATAATTGTTAAAATATGATTTTAATTTAAGTAAAAAGGTATTTAACTTTAATAAGTTAAAAGAATGATGAATTTAAATAAATCAAATTCAAGTTTTAAATTTAATCTATTTTTAAATGGAAGACAAGAGTTCAATGTAATAAATGATTTATTTTAGTAGAATCATGTTTTATTAACTAAGTAATTAAAGAATAATTACTTAATTAAGTAAGATGTTTAATTTGGGAAATTAAATTAAGATAAATTAATTTGTGTAATTAATTAAGTGTAATTAATTACTTAATTAATATTTGATTAATCAAGGCTAATCAACTAAGAAATAATTAAGTAATAAGTAATTAAGAGGTTAATTACTTAATGTTAAGAAGATTATTAAGGTAATTACTTAATGAATTAATTAAAGGAATTAATTACTCGGAGTAATTAATTAAGTTAATATAGTTAATTTTAATTAGTTAATTAAGTTTAATTAATTAAAGGTAATCGTTTGATGTGGGATTAAATATTATTACTTAATGTAATTATGAGGTGTAATTACTTAGTGAAGTAATTAATGAATAATTACTTGATGTAATTAATTAAAGGGAATTACTTGATGGATAGTAATTAAAGGATAATTACTTGAGGGAAGTAATTAAGTGATAATTACTCAATGTAATTAAAGGATTGATTAATGTAATTAATCAAGGAGTGGATCTAATTGATGTAAGCAATCAAGGGAAGTTAATTACTGATTGTGATTAATCAAGGTTGATTAATAAATGTAATTAAGTTAAAGATTAATTATTAAAAGGTAATTAAAAGAATAATTAATTAATGAAAGTAGTTGGAATATCATTAATTAATGTAATTAATGATAATAATTAAAGGTTTAATTAATTAATAAAAGTGATTAATTATAATATAATTAATCACTGAAGTGATTATGATATAATTAATCAATGTAATTAATTAAGCATTAATGTAATTAATTATAATTAATTAATTAATGGAAGTAATTAAGGTTAATTAATCTGAGTGATTAAAGAATAATTAATTTGTGTAATTAATTTAAGGTTAATTAGTTGATGTAATTAAGTAATAATTAATCAAGGGTGATTAATTTAAGAGAATAATTAAAGGATAATTAAAATATTAATTAAAGATTAATTGATTGGTTTATAAAGTGATTAAAGGTTGATTAATTAATTAAATGGTTAGTAATTAATTAATTAATGATTGTTTAAGCAGGATTATGTGATTAATTCTCAAGTAATTAATTTAATTTAAGATGATTAAATTAATTATAATTTGGATTAATGATTCCTGTTTGTGGATGATTGATTGAGTGGAATGGCTGAATTGAATGATGCTTATAGTTTGAATAATCTGTGATGTGCTATGATATGATATTGATTATAGCTATGATAAATGTGTGATATTTATCTGTGAATAATGCTGTGTGAATTCAATGTTTCGAATTGAAATAAATTGTTCAAACTAAAATCACTTGGACATTAAAATGGTGTTTTGGATTTCGGTGTGACCGGGATCGGATTTCCAAATTTGGAATTCCGAAAACCACATCGATCCAAATTAAACGCTAGGTTGCGAATCTCAAGTAAAGAATGAGGACTCGAGGTGTAAGGACTATTCGTCGTTAAAACTCTAAGGGTGATTCCAATACGAGTTTAACGGTGTAGTACTTTCAGGTTTGAGATGAAGATTCAGAGTGCAAGGGCTATTGTCGCTAACTCTGAGGGTGATTCTAAAATGAGTGTAGCGAGATAGTGCCTTCGGTTTCGTTCGAACCCGGAACGAACTTGTATGGATTGAATGCTTTCAGAACATCGTCAGGTGGACGATGAGCATTCTAAGATAGATCTGTTCTATAAAGGTAATCGTAGCCTCAAGCCTCATCAACTAGGAATGTCTAAAACAGGGGAGGTGCAGCAAGGCTAAGTGGGTAGCACCCAAGTAGGACGAGATTTACCCCTATCTAGAGGTCCCTTTTTATTCGGCTGTGTGGGCAGTTGCGACGGCCATCTACGGGGTTTTCTTGTTCGGGACTATCCAATAAGGGATGGTTCCGGCTTTGTGTTGCAGGGTATTGGGGGTAATCCTCGGTATGGTGATCTAGACCCCGTACTTTGGCGGGCGGTACCCCAGTAGCCCTGCCATTGATGGAAACTCATTCTTCATACGTTCCCTTTACGGTTTTGATTGCATTACCCACTTTTGTGGGTAGTAGTTGGAATTTAATGAATGTAACAATTTCGGCTATTTTCTATTTACTTGAAAACCAAGACCCTATTATAATATCACCGGGTTTCCTATCAAATGTTTTGGCTAGCGTAAGGTAAAAACTTACCCATGTTTGTTTGTGGGGAGTCTTACGTGATACCTTTATTTTCAAAGGTTTTTCAAAGTTAAGCAACTTTAACCCATTTACTCACACCAGACCCATGTCTGACCCGGAGTTTATTTTCTGTTTTTTTAAACTCTTAGGTACTCAAATTTTTATGAGTAGTAAAGGGATTCAGGTTAGCTTTGACGAGTTCTGGAGGAGATAAGGAGCATGAGGCTTCAGCGAGTAGATATATATAGTGGTTCCGCTGTGCTAGTGTTGTATCTGTCTATCTGTGATATACCTGAGTTGTAATGACCAGACAGATGTTTATAATTGTCTACTTTGTGTTGTATTAGCGGTATAACTCTGATGTATATGATACTATGTAATAACTTATGTGATATAATATAATTTATTCGTTCCACTGTGAGATTCTGATGTTGTTGTTTCTTTCTTTTCTATTCTTTTCTCTTTTCTATCCCTTTCTTTCTACTTAATGGTGTGTCTTTCTATGGAATGAAAGGCAGGTCGTTACATTGTGGTATCAGAGAGCTAGGTCGAGTGAATACCTAGGCTTTGGAGAGATTCTTTCTTGAGAGAGCGTACTTGTGTGTGTGTGTGTGTGTGTGTATACCTACCTTTTTGTTGGATTACCAGTTCGGGTTTACCAATATAAGTTCTAGAGGTAGGAGAGGTAGTAGTGTGTATAGTACGACTACCGTTAGTGGAAGAAGTCCGAGTATAGAGGTTGGAAGTGTATCTGCCAGGGCAGTATTGGGCATCTTGAGTAAGCTTTGCTGTATTGTAATGGATTTCACCCATCTCTGAAGGAAACCTTTTCAAGGTTCGGAGTCCATCTTTGGAGTGTAAGCTTGGTTGCGCTTGTGCGAGGGAATTTTCTAAAGTTTGGATCAGTCGGAGTGCTGAAGCGAGTGATGGTATTTTGGAAACCTTAGGAAGGGGTTTTGTCTGTATTGGATTTGAGACTCGGTTCAGCAAGATGTTTGTGCTTAGTTTGAAGCTCGAGTTTCTTGAGAGATATCTGACTTTCTTAAAGACTCTTTTGTGGCGTTGGCTAACATAGCTTTGTGATTTGTGGAGCTTTTGGATAAGGAAGTCTTTGGCAGCAGTGGCAGCTCGGAGGTGTTGAGTGTGCTGCTAGGAAGGTCTCTTGGCTTAGCAGTGTTCTGGAGGTGGAGTCCGGAAGCAGTAGAGTGGTCTGTTTCTTCGACGGTTCTGGATTCTTTGTGATTCTTCTATCAATAGGCTAGGCAGATGGTGAGGGCTTCTCCACTTCTTCTGGAAGCTCAGCTGGGTATGATGTTGTGATTTGGGTAGACCATCAGTTTCTTCTTTTGGGAGACTTAAGCTATTCCGATTTGTAAAGAGAGAACAGTTTCTTTGCAATCTGAGCAGGGTCGAATCGCAAAAGTGACTTGCAATGGTTCGGAAGTTCTCTTAGTTAACTTTGTTTGAGATTAAGGCATCTCTAGATGATGTGGGAGCTATCGAGTGGTTTGATATTTTTCGGATAACTTCGGGGAAGTCAAGATTTGCATCTGCATCAAGAGATTGAGTTCTGTATCGACTTGATTCTTGAGGCTTTTCCGATGGTTCAGCCTAGTAGGGGAATGGCTCCGTGAGTGAGATTTTTGTGAAGCACTCAGGATTGATCGGATCTTGTTTTCTGGATGAATTTTTGCTGTGTTGTTTGTGACCAATTCAGATAGGTCACTAGATTTTATGGAATTTGATAGACAATGTTTCTAGGATGAGTGGATCAAGTCTATGCTTCTGTTCATCAACAACATTCTCATCTTCTTCAGATCAGAGTTGTGCAGCGGAAGCAAGGTGGTAGCTATTCCAGAATAGAAGCAACCTCGGATTCCTTGGAAGTTTGTGTTTATCTTGTATTAGGAGATTTCTACAGGAACTTCATTCGGAATCTGAAGGCTTAATTGTCTAGTGCATCTATTCTGTTTTTTCGAATAGGAGAACTGTGTTGAAGTCTTCTGATGTTTGTATAGTAGAGTTTTGTGTTTTGGATTTTGATGGATCTTGGAAGAACCATCTTGTTGAGTAGGATCCGGAGATCATCTTATTCTTGATCCAGATTTGGATTGGTCAAGAAGGTTGAAGGCAGCCCAGGATCGGCAGGAGAGTTTTGTGGATAAGAGACAAAGGATTCAGAATTCGAAGTTGAAGATTTAATTATGGGTACGTTTTCTCCAATCGTAAGAGCAATAAGATTTGGATAAGACTGGAAGCTAGCTCAGAGGTGTATTGGATTTTTCTGTATGCTCTTAAGGTTAAGTGTTTAATCTACCGGATTGAATTGCCAGTTCAGATGGCTGGAATTCGTAACGTATTTCACGTATCTCTGATGGAGTACGTGTATGATCTGTCACTGGTTTTAGAATCAGTAGTTCTAGGGAGATTTGGAAGTTGAACGGGACTTGTTTGTGGTCCGGTATCCTGTTTAGATTGTAGATCTAGATGTATAGGACCTCTGAATGTAAGTAGTGTAGCCAGTTTAGATTCAGGAAAGCAAGTATCCCGGTGTTTGCACCTGGGAAACTCTTGGAGGTTCTGTCCAGAGTTATGTCTGGATAGTTAATATTGTTTGTTTGAATTGGTTGCTATGGTTGCTAGTACATGATTGATAGAATATGCTTGCTATTTTAAAATTAAAATCTGTATGGGATTATTAAATTATCTTTACTTTTAAATTTCGGGGACGAAATTCTTTTAAGGAGGGAGGAATGTGGTATCCCAGAAATTTAGGCAATATTTATTTAATAATTTCCATTAATAATTATTTTAAAATTGGTAATATTTATTTAAATATCTGAATTAACAGGATTTATCTTTTTAAAACTAATAATTGTTTAATTAGATAAATGTTATCTTTTCAAAATTTATAATAATGACAATAATTTAATTTGGAAATTTTATTCTTTTTAAAGATTAAAATATTTAAATAATAAAATATATCTTTCTAAGCTAATTAAAAAGATATTCTATTAATAATATATATATGAGTGTATACATTGTAAATAGGGAGTTTGATTTTGATTTAAATTCAAATTTAATAACAAATATTTTAAAATTTATAATATATGTATATCTGTATATATTGTGAATTAAAAGATTTGATTGAACTTAATATAGAAACTTTTCAATAGCTTATTTTAAAAATCTATCTTATATCTTCAAAAGTAATTAAAGTAAATATTTATTTTGTTTAAAAATATAATAGTTTAAATAGAATATTAGAATAAAGGTTTAATTTGTTTTCTTTAAAAATTGGCTTTTGAAATAAATTTAGTTCATATATTAAAGTACAATGTTTTAGTTGAAACTTTGAAATAAGGTATAATTCAATATTCTTTTCTTTTTAAATTTTCTTTCTTGAAAATTAACTTTGAAAATTTTATTATAAAAAAGATACAAATAAACATTAAAGAATGTATTTAATAAAGGTAATTTATATATGCAAACATTTAAAGGCTATTTGAAATAAACATGAGAACATGTTAAAATAAATAAGAAATTGATTTAAATGAAATTTTAAAGACTTGTAAAGATAAGAGATTAATTTAATAATGAAATTTAACACTTGTAAAATATAAATTAAAATTCAAGTAAGGTGTTGCACACAAAATCTCTTGTTTCCTACATTTGTTAAGCATTTAAACCATGAGAAATACACTTGTAAAACAATCTACAATTTAAAGCAACAAGTGTCATTATCTTAAATCTATTTTTGAAAACATTTATTAATAAATGTATTAAGTAAAAACATAGCAAAAAAATATTTTTTTTTCGAAAACATTTTCTTCTTCTCTTCTAAAACTGAAATCAGATTTGAAAAAAAATTCAAAGTTCAACTTTATTTATCAAGCAGCAAGCAAATAAATTCAACTCAAGTGCTAGTTCAAATTAACTGTTCCAGGAAGAAGCAATGCTCTCTGCTTTGAATTTGGTGAGTAAACCTTTTTATTTAAAAACAGTTTATGGATCTATGATGAAATATGTTGCATGCAGTCCATAATGTTTGCTTGAGTTTGAATATAAATGCGTGTATATGAATATGATATTGCCTGCATACTTGTTTCTGGATATTATATTTTTGTGCTCTGTTGTTGATAACAGACCTATCATCATCATAAGATAATTTATAACTTCCTGTATAATCAAAATTTGACATTGATTACTGCGGAGAAATTGTTAATAACATTATATTCTTGTTTTTAAAAATAATTTCAGGTAAATGTATTTAGTTAATACTCTGTAAAATTTAAAGTTACAGAGAAAATCAGAAAATGGAAAAAATTCAAACTTGATGATTCTCAAATTCACCAATATAGTTTCATTTGTCTTCAAAAACTAGGAATTTTAAAAGCTAAATCATAATTTTTAAGTAGAATCGAAGGAGATATTTAGGTTTGTTTAGAAAGGGGTTTTTGAGTCTTTTCTGATGATCGATGAGCTCGAAGGGATCGGGTTTGCTACCAAAGGTGGCGAAGGAGTAGAGGAGCAAGTGAAAATTGTTCGATGGATTTTACGAACATCGTGGTGATGGCGAATCGATGGAGTAGGGTTTTGGACCTGCTATGAGTCGTCTTTGTTCTCGAGGCAACTGCAGCATCGCCATAGCTTCGGAGTTTATCGAAATGGTGGGAAAGCCTTCACGGATGATCGATGAACGGTTGATCGTGGTTACGAGTTGCCTGGTGGTCGGCAGCGTCAGAACGTGGTGATTTTGGTCGATCAGTGAGTTTTAGGTGAGGCCAACATTGCTCGTTTTTCGATTTTGGGATTTGCGCTGTTTTTGGGTGATCGGAATCGAATCAAGGAAGGTTCGACGACATGCCGGAGGGAGTGTCGACGATCTAAGGATGGTGGTCGAAGCGCGCATGTGCAAGGTGGACTACGTGTGCATCTGAAGTTTTTTGAGTATGTGGAAGAACATTTGGCAAAGAGTATTTTGTGTTTCCTCTCATGTTCGACTAGGGGATGATGTAGTGGGAAGCCTTATTTTAGTTGCTTTGAGTCCTCGCGAGTGTTACTTCGAATTCTCATGAGGGTTGACGCGAGTCTGACTCGAGAATGCTGTGTTTTGCTCGGAAACAATGTTGTTTCTAGTATTTTTTAACTTAACCGGGTTTTAGACTAAAGTGATTTTCAAATTTTAAAAAGGTAAACTTAATTTTTTAGCAAAGTTTGACTGGTTTTAAAAAGAGGCATAAAATGTCTAAAGTTAGAAATGATGTTTAAAACAAATTTAATTTTAAAGGAAATGGATTTTTTAAAGTTTAAATGTTGTTTTAAAATAGTTTGATTTATACAAATATTACATTAGAGTAAATTTGTAATTAGTTTTAAATGTTTTCAATCCTGAAATATGATTTTAACTTAAGTAAAAAGGTATTTAACTTTAATAAGTTAAAAGAATGATGATTTTAAGTAAATCAAATTCAAGTTTTAAATTTAATCTATTTTAAAATGGAAGACAAGAGTTTAATGTAATAAATGATTTATCATAATAGAATCATGTTTTATTGACTAAGTAATTGAAGTATAATTACTTAATTAACTAAGTTGTTTAATTTGGGAAATTAAATTAAGATAAATTAATTTGTGTAATTAATTACTTAATTAATATTTAATTAATCAAGGTTAATCAACTAAGAAATAATTAAGTAATAAGTAATTAAGAGGTTAATTACTTAATGTTAAGAAGATTATTAAGGTAATTACTTAATGAATTAACAAAGGAATTAATTACTCGGAGTAATTAATTAAGTTAATGTGGTTAATTTTAATTAGTTAATTAAGTTTAGTTAATTAAGGGTAATTATTGAGGCTGTGTCACTGATGTTGGCTTTGAGCATTGTTCATGCCTTCACTGATATGATCATGCTTGCATATCACGACTGGTTTGAGTTTTGCTTGTATACTTCATGTGTACTTTGGAGTTTTAGTCGAGGCTGCATATATGTATGAGCTGGTACATGTTTGTATACATGTGTATATACATATGTATGTCTATATATATATATATATATATATACATATATATATATATATTTGTGCATTGTCAAGTGATGCATCGTTTGGCCATATGTATTTGATTGCATTTTTTGCCCCTGTTTAGTTTGTGTTGTACAGATTTGGTATTTGCTACAATTTACTTTGATTCACTTTGAACTTCGTGTTGATTTTTGAAATCACACCTAAGTTGAATCCAGCTTAAAGCTCGGGTATAACAGTAATGACCCACAATATTTACACAACTATGATATTGTGATTTAAACAAGTACAAAATATTGAAATATATTTGTGCACACATTTGGTATAACTTAGGGGTAAATTTGTGATTTCCCAACTGTTAAAACCCTAGCCGTGAGTGAATTATAAAAAGAAAGATGTGGCCACTGTTTCATTTGACTCTCTCGTTTCAAAACAAAATCTAAAAATGGCCGAAGCCCTAGAAATCAGATTGGGGGAAAAATCATCTTGGTGTATCGAATGGCGTTGGATTCGTGAGAAAAAGGGGGAAAGCTATGGCAATATCTAGGGGATCGACATCTCATATAGCTACATGTGTGTTCTTAATCTTGATTTGGCAATAAGTCCCATCTCAGGCAGCCGTAGTTATATTTCTGCAAATAAATTTGTGTGTATGGATGCTTTGCGTGTATTGATGCTTGCTAATGGTTGTTTGATCCTTGGTTGCGTGCATATCCATATATTGATGAAGATCAAGTCTGATTATGTTCATATCTGAACCTGAGATGATATCTATTCACTATTATGTCATGATACACTGATGTAACACTATGTATTACTGCCAAAATGAATTGTTTAAGTGCACTCATACCAGACGTATCATGTCTGACCCTGTTGATTGTCTCGACAATCTCCTGGGGTGTCTCATTCAACGAGGCAGTTCGGGATGATGTTTTTACAGGTTGCTATGCACATTTTGATGAGATGATGACTTAAGAGATGGAGTTAAAATGATTTATCACCGCATGTAGATGATATGAAGAAAGTATTTAAGTATTTCATTGTCGTTTTATATGTATTGCTGAACTGAAATATGTATAATTTACTATGAACAGTGAACCATCATGTGTTAGATTGATATGTATATAAATCTGGAAAACTGTTTTGTCTTATAAGTAATTACAAGTTTGAAACTGAAACACTTGGATCGTTCAGTTTTTATATATTTTCTGAAATCTGTATTTGGAGAATAACTTGTGTCGAGGCAGTATACACAAGTGTTTACACTTGTGTATATGCGCAGACCTATAGATCTGCTGAGTTTTGTGATTTGAAGGATTTTTATGGATTTTGTTCGAGTTTCCTTTCAGAAGTTTTGGGGAAAATCTTTATAAACTTATTTTGATGGATTATTTCTATATTTATGCATAAGCATATATGGATCTGGAGTTTGATTTTAGTATGTAATTATCATATCTGAGAATATATATATATTTTTATCTGTTTTTGGCAAGTTGAATGCCTTGAGTATGAAAAGAAAAGATGAGATTTATATATTATGGTTTTCTGAGATCCAGTTACTTATGGTTTTAAATGGGAGATTATATGGATCTGAATCCACACTTTTGAGATATGATCTTTAATCTGAGCATCTGAGATTTGATAGATATGTTTTCTTTGATATAAGATGTTTATTCTGAAAAAAAAAATGAAGTTTATGGGAGATTTGGATTTATATAAGAATTTGAAATAATTTCTGAAATGAGTTTGAGAACTTACAGCCTCATGTGCTTTATATATCTGAAATGTGTTTAGTTGTTTTAACAGCATGACTTACAAGTCTGGACTATATTTATATGTTTTGGCATATCTGATGCCGTAGATCTTTGAAGGAAAAAATGGATTTTAATGCTTTCAAATGCATTATGATTTTTGAAATGAAATTTCTATGTTAAGTGGCTGTTGCTATTTGAATCTGAATATAACATATAGCTAATACATGTTCATGTAATAGATTCTTGAATCGTATTGTGGGCTTGCCATATAAATTAATATATGTGCATGCCCTTACTTTATATTTCTGAAATGAATGAGCTCAGTTTTGAATAGTTTTGCAAAAGAAAGTTAATTAGCAAACTGTTTTGATTCTCTATGCTATATTCATAAGATTTCTGGAAATGGATTACAAGTCCATGTATTATCTTGACACTTTTATAAAAGGAACTTGTAAGCTTCCAATTGTTTATGTTAAAATATTTGTATGATGCAGAATGGCTCTTGTCCTTGCATCAGTGATATGTTTTCAGTTTTAAAGAAAGATAGTTGATGTAAATTCATCTTTTATGTCTGAATATAACTTGCATGAATGAGAAAGAGGAAAACTCGATGACCTCATTTTTGTATAGTTGGATTGGTAATCCTTTGTTTATACGTATATTTATTGATACATTATTGGTGCCAAGGCTTCATTGACTCTTCGATGTTGCCAGCATTGTTACTGTGTGATTTTAGGGCTCAATTTTAAATTGCCTATTCATTAATACCATTGTTTGAGCTTGTGTGTTGGCGAGGCCGTGCACACCTGTATTTATATGTGTGTGTACGTGCAGCCACACCTATAATTGTGCTATAGCAAGAGTTGAATTAAATAAAGAATATCTATGACTTTTATGATATAATCCGGAATTCTGATATTTCCAGTCTGCTTGTGTATCTTTTGTGTCATATTGCAAATAATTTTCATAAAGAGGGAAATGGATTTATCTTCATATTAAAATGCTGTGTGAATGCTTTAGCTAATTTTCTTAAACTCTGATTTAATAGCTAAAGAGATTGGTATATCTTCATATATACTAATCTATGTTTTAAGAATACACCAATATTTCTATATTGGTAATAGTGGATCTTGGTTTTGGTTTTGAAGATAGATGACCCTGTGTTTTCATTTAGCATATTTCTTTATGCAGGAAAAAAAAACAAATTAGTCCATGATTTGGCCACTAGAAAAGTAGGGTCATCACATTTGGTATCAGAGCTATGTAGGTAGATAACATAGCAAAAATTTAATTTATGTGAACTTGTTTGTATTGACTGCTTTGGTTGTATTGTTTGAATTGATTGCTTTGGATGATCTATTTGGATTACATCAATGTTAATGATGTTTATTAAAAATTTAAGTGAGCATTAATCTATTTTATGCAATGGCATTAAGACCTCTGGTAGGCAGCCTAAAGTATTATAAAAATTATTTAAATTTCTAAAGTGGTTTATTATGAATGAAATGGATGAGATGGATGTTTGTTTGTGCATTTCTGTTTGGAGTCTTGTATGTCAGTTTTCCAGGCTAAAATGTTTTGAGCATTTTTTTTTTATTGTCAAGTATGGATTTCAATTATTTAGAACATAGGCAGCAAGATAGAAATCTGGCTCATGCTTATTTTCTAAATAATAAGGCAGGAGGATTTCTGAGTTTTTGGTAAATTTTCGTTAACAAATACCTCTGTCCATATTCTTCTTTTTATAATATAGAAGGATCATGATGTTTAAAATGTTTTGGAAAACCTGTTGTAAATTTCTACAGCAAGGAAAATAAATGGAAAACAAGGGATTGAACTAGAAAGTAATTATGTTTTCAGAAACATGGAGGAATTGAAGGTTTTATGGTTAAACCCATAAACAGGTGCTTAATGAACTAAGCAGAAACTGGAGGGGGAAACTCATTAGGTTAATAGATCCTATGAATAAATGAAAGAAAATTAAATTGGTCATTTGGGATTAGTTAATGATCTTCTTGCTTCATGTGGGAGGAAGTATATGCATGGTGCAAGTGCACCCTGAGGCCTTTGTGTGTTGGAATAAATTAAATAACCTGGGAGTTTCCTTCACAATGCATACATGGTGTTCATTTGATAGGGAGTTATAGACCATAAAAATAAATGGGGAATGGGATTTAAAAATCTGGGTTATGAATGTCCAGACAGGGAGTTAAATTAATCAAGTTTTAATATTATGCTTTGATTAATTGCTGTGTGAAATTGGGAGAATAAAACCTGGGTTTATTTATGTAAAAATGAAGTTATGAATGATGCATGGCTTACTGAACATTTGTTGAATTGATGCATTTCTTGTTGATTACTTGTTGAATGAATGGTTGTTTGCTATTTGTATTGATTGAGTATTGTTTGTATAAACTTAATTCATACGTAAGTTTATGATATTTTGCTTTGATTGCCAAGAATGGGGTCTGTTTTGAATTAAAAATTCATTTAAATAAAGACAGATTATATAAGGGTATTGATCCCTATTTTGATTTGCATATAGATGATATGTTTTGCATGAAGATGGTGTGTATGGCCATGGATGAATGAGCATTACATTTAAAATGACTTCAATATGAATCATGAGTAGGAATGTATTTGTAAGCAACATATAACCTGATGACAAAACATATGAACTGTTACTGAATAAATATTTGTTTGGTTCTGGTTGAGTAAGCTTGGTGTGTATAAATATGTTTAAGACATTAGAATTGCTTTGAAAAGCAGAAAGTAAAATCTGTATTGATTCTAGAATTTACTAAACCAATTTGCCAATAGGGTTTAGTTTAAAACTGAATGTGATCAATATTATGATGAATGCAATGGCACTGTTTCATGCTCTCACTTGTACACTGCCATATTTGTGCATATTCACTTCATCCTTTGTGCACCCCTAAGTTGCACTGTATGCATGGACCTGGTCCAAACACTGTTGCATCTGAAATCTGCTGTTGCACTTGAGACTTTAGACTTGATTTGCTGTTTGCATGCAGTGGCAGTTCCCTATATATATGTCCATGTACTTGAAACTACTTGAAGCTGCACACGTGTGCTTTGTCTTGATCACTTCTGCTGTTGTCATTTTGTGTTGTTGTCTTGCATTTGCCAAGTCCATGAGTAAGTTCCCATACATCCATCTGAGTTTGCTGTTTCCAGATGCACTGAGTTGCTTGAATATGTCGCTTTCTTATTTATGTTCTGTTTGTATGACAGTTGCAATTACCCTTGTGCTTGTCCATTTGATGATGAAACATGTTGATTGAAATTTGCTTGTGCACTCGAGTTGGCGAGGCAATGCACGCGTGTATATTTATACACGTGTGTATTGCAGCCACTCCGCAAAATTTAATGAATATTTGGGATGCTAGAACAAGTAAGAGCGAATTGTGAGGACACAATTCCAAAAAGGTGGGGTATTTGTAATGACCCACAATATTTACACAACTATGATATTGTGATTTAAACAAGTATATTGAAATATATTTGTGCACACATTTGGTATGACTTAGGGGTAAATTTGTGATTTCCCAACTGTTAAAACCCTAGCCGTGGGTGAATTATAAAAAGAAAGATGTGGCCACTGTTTCATTTGACTCTCTCGTTTCAAAACAAAAACTAAAAATGGCCGAAGCCCTAGAAATCAGATTGGGGGAAAATCATCTTGCTGTATCGAATGGCGTTGGATTCGTGAGAAAAAGGGGGAAAGCTATGGCAATATCTAGGGGATCGACATCTCATATAGCTACGTGGGTGTTCTTAATCTTGATTTGGCAATAAGTCCTATCTCAGGCAGCCGTAGTTATATTTATGCAAATAAATTTGTGTGTATGGATGCTTTGCGTGTATTGATGCTTGTTAATGGTTGTTTGATCCTTGGTTGCTTGCATATCCATATATTGATGAAGATCAAGTCTGATTATGTTCATATCTGAACCTGAGATGATATCTATTCACTATTATGTCACGATACACTGATGTAACACTATGTATTACTGCCAAACTGAATTGTTTAAGTGCACTCATACCAGACGTATCATGTCTGACCCTGTTGATTGTCTCGACAATCTCCTGGGGTGTCTCATTCAACGAGGCAGTTCGGGATGATGTTTTTACAGGTTGCTATGCACATTTTGATGAGATGATGACTTAAGAGATGGAGTTAAAATGATTTATCACTGCATGTAGAAGATATGAAGAAAGTATTTAAGTATTTCATTGTCATTTTATATGTATTGCTGAACTGAAATATGTATAATTTACTATGAAGAGTGAACCATCATGTGTTAGATTGATATGTATATAAATCTAGAAAACTGTTTTGTCTTATAAGTAATTGCAAGTTTGAAACTGAAACACTTGGATCGTTCAGTTTTTATATATTTTCTGAAATCTGTATTTGGAGAATAACTTGTGTCGAGGCAGTATACACAAGTGTTTACACTTGTGTATATGCGCAGACCTATAGATCTGCTGAGTTTTGTGATTTGAAGGATTTTTATGGATTTTGTTCGAGTTTCCTTTCAGAAGTTTTGGGGAAAATCTTTATAAACTTATTTTGATGGATTATTTCTATATTTATGCATAAGCATATATGGATCTGGAGTTTTATTTTAGTATGTAATTATCATATCTGAGAATATTTATATATTTATCTGTTTTTGGCAAGTTGAATGCCTTGAGTATGAAAAGCAAAGATGAGATTTATATATAATGGTTTTCTGAGATCCAGTTACTTATGGTTTTAAATAGGAGATTATATGGATCTGAATCCACACTTTTGAGATATGATCTTTAATCTGAGCATCTGAGATTTGATAGATATGTTTTCTTTGATATAAGATGTTTATTCTGGAAAAAAAAATGAAGTTTATGGGAGATTTGGATTTATATAAGAATTTGAAATAATTTCTGAAATGAGTTTGAGAACTTACAGCCTCATGTTCTTTATATATCTGAAATGTGTTTAGTTGTTTTAACAGCATGACTTACAAGTCTGGACTATATTTATATGTTTTGGCATATCTGATGCCGTAGATCTTTGAAGGAAAAAATGGATTTTAATGCTTTCAAATGCATTATGATTTTTGAAATGAAATTTCTATGTTAAGTGGCTGTTGCTATTTGAATCTGAATATAACATATAGCTAATACATGTTCATGTAATAGATTCTTGAATCGTATTGTGGACTTGCCATATAAATTAATATATGTGCATGCCCTTACTTTATATTTCTGAAATGAATGAGCTCAGTTTTGAATAGTTTTGCAAAAGAAAGTTAATTAGCAAACTGTTTTGATTCTCTATGCTATATTCATAAGATTTCTGGAAATGGATTACAAGTTCATGTATTATCTTGAGACTTTTATAAAAGGAACTTGTAAGCTTCCAATTGTTTATGTTAAAATATTTGTATGATGCAGAATGGCTCTTGTCCTTGCATCAGTGATATGTTTTCAGTTTTAAAGAAAGATAGTTGATGTAAATTCATCTTTTATGTCTGAATATAACTTGCATGAATGAGAAAGAGGAAAACTCGATGACCTCATTTTTGTATAGTTGGATTGGTAATCCTTTGTTTATACGTATATTTATTGATACATTGTTGGTGCCAAGGCTTCATTGACTCTTGGATGTTGCGAGCATTGTTACTGTGTGATTTTAGGGCTCAATTTTAAATTGCCTATTCATTAATACCATTGCTTGAGCTTGTGTGTTGGCGAGGCCGTGCACTCCTGTATTTATATGTGTGTGTACATGCAGCCACACCTATAATTGTGCTATAGCAAGAGTTGAATTAAATAAAGAATATCTATGACTTTTATGATATAATCCGGAATTCTGATATTTCCAGTCTGCTTGTGCATCTTTTGTGTCATATTGCAAATAATTTTCATAAAGAGGGAAATGGATTTATCTTCATATTAAAATGCTATGTGTGAATGCTTTAGCTAATTTTCTTAAACTCTGATTTAATAGCTAAAGAGATTGGTATATCTTTATATATACTAATCTATGTTTTAAGAATACACCAATATTTCTATATTGGTAATAGTGGATCTTGGTTTTGGTTTTGAAGATAGATGACCCTGTGTTTTCATTTAGCATATTTCTTTATGCAGGAAAAAAAAACAAATTAGTCCATGATTTGGCCACTAGAAAAGTAGGGTCATCACATGACCTTGTGCTGATATTGTGACATTATTTTTATTGCGCTTGAGTTGAACCCGGCGTTTTGGCTTTGACCTATGCTCACTTGTCCTTGTAATTTTATCAAGTGTATGTATCGGTGTACACGGCCTTGTGGCATATACAGTGATACACAGTGTATATCACAAGCTATTCGTGTATGATGAATTCAAAATTAAATGATGATGAACAACCCAAATAACTGAGGCAGATATTATTTTCAAAATCCACATTTTATTTTATACTGCAAAAATATTTTATTTTCAATTTTACTGCATCAATGTATATTTCTGCAGATTGCTCAGATGCTGGATTCACATTGGAATAAAGTTGAAGATCAGTACGAGTTGAGTGAATGAGTGATATGTAGTGAGGTGCAATGTAAATGTGAATTGTAATTTAATCAAATTTGTATTGTAATTGAAATTGTATATAGTGAGAGCTTGAAATTTATACTATTCAAAAATTGTAATAAATATTTGTTTGAATAAATTTTCTGTTTAAATTCAAATTCCGTGTTATTTATTTTATTCAGCAAACATTTATTTAATCAATGAAAAATAAAATAGTACATTAACAAATACATTTAAATGAATATATATATATATATATATTATCATCAAATAAAAATCATATAATCGCATATTCAACATGTCATCGATGGAAACCCATTCTTCCTACGTGCCCTTTACGGTTTTGATTGTATTACCCACTTTTGTGGCTAGTAGCTGGAATTTAATGAATGTAACAATTTCGGCTATTTTCTATTTATTTGAAAACCCTAGACCCTATTATAATATCACATTTCCTATCAAATGTAACGACCCGTAAATTTCATGGATTTAATTTGGTTAAATTTAATAAGTTTGTAATTAAATTTAGTAGAGAAAAAAATAATAAAATAAATTAAAACCTACTTATAGTAATGCGAAGTCAATTCAAATGATTTTAAGTAGTGAAAAGAATTTTACCTATATATAAATTGGATATGAGAAATTTAAGAAAAATATTTAAACTAATTTAATTTAATAAACATTGTTAACAGTAAATGGGATATGATAATAAGAAAAATTGCAAGTTTTGTATTTAAGGGCGAAATAAATATTAATAGGTAATAATTGTTGTAGAGAATAAATTACAAATGTTATAAATTGCATAATGGTGACAACTATTGTTCGTACCAATGCATTTAATTAATAGCGATTTAAGGTAATTAATCATTTCCTTTTTGTAAGTTAAGAAAATAACTGAAAATTTTGAAGGTAAAATCAATGTAAAGGTTAACTATATGCGAAAAGTTGAATAGAATTCTAATAAATGATAATAATGGAAACGTATACCATCAATGTAGGATAATTAGTAATTACAATGTTGTTGAAAGTAATAAACGCTAAATTAAATTATGTAAATGGAGACTTAAAACCTATTTATAGAAATTTGAATAAAAATTCAAATTAATTAAGTAGAAGAAGATTCTTACTTGGATATGAAATTTAATATGAGAAATTTATGAAAGTATTAATTTGATTTAATGCAATAAAAGATTTTAAACGGTAATTGGAATAAATTAAAGGATCATAATAGTGCAAGTTAATAATTTATGACTTGAATGGAATTCCAATTCAATAAAATCATTTAAAGGTTATGATTTGATTTTTAATGGAATATGTGAAAAACGAATGTAAGGATTTGATTAATATATATGTTATTTATTCAGGGTATTGAATAGAATTGGGAATCCAATTGTAATTAAGGGTAATAATGTTGATATTTGCTAATAAATTAAATCTCAATGCAATACCCATAAATGAATGGAATGAAATGAATGTATGTAAAGGTGTACTAGGTTATTTATCAAATAGAAGGAAAGAAAGTAAATATCGAATTGATTGATGAATAAATATACATGGAGTAGTAATTGAATGTAAAGTTAATGGTAATTGTATAAAATCAATAAATGAATGTATATAGGTTGTAAAGGTATAATAATAAGTAGAAATTGGATGACACTAATACAAGATAATGAATTGTAAATTTTAGGTTTTTAACAAAGTGTGGATGGAAATTTGATTGGTTATATTAATTGAATGGAATTCAAATCGATGGGAAAGGTAAATGGATATTTGGTAATAAATTTAAACAGACTTAAAGAGTGAATTTATTTAATTAATATACAATAAGTGATGATTGAATAAAAACCAATACGCTGTAAACAACAAACTTATAAATGTGGTATTTTGAGTTTTGACAACAATTATTATGAGCTATATGTATATTTAGTTCATTCAATTTAATTTGTAAATCATTGAAATAAATATAAATTAAATGTTACGATATATGAATTAAGGTAATAATGGGGAATAACGTGAATTTTCTTCATAATATGATAAATTGTAGAATACAACGTGAACTTAAATATAACCTTTGGATTGAAAACAATTGTTAAAGGTTAACTATTAAAATTTTGATGGAATTGGAAATAAATGTTTATATAATAAATGCTACCCTTATGGGAAAGGAAATAAAGCGTCCAGAATTATGAAATTTGAGTATATTAAGAAATGAGGATTGGAATTTGAATCAATTGCAACGAATCTAATAATATGTTACATAAATGTTAAATTAAGGTAACATTTAGAAAATATGATAATGATTTTCAAATTTAACAAGTTGTGGAATTAAAAAGGATGGAAAAATCAAGATTTATTTTATTTATTGGAATGAAAAATTTATAATTTGATTTATTGCGAATAAATGAAATTTAATATGGTAATTGGCGAAATAATTAATGATTGAATTAACATAGAATTTGTTGTTAGTTATTAAAATTGTTTAAGAAATCAAAAGAGAGAAATTTTATAAATTTTAAAATTTGAAATTGGATTGGATTAGTGATTTAATTCAGTTAATATTAATTTATGTAATTAATGGGAAAAATAGTTTTTTGGCCACTAACTCGGATTTCGACGAAACCAGTTTCATCGGATCCGTAACGGTGAATTATAATAGTGTTTCAAGTTTCGTAGCGATCGGACTTGTCTTTTGATCGTACAGACTTGAAACGCCTTGAAATTTATGCATTGAAATAAATTGAATTTGGAAAATATTGTTTTTAGCATAACTTCTTCATACGACGGAATTTGAACCTGAAACCTTTTCCATTGAGTTTAAAATATTTTAAAACACCTATTTTGATATATGGGTTTACACAATTTCGTTCCGGGGTCAGAACGGGCTTTTTGGGCCAATTATCGTTCAGCACATTTGTTTATCGGATCCATCTACTCTATTTCTAACATACCTATATAAACCCAGTTGTAAACCCTAGCCTCCATCTATTATCATTTGTTTGTGCATTCATTTTCATCAACTCCTCCTCTTCCTCAATGGATGCAAACCCTAGATCTATTTTCATTTCAAAATCAAAGCTAAAATTCAAAGTCCTCAGAAAAATCTCAAATTAATATATGTTGAAGCTCTCGACGAGCGTAATTCAATGGTGTAATTCGTTTTTCAATTCGACGCATCATTTGACCAGAAATCGCGGTCAAAATTGAATTGGGCGTTTTTGACTGGTGCGTCTGATCGGAAAATCCTTTATGGGTTTTGGAAAGAGGACCGAGAGGACTTCATCCACGCAGTTTATTTTGCGAATCGACGGTTGGATCGACGGGAAAATTCGTTAGGGTTTGGGAGCTTTAGTTGGCGGCTGCGTTTTAGTTTGGTGCGTGCGTTGCTTACTGGAGTGATAGGCCGTGCGTGCAGAAGGTGGGGATGATGTGGCATGTGTGATTTTGGTAAGAAATGTGTTCCATTTCTTTTATTTTATTTTTATGATTTCAATCGCATTTATCGTCACAACTTTTACATACGATATCCGTTTTACGCGCGGTTTCTTTTGTTAGGATCGTATTGAAATTCCGGACTTGATGAAATAGGTTTGGACAAATTCTGAGATGGTCAAATTTTTGGGTTTAAATTGGATTTAAATTCAATTTAAATTCAAAAGGTGAGTGTTTTAACTCACTCACAACTTCTAGAATTTCTTATATTTAGTAATTTGACTTAAGATATGAGTAAAAATTTATTTATGATTGTTTAGCATGTTTTATTCATCATCTCAGTTAATTCGCATTTATTTAATTTAACTGTTATTTTATTTTATTTATTGCATATAGATTGACAGTTAGAATTTATTTATTTGCATATAACTGCTAGTTCAACAGTTATTAAATTTGTTTATTTGCATATAAACTGCTAGTTTAACAGTTATTGAATTTATTATTGAATATAAATTGTTGGTTAATACATGTTATTTATTTCCTGTATAATTTATATGCTCTATATCGGCGATTGTTTAAATTGGATGATGATTGCAAATAATGGTTGATGATTGATATTTGGATGAATGGATGCTACATTTATATTGTATAAACTTCAAGTCATCATGCATTTTCATTTCATTCGGGATTGCGGTTTGAAATGATATACAACCGCATTTTTTTATTTTAAATTGCGGATTGAAATGATAAACATTTGTATCACTTGACCATAGAGTAGAAAATTTTATACAGGCACCGCGGTAAATATATAAAATTATTCTTGAAATGTTTTACTATGGTTTTGTAAAGCTATATATATATATATATATATATATATGTTTTAATGGGATATTGATTTGGTTATATATATATATATAGTAAATTTTCGGTTTTTAAGCTTTGTATAAATTTGATTTGAAGTATAAAATAAAGTTTGATTTTTAAGATCAAATACGATTAAGCATTTATTTAAAATCTAATTTCTGGAGTTTTTATGACTTAAATGAGAATAAAATTTGGAAGATTAATATTAAGTTAAATTGAAATTTAATAAAAATTAAATTTTTTAAAGGATATGATTTTTATAACTTGATTTTTTGTAAAGTGATTTAAATGAATATATCAAGTTTAATAACTTGAAAGATTTTCCAATTATGTGAAGTTGAAGGTTTTACTTAAATTATATTGAATTCATTAAGTAAACATTTCAAGTCTAAATAATAAGTAATTGAATTTGATATATATGGGTTTGTCAAATGAGTTTGTTTTTGAAATGATGAAATATCTAAAGCTTTGAAACATAAGAATTAGAAATGGTATTTGGAAGTTTAAATCGATATTTGGAATTGATTTGTGAAATGTAAAGAAGCTATTTTGTTTTATAAAAGAAATTTAATATTTAACCATTACAGAGATGGAAATTTGTTTCAAAGTTATGATTTTCAAGGTAGTATAATTTGGAAATATTATATTCCAAAGTTTTGATTTCTAAATATTTTACTTTGAAAACCCTATGAGTTTGGAAAGGATATATATTGGAAAATAAAATGACATTATATTGGTTTGGGCCTAAATGATATCGTATTGATATGGGTTTTTAAAAATATAAACGATATCGTATTTATATGGGTTTAAAATGGATATTTTATTTTGGTTTTAAAGTATAATTATTTTAAAGGACCGCGATGTTATAATAACGTTTGGTTGTTGAAGAGACCGGGATCGAAAGTTGTCGTACTCTCTGCCAACTCCGAAAACCACTTTAACAACCGTGTACGCAGTGGAGATTCCAGAATGAAGTAGGTTGGTGGAGGCGTTCCTGCAAGGTAAATACGTGGACCCGACTCCCGTGAGTTGACATAAGGTGGCTAAAACAGGAGCGATTCACACGCCAATGAGGTCATACCTCTGATCGGACACTCTTCTTCGATATTATACTTTGACTTTGGATTGATTCAGTGGCCACTTTTACTTTGATTTTTGGGGGAGTTTGTTTCGAGGTGGGCGGTAGCTGCGGCTACGCGTTTCCATCAGCCCGGATAGCAATTGGTATATCTACCCTGGCATTGCCTAGTTGTGCCGTGTCACCTACCATACCGGGCCTTTACTACGAGTTTCTATTTGTGTCGTACCTATGGAGTGTCTTCTCGTAGTCTCCCGATCAGGAGATATGCAGGCACTGTATAGACTATTGGCATTATTTGTGTTAAGGTGGAAAATGTAAAGCCTTAACGCTATTTAAAAGTAAGTTTATTTTACGATTAGACACTATTATAATAGCGAAATATACTACATAGTAAATAGTTTAACGGATCCTTAAGAGATGTAAATCCCGAGCATCTTTTGAGTTACTGCACTCATATTTATTTCCGTTAATTTAAATTACATAAGATCTTTTAGTTCTGACTCGAGTGTTTTGTCTTTTCAATTCGCTCGGGTCGGTCCGAGCGTTTCAGGATTTAAAGATTTAACTTTGGAGGACGAAGACGAAGATTTGTATTACTATTATCTAGTATATTATTCAACTACACCATTTAATTCCGCTGCATTGTTATTGGTATGTGTAACTCTGATATGTGTTATATAAATATAATCAAATGTTTTTTGTAAAACAGCTTCATGAACTATATATTTGATTATTATATTTTATTCTTCCGCTGTGAGATTCTGTTTAGTTTTTTTTTCTCTTCTTTGTTTTTCTTATTTACCCCACAACAATCCGCCCTTTTGTATGTTTTAAGTCGAACATGTGTGGTTTATCGTCGATTTAAAACATGCGAAAAGGCGGGATGTTACATCAAATGTTTTGGTTAGCGTAAGGTAAAAACTTACCTATGTTTATTTGTGGGGAGTCTTACGTGATACCTTTGTTTTCAAAGGTTTTTCAAAGTTAAGCAACTTTAACCCGTTTACTCACACCAGACCCATGTCTGACCCGAAGTTTATTTTCTGTTTTATTAAACTCTTGGGTACTCAAATTTTTACGAGTAGTCAAGTGATTCAGGTTAGCTTTGACGAGTTCTGGAGGAGATAAGGACCATGAGGCTTCAACGAGTAGATATATAGTGGTTCCGCTGTGCTAGTGTTGTATATGTCTATCTGTGGTGTACTTGAGTTGTAATAACTAGACAAATGTTTATAACTGTCTACTTTGTGTTGTATTAGCTGTATAACTCTGATGTATATAATACTATGTAATAACTTATGTGATATAATATAATTTATTTGTTCCACTGTGAGATTCTGATGTTGTTATTTCTTTCTTTTCTATTCTTTTCTCTTTTCTATCCCTTTCTTTCTTCTTAATGATGCGTCTTTCTATGGAATGAAAGGCGGGTCATTACATATAGTGGTCATTAGAAAGACTTGGGTTATGCCTGGAGATAGACTATATTTCCTACTTGTGTAGATTTCGTACAGATACGTAATTGCCACAAATTTTGTTTGTTTGTTTGTCACTAGGAGGAAGGCTAGTTAACCCTTGGATAAGTCTTTGAGACGAGTTAGTAATATGGCTAAATAGCTATAATGTCGTTATTAGGCATCAACGGGAGGTTCCGTAGTGTACATGGAAAATTCATCCTAGATACTATTACGGATGCTGGTGCAGTGCATAGTTGCAGATACTAACAGGGGGATGTGTCCTTGTCCATGAAGAATGATGATCCTTATACACACATACACACACTCAAATGTATCTATTTCATAACTTGGATAGGTCAGATGTATCCTACGTGTGTATGAAGTCAAAACGACACATTTTTGAATAATAGACATAATACGTAATGGAAAGCAATCATCATAAAATAGTGTTATGGATAATGTATGTAATCTACCGATCACTAAAACATTGTTTTGACCATTCCTCATTACGATCCACAAGATAAATTTAGAGGGACAAGTATTTGTACAAGGTAAGAATGATGGAAGGACATATTTCCTCATGCATGCTCTGCACTGACAAGAGCACTAGATATATGAGGTATTGGCCTTAGTCTGTGTGTGTGCGTGTGCGTACATATATTGTGCTTTATTATTCCATTGTGAGTTCTTCGATAGCTCTTTAATATATTTTTATTTATTATAGGATACCAACATCAACGATTCATACCTTAGTAGACTTGGGTTGTTGATTTAGTGAAAATTTAGGGCTATTAATATGTTGGTTGTTACATTTGGTCTCCGAGCTTAGCTTAATCAATCATATGAATTAGGATATGTTGAATTGTCGTATTTTTATTTTTACCTATAATTATATATATATATATATACATATATATATTATGCCAAACCCAACAAATTATGACTGTAGAAGTAGTTGCGATAATATTCTTAAAAGATGGATAAGGTAACTACAAGTTGGAATAACAAAATAGAGTCTAAAATATATGCCTATCTCGATCGCCCCATGAGAGATAAGTTGTATCATAGGGCATTGACTTAAGAAGAGAATGAGTGTGACATATAGGACGGCCCCTAAAGATGGATGGAACTTGACTCCCTGGTCGGGCAAGACTGCCCTATCATTGTGGATCCCCACTAGATTGTCGATTGACGATGTACGTTAGATCTAGATAAATAAAAAGTAAAGAATCTATATGTTGCAGATATCCAAAAGTAAGAATTAAGCAAGTCAAAGGAAGATGTGTAGTTGTCGCTCCAAGATGATAACTGGATTTTTAATATATTTCTAATGAAGATAAGTCAGAAAGTAAGTGGAAAATAAGAAAATTTCAAAAGAAGTGACAAATAAAACCCTCTCTTAGTATGACCCTATATGAAAGAATTTAATAAAAAAGGTTTAAAATTTTCTAAAAAATATTTAAAACGATTTTTCGAGAATTTATGTAAAAGTAGAAAACCCTACTTTTGAAAAGTAAGTAAATATTAAAATTTTCTACAAAATATAATATTTTTGTATTTTATTTAAATAGAATTTCCAGTTGAAACTAAAACTGTTTAGACCAAAATTTTCAGTTAAAAGGATTTTGATAAAGAGGCATTTCCTTTGGAATAAATTAGAGCGTATGTGTATTTAGACAGTTTTTTGGATTTTTGAATTTTGATGTTTTGAAATTCTTTTAAGGGATGGACAACAGGAGGTGGCACTAGGTTTAAATGGGGTAAAAAACGGAAGGGCATAAGCGCCCGATGGAGAAAATGATAGAAATAAAGTAGGCGGACTTGGACAGGAATAAGATTTATGATATAAATTAAATTAAGAGATAAAAATTCCTGAAAATGAAGATAGGAGAATATTTACGTTAAGGAAAATATGAAAAAAAATAACTGAAATTGATTTATATAAAAAGAAGAGCTATATAAGGAGGAACAATTTATATAACTGCAATTTGGGTTGAAGGGAATTAAATAATAGCAACATTGGAAAATTTAAATAGAAGCAACGCCAGGAATTCATATTAAGATAATAATGTTAGTAATCTAATTAGAACCAATATAGAAAAAAATAAAGGAAAATGGATAATTCCATAAATATGTGCAGTAATTGCACAAAATCTTTTAGAAGTCCTCCTAATATGCTATTAGGGTCTCTTCTGAGGTTGAAAATGGAAATAGCATGAATAATAGGAAAACAATATAATGAAAATTGCCCTTGTCTACTCCAGTTTTATTGTTCAAAGTTATAAAAGATGTTTTACAAATATTGTAATAGTGCATTTTTGAAAAATGATTTGGTATAACAACTGAGTTTTTGAAATGCAAAACTTAATAAATGGTTTGGGTTGAAAATTCTACTTTTTAAGAAGTAAGATCTATATTGAAAAAAATTATAAGTTTATAATTTTAAAGATAAGAGTTTTGGGTTAAGTACTTTATGGCTGTGAAGTTTAATAATTTTATAAAGAGTGGTGAATATCAAAATTTAATAAGAATTATATAGGGATGACTGCCTAGGTAAGATAGGGTAATAACTAAGGCTATGGATAAAATAGATACATATGCTTGAAGAGTAGCTACAAGGCACCCCATTGAATTTAAGGAATATTGATATGAACCTAGGAATGTTTAATTTGACATTTGTGAATGCCATAAGAAGGACCCATAAAGAAATTGAGAATGGTATCAAAGTACGTTACCGCGAGTCCAAAGTATACTCGAATGAAAGATCAAAGGTAAAGAAAATAAGTACACACCAAATTTGAGAATACTATCAAGAGATTGATAGTAATATAATTGGTTGTGATAATTGAAGTAATGGACGGATCTTATTTCTTATAAGCCAAAAAATGGTAAGTTAAGGCATGTAAGTTGTAGTAGTATGGCATACTAAAGTGTCAATTTATTAAGTAAGAAGTGATAGAGCCACAACATCATTAGTACCGATTGATGTTGCAAGGAAGCTGCCAACAATTGTTTTTCTAAGGTTAATTGGTTTATAATCGTCAGATGTCTCTTTTAGGGTATTAGAAATACGTATGATATGATATGAAATATATTCCTATTTATTACTGTATTGATTTTCTAAAATAGTTCACCTATATATGTGTGTGTGTGCGCACACGTGCGTGCACGCGCGTGTGTGTACGCGCGTGCGTGTTGGAAAATAGTATAAATAAGAAAATCTTATAAGTATACTTAACTAGCGACGAATGTATGATAAGGCTGGAAATTTATAAAATAAATTAAGAAAATAAGTTAGTAAACAAAAAAAAAGAATGCTTAAATCTCAAAAACTTTGAAATTTTAGAGAAATGTATTTTAGCGAGCGAAGGACAGGGAAAGGTTATTGTGGAACCATTGATCGCCATCCTTATAGCTTAAAAATTAAAGTTTATAAATGTACCAGTGTGCCGATTGTTGTTCTACAATTAAATATTTTTTTTTTCAAAATTTGAAAATTTTCTGTGTAATAGGCTAAGCTCGGTTTGAAATTTGAAAATCTAAAAATTGACCCATCGACTAAGTCCAGATTACGTTGGGATGTGCATGATTTGTTTTGGAATGTTACAAATAAATATTTCTGCAAATTTTTATTCAAAGATCTTTGATTTTTTAAGTATAAAATATTTTTGAAAATGTTTCAAAAAATGAGTTTTCCATTTAAAATTTTCCAACTATTTCACAAACTTAATTGAAAAAGGATTTTTAACAAAAAAAGTGAAAATTTCTAATTTTAGAAATTTCACCCGCTTAACATAGGGAAATTCGAGGAGTTAGCAAATATGATTTTTACTGTTTAACAAGAGTGATAGTATGTAAAACATAGTTAATGACAAGAGGAAAAGCTATTTTAGCTTTGGAATTTCTTTTTCCGTACATTGTTGATAGTAAAACAAAACTTGTTTATAAAATATTCCATTTTAAAAAGTTAAAAATAAATTTATTTATGAGGACTATTTTGTAAAAATTAGAAAAGATTTGAGGGCAAAAGAGACGGTTCCAAGTTTCAATAGAATGGGTACTTAAGAGAAGTAAGGAAATATGGAATTCTCCATTTAAACCCTTTCTCGGCATAAGAATATAAATTTAGGAAAACTAGATATTCTAAAATTTTGAACGTTAGAAGTTGTGTGATATGTATTGGATGGTATGGACCGAATGCAAAATTGGTTGAACCATACTCCTATACATAGGAATGTGGAAAAATTATTGCATAAAAATAAAGATTTTAATTTTTGAAAACTTGCATACATATAGAACTGCCAATATAGATAGGTTGTTTGCACTATAGTTTTCGAATTATTTTAAAAAGAATGCTTTCATATAGGAGACGACGATTTAGTATCATTCAACATTCATATCATATATGTTGTGATATACCGTGCATTTGTACACTATTGGCTGCAAAATTGGTTGTACACTTTTGGTTGGATGGTTTAGAATGGTTGCGCACTAAGTTGCATGATTAATCCTTGTGGAATTTCAAGGACTAAAAATTCTTTTGATGACTCCTTATATTAAATAGTAATTTAAAACAATTTCGAGAATGGAACTTACACCATTATGTTCGCGGTGAATCTCTAATCTACTCTCATATATAAAGTCTTACGATCGAAGTTCAAAAGAAGAAGTTATTAATGTGTGAAGATTTTGAATCAGAAATAATCAAAAATATAGTTAATGTTAATAAATGATACATTAAACAACGGCCTTAGCATTAAAGAAGTCGTTAACGTTGAATCAAATAAAATAAGGGAAAAAAAACTAGGCAAAAAAATAAAGTAGCCACCGGTCGATGCTCTAGGTTCAACCGATCGACTGCAAGCGGTCACCCAGCCAGTTAGGGTTGGATGATAATGGACCTGGGCCGAACACGCTATAGATACAGCCATAACCCCTCACTTTTCTTCTTATATTTTCTGAATCAAGGAGCGAAGCTTTGCCATTTTCTCTTCTCTGCTAATTCAAGGAATTGTAGAAATTATAAACTATTATATACATATAAATACACACATAGACACATGCATATATATATATATATATATAATAGCTAAAAACAATGAAGGAGCAGAATAGGGATGAATCAATTATGCGACGAAGTGAAAGGAATTAAATAAAAAATAACGGATTTAGATATGGAGATTTGGAAGCTTAGAGGTGAATGAGAAATTATATGTTTTATATGATATTGGATTTATATCATTGTGAATTTGTTTCTTTTATGCCTGCATATAAATTATAGAATTGTAGGCTTAAATATGTAGATTAAACTTAAAATTCTTGCCAATATATTCAGTATAGTGTTAATTTTGATGAATGATTGTATACACCTAGATATGTAATGTAAGGGTTAGAGTAGTCCTCGAAAGTTATGAGATAATTCATAAATAAGATTGTACGTCAGTTCCATATTTTTATTATTTGAATGTTATAAGTTATTAAATATGAATTGAAAATTGTTTCAAATTTGATTGGGATGTTTATCGTATTTTATACTGCATATTTCTATGAAGATGTGTCGTTTGAAATAATAAGGAATATGCCTAAAGGAAAGAGATGTCCAAAACAGGGATGTTTATCGTATTTTATACTGCATATTTCTATGAAAATAAAGATTTAGTGTCTTGTAATTCCCAACACAACGCAATTCTTCTTTTCAGATAACTCATTAGAAATTTCAATGTTAACATTTCCTTTTTTAGGAAGATATAGTTCTAATGCATTAAAAAGTAGAAATCTCTAAAGGTAGAACCAAAGTGTTATAAATAAATAATAATAATAATAATCTCGTTGTTGATTTGAAATACTAGATTAAAGACAGTTGGAAAATAAATAATAAGCATTGAAAGTATGAAAAAGACAATGGATTAAAGAATCGGGAAAGTAATAGTAATAGTGATAAGCAAATTAATTAAAAGGAAACAATAATTGGTACTTAATTTATTAACTAGAAAGAAGCGGTAAATGATAATTGGTATTAAACAAATACGAAGTAAGTTCGTGTAAGTAAGTGAATAATAATATTGAACTTAGGAGGCGTAATAATTTTCCAGTTGAAATTATATAGCCACAAGAACACATTTATGACAAGTATGGATTATTTTATTTTTTTGGTTTTTGATATGGAACTTTATATATAAAGTCTTACACAGAGAACATATCACGTGTTAATAAATGTACGAATCATGCCATGCAAGTTTCGAACTTGTGATCTCTCGCACTAAAGCCGAATCACTTAATCATTGGGACAATGATGCTCATCGAGTATGGATTATCGAGTCTAGTCAATACTTGGATTAATTATAAATGACAAGGAAATTAGTGAGGGTTGAAATGCAAGAACCAACAAGGTTGTACAACAGAAGTCTGCCCTCTGCAATGGGCAATGACCAATTGTGTATACGTTGCACTTATGTGGCACATCTCCAACTATAAGACCCATGTGACATACGGTTGCTATAGGTTTATAGAATATACCAAAGTGGCTTCGCCTTGTATTTGAAGTCTTAAATGGCCAATTGGAGTCAGCTTCAATTCCAACATGGGTTACTAAGTAACTAGTTGGGCATTTTCTTGATTTGCGTTTGGCAATTTTTGTTGGATGGTGGACGAAAACTCGATGCTATATTAGCACTGTTGGTACCATATATTTGAGGAGTAGACCTATATACATTAGGTCGAGAGCGTCATCGATCCTGTAGCAATCATTAGAAAGACGTAGGTTACATCTAGAGATGGACTACGTTCCTACTAGTGTACGTTCTGTAAGGGATATGTAATTGCCTTAAATTTTGTTTGTTTGTTTATCGCTGGAAAGCAGGCTAGTTAACCATTGGATAAGTCTTTAAGACGAGTTAGTAACACGGCTAAACAGTTGTAATGCCATTATTAGAACCCAATGGGTGGTTCTACGGTGTGCGTAGGCAATTCAGCCTAGACACTGTTTTGGATGCCCAATGCGATGCATGGCTGTGGATACTAACGGGGGGAGGGGTATATCTTTGTTCATAAAGGACAATATTGCATATATATACATACATACATACATACATATATATATATATATATGAAAATTATACACACACTCACGAATGTATCTATTTCATACCTCAGGTAGGTTAGATGTATCGTACGCGTGTATGAATAAAAAATGATACATTTATGAATAATAGACATAACACATAATGGAAACTAATAGGTATAAGTTAGTGTTATGGATAAAGTATGTAATTTATCAGTCACCGGAATGTTGTTATAACCCCTTCCTCATTACAACCAATTGGATAAATTTAAAGGGAAATGTGTCGGTACAAGATGGGAATGATGGATTGACAGATTACCTCATGCATGTTATGCACTGATAATGGCACTAGATATCTAAGGTATTAGCTTCAGTTGGTATGTGTATATATTTTATTATACTTTGTTATTCCGCTTTGAGTTCTTATCGATAGCTGATATACTTTTATTTATTATAGAATACCAACACCAGCAATTCGTATCCTAATAGACTTGAGTTTTCGATTTAGTGAAAACTGGCCCATTAGATGCGGGTTGTTACAAGTTTGAGCTTTTTTCTTTTATATATTCCATAACCAATTTTGGTTGTGCTTTTGAGATATGTTTGATGGATTCTACTCTTTTTCATAAGATTGAGCTTCTTTTCTTTTGTACATTCCATAGCCGATTTATTGGTGGAGCTTTTGAGACACAGTTGATGGATATACTCATTTATGTTAGTATGAGCCTATTTTCTCTTTTCAAATCCATAATCAGAATTGGTGTTGCTTTTAAGACACACTTAATGAATTTCATTGATTTATTTTAGGCGTTGTTTATTACTCATATATAATTTATAGCCAGTATTAATGGTACTTTTGAGATGCACTTGATGAATTTGTTTATATTATAAGGTTGAGCATTTTGCTCTTGATGAGTCAGTAGTCAATAGTGGTGGTGCTAGAGTAGAGCACTTGATGGACTCACCTACTTGGATGTGAAGGTGAACCGCCTTCTATGATGGACTTAAGCTCTCTAGAGTACTCTTGAGTCCTGAAAGTAGGCACATTGAGATTAAAAGCACATATTTATCGTGGAGTTTGTATATTAAAAGTGTAGAACGTATTTTGACATCTCAGTCCAAAACTTTGTAGTTTAAGAAGAAATTGACCTCTTAGACTAAGCTTTGAACTCACTTTTTTATGTATCAATTCAATCGAATGACTTGCGCGTTACGAATGAAACTTTCTTTTTTCCTATTTTATTTCATTGGTCTTCTTTAATATTTGTTTTAATTAATGAAAGATTATTGGATAATTACAATAAAAACCAAAATCTTTTCATTGTTTGACCTATTGCATTGTTCATTAATGAGAAAACGTTTTTATGTGATGTTTATTTATATTGATTATAGGCCTGAAAGAGAATTTTTTTTTTAAGTTTATTTAATTCTCTCTCATTTCTCTCTTTTTAAGAAAGAAAACAGAAAATCTATAGTAAAAAAAGGATCTTCTTCATTTTACTCTCTCTATAATTTCCTCTAAAATTAAACCTATCTTTCTCTATTCCGATAATCACAGAGATGTTAGTTTTATTTTATGTGTTAAAGTCTTATTTTCTGTAACAACTCAATCATAGATAAGTTGTTTAAGTTTTTTGGTTGTTTAACAAATCAATTAACTGTGTACAATTCAACCGTGATTTGAAAATCTAGGGTTTTCCAAAAAAATGAAGGAATGCTTACTCGATGACTGTGCATATTGTTGGGAGACGATGAGTTTTTGACTTGCTGATACTTGACTTCTTTATTTTTCCTCCATCGGTGATGTTCATTCTGAATGGGAAAAGAAAACATGCATTTTGAAGTTTGGATGTATGTTGAAGCGAAAATAATAATAATCAGTGTTATGAAGTGGGAAATTGATTTAAGGTGATATTTAATTTTGATGGTCGAAATAAAAAACGTGAATGTCAATAATAACACATTATTCTTAGTGTAGTTTCTGTGACATTATTATACCCGATCAAATGTATAGCTCAACTATTCACGGTATTTTTGTGTTTGTTTATTTCGTTCAGATGGAATATTTTGCATCCAAAATGGTCAAGGTGTACCAAATTGATGTTTGATAAAAAGAACACTCAATGTACGCATGTATCAACAAAACATTTTTGATCTACTTCATACAAGTTAACTACTAAAAGTTGATCTACGTACTGCTGCTTTGACAAATTGTATCTAAATCATCATAGCTTTGTTTCGCATATCAGATGTCTCTGCTAAAATCGTATGCACTGATATAAATAATTAGTGTGATTATATCTTCACATTCGAGCAACTTTAATGAACAGTAATACTAATACATCTTTTTTTCTGGACTACGGCATAATTCCATATTACTTTACGATACGGCAGAGAAGTTGACAATGTTCTGGAAAATGATCGCCAATAAATCGTTCAAATAAAATCATCAAATTTAAATTTTAGACGATGAAGGACGTTTCATCATCATTATTAAATTTCCAACTTAAAAAGGAGTGCGTCCAATTATTTCACCTGCCATTTAATTCTTGTTGCCAACCATGAATAAATCTGCATAGTTTGCACTTTGCATCACCTTTCGACATTCGCACATGGACTGGATGCTGCTCCATGTTGCCAAGTTTATTCCTAATGATTTCCTTTCTTATCTGGTACATGTTTACGGCCAATTAACATACGTTTGAGATTGCTATCTCCGATGCAATTTCTTGTACTGGTTTACAAAATAAATTTACTGTCGCTAGAGTTATAACCCGATCAGTTCAATTATATTTGTTTAAATGCGAAATCGTCCATTTCATGTACAATATTTCAGGAGTTCATGTGCAAACTTGCTGAAAACTGATGAATTTGCGCCAGCAGGGAAAAAAGCTAAAAACATCAGTATGATCGTAGCAGACAGAGACCGCAGAAAACTGAGAAGAATTTGCTTTTAAAGATAAATTTATATGAAACTTTCTGAACATACCACCAAAGTGATCTGTAGTCTATCCTTTCGTAGCATCTATTATTTAATCTGAATAATATCCACAGGTACTATGTCAAAATCTGGATAAAACGGAAAAGGTGGTTAAATCTGGAAAACGAACAAACACATACGAATAAAACCGTTGCACAATTTGTATATAATTTACATACAAAGAAATCAGGTTCAAAAATTAGCCTACAACCTGGTCTCTCGTTAAACAATACACATACAAAGAAACTAATATTACAAAAATAAATATCAGCGATTAACTTCTAAACAGGAAACTCATCTGCCGACAACATGAGTTCATAGAAAACTACGTTTTCAACTGCAAGATCTAAGAAACTGATTATAAAATTTGCACTACTGGTTATTACGTTCTCTAAAACCTGTAAATTTCACATCTTTTCATGGAAATATCAAGAGCACTATCATAAGTTAACGTCGAGTGAGTAGGTACAGGATAGTCTTCATTAATATCGAACCCAGGTTTCAGCACATGTTTTGCTCCAGCAGTTAGCTTGACTGGCCCACAACTTTTCCCTGCATCAATTTTCATAGAACCAGAAGGAGAAGGAGCCATAAACTCATTATCAACGACTTTTGAGCTCTCTGCGTCGATTATATTTTTACCTACACTAGTTGGAAACTGAACTTTCTTTGGTCTTACAAAATCAATATTAGCAACTGCAGGCCTTTTCCTTGCTTTGCTCGAACCATTCAAGCTTTTCAAATACGTAAAATTAGAATTTGTTCCATCTCTATACATTATCTCCTTTCCACTAAATTTATCTACTGCAGTTCTAGGTTTGTTATGCGAAAATGTAGCAGTAGGAATGGGAAATGATGCGTTAGATGCGAACTGTGGAGGTCTACATGGGTAACTGTTCATTTGTGACATGCCTGAATTATGTTGATAAACAGAATTTGAAAAACATGAACACGAAATTTCTTGGTTTTTCCTCTGCGAATTTGAGTTTAAGAGCCAATGAGTAGGATTCTGTGAACTCGCATATTCCTGAGATAAAAATGGATGATAAATATTTGATCCTGTATTGGATGAAATTCCTATACTATGTTTGCAATGGGTCGAACTCAACATCATATGTTGGTAATTCATTGGAAATTGTTGACTGATTCTATTGATATTTCTATTGGCTGAGGGATTATTTCTTGATACCCATTGTGGTTGATTCTCAAAACTCGAAAATATTGGTCTAGGATACAAATTCGACGAACTATTGAACCAATGGTTGTTACTTGGAGTTTGGTAAGTTTGTTGTGGTTTCCAATACTGTGGGTTTTGTCTACTGAAAATTACTTCCTTGTCGAAAGAACTTCTTTTACAGTTGTTGTAACTTTGCCTTCCTCTGCAATTCTCACTGCCAATTATTACATTCGTGCCCATAAGTCGCATTGTATGTTCATCATTTGAATGAGGAGCATGATTTATATCACTTTTAAAGTTGACGTTGTCAATATAATTCCGTGTATGATAATTTTGCATGCTTCCTTGGCAAGTTTCAATATTTTGACCTCCAAATCTGTCAGAATTTATTGCCGGTATTCTAATATTTAAGTAAGGATCTTGAAGACAATTCAATTGCTCGTTTTGATTCACATTTATACTAGGAAATTTGCCTTTAGTTACGTTTCTAAAATCAGCTGCATTCCTGGAGTTGTGATGAGTCGGACCAATTTCACTATAACCAAATTTCGAACCAGATTGAAAATCAATAAGTTCTCCTTGCGAATTAAGAGGCAAGCCTACAAAATTATCGTTAGTACCCTTCTCATTACGTGTTGGTAGTGAAGACTGCGCTGGATAAAATTCCACAGTTTTCCAAGAAGAATCATTTACAGGTTCTAGAACTGGAAAAAACTTCTTATTTAAATCAACCTCGTTTCTTGAACTGCGTTTACCCATGAAATTATTAGCAAGTGACTGTGAATACTGCAAATCTACTGTCTTCAAAGTAGAACCCCTTACTTGATTATCCACACAAGAAAACATATCCGTTGTATTAGGAATAGACTCTTTTACTTGATTATCTGTATAAGAATTCATATTCTCAGTGTTATTTTTCCCCATAGCATTTGGATATGCATCGTGTTGTTTTTCAAAAATTATAGGTACAATATCGCAGCAAGATTCAGATAACAGTCCTTTTTCAGAGAAAATTTCAATAGTACTTCTCTCCTTCGCATTCGTAGCAACATTAGTATCATCTTTCTCCAAATGACCATTAATGGCATGTGTGTTTTGTAAAGAAGATGAAGCAGCCAATACATCAGAGAATTTTTGGCAAAGGCTTCGAAGTTGAGGTATATCGATATGTGTGCAGCTATTAGCACATGTTTCTAGGCCAGGTGGACGTGATATTTTACTAGGATCTTTAGCACGGCTTTTTATAATGCTGTGAACTTGAGAACCTTTTACCTGTTTTCTCCGTTTCTCGGTTATCAGCTTTGTGGATTGCAATAATTTTAGTTTACGGCTCTTTGCAAGATTCTTCATAAACAACGGCTTCTTTTTATCATCATTAGTGTTCTTTTTTCCAATGCGAAGTGAATTTTGAAGTGAATTTTTAAGCGTGTGGGATATATCATCTGAAGATGTTTTCGTTTTATCTGTTACCTGATAAGAAATAAAGCAAGTTATATGTAGATTGACTAATTCATGAGAATGATTATTCAATACAAGGAAGTATCAAAAAGAAAGAAGAATGTTAGTACAATTAACAGATATCATGTCTATTTAGATCATGTATGGCATTGTATAAAAATTCTTACATGCAACAACTTATTAAAACAAAAGAAATGCCTAGATTATCAAATTTGTTGAATTCATCAATCTAGCCTGAATTAGACGCACTTTTAAGTTCACATATGTGCATTGTGGATTGATTAAGCCTGTTGTGGGATGAAGCGAGAAAACTCTGGTGCTGAAGTGGGGGTTTAAACAGAAAAATTTATACACTTAATAACTTGTAGCTAGCAAATTTCTAGTACAACGGTATAAATTGACATATGGCACTAAAAAATGTTGACCTTACATGTCAGTTTAGCTTTTGCCATTACTAATCCTAACTCATTAAGTGTAAATGTGTAATAATGTCACGGGACAAAGAAGCTTAAATGACCGGGAATTTTACCTCTATAAAATACCAATAAAATTAGAATGACTGGAAGGGTATTTCCTAGGTTGTAGCAAATCTTTATCATGACAAATAGAATATTTTGTCCCACTTGTGATTCCCGAAATATGGAACTAAAGAATAGTCTCTTGTCATTATTGAATATAAGAAAAGGTTTTTGAATGATTACAGGAATACAGTGACTCAAAAGAAAATCTTTCTCCAATGGTTCACAGAAAATATCAACAATATTGACCATCTATAGGCATACGCCCTTCTCTTCAGAAAAAAAAAGTGATCTTTAAAGAGCACCTGATCACAAATATGTATACATATATATGTATAGTGTACAAAATGCTAATGTAGTTTTTTTTCATCTAGACGAGGTGAAATATTAAATCGTATTCATATCTCGTTTGACAGTCGACTCACCTGAGATAATAAAATCTTAACCAAAATATGGATCTTGAACTTGATCTTGAACACAATCCAAGATCTCGTTCAAAATTATATTTTTTTTTATGCAACTTTTTTAGTTCTTATATGACCCAAAGGAAGTTCTCCTACCAAATATTGTTTAATAATTCCTCTATTCATATTGTTTCTACTTATTATCTGTGCAAGTCAAAACAAACGACTTCACCTTTTTTTCGTGCTACCAATAATTATATGAGAATAAAGTCTTCAATTTCAACAAAATTAATCAAGCTACTACACAGGAAAACAGAATTTTCTCCTTTTAGTGCAACAAAATTAACCAAGTTGCTTTTTTTTTATAGACAGCAGTCACTAAAAATTCTTTAAAAACATTGATTTTGAATTCATAAGTTACACGTAGATAGTCCAAGATGTATTTTATGATCCAAGATGAACACTCGATATACACTTATCTCATCTGAGATATATGAGATATCATGGGTGAAAATTTTAAGATGAGACGTGATCATAATCTAGGACATAAAATGTTGTTACCAGTTTAATTATGCTCTCCTTCTCCGCATCTCTGTCACAAAAATAACTTTGAATTTGGATCACCAAATCCACCAAAAAATGTAATATGAGATCATTCTGAATAATAATCCAGATCAAACTACTATGCATTATATTAGCTAAGACTGAATGATTTGCCCAGAACTCCATCATGGTTTCAAAATAATGCTACATGTTGATGGCGTTTTACTACTGCAAATCATGTCACCTATATCTTCTTTATCATTTGCTATGTAGCACTTCCATTTCGATATCCTTGGTATCACAGGTTTCTTCACATTGCGACCAGATGGGAAACATCATGTAGTGTTTCCACATTTATATTGAAACATTCAAACATACTCATTTGTTCCATATCATCTTAAACGATGTTTAGAGTTGACCGTTGATCGCTATAGATTCCCAAGGTGTTTTCAAAACGAAAGTTTCTTCACTTCCTCTCCATTTGTCTCAATAATATCTTTTACTTTCTGCATCTAGTTTCATATCTCATTCGCATAGGAAGATACAGAACTATACTCGTTGGTATTCGATCTCTGGTATTTTTGGCTTGAAAAATACACTCACAAAGAGTTATTCTCCATTAACCTAATTCATAGTTTACAAGTATAAATACTGTGTCGATCATATTAATTCCTAATTCTTATCATCTCTCTTCGGTGCATATATCTAGTGGTGTTTGCACTAGTTCTTGTCGCTTTGAAAGATGTTAGAAACTTCGAATACAATGACCAAATTTCATGGAAGAATGCTTCTAAGGGAATGATTGCAGAAAAATCACGATCCCCTAGTGAGTTAACAATCTAGTTAATAAGGAGCCTAACTACTTGTGATACGTGAGTTAAGCTTCATCTACATATTTTGTCTTTTGCTTGATCGTTATCGCAATGAATAAAACGTTTCCTTATGTGCCTCTATACAGTTGAAACCTCAGAAGAGGTAAGACCATAAACTGAGCCTCATAACATCGGTAATCCATTCCTTTTGGATTGGAAGAGTTTTGTCTGATGCTATGAGACAACTCTTGGAGCGACCTATTGTTTGACATTATTTCATATTGCTCAAGGAAACTCATCATTCTTGTGGTGAATTTTCTTTCTTCGTTTCAAGAATATCTAGAATATCATCTGAAAAAAGGAGATGATATTAATGGACATCCATTGTGCATCGAGTATCGTCCAATTTCTTCTCTTTCGACCGAAGATAAATATAGGATTTGTGCTATAATAATTAAACTTTGTATTATTTAATCTTGTTTAAAAATTAACATTGAGTAATTTAGTGATGACTGGAGGGAAAAACTAAGTTGAAATATCACTCATAAGCAAGCGTCAATTGTGAAATAGCACCCCTACATGAGAGTCAAAGATTACGCGGAGCCTATGAACCATTTAACTATGGTCATGTTGATATGGAAAAGGAAACTAACATATTCCATCTCTATCTCTTTATAGACCAAAATTTTTAAAAACAAAACTATGATCTAAAGTTTTAAACTATTCGTATTTTGGATAATTAAATCTAAAATTATTATCGGTTATTAATATTTTACGCGATGAATAAAATCTTTTGTAATAAAGGAGTAGAAATATGTGTGTGTGTGCGTGCGCGCGCGCTTTTTCATTAAGCTATAAAAGCTTATGTATGTTTTGCTGAGTTCAAAACCAATGAATCAAGGATTATTTCCTTTTCTTTTCATAGTCTTCCTTACTTTCTAATGTCATCTTGTTTCCAATGAATCATTACAAAGAGGTGATACACAGTTCAAATGCTAATTCACGTATGATTTACACCAATTTTATATAAGTAGGTACCAAAGATCAGGTTCTTTTACTTTGTTGATCTATTAATCATGCTATTGTAATTCAATACATAGAATCGGTTCAATGCAAATATGTCAAAATCATTTCATCTTGAGTTGAAAAACTTTCAAATAATATTTGATACATAAAGGTAGATTTACAAAGGTTAATATTTATTGCTTATAGGGATGTTTGTATGCTGAAAATTACTTGATGCATATCATTCAATATTCATTCTATTAAAAGATGTATGATCAAATACAAATGATTCTATTGGTATGCAAAAATTCTATTTCTAATATTAAAAGACAATTTGATTCCAAATGATATCGCAGGAGTTTGAACACAAAAATGATTTACATCTAATAGTCAAGTGCTTAGCATTGCACCAAGTATCCAATATTCAATGAAAAGGACAAAACATAATAGAGTATAACGTTTAAGAAAAATATGGAAGAATAAAACATGGATTTCCATGAAATCCCAACAAAAGACCAAATTATTAACAAATCAACTGATACTGAAAAACGTATTTTGTGCCAGAAAAGTTTATACCGTATCAGCTCTTTATTAATCTACAAAAACGTAAGCAACATGAAAACGACAATGTAGAAAAGATATAAAAGGTTACAATAGAAAGTGACCTTGAATAAGACAAATGATATAGTAAAGTCGCTCAATTCTTGAAAATGTTTTCTACATGATCAAGTTGCTTCCTAAGAAGGAAACATATGCCAAAAAGGGAGGAGTTACCCTAATTAAACAACCGAAATAAAAGAACCTTAAAGGAGAAGCAATGTTTATGTTGGCCAACTCATTTCATAAACAATACTTGGAGCTGCCAAATCAAACAAATTTATATTACTCAAACACATCTCATATGGGACTGAAAAGAAAAGAGAAAATAAGAGGGTTCATAAAGGGAAAATTAAGGTTGTATCTAAATGCATTTAGTTTTCTTTTGGCACAACAATATCCTTCTATCATAAAGAGAAGATATTGCTATTGCTATATGATTCTAGAGAGAAATGGTAATTGTGACGAGTAACAAAATCCTTCTACTGTTTGTACCTGGTTAGTTGCTCCAATTTGTTCTGAGTGTTTTCACATAAATTTTTCAAGTTCATTTATTTACTTTAGTTTTCTGATTTCCACTTTAGCTGTATATTTGTGCTTCGTTAATGTAATTATTCCTAATATATTTATCTTATAATGAGATCACTTTTTAACCTTTGTATTGAATATACTAAATTACTCATATTTAGATATGATGATGCCATTTTTAACTTGTTTAATTGAGCCAATGGAATTCGATCCCAAAACTCATAATAGAAATTCTAGAGGCATAACTCATAATATAAATTCTGGAGGCATAACTCATAATAGAAATTCTAGAGGCATAACATATTCCATGAGAGGCATCATATGTGTAACAACCCTCATTTTGCAGTGAAATATAAAGAGAAAATATAATAAGCATATCTAAATGGTCTTGTTTAAAACTAAAATTTGTAGGTATGTAAAATTTACCCTTTTTGAACTTTTGAAAAAAAATTGTAACTTTTGAGGCTGTTGGCCAAGCCGAATTAGGAGCTAATCCTTATCCCAAATGAAAGACCGCATTGATTCTTTTTCCGTGGAGTGGTCATAATAGCAATTTAGTTAATCTATTTGAAAGTTATGACCATTTTTAATTTTAAGTCTCTGGTAACCAGCAATTACCAATTAATGGGTAATTAATTAAGGTCCACTGTCCATTTTGGGATTAGCCACCTTAATTAGGTTTTACAGCAGCCAAAAATCATTTATGACGTTTTCAAAAAAATTCATGACCTTGGCCTCCATTAAAACATCTTAAAATCAAATAAAAACATCCATTTTTCAAGAGAAATTAGTAAATCCAAGTTAATTGACAAAAAAACCTAGAGTAATCATCAAATAAATTAATTTAGGGCTGATTAGAGTTGTTTCACGCTAGCTGAATCATTTGAAGACTTTTAGAGGATTAAAGCTTAAATTTATTGAGCGGTTCATAACCACTTACCAGTATGTGTATTTTATGTTTTAAATTACTTTGGATCCATTTTAAAGTAAAATACAGTATCATTCTTTGTTGTTCAGATTGTTAAATAACTCTGAATTGATGTTTCAATGATTTGATATAGATTAAAATACGTATGAGGATCATATATGCCTATGTATACAATTTAGTTGTTTGTTGAGTTGTTCGAATTATTTAATATGTTTGATTTTGTATTATTTGTATATCGTATTACATGTATATGCTTAAATGATTATTTTAGGATTGAGAGGGCACTTGAGAGTGCTGGAAAAAATTTGTTTGGCATTCGGATATTTGATTTGGAGTTGATAAAAATATGGAAAAGAGCAAATGAAAAGCATATGGAGCGTAGCAAAGCTGGGAGGAAGTCACGTTGGAGCAAAACTAGAGATTCTGACAAGTAGTGACGGACCCAAGGTAAGCCTAGGGTCAACCACTACTTGAACCCAAGGTTCACCCTGAGTCATACACCAATACTCAACCCCGAATCTTTCTTTGGGACAAGAGACACCCAAACCCAGGACAAGTCCTAGATTGACCAAGGGATCGGTGCTTTAGCCATTTTTGGCTAAGGCAAATGTTCGGTTCACTATCGAAATGTAAATTTGGTTCAATTACAAGCTGAATATCTGATTCGGCGCTAACCTTTAACGGTTTGTTAGTTGGCATAACCGACCCGAAGGCTGCTTCGGGTCAACCCAATTTCAGACCCAGGGCTTGCCCCAGGTACCGAATAGAATTTTCAAGGGCTAAAAAAACTTCCACGAACTGTACATTCTTTATGCTAAGTCCACGGTTAATGTGATTTAAACCATTGGGCTTGAAATTTAAAGGATTGCATCATTGAAAAATTTGAGGACATTCAGAGAAATTTGGATTTCGGATAGATGGATCAACGAACAAATGTTCGAGGGACAAAATGAGCATCTCTTGAGAAAATTGAAAATGGTACAAGTTGACATAGGTACATAAAAACAATTAAAAGGCAAGAAGCCGAAGTCAACTTAAATGAGCACCTAGAGCACAAAATCGAGAATGTTTTACAATTGAGATGACTGTGCCAAGAAGTTTTGATGATTGAGGTCATGGAAAGTGTCACAAGGAGACTGTTACTAGAGATGGAGACGCTTACCATAAGAGTGTCGGTTATGGGCTCGGTGTTCCTCTTTCATAGTTTATTGATGATAATGAGCTTAATGGAAACAATGTAGATGTCATCTTATGACGAGGTCAAAGATGGATGTCACCAAATATCCATGAGTCGCATTGGGATGTAAGGATGAGTGTCGCTTTGGATGTTATGAATATCTTGTGTGATATGTGGTATTATTTTCAGTCTTATACCTTAACACCTTATATCCTACTGATGTGGAGTAGTAAAACCATTTTCTTCTATTAATAAATTAGACATATTGAGTTTATGTACTAATGTCTATGTGTTGAAGAGTGACATGATCAATGTAGTAGACCAATCTCATAACCATTCTTACAAGGACATGTATGAGTTCTTATACTCATACGCTATATCTATATACATCGAGCTTGTATAAAATTATGGATAATGAGTCATTCACACTATATTGTTGTCTGAGCCGAAGTTATTGTGTTGTCCCCCCTTATTACTATCGGGTACTCTCAAGAATAAGCTGAGAGACAGATTGGTGTGACTACGCATGGTAGTTGATCAGTGGAGATGAGCAGAAGGCTTATGGATTAACTATTCTATCGAACCTTTATTGCTTTGGGTGGTCGACACTTATTTATGATATTAGAAACAACTTTTTTATTTCCATTCATTTATGTACTCGAGAGATATTGACTCATTTATTCCTTGTATGTCATTCGGAAGATTTTATTGTCCGATACTTTGGAGTTTATTTATGCATATTTTATTTTTATAATATTGATATCTCATAAGTTTTAAATTCATGTTCTATAATATTTTACCTATGCATTGTGAAACATATGACAAGTTATTGGATTATTATTCCAGTTTCAAAACGGACCTTCGAAGAGTTGGATACTTAGCTGCATAGGAGATTCATTTATTTACACCGAGCATGAAGCGGCATTCAATATGATGATGCTTAACTTTAAAACATATATTTCTATTTGATCCTAGTGTTGGAACATTTGATCGGCCTCTCTTTATTGCATCGCATATAATGAGTAAATATCGGATGAGTTATTCTCTTTCACTGTTGTAAAAATCCTTATAGGCCTCCATCTAGACCCTGCCTAGGCACTAGGCGAGGCTAACCGCCTAACGATTTTCCTAGGTCCATCTAGATAAGGTTTACCATCTTATATAAGAATCAAAACATTTATTGAGGTATTATTTAGACATTATTTAATATTCAATATCACACACACACACACACAAGCATGAATGTACTAGTTTTAGGTGATCATGTCTTCTTGGCTACTCCTAAGCATATTTAAAATTCCAATTTATATCAATTGCACTAAACAAAATACTAAAATTTTATTCAAAATACATGAGTTATCAAAAATTCCTTACTCCAATTAATTGCCGATTAATCCCCACCTAAACAATTAATCCATAATTTGTATACTAACCGTTTAGCGTTCGCCTAACGATTTTTACAACCATGTTCTCTTTAGAATGAGAGATTTATGCGGGATACATGGATATGAAAAAGAGAGATAACTATTTCACCTATAACCCGTTCAAAAGAATAACTATCAAAAAACATAGTTACGATATAAACTAAACATTTGCATTCTAAGCAGTTAATGCACTTTAACACTGCAATGAAGGAGAGTACCGTCCTATTGACCTTAGTATACTTTTCTTGTCTTTTAGTAGGTTTATTGTGTACAAAATGAGAACCTAAATATATGATTATAAATATTTATTAACATGAATTTCTAAAATATCATTAATCAAATACCATTAGAAAATCCATAATTAATTATGCAAACTAATTACTAAATTGGATCTATGAATGTTTTTCTTGTTAAATATTTACCAAAACCTAAAACTGAAACCTCAATCGAAATTGACGAAATAACAAAATAGACCAAAATTTTTAAAAGACCGAAACTGAGCTCTCAAACCTTGTCATTAAGATAACTTTTCTATTTAATAGGACCTCTAAATATGTTTAATTTAACATGATCAATAATTGATTGTTTTTTGCTTAAATAAAATACCACTCTTACTCTAGAAAAAATTATCCATTTTGGTCAAGGTCTAATTAATGATATTAAGGATCTACACATTGATTTAATTCAATGTAAAACTGATATTGCAGGATATTTAATATATAACACACACACATATATATATGTCATTGTTCATATATAATGTTGGCCTATAGCAATTTTTTGCTTTTGTAAAACTGAGAAAAAGTTTGAAAACGCATATATTATATATAAAGATACACGTACATGTTTATACATATTATGATTAAACAATAAGTTATAATTAACAATAAATTATCATATATACATATATGTATGTATGTATGTACGTGTGTATATGTATATTGAATTATTGTTATGAATTCATGTCTATATACAATTAATTTCATACTTTTTTTGAATAATAGCTGAATATAATCACGTGAATTAGAGTGACATATTTAAAACAAAGAAACAGAATTTAACTTGATGAAAGGGTCTAGTGTTGTACACCTCAGAATTGTAAATCGACCTTTAAAACACATTTTGATTTTAGCAATGCTTTGCAAGGCCTAGCTTGAAATGCTCTAATGGAGGAGATTATGTAGAGATGAGGAAGATGACTTTTTTCGAGAGAAAGAAGAGAATTTTCTCTATTTTTTTATTAGAATTGGTTTGAATTTCATTTGTTTCTCCATATTCGATCCTTCTTTTCCCTTTTGTATGGGCGACCAGTATACATGGTAAATGCAAAATTTACTACAATTGATTTGACTATTAACATAACATATATATTAGATTTGCATTTATTTCTCCCTTTGGACTAAACACATTTGACCCTTTTTCTTACCATTATAAGACCGGCCATGTATAGTAATTAATACACATGTTAATTAATTATACATAACATAAAACATATAATTATATATTTTATATTACCCCTTTTAACCAATTAGATTATCCACTTAAATTAAGTTGAACATATACAATAATTATACATATTTAACTCAACTAATTTGATAATTTAAAAAATTAAATTAAAAACACACATATATAACAATTACATATGTATATGTGTGTGTGTATGTATCATCTGCATAGTAATTTATAACAATTAAAAATAATTTTGTTATAGCATTTAAGTCCAACGCAACAATTCACTATTGTTTGACTCGTATGTGTGACTGTGGTCCTCGATTAAATTTAAAACTATTTAAATATCAATCTATGCAGACTTTGCAAAAGCATGGTAAAGTTAATGAAGTCATACGCTTATCGATTATCAAGATGAAGTCCTACTTCATAATCATTTTAAAGTTGCACTCTTTTACAAAACAAAACTAGGTTATAGGTAGCATGGAAATAATACAAGGACATCGCATCCAAAAGTCACGTTGTTTCTACTCCTCTTCGTTCCTAATTTTTTTCCCTAGAAATCAAAACATGGGCAAGAAAAAAAAACGATGTTGCGATGATCAAATTCAAAATAGGTTTAAAAAATGGTTTTCTTGCTTCGGTTCTTCTTTTATTTTACAGTTTTTTCTCTATTGCTGGTCAATTATTTTTTACTTCTTTTTCCCGCTTTTCGGTCTAAAACCAGGCTTTTGCAAAAATTCCATTCTGACCAACACCGGAACGGATCGAAATGGTCGTAATTCTGGTGTGCCGGACGGAATCTTGAACCATGGTACGTACTCCATCATAGTTTACAAGCAAAGCTTGGATCTCTGATTCATCTAAAATAAAATAAACATACGTTTATGTTTTTTTAGACAAACGCCTTTTTATAAATGAATTTATTTTTGTTTTATGAATTTGTTAGAAAATCATTTATCTTGCCGAGAAATTGGAACAAAAGAGTAACTATGCACTTTATAATTTCTATAATAAGTTAACATATCATATTTTTATTTACTAATCCTATTTTGTTTGTTAAGCAAATTAGGTCTTAAACTGAAAATGTTTTCATATCTAGTTCAATGGTGATATATTCTGTTATTTTGGATTTTGGCTTTTGAAATGGCTTTTATATGTCAAATTTTATGTTTATAAATATTCAAGTGTTGAACCCCCTTAAGATAATCTTCAACTCCCTCCATATTAGAGCTTGAGCCCACAAATTATTATAACCTCATCCAATCCATATCATGATGAGTCAAACCAAAGAAACCGACCAGATCGAATGAGTTGGCTTGATTTTAATTAGTTGATTGGTTTGGTTCTTGGATTCTGATTTCAATATCTTAAAAACAAAACAATCAATTGATAAAAAATTTCTATAATATTCTATGAAGGCATAGCTATCAATATATGTATTATTATCGACATTTTTATCAAAAATATTAAAATCTTACGATTTAAATTCTGTTTTGGATCGTGTAAGATGTGGCTCGCATTGTGTTAGAGTGGATGCGTAGATTGGATTATGGTTAGTCTCACGTTGCAAGATGTTCAATACATGCTTATACACTCAGTATGCTTATTTGAATCCATAATTCCAATTCTAGTTTTTTCTATAAACAAAGAGAAAGAAAAAACAAATTTTTAAGTTTAGATGTAAAATTTGAAACATCATAATCCATTTCGAAGTACCTACAAATCTTAAAATATGGACATTTTGAATCAATGATTTACGATTTAAATCATGTTTCGATTTAAAATTTGAACTTTACGATTGAATCCCTTTTTTATAAGCTTGATTATCCATGTTATTATCTTAACATATTATTTTCCTTTCAATGCATACATTCGAGTACATAAAAGCACGAGCATTTCTAACCTTTTTTTTTTAATTATGACAACACATTTTTACAATTATTCTAGACTTGTATTATTTTAGCAATACGATAATTTTGTTTATATAATATCCAACCAATTAAACTTATTAAACCAAATAGATTAATATTTTGTGTGGTTTTGGTTAAAAAAGTGTAGATCGATTTGGTTTCTGTTTGATGGTTTGATTTATGTTTGATAGATAGTTATTTCAACAAATCGAACTGACCATTTTCTCACTACTAAATTCGGAGTTTTAATCACCTTTATCTCATCCAAGATCTCCATCGAGATCGCCTTTTGCATGCAAAGTGAAACAAAATTTCAAACGTGATTTAACTTTTATGACACTCACCTCATCCGATATGTTAAAATCTCAAATAAATATGAATTGAGATGCTAGTCTGAGAATTCATCCAAAATTCACGATTTGAAAGCTTGTTGCTAATCCACATAGCTGACAAACCCAACCCCTCGCATGGTCAAACTCTAAAAGCACAAATCAAGAAATGTCGGCACTTGCATTTTATGGGTATTCAAATTAATGTCTCAAAACGAAGGAGCTGTTTCACCTTTTGAGTTCGTAGTTGCAGGCACTTCATTGTGGAAATGCCACCTTTTAATTAGAATTTTTCCTCAATCAAAACCTATCGTATTCCCATCTGGTATTTTGAATTCAATTATCTATCTTTTTCGCCATAGTGGTAGGCACTTAAGAGACCAAACCAACCTAACCAAAACCAAATCCAATTGGAATGTTACCAAAATCAGTTGTTACGTTTTATTAGATATATCTGGCCCAAACTATCCAATTTCAAACCAGACAGAATTTGATTTGTGGTTCAGTCCATGTTTCAATATGGATCGGGAAATGACACTAATTAATGTAGATATCAAAAAAAAAAAAAAAAAAAAATCGATCAGGTCTTCTCGATTTCATTTGATCTTTATGATATTTTATTTATTTGTGCCCAACTAAGATTTATTAGGTTTGTACGGAGATTAGTTTTTGTAATTTTAATTTCTGTTAGCACAGCTACAATTTTCAACTTTATTTACCATTTTCTGATTTGTATAGTTTGACTAGCATATTTAAGCAAAAATATAACATCATAACCCACGTGACACCAAAAGTAAGAGAACTATAGAAACGACAATCATAGAAAAAAAGTATTTAATCAAAATTAATAAAATAATCAAACAAGAAGAATGTATGGTTTGAAGCAAATTCAAAGTTTTTCATCTTAGAAAAGCTAGAACATTATAAAAGAAAATTAAGGATATACAAAAGTTTAAATTGATAATTAAATTTCATTTTAATACAAATAAACAAAGAAAAATCGTAAAATATTTTAGATTCAAGAAAGGCTTGTTCGATTTTCAGAAAAACAAAAGATTTGTTTTGATATTACAGTATTTTTTGCATGCACGATGTGGGCGCTTATAAAAATATATTTAAGATAACCATTAATCATGTTGTACCAAAATCATTTTTTTTCCATTAATATTGATTTAATAGTACAAACAATGATATACCAAAAATATATTGTTCAAAGTAGCTTCATTGCTTCATAATTTTTAAAATAAATATTAAGACGAATTTTATAGTTTTAATTTAAAAAATGCAAAATCATACAACATAACCAATTTAGAACGAAAGCATTTTAATCATATATTCATTGTACATGGAAATAAATTGCAAAATAAATAGAATACCGAATTCATGAAAGTAATTAACAAAGGAGAAAAATAATATTTGAAAAAATGGTATGTACTGATTTTGGTAATAGTAAAGAAAACAAGAATATAAAAATACATAAAATGTTTACCTTTAATGAGATTCATAGACATGCCAAATTTATTCATGATAAGACTTTATTGCCATACAACATGTGTCATATGAAAAACCATTAATGAGATTAAAACGAATGACATAGTGTTATGTGCCCATTATACCAAAAATCTATGACCAAAATCAATACCAACTCCATTAAGAAGTTAAAAGATACAAAGAATATTATTATGTGCTGTATGCTACCAATAAGTGTCTGAAGATGATAACTCAGTTATGCCATTTGGAAAACAAAAATAGAACAAATATGAATAAGCTACGGCACAAAAAGTAAAGACAGCCTCAATATATGGTCAATTTTGGATTTTTTCACATGAACATGTAATAATTGTTGGACTAGATTAGAATGTATTGTTCAACATGCACATTTCATTTCACTTCTTAACATCCATTACATACGTTAATATGCATGGATAACTGCATAATTGCCTATAGTAAATATATTTCGACATCAGATAAAAAAAAGGCAATATATAAATAGAAAATCTTGCAGGTAATGGTGATTAATATAGTTTGTTTTAATGTAGTTAAGTATATATTACACATCTTTTACAGTGAAGAAGCAAATAACAGTTCAGTATAAAGTGTGAATGTTAAATAAACATGCCAGATGTGGGGCATTTTATTATTCAACCTCATCCAACCAAAATTAATGAAATTCTTAGTTAGCACTGTAGTTGCCACTTAATTAGTCAGAAGTAATTGTGCACTAGGAGTGACTGGGGTCATCAATTTTATGTACAATTTTGTTTACACTTAAATATGAGTAAGAAGAAAGTATTCTTTAGTGAATGAACGCTTTTATATATAATAAGTGTTGTAAATGCAAATAAAACCCCGCATTTTTAGTAGCCACCAATATTTGGTAGTGGCTGTTAGCTAAACTATGCAAAACTTCATATTTTTTTGTGGAAACCACCTTACTTCAATAATTATTGTTGTTGTTGTTGCTATTGCTGCTGCTCGGTGTACTAATTAACTTTACTGTAATGTCTTTTCGTAGAATTGAATTCAATATTCATGCCCATAAAAAAATTCTGCTTTAATATTTTAGTTTTCATGCACAGATAAAAAGAGCAAGCACAAATAAATAGGGAAAATAATAAAATTGTAATACAAATGGATTTGAGTAATTGTTAACTATCATATATTTGCATATCAATAAAAGTGTTGTAGAAGTGTAAGCTACAATATTCCTCTCCTAGTATTATTGCACCCAAAAGAATAAAGTGGTTCATCAAGTCATGTGTCATACTTATGTGTCCCGGCCTCGATCCTAATATATATTTATGTACAATATAAGCATGAAAACATTCCCAATATACAATCAACAGTCGCACATAACAGCCAATGACTATTCATGGCAAGACGTTTTGTTATACAATCAACAGTTTGAGTTCATAGTATAGATTATAACCTAGTTAATAAACTAGTTGCACATCACGTAACCGTCAAACATGTTTTAGTATAAAAGCAACTTGCTATTCCAAATGAGAAAGAATATTTATTCAGTACAAAAACAAAATTAAATAATATTCATAAAAAACAAAAACAACAGTACCTTTTTGGCTGAACAGATCTCAACTTGAATTTTTTTCTTCACATTCTTCCCTTTCCCCCTACTCTTATTCTTCCTCACACCATCCTTTATTTTTGGCGACACCGCAAATATCTCCACAATAGACCGCTTCTTCAGCGTCTTCTGCTTCCTCATCTTCAATTTCTCTTCATTTTGTTCGTCATTCACAATTTCATCGGCCCAAAATCGATATTTCCGTACACAAATTTGGGGCAAAGACTTGGCTTCTACTTCCTTATCAATGCCGCTGAATGGCCAACACATGTCGAAATTTACACCGCGCATACTAGCAGCATATTCTCTACACAACAAATAACATTTGTAGAAAATATGAAAATTTGGGCGATGATCAATATGTAATAAGGGTGAGAATAACGAACCTGATAGAGAAGCCTTTTAAAGCGAGTGCTGCTGGAGCCATGGAAATTTTGGCGAAGTTTGAAAGAGTGAGGAAATATGTTTTGTGCCAAAAAAAAAAAACTAGTGAGAGAGCAGGTGGAATCTTGAAATTAGCTCACAGTTGAGAGGTGGTCCCTGCATATATAAATAATATAATAAAGATATTAAATGAACTTTCCCGCCCAAAAAGTCGAAAACCGAGCCCACTAACCTGAGCCTCGTTAATGAGGGAAAGGGACGTATGAGGGATAGTGTTGTACGCTGTACGTGTATTCTGTATTTTGCTTTGTTGTGGTGGGCACTGTCCCCTCACTTTAAGCGTTCCCTACAGTAAAGACTTTTCAGCCTTGTTTATACCTGGCCTAATAATAATAGAATAATGAATAATTTCTCCCCGTTGATATTATGCATTGTAAATAAATGTAGCAATTAGATCAGATCCGATGGGTCTCTGTTCTAGACGAGTTGAGTTTTTTTGTTTTCAAACTATAAATTTTAAAACTTTGATTTGATCCGATGTTTGGTTCTGTTCGGTTCGGGTGTGGTTGGGTAATAAAACTAAAAATTTATATATTTCAATATTTTTTTATCGGGTAATGCATATATTTCAATGTTTTTTGTTCGAGCCTTTTGGATTGGATTAGATCGGATTGGTTTTGATCGGGGATTTATAATATTTTCATCATCCAAACCCGATTAGAGAAGATAAATGGTTTATTTAGCCAGAAATAAGTTTAAAAATCCATTAACTATTTTAAGATGGTGTGTTGATGCCACTTAATCCATTCATGCATACATACATACTTATATATACATACATACATGTGTAGATATATTTAATGTACGTACGTATGTACATACATAAATATACACGTACATATATATAATTTTGTGTTATTCTTATAATTTAAAAGCTATTTATTCGAGTAATTCATTTAAAGAGCAAATTCCTAACTCTCTATGCAATTTTAGAAAAGTTGTTTCGCACAATGATTTAGTGAAAATATATGCTGTTTGATTATCTATATTAACAAACTCTAAGGAGATGATTTCTTTCTACGTTATCTCACAAAAATGATGATGGATATCAATGTGTTTCGTTCTGCAATGATTAATAGGATTTTTAGAGAGGTTGATTGCACTTGTATTATCATAGTATATATGATATTTCGTAATGTTTTGCCCGAAATCGCTAAGAATTTGCTGCATATATATAGCTTGTGCACAAGCCAAAGCGGCGGAGATATACTCGGCCTTACATGTCGATAATGAAACACAATTTTATTTCTTATTAAATCATTAGACCAAAGGTTGACCGATAACGTGACACGTGTCACTCATACTCTTTCGATTCATTTTGCAACCTCCAAAATCGGCATTACCATATGAAAACAATTCAAAAGAGCTACCTTTCGGATAAAGGAGCTCGTAATATTTAGTGTTAGTTAAATATCGCAAAATTCGTTCCACGACTTTACGTGATTCTTTGGGTTGTGTTTGAAATCGACAACATAAATAAACACTCAGCATAATATCAGGTCTACTAGCGGTTGGACAAAGTAAGGAGCCTGTCACACTTCTGTATAGTTTTTGGTCAGAATCCTTACCATTCTCATATTTGTCTAAGTGTAAGCTCGTACTCATTGGAGTAGGTTTACTTGAATTATTATTCATTCCAAAATGTTTTAATAATCCTTTACAATATTTTTCTTGAAAAATGAAAATTCTATTTTCTAATTTTTTAATTTGTAAATCCAAAAAGAACTTCAATTCTTCTTATGAGACATTTCAAATTCATTTTTCAAAATAGTTGCAAAATCCTTACACATTTTTTCATTCATAGATCCAAATATTATATCGTCAACATAAATTTAAACGACTAAAATATCATCATTTTCCTTTTTGATAAATAATGTACTGTCAATTTTACCAATTCGAAAACCAAAATTTAACAAATGACTTTTTAGTCCATCATACGAAGCACATGTTGCTTGTTTAAGACTATAAAGCGCCTTTTTAAGTTTGAATACATGATTGGAATTTTTTTTATAAACAAACTGAGGTGGTTGTTAAACGTAATTTTTTTATAAAACCGTTTAAGAATGCACTTTTAACATCTATTTGATATAATTTAAAATTATGATAACATGCAAATGAATGTAACATCCGCATTGGTTCTAGTCAAGCTGCAGGTGCAAATGTTTTCATAGTCAATTCCTTCTTTTTGATTATACCTTTGAGCAAATAATCTTGATTTATTATGAATTATATTAACCATTTTCATCGGTTTTATTTCTAAATATTCATTTTGTTCCAATAATGAATTGATCATCTGGTCTTGGCATAAGTTCTCAAATATTACTTCTTTCAAATTGATTAAGTTTTTCTTGTATTGTTGATATCCAAAAACCATCTTTAGAGGCTCCCTTATAGTTTTTTGGTTCTATACTCGAAATAAAAGGTACATGACCCATTTGATTTAACCGACTTCTAGTTGTGACTCTGGTGTTTACATCTCTAATTATATTATCAATGGGTGATCCTTTAAAATTCAATGGAGGATCTTAAGAGATTATTGTTATTATCATTAGAGTCTATATTATTTTCATTATTGGTATTATTTTCTAGAACAAAAGATTGTTTTATTTCTAATATTTCTTCATCCTGATTTTCGTTTTTATTTTTAAGGTCTTAATCGAAAGAACTATGTAAACTCTCTTCAATTGTATTTGTTCGTTTATTAAATATTCCATTGGCTTTGCTTCGCTCTGAATAATTAATGAAAATGTCTTCATCGGTTTTTGGATCAAATTTGCCTAATTGATCTTTAGCATTTGAAATGAAACATTTTAACTCAAAAAATCGAAAATATAGAACTTTCGATTTTTTTCTTCCATAAAATAGTTCATAAAAAGTTTTTTTAGTCAATGGCCTTAAAGAGACATAATTAAGTACATATCAAGTGGTAGCAAGGGCTTTGGTACAAAAATTCTTTGGTAAGTTACTGCTACTTAGCAATGTTCATGCACATTCTTCTAAGGTACGATTCTTCCTTTCAACCGCATCATTTTATTGTGGTATTCATGAAAAAGAAAATTTATGACTAATACTTTTTTTATTACAAAAATCTTCAAATAATTCATTTTAAATTCTCCTCCGTGATCTCTTCTAATACTTCTAATTTTTAAATCTCTTAACTTTTGAATTCTTTTACCAAATATTTTACACATTTTAAACATATCACTTTTGTATTTCAAAACTAAAGTTCTAATAAATCTAGAATAATCAACAACAATCACAAAAAATGTATTTATTATAGTTTATCGATCTTACTTGAGTAGGACCAAATAAACCTAAATGTAAAATGTAGTAGTTGCGGTTGTAGTTTTGTTGACATTTCCTTTTTAGATTTAAAAGAAGATTTATTTAATTTTTTGTATTGACAGACATCACACAAATTATTGACTTTAAAAATTATTTTTGGTAAACCTCTTACCACTTCTTTTTTTATCAATTTTATCATGATATTTAAAATTAATATGACAAAATGGTTTGTGCCAAAGCCATGGATCGGAATGATTTGCAACTAGACACATCGTTAACATGCTTAATATTCATATTCAAAATAAATATATTTCATTTTCTTATTCCTTCAAAAATTAAAATTTTATTTTGATCAAATATATTACATTTATTTTTTTCAAAATTGATTTTAAAACCCTTATCAATGACTAATTTATACTTAAGAGGTTATGTTTTAAATTTTCTACTATTAACACATTTGTAATTAAAGGAGAGTTGGATATATAGACATTGATGATGTCTCCAATTCTAACTATGAATCCTTTTAAGTTGTCTTCGAATGTTATGGTTCCTCAATTAATGTATGTTATGTTACTTAACATTTTCTTATGGCATATCATATGCTTGAAGCATCCACTATCGAATATCCATGTAACATCCCCTATTTTGAGGTCCGAAACTAAGCGTTACAGATGCTACTGTCATCTATATTATTAACTCCTGGTGATAAAATATGGTAATGTTAATGGTATCCATAATACCAAAAGCATATGAATATGAAATAAAATCAACATAGATTTCAAAAACAACTTTTCTGATTACATTTTAAATCAAAATTTCATATTCAATTACATAATCCCAAAATGATTCTTTGGTTTTGATGAAATATAACTATTACAAATTACGCCAAGAGCGACATATGAAGATACCCCCGGATGATCAGAGTACTAAATAAATAGATATATCAGTCATAAATATATCACAGCGGCAATAATGCTAAATAACTCCTACATAGCTAGCTTTGCCTCCTGTACGTCTTTGGAGACTTATTCGTACAGTCTACTGAACCTGGAAGGTTCTCAACTCTCAGTCTACTCAAATGTAATTTTGAGCTCCCAAGAGTTTAAGGGAAAAACATATACTTTGTGTCAGACTTAAAGCCTGGTGTGAATAATTCTTTTACATTTCGGTTTAATGATATTTAATGAGACCACGCCGCTTAGCGGAAAGGGTTTCTACTAACTAATATCCTTTTAAAAACATATCTTTTGCGAATTAAAATTCTGTAATCAAAATGATTATAAAAATAATAACAATAACATATATGCATATAAATCAGGTAAATAAAGGACTATCTTTCCAAACAATAGAGTTTTATTAGGCTAACTATTAACCTCTGGCTGATTTGGGCCTGCCAGACGCAATAAATATTTTAACTTTTGTTAGACACAAATACTGAATGACCCGTCCTTAACTTACCTCTCTATGGGTCAACCGATCCTAATGGTTTTATGGGCTCACCAATAACCTACCTCTATTTTGTATATTCCTTTTTGTGTGTAATATCATTTTAATCTTACCTGTGACAAAGCCGTACACACTGGAATTTTGAACTTATATTAGCTAGGGTCTACTAGCTAAAGTATAAGCGCGACCCCATACCAGTCTCATCTGGTCTTCTAATATTTGAACCATATACTTAGGATTAACTACCCTATTCAAATTTCATTTTCTTGAAAACAATCTTTACAAATGATTTATTCTTGAAATCATATCTTTATAAAACAAGGAAATCGTACTCTTTGCTTTACTCAAACACTACTAAAACAATAGTAAATAGCGTCGGAGGCTTCCGACGGCTTTTCTCGATGGCTGTTGATCTCCGTGGTGTTTTTTTAAATAAAATATAATAGTCGTCGCACGCCGTCGAAAACCGAAGCAACGTTATTGTCGACGACCGTCGCTAGCCATCAAAAATTATCGTGTATAAAGGCATTGTAACACCCAGATTTTGATAACATTATCTAGAATATTTAGTTAGCTAAATAAAATAAAATAATATGTTGATTAGGTAATTGAATTTTGATTTAATTAAAGAGTAACCGTGCCATTTAACCTATGAATTTAAAAAAGAGTTGAATTGAAATAGAGATAGGGTAAACTAGGAAAGAGGCCATTTCTATATCCCTTAAACTTGGCCGTGTATCCCTCATACACATTCATTTCATTTTTATCAAAAAAATTAAACTAAGGTCGGTCACCATAAACAAGAGAAAGAGGAAGAAGATAGAGAAAATCTAGGAAGAAGCTTAAGCAAAACAAATCCATTCACATCTCAATCTCTTTAATCTCTAAAGCTAAGGTGAACAATGTTTACATCTCAAATTTTTATTGTTTTCGATTTTACAATGAATTCTGAATATTTTGCATTGATTTTCTATCTTTGAGTGATGGAATAATTATATATACTTGTTGATGGATTGTGGTTGTTCACATTGAATTTATGATATGTTTGAAGGTGAAAACCCTATAAAATGGTATCCAAATGGCTTACAAATTTTTATGATGATCATAAATGATATTATAGAGATGAGTTTCAATTTTCTGAATTTTCTGAATATTTATGGAATTTGCATGAATTTTGTAGTAAAGAAAATGTTAATTTGAGTTAATAATTATTTACGGTTAAATAATAAAAGATTTTGTTCTGAAATTTTTATATGTTGGAAAACATACTAAAAGTGATTTTTCGGAATTTTTGTATCCTAAGTGTTTTAATGGATATATAAAATTATTTAAGGTATGTGGCTTAAATGTTTTATATATTTATAAAAGGAGAAGAGGCTTTTTGCAAACAATTCAAAAGGATTGGTTCTGAAACATGCAGTACTTTTATTGGTAAAGAAAGAGACAACCAATCAAAATTTGACACGTAAAGCAGGTTAGGTAAAAAGATCCATTTTCTACATATTTTTCACTGTTTCGATGCTTTCGGCACTTACTTTCGCCTTCGTTGGCTTTCGACTAAGTCCCTCTGCCTTCAACGCCATCGAAACCAATGCACATGGTATCAATTTATTTGTACGTAGCGAATTGGATAGAAGGCAAAATGTATGTAGTCGAAACCAGAGGTTTCGAAGGGGTTGAGGAATTACTTTGTTTTTAAATTAAAAATGCATCTGCGTACTTTCGACTAATGGCTTTCAATTAAATAGCTTTCGACTTAGTTAGCTTTCGACTAGGTCAAATTATTTAAATGAAATGGTTACGACTGGGTTGCGCCTCTGTTTTTAAATAACTGTTTTCGACTAAGTCGAAACATTTTTCTGCGCCTTTCTACCTTTTGACTCAGATGGTTTCGAAGGGGTACTTTGTTTTCTATAATTTGGCCTCTACTCCAATGCTTTTGAAGAGACGGTTTCGATGCCATCACTTTTTTACTTAGGAAATGGTTTCGAAACAGATGTTTTCGACTTAAATGTTTTAAAAACCTTTTTTCTATGATTGAAGTATAACCCAAATGGTTTCGAAAGAGATAGTTTTTAATGATTTCGAAGTAGATGCTTTCGACATTAACGGGTCTCCGATCCTTTTGCTCTTCTTGAAGACATCATCCAAATGGTTTCGACCGAGACGATTTTTAAAGGTTTCAAGGGGGTGAAATTTTGAATGGTATCAAAAGGTTTCCACATGTTTTAAATCAAACCCAGAGTGCTTTTGAAAGGATTGAGTTTTGACTGTTTCGAAAGGTTTTAATGAATGGTTTCGAAAGGGATGGTTCCTCAGGATTTCGAAAAGGTTGAAAAAAAAGTTTTTCCTATATTTTTAAAAGGCAATATTTAAAGGATTTAAAGAAGGATGTCTAATGTTTTGAAGCTTTCAGTGAAAAGATAGAAAAAGCTTTCCAATGTTTTCGAAAGGCTTTTAATGGTTTCGAAAGGGTCATTTTCAATGGTTTCGAAGGGGTTACCTTCAAGGGTTTTAAAAGGGTTGTTTATAGGTTTTAAACAAAGGTTTTCAATGTATTAAAATGGCAATATGACCCAATTATGTTCAAGTTAAAATGGATTTTGACTGGTTTTGGAAGGATAGCTAATCCTCATTAAAATTCATCAACATTATTTTGAGTAAAGTATATGTATCATGGAAAAATAGATTAGAGTAAAGCTAAGAAAATATTTTTCTTGTATAAGTATGATTAAAAGGTTAAATCATTTTGAAAAAGTTTTTAAGGAAAAATATATAGGGTAGTTAATCCTAAGAAAATGATTCAGATAGTTAGTCCATTTTGATTCGGACAATTAATCCAGTTTATAGACAGTCAGCCCAGTTTTATGGACAAATGGTCCATTTGTTAGCATAACGGACTTTGTTATTATGTTATGAATAAATGTTCACTTACTACCTGTTTTATGGACAGATTGTCCATTTATTAGCAAAAATGATATTGCCATTTTTATATAATCAGTTTGATTAACTAGTTTGGTTGTAGGAAAAGATTTGCAAAATATATGTTTTGAAAAGGATATTAATGAGGAGAAACCCGTTCTGCTAAGCAGCGTGGTCCCACTTAATATCAGTAAACCGAGATAAAACAGAATTATTCACACCAGCCTTTATGTTTGACTCAAAGTTTTTGTTTTCCGTTTACTCTCACGTGCTCAAAATTGATTTGAGTAGGCTGAGGGCTAAGGTTTTCAGATTTAGTCATTTGGCAAATAAAGCTTCCTGAGATGAGCAGATAGCTAATTAGGTATTGCAGATTATTTTTCTTATTTCTGCTGTGTATTAAGTCAAATATGACTATGTTACTTTAATCAACAAATGGAGCATCGCCGTATGTCGCTCTTGGCGTATTTTTGTAATTATTATAGTTAATCTTTACATGGAAAATAAATAGGATTATGTAAATTGGATATGAATTTATTTTGAAATGTAATCAGTAAAATGTTGTTTTTGAAAATGTGTGATTTTATTCATATTCAAGTGCTTCTGATATTATGGATATCATTATAATTACTGTATTTTATCACTAGAACGTAATACTATGGATGACTGCAGCATCTGTAGCGCTGAACTTTTGACCTCCAGGTACAGGTTGTTACATGCATCGAGGCCGAGAGCTGCTTCATTATTTCAATCTCCCCAAAATCATCAAAAAAAGCTACCTCCACCACCTCCTCCCCATCGCCAGCTGCCGCCATGCCTCCACGAGCATCTCCAACTTCATCATTCTCCCCTCTCGACAAGCTTAGGCACTTCACCAATCTCTAATCAGGTTTATTCCTTAACCCTAATAAATTTTAATTTATTAAATTAGGATAATTTGTTGTTATAGTTGTATAATACCCTATTAATTGTTTGGTTAACCAATTAATTAGGTTTTTATTATAATTGTTTATCGTTGAAATGTTGAGAAAAAAATTTGTTTAGTGTACATGTGCGTTAATTGGTGTATATGTGCGTTAATTGGTGTATATGCGTTGATTAATTAGTGCATCATCAGGACTAGTTTCGATTAAAGTCGATGCTCAGAATTTGGTGTATGCATTTTTAAGATGACGAAAATAATGATTTAGTGTATGTGTTTCTTAGAATGTTAATAAATTATTGTGTTTCTTAGAATGTTAATAAATTATTGTAATTTTTTTGTATAATATGATTTATTTTTTTATAAATCGCTTAGAGAGTTTTTGGCACTCTCTGATATGTATTGTATATGATCATTGTATAGATATTCGATTTTATCACAGAATGGACATTTATATTCATCCGATATATTATTTATCGGATTTGACCCTGTATTGGACAAGTTACAAATACTATAAAGTAATTATATTTTGCAAATCATTACATTTTAAACGATTCATAAAATTTTGACAAAACTTTCTTTTTGTTCTCTGTTTACATGCATATGTGTACGATACATGAAATAAAGGCGAATTGCAACTGAATTTTTTTTGAATCTTTTAAAATGAAATGATTTGCAAAATATAATTGCTGATGTGTTTGTAATAGGAAGTAGGATCACCAACCATCAAAGTGTAAAACAATAATCTAAAAATTGTAGGTTAAATAATTTGTGTAAATCCGTTTGAAAATAAAATTAAATAGAATAATATTATTTATTTGCAAAAATTCAAATGTATGATTTAATTGAAAAATAAAATGTCAATACGTAAATGATTAATACATTTTTATATTTTAAAGTAGAAAACATGGTGAATTATTTTATCGATCGGAGATGGATGCACCCACAAAAAAGAGAAATTGGAGGGTCAATAAGTGAACATTTTTAAAATGATGTACACGTCTTATTGATTTCGCTTTGAGTAGTAATGGGAACAACGAAGAGATTCGTTATTCATGTAATAGGTGCAAATTATTAAAGCATTTGATACCGATATGGTAATAGTTCCTTCATGCCAATATGGTTTTGTGCCGAATTATTTGATGTGGTATCATCACGAAGAACTTATAGCATCTAATCTCGTACAATTGGCAAAGGAGGTGGATACTGAAATTGTTCCGACGAATCTCATAGAAGATAAGGTTGAAGATGCAGCATGTTCAGTGTTCCCTAATGTTGAAGTTGATGGTAACGATGTTAATGTCGAAGAAGAACTAAGTATTAGAGGAATTTTTTTTATGATTTACTAGATGCTGCAAAGAAACTCCTTTAGGATGGTTGTATAAGCGGTACTCAACTATCACTAACTACAGAATATATTGCGATGAAATCAAAATACAACTTCACAGAAGCTGGATTTATAGCTATAGTACAAGCTTCAAAACGGCATATGTCACCCGATAATTTAATGTGCGAAAATCATTATGAAGTGAAAAAATTTATGTTTGCTTTTGATTTGCCGTATCAAACAAAGATACATGGTTAAATGTTTGCGTGTTGTTTTGGAAAGAAGACATAAATCATAGGAATTGTAAAATACTTAATCAGGAAAGATACAAACCAAGAAAAAGAAGGGAAAGGAGTTCCAGACAAGCGTATGCATTACTTACCCATTACTCCTAAGCTTAAAAGGTTATATGCGTCTTCTTTAACCGCGCATCATATGAGATGACACTGTGTAAGAATACAGAAAGAAGGAATGTTAACTATCCAGCTGATGAAGAAGCATGGAAGCATTTTGATAAGACATACTCACTTTTCCAGCGGAGAGCCGTAATGTTAGACTTGGTTTATGCATGGATGGATTTTCACCGTTCTCTCAGTTTGATTCAAAATATTCATCTTGGCCTATAATCGTTACATCGTACAACTTACCTCCGTGGATGTATATGAAAACTCTCTATATGTTTCTCACTATTGTCATCCCTGGCCCTAATGATCTAACACAAGGAATCGACGTATATTTACAACTGTTTATTGAAGAGTTGAAAACACTATGGCAAGAAGATGTTGAAACATATAACATTTCAAAAAAAAGAATTTTCAATATGTTTGTTTCTCTGTAGTGAAATATAAGGGAGTACGAGACCGCGTCTAAATCAGAAAATGACGAGGACTGAATTAATAGCGTACATGTTGAAAAAGGGTAATTTATGAAAGTTTTGATGTTACACTTTTTTGTATGTTATATGTCATGATCTGAAATCCAATGTTCGAAAATTGACATCAAATACCTCACTTGTATTCGACTGCCAAAGATTCAAACATCGAACTTCAGTCGGATGGAGCATATAAAAACATTAGATGAATATAAAACATCGGAAACAAAATAAATATCATGCATTACATCACAGATACAACATCATCATAATATCCGTTACAACATCAGAGTATCATAATACATGTATCGCAACTTCAAATAGAACATCATAATAGAACAGCAAGTGTTCATATGTTAAAAAGTCTTCAAGGAAATAGAGCGATAGTGAACTTCCAAAAACTAAGCACCTTGAGATCCAAAAGCTTCCAAAATATCTTCAAGGTAAAAGCCTCCAAAAACCGATAGCCTCCAACCCAATAAGGCTCCAAAATACAGCTAATACCAAAATACGGAAAACATGTTACTAGGTTGCCCGTGTAGAAATGATGGGCACCCAGAGTTTAGAAATGAAACAATAAACTCCGGGTCAGTTATGGGACTGATATGAGTAAACAAAAACAGTTGCTTTTAAATAAAACAGATTTTAAAAAAAAACCGTTCATGCTTTTGGAAAATGAAACTACCATAAGCCTCCCGGCACACACACAATGCAATCGCACACTTGGGGGAGATTTCCCCTTATGATAGTCAAATATGCTTAATACGAGAAAAGCTCTTTGATATTATTACTACTGCATAGTGTGAAAACATTTCGAAAATATAATATTAATCCTAGCCAGCATAGGTACCATGATACTATGCCTACTATAGCTGCCACATGAGGTGGCAGGTTATACAAATTGCAATCGTAAAGGGCTCGTATTGTTTCTTTGGATTTCCAACAAATGGTCAGGCTAAGGAACTTCCTATGCCACATGGGTACGCCTCTGGAGGGACGTCCCGAGAACTTAACCAGTTCTCTGCCAACACAAGGCCGGGTTACCTTTGTAACTAGGTAACTACTACACGACTATGTCATTCCCCGGTCATTTGCGACCTTTATCCGAGGGCCCTCCATCACAAAGAAACAACCACACGGTAAATGAGATTGCAGAAACCACATAGGTAAAGTATCTGGGCTCCATACCATGATACTACCTTTTTCCAGAAGAAAATGACATACCCTAATGGGTGCGACCCTCATAATCTTACCGCATCTTTCCTGTTTCGACCATTGCCGGGGTGTAAGGTCCAATGAGGTCTCGTCCACAAAGCTACACTTTACACGAAAGTCATGCTTTGATCATAAATGATCAACAAATGATCATCCACAGCAGTACTTAGCATGACACACTACCAAATTGGGAGTATATCGCTGATAACCTTCAATACATAAACTCTGAGCTCGTACGTCTTAAAGAAGGGTGTTAAGCTAAGAGAATAAATTCTCCACCACCAACAGATATGTATTTGAAAGAAATCGGCTTTATATCTCAAAGTGTAGTGTCAGACACACAACCATACAAGTCTGTTCTGGGTTCGAACAGAATCGAAGGTACTTCGTCCAATAAAGGGAGAAGCCCTTACAGATCCGGGTATCCCCAGTTCCGATCGGACTCCCCATCACATGTGGAGATCTCTATACCGGAGCAACTCAGTGCAGAGACAATCGATAAGTTATCCTATCATTTTCGAAGACATCCGGTCTTCAACACCGTCTTCAAATGTTATCCATTTCGTCGAATCACTATTCGGAATGGGTTATATGACACAAAGGTCCTCTCCTGGCTAATTCGAATAGTGAACGCTTAATTTTAAAACACATGGGTGTATCAATTACAAGGATTCACATTCAAGGTTCGATGTGGGTTTCGGATAACTAATTGGAATCCGGCTCCCTGTCGCATCGAAGTTCAAATGCCGTTTTACGGGCAAATGGGTTTTTATCACAAATCATAGTTCAACACAAAGCAATCACAGTAACACAACAGAAACATCAATCTAGTACACAACATTTGATGATAGTCAATCATCTTCAATTAAGGTGAATGTGATTAAAAGTTAATTAACTATATAATTATTTTTATTAATTGTTTTAAGTCAATGATTAATTTTACTTAACTATGAATTAATTAAATCTTAATTAACTTTATTAATCAATTATTCTCAACTTATTAATTCTTAATTAAATTTAAATTACCTTTATTAATTAACTATTCTTTAATTAATTAATTATAAATTGTAAAGTAATTACAAATCACTAATTGTTTAATCACTATTTAATCATTATAAATAAATTTGGGTTTCAAATTAACATTTGAATATTTGATTTACTTCTCAACTTTTATTAAGTTGAATGTAAAACAATTTTTATTTAAAAATATGAATTTGAAAGTGTTTGTGCCAAAATTGGTCACAAACCCCAAGTATTGTGAAAGCACCAGTGTATGAATATAAATCAGCAATATTCAAATACAAATCACAAATCTCAGCAAGCAATATGCAACAAAACAGAAGCTATGAACAAGAACACACGATTTATAGTGGTTCGGCTATCTCCGGCCTACGTCCACTTCAAAGGTTTTCACTTTTATTGATGTTCTTTGCTGATTAGAATTGATTACAGCGGATTACAATGGATTATAGCTCTGAAATTCGAGTATGATGGTAGTAGTGAAGTGCACGGTAGAGTCTGGTAGAGCCTGGATGCTTCCAAATCAAGATCCCCTTTTCTGAATGACCTGGGGCTCTATTTATAGGCGTAGGAGGCTGATATTTCTCCTAAAAGTATGGTAGACCGCTTCAGGCACGTGAGGGGGCCCACATGGCCGAAACCTGGAGATCCGGGCCTACATTGGGATCGATTCGACCCTTGGTTCGAATCGATCAAGAAATTGTCCAATCGTGATGAAACTTGGCGTGAACATTCTTCGACATGTAGGCAAACTACTGCAAAAATTTCAAGGCATTTGGATCAAGGGATTGAGAGATACGATCGATTCAAGATGTGGATTCTCGGCGTGCTGGCTGCTTCGAATCGATCCTATGGGTTCATTCGAATCGATATGGTTCGAACCCATAGGTTCGAATCCATGCTCCTATGATGTGTCGCGCGTTCTTCGAGTCGATCCCTACTTTTCGCCGAGTTGAATGGGTCGACTCCGAGTTCGTAGCCGTGCCTACTTGATGGTTTCGAGGCTATCGATTCGAAGAGTCGCTTCCTTCGAATCGATAGAAACTAGCACTTCCATCGAATCGATCAGGAGCAGTTCGATGCTTTCTCTCCACTGGGATTCGAAGACATAGAACACTTTGATGGATTCGGTCTTATGGCCTTGTGGACGAATCCGAATCGATGCATAGTTGATAGAGTTGAAGTACGGCCACTTGGATGGAGTCGAAGCAAGGGCATTTCTCATGGATTCGAAGTAGTGGATGTCCAATGGATGGACACGAAGGAAGGTCACGGGATGGATTCGAAGTAAATGGAGTCGAAGTTGATGGATGCGAGGCAGGCACTAGCTGATGGATTCGAACGTCGTCTCTGCTTATGGATTCGAATGTGATGCCTGCCCTGATGGGTTCGAACTAGATGGGTTCGAACCAATGAAGGGGTGATGGACTCGAAACGAGCAAGGTCCATCTCTCTCAACTTGAATCCATCATAACTTGAGCATACGAACTCGGATTGACTTGAAATTTGAACCACTGGCTTCTACGATCTTTTAGGCCATGTGCTATCAATTGTAGCTCAATCTGGACTCGAGAAAAATTCATCGATATCCATGGTTATCCTGCAATGCATGGTTGATATTTAAGAATAGCAATCATTGATTTTTAGCAAATTTTGGTATCTCAACTCTGCCAAAAGTTGGGATAACACTTTGCCCCCCAAAACATGCCTTTTTGTAAAAGGTATGTTTTGAACGGTCTTAAGTTGAGTGTAGTAAATTCATGTTTCATTCATAGCTGCAGTATTATCAATCAAGTTTATGGCTGTTCGAAGCCGAATCAGCATTCATGAAGTTCCGTAGTCTCTCCGGACTATTAATGGCTACTCTGAACCCTTACTAATTCCATTCTAGACTTGTGATTGAATAGAAAGATCCCATTGTACTCTGACGTTGCCTTCTATTCCTTGCACTATGGTCCTGGTTAGGACGTATAGCGGTGTCATGGTCGTTCTGGACCGATCATAGCCTCTCCGGGCTTTTGCTGGATCCCATCCTGTCACTCTCCGGTGAAGGGGAAACAACGCTTAAGTGAGTTGATCCTGTCGCTCTCCGGCGAAGCAACTCACTTCTTGCACTCCGGTTCAGTGTATCTGAACATTAAGCGATGTCTTGGTCGTTCGAGACCGATCATAGCCTCTCCGGGCACTTGCTGGATCCCATCCTATCACTCTCTGGTGAAGGGGAAACAGCGCTTAAGTGAGTTGATCCTGTCGCTCTCCGGCGAAGCAACTCACTTCTTGCACTCCGGACCCCGCCTCTCCGGGTAGGGTCATAAAGCGATCATTTTTATATTGATATCAATGTTCATCCTCTGACTCTCCGGTCAAAAGGTTTATTGTAAGAAGTTCTGATTTATTTATTAAAATTTGAGTTCTAGATGTTCAATCCAAACATCAGAAAAAGCTAAACATTGCCTCTCCGGGCATATCGGTTTATCTCCATCTCAGAGCATGCCTAGGGATCTCTCCGTTCCCGTACATGTGTAAGTGGAGTAACCGTTTATTCTTAAAACAAATCAAAATAGAATTATTCGACCGAAGTCCAAATCCTGGACTTGGCCCTTGCCATCTTTAATCAGTGGATGACGAGTCGTGATCCCGATCCAGGATCGTTCCTGTTAGGTGGAGGCGGTAGTTGTTCAGGCCTTACCGCCGCTGTCCGTTGTCTGACAAATTGTGGCAATCTACCACCCCTGGCATGTTCTTCCACCTCATCCTTTAGGTGGCGGCATTCATCTGTGGTGTGCCCATCCAGCTCATGGAATAGGCAATATTTTCCAGTCCTGCGCTCCCGCTCGGTGGGATCCCTTATAGGTGGCTTTCGATAGGGGAGCTGCCCCCGAGTTTCAGTGTAGATTCTTTCTAGGCCTGCAGTCAAATCTGTGTACTGCCTAAATCTTGGTTCTCGGAATTTCTTCCGTTTAACAGGACCATCATGTCTGTCATCCTGTTTCCCTTTCCCTTGTCTACTCCGGACTGTTCTCTGGAGGTTCCTTCGCTCTGGGCAACATTTGTTTCGAGCCTCTCGGCGCATGATTCTTCTAATCGGATGAACTTTTCAGCTTTATGAAAGAACTCTCCAAGATCTTGTGGTGGATCTTTACTCAGAAAATCTTTAAATTTGGTGCCTTCCGCGACTCCTGCCACCGCCGCCATCAAAATCATTGACGGATCCGGGCGATCTACAGAAGTCACCGTCACATTGAATCTCAGTAGAAAATCTTTTATGGACTCTCCAGCCCTTTGCTTGATTGAAGCTAAAGTCATCACGCTCTTGGGTCGCGTCACATGGACCCTAAACTGTCTCATGAAGCAGTCTACAAGCTCGCTCCATGTTCTGATTGATCCAGTCTCCAGTTGCTTGAACCAAAGCGCAGCCAAATCTGACAAATATAGAGGGAAACACCGTGCCATCACTTCCTCGGATGCCCCCAGCACTTCCATGTGTCTAATATACCTGGTAATATGCATGGTTGGGTCTGACCTCCCGTCATAAGGTTCTAGCGTTGGTAGCTTGAATTTTGGAGGGTTCCTTGCGTTTCGGATGTTCGGAGTGAATGGACTCCGACTAACTTCTTCCAGCCTTCGGCTAGGCAGTCCTCCTCTCATGATTCGTCGCATTAGGCCAATCATTCTCTCGTCTCCGTCTAGGGGTTGCCCCCTTATCAAGTTCCTATCCTACCCCCCGAGCCTTGAAGGGAATTCTGGTACGTATTCTTCTGGTGGCTCATTAGCATAAGCATTGACTCCAGCTTGTCGAGCCCCGTCTATTGGCCTTCCAGTATCGAATCCCGAGGGTCTACCCCCAAGTCCTTGTTGGTCACCTTCAACTCCTACATTCTGGTCTTGAACCTGACCTTCGTTGGCTCCTGTAACCCTAATTCCTTGTTCCGCACTTGCAGTTGTTGTAGTTGGTCCAAGGTTCTGGATATTCGCCGCCCTCATCTGTTCGAGGAAATTCTGCAGCATCTCCTGTTGGGTCTTCATCATGCTTTCGCGTATTGAATTAGCCATAGTCTCCATCTCATCTCTAATGATGTAGACGGAAGCTTGTCCTTCTCCTGCTCCTGAGGATGCTTCTTGGCATCCTCCTTGTTGGCTCCGATCAACTCTTTTCTCGTTTGTCGAGTCATTGTCTCTGAATCGGAATTCTGTAAACTTTTAAATCCGAACTCTGAATCTGGTGTAGCGGGTGCTAGTTCCTCTCAGTGAAAGCACCAAAGTGTTTGTGCCAAAATTGGTCACAAACCCCAAGTATTGTGAAAGCACCAGTGTATGAATATAAATCAGCAATATTCAAATACAAATCACAAATCTCAGCAAGCAATATGTAACAAAACAGAAGCTATGAACAAGAACACACGATTTATAGTGGTTCGGCTATCTCCGGCCTACGTCCACTTCAAAGGTTTTCACTTTTATTGATGTTCTTTGCTGATTAGAATTGATTACAGCGGATTACAATGGATTATAGCTCTGAAATTCGAGTACGATGGTAGTAGTGAAGTGCACGGTAGAGTCTGGTAGAGCCTGGATGCTTCCAAATCAAGATCCCCTTTTCTGAATGACCTGGGGCTCTATTTATAGGCGTAGGAAGCTGATATTTCTCCTAAAAGTATGGTAGACCGCTTCAAGCATGTGAGGGGGCCCACATGGCCGAAACCTGGAGATCCGGGCCCACATTGGGATCGATTCGACCCTTGGTTCGAATCGATCAATAAATTGTCCAGTCGTGATGAAACTTGGCGTGAAATTCTTCGACATGTAGGAAAACTACTGTAAAAATTTCAAGGCATTTGGATCAAGGGATTGAGAGATACGATCGATTCAAGATGTGGATTCTCGGCGTGCTGGCTGCTTCGAATCGATCCTAGGGGTTCGTTCGAATCGATATGGTTCGAACCCATAGGTTCGAATCCATGCTCCTGTGACGTGTCGCGCGTTCTTCGAGTCGATCCCTACTTTTCGCCGAGTTGAATGGGTCGACTCCGAGTTCGTAGCCGTGCCTACTTGATGGTTTCGAGGCTATCGATTCGAAGAGTCGCTTCCTTCGAATCGATAGAAACTAGCACTTCCATCGAATCGATCAGGAGCGGTTCGATGCTTTCTCTCCACTGGGATTCGAAGACACAGAACGCTTCGATGGATTCGGTCTTATGGCCTTGTGGACGAATCCGAATCGATGCATAGTTGATAGAGTCGAAGTACGGCCACTTGGATGGAGTCGAAGCAAGGGCATTTCTCATGGATTCGAAGTAGTGGATGTCTGATGGATGGACACGAAGGAAGGTCACGGGATGGATTCGAAGTAAATGGAGTCGAAGTTGATGGATGCGAGGCAAGCACTAGCTGATGGATTCGAATGTCGTCTCTGCTTATGGATTCGAACGTGATGCCTGCCCTGATGGGTTTGAACTAGATGGGTTCGAACCAATGAAGGGGTAATGGACTCGAAACGAGCAAGGTCCATCTCTCTCAACTTGAATCCATCATAACTTGAGCATACGAACTCAGATTGACTTGAAATTTGAACCACTGGCTTCTATGATCTTTTAGTCCATGTGCTATCAATTGTAGCTCAATCTGGACTCGGGAAAAATTCATCGATATCCATGGTTATCCTGCAATGCATGGTTGATATTCAAGAATAGCAATCATTGATTTTTAGCAAATTTTGGGTATCTCAACTCTGCCAAAAGTTGGGATAACAAGATATCTTTGAATTCCATTAATTTCAAAAAAAAAAACATTTCAATATCATTTACTTCATCCTCCATTAATAACTACCTTTATTTAATAAAGAATGTATTCAGAAAATTATTTAACTTATATTTTCAAAATTTTGTTAAAACTAGATTTTACTATTTCATAGCCAACCCGAGCCCGTCCCGAGTTGTTCCCGAGAAAAACACCCCCCGCTTTGAGTTTTTGCCCAAATTAACCCGAGTACCACAATTCAACTTTAAAAAATTTCTATGTTTTTTCGACCCGACACTTCAAAATTTTCACTCGAGTTAATACCCGAGCTTCTACTAGTTTCCCCCGAGGCCTCCTTCGAGTCATCCCTTCCTTCACTCTTCTGCCTCACCTGACACACAAGATGACACGTGCACATACACGGTCAGAATCATCACCGTTGTTCGAAGTTGCAACCACCATCGAGTCGACGACCATTCCCCTAAACCCTACAAATACCCAAAACTTGAATTAATTTCAAAAACAAGAATCGAGTCGTCTCGACCCAAACAACCCAGCATAACATCATCAGAAAATGGTCTCGTCCCACCTCCTCTGACCGTCAGCGGTCACCAAAATTTGACCCAAGCTCCATCAACGTACGACGCCGCGATTAGCACCGGAGGCACGGAGTCCGATCACCCTATGATGGCGCAACACCATTATTTCAAACGTGAGCAGAAATGGGTCATTAAACCCTAATTAGATCTCGAATTAAAAATTTAAGGTTTTATAAATTCCACTTATATTTTTCTAGTGATCTCGAACATTCAATCTAGCTGTGACGACGAACTCGAGGCCCACCAATGTTTGGATCATCAGAATTTTGCAAAAGTTCAACTTTCTGATCAACTATCATTTCTCAATTGAAACTTAATGAAAAATTTGAATCTTGGTTTATAAAATCATTATTTTTGAAGGGGATTCAGATAGCATTACTGAATTTTAAATTCATGATATTCGAGTTCTTGCCAAAATTGAATGGTGACTGCATTTTCAAATTTTCCAGAGGAAAAGAACTATATGACTTTGCCTTTATTTATTTTTGAAACACAGTGTAGGGTTAAAACAATACTTTAACTTGTTTACGATCCATTTTCAGAAGAAAGGAGGGTAAGAAAGATTTGAGTTGGCCATGGTTTACTCTGTAAACCAGAGAATTAGAAGAAACATGGAAGAAAATTTTGATCATACATTCCCAGGCAAAAGAAAACACAAGCACAGCATCATTCACATGTAAGGGCTATTTCACCAACCGTTTAGGCATACATACACAAATAATTGAGTGAATCAGAGGTTTACTCACCTTTGCTTGAAGACAAAAACTTCCTGACAGTTTTCAAAAGAAGGATGAAGCCTGGAAACTTTTTTCCTTCCTACTTTAAATCTTAGAGTTTAGATCAGCAAGTTGTAAATAAAAATATTTGTTTATTCTTGGTTGTATTTGTCACTTAATTCATCAATAACAAACAATCTTTAATTACTTACAGTTTGAATTCTTTTATGTAACAGAGAAAGTTTTTTTTTTTGCAACTTGATGGCCAGAAATTGATTTAATCTTTGAGCTTGATTCCCTCCTGCAACTGATTAATACCATGGTTTAAATTCTTTCTTCATTACTGATTACAACTTCAAATTCAAATTTTAAAAAGAAAGTTACTTGCCTTAAATTATTTCAGAAATCTACTGCACTGTTTCTTTGGCCAAAAACTGAAGCACTTGCTTTATGAATCTGCACCAGTTTGAATTTGTGTTAAAATTTGATTTTAAAATCATAATTTCATTAAACTATAAAGTATAATATTTACCTAAGAGATGGAAACATAAACTACAGCTTGATGCTTTAAGATGATTTTCAAATTTTAATTTTTACTTCTGAATTGAAGAAAGTTGGCAGTTTTTCTTTCTGATTTTTTTCTTGAGGAGTTTGAAATGCTTAATCTTTTGTTATTGTACTTTCAGAGATTTGCTGAGACTAAATAAATTTGAAAATGGAAGCTGAAAAGTTTTCTATAATTTTTAATTTTATTATTTTATTCAAGCAATGATATGGAAAGCCATTTGTTAAAAATAATCGTGAGATCTCAATTATGTTAATTTCTTTACTCCATCTCCTTTGTGTATGTTTGGCATTTGTGATTTTACAAGACAAAAGAATTTTTTTAAATAAATTTTTATATCACATTCACTTTATAAATAAATGTCCCCCTCTTATTCATTTGTATATATGTACAATGTTAAAAGAAAAGTTGCTTTAACCAATATTTACACCATATACTTTATTCCTTAATGATTTTAAAAGCCACTTAGTTTTAAAAACATTTATTTTAAATTTCAATTCAAATTTCAATTCAAACTTGAAATATAACCATTTATGTCCATTTATATATTCACACATATCTTGAAAAAATTAAATTAAATTTCAATATGTATTCAATCCTACTCACATATGCAATATACATATATGTATATAATTTTAAATTCAAATGACTTTTTAAAACATTCATTATTTCAAAATTTTAAAATCAAAAGAAATTGGAATTTACTCATATATAATTATCACTTATTTTATCTATTTGAGACTTTTCAATTTAATTTCAAATTAAATTCCAAAAGTTCTAAAATATATTATTAATTTCAATTGATAAATTTTTTGGTATGTTGCAGATACCCCCCTTTAAGAAAATTTCATCCTCGAAATTTGAAAGAGAGAGAGAAAAACAAACAAAGAATATATGAATTCAGAAAGAGTGAAGGTTGGCTTACCAGCTTAAGCTGAGATATCCACTCTACAATTGGGGTATGATTTATGCATATTATCTTCTGTTTCCCGAGTGCTCTCCTTTGGATCGCCACTCCACTGAACTTTAACTAGCTTCACAACTTTGTTTCTCAATTGCTTTTCATCCCGATCCACAATCTTTATCGGTTCTCTTTTAACTGCTAAATTGGGAGTGATTTCGAGATCCTGTTGAGCAGCTTCTTCAATAATACTATCCGAATCGTGCACTTACTTCTGAAGGTTAGAAATGTGGAACACATCATGCACACCAAATAACTAGCTAGGCAACTGCACTCGATAGGCTAAAGAACCGATCCTCTCCAGAATAGGAAAAGGACCAATATACCATGGTGGCAGCTTACCGGTCTTCCCAAACCTCAATACACCTCGCATAAGAGATACTTTAAGAAAGACAGAGTCCCCAATCTAGAACTTCAAATCCCTTCTTCTACGATCATAATAACTTTTTAGACGACTCTGAGCTGTCCTCAATTTCTTCCGAATAGAATCAACTTTCTCTGTGGCTTCTTTAATCATATCCAGTCCAAGGATGAGTCTATCACCAGCCTCAATCCAACATGCCGGTGATCGACATGGACGACCATATAAAGCCTCAAAAGGAGCCAATACTGTCCTAATAGCTATTGTTATAAGAGAACTCGACCAAATGCAAATGGTCCTCCCAAGAACCACCAAAATCAAGTATACAAGCACGCAATAGGTCTTTTAAGATTTGATTAATCCTCTCAGTCTGCCCATCAGATTGTGGGTGATAAGCAGTGCTGAAATTCAGTTTTGTTCCCAATGCGTCTTGAAATGCCTCCCAAAATCTACTAGTGAAGATCGGATCACGATCACTCACTATGCTGCTAGAAATGCCATGGAGACGGACAATTTCTTTCACATATAGTTCTGCTAAACTTGCTGCCGTGCGGGTAGATTTCACTGGCAATAAGTGAGCTGTCTTAGTCAAACGGTCCACAATGACCTAAATTGCTTCATTGCCTTTTCGAGCACGAGGCAAACCGTCCATGAAATCCATCGATACTTGGTCCCATTTCCATTTGGGTACCTCTAAAGGCTGAAGTAAACCCGCCATTTTCTTTTGTTCGCTTTTGATTTGTTGGCAAGTAGCACATCGACTCACATATATAGATATGTCCATTTTCATCGTCTTCTACCAGAAAGTTCTTTTGACATCTCTATACATCTTGTTAACTCCTGGATGGATGCTGAATTTAGATTTGTGGCATTCGTCCAAAACTTCACGTTTCAGATTAGGGATGTCCAGGACACATATTCTGCCTTTCAATCTTATAATTTTATTGTCGTCGACTTCAAAACTAGTATTTTCACCACGACGCATTTTCTCATAAATTTGATGAGGGAACTCATCTTCTTTTTGTTTACTGGCGACTTTCTCAAGAATAATAGGAGCAATGACAAGGTGAGCAAGAATAACATGCTTTCTACTCAAGGCGTCGGCAACTACATTGGCTTTTCCGGGAGTATATAGAATGTCTAGGTCATAAGATGCCAGAAATTCCAACCAACGTTGTTGTCGCAAATTCAGATTTTTCTGGGTAAAGAGATATTTCAAAGATTTGTGGTCAGTGAATAATTCGAATTTTTCACCTAAAAATAAAGAGAGTTCAAGAAGTATATTGTTAAGTTAAGTTAAATTAAATTTGTAGATTGTTAAGAAAGCTGCAAAAGATTCTTACCCAGAAGATAATGTCGCCATATTTTCAAAGCGAAGATAACAGCCAGAAGCTCCAAATCATGGGTTGGATAATTTCTTTCATGAGGACGTAATGGTCTACTCGAGTAGGCAATTACCTTCCCATTCTGTATTAACACTGCACCCAAACCTTCACCACAAGCATCGGTATAAACAGATAAACCCTGGTTCCCATTGATAATAGCGAGAACAGGAGCGGTGGTTAATATCATCTTCAACTCCTGAAAAGCTTCGTCACATTTTGGAGTCCAACTGAATTTTGCATTCCTCATTGTTAGCTTAGTCAGCGGACTAGCTATCTTCGAAAAGTCCTGAACAAACTTCCGATAATAACCTGCTAAACCCAAAAAGCTTCGAACTTCCTTTAGGGTAGTAGGTTTCCTCCAATCAAGAATAACGGAAATTTTGCTAGGATCAACAGAAATCCCTTCTTCATCAACAATATGGTCGAGAAATTTAAGTTCTTTAACCCAGAAATGGCATCTGGAAAATTTTGCAAATAGAATATTTCTCCTCAATATCTCCAAAACGATTCTAAGGTGCTCGGCATGCTCCTCTTCGGTCTTGGAATTGACCAAAATATCATCAATAAATACGAGTACAAATTTATTAAATACTTCCCGAAACACACGAGTCATAAGATCTACGAAGTATGCTGGAGCATCGGTTAGCTCGAAAAGCATGACTAACCATTCGTAGAACATATTGGGACCCCTGAAAGCAGTCAAATGAACACAATCTTTGGTGATTCGTAGTTAATGGAACCCCTGGGCTAGATCCATCTTTGAAAAGAAACAAGCGCCGTGCAATTGATCAAATAGATCATCAATTCTGGGTAGTGGAAATTTATTCTTGAGAGTCGGCTTATTGAGATCGCGGTAATCACACACAATCTCAAAGATCCGTCCGATTTAGCAACAAACATGACAGCTGAACCCCATTCAGAAACACTGGGCCGAATCAACCCTTTTTCTAGTAAATCCCTGGTTCGCTAAACTAATTCAATCCTTTCCCTGGGTGCCATCTTGCGACTTGCATGAACGAAAGGACGAGCATTGGGTGCTAGGTCGATTTTGAATTCTATTTCAAGGTGTGGAGGTAGACATTTCACTTCTTCAAACACATCTAGAAAATCTCTAACAATGGGTATGGACTCCAGACTGGGTTCAGGATAACCCAAATTATACATCAACCCTTCTCTTTTGGGACTAAGGTCCTCACAAGAAATCTCGATGAAATCTCCAAATTTGGTTTTGATTGAAACCAATCAATTATTGCAATCAATTTGGCTTCATATTTTGCTAGCCAATCCATTCCGAGTAAGACTTCAAACTCATTAAAATCAAGAACAGAGAGGCCAATAGGGAATTGGTAACAAGAATATGAGATAGGAACGTCTCTACATCGAAGACAAAGGTTCACGGGACCTCCGACTGGATTCTTTACACATATAGGCTCATCAACAAAATCAGGTTTAAGATTCAATTCATTAATAGCTTGCTGAGAGATAAAACTGTGTAGCGCCCGTGTCAAACAGGACTCTAACAATGCTATCATAAATACTGAGATTACCTTCCAGAACTCCTTTCCCCTTTTCTGCTTTGGAAGACGTGGGTTTGTCTTTGACTGTGTACACCTTGGCTGTCTGAGCTTGCTTCATGACTGGGCAGTCTTTAACTTCATGTCCCAATTTCTGACAATAATAGCATTTCCTGGGTTTGCTTGAATGGATTGATTGACTTGTCTCTTAGGCTTCGTACATCTGCTAGAATAATGGTCCTTTTCCAAGCAATTATAGCAAGTGACATTCTCTGCTGCGCTTCCCTGGTTGCTCTTCTTTTTCTCCTTACCGTGTCATGGTTTCTTTCCTCTAGATTTCCTCTTCTTCCAATTTTGATTGCTTGAATTTCCTTTCTCCACCGGGGCTTCTTGCATGTCAAGTGTAGCATATCTGTATCCCATATCAACCAAATCTGAAAAGGATTCTTTGACGTGGCCAGTCATCCTTTCGTGAAACTTCTTATTCATCCCACGAATGAGCCTTTCATTCTTCTTCAAAGGTGTGTTCACCAATTCTAGACCGAAATGGGACAATTCATTGAATTTGTTTAGATACTCCTCGAATGACAAACTCCCCAGCTTCAAGTCTATGAATTCCTGGTACATCCGAGAAATCCCAGCTGATGGCATATAACGCTTCTCAAATACTTCTTTGAATCTCTTGCAAGTAAACTCTTCTTCTGGCTCATCAACAGTGACTATCTCCCACCATGCTAAGGCCTCCTTTTGAAGTTGCCAAGAGGCTATGAGACGCATCTGATCATCTTGCAGCTTTAGCCCTTTAAAGATTCTCTCATAAGATCTGATCCATTCTTGGGCCTCAAAAATCGACTCCTTGCCAGTGAACGGCCTACCACCAAGCCTTAAGAAACTCTTATATAAATCAGCCAGATTCGGCTGATGTTGAGCAGATAAAGCTGCTTCTGCTGTTGGGGGAACTTGGCTAGGTGTTTTGGCATTTCCTCGCCCCCAGCTTTTCCTCTTCATCCGCTCATCCTTACTATCTATAATTAGTAAGAAAACTGATTTAGATATTCGGACGAGATATCTTAAGGAATATCAGCAGTTAAAGGAAATAGACTAAGAAAATTTAAGGTTTCGGTCTCGGTTATACTCATTCTAGGGTATACTTCACCTTATCTCTAATGAGCCATCTAATGTGTTATACTCCGTAGCTAAAGTTCTTACTCAACCTTTAGCTCTGATACCACATGTCACGACCCAAAATCCAATGTTCGAAAATTGACATCAAATACCTCACTTGTATTCGACTGCCAAAGATTCAAACATCGAACTCCATTCGGATGGAGCTTATAACAACATTAGATGAATATAAAACAGCGGAAACAAAATGAATATCATGCATTACATCACAGATACAACATCATCATAATATCCGTTACAATGTCAGAGTATCATAATACATGTATCACAACTCCAAATAGAACATCATAATAGAACAACAAGTGATCATATGCCAGAAAGTCTTCAAGGAAATAGAGTGATAGTGAACTTCCAAAAACTAAGCACCTTGAGATCCAAAAGCTTCCAAAATATCTCCAAGGTAAAAGCCTCCAAAAACCGATAGCCTCCAACCCAATAAGACTCCAAAATACAGCTAATACCAAAATACGGAAACCTGCTACTAGGCTGTCCGTGTAGAAATGATGGGCACCCAGAGTTTAGAAAGGAAACAATAAACTCCGGGTCAGTCATGAGACTGGTATGAGTAAACAAAAATAGTTGCTTTTAAATAAAACAGATTTTTAAAAGAAAAACCGTTCATGCTTTTGGAAAATGAAACTACCATAAGGCCTCCCGGCACACACACAATGCAATCGCACACTTGGGGGAGATTTCCCCTTAAGATAGTCAAATATGCTTAATACGAGAAAAGCTCTTTGATATTATTACTAGTGCATAGTGTGAAAACATTTCGAAAATATATTATTAATCCTAGCCAGCATAGGTACCATGATACTATGCCTACTATAGCTGCCACCTGAGGTGGCAGGTTATACAAATTGCAATCGTAAAGGGTTCGTATTGTTTCTTTGGATTTCTGACAAATGGTCAGGCTAAGGAACTTTCTATGCCACATGGGTACGCCTTTGGAGGGACGTCCCGAGAACTTAACCAGATCTCTTCCAACACAAAGTCGGGTTACCTCTATAACTAGGTAACTACTACACGACTATGTCATTCCTCGGTCGTTTGCGACCTTTATCCGAGGGCCCTCCATCACAAAGCTACAACCACACAGTAAATGAGATTGCAGCAACCACATAGGTAAAGTATCTGGGCTCCATACCATGTTACTACCTTTTTCCAGAAGGAAATGACATACCCTAAAGGGTGCGACCCTCATAACATTGCCACATCTTTCCTGTTTTGACCATTTCCGGGGTGTGAGGTCCGATGAAATCTCGTCCACAAAGCTACGCTTTACACGAAACCCATGCTTTGATCATAAATGATCAACAAATGATCATCCACACACAGCACTAATTAGCATGCCACACTACCAAATTGGGAGTATATCGCTGATAACCTTCAACAACCTAACCTTTGAGATCGTACTTCTCAGAGAAGGTTGTTAAGCTAAGGGAATAAATTCTCCACCACCAACAGATATGTATTTGAAAGAAATCGACTTTATATCTCAAAGTGTAATCTAGACACACAAACATACAAGTTTGTTCCGGGTTTGAACAGAACCGAAGGCACTTCATCCAATAAAGGAAGAAGCCCTTGCAGATCCGGGTATCCCCAATTCCGATCGAACTCCCCATCACATGTGGAGATCTCTTTACTGGAGCAACTTAGTGCAGCGACAATCGATAAGTTATCCTATCGTTTTCGAAGACACCCGGTCTCCAAATCCGTCTTCAAATGTTATCCATTTCGTCTAATCACTATTCGGAATGGGTTATATGACACAAAGGTCCTCTCCCGGCTAATCTGAATAGTGAACACTTAATTTTAAAACACGTGGGTGTATCAATTACAAGGATTCACATTCAAGGTTCGATGTGGGTTTCGGATAACTAACAGGAATCCAACTCCCTGTCGCATCGAAGTTCAAATGCCATTTTACGGGCACAGGTTTTTTTTATCACAAATCACAGTTCAGCACAAAGCAACCACAGTAACACAACAGAAACATCAATCCAGTACACAACATTTGATGATAGTCAATCATCTTCAATTAAGGTGAATGTGATTAAAGTGAATTAACTATATAATTATTCTTATTAATTATTTTAAATCAATGATTAATTTTACTTAACTATGAATTAATTAAATCTTAATTAACTTTATTAACCAATTATTCTCAACTTATTAATTCTTAATTAAATTTAAATTACCTTTATTAATTAACTATTCTTTAATTAATTAATTATAAATTGTAAAGTAATTACAAATCACTAATTGTTTAATCACTATTTAATTATTATAAATAAATTTGGGTTTCAAATTAACACTTGAATATTTGATTTACTTCTTAATTTTTATTAATTTAAATGTAAAACAATTTTTATTTAAAAATATGAATTTGAGATATCAATGAATTCCATTAATTAAAAAAAAACATTTCAATATCATTTAATTCATCCTCCATTAACAACTACCTTTATTTAATAAAGCATGTATTCAGAAAATTATTTAACTTATGTTTTTCAAAATTTTGTTAAAACTGGATTTTGCTGTTTCATAGCCAACATGAGTCCGTCCCAAGTTGTTCCCGAGAAAAACACCCCCCGCTTTGAGTTTTTGCCCAAATTAACCCGAGTATCACAATTCAACTTTAAAAATTTTCTAAGTTTTTTCCGACCCGACACTTCAAAATTTTCACTCGAGTTAATACTCGAGTTTCTACTGGTTTCCCCCGAGGCCTCCTTCGAGTCACCCCTTCCTTCACTCTTCTGCCTCACCTGATACACAAGATGACACATGCACATGCACGGTCAGAATCATCACCGTTGGTTGAAGCTGCAGCCACCATCGAGTCGACGACCATTCCCCTTAACCCTACAAACACCCAGAACTTGAATTAATTTCGAAAACAAGAATCGAGTCGTCTCGACCCAAACAACCCAGCATAACATCATCAGAAAATGGTCTCGCCCCAACTGCTCTGACCATCAGCGGTCACCAAAATTTGACCCAAGCTCCATCAACGTACGACGTCGCGATTGGCACCGGAGGCACGAAGTCCGATCACCCTATGATGGCGCAACACCATCATTTCAAACGTGAACAGAAATGGGTCATTAAACCCTAATTTGATCTCGAATTAAAAATTTAAGGTTTTATAAATTCCACTTGTATTTTTCTAGTGATCTCGAACATTCAATCTAGCTGTGACGACGAACTCGAGGCCCACCAATGTTTGGATCATCATAATTTTGCAAAAGTTCAACTTTCTGATCAACTACCATTTCTCAGTAAAATCTTAATGAAAAATTTGAATCTTGGTTTATAAAATCATTATTTTTGAAGGGGATTCAGATAGCATTATTGAATTTTAAATTCATGATATTCGAATTCTTTCCAAAATTGAGTGGTGACTGCATTTTCACATTTTTCCAGAGGAAAAGAACTATATGACTTTGCCTTTATTTATTTCTGAAACATAGTGTAGGGTTAAAACAATACTTTAACTTGTTTACAATCCATTTTCAGAAGATAGGAGGGATAGAAAGGTTTGAGTTGGCCATGGTTTACTCTGTAAACCAGAGAATTAGAAGAAACAGGAAAGAAAATTCTGATCATACATTCCCAAGAAAAAGAAAACACAAGCACAACAATTCATTCACATGCAAGGGCTATTTCACCAACTATTCAGGCATACATACACAAATAATTGAATGAACCAGAGGTTTACTCACCTTTTCCTAAAGACAAAAACTTCCTGACAGTTTTCAAAAGAAAGATGAAGCCTGGAAACTTTTTTTCCTTCCTACTTTAAATCTTAGAGTTTAGATCTGCAAGTTGTAAATAAAAATATTTGTTTATTCTTGGTTGTATTTGATCACTTAATTCATCAATAACAAACAATTTTTAATTACTTACAGTTTGAATTCTTTTATATAACAGAGAAAGTTTTTTTTCTGCAACTTGAAGACCAGAAATAGATTTAATCTTTGAGATTGATTCCCTCCTACAACTGATTAATACCATGTTTTAAATTCTTTCTTCATTACTGATTACAACTTCAAATTCAAATTTTAAAAAGAAAGTTACTTGCCTTAAATAATTTCAGAAATCTACTGCACTGTTTCTTTGGCCAAAAACTGAAGCACTTGCTTTATGAATCTGCAGTTTGAATTTGTGTTAAAATTTGATTTTAAAATCATAATTTCATTAAACTATAAAGTATAATATTTACCTGAGAGATGGAAACATACACTACAGCTTGATGCTTTAAGATGATTTTCAAATTTTAATTTTACTTCTGAATTGAAGAAAGTTGGCAGTTTTTCTTTCTGATTTTTTATTCTTGAGTGTTGGAGTTTGAAATTCTTAATCTTTTGTTACTGTACTTTTAGAGATTTGCTGAGACTAAATAAATTTGAAAATGGAAGCTGAAAAGTTTTCTATAATTTTTAATTTTATTATTTTATTCAAGCAATGATATGGAAAGCCATTTGTTAAAAATAATCATGAGATCTCAATTATGTTAATTTCTTTACTCCATCTCCTTTGTGTATGTTTGACATTTGTGATTTTACATGACAAAAGAATTTTTTTAGATAAATTTTTATATCACATTCACTTTATAAATAAATGTCCCCCTCTTATTCATTTGTATATACATATACAATGTTAAAAGAAAAGTTGCTTTAACCAATATTTACATCATATACATTACTCCTTAATGATTTTAAAAGCCACTTATTTTTAAAAACATTTATTTTAAATTTCAATTCAAATTTCAATTCAAACTTGAAATATAACCATTTATGTCCATTTATATATTCACACATATCTTGAAAATTTTAAATTCAATTTCAATATGTATTCAATCCTACTCATATATGCAATATACATATATGTATATAATTTTAAATTCAAATGACTTTTTAAAACATTCATTATTTCAAAAATTTAAACTCAAAAGAAATTGGAATTTACTCATATATAATTATCACTTATTTTATTTGATTGATACTTTTCAATTTAATTTCAAATTAAATTCCAAAATTTCTAAAATATATTATTAATTTTAATTGATAAATTTTTTGGGATGTTACATTATATATGATTATTGACGTTAAATCTTGACATGTTTACTCATAATTAAATGATATGTTCTAGCATAATAAAATAATATGTATGTGACATGTATTACTGATGTCCTTCTTTAGGCGGCGGAGTTCTTCGTAGTCTAGTTCCCCCTCTTCATCACAGACAGGGACCCGTCCCAGTGGAGGTGATGGCAGCGGCTCTTCACAGGAGGTGCTACGTTCTGTGGTTAGACTGCTACCGAAAGCTGATGGCTCGTAAGTATTAAATTTACTTCAACACTGTAAATATTTTATATGATATAATAGTCATGATTTGTCTATATCATAGTTAATGCAAGAGTTTTGAGCTTGAGCCTTCAAACTTTGTTCCTAGCATATCGAAGCAGGCATACGTGAGCCGTATGACTGAATGCTGACCGAGCAGGATCCTAAACCATGTACGGAAGAGCATCTGGTAAGATTTTCTAGTAAGTTTAAAATTATATATCATTATATATAATCACTTTACAATTTTCTTGCTAAGTATAAATGTATAACTTATATTTTTTCAATATATATACAAAGGGCGGTAGATTTACAAGAAGAGGATGTGCCCCTTTGCTAGCGCCACTGGAACTCTAAAGTGGCAAAGAATTATAGCGATACGATGTCTAACGTAAGAAAAATTGGGAAGAAGTCAAGCTGGATGAGAGCTAGTGCGTGGGATGCTTGGGTTGCATGGTGGAATAGTGTAACGACCCAGAAATTTCGTTCCCGAAAATTCCGAATAGTTAGGAAAAGAAGAAAAGAGATAGAAGAAGAAGAACAGAAAACCAAACTCAGAATCTTACATTCGCAGCAGATAAAATATAATATCAAATAATATTCTTTACACAAAGAAACTGTATCAGTCAATTACATTTTAATACATCAGAGTTACAACATTTTCATAATCATTGGACACTAAAAGCAACATGTTCCAGATACAAATCAATAATACACAGCGGTTACTCTCCATTCGTTCCTGCCTTCCAGCTTGTCTCTTGAGCTCCAGAAACGTCCTTACCTGAAAATCTGTAATACTCGATCTGACCCGAGCATTACATCAAAGTAACACCGGGGTCAGACTGGAAACCAACGTGAGTAAACCCATCTAGCATGAATGAAAAAAACATATAACTTATATATATATAACCCGGGGAACTTGTATCAATTACAAATTCACAAATTGTTATAGACATTACTTGTTTCACTCATAAATTTCTAAGTACTAAAACTTAGATTAAATAGTCCAGTTCACTTAAATCATTCCATTCCAGCTTATTGATTTCGCACAACAATCTATAAAGAATCGAAGTGGTTTCGGATATTTACTAATACCCGACTCCGGTCTCTTTGTATTCAATACCATCTTAACCCAAGTTATTCAGTTAAAAACAATTCAACTTTAATTACCGGATAACCCTTTTTACACAGCAATTCATAATTGATAGATAATCACATTATCACTGTTCATCCAACATATCATATCACAAAGCAATTCATATCAAAGATATCAGCCAATTTAAAGCACTTACCATTATTCAATCATTCATAAGCAAGATTGATCACTTCCATTAATTACATTAATTAATGATCTTCTAATTACTTTCATTAGTTAATTATTCTTAAATTTCATTTAATAATTAACCTTTAACTTAATTACATTCATTAATCAACCTTGATTAATCACAATCAGAAATTAACTTTCCTTAATTACTCTATCAATTAAACCAACTCCTAGATTAATCATATTAATTAATCCTTTAATTATACTGAGTAATTATCACTTAATTTCTTCCTCCAAGTAATTATCCTTTAATTACTTCCCATCAAGTAATTTCCTTTTAATTATTTACATCCAGTAATTATCCACTAATTACCTCACTAAGTAATTACACCTCATTAATTTTCATAAGTAATTATACTTAACCCGACACCAAAAGATTACCTTTAATTAATTAAATTTAATTAATTAACTAAAATTAATCACGTCAACTTAATTAATTACACTTACCCTATATTAATTACTCAAATTTTATTATCCTATAATCTCTTACATTGATTAATTATCCTTTAATAAATTTTCTTAATTAATCAATCCTTAAATCAATTACATTAGGTAATTAGTCCTTAATTACTTCCATTAGTAATATGAAATAAATCACATTTAATAATTTCCCATTAATTACTTTCCTTACTCAATGGCATTAAGTGATTATTCTTTAATTATTTTCACTATGAAATTAACTTTTAAATGAATTAATCATTTTTTTTCTTTATGAATTTCTTTAATGAATTCAATCACATTAATCAATCAACCCTTAATTACAACAATAACTATTGCCCCTCAATTAATTATATTAAGTAATTATTATAATAATAATTATTATTATGATATTTTTTTTAACTTAGTTAATTAACATTCAAATCTTATCTAATACCCTTGTAAGGTAAATTTATCATTAACCTATTTGCTTAGAATCTCTAAGTTGGATCTGTGATTAGAAAACACTTCACCTCTTTAAATTTTATTTAAACCAATTAAAATATAAAGTTTAATATAACAAACCTTTAAAACAAATGCTATATATATATATATATAAACATTATAAGCTTAATTAATTTAAAATTGTTTAAATAATTTATTTTTAAAACCCTTAATTAACCCACACTCATAAGGTATTCATTAAATAAAAAGATTAATATAGGAAATTATTACACCTTCATAACTTGATTAAATTTTAAAGATTAAAAACTGTTTAAAGCCATAACCCGAGAATCTCGACTTTTCTTACGTGCCACACCACAACTTTCTCGAGTTCCTTCTTGCTTAAAATTTTAAACTGCTAAGCCTAAACCTTCAAGCGAACAACACGATCACGAACCCGAGGGATTTCTTTTTGCTCCTGAGACCAACCCGAGGGAAAGTCCTTCGTTCCTAAAACCAAAAAAAACACATATGCACAGAGGTGCACATGCACTGATCACCGACGATTCTCCGGCATCCACGACCATCACTCACAAGTTCCCGATCATCTCCTCCTTCGATCACTACCACCCAATTCCCAAAATAATCACGTAATCGAAAACAGACTATATCGAACCTACTGGAATAAAATACTCTGACCAATGATCACCTCGTCCAAGTGACGCCGTCCACCCGAGTCCTCAAGGTTCTGCCCAAAGCTTCACCAATGTTCTACGCACATTAACCACAACGACTAGCCAATTCCGATGCGCCAACAATAGAGCAGTAGCATGATTTCTTTCACAACCACAAAAACTGGGAAAAGCCCTAGTTCGACCATCTCGCGACACCACGGTGGTCATAAAATCCTACGATCAATTTTCTCGAGGCTCCCTGAACTTCAACTTTCTACACCATCGATCTCAAAAATCAACACCTTCCAAATCACCAGAACTTGACGAAAAAATGACTTCCATTCAACCCTCCATATATCGAAAATCACAAGTTTAGAAATCTTGGATTTTATTCTAAAAATCATAATTTTTCAGATCGTATTCGATGATGTAGGTGAATTGAGTGATTATGATACTCGAGTTAAAACATTCTTTTGAATTTTTATAGTATTTTCTTCTTCCCTGACCCATTTGTCAATATTTTTATCTTGAAATATATTCAGTAGTTAAAAATTAATTATACTAACGTGATTCGTTTAGACTTTAAAGCCAAGCATGGATTCAGGAAGAAGAATCTTGATTTTTAAACAGGTTTTGAAACTGGAACTAAAACAGAGAGATATTCAGACATGCATGCACAAATACTTCCTACACATATATATATAAATTTTATTTATATCATCATACAGACATATTTCATATTATACTACACAGATTTGCCACATGCTAAAACACGATATAACAAGTTAAAGAGTTACTCACCTGTACGTGCAAACAAAGATCAACTTGATTTTGCTCTGGAACCAGATGTTAATTTGGAATCTGAAAGCTTGAATCCAAGTTGCTGAATTGATCTTTTTGAATCTTAGGCTGAGGTTTTGAAAATTTGAAAGAATTTGATTGTTGTTTATTTGCTTTTGGTTTCCAGTTTTGATTCTTGAACTTTCAGGTTGAATTTTTGATCAGAGATTGTTTATTCCCTTTTTTTAGGTTTTGAAAATTTTCTGACTGTTTTTAATATTTTAGATTTGATTTCCTATGTTTTGAAAGAAAATATTTAAACCAAAAACTCCTAGCCAGGTTTTTGTGACGACCCGGAATTTTAGGGCATTTGAAATTAGAATATTTAGTGAATTTTAAATATTTAAATGTTAATTTTTAACTTGAATTCAAATATCACCATTTATTGGGTAATTTAATGATTAAATTAAATAATTTGAAATTGGGCAAAATATGAAATCTGAGATTTTAAGCCTATTAAAAATGATTTGAAGGCTTGTAAAATTTATATTGATAGTGCTGAGGATAATAGAAGTTCTAAAATTGAATTTAACAGCGATTTGTTCAGTTTTGAAATTTTATCGTTTAAATTGAATTTAAAAATAGCCTTTCGAGGCACGGTCTTGGAATTCGACGAAACCGGTTCCATTGGATCCTTAATATTATGTTATTATCGGATTTCAATTTTCGTAGTATTTGGAGTTGTTCTGAGAGTGTACGGCATATAAATGCGTTGAAATTTTATATCGAAAATTTAAATCGATTTCGTTCTTTCTCAGCGAAAAAAAATCATGTTGCATGCCTCTTCCCTTTCCTTTTTAAATCATGAATTTTTTTTTTATTTCAGGATTCAAAGTCGAATCAAATAAAACCCATATCTTCATTCCATCTCTCGCAAGCTAAAAAAAATTATATAATAAACGCACACTAACCCTCGTTTGCCCTTAACAAATCTTAACAATTAAGCCTCATTCATTTTTAGAACGCGAGTTTTCCCTTTGTCTTCCTTCGAACAAAAGCAGCTAATATAAAAAAATTGAAAATCGATTTCGTCTCAAAACGAAACAATGACGGTCCTTGGTGAATCGCGAAGTTCAATCTCGATCTCGATTTTTGAGTCGCGTGCGACGAGATGGGGTACGACGCTTCTAGGCGGAGGTGTGCGACTCGATTTCGACGACATAGTGTCTTTGGAGTTCGTGTGGCATGCGAGCGTGGCGGTTTCAACCGGGGACGTTGATTTGAAGGTGGAGATAGCTCGATCTTGAGCTATGGGAGGTTGTTAGGATGGCGTTCGCGTAGGTAGCAACATCGATGGTGGGTCTGTTCTGGCGATTGGTGTGGGTTTTGGAGTTGTTGCATCGCGAGTAGGTGTTGGGTGGGCTCGTAATCGAGGTCTTTTCCGATGGTCGGCTCGCTGTTTTGATCTGCGTTGTTCTGAGTTAAGGTGATGTCTTATTTTAAATATTTTCATTTATTTATTGTCACTTAAGTTTAAATTTGTAAAACTGATTTTTGAATTTAACAACGAGATATATCTATATACATTAAGAAATTTTACTGTAAACAAAACTACAGTTTTGTTATTTACTCAAGAAAATAATACAACAGTAGATTTTACAAAATAGTGATTCATATATATGTATGTATTTCAATGCAGTAAGAAAGAAAAAAAATATAGACATATACATTTCACAGATACGAGCTTAGTTTGAAATAATAGATTTGGAAATTAATTTGATCATTTATTTATTTCAGTTACTAAGTAATTTATTAAAGGAAAATTTTGAAATTTAATTATTGAGTGGAAAATTAATCGTTTTACAAGGTCTAAGAATCGAAGAACAAGTTGAAATGGAAATGAATGGGAATGGACTACAAACTAAAGTAAAAGGTGAGTTAATCTCACTCAGCTGAATTTTAATTTTAATTTAAATGGTAAATTTAAAAAATTGATTGATTGATTTGATTTGGTGTGTTATATTATATATAGTAGTATATAGTATATCTAGGAATGTTTGATTTCCCGCATTATATAGCGGATGAGACCCTATGCGCCACATAATAGCGGATGATATTATATTTATCCCATATACTGTGATATTCCACCTCAAAGTGGAATTGGTATTTTATGTTATGCTAACATCTGTGGATGCAGGGAAACAGGTTGGAGGGATCCAACTGGATTCTTCAACATTTATTTAGATTATTTAATATTCTCTCTAATGATTATTTGATACTCTGATGAATTATATTGAAATATTGAATCTATGGTTTGCTTGAATATATTTCGGTACATTGAGTTATCAAAATATATAAATTGGATTTTTGGAAAGACAAATAAAAGAGTGAATTTTTTAGTAAATAATTATAGAGAATTTGAATAAATTAAGAATGAATTGAAAAGGAATGGAAGTGATATTAAAATACTAATAAATAATTTCGAGTACGAAAAAAAGGGATTTTGAATTAACAGAAATTAATGAATTGTGAACTTAAGTGATATCATTTAAAGAAATAAATAATTATTTTAAAATTCAAAGTTGATATTTATTTAAAAGAATAAAGAAGTAATTTGGGAAATCTAAAATTGGTACTTCCAGTTAAAAATAATTTAAATCATAATTAAGGATTTAAATATGAAGTTAATGGATTTGGAATAAATGGAGTAAATTGGAAATCAATTTGGGAATTAATTTAAGTTTGTAAAACCGGGATTTTTTTAAAGAAGTATGTGGCTATGAAATTTACAAACTGGGTTTACAAAAGCAAAGTAATATATTAGGGGATATTTGAGAAGAATAAATTCATGGTGAGAATTTATTAAAGGAATGGGAAAATTTGTTTAAAAATAAATAGTGATCCATTTCTAAAGAATGTGAGGAGAAGTATATTTCCCTGGATAGCCAAGTACGTTTTCAAAGTAAAATTTTAAATATAAGATAAAAGTTTTAATGTTGTTTTAAAAAGCATGTTTTAGGAAATTTATTATTTCTAAATATTTAAATTCTAAAGTAAGTATTTTTCAAATCTATTATCACAATAATTATTTTAAGGTGACTTAGTATTTGTTTCAAAGGAGAAAATCTAGTTCATATTTTATGAAATAACCTTATTTTAAATATTTCTAAAGTATTATTTTTAATTAAGTGTTAAAGTAGTTTTTCTAAATTTAAGTGTTAAAGCATATTTTACAATAAGGTGTTTTTAAATTAGTTTAAAAATCTAAAGTTTTGTTCTTGGTGATTTCACTGGAAATAGAAAATATTTGGAAAATTTATTCTGTAAAAGGAAGATAGTTTGAAACTGTTTTCAAAAGGGTTGAAAATGGAAAATTATCTTGCGAAGATATTTTGAGATAATAAATAATTTGGAAAAATTATTTATGGTTGATGGATGTTTATGAATATTAATTGATAGTTAAATCACCGACTATCAATATTGGCCAAATGCGCTGATCGTTTCGAATAGACCGGGATCGGGATTTATTTCTCGAAAACCACTTCGATCCGGTTTGTACGTTTTCGTGAAAAAGAAACGAGTTCGAAGTCGAAGTTGGAGCAGTGAAGTGCAAGGGCTAGTCGCTACTAATCCTGAGGATATTTCCAAAATGGATGTGTAGGAATAGTGCCTTCGGTTCCATTCGAACTCGGGATGGACTTGTATGGATGAATGCTTTCAGAACATCATTAGGTGGACGATGGGCATTCTAAGGGATATGTTCAAAAAGGTAACGCTTAACCTCAAGCCTCATCAACCAGGAGTGACTGAAAATCAGGGGTTATGCAGCAAAGCTAGGTGGGTAGCACTCATTCAGGGTGAGGTCATCCCTGTCTAGATGTCCCTTTTATTTCGGCTTAGTGGTGCGGTTGCTGATCCCAACTGTGGGGTGATCTTACTCGGGATTATCCAGTAAGGGATAGTCCCGGTCTTGTGTTGCAGGGGGTTGGGAGTGATCCTCGGTACAGTGATCTAGGCCACGTACCGTGACAGGTGGTACCCCAGTGCCTAGTCATTAGTTGGAAATCCATTCTCCCTACGCGCCTTTTACGAGTTTTGTTTGTATTACCCATTCTGTGGCTAGTAGCTGGAATTTAATAATGTAACAATTTCGGCTATTTTAATAAGTATCTGTAAATAGACCCTATTATAATATCAGAGGATTTTAATAAAAATGTTTTAGGTATCGTAAGGTAAAAACCCGACATGTTTATTTGTGGCGTGGTCTTACGAGATGCTTTTGATTTTCAAAGGCTTTTGAAACTTTAATAATCAAGTTGAGTGTGGTTTCTCATGCTGGTAATCCAGACTGACTCGGGTGTTATTTAACTATTAGCGCCAAAATTGGTCACTAACACCCAAATGTAAATGAAAGCACCAACTAACAGTCACTGATAATAGATAAAGTGTGTGCAGAGAGTAATAATATGAAGAACAGTTAAAATTAAAATGAAAGTCGTAAAGAACAACAAGTTTTATAGTGGTTCGGCTAATTTCGGCCCACATCCACTCTAGAAGTTTCCTTTTTGTTGATGTTCGAATCAATTATAGTTAAAAAGTGGTAGACTGGCCTTAGTCTTAGGAAATAAAAAGTCAAAGAGCAGAAGAGAAGAAGAAGACCCCCCTTTCTGAAACCCTACAAGTTGTATTTATAGACGAATTTTGACTTGTTGGGCTTTTTGAACGGTAAAGGCCCATTAAGAATTTCCACCGAGCCACATTCGTCTTGTGCCGAACGACTTTCCACCGAGCCATCTTTGCCGTGCGACCCATGCCGAGACGCCAATGCCTAGCGACATACGATGCCGAGCGAGGTGCAAGGTATCAAGGTATCGAGGTGCGAGGTATCGAGGTGCGGGGTATCGAGGTATCGAGGTGCGGGGTATCGAGGTATCGAGGTGCGGGTTATCGAGGTGCGAGGTATCGAGGTGCGGGGTATAGAGGTGCGGGGTATCAAGTTATCAAGCTGCGGGGTATCGAGGTGCGGGGTATCGAGGTGCGAGGTATCGAGGTATGGAGGTGCGCGATATCGAGGTGCGAGGTATCGAGGTATCGAGGTGCGAGGTATCGAGGTATCGAGAAGTGTAGACCGAACGAAGTACTTGTGCCGTGCATTCCCTCCATTTCTTGACCAAATGACATGTCCAAGTAAACTTCATCCTTCGAAACCAAATCCATCATACTCCAACCTCGATAGTCGTGAAGTTAGTTAGGTTGAATCTCCCTACTTATGGCTTTGACAAAAGGCGGGTTAACACTTTGCCCCCCAAAACATTTCTTGCTAATGGAAGGTGTGTTTGTAGCACAATAAGCTGGATGTTCGTATCCTGTTAATGACCTGCAAAGAAATTAATAGCCTTATCTGACCATGAATGACGATCGTTCGGGATCGTATGTCAATCGGGGTGGTATGTGACCGTTCGAGGCCGAGTGCCGTTCGCGGCGAATTATGACCGTTCGCGGTCGGGTGCCATTCGAAGCGAGTTATGATCGTTCGCGATCTGGTGCTGTTCGAAGCGAGTTGTGACCATTCGCGGTCGGGTGCCGTTCGAGGCGAGTTGTGATCGTTCGCGATCTGTGTCGTTCGAGGCGAATTGTGACCGTTCTTGGTCGGGTGTCGTTCGAGGCAAGTTGTGATCGTTCGCGATCTGGTGTCGTTCGAGGCGAATTGTGACCGTTCGTGGCCGGGTGCCGTTTGAGGCGAGTTGTGAGTGCCCAGGGGACTTAGTATCAATAATGTCAGATCTCACGTTCGAGTGAGTTTTTGAACTGTTTGTCATGGCGGTTTATCGCCATCTTAGAGCATGCCTAAGGACCATTCGCGACCCCGTACATGTGTAAGTGGTTTAGCCGTCAATGGAATCACAAATAGCAGATTTTCATTCAAAATAAGTCTTTCAACGGAAATGTCAAACTAAGTCAAGTCCAAACATGAGAAATGGAAAATAAAAGCAAAACAGGGACGTCCAAGTGCAAATACCTACATTGATGCGATTTATAGTCGTATCAGAGCATGCCTGAGGATCGTTTGTGGTCCTGTACATGTGTAAATGAATTAATCGCGTTGGTATGGAGTTTGCCACTTATCCGTCATTACTTCAATCAACTGATGACAAGCTGACGCCCCAATCCCGAGCCGTTCCCAGTTGGTGTTGGTGGTGGCCACTCTCGTTCCACCGTCGTTGTTCCCCTTCTCACATATTACGATAGCAAACCATTCCGAATATGTCCCTCAACCTCATCCTTCAAGTGCCTACAGTCATTCGTGCTACGACCGTTCAGTTCGTGGAATAAACAATACTTGTCTGACCTTTTTTCATTGCTGGTCGGATCCCTTCTCATTGGCCTCCGATAAGGAATCTACCCCCTAGTGTCTTGGTAAATTCGTTCCAAAGTCTCGTTCAGCTCTGAATAAGAGGTGAATCTCGGTTCCTTTCATGGTCGCGTTGGTTCATTGTCGTTACCCCTGGCCTTCCGTTTCCCTTTATCAGTTCTTGAATATTTTTTAGGAGGATTTTCACCCTTAACTGCATAAACATCATCTCCTTCTCCTTCCTCTCTCTCTCTCTCAGCATTTGCATCCTCCAATCGTAAATATCCTTCAGCCTCATGATAAAACTCCCCTAGATCCATAGGTGGATCCATTGTCAGTAATTTTTGAACTCTGTTCCATTAGCTATGCCAGATACAACTACCATTAAGACCATGGATAGACCTGATCGATCCATCGATGCTGCCGCTGCATTGAATCGCGTCAGAAAGCTCCTCAAAGATTCCCCGGTCCTCTGCTTTAGCGTTGCCAAACTCATCACATTCTTAGGTCTCGAAATGTGAACTCTGAACTGCCTAATAAACTTCTGAGTCAACTTAGTAAATGTTCCAATGGAACCACTCTCCAATTGTCTAAACCATAGTGCTGCTATATCTGTCAGATACAATGGGAAGCATCAGGCCATGACTTTCTCTGATGCCCCTAGCACTTCCATATGCCTCATATACTTTGTAAGATGAACCGTAGGATCCGTCCTCCCATTATACATCTCCACTGATGGTAGCTTAAAATCTGGTGGGTTCCTAGCTCGCCTGATAGTAGGAGAAAAGGGACTCCTATTCACATCATCCAAGTCTTTGTTTACCAATCCACCTCTCATAGCTCGTCTAACCATCTCCTCCAGTCTGTCGTTGCCACCAAGCTGTAATCCTTTTCTGTTGCCTCTGGTCTGCCCCTCGAGTTGATGAGGGAATTCTGGCACATACTCCTCATCTCGTACTCCTGCACTCCTATTAGTGTCGAGTTGGACAGCGTTATCTGGTATCCCTCCATGGATTGGGTCATCATTCCCTAGTGTTATGCCCCCGAGTCTAGATCCATCCGGATTGATAGCCGTCTGCTGATTGGGTGCTGCCCCCTATTGAGCTATTCCCTCTGCTTGCTGGTTGAGCGCTTCTGATCCAGCTCCACAGACCTGAGCTCCTGCATTTCCTACCTGTGCAAATTGTCTGAGAAGAGCCTGCATGATCTCCTCTTGTCTTTTCAACATTGCTTCCATCTCGTCTCTGGTGATGTAGATGGATGCTTGACCTGCTCTAGCTCCAGAGAAAGCCTCTTGATTTCCCTCCTGATTGCTTCTTTCTGTCACTTGCTTTCTTGTTGATGGCCTAGCCATTACTTTCTAGAGTCCAAGTTCCTAACTCCAAAATCCCTGAATGCTTGCCTTCTCAGTGAAAGCACCAAAATGTTAGCGCCAAAATTGGTCATTAACACAAAAATGTAAATGAAAGCACCAACTAACAGTCACTGATAACATATAAAGTGTGTGTAGAGAGTAATAATATGAAGAACAGTTAAAATAAAAATGAAAGACGTAAAGAACAACAAGTTTTGTAGTGGTTCGGCTAACTTCGACCTACGTCCACTCTAGAAGTTTCCTTTTTATTGATGTTCGAATCAATTACAGTTACAAAGTGGTAGACTGGCCTTAATCTTAGAAAATAAAAAGTCAGAGAGCAGAAGAGAAGAAGAAGATCCCCGTTTCTGAACCCCTATAAGCTGTATTTATAGGCGAATTTTGAGTTGCTAGGCTTTCTGAACGGTGAAGGCCCATCAAGAATTTCCACCGAGCCACATTCGTCTTATGCCGAACGACTTTCCACCAAGCCATCTTCGCCGAGCGACCCATGCCAAGCCGCCAATGCCGAGCGAGGTACAATGCCGAGCGAGGTGCGAGGTATGGAGGTATTGAGGTGTGAGGTATCGAGGTGCGAGGTATCGAGGTATTGAGGTATCGAGGTGCAGGATATCAAGGTGCGAGGTATCGAGGTGTGAGGTATCAAGGTATCGAAGTGTGAGGTATCGAGGTGCAAGGTATTGAGGTGCGAGGTATTGAGGTATCGAGATATCGAGGTATCGAGGTGCGAGGTATGGAGGTATCAAGGTGCGAGGTATCGAGGTATCGAGGTGCAGGGTATCGAAGTGCGAGGTATCAAGGTATCAAGGTGCAGGGTATCGAGGTGCGAGGTATCGAGATATCAAGGTGCAGGGTATCGAGGTGCGAGGTATCGAGGTGCGAGGTATCGAGGTATCGAGGTATCGAGGTGCGAGGTATCGAGGTGCGAGGTATCGAGGAATGTAGACCGAACGACGTACTTGTGCCATGCATTCCCTCCATTTCTTGACCAAATGACATATCCAAGTAAACTTCAACCTTCGAAACCAAATCCATCATACTCCAACCTCGATAGTCGTGAAGTTAGTTAGGTTGAATCCGCCTACTTATGGCTTTGACAAAAGGCGGGTTAACATTCACTATAATGCTCGGGTCAGACCAAGTATTATAGGATACATGATATGATGCTGTGGAGCTCAGGAGACGAGCTGGATGACGATGCGTACTTTCATACTTGATTATTATTCCGTTGTGTATCCAGTTGTATGTTATTGATGATGTACTCTGATGATGTATGTATAAACAGATATTGTATTGTTTTGATGTAAAGATCTGTGATTATCTATTATATTTTATTCCGCTGCGATGGTTAGATTCTGATGTTGTTTCTATTTTCTTCTTCTACCTCTTCTTTTTTAACACAAATGGTTCGTATTTCTGCTCAACTTGAGTTGATTGATGCAGAATAGTGTTGACTCAAGGGGTATGGATTTGCGGGTCATCACACTTGGTATCAGAGCTTAGGTTGGTGATAACCTTGGCTCTGGTGGGAATTACTCATAGAATAGATTCCATAGTACTCTAGAATGAGTTTGAGCGTATTAATAGATATGAGCGCGTATTTGTTAGTGAATATAAAATTGTTTTATATTGTGTTGACTTATCGCTTGAGTGTTTATGGATTCTGGTTAATGTGTGGAACGTCATATTATCGATAAGGATTTCTAAACTCTTAAACAACATAAACCGACACAGTATTGTTTTAAATAGGGTAAATGAAATAATTTTATCCAAATTATTTTTGTATATAAAGAAAATAATTTTTCATAAATTATTATAGTTATATATGGATGCTTGGTTGTTAGGGATGATGATACTAAATTATTATCATTAATATGTGAAATTTAATGAGATATTGAAAATATAACCAAAGATTAAGGAATAAGTTAATAAAATAAATGAAATTTGTAAATGTGATTCATAATTGAATACGGAATTGAAATCATAATTAAAAGCTAAGAAACAAATTTATATACAAATGAGATTTGTAAATGTAACTATAAATGTGAATTATAGTGCGATTAATAATTAAAATAAGATAAAATTCCAAAGTAATGTTTGAATATAAATTTAAAGGATTTGGAATTTGGAAATTTAAATTCCTTTGAATTTGAAAATGATTCTCAAAAAGTTGGAAAAAATAGTATATATTTGAGAAATATTTTGAATTGGATTTAAAATCTGGCGTGACTTGAAATTAAGAATATTTGAAGGGTTTTAAAAGAGATAAAAGCATTGAATTCTTTATGGTCGCTGGAAAATAATTCCGATGATGATCGCGACATCATCGGTGTTCATTTTCGAGTTTCCAAGTAGGGATTGCTACCTAGATGTTTTGGATTAATGTTGGTTTGAGAAATTTGGTTTGATTTGAAAATGTAGAGGAATAGTTAGATATATATATTTTCAAAATTTAATTGAAATGAATTCAGTTGAGTTATAGATAATATTGAATGGAATAAAATTCTTACTTAAATAAATAAATGTAAACTAAGTAAGTATTGAATTGGAATAAATAAGCTTCGGAAGCTTATAAAAGAATTGAAAAGCATTGAAATAAAATAAATAAATTAAATTAACACCGTTAAACATCCAAACCTTGGGTAGCTTGGTTATGGAGGGAATAGATAACTGTTTGCTTGATCATTGCAATCATATTTGTCAACGCACTGATGTTGAGATTTGTCAAACTATGCCATGTGTTGTGTCCATGAACAGTTCCATATGAACATGAGATTGATATATTCTCGTTTCATATCGAATTTAAATAACTAATGCTCATCAGTTATTACTTAATATTTGGAAAAGAAGTGTTAACTGAGTTGAGTTGCAATATTCATAATTTTATTTGTCAAATATAACTAGTAATGGAACTAAATGTCACTCAGTTGATTACAACAACCATAACATAGTTTATCACGTGTAAGTAGTATTGTAGGTTGTAACTGAATTAAGTTGCAACAACTATAATATAATATGTCAACTGTAATTAGTACTTGAATCAAGTGGTGAAATAAATTTTAGTTGGTTTTATGAAATGCTGTCTTATTGAAATAACACTTCATCAAAACCTTTGTACTTAATGCTGTTCTAAACCTGACTCAGGTATAAATCTCATTTCTTAGTAGGCCAAACTTCAATTTCAGTCTGATCCAAACGTTATAGTGCAAAATATATGCTGAAATGTGAAATATAATAAAGGGAAAAATAAGAAGAGTTTGAGGATGCTAAATCTTCTTGTCTCATTGTGCAGCATTTCCATGCCATAATTTAGGCAAGAGACGAAAAACTTTGAAAATGTAAAAGTTTTAAATCAGGAATCTTCAATGTAGGTGTTTCTTTGTATGCCAAATCCAGTTTAACATATACAAATTTATGCCAATTGGTTTCAGCGCAAATCAACTCATATATAGAAAATTAAATAAATCTCCATGTTATTTCATTGATATCAATGCGCCATTTGACATACTTCCACACTATATTTCTTTCAGGATAAATCCATTTGGTTGGATATAAAATCATCTAGTTGAATTAAAATGTTACAATTAACCAGGAGAATGTTGCAATTAAACATTCAGAATACATAAATTAAGCATTCTTATGTTCTCTTGATTTGGTTAAGTTGTATGTATGAAATGTGAATAAAAATTTAAAATGGATTAATTAGATTAATTTATAAATCTGATTGGATATAATCAAATCAAGGATTTAAATTGGAAATGGTTACAAGAAGATAGACTTATGTTAGGGGTAAAATAACTTGAAATAAATAAATAAAGTAAATATTTGGATGAAAGCTCGACTTAAGTAAATTGTGAAGTGGTTGTTGTCGTGATTTATGAAATGGTTTGAATGAAACTACTTTCGGTTGAATTAATTTGGAAATGATTAGTAATATACAAGCATGAAATGTGTCGAGCTAGATAAAATGGGTTTGAATGGAACCTATGCAAATACGAAATAAAATACAATGTGAGTTAAAATGGAAATGAATTAAATGAAAATTTAGTTGGAATCAATTGAAAGTAGTTAAAACTAAAATGGATATGCCATTAAGTGAATATCATCAAAATTGCGCAGAAATGATTGTCGTTTGACGTAAACGAGATTTAATAAAATTCTTTGAATTAGTGGAAGAAAATATAATTTCTTTTTAAATCAATTGGAATGATACAGGTTTGTTTAAAATTAAAAATGAATTGAATGTAAGAAAGTGGTTGTAAACCATTCAAATTGAATGAAAATAGTATATGAATTAATTGAAAATAGTTGAATTAGTATTAGAACTATGTAAATTGCTTACGGAAAATGTTTAGTGTGCATTGCTTTTAGAATTCATTTGTTTAACTATTGCAAATAAGTGAAATGTTGTTAAACTTCATGTATATGACACTTACATGTTTAAACTGAGTAAGAACAGGTACCGGGAAGCCGCTAGGCTAGATTTGATCGCGTAAAATGCTAACATAATAAGCCGCTTGCATAAAAATGCTAAATAAAGGTACGCCTACGCAATAAAAATAGGAAATATGAACTGTTTTTGTTTTTTCGACCGTGTGGGTCGATGTATATATATTTATATCTCTTGTCAAATTGCAAAAGCTCCTCCATACACAGGAGACTCTGCCAAAAAATTTCAGAAATTTTGGGAGTTAGAAATTTTTTAGTTAGCGGTAAAACGATTTTAAATTTAAAATTGAAATAAATTAGGGAATGCAACTAATTTAAAATAATGATATGAATCAGTATAAACGGAAGACAAAATTAAATATTTGGAGTTGAAGATAAATTGAATTCATATGGAAATGGGAGAACCGATTTGAATAGAAGTAGATATAAACTAAAGTGGGAAAGTGAAAATAAATAAAGAAGCATATTGAATGCTTATACTAAACTTAAAAAAAGGGAATGGTGAATTATTAATTGGAAATTAATACTACAAATATATCCTAAGTTAATATTTGAATGAATAAATATTGACGTTTTGTAAGGAAGCCGATAAAATGTTTTTGAATGTTGTGATTGGATATTATTGCTATGTAGGATATACAGGTATTATAAAAGAAAGGGAAATGATTTCATAAGATAAATTTGAGTTGCTCGATAAAAAGGTATGTATTTAAATTTATGTATGAAATTTGATTGGGTTTTGATCTAGCCACTTGGTTTTTGTTTTCTTTTAGAATTTGGGAGCCCATAGAGGCATTTTGTAGTTGTACCGAGCTAGCCACGCAAAGGAAATGCTAGCAAATTTTTTTGAAAATTTAGAGAGTTAGAAAATTTTTGAGAAATTTTGAAAATTTAAAATTTGGTTTTAAATTGAAATTTCAGTGGATGGGTATATGATATTGGTGGGTACCTAATGGGAGAAGTTTGGAAAGTTAGGAACAGTGATAGGGTGTTCTTAATAAAAAGATTGTTTTGGGAAGTTGTTAGAAACTGTTTAGCTTTGGGGAAAGGTAAACGGCTATTGGACCATTCTTCCTAACAAGTAATTTCGAGGACGAAATTCTTTTACGAGGGGAGGAATGTGACTATCCAGAATTTTAGGGCATTTAAAATTAGAATATTTAATGAATTTTAAATATTTGAAAGTTAATTTTTAACTCGAATTCAATTATCACCATTTATTGGGTAATTTAATGATTAAATTAATTAATTTGAAATTGGGTAAAATATGAAATCTGAGATTTTAAGCCTATTTAAAATGATTTGAAGGCTTGTAAAATTTATATTGATAGTGTTGAGGATAATAGAAGTTTTAAAATTGAATTTAACTGTGATTTATTCAGTTTTGAAATTTTATCGTTTAAATTGAATTTAAAAATAGCCTTTCAAGGCATGGTCTCGGAATTCGACGAAACCGGTTGCATTGGATCCATAATATTGTATTATTATCGGATTTCAATTTTTATTTGGAGTTGTTGTGAGAGTGTACGACATATAAACGCGCTGAAATTTTATATCGAAAATTTAAATCGATTTCATTCTTTCTCAGCGAAAAAAATCGTGTTGCATGCCTCTTTCCTTTCCTTTTTAAATCACAAAAATTATTTTTGTTTCAGGCTTCCAAGTCGAATCAAATAAAACCTATACCTTCATTCCTTCTCTCGCAAGCTAAAAAAATTTATATAATAAACGCACGCTAACCCTCGTTTGCCCTTAACAAATCTTTACAATTAAGTCTCGTTCATTTCTAGAACGCGAGTTTTTCCCTTTGTCTTCCTTCGAACGAAAGCAGCTAATATAAAAAAAATTGAAAATCGATTTTGTCTCAAAACGAAACAATGGAGGTCCTTGGTGAATCGCGAAGTTCAATCGATCGATCTTGATTTTTGAGTCGCACGCGATGAGGTGGGGAACGGCGCTTCTAGGCTGAGGCGTGCGACTCGATTTCGGCGACGCGGTGTCTTTGGAGTTTGCGTGGCATGCGAGCGTGACGGTTTCAGCCGGCGAAAATGATTTGAAGGTGGAGATAGCTCGATCTCGAGCTATGGGAGGTTGTTAGGATGGCGTTCGCGTGGGCAGCAACAGCGATGGTGGGTCTGTTCTGGCGATTGGCGTGGGTTTGGGAGTTGTTGCAACGTGAGTAGGTGTTGGGTAAGCTCGTAATCGAGGTCTGTTCCGATGGTCGGCTCGTTATTTTGATCTGCGTTGTTCTGGGTTAAGGTGACGTCTTATTTTAAATATTTTCATTTATTTATTGTCACTTAAGTTTAAATTTGTAAAACTGATGTTTGAATTTAACAGCGAGATATATCTATATACATTAAGAAGTTTTACTGTAAACAAAACTACAATTTTGTTATTTACTCAAGAAAATAATACAACAGTAGATTTTACATAACAGTGATTCATATATATGTATGTATTTCACTGTAGTAAGGAAGAAAAAAAATATAGACATATAATTTTACAGGTACGAGCTTAGTTTCAAAAAATAGATTTCGAAATTAATTTGCTCATTTAATTATTTCAGTTACTAAGTAATTTATTAAAGGAAAATTTTTAAATTTAATTTTTGAGTGGAAAATTAATTGTTTTTTACAAGGTCTAAGAATCGAGGTACAAGCTGAAATGGAAATGAATGGGAATGGACTACAAACTAAAGTAAAATGTGAGTTAATCTCACTCAGCTGAATTTTAATTTAAATTTAAATGGTTAAATTTAAAAAATTGATTGATTGATTTGATTTGGTGTGTTATATTATATATAGTAGTATATAGTATATCTTGGAATGTTTGATTTCCTGCATTATATAGCGGATGAGACCCTATGCGCCGCATAATAGCGGATGCTATTATATTTAATCCCATATACCGCGATATCCCACCTCAAAGTGGAATTAGTATTTTATGTTGTGCTAACATCTGTGGATGCAGGGAAACAGGTTGGAGGGATCCAACTGGATTCCTCTACATTTATTTAGATTATCTAATATTCTCTGTTATGATTATTTGATACTCTGATGAATTATATTGGAATATTGAATGCTATGGTTTGCTTGAATATATTTCGGTACACTGAGTTATCAAAATATATAAATTGGATTTTTGGAAAGACAAATAAAAGAGTGATTTTTTAAGTAAATAATTGTAGATAATTTGAATAAATTAAGAATGAATTGAAAAAGAATGGAAGTGATACTAAAATACTAATAAATAATTTCGAGTACGAAAAAAAGGGATTTTGAATTAACAAAAATTAATGAATTGTGAACTTAAGTGATATCATTTAAAGGAATAAAGAATTATTTTAAAATTCAAAGTTTAAATTTATTTAAAAGAATAAAGAAGTAATTTGGGAAATCTAAAATTGGTACTTTCCGTTAAAAATATTTTAGATCATAATTAAGGATTTAAATCTAAAGTTAATGTATTTTGGAATAAATGGAGTAAATTGGAAATCAATTTGGGAAATGATTTAAGTGTGTAAAACCAGGATTTTTTTTAAAGAAGAACGTGGCTATGAAATTTATAAACTGGGTTTACAAAAGCAAAGTAATATATCAGGGGATATTTGAGAAGAATAAATTCACGGTGAGAATTTATCAAAGGAATGAGAAAATTTGTTTAAAAACAAATAATGATCCATTTCTAAAGAATGTGAAGAGAAGTATATTTCCCTGAATAGCCAAGTACGTTTTCAAAGTAAATTTTTAAATATAAGATAAAAGTTTTAATGTTGTTTTAAAAAGCATGTTTTAGGAAATTTATTATTTCTAAATATTTAATTTCTAAAGTAAGTATTTTTCGAATCTATTATCGTAGTAATTATTTTAAGGTGACTTAGTATTTGTTTCAAAGGAGAAAATCTAGTTTATATTTTATGAAATAACCTTATTTTAAATATTTCTAAAGTAATATTTTTAATTAAGTATTAAAGTAGTTTTTCTAAATTTAAATGTTAAAGAATATTTTACAATAAAGTGTTTTTAAATTAGTTTAAAAGTCTAAAGTTTTGTGCTTGGTGATTTTAGTGGAAATAGAAAATATTTGGAGAATTTATTCTGTAAAAGGAAGATAGTTTGAAACTATTTTCAAAAGGGTTGAAAATGGAAATTTATCTTGCGAAGATATTTTGAGATAATAAATAATTTGGAGAAATTATTTATGGTTGATGGATGTTTGTGAATATTAGTTGATAGTTAAATCACCGATTATCAATATTGGCCAAATGCGCTGATCGTTTCGAAGAGACCGGGATCGGGATTTATTTCTCGAAAACCACTTTGATCCGGTATGTACATTTTCGTGAAAAAAAACAAGTTCGGAGTCGAAGATGGAGCAATGAAGTGCACGGGCTAGTCGCTACTAATTGTGACGATATTTTCAAAATGGATGTAGTAAGAATAGTGCCTTCGGTTCCGTTCGAACCCGGGACGGACTTGTATGGATGAATCCTTTCAGAACATCATCAGGTGGACGATGGGCATTCTAAGGGATATGTTCAAAAAGGTAACGCTTAACCTTAAGCCTCATCAACCGGGAATGACTGAAAATCAAGGGTTATGCAGCAAGGCTAGGTGGGTAGCACCCATTCAGGGTGAGGTCATCCCTGTCTAGATGTCCCTTTTATTTCGGCTTAGTGGTGCGGTTGCTGATCCCAACCGTGGGGTGATCTTGCTCGGGATTATCCAGTAAGGGATAGTCTCGGTCTTGTTTTGTAGGGGTCGGGAATGATCCTCGGTACTGTGATCTAGGCCACGTACCATGACAAGTGGTACCCCAGTGCCTAGTCATTAGTTGGAAATCCATTCTCCCTACGCGCCCTTTACGAGTTTTGTTTGTATTACCCACTCTGTGGCTAGTAGCTGGAATTTAATAATGTAACAAATTCGGCTATTTTAATAAGTATTTGTAATTTTAATAAAAATGTTTTAGCTATCGTAAGATAAAAACCCAACATGTTTATTTGTGGCATGGTCTTACGGGATGCTTTTGATTTTCAAAGGATTTTGAAACTTTAATAATCAAGTTGAGTGTGGTTTCTCACGCTGGTAATCCAGACTGACTCGGGTGTTATTTAACTATAATGCTCGGGTCAGACTGAGTATTATAGGATACATGATATGATGCTGTGGAGCTCAGGAGACGAGCTGGATGGCGATACATACTTCCGTACTTGATTGTTATTCCGCCGTGTATCCAGTTGTATGTTATTGATGATGTACTCTGATGATGTATGTATAAACATATATAGTATTTGTTTTGATGTAAAGATTTGTGATTATCTATTATATTTTATTCCGCTGCGATGGTTAGATTCTGATGTTGTTTTCTATTTTCTTCTTCTACCTCTTCTTCTTTAACCCAAATGGTTCGTATTTCTGCTCAACTTAAGTTGATTGATGTAGAATAGTGTTGAATCAAGGGGTACGGATTTGCGGGTCATCATAGTTTTCCTATACTTTTATTTAATTAAATTCTAAAAGAAAATTAAGCTTGCCACTTGTATTCTTTATACTTACAAATGCCAATATATATTACCCTTAGCATCCACTTGTATTTTACATATTTTATATATTTTTACACATATTAAAACTTATTTTAAATATCTCTTAGGTTTTATGTGTTTAAACCTTCCACCTTTTTTTAGTATGAGGATAGAAGAAAGATTGAGTAGAGAATGAATAGATATAATTATACCCTTTTTATGATTTTAAAAGGTAAAAAAAGAATTTGTGACACTTGTTAAATATATATACACTTGTAAATTGCATGTTAAATTTTCTTACCAATGTTAAGTTTTATGATAAACTTAACTAATACATGTTAAAGTACATTACATGATTTATACTTGTCTTTAATTTATGCATTAGTATTTAAATATGTTAATAAAACATTTATATTACATTTACCATATTTTTATAATGTTACACATATTTCAAATGTATGCTAAAAACCTTTACATTTGTAATTATGCAAGTATTAAAAATTTTAATATGTTTTTGATATAAATTTATATTAAATTCATTATTTAGTCTTGAAAATATAAATTTTGTCAAATTAAATAATTATAAAAGAAGATCATTAAACTGATATTGTCAATTATATCAAGAGACTGTTAAACAAATATTTATCCAGATATAAATATTTATTTACCGATTTATCAAGTTAATTTGTTCAATCAATAAATCAGTGTTTTAATAAATTTAATCTTGTTAATTACAAATTAATAGCTGTCCAAAAAAATCTAGAATATCACACTCCTCCCCCCTTTGAATCTTTTCGTCCTTGAAAAAGAACGAAGCCAGAACTTATAAAATACTTAAAACCAGATAAATCACTTTTTGATTATTTTTAAAACACTTAAAATCCGTATAATATTTCCAAATTAGTTTCTATAAAAATACTTTTTATAACTCGATGTTTCAACAAGTGCATCCTCGTTCTTATAGAAATTTGGTCGTACATTGATCAGGTGTAAGATTGAAAATCTATAAGTACTTGGTAAACCTGTTTTCAACACCCAGTGAAAATACTTGGAAAATAATTTTACTGAAAATATAGAAACCATTTTTTTTGAAATCGAGGAAATATCTTTGGTGAGAATACTCTATAAATCATCACCCCCATCCATGGTCGCAGTTACATCCTGGGTTACGTTGCCATCACAGCAAAAGTCCATGTAACTGTAGGAACTCCGCGCCCCTCGATTACGCAATGGAACCTACAATAGATCACAATTACATTCCAGGGTTACGTTGCCATCACAGAAAAAGTTCGTGTAACTGTAGGCATCAGCGCCCTCGATTTTCGCTGTCAATAATGAAACTTCTCCACTCCTACATAGGTCGCAGTCTACCGATGTAATATCAAATGCAAACTGTTGGTTCTCAGCGGCACACACGACTTTTGCTATGGTCTGTAGTTGATCGCAGTGACATCGAGTTACGCTGTCATCACAGCATAACCCGAATGCCTCTGTAGGCATTAATGCCCTCGACTTTCGCTACATTTTACATAAAATCCTCAGAAAATAGTTTTGTCCGGACTCCTCATAGGATCAACTATAGAACCCCCCCTTAGGGTTCAAGGCAGTTCCACCCCGTCGCACTCCTGAGAAGTTCATTTCAAGGGAGCGCCTTTTTCTCTAGAGTCATTTCAAAGCACTTTATACTATGTACATATAGTATTCTCTAAATCATACACCTAGTATGATTCCCATATAAATCTCCTTTCTCAACATCGATTATCCCAAAATCGATGATTCTCAAGCTAGGCTTTCCAAATCCAATATTGATTATCAAAAGCCTTTCCAAATCCAAAGGTTACAAACCTTTCCTAAAATCCTCATAAGATTCTTTATATACATATATATATATATATAACCTTGAAAAAAATCTTTAGATCATTTCAAACTTGTATAAAACCTTTTTATACTTCAAATATTTTCAAAAACCCTTTTCTTCTGGCTATAGATTCACAAAGGGAGATTTATCTTATACTACAAAGATATATAACTTCGTTTATGCCAAATCAAATATTCAAATTTGATTACTCTATACAAAACCACTTATCATATCATTTACTTCCATACAGTAAATTTCTATTATAGAAATATCCAATTTCCACTTTACTTCATCAAACATTTCATAAAATATTTTTTTCACTTCAAAAACCACTTTGCTGTTCTTATCCACAAACTTTCAATATCAATTTCATTTCAATCCGTATGATGCACACATATCATCCGTACGCAGTATCAATCTGATCGCTTACTGGATCACAGAATTTCACTTTCGAACTAGTATCGCCCACTCGACTTCCTAGTGCGGACTCAGATCTGGTTTCTTGATCAGAAACAATTATTCTCCTTGCATAGTCATAACTATGATAGAGAATATCCAGAACCAATCAATAATCCATATCCAGGTTCGCCATCGAAAATTGAGTGAAAAATCCTAACTCGGATCGATATACTATCTCGAAATTCTGTGCCCGAATCTGGATCAAATCACTATGCGAATAGAATAATATACGTACATCCTACGTATTTATCTTTATTGATTATTAGTCAAATCAATCTCCTTTTCTATTCACATTTCCTTAAATTCTCATTCACTTCCTCACAATTCTTAAATCCTCATTTGGATTATCACTTCAATACTTATATCAAATGGATATTTAATCATAAACAGTTTGAACTCTGATCAGCTTAAATTTAGAAAATGGCTCGAATTTTTTTGAAATAGATAAGTAGTTGTAAAATAATTATTAATTTGTAAAATAGCTGTGAAACAATTAAGTAATTGTAAATTAGTGGGAAAATAGACAAATAGTTATAGAGATTTTTAAATAATTTGAAAGTAGTTGTAAAATAGTAATTAGTTATAAAATAGTTGTAAAACAGTAATTGGTTTATAAAACAGTTCTAAAATAGTTAAATAGTTCCAAAAGTAGTTGCAAATCAAGTATAAGATAGTATGGGTTTTAAAAAGAAAGTTGTATAGTAAATAGATAGGAAAATAGATTTGAAACCGTTTATATTAAAATATTTTATCTGAAAAAAATAGTTTAGAGCCAAACTGTTCAATTTCCAATCTCTATTCCCATCAATTCAATTTAATTTTCCACTTCCATTTAAATTGACTCAATTCCAGTTTAAAAAACTTCAATTTCCATTGAAATTGATTAAACCCCAATTCAAGTTGAATTAATCCTCAATTTCTTTCCTAAATTCAAATCAAATTCCATTTGAATTTACTTATACAACTTTAATCACAATTTCAATTAATTCAAATGAATTTCAAATTGAACCAATTTCAATTCATATCAATTCCAGTTTGAATTAATTCCAATTCCCATTTGAATTTGAACTCATTCAACTTCACTTTCACTTCAAATTAATCCAATTCAAATTTTCCATTCGAATTTTTAAACTTATCCATCTTCAATCACAATTCCAATTAATTCAAATCAAATTCAATTTGAACTAATTCAATTTAAATTTCAAATTTAAACCATCCCGAATTATATAAACTCGAATTAAATTTTTAAAAGTTGATTTAATCCTTTAAATCAGATCAACTTATATCTTTAAACCATTTAATTCTGAATCCAAATTCCATTTTTAACCTATTTCAAAGTTCAAATAATTATTCGAATCCTTTTTAAAACAACTAAATCTTTGAAATTCAATTTATCACCAAATTTCATTTTTGAAACCAAACCCTTGAAGTTTTATCTTAAACATTCAAATCTGAAGTCCAAAATGATTCCATTTTATTTTAATAATGGATATATTACCACACTCCATTGATAACGGTCCGGACTCGACTTTCGAAAATCGGCACCCGTACTTCACTTGTACTCGAATGCCGTAGATTCAAACGTCGAATCTGGCTCGCCGGAGCTTATAACACAATTAAGTATAACAACATAGCGGAAGAAAAGAATGAATATCATTGATATATAATATTCGATACAACAATGATACAATATGAATCAATATCAGAGATACAAGATAACAATGCTACAGCAGAATAACAATATGATATAGCAGCGGAACCAAAAAAAACTCCAAACAGCAATAGCAACTCTAACTCCAAAGCACCAATCCAGAAATAGCTCGAACCACCATCAAGTTGCACCAAGCTAAGCAAGGTCAGTCGTCTTGACCAAAAACTTCAATATCCAAAGTCTCCAAAGAATTTCAAAGAGAAATCTGAAAGCTACTGAATCGATATCTACTATCTGAAAAACCCAACTCTAGACTGCCCGTGTTGAAAATTGTGGGTACCCAGAGTTTAGGAAGGGAACAATAAACTCCAGGTCAGTCATGGGACTGGTATGAGCAAACAAAATCAGTTTGTCTTTTAAACAACAACAAAAGAATTTAAAATTGAAATCCACAATGCTTTTTGGAAAATGAAACTGCCGTAAGGCCTCCCGCTACACACACAATGCAAGCACACACTTGGGGAAGATTTCTCCTTATGGCAGTCAAAAATTCTTATACGCAATGACCATTTGATATTATTATTAGTGCATAGTGCAGAAAAAATTTCAAAAGTATAATATCAATCTTAGCCAGCATACCACAGTTTGTCGTATTCCTACTATAGCTACCATTTAAGAATGGCAGGTTATATAATTGAAATCGTAAAGGCGCGTATTGGATGATTGGATTTCCAACAAATGGTCATGCTAAGGAACTTCCCACACCGAAATGGAACGCCTCTGGAAGGACGCCCCCGAGAACCTAACCGGATCTCTGCTAATAAGGCCGACGCTACCTCACGCTTTAACCAAGCTGTAACTAGGTAACTACCACACGAGCTATGCCATCCCCGGTCGTCACCGACCTTTATTCCGGGATCCCAACAACCAACAACCACAAAGCAATAAATTTACAGCAACCACATAGGTTAAATATCTGGGCTCCATACCATGATACCACCTCTTATCCAGAAGGAAATGGACATACCCTAGCGGCGCGACCCCTAAAAACCTTGCCGCAACATTCATGTTTCAACCATTTTAGGGGTTGTGAGGCTCGACGAAGTCTCGTCCACAAAGCTACACTTTTTCACAAAGCCATGCTTCGATCAACAAATGATCAGCAGCACTTCGTATGCCACATTACCAAATTGGAAATGTATCACTAGTAATCATCAACTACATAACCTCTGAGCTCATACGTCTCAGAGAAGGGTGTTAAGCTAAGAGGATAAATCTCCGCCGCCAAACAGAAATGTATTTGATAGAAATCAGCTTTACATCTCAAAGTGTAACGTCAGACACACATCCATACAAGTTTGTTCCGGGTTCGAACAGAACCGAAGTCACTTCCGAAGAAGCCCTTGCAATCCGGGTAACCCCAATCCCGATCGGACTCCCCACCACATACGGAGATCTCTATACCGTATCTACTCAGTGCAGAGTCATTCGATAGGTTATCCTATCATTCTCGAAGACACCCGGTCTTCACCACCATCTTCGAATGCTATCCATTTCGTCATATCACTATTCGGAATGGGTTATATGACACAAAGTCATCTCCTAGCTAAACCGAATAGTGAGTGCTATATTTAAAAACCATATGGATAATGGGATCTCAGTTAAGTCACAACTTATTATCCAAAACCTTTCTTTCAAATGGTTTTAAACATATTACCATTTACAAATCTTTAAACAAAAAGATTCACTTAACAAAGTTCACCCAGTTCACAAAGATCCATTTACGGATTTCAAAACAATTTCCATTTCAATTGGATTAACTCATTCAATCTTTAAATCAAAGATTTAACTTATAGCTTTCAAAACCGTTTCCAAAGGTTCATTCATAACTTGGAAACCCATTTCATTTCAAGTTGAAATCTCTTTAACGCAAATTGGAAATTCATTCTTTATATGAAAGCTTCAATTATTTGAAAACAAATAGTTTCATCTCGGAAAAATCTGATCACATTTATACAAGTTAAAATCTTTGGGTTAAATTCAAATTCCTAAAAAAATATTTTTAAAATGGTTTAAAAACCCATATAAACACATTTATAATTCGTATATACTTTTAAACCATAATTCCAAAACACAGAATTCAATTTCAAATCTTGAATTCAAATTTAAATCAAATTATTTAAATTTCAAAACTTTATCAAGTTATTCAAAATAACTTTTACCTTTGAAACTCCTTTTCAAAAGCTTTTCACATTTTACCTAATTCCATTTCCAAACCATTTGAATTCAAAATTCAACTTTTAAAACTATTTCAAAAATCCGTGACTTAACCGATTTCCTCCTGAAGTCCATATTTGTGTGCGTATAGTGTAGTCCAGGGGTTTTACACAATAGTGCAACTACAATAATCAACACAGATTCAAGCACGTCCATATCGGTAAGTGGTATAATCCATAATGCTTATCTTTATTCACAGATTCACAGATAAAGTAAATTTATCAATCGCAAAGATTCACCATTATGATTCGATGTGGGTTTCGGATAACCAACTAGAATCCGACCCCCTGTCGCATCAAAATTCAAATAACGTTTTAAGGGCCCAAAGAATTTTCATATACACACAGCAGTATATTCATCACAGATATCACACCTTAGCACAAAGCAATTCATATTACATAGCATCACAATCACATAACAGAGGTATCAAACAATTCAATATTTGATAGAATCCAAATATCCATAAGTAGGATTAATTAATTGTCTGATCAGATTAGTCACTAATCCTGGTTAATTAACATTAATTGATTACAAACCTTTATTATTAATTATTCTTTAATCATTAATTAACCTTTAATTAATAATTAATCCTTTGATTAATTATCCTTAATTAATTACAATAATTAATTAATTAATCCTAATTAAAAATCATTCCTTAATCACCTTCATTAATTAATTAATCTTAAGTCGATTACATAATTAACTATCCCTTAATTACATTAAGTAATTACAAATTAATTAACCTTTAATCATCAGTTAATCAACCGTTAATTTTAAGTAATTAACCTTTAATCACTTAATAAATCTTTAAATTATAGATAAATTAATCAACCCTTAAATTAATTTCATTAATAAATTATCACTTAATTTACTTACATTAAGTAATCATCCTTTAATAAACCTCATTAATCAATCATAAATCATCCTTTAATCAATACTTAACTATTAATTTATTAAATCCTAATTATTAATAAATTAACCCTTTGATTAATAATCAATCAACCTTTAAAATTAATTACATTTACAAATTACTTTTAAAATTAATTAATGATTCTTGAATTATTCAAAAATTCATTTAAATTAAAGATAAATCTTCTATCTAGATTAATTACTTAATTACACTACTAATTAAGTTTAAATAAGCTTAAGAATTATCATCACAAACCATTAATTATCTTTGAAACAATTTTAAAACAAATTTAACTTTACAGTTTAAAATCTTCGAAACTTGCTTAAACTTGTAAACAAAAACAAGCAACCCGAGCGAAACCTTATTTACCCGAGCTCAACTTCGGGTCAACTACGAAATTTCCCGAGCCACCTTATTTTTTTCCTCAAAAACTTTTTTATCCTAACATTTAAAACTGTAATACATTCGCGTACCCACTCGATAACCCACCCGAGACGCACCACCTTCTCCCCGAGACTATACTCGAGTCAATCACTTCTTCTTCCACACAAAAATTCCAGATGCACAGAACTTCGCATTGTGTATGTGCACATGTCGCCAGAGCCTCGGTGATCATTGCTGCAACTCTAGGCAGGTCGACGATGATCTCCTCACCACTAACCACCACTCGGATCACTCAACTCGCCGGAATTCGAAATTGAACAATCAAAACCTTGGGTACCCAAAACTGAATCAACAAAACCCCATCACCTCGCCCCCTCCGAACATCTGTGTTCTCGCCACTTCACCCAGTTGTTCGTCAGAGACCCGTGCTTGTTTTCCCCTAGGTGTGATTTACCCAAAAGCCTCGACGATGACACTGTAGCCATTTAAACTTGATCGACACAGGCAGCTAGTCGAACCCTAGTTTGCCAAGTTACGGCCACCACGGTCATCAAGAATTTAAACCAGTATTTTTCTCGAGTTCGCCAGCCTACCATCCTCCTTTGGCCACAACCCCGAGCCACGAATCCTCACCAATCATCGACAATCGACGAAAAATGCATTATTCATTCAACTCAAAATTCTTGGCATTTCAAACTAAAAATTGATAATTTGACTCCAAAAATCATTATTTTTGAATGCAAACCAGATTATATACATGAAGCTTAAAATTATATTCGTCGAATTTTCGGATATAATTGTTCCTACTGTACAATTCAATACTGCTAGAGAAATACTTAATAATTTCACTCGAAATTATTTTTAAAAATGAAGTAACATTGTTATCATCATCTTCTTTTTAGGATTCATAGCTTAAATTCATTTAGATGGAGAGATATGATTTTTATCCCTTTTTGTTCTTTAGTCCGTTGAGCACACAGAGGAATAAATACATACATACTCAGGCATCCCTTAAATTTATACATATGTATTTGCATTCATAACTAAAATAATTATCACGCACATGCATTATCACAGGCAAACCAAAATTCATATATACGGGTTTGAAGGTTTGCTCACCAGTATATGCACAGAGCAGAGAAGCAACAGGCCCGGAATGCTTTTGACTTGAATTTGAGATGCTTCAGATTTGCATGTTTGCCCAGATTTGTTGCATGCTTGATTTTTTTTGTATTCAAATCTGTTCTGAACTTTTAATTTGCCTGAAACTTTACCTTTGTTTTTAGAATTTCCAGTTTTTCTTTTGTTTGCCAATCTGTTTCCATGTTGCACTTTGATTCAGTTTTGATTGCTTCTTGTTTTTTTTTCTAGGCTTTAAGGTTTCTTTTTTGGTTTGTATTGTTTCATTTTCCAAACTTGATCTCTGTTTTGTTTTTTTGAAACTTTGTACTAGATTTTGCCGCTTAGAATCTGAAAACTTGAACTTGTTTTCAGTTGATGTCTTGTGAGAGTTGAATTACTTTCAGTTTTGAATTTGGTTTGGATTTTCATTCTTTTTCTCTTAGGCTTGAGAAGAGAATGAAGATAGCCTGGTTTCAAAAAAATTCTTATGCATGCTTTCTACTTTTTTTTTAATTCAGAGAAAAAATCTCCCTTTCCACATGTCTTTATCATTTACACTTGTAAATACATGCATTAATCTTCACATACTTGTAAAAATATTTAAATTTATGTTTAGACCTTCTTTTTAATTTATTTACAAATTATGTTTTTAAACCCTTATCATTTTATAATTGTGAATTAACTTTGTTTCTTATGTTTTAAAGGTTTACATATATATAATGTTTTAGATTTTAAATTCAAGTCATTAATTAAATTTTAAAGTCAAATTCAAATCTACTCATATATATGTATACATATATTTTCAAATAATTTTAAAACACTTATTATTTTGGATTCTTAAACTCAAATGAAATTTACAATCTTATTTATATACATACAAATCAACATTTATTTTATTTATTTTGAAAATTTCAAATTAATTCCAAAATTTACATTGATTATTAATTTAAAGTTAATTCAATGTTTGGGATTGCTACAGATCCCCCCCTTAAAAAAAATTTGGACCTCAAAATTTGCAGGCAGGGAAACGACAAAGAATATAGAAAGATCGAGAGATGTATCACCAGATCAAGCTGAATATCTATTCTACATTTGGCTTCCCAAATCAGAATATTAATAATGGATATAAGAACGAATCAAGATACTTGGGTCTCTAGAACTATGAAATATATAGGGGTATTGGTTGGTTCGAAGGATAAATAACCACTCGTAGAATATATCGAGACCCAAAGAATAGACAGATATATGGATACAACCCCAAAACTTTTAGTTTAAACAACCAAAATATACCTATCAACCATAGCAACCAAAGCAAACAATTCATCCAAACAAAAAATTCTGACCCATCTGGAGTTTGTGTCCCATGCAAATATATCAAAGCTTCTTCCTGAAGCTACCAGGAACCATCAAAGAATTGAGTAGAGATGATGAACAAAAGAGATTGATAGGAAAAGATTGTTTCCGTTGTTGTTACAGGGCATTGACCATATGAAGTGGTACTTCCCTGTCCCCTATCTCGTCCTCTTTTTGCACTCATACTCACTATCAATGGATAGTAAGAGAATTTACTGAGGCATACGAACAGATATCTTAGGGATATATTCATTCTAGGGTATACTTCACCCTATCTCTAATGAGTTACTTAAGTGTTATACTGCTGAACTAAAGTTTGAACCTTCAACTCTGATACCACTGTAATGGTCCGGACTCGACCTTCGAAAATCGACACCCGTACTTCACTTGTACTCAAATGCCATAAATTCAAGCGTCGAATCTGGCTCGCGGGAGCTTAAAACACAATTAAATATAACAACACAGCGGAAGAAAAGAATGAATATCATTGATATGCAACATTCGATACAACAATGATACAATATGAATCAATATTAGAGATACAAGATAACAATGCTATAGTGGAATAACAATATGATATAGCAGCAGAACCAAAAACACTCCAAACAGCAATAGCAACTCTAACTCCAAAGCACCAATCTAGAAATAGCTCGAACCACCATCAAGTTGCACCAAGCTAAGAAAGGTCATCTTGACCAAAAACATCAACATCCAAAATCTCCAAAGAATTTCAAAGAGAAAGCTGAAAGCTACTGAATCGATATCTACTATCTTAAAAACCCAACTCTAGACTGCCCGTGTGGAAAATGTGGGACCTTGAATTTATGAAGGAAACAATAAACTCCAGGTTAGTCATTAGGCTGGTATGAGCAAACAAAAACAGTTTGTCTGTTAAACAAAAACTAAAGAATTTAAAATTGAAATCCGCAATGCTTTATGGAAAACAAAACTACCATAAGGCCTCCCGCCACGCACACAATGCAAGCGCACACTTAGGGAAGATTTCTCCTTATGACAGTAAAAAATGCTTGATACGCGAAGACCATTTGATATTATTATTAGTGCATAGTGCAGAAAACAATTCGAAAGTATAATATCAATCTTAGCCAGCATACCACAATTTGTCGTATGCCTACTATAGCTACCATTTAAGAATGGCAGGTTATATAATTGAAATCGTAAAGGTGCGTATTGGATGATTGGATTTCCAACAAATGGTCAGGCTAAGGAACTTCCCACACCGAAATGGAACGCCTCTGGAAGGACGCCCCCGAGAACCTAACCGGATCTCTGCTAACAAGGCTAACGCTACCTCACGCTTTAACCAAGCTGTAACTAGGTAACTAACACACGAGCTATGCCATCCTCGGTCGTTACCGACCTTTATTCCGGGATCCCGACAACCAACAACCACAAAGTAGTAAATTTGCAGTAACCACATAGGTTAAATATCTGGCTCCATACCATGATACCACCTCTTATCCAGAAGGAAATGGACACACACGAGGGGCGCGACCCCTAAAAACCTTGCCGCAACATTCCTGTTTTGACCATTTTCGGGTTGTGAGGCTCGACGAAGTCTCGTCCACAAAGCTATGCTTTTTCAAAAAGCCATGCTTCGATCAAAAAATGATTAGCAACACTTCGTATGCCACATTACCAAATTGAAAATGTATCACTGGTAATCATCAACTACATAACCTTTGAGCTCATACATCTCAGAGAAGGGTGTTAAGCTAAAAGAATAAATCTTTGCCTTCAAACAGAAATGTATTTGAAAGAAACCAGTTTTACATCTCAAAATGTAACGTCAGACATACATCCATACAAGTCTGTTCCGGGTTCGAACAGAACCGAAGGCACTTCCGAAGAAGCCCTTGCAATCCGGGTATCCCCAATCCCGATCGGACTCTCCATCACATATGGAGATCTCTATACCATAGCTACTCTGTGCAGAGTCATTCGATAGGTTATCCTATCGTTCTCGAAGATACCCGGTCTTCACCACCGTCTTCGAATGCTATCCATTTCGTCGTATCACTATTCGGAATGGGTTATATGACACAAAGTCCTCTCTCGGCTAAATCGAATAGTGAGCGCTATATTTAAAAACCATATGGATAATGGGATCTCAGTTAAGTCACAACTTATTATCCCAAACCTTTCTTTCAAATGGTTTTAAACATATTACCATTTACAAATCTTTAAACAAAAAGATTCACTTCACAAAGTTCACCCAGTTCACAAAGATCCATTTACGGATTTCAAAACAATTTCCATTTCAATTGCATTAACTCATTCAGTCTTTAAATCAAAGATTTAACTATAGCTTTCAAAACCCATTTCCAAAGGTTCATTCATAACTTGGAAACCCATTTCATTTCAAATTGAAATCTCTTTAACACAAATTGGAAATTCATTCCTTATATGATAGCTTCTGTTATTTGAAAACAAATAGTTTTCATCTCGGAAAAATCCGATCACATTTATACAAGTTAAAATCTTTGGGTTAAATTCAAATTCCCAAAACAACACTTTTAAAACGGTTTAAAACCCCATATAAACACATTTATAACTCGTATATACTTTTAAACCATAATTCCAAAACACAGAATTCAATTTCAATTCTTGAATTCAAATTTAAATCAAATTATTTAAATTTCAAGACTTTATCAAGTTATTCAAAATAACTTTTACCTTTGAAACACCTTTTCAAAAGCTTTTCACATTTTACCGAATTCCATTTCCAAACCATTTGAATTCAAAATTCAACTTTTAAAACCATTTCAAAAATCCGTGACTTAACCGATTTCCTCCTGAAGTCCATATTTGTGTGTGTATAGTGTAGTCCAGGGGTTTTACACAATAGTGCAACTACAACAATCATGACAGATTCAAGCACGTCCATATCGATAAGCGGTATAATCCATAATGCTTATCTTTATTCACAGATTCACAGATAAAGTAAATTTATCAATCACAAAGATTCACCATTATGATTCGATGTGGGTTTCGGATAACCAACTGGAATCCGACTCCCTATCGCATCGAAATTCAAATGCCGTTTTAAGGGCCCAAAGAGTTTCCATATACACACAGCAGTATATTCATCATAGATATCACAGCTCAGCACAAAGCAATTCATATTACATAGCATCACAATCACATAACAGAGATATCAAACAATTCTATATTGGATAGAATCCAAATATCCATAAGTAGGATTAATTAATTGTCTGATCAGATTAGTCACTAATCCTGGTTAATTAACATTAATTAATTACTAACCTTTATTATTAATTATTCTTTAATCATAATTAACCTTTAATTAATACTTAATCCTTTGATTAATTATCCTTATTAATTACAATAATTAATTAATTAATCCTTGGTTAAAAATCATTCCTTAATCACCTTCATTAATTAATTATTCTTAAGTTAATTACATAATTAACTGTCCCTTAATTACATTAAGTAATTACAAATTAATTAATCTTTAATCATCAATTAATCAACCTTTAATTATTAAGTAATTAACCTTTAATCACTTAATAAATCTTTAAATTATAGATAAATTAATCAACCCTTAAGTTAATTTCATTAGTAAATTATCACTTAATTTATTATATTAAGTAATCATCCTTTAACAAACCTCATTAATCAATCATAAATCATCCTTTAATCACTAATTAATTATTAATTTATTAAATCCTAATTATTAATAAATTAACCCTTTGATTAATAATCAATCAACCTTTAAAATTAATTACATTTACAAATTACTTTTAAAATTAGTTAATGATTCTTAAATTATTCAAAAATTCATTTAATTAAAGATAAATCTTTTATCTAGATTAATTACTTAATCACACTACTAATTGAGTTTTAAATAAGCTTAAGAATTATCATCACAAGCCACTAATTATCTTCGAAACAATTTTATTAACTTTAAAGTTTAAAATCTTCGAAACTTACTTAAACTTGTAAACAAAAACAAGCAACCCAAGCCGAAACCTTATTTACCCGAGCTCAACTACAGGTCCACTATGAAATTTCCTGAGCCACCTTCTTTTTTTTCCTCAAAAACTTGTTTTATCCTAACATTTGAAACTGTAATACATTCGTATACCCACTCGATAACCCACCCAAGACTAGACTCGAGTCAATCACTTCTTCTTCCACACCAAAATTCCAGATGCACAAAACTTCGCATTGTGCACGTGCACATGTTGCCAGAGCCTCGGTGATCGTTGCTGCAACTCTAGGCAGATCGACGGTGATCTCCTCACCCCTAACCACCACCCAGATCACTCAACTCGCCGGAATTCGAAATTGAACAACTCAAAACCTTGGGAACCCAAAACCGAATCAACAAAACCCCATCACCTCGCCCCCTCCGACCATCTGAGTTCTCGCCACTTCACCTAGTTGTTCGTCAGAGACCCGTGCCTGTTTTCCCCTAAATGCGATTTACCCAAAAGCCTCGACGACGACACTATAGCCATTTAAACTTGATCGACATAGGCTGCTAGTCGAAACCTAGTTTGCCATGTTACGACCACCACGGTCATCAAGAATTTAAACCAGTATTTTTTTTCGAGTTCGCCAGCCTACCATCTTCCTTTGGCCACAACCCCGAGCCAAGAATCCTCACCAATCATCGACAATCGACGAAAAATGCATTATTCATTCAACTCAAAATTCTTGGCATTTACAAACTTAAAATTGAAAATTTGACTACCAAAAATCATTATTTTTGAATGCAAACCAGATTATATACATGAAACTTAAAATTATATTCGTCGAATTTTCGGGTATAGTGGTTCCTACTGTACAATTCAATACTGCTAGAGAAATACTTAATAATTTCGCTCCAAATTATTCTTAAAAATGAAGTAACATTGTTATCATCATCTTCTTTTTAGGATTCATAGCTTAAATTCATTTAGATGGATAGATATGATTTTTTTCCCTTTTGTTCTTTAGTCTGTTGAACACACAGAGGAATAAATACATACATACTCAGGCATCCCTTAAATTTATACATATGTATTTGCATTTATAACTAAAATAATTATCACACACATGCATCATCACAGGCAAACCAAAATTCATATATACGGGTTTGAAGGTTTGCTCACCAGTATATGCACAGAGTAAAGAAGCAACAGGCCTGGAATGCTTTTGACTTGAATTTGGGATGCTTCAGATTTTCATGTTTTTCCCTTCATTAATTAATCTTTTCTTAATTAATTATCTTAATTAAATTCGAACAACCTTGGCTTTTGAAATTTATTTTCAAAGGATTGAAGTGTGAAAAATTGATATGAATTTATTTTCAAAGTGTTGAAAATTGAAATTTTATCTTGCGAAGATATTTTGAAAATAATAATAATTGGGGGAAAATTATTTGAAATCCAATGACTGCTGTAAATTATGATTGATAGTTAAATAACCGACTATCAATATTGGCCTTTAAATGGCATTTGAATTTCGATGCGATCGGGAGTCGGATCCCAAATGGATATTTGAAACCCACATCAAACCTTTGTGATTGTGATGGATCTTTTGTTTAAAAGATCAAAGTGGAATTTGTTGTGATTTGTTTGAATCTGGATTTAACACTTATTTTTAAAATAAGCGCTCGTTATTCGGATTAGCCAAGAGGATCTTGTGTCATAAAACCCATTCCGAATAACGATATGTGACGCCCCACCTCTATACCCACGCTAGCCAAGAACACTACGGTGTAATGCTGTCAACTAGCACGGAGGATAAGGCTGTTGAGGAGCGACCATCTGTATAATTGCTTTGTGCGAGTACCGATATGCCAGATAAAAATATAACTTTTCATCTCAAGAGGAAATCCGACATACCGACACAAACTCAAAGCTACTACACAGTGGCTATAATAATCTTCGGAAACAAATATAGAAATAAACATAACACAATTAAAGTTAAATTGTATTTAATTGAATAACTTGGATTAAGATGGCTTGAATACAAAGAGACCAGAGTCGGGTATTAGTAAATACCCGAAACCACTTTGATTCTTTATAGATTGTTATGTGAAATCAATAAGCTAGAATGGAATAATTTAAGTGAATTGGACTATTTAATCTAAGTTTTGATACTTAGAAATTTGTGAGTGAAATAAGTAATGTCTATAACAATTTGTGAATTTGTAATTGATACAAGTTACCCGAGTTATATATATAAGTTATATGCTTTTGTCATTCATGTTAGATGGGTTTACTCACGCTGGTTTCCAGGCAGACCCGGGTGTTACTTTGATGTAATGGTCGGTTCAAACTGAGTATTACAGATTTTCTGGTAAGGACGTTTCTGGAGCTCAGGAGACGAGCTGGAAGGCATGAATGAATGGACAGTAACCGCTGTGTATTATTGATTTGTATCCGGAACATGTTGCTTTTAGTGTCCAGTGATTGTGAAAATGTTGTAACTCTGATGTATTAAAATGTAATTGACTGATACAGTTTCTTTGTATAAAGAATATTATTTGATATTATATTTTATCCGCTACGAATGTGAGATTCTAAGTTTGATTTTTTGTTCTTCTTCTTCTATCTCTTTTCTTCTTTTCCTAACTATTCGAAATTTTCGGGAACGAAATTTTCGGGTCGTTACATTTAGTATCAGAGCAAGGTGGGATTACTCATTAAGAATAGGGTCAATGGTACCCTTTGAATGAGTTGAGTGTATGTATGTGTGTATGAGAGCGTATTTGTTATTTTCTTATATAAAGATTTTAAATGATTTTATATAAGAATATATTTTGATATATAACGCAATATTTATTTTTAATAAATATTAATGTAATTGGTTGTTAAATTATTCGAATTACATTAAGTGGAAATATAAATACAACCAAACTGAAATTGAATAAAGATAAGTTTGAAATGGATTCAAACTGAAATTAAAATCTTGAAGTTGAGGAAGAGTTTCAAAATAAGATGAATTAGAATTTGTTTCAAACCAGAAAATAGAATGGTTATTGTGTTTAATAATGGGATGATTGTTTTCCAATAAACAATAAAATGTTTTAAGGAAGTAACCATTTGATGAGAATAATTTGTGAATTAGAAAGGATGTAAATTAAAGTGGGATTCAAATTGTGAAGTATTGAATTCTAAATTTAAACATTTGAAATTGTTTTCAAAATGTTAAAGGAAATAATATTATTCAAATGATTTTGAATATAATCTTATTTTAGAATAAGAAGTTGTTTGTAAATTTTGAAGGAATTTGTTTTAAATTAAAACCAATGGTGGTTTAAATTTTATAATTTGGCTTGGTAGGCCAAGAAGTAAATATGTATATATGTGTGGATATACATAATATCAAAGATGATATGAAATAAACTCTAAATGTTGAGTTTTAAATTTGGAATAAGATGTGATACCCAAAGTGATAAGTTTTTGAACTTTTAAGCGAAAGAAATTTGGAATTTGAAATGGAGACTTCAAATTTGGAGTGGGATTAATGGGACTAAATTGAATTTAGCTCAGAAGAAGTTAAATAATTTTGAATGTACAATTTGATTTGGAAATTTCAAGATAAAATTGGGATTTAACTTAGGAAGTTAAAAGGTTAATTTGAATTGGGAGTTTGTGTGATCTCAAAATGGGTTTGAGATATGAAAATTGGAAATGGATGGATGTTTTAAAATAATTTGAAGGATACCATCCTGTTGTTATTAATAATCTTTAAGCTGAAATTGGATTTGTTTAAATGAATAAAGAAATGGTGTAATGATCCCAAACTTTGAATTAACTTTAAATTAATAACTAATGCAGATTTTGGAATTTATTTTGGAATTTATTTGAAATTTTCAAAATAAATAAAATAAATGTTGATTTGTATATATATAAATAAGATTGTAAATTTCATTTGAGTTTAAGAATTCAAAATAATAAATGTTTTAAAATTATTTGAAAATAAATGTATACATATATATGAGTAGATTTGAATTTGACTTTAAAATTTAATTAATGACTTGAATTTAAAATCTTAAACATTATATATATGTAAACCTTTAAAACATAAGAAACAAAGTTAATTCACAATAATAAAATGATAAGGGTTTAAAAACATAATTTGTAAATAAATTAAAAAGAAGGTCTAAACATAAATTTAAATATTTTTACAAGTGTGAGAAGATTAATATATGTCTTTACAAGTGTAAATGATAAAGACATGTGGCAAGCTGTGCAGTTAATGCCCCGTTATTACCCCACTATAATCTCGCAATATCTCATAGTGGATTTCTACTACTACGATTTTTCCATATATCCCCAAAATATAGCCTTTCCGTTTTAATTCCCGCTATTTTCGCTATATCTCGTTATTCCTGCTATTTTTTTTTCTATTTTCGCTATATCTTCTTTAATAAAATGAATTAAAAAATCGCATTTCTACATTATGAAAATTATGAAACTAATTTATTTGATTTAATTTTTAATATATTTTCAAAAATGAAAATACTCTAATATTCTATTAAATTCAATTATGTTATATAACAATTTTATGTTTATTTAAAGTATATTCGCACATGTTTTTTGTTTAAAATCATTTATGTATTAATTATAATTCAATTGAATGATAATTTTTCATTTAATTACCATTTATATATTTGTAAAAACATTAAGTACGAGTTTTATATGCTATTTTAGAGCTATCCGCTATATCCCGCTATATCCTCGCTGTATCCTCACTGTATCTTTTTGCACCTCCACCGCTTTGAATTTGCCGAGCGCTTTAGCTGCACAGGTGGCAAGGGAGATTGTTTTCTTTGAAAACAAAAATTAGAAAGCATGCATAAGAAAATTTTTGAAACCAGACCATCTTCATTCTCTTCTCAAGCCTAAGAAAAAAATGAAAATCCAAACCAAATTCGAACCTGAAAGCAATTCAACTCTCACATGACATGGACCTGAAAACAAGATCAAGTTTTCAGATTCTAAGCAGCAAAATCAAGTACAAAGTTTCAGAAAAACAAAACAGAGATTAAGTTTGGAAAATAAAACAATACAAACTAGAAAAGAAATCTTAAAGCCTAGAAACAAAAACAAGAAGCAATCAAAACTGAATCAAAGTGCAACCTAGAAACAAATTGGCAAACAAAATAAAAACTGGAAATTCTAAAAACAAAGGCAAAGTTTCAGGCAAATTAAAAGTTCAAAACAAATTTGACAAATATGACGGTACGGACTCATCGTTCGAAAATCGACACCCGTACTTCACTTGTACTTGAATGCCGCAGATTCAAACGTCGAATCTGGCTCGCCGGAGCTTATAACACATTAAGTATAACAACACAGCGGAAGAAAAGAATGAATATCATATACAACTCCAATGATACAATATACCACAATGATCAATATCAGAGATATAATGAAATGCTACAACGGAAACAACAAGAACTTAAAACTCCAGAAGAAACACCAATATCAGCAATCTCCATAGATAGCTCGAACCACCATCAAGTTGCACCAAGCTAAGATCGGTCAGTCGTCCTAACCAAAGGCTTCAATATCCAACGTCTCCAAAAAATTCCAAAGGGAAAGCTGAAAGCTACTGAATCGATATCTACTATCTGAAATACCTAACTCTAGACTGCCCGTGTGGAAAATTGTAGGCACCCGAAGTTTATTGATCCCCTTGAAAAATCTTTGGATCATTTCAAACTTGTATAAAACCCCTTTTATACTTCAAATACTTTAAAACCCTATTCTTCTGGCTATAGATTCACAAAGGGAGATTTATATGGGATTCATACTAGGTGTATGATTTGCAAAATACTACATGAGTATAGTATAAAGTGTTTTGAAAACGGCTCTGAAGAAAAAGGCGCTCCCTTGAAATGAACTTCTCAGGGTGCCAGAGGGTGGTACTGCCTTGAACCTTAAGGGGGGTTCTAAAGTTGATCCTGTGAGGAGCCCGAACAAAACTAGTTCCTGAGGATTTTGTGTAGTGTGTAGCGAAAGTCGAGGGCGTTGATGCCTACAGAGGCATTTGGATTATGCTGTGACGACGGTGTAACTCGATGTCACTACGATCTACTACAGACCATAGCAAAAGTCATGTGTACCGCTGAGAGCCAACAGTCTACGTTTGATTTTATATCAGTAGACTGCGACCTATGGTGACATAGCGGAAGTCGTGTGTGCCGCTAAGAGCCAACGGTCTACATTTGATTTTATATCGGTAGATTGCGACCTTTGGTAACATAGCGAAAGTCGTGTGTGCCGCTGAAGCCAACAGTCTACGTTTGATTTTATATCGGTAGACTGCAACCTATGGTAACATGGCGAAAGTCGTGTGTGCCGCTGAGAGCCAAAAGTCTGTGTTTGATTTTATACCGGTAGACTGCGACCTATATGGGAGTGGAGAAGTTTCATTTTTGGCAGCGAAAATCGAGGGCGCTGATGCCTACAGTTACATGGACTTTTGCTGTGATGGCAACGTAAACCTGGAATATAAATGCGATCTGCCGCGGGTTCCATGGCGTAATCGAGGGGCGCGGAGTGCCTACAGTTACATGGACTTTTGTTGCGATGGTAACGTAACCCAGGATGTAACTGCGACCATGGATAGGGGTGATGATTTCCAGAGCATTCTCGCCAAAGATATTTCCTCGATTTCAAAAATGTTTTCTATATTTTCAGTAAAATTATTTTCCAAGCATTTTCACTTGGTATTGGAAACGGGTCTGCTAAGTACTTCTAGATTTTCAGTCATAGGCCTGATCAATGTATGACCGAATTTCTATGAGAACAAGGATAGACTGGCTGAGACATCAAGTTATAAAAAGTATTTTTTATAAAAAAAACTAATTTAGTAATATTATAGATTTGAAAGTGTTTAAAAAATGATCAAAAAGTGATCTATTTGATTTTAAGTATTGACTTAGTTCTGGCTTCGTTCCTTTTCGAGGACGAAAAGATTTTAAGGGGGGAGGAATGTGATAATCATGGTTTTGGACAACTGATAAATGGACAATTAACTATTTAATCAATTCTACAGATAAAATTTTGATAATAAAAGATATCTGGATATCCGGAATTTCAAGCAATTTAATTGTAATAATCTCTCTTATTAAATTAATTAAAATTGGTAACAATTGTTATTTTAAAATAATAATAATTTGATGATTTTAATAAATAGATTTTTTAAATGGAATAATTATTCTTACAAATTGATTTGGATGTTTTATAAATAGAATTTTAAATAGACTTATTATTTTAATAAATATTGTTTAAATGTGTATGTATATATTTATTTAAGTTAATTTTAAAAACAGAATTATTATTTTCAAATTTAATAATGTGTTAGTTTAAAGTAATATATGTTTAAGTTGATTTTAAATTGGATTTTTTAATTTTGAATTTGGAATTCAATATTTGGATTTGAATTTAAAGGATAATTATTTTCAAATAATTAAATATAAAAATATATGAATAAAGTTTTCATTGGGATATAATTTGTTCTATATTGTTTTTGCTAAAATGAAATTTATTTATATAAATTATGAATGTATTTATTTAAATAGTAAATAAATACAAAAGTCTTGTATTTACATTTATGAAGGGATTAAATACACAATGCATGATTTTATTTAAGATGTGATTGGTTTTATATTTGATTTTCTTTTAAGGGTTTATTTTTATTAATTTACAAAAGTACTTATTAATTAAGAGATGTATTAATTAATTAGGATATTTATATAATTTTTTTAAATCAATTTTAAAAAAATGAATAAAAATGTATAATTACAAGTGTAATTAAATCAAGATATAAGTAACATGTGTTAAGAAATTAAATAGGATGGAGGACAAGTGTCACTCCTTGTATTTTATTTTTTTCCTTTCTTAATTTTTATAAAATCATAAATTAGTTTATATAATCATATCTCTTACCTTTCTTTTTCTCTTTTCTCATCTCATTTCTAAAACAGAGGAAACAAATAAATCTCAGATCTAAACTAAAAAAAATTAGTAAACACTTTCACAAATCAAAACACAAATCCCTGTAATACTTTTTGCAAATCAAAAGACCCAAAAACCTGTAACTCATTTTCTAAGCAAGCCTGTCAAGAAATTTTCAAAGCAAGCCTGTAAACTAAAGATACAAGTTTCAGGTGCAACCTGGATTATCATAGAATCAGCAGCAAATTTGAAGCTTCAACACAGTTTTCAAAGCTCTCTGCAATTCAAAGTTCCTGTTTCAAAAATACAACCCTCTTCTTTTTCATAGGTGAGTAAATCTGCCTTCGTAAAACCCAAATTATAGTTTATATCCGTTTGCAATTGATGGTCGGGAAATGTCTTGATATATTTGCATGCACGAATGAGGAAGATGGATTGCCTGGGTATATAGTTTGGATTTGTTGTAGGTACTCATATACATGTCTCTGTCTGGTTTAAACAGACCAAATAACATTTTAATTTAAATTCTCTTTAGCTAAGCATTTCTGGGTTATGATGTATAAGAGTAATTCGTTTGAAATATTGAAACATTGTTTTAAAAAAAATGTCATTAAGTGTCATTAACTCGCAGGATTACTGGAAAATAGAAATTACAGTGGAATTAAGACTCAAATCAAAAATTTGATTTTCAAATTCTCAAGTTTTAATTGCATAAACCATTTCGGGTTCGAAAATAATGAATTTTGATCTAGGTTTTGTGATTTTTAATGAGGGGAATGTTAAGGTTTCGAGAGATGATTGGTATTTTGGAAATTGTCAAATTACGACGAACAAGTGGGATGGTGGCTTCGGAATTGAAACCAGAGGTGGGTAACTGGCTGGGGATTTTGGGAAAATTAGCATAGCAATTCTTAGATGCTCGTGGTGGTCGTTCAGGGTCGAAATTGGGTTTTGGATCAGTTCTAGGTGGTTCGTTATCGAGCGAATCGGTGATGGCGAGGCGATAAGAGCGAGGTGCGGGATGGGGGGAAAGTAGGAGGGAATCGTGGCGTTCGTTTTGGAAAAAGCCGATGATGCAAGATGGTCAGAGTGTCGGTGGGTGATCGAAGAAGGTGGTGACGTTTTCAGTTTTTGGGATTGGGTGGTTCGAATTTTTCTTCGAAGGTCAGAACGTGGTTCCAGGCGTGTAATAGTGACGAGTTGAATGGAGGCGATCTACTGGGATGGTCGGCAGGTAGTTCATCTGACCCGAGGCAACATACACGTGCACTACGTGTATGTGCATGTGGATGTTGGCATTTGATGTTGTTGATGAGTGCTTCAGTAGAATGAAGAGGTTAGGGGAGGAAGAGAGTTGGATTGAGATTTTGGGCTTTGGGCCGAGAGTTTTAAATGTTTTAAATTGTAAGTTAACAAAGTTATAATAAAATGTGTTAACAAGTTGAAAAAAGAAGAAGAAATGTTTTGAACATAAATGGATCTGGTTTAGAATAATTATATATTAGGTTAAGTATTTAAATTTATTCCCAAATTTATTAATATAGATAAATAGTGAAGTTAAGTAGATTTATAAAGAATGTAAATTGGTTTAAACCTTTAATTAACCAAGGATCTTAAGTCATTTTATATGTTAATAATAAATTCCAAATATGTAATTAAATAAATAAATGGCTTGTAATTAATTAATGAGGACTAATTAATTTGTAATTAAGTATGAAATAAATTAAGTTATTATTAAAAGATGATTAATTAAAGATTAATCTAATGATAATTACTTTAGTTAAAGTATAATTGCTTAATGACATTAATTAGAGGGTAAATAATGGGTGATTACTAAATGTGATTTATTTAATGATAATTACTTAATGTAATTAATTAAAGGATTAATTAATATAATTAATCAAAGAATTAATTGAGTAGTGAAAGTGATTAAGGATAGATAATTACTGCATGTGATAAATCAAAGTAAATTAATAAATATGATTACCTGTTAAATATAATTAACTTAAAAAGGTAACTATGTTGTAAAATAACTAGAGGATCACTAATTAATGAAAATTAATGGAAATAATTAAAGGTAAATGAAAGGGGATAAATAAAAAATAATTTTTGTAATTAATTAAAGGTTAATTACTTAATGTAATTAAGGAATAATTAATCAAGGATGATTAATTAGGAATAATTAATTAAAGAAGATTAATTAAGATGGATAGTTAAAGAATGATTAATTAATTAGTTTAAAACTAATTAATGTTAAGTAAGCATGATTAAAAGTGATTGAAGTAATTAATTTAATTTATTAGAAAAGGTGTGACCAATTTATCTTGTTTATGAATAATTGAATAATATTGTAGGCCTTGGATCATTTAATAATCTCTTATAAGTGATTTGTGATGCTATGTGGTTTGATATGTTTAGACTGAACTATGATAATAAGGTTTGTCAATCTGTGATGAATGGCTATGTAATATGAAATTCTGGTTATATATGGAATTGTTTAAAACTTGAGTAGCCTTGTTTTTAAGATGACATTGGTTCGAAGAGACCGGGGTCGGGTATCAGTAAATACCCGAAACCGCTTTGATTTGTAATCTTCTACAAATTCCTGATATATTTAATATGTGAAATCAATAGGCTGGAATGGAATGATTTAAGTGAATTGGACCAATTAATCTAAGTTTTGTTAGAAATTGATGTGTGAAATAAGTGATGTTCTTTAACTAATTATGGATATGGAAATTAATAAAAGCTACCCCGGGTTTCATTTACGCTTTATGCTTTTGAATTCCACATTAGATGGGTTTACTCACGTTGGTTTTGCAGCCTGACCCGGGTGTTACATTGATGTAATCCTTGGGTCAGACCAAGTATTACAGATTTTCAGGTTAGGACGTTCTGAAGCTCAGGAGGCGAGCTGGATGGCAGAAACGTATGGAGTGTTTCCGCTATGATATATTTCTGTTTATCTGAGAGATGTTGATTTGTATATGTCCCGTGTTTGTGTATGTGTGTAACTCTGATGTATTAAAAATGACAAATACAATATTCTTTTGCAAACTGTTATTATTTGATATTATATTTTATCCGCTGCGAATGTGAGAATCTATGTTTTGTTCTATTTCTTCTTCTATCTCTTTTCTTCTTTTTCACTAACTATCTGGAATTTTCGGGATCGAAATTTCCGGGTTGTTACATTTGGTGTCACTCGCGGCAGGTGATGGTGGGGGTCGCAATGTTCATCAGCATCGATGGGATTATTTTCGTGCTCGATTTTTGTTCGTAAGGTATGTATGTTGTTTTATTTATTTATTTATATTTATATCGTGTAACAACCCGCATATTTATCAATTGTGTATTTAAATATTTTATTTAAATATTTCATCGTTCGTCGGATTTTGGTCCGAAAAGCTACTTTGTGCAAACAGTCGAATTAGGACTCGAGACCACCTCCATTGAGTTCAAAATGCCGTTTGCGACCTTTTTGAGTATAAGCTTCGATATGTTTGGAGAAAGTTGATTTTTGCTACTTTTTCCCGCTCAGGGCTTTGGTTGGGCTGAGCCAATTAACCACTTAACTCAGTTCCAACGCTCTCCTCTTCACTCACTTCATTTCTAATTCCTAACTCCTCAAGCTTTAGCAAAAATGGAGGAAGAGAATGGGAAATAGAAATTCCTAAGCCCTAGCTTGCTTTGCAAATCCAACTTGTTGCTCCAAAATCAAAGGGAACCCATTGATTCAAGCTTCTAGTGTGAGATTGAGGCGTGGTTGATTTCCATTTGCTTTCAAGCTTCTTCTTCATAGATTTGGATTCAAAGGTGAGATTTTTAATCTCACATCTATGCTTATAATTATCTTTGATTGTTAGGTATGAATTCCTAACACTTATTCATGTGCATTTGATTTTGATTTGGATTGCTCTTGTGAATATTCCAATTTTTAGTGTTTTGTAGTCAAATCTTTAAGAATCATAACTTTGATGTTTGATCATGCTTTAAGAGGTGTTTTGGAGAGCCTATAAGACCGGGTTGTCGTTAGGCATAAATCCTTAGTCGTCGTCGCTCGTCCGATCGCTCCCGATACGTTTTGGCCACTTTGGCCTAGGCAAATTGTTGCCCAGACCAGGTGACCAGACGTCTGGTGACCAAGTCTAGACGTCTGGTTTGGACCTGGAAGGTAAATATGTATGCACGCATATTATAAAAAAAAGCCAGAGACTATTTTCAGACGTCTGAACCATCAAACCAAACGTCTAGATAGGTCTCAGACGTCTGACTTGAGGTTTCAGACGTCTGAGTGTTCTCTGGGTTATTTCCAGAGAACAAATCCAGACGTCTGGATTCCAAATCAGACGTCTGGAGATGTTTATTTTTGCCTATTCAGGCTGTTTTGTGTGAATTTCCATTGTTTATCGATTTTAGCGATCCTATTAATCGTTATCACTTATTGTCGACTTTGACGACTTCTTTTTATGGATCTTTTTGGAAATATCCATTTCTATGGATTTGGGATCGATTTCTTTGGATTTTATTCACGTCTTCGAATGTGAATTTAGTAATTGGTTGTTCTTACAATCTTCTTTGTGATTTGTCACTTTAAAAATATAAAGGTTTTCTATACTAGTAGTAAATATCAAAACTCTTTCTTCAAATGATTTCAACACTATTTTATTACAAAGCTCGTTTTCTTAAACCATTTTCCAATCTATTAGTATATACAAACCTTTACCTCACTCGTATGAGAAATCTAATTAAACGGCTTAGTAAAACAAGTGGTATGAAACGCTTGCGTTTACTTCGTCGGTTAATTCTTGGACTTGTTCGATTGAATCTCTTGTGACAATTTTCTAGTGGAGATTTACAATTTGTTCGTAAATATTTAAGTTAAGCTAGTGGTTATGGGACATGAAGCTAAGCTCATATATTTACTAGCTTATTGTAATTGACACTTCTTGATGATCATGACGATCATCTTTGTGATTTAGACTAGCAATGTGCGATGTCTCTTTGTCTGCGAGGGAGACTAAACCCCATTTTGTGGAGTTTCGACTCAATTTGGTAGGGTAGCGACCCATGGTCTTCGGGCCGTTTGTGGAGCTTCGGCTCAATTTGTGATGGTTAGCGACCATGGAATTAGCAATCCGTTTGTGATACACGTGTTGGTGGGCTTTATGCTCCCGTTTGTGATAGGCCTCCCCCCCTTTGTGATTTCTGGATTTCTTGAGATGATTTCTAGAATTTGTGTTTCACCAATTTTCGTGATTTCCATTGATAAGTTTTATCAATATTTGTGCATAGGTGAATTTGTGTGTCATTGACTTTTGTGATTGACATTGATATTATTGTCAATATTTGTGCATTGGTGAATTTGTGTGTCATTGACTTTTGTGATTGACATTGATATTATTGTCAATATTTGTGCATTGGTGAATTTGTGTGTCATTGACTTTTGTGATTGACATTGATATTATTGTCAATATTTGTGCATTGGTGAATTTGTGTGTCATTGACTTTTGTGATTAACGTTGATATTATCGTCAATATTTGTGGTTTGGTGAAAGAAATAAGGAGTATGACATTTCTTTGATTCTTGTGTAGATTTGGTGATATTGATTAATCTCTTGTTGATTTTCAATTACTTATATATATATCACAGCTTGGCATTATGATTATTATGTGTTTAGTCATATCTCTTATTCTATGTCGTTTCACCTGATATTTATAGCTAGACTGATCCGTTTATTATTTTCTTATTAAATAATACTCGTGTCAGACCGAGATGTTACAGGTGCTTCTGCTTGACTTCTCTCTTGGGATTGATTCCTCTGACTTTTGGTTAACCACTTAGATTAGTAGTTTTTGTTGTATACATTTGAGAAATAGACTCCATAATTTATACTTATTCTTTTGTGTAGTTCATGTAACTATTCTTTTGTGATATTGTGGATCTTTTTAGATCACTACTCTGATATACACTTTCATGTGTAATATTCATATCTATTTCCGCCTTTGTGATATGAATTATCTGTGACTGATTTGTGTTCTGTTTATTTCTATATTTGTTTCCGAAGATTATTATAGCCACTTTGTAGTAGCTTTGAGTTTGTGTCGGTATGTCGGATTTCCTCTTGAGATGAAAAGTTATATTTTTATCTGGCATATCGGTACTCGCACAAAGCAATTATACAAATGGTCGCTCCTCAACAGCCTTATCCTCCGTGCTAGTTGACAATATTACACCGTAGTGTTCTTGGCTAGCGTGGGTATAGAGGTGGGGCGTCACAGCTTGGTAATTTCCAGAGAACAAATTCAGACGTCTGGATTCTAAATCAGACGTCTGGAGATGTTTAACTTTGCCTATTCAGGCTGTTTTGTGTGAATTTCCATTGTTTATCGATTTTAGCGATCCTATTAATCGTTATCACTTATTGTCGACTTTGACGACTTCTTTTTATGGATCTTTTTGGAAATATCCATTTCTATGGATTTGGGATCGATTTCTTTGGATTTTATTCACGTCTTCGAATGTGAATTTAGTAATTGGTTGTTCTTACAATCTTCTTTGTGATTTGTCACTTTAAAAATATAAAGGTTTTCTATACTAGTAGTAAATATCAAAACTCTTTCTTCAAATGATTTCAACACTATTTTATTACAAAGCTCGTTTTCTTAAACCGTTTTCCAATCTATTAGTATATACAAACCTTTACCTCACTCATATGAGAAATCTAATTAAACGGCTTAGTAAAACAAGTGGTATGAAACGCTTGCGTTTACTTCGTCGGTTAATTCTTGGACTTGTTCGATTGAATCTCTTGTGATAATTTTCTAGTGGAGATTTACAATTTGTTCGTAAATATTTAAGTTAAGCTAGTGGTTATGGGACATGAAGCTAAGCTCATATATTTACTAGCTTATTGTAATTGACACTTCTTGATGATCATGACGATCATCTTTGTGATTTAGACTAGCAATGTGCGATGTCTCTTTGTCTGCGAGGGAGACTAAACCCCGTTTTGTGGAGTTTCGACTCAATTTGGTGGGGTAGCGACCCATGGTCTTTGGGCCGTTTGTGGAGCTTCGGCTCAATTTGTAATGGTTAGCGACCATGGAATTAGCATTCCGTTTGTGATACACGTGTTGGTGGGCTTTATGCTCCCGTTTGTGATAGGCCTCCCCCCCTTTGTGATTTCTGGATTTCTTGAGATGATTTCTAGAATTTGTGTTTCACCAATTTTCGTGATTTCCATTGATAAGTTTTATCAATATTTGTGCATTGGTGAATTTGTGTGTCATTGACTTTTGTGATTGACATTGATATTATTGTCAATATTTGTGCATTGGTGAATTTGTGTGTCATTGACTTTTGTGATTGACATTGATATTATTGTCAATATTTGTGCATTGGTGAATTTGTGTGTCATTGACTTTTGTGATTGACGTTGATATTATCGTCAATATTTGTGGTTTGGTGAAAGAATTAAGGAGTATGACATTTCTTTGATTCTTGTGTAGATTTGGTGATATTGATTAATCTCTTGTTGATTTTCTATTACTTATATATATCACAGCTTGGCATTGTGATTATTATGTGTTTAGTCATATCTCTTATTCTATATCGTTTCACCTGATATTTATAGCTAGACTGATCCGCTTATTATTTTCTTATTAAATAATACTCGGGTCAGACCGAGATGTTACAGGTGCTTCTGCTTGACTTCTCTCTTGGGATTGATTCCTCTGACTTTTGGTTAACTACTTAGATTAGTAGTTTTTGTTGTATACATTTGAGAAATAGACTCCATAATTTATACTTATTCTTTTGTGTAGTTCATGTAACTATTCTTTTGTGATATTGTGGATCTTTTTAGATCACTACTCTGATATACACTTTCATGTGTAATATTCATATCTATTTCCGCCTTTGTGATATGAATTATCTGTGACTGATTTGTGTTCTGTTTATTTCTATATTTGTTTCCGAAGATTATTATAGCCACTGTGTAGTAGCTTTGAGTTTGTGTCGGTATGTCGGATTTCCTCTTGAGATGAAAAGTTATATTTTTATCTGGCATATCGGTACTCGCACAAAGCAATTATACAGATGGTCGCTCCTCAACAGCCTTATCCTCCGTGCTAGTTGACAGCATTACACCGTAGTGTTCTTGGCTAGCGTGGGTATAGAGGTGGGGCATCACAGCTTGGTATCAGAGCCAAACTTCGGAACAACATGGAATATTATAACAAGGATCATCGTCCTAAGTCCATCTTAGGAGTCGTGCTTTAGGATTTTATTCGGGTCTCCGTACAGTTCTATCCTATTTCCTTTTATGATTCCTTGTTTTATCAATCAAGTTTGATTGAAATTTATTCTGAGAATAACTTTTTCCTCTTCTTTCTTTCTTTCTTAAAGAAGAGAAATGGTTAGACCTGGCCGTCCCAGCGTCGGTCAATCTAGTGCTACTCCCCAGGATGGAGTATTTGTGTCTGCCCAGCAACAACTTTTGGATCTTGTAAAGAATCAAGAGTTTATCTATGCTTTGAGTAAGAACCCCGAAATGGTTCTACCTTTGAAACTTGAAGTTTCTTTCAATCAGCTTGTGGATGTTACTCTTCTTCATGGAGAGGTTGGTAAAGGAAGTGCTTGTGATATTGGGACTTCCAAGAAGAGGCATATTGAGTTCAAGAGCCTTAATCCCAATAAGAGAGTGAAGCAAACTACTTTTGTAGCAAAGACTCCAATACCTAATTGTGGAGGATGCTACAATTGTAATTCTAAGGAACACTATGCGAATATGTGTCCAAAACCCCATTCTTGTCGCTATTGCAAAAAACCGGGTCATCTTTTATCTGCATGTCCCAAACTTTTGAATAAGGACATGATAAAGCTAAATATTGAGTAAGCCCCTAGCAACTCTTCTCTTGGTCAAGGTATTTTTCACTCAATCCTTGATGGCATTGTTTTATTTCGTGATCTTCTTATTCGAGTTCTTTTTGATATGGGTTTCATCTCCTTTTTATATCAAAAGAACTTGTCGATTCTTTTTCTTTGAATATTTTGGGCTTGTTGACTTCATTGAGAATTGCGAATCAGGATGGAAGATCCGCAACACTCAATTTGCTTTTGGTTAGATGTCGAGATTGTTTTATGTGACTTTTTTTTCCGAGCCGATTTTTTTACTTTGGCTTCGGAATTGACTTTTTCTGTAAGGATTGGCTTAACCATTGTGAGGCCTATATCCTATTTTCCGTGTGGACTATTCATCTTCGACATTTTCTATCTGTTAAGCGGATTTCTATTTCTCTTTGTGATTCCGATTTCACATTTTTGGTGGAATCATTTTATTCCTTAAGCCCACTTATAAGGAAAGTGTTGTTTCTCTTATCTAAATAATTTGTGAAACTTTTCCGGTATTTTTGAATTTGTCTTAGGACTGTCACCTAAGCAATCTTTTGAGTGGTGTTAAGGTCTTTTCAGTTTGACTTTACCACTGGTTTTCGTTGCTACGAGTTGCAGAAGTTAGCATTCCACTTACCGCATTCCGCACTCGTTATGATTCTTATGAATGACTTATTATGTCATTCAATTTGTCCAGCTTATTTCATCCATTTTATAAATCGAATATTCTATGAATATTTCGATGAGACCATTCTTGTATTTATTGATTTTGGATGAAAATAGTAATTTAAAATTTTGCAAATCTTTTTCATAAGATTTATTTATAAGTAAAACTGGATTTTGTTCTTGAAACGAACAAAGAATATTCTTAAAACTTTTTAAGAGATTTATTTATCCTATAAAAGATGATTTTGTGATTGTATTGCCCGTTGAGTGCTTTAAGAATTTTGGTCGATGCGCTTGATCAACGTTATCGATAGGAATTTCCTAAACGCTTTGATGTGACAATCAGACACGATATATTGACTTGTAAATTGTAAATTTTCTAGAAATATTTTTACATCGAAATAATTTTGATTTTTGAAAGCTTTAGCTTTTCGGGAAAGAAAATTATTTGAAAGAATTTTCTTTCGATACTCTTATTCTTGTGATTCCTGAAGGGGAACCAAGACTTTGCTATTTGTACCGATACTAGTCGTATTGGGTTGGATGCCGATCTCTTGCCTAAGAGAACGTGCTATCACTTGTGCTTCTAAACCATTATAGCTTATCGAGACTAGATGTGCCACTTATGATCTAGTGCTCTCGGCTATTGTTTTTACTTTTAGAGTTTGGCATCATCATTTTAGGGGGAGAAATTTGTTCTCTATCTCGATCATAAATCTTTGGAATATTCATTTTCTCATAAGGAACTTCATGTCGACTCGTGTTCCTAGCTTTTTATGATCTTGATGTTCTTTTTATTCCCGAAGGGGAAATCGTGTTGCCAATGCGTTTAGTCGTAAGCAACAAGGGGTTGTTTCTTTGTTGATGACCAAATGAAATTATCCTTTTATTAATTACATCGGACGTTTTGATATACTTCGTTCTATTGATCTTTATCTCATTTCTTTTATGGACTTGCGTCCGATGTTCTTTTATTGTGTTCGGTTCATTGGACGTACCGTTTTTGTACTGCGTCGGTGTTCTGAATTATTTGAGTTTGATTCATCGGATGTACCGTTTGTACTACATCGATGTCTTTGCTTTTGATTCATCGGATGTACCGTTTGTACTACATCGATGTCTTTGCTTTTGATTCATCAGATCTACCATTTGTACTACATCGATGTCTTTGCTTTTGATTCATCGGATGTACCGTTTGTACTACATCGATGTCTTTGCTTTTGATTCATCGGATGTACCGTTTGTACTACATCGATGTCTTTGCTTTTGATTCATCGGATGTACCGTTTGTACTACATCGATGTCTTTGCTTTTGATTCATTGGATGTACCGTTTGTACTACATCAATGTCTTTTCTTTTTGGATACATTGGATGTACCGTTTATACTACATCAGTGTCTTTGATTCATTGGATGTACCGTTTGTACTACATCAATGACTTCGCTTTTTGGTTCATTGGATGTACCGTTTGCACTACATCAATGACTTTGCTTTTTGGTTCACTGGACGTACCGTCTTTGTACTACGTCGGTGTTCCAAATTATTCGAGTTTCTAGTTTCTCGGGCGTACCGTGATTGTACTACGCCGTTGCACCGGCTCAACTTTCTGCTATTCTTGGTGTTTCCCACGTCTTTTACCTACGGAAATGCCTTAGGGATTCCGGTTTTTCATTCTTGAGCCCGGTGATATTGTGGAGATTGAAGTTTCACCAAATTTGACTTTTGAGCACCATTCTATTCGCATCATTGCTTAGGAGGGTGAGCGCCTTCGATATAAAGATATTCTTTTTGATAGAGGTTCAATGGTTCTCAAATCCTAAGGATTGCTCATGTGAAATCTTGAGAATTCATCGAACGAAAACTTTCGGATTTACTCCTTCGTGCTCTTTATGGTGAACTTCTTGATTCAAATTTTCTTTTGCGTTAATATGCTTCTATGGTTGTTACTTCTTATATTTCCTTCTTAATTATTGCGAGGACGCAATTTCTTTAAGGAGGGGAGTCTGTAACAACCCGCATATTTATCGATTGTATATTTAAATATTTTATTTAAATATTTCATCGTTCGTCGGATTTTGGTCCGAAAAGCTACTTTGTGCAAACAGTCGAATTAGGACTCGAGACCACCTCCATTGAGTTCAAAATGCCGTTTGCGACCTTTTTGAGTATAAGCTTCGATGTGTTTGGAGAAAGTTGATTTTTGCTACTTTTTCCCACTTAGGGCTTTGGTTGGGCTGAGCCAATTAACCACTTAACTCAGTTCCAACACTCTCCTCTTCATTCACTTCATTTCTAATTCCTAACTCCTCAAGCTTTAGCAAAAATGGAGGAAGAGAATGGGAAATAGAAATTCCTAAGCCCTAGCTTGCTTTGCAAATCCAACTTCTTGCTCCAAAATCAAAGGGAACCCATTGATTCAAGCTTCTAGTGTGAGATTGAGGCGTGGTTGATTTCCATTTGCTTTCAAGCTTCTTCTTCATAGATTTGGATTCAAAGGTGAGATTTTTAATCTCACATCTATGCTTATAATTATCTTTGATTGTTAGGTATGAATTCCTAACACTTATTCATGTGCATTTGATTTTGATTTGGATTGCTCTTGTGAATATTCCAATTTTTAGTGTTTTGTAGTCAAATCTTTAAGAATCATAACTTTGATGTTTGATCATGCTTTAAGAGGTGTTTTGGAGAGCCTATAAGACCGGTTGTCGTTAGGCATAAATCCTTAGTCGTCGTCGCTCGTCCGATCGCTCCCGATACGTTTTGGCCACTTTGGCCTAGGCAAATTGTTGCCCAGACCAGGTGACCAGACGTCTGGTGACCAAGTCCAGACGTCTGGTTTGGACCTGGAAGGTAAATATGTATGCACGCATATTATAAAAAAAAGCCAGAGACTATTTTCAGACGTCTGAACCATCAAACCAGACGTCTGGATAGGTCTCAGACGTCTGACTTGAGGTTTCAGACGTCTGAGTGTTCTCTGGGTTATTTCCAGAGAACAAATCCAGACGTCTGGATTCCAAATCAGACGTCTGGAGATGTTTATTTTTGCCTATTCAGGCTGTTTTGTGTGAATTTCCATTGTTTATCGATTTTAGCGATCCTATTAATCGTTATCACTTATTGTCGACTTTGACGACTTCTTTTTATGGATCTTTTTGGAAATATCCATTTCTATGGATTTGGGATCGATTTCTTTGGATTTTATTCACGTCTTCGAATGTGAATTTAGTAATTGGTTGTTCTTACAATCTTCTTTGTGATTTGTCACTTTAAAAATATAAAGGTTTTCTATACTAGTAGTAAATATCAAACTCTTTCTTCAAATGATTTCAACACTATTTTATTACAAAGCTCGTTTTCTTAAACCGTTTTCCAATCTATTAGTATATACAAACCTTTACCTCACTCGTATGAGAAATCTAATTAAACGGCTTAGTAAAACAAGTGGTATGAAACGCTTGCGTTTACTTCGTCGGTTAATTCTTGGACTTGTTAATTGAATCTCTTGTGACAATTTTCTAGTGGAGATTTACAATTTGTTCGTAAATATTTAAGTTAAGCTAGTGGTTATGGGACATGAAGCTAAGCTCATATATTTACTAGCTTATTTTAATTGACACTTCTTGATGATCATGACGATCATCTTTGTGATTTAGACTAGCAATGTGCGATGTCTCTTTGTCTGCGAGGGAGACTAAACCCCGTTTTGTGGAGTTTCGACTCAATTTGGTGGGGTAGCGACCCATGGTCTTCGGGCCGTTTGTGGAGCTTCGGCTCAATTTGTGATGGTTAGCGACCATGGAATTAGCATTCCGTTTGTGATACACGTGTTGGTGGGCTTTATGCTCCCGTTTGTGATAGGCCTCCCCCCTTTGTGATTTCTGGATTTCTTGAGATGATTTCTAGAATTTGTGTTTCACCAATTTTCGTGATTTCCATTGATAAGTTTTATCAATATTTGTGCATTGGTGAATTTGTGTGTCATTGACTTTTGTGATTGACATTGATATTATTGTCAATATTTGTGCATTGGTGAATTTGTGTGTCATTGACTTTTGTGATTGACATTGATATTATTGTCAATATTTGTGCATTGGTGAATTTGTGTGTCATTGACTTTTGTGATTGACATTGATATTATTGTCAATATTTGTGCTTTGGTGAATTTGTGTGTCATTGACTTTTGTGATTGACGTTGATATTATCGTCAATATTTGTGGTTTGGTGAAAGAAATAAGGAGTATGACATTTCTTTGATTCTTGTGTAGATTTGGTGATATTGATTATTCTCTTGTTGATTTTCAATTACTTATATATATCACAGCTTGGCATTGTGATTATTATGTGTTTAGTCATATCTCTTATTCTATATCGCTTCATCTGATATTTATAGCTAGACTGATCCGTTTATTATTTTCTTATTAAATAATACTCGGGTCAGACCGAGATGTTACAGGTGCTTCTGCTTGACTTCTCTCTTGGGATTGATTCCTCTGACTTTTGGTTAACTACTTAGATTAGTAGTTTTTGTTGTATACATTTGAGATATAGACTCCATAATGTATACTTATTCTTTTGTGTAGTTCATGTAACTATTCTTTTGTGATATTGTGGATCTTTTTAGACCACTACTCTGATATACACTTTCATGTGTAATATTCATATCTATTTCCGCCTTTGTGATATGAATTATCTGTGACTGATTTACTGGCTAACCCTTTTACACAGCAATTCATAATTGATAGATAATCACATTATCACTGTCCATTCAACATATCATATCACAAAGCAATTCATATCAAAGATATCAGCCAATCCAAAGCACTTATCAATATTCAATCATTCATAAGAAAGATTGATCACTTCTATTAGTTACATTATTTAATGATCTTCTAATTACATTCATTAGTTTATTATTCTTAAATTTCATTTAATAATTAACCTTTAACTTAATTACATTCATTAATCAACCTTGATTAATCACAATCAGAAATTAACTTTCCTTAATCACTCTATCAATTAAACCAACCCCTTCATTAATCATATTAATTAATCCTTTAATTATACTGAGCAATTATCACTTAATTTCTTCCACCAAGTAATTATCCTTTAATTACTTCCCATCAACTAATTTCCATTTAATTAATTACATCTAGTACTTATCCACTAATTACCTTACTAAGTAATTACACCTACTTAATCCAACATCAAAAGATTACCTTCAATTAATTAAACTTAATTAATTAACTAAAATTAATCACGTCAACTTAATTAATTACACTTACCCTATATTAATTATCGAAATTTTATTATCCTATAATCTCTTACATTGATTAATTATCCTTTAATAAATTTTCTTAATTAATCAATCCTTAAATCAATTACATTAAGTAATTAGTCCTTAATTACTTCCACTAGTAATATTAAATAAATCACATTTAATAATTTCCCATTAATTACTTTCCTTACTCAATGACATTAAGTGATTATTCTTTAATTATTTTCACTATGAAATTAACTTTTAAATGAATCAATCATTTTTTTCTTTATGAATTTCTTTAATGAGTTCAATCACATTAATAAATCAACCCTTAATTACAACAATAACTATTGCCCCTCAACTAATTATATTAAGTAATTATAATAATAATAGTTATTATTATATTTTTTCAACTTATTTAATTAACATTCAAATCTTATCTAATACCCTTCTAAGGTAAATTTATCATTAACCTATTTGCTTAGAATCTCTAAGTTGGATTTGTGGTTAGAAAACACTTCACCTCTTTAACTTTTATTTAAACCAATTAAAATATAAAGGTTAATATAACAAACCTTTAAAACAAATGCTATATATATAAATATTATAAACTTAGTTAATTTAAAACTGTTTAAATAATTTATTTTTAAAACCCTTAATTAACCCATACTTAATTAGGTATTCATTAAATAAAAAGATTAATATAGGAAATTATTACACCTTCAAAACTTGATTAAATTTTAAAGATTAAAAATTGTTTAAAGCCATAACCCGAGAATCTCGAGTATTCTTACGTGCCACACCACAAATTTCCCAAGTACCTTCTTGCTTAAAATTTTAAACTACTAAACTTAAACCTTCACGCGAACAACACGATCACGAACCCAAGGGATTTCATTTTTCTCCTGAGACCAACCTGAGGGAAAGTCCTTCGTTCCCAAAACGAAAAAAACTCAGGTGCAGAGACCACTAGTGCACATGCACTGATCACCGACGATTCTCAGGCAGCCACAACCATCACTCACAAGTTCCCGATCATCTCCTCCTACGATCACTACCACCCAATTCCCAAAATAATCACGTAATCAAAAACAGACTGGATCGAACCTGCTGGAATAAAATACTTCGACCAATGATCACCTTGTCCAGGCGACGCCGTCCTCCCAAGTCCTCCAAATTCCGCCCAAAGCTTCACCAATGTTCTACGCACGTTTACCAACACGATTAGCCAATTCTGATGCGCCGACAATAGCGCGACAACATGATTTCTTTCACGACCAAAAAAATGGGAAAAACCCTAGTTCGACCATCTCGCAACACCACGGTAGTCGTAAAATCCTACGATCAATTTTCTCGAGACGCCCCGAACTTCAACTTTCTACACCATCGATATCAAAAATCAACACCTTCCAAATCGCCAGAACTTAATGAAAAAACAATTTCCATTTAACCCACTATATCTCTACAATCACCAAGTTTAAAAATCTTGAATTTTATTCTAAAGATCATAATTTTTCAGATCGTACTCGATGATGTAGGTGAATTGAGTGATTATGATTCTCGAGTTGAAACATTCTTCTAAATTTTTACAGTATTTTCTTCTTCCTTGACCCATTTGTCAATATTTTTATCTTGAAATATATTCAGTAGTTAAAACTTAATTATACCAACGTGATTCATTTAGACTCTAAAGCCTAGCATGGATTTAGGAAGAAGAATCTAGATTTTTAAACAGGTTTGAAACTGGAACTAAAACATAGAGATATTCAGACATGCACGCACAAATACTTCCCACACATATACATAAATTTTATTTATATCATCATACAGACATATTTCATATTATACTACACAGATTTGCCACATGCTAAAACACGATATAGCTAGTTAAAGAGTTACTCACCTGTACATGCGAACATAGATCAACTTGATTTTGCTCTGGAACGAAATGTTAATCTAGAATCTGAAAGCTTGAATCCATGTTGCTGAATTGATCTTTTTGAATCTTAAGTTGTTAAGGTTTTGAAAACTTAAAAGAATTTGATTGCTGTTTATTTGCTTATGGTTTCCAGTTTTGATTCTCGAACTTCTAGGTTGAATTTTTGATCAGAGATTATTTATTCCCTTTCTTTTTTTCTTCAGGTTTTAAAAATTTTCTGACTGTTTTCAATATTTTAGATTTGATTTCCTATGTTTTGAAAGAAAATGTTTAAACCAAAAACTCCTAGTCAGGTTTTCCTCTACTTTTATTTAATTAAATTCTAAAAGAAAATTAAGCTTGCCACTTGTATTCATTATACTAACAAATGTCAATATATATTACCCTTAGCTTCCACTTGTATTTTACATGCTTTATATATTTTTACACGTATTAAAACTTATTTTAAATGTTCTTAGGCTTTATGTGTTTAAACCTTCCACCTTTTTTTAGCATAAGGATAAAAGAAACATTGAGTAGAGAATGAATAGATATAATTATATCCTTTTTATGATTTTAAAAGGAAAAAAAGAATTTGTGACACTTGTTAAATATATATACACTAGTAAATTGCATGTTAAATTTTCTTACCAATGTTAAGTTTTATGATAAATTAACTAATACATGTTAAAGTACATTACATGATTTATACTTGTCTTTAATTTGTACATTAATATTTAAATATGTTAATAAAACTTTTATATTACATTTACCACATTTTTATAATATTACACATATTTTAAATGTATGCTAAAATCCTTTACATTTGTAAATATGCAAGTGTTAAAAAATTTAGTACGTTTTTGATATAAATTTATACTAAATTCATTATTTAGTTTTGAAAATATAAATTTTGTCAAATTAAATAATTATAAAGAAGATCATTAAACTGATATTGTCAATTATATCAGGATATTGTTAAATAAATATTTATCCAGATTTAAATATTTATTAACCGATTTATCAAGTTAACTTGTTCAATCAATAAATCAGTGTATTAACAAAATTTAATCTTGTTAATTACAAATTAACAGCTGTCCCAAAAAATCTAAAATATCACAAATAGAGATAAAATTTATATCTATAAAATATAACCTTAATTATTAATTGAAGGAGAAGTTTGATAGCAACTCTACAAACAGGCCGAAAAATCCAATCACACACCATGGTGTCTCGAAATCATTTCAACATCGCCGCGAGGACCCGGTGAATTGATTAATTGCAATTACGAATAGTTATTACATTTCTAGTATAAATTTATATGAACAATAATAATATATACTAATTATTACAGAAAAGAGCGCGTGGAGGTCCCATGTCGTATATGGACGTAGTTGAGCATATCTATTTCGTCAGGTAGACTGACGACGAGGGATTAATGTCGTATGCTTAGCATAAGAATGATAAAGCATACGCCGCACATGTAAGTATATTTTAAATTATATGTTATTCATAATGATCATTTTAATTAATTAATTATAATATATTATAATAATGTAATGTAATATTTAATTATATTTAATTTTGCACTGTAGAAAAAATTTATGCAAGCATATGCGTAGATTCTTGAGCATTCGGGACAGGAGCAGTTGACCACTGATGAGGAGGACGTGATCTTCGACTCTGTTATGGGCCCAACACAGAGAAATAAGCTCTACGGCTACGACAATCAATCGGTAATTTATAAAAATTAACTAAGTTGTAAAATTTGCTTAATTTTTATAAAAGTTACGTAATAACTTAAATATATTTCGACTTGTTTTGTAGGCTCGGGGATCAAAAAAGGCTTACCAAAGAACTCAGGACAACGTAGAGATTAATAAGCTTCGATGGCAAATTGCACAGCTGCAGAAGCAGGACCACCACCGAGTAGTGCAAATAGAGCAACTAAACCAGTATTTGGCTGATTATGTGGAGTGTCTTGGAGCATTCTCTTCGTCTAGTGGTTCCGAAGCCGATGAAGTCATGAGGTACGATTTGTAGTTTTTTTTGATGCTGCTATATATTTTCATTGGGTGATGGTTAGGTTGATTTATGGACATGTGGTGTTTGACATTGACTTGTGTGGTTGATTTGTGGGGTAGATTTGTGGGGTTTGATGTTGAATGTTGGATACATAGATACATACATACATACATACATACATACATACATACATACATATACATACATACATACATATATATATATATATATATTGATGTTGGATGTAAATATTGCAGTCGGATGGGTGAGACTGATGGTGGAAGGTTTGTTTTGTATTGATTGGAAATGTTTACATTTGATATGATAATGTTTGATTTTTATATCGATATTGATTTTAGCTTATATATCTGATTTATGTATTGATTTTGATGAGTTGTGTTATATATTATTATGGAAGTGACGCTTGGATGTAGAAAAAAAATTACCTAGAATTTCGATGGCTTCCGGCGGCTTTCATGCCACAATTTTCGATGGCTTGCAAAGACGAACGACCGCATTCTAGACGAATTTTCCGATAGCTAGTAACAACGTGCGATTGAAATTTTCGACAGCTAGCGACAGTTTACTGGAAAAAAAATTCATGCCACGTAGACGCCGACACCGTCGGAAAAGCTGCTGGAAGTACCATTGGCAGTCATTGTAAACTCTTCATCGATGCCATTGGAAATGGACTAAATTTGTGGTCCGTATTCCAATGGCATTTCCGATGGCTTGCGATGGCCGTTGACAGCTGTGCGCCATTGGAAATCCATGTTTCTCTTGTAGTGAAAATGCTTATGCCATGATATATGCTTTACAAAACAATGTTTATGAAAATATAAAATCAGTTAGGTTATTTATGCCTTTGAAATTAGTTAAAGTACTTTTTTAACTCAGAAAACATTAGGCTATAAAGCTAAAACAAAACCTTCCAAACCATTATTTAAAGCCTTAAACAATCCTATTCGAAATCATAAAAAGCATCCCTTTCGAAATCATAGAAAACATCCCTTTCGAAATCATTGAAGGCACTCTTTTAAAATCATTGGTTAAAACTTCAGACATCCTCTTTCAAAACCATTTACCATTTCTTTCGAAACTCTTAAAAATATTCCATTCGAAACACTCAAAGTATACCCTTCGAATACATTGGAATATTTCCCCTTGAAACACTTAAAACATACCTTTCGAAAGCATTGGGTTAAAGTAAGAGTTTATGGAAACATGTAATGCCCATGAATTTTAATCAACATTATTCGGGATATTTAATTGGATATATTAAATAGAATAATATGAATAATTAGGGAGATGAGATTAATAAATCCAATGGCCGTGTCTTAATGAATGAACTAAAATACTTAACTAAATTAAGAAGGAGGAATTTCCTAAGGGGTAAACTTGGAAATGGGGCTACATTTATCAGTATAAATCCCTTCTTCCACTTTAATAAATTTTCACTTTCACATTCATAACTCCTCACCTACTTTCGAGCGGCCATTAAAAGCTCTAGGAAGAAAAATAAATTAAAGATAAAGCTAACGAATTAATGCTTGAAAAATATCTCATTCTCTAATTAACTAATCAAGGTGAATAATCATATTTATCATCTTATTTTTCCATGTTTGGATCGATTATGGGTTATACTGGGTTCATGGTTGTGATTTTGGTTAGGATATAACCATTTAAAACTTTGTTTGGATAAGACATAGGTGTTTTTAAATGTTAATGGGCTAATTAGCATAGTTTATTTCGGTTTTGGTTGAATTCCAAATTATATCGATCTTCGTAGGCTCTGAAATTTTAATGTGTTAAAGTGTACGATTTAAGGATCTTTTATAATTTTTAGGGATTTTTCCTTAGTGGTTTACTAAAGTAATTAAACTATGTATGCCCAAGGGATAAACTGAAAATGGCTTCTGAATTGATTAATTAGGAGGGAAATTGCTTTCAAAAATTATTTAGGGAAGATGAATAGTGTTTTAAGAAAAATGTTGACTATTTAGCACTTTTACTATTCGAAAGTACATGAGGAAGCCTCTTGACCAATCAGATTTAGACAAGCAAGAGGAACCATCACTTCCATGTGTCCTGAATTGCTTCCGACTCCATAAGCCCGCTTTCACCCTTTCGACTAAGTCGAAAGGAGCCTTTTGTTTAAGTCGAAAGGTAAGCTTTTACCTTTCGCCTAAGTTGAAAGGTAGGAATGGTGTCGGAATGAAGAAACGCGAAGGGATGGAGGCTGCTTCCTTGGCTTTCGAATAGGAATATAAATACTTTCGGATTAGTAGGTTTCGAAGGAGGATCCTTCGACTCCATCATTTTTTAAAGACAAAATTTTTATACTCAAAATGGGGTTTCAAAGGGGATCTTCAAAAGATTAAATCTTCAAAAGAATTGTTTTAAATGTTTTCCAAAAATTGTTTTAGAACCTTTCGACTAAGTCGAAAGTTAGGAGAGGAAAAGGAAGGGGCTACTTCCAAACCTTCCCATCGTTTTAAAAGTTAAATTTTTAATGCCTTCGAAATTCATGCTTTCGACTAAGTCGAAAGGAAGAGAAGGAATTCGAAAGGGGCTACCTTTGATCCTACTCTTCTGTTTTTTTTATATCCTAGTTTTTTGTGCCCTCGAAAGCAATGCTTTCAAAGGAGGTGTTTTCTTTCGAATTGATGAAGTCGAAGGGGTGCTTTCGATTTAGAACTTTGAAAGGAACGAAGTCGAAGGGGAGCTTCCAACTTCATTTCACTTTATGTTTTATATGCATTCGAATGGAATATTCGAAGGATGGGTTAAGCCGCTAGCTTATACCTTTCGATTAAATCAATAGGTGAGCCCACACCCTTCGGACTATGTCGAAGGGAAGGGATGTTTTTAAAAGGCGAAAGGCATCCGAAGGGACTATCTTTAGATGTTTTAATACTTTTAAAGGGGTACTTTAAAGCTTATACTATGCTTTTGAATGGGTTTTATTCGAAGGGGTTTTAAAGAGGTTTTCTTTAAACTAAAACCCCTTTGAAACCCCTTCGAATATAGATAATTTGAAGGGGTAACTTCGAAGGGTTATAACATAAAATACTTATCTTTATTTGGATATGTAAGGAGGATCTTTATGTAAAATGGATATGAGTACACCAGGGTGGGTTTAAAGTTTTCAATACATAGTTTGGGGTTACAAATAGAAACGTGCTTTCGACAATATACGTTGCTGCTATGAATGTGTTTTTTATTTAATTTAACCTAATTGAGGTGACCAACGGGAATAGGTTAAACATGTGGTATACTTAGGGAAAATAGGTAATCGTGGGGACCATGAATTTTAATAAATAATCATGGGAATCATGATATTTTTAATTGGCCAAGTGTTGGGTTCTTGGTTAACCTAGGAAAACCACGGAATATGCGGTGGATAGCCTGTTCTAAAGAAAAGAATGTTTTGCCAGAGGTGGTTAGCCTCAGGATTTAGCGCCCAAGGGTTTATAGTCATCCTAGAAAAACCATGGAGTGTGCAATGGATAGCCCACATCAACTTCCATAAAACAATGTACGATGGATAATCTGCATTTATTTTAAATGGATTTGGGATGGATAGTCCTATTAAATTACAACGGATAGTCATTTTAAAGGTTATAGAGGGGAACTCTAATAAATTGATTTTAGATGGGAAATCTAATAAATTTCTTTTAGAAGGGACATTTAATGAATGGGTGGCTGTGATATCCAATATACATGATTTATGACTTTATTTCATATTATGTTAAGACTATAAAGTATAGGTGCATAGTAAATGATTTTCATGTTTTGTTTTAGATACTAATGAGGGGACAACCCATTCCGCTAAGCGGCATGATTTTACCAGATATCAATTTATGGTAAGAGATGATATGGGATTATTCATACCAAACTTATTATCTAACTTGAAGTTTTTGTTTCTCCGCAAACTCTTGGGTACACAAAATTAATTTTAGTAGTCCGAGAGTTGGAAACTTTCAAGTTTTTAGATGAATAAGCTTTCGAAAACGTGCAGGTGGCAGTGTTAGCTATATAGGAGCTATTTTTTGTTTTCCTCTATGAAGTAGTAAGAGCTGTAAAGTTCACATTTATTTGTTCTCTGATCATTATAAGGGGACATCTTCATATGTCGCTCTTATCGTATTTTGTACATGCATATGTGATCTAAACGTGGTTAATGTTTGGGATTATGAAATTAAATCTGAATATTATTCATAAGAAATGAGAAATTCTGTTTTGCTGAAGTTTGAAAATTTTCATATTCTTGTGTTTCTGTGTTGCCAATAGTTTCAAGATTTCGATTTCTGTCACTCAGAAATAACACTTGCGGATGACTGTAGCATCCATAGCAATTAATTTTGGGTCTCTGAAAGCGGGATGTTACAAGTTGGTACCAGAGCGACGCTTATGTACTTAAAAGGAATTTAAACCTTAAAAGATTTTTAAAGTATAATCTAATGAATCTAAAATATGGTTGGGCTTGGGTAAGCATTATAGTATCGTATGTGTACTCTGCTTTAAATACCTAAGTATGTATTCCCCACTCTTTTAGACCATTCTTCTGTATCTTACCAAAATTGGATTTCAGGTAGTAGGGAAGTAAGATATGGAGGCAGCAAATGGAAGAGTGAATCAAGGTAGAGGACACACCGCAATATGTGGAAGTGTTCGACCCAATACTAGGAGCAACCAGGTCGTCAGGCAAATGCAAATCCAGATTCAAATGCCAAGGTTTGTGTTGAGATTCCGCCAGTTGATATGAGAATAACGTATCAATTCTTCATGGATGATGCAAGCTGGAGTAGCTGTGGGAGTAACTATAGGGAATCCTGGAGGAGCTAATCCAGTGGCCCTAATTGGCATAATTATGCCAATCTGAGCAGGGATTACGCTAGACTTGGAGGGAAGCCTTTTTGGGGGACCGAGGATGCACTAGGAGTGAAAAACTGCTATTGCATTGTGAAAGGATATTTGCAGATCTCGGCTTAACGGATATGCAAAGAGAAGACTTGCTTCAAGACAATTGCAGTGAGCATAATTTTTTTGGTGGAACGGAGTTACTGTAGGAGATCCAGAGGAAAACCTAACTTGGGCTGAATTTCGATGGAGGTTCGAAGAAAGATTTCTATTAGAGGTTGCCAAGTCAGCATTGCTTAGGAAGTTTACAGATTTAGTCCAGGGGGATAAATCGGTGATTGAGTATGCTACGGAGTTTAATGAGATGTCCCGTTATGGATATGCAACTATAGATACTATCATTCGGAGGAATGATAAGTTTATCAGAGGGTTGAATCCTGAGATCACAAGATCAATCATGCCAAACCTCTGGATCTGTGTCATATTATTATTGAGATGGCTATTCGGAATGAAGAGATGATTTCTACTTTTGGAAAAGGGAAACCAATTGAGGTTCAAAATTTCCATGGTAAGAAGTGGAAGTTCTTCAAGAAGAAAGGTCCCCAGTTGGGGGTAGCAGTTAAGAAGAGCAAGGCTGATATTGTTTGTTACAAGTGTGATTAGAAAGGCACTATGCTAATGAGTATCGCTCGGGTGATGGAAGAGTAGTTGTAGTGAGGCCGAATGTGAAGTGCTACAACTGTGGTAGATGGGGAATTACAAGGACAAGTGTCCCGAGGCTGCTAAGGCTAGAAAGGGAAAGGTCTTTGCATTGTGATCGTCATCCTCTAGACCAACTGCTGTTGAGAAAAGAAAAGCTGTGATGGAAGGTCTGCTTATGATTCATAGTACTTTGGTTAGGATACAATTTGATACTGGTGCATCACACTCATTTATATCTCAGTATTTGATAGATTACTTATGTCCAGACCTTATTACTCTTTTAAGGGTTGCGAATCCTATATGAGGGTATGCAACTCTAGGAATGAGATATGGCCAGTTAGAACTTGATTTGTTAGGTTATATGTTTGCATGCAGTTTATATGTCTTTGATTTCATGGGTTTCGGGATCATATTGGGTATGGATTGGTTACATAGATATGATGCTAGGATATTTTGCTAGGAAAGGAAAATATCATTGAAACACCCTAATAGCCATAACCGAGTCGCTTATTCAGTAAGGAGTCTGAACGGAAATGCTTATGCATTATTGGGTGCTATTTGAACGGAAGTAGAGTTGAAGCAGGTTTATGTTGCAAGAGAGTTTGCAGATGTGTTTGAACCAGTTTCAGGCTTTCCACCAAAAAGAGCAATCGAGTTTCGAATAGATCTCGTACCGGGTGCTGAACTTGTAAATAGATCACGTCGTAGGATGTCACCAACCAAGATAAAGGAATTGAAGGTGCAACTAGTGGAATTGGAAGGAAAGAATTTCATCCGACCAAGCAGTTCTTCTTAGGGAACGACCGCGGTATTGGTGAAGAAGCTAGATTGGTCGTTAAGGATATGTATCGATATTGTATGTTGAACGAGAGGATGATCAAGAATATGTATCCTTTGCCATGATCGATGACTTATTCGATTAGTTGAGTGGAACCAGAGTGTTTTCCTAGCTGGATTTGGCGACAGGTTTCCATCAGCTAAAAGTGGAAAAGGACAGTATTCCTTTGACGGCGTTTAGGACCAGATATGGGTCCTACGAGTGGATGGTTATGCCATTCGAGCTTACTAATGCGCCAGGTTTCTTCGTGGATTTGATGAATTGGGTTTCCCTAGAGCACTTGGATAGGTTCGTGTTGGTTTTTATTGATGACATTTTGGTATATTCTAAGAATGGGAAGGATCAGGCAGATCATCTTAGAATAGTGTTGGAGATGCTAAGGCAACATCAGTTGAAAGCAAAGTTCTCAAAGTGTCATTTCTGGAAGAAGGAAGTGAAGTTCCTTGGTCATATAGTATCTGAGGAAGGTTTAGCAGCTGATCCAGATTGGATCGAAGCTTTTAGTAATTGGAAAGGACCAGAAACAGTAAGTGAGATTACAAGATTCTTAGACTTGCAAGATACTACTAAAGGTTCATTAAGGATTTCTTGTGGATAACGACATCCTTGACTATGCTAACTAAGGAGGGCGTAAAGTTTGTTTGGTCTGACAAATGTGGAGAGGCATTCCTTAAGTTGAAATATTTGTTAACCAATTCACCCGTGTTAGTAGTCCCTGATGGGAATCAAGGGTAGGTGGTTTACACTGATGCATGTGGTACTGGATTAGGTATTATGCTAATGCATAATGGATAGGTTATTGCCTATGCTTCTAGACAGCTTAGCCCGCATGAAGTGAGATACCCGACTCATGATTTGGAGTTGGCAGTGGTAATCTTTACATTGAAGGTGTGGAGACATTGCCTTTTGGGAGAAATGTTTGAACTATTTACGGATCATATGTCTCTACGGTATTTATCCTCTCAGAAGGAGCAGACATGAGAAAACAGAGATGGCTAGAGTTTGATGCAGCTTATGATTTCAGCGTCGAGTATACACTGGGAAAAGGAAATAAGGTGGTAGATGTGCTTAGTAGGAAACGTTAGAATATGGTGTTAGTATGTTGGCGAAATGGAAAGATTTGGAAGCACTAGCTGCTTGCAGTGTGAAACTGTGGGCAACTGTTGGATCTAGTCGGAATATCACCATGATGTTTCGTTTGGAAGTTCGACCAGTTCTGATCGAATGAATTGCATCTAGGTAGAAAAAGGATCCAGTGTTAGCCGAGAGGATTAGAAGATTAGAAGTTGGAACCAAGATTGATGATTTAAAGGATTTTATTCTTAACCACAAGGGTTGGTTTAGAAAGAAGGAACGATCATGTGTTCCGGATGTTGGAAACCTTAAGAAGGAAGTTTTTAGGGAATGTCATCCATCGAAGTTTACGATTCATCATTGGGGAACCATGATGTATCAGGATATGAAGAGAAGTTTCTTCTAGGAAGGAATGACGAGGGATGTTTGCTTATAGACAAAATAGTGTTTGAACTATCAACAAGTAAAAGCCGAATATCAGAAGCCAAGTTGTTTGCTTCAGCCATTAGATGTTCCAATTTGAATGTGGGACTCGATATCCATGGATTTTATTAACGGGTTGCCAAGGTTATATCGGGGTAATGAGTGTATATGGGTCATAGTGGACAGATTAACTAAAAGTGCCAATTTTATTCCAGCAAGATCAACTAGGACGACACCTGTTTTGGCTAAGTTGTTCATGAAGAACATCGTTACACTACATGGAATTCCTAGTAGCATCGTTAGGGACAGAGATGCTTTGTTTACTAGCGAGTTTTGGAAGAGCCTGCAAAGTGCGTTAGGTGCTAAGCTCAAGATGAGTACCGCATATCATCCTCAGATGGATGGGAAAATAGAGAGAGTTAACAAGGTACAAGAATCTGTTAAGAGCTTGTGTTCTAGATTTTAGTGATTCTTGGAAAGATCACTTGCACTTAGTGGAGTTTTCCTATAATAATAGCTATCAGACTACTATAGGAATGGTGCCTTTCGAAGCTTTGTATGGAAGGCCATGCAAATCACTAGCATGTTGGTTAGAGACCGGAGACAAATTGTTCCTTGGTTTAGATTTGGTGAGGAAGCGATGGAAAAGAGGGAGTTGATACGAGAAAGAATGAAAGAAGCTCAGTCTAGCCGGAAAGTTACGTAGACAAAATGCATAAGGACCTAGATTTCTTAATTGGAGATAGAGTTTTCATCAAGGTATCGCCGATGAAAGGTGTGGTTCGGTTCGGGAAGACCGGGAAACTAGCACCGAGATACGTTGGAAAATTTCCTATATCAGAGAGGATTGGAGACTCGCATACCGAGTAGATTTGCCAAGCAGTTTGGTCGTGGTCCACAATGTATTTCATGTTTCTCATCTTAGGAAGTGTGTTCATGATCCAAAAACTGCAATCGTTCCGACGACACTGGAGGACTTAGTGGTGGAATCGGATATGACTTTTGTGAGGCAACCAGTTCGTATTGTGGAAAAAGATGAGAAATGTTAAGAAACAAGACATTCAAGTTGGTGAAAGTTTAGTGGAGCGACAACGTAAAAGACTGTACTTGGGAGACAGAACACAGGATTAGAGCTACTTTTCCTGAGCTATTTTAGATGGCATGTTCTTATAGGTTCTTACATGGACTATTTGCTTGTTGCGCATCCTTACTGAAATTTCGGGGACGAAATTCTTCAAGGGGGAGCCTAAATGCCCCTGAATTTTAATTAACATTATTCGCGATATTTAGTTGGATAAATTAAATAGAATAATGTGAATAATTAGGGAGATGAGATTAATAAATCAAATGGCCGCATCTTAATGAATGAACGACTTAACTAAATTAAGGAGAAATTTCCTAAGGGGTAAACTTGGAAATGGGGCTACATTTCTAAGTATAAACGCCTTCCTCCACTTTAATAAACTTTCACTTTCTCATTCATAACTCCTCACCTACTTTCGGCTGGCCATGAAAAGCTCCAGGAAGAGCAATAAATTGAAGATAAAGCTAAGGAATTGGAGCTAGGAAATTATCTCATTGTCCAATTAACTAATCAATGTGAATAATCATGTTTATCATCTCATTTTTCTATGATTTTATCAGTTATGGGTTAAACCCAATTCATGTTTGTGATTTTGGTTAGGATATAACCATTTAAACCTTTGTTTGGATAAGTCATAGGAGTTTTTAAATGCTTATGGGCTAATTAATATAGTTTATTTCAGGTTTGGTATCCAAATTATATTGATCTTCACAGGCTTTGAAATTTTAATATGTTAAAGTATATGATTTAAAGGATTTTTGGGGATTTTTCCTAGTGGTTTACTAAGGTAATTAAACTATTTATGCCTAAGGGCTAACTAAAAAATGGCTTCCAAATTGGTTAAATTCGGAGGAAAATTGCTTTCAGAAATTATTTGGGGCAGAAGAATGGTGTTTTAAGAAAAAGGTTGACTGTTTAGTACTTTTTACTATTGGAAAGTGTAGGAGGAGCCTCTTGACCAATCAGATTTAGACAAGCAAGAGGAACCATTACTTCCATGTGCCCTGAATTGCTTCCGACTCCATAAACCCGCTTTCACCCTTTCGACTAAGTTGAAAGGTACCTTTTGTTTAAGTCGAAAGGTCAGTAATTTACCTTTCACCAAAGATGAAAGGTAGGAATGGTGTCAGAAGGAAGAGAGGCGAAGGTATGGAGGCTGCTTCCTTGGCTTTCAATGGGAATATAAATTCTTTCAAATTAATCAGTTTTGAAGGGGGAACTTTCGACTCCATCATTTTTTAAAGACAAAATTTTTATGCCCAAGAAGGGGTTTGAAAAGGGATCTTTCGAAAGGGATCTTCGAAAGTTTAGACCTTCAAGAGAATTGTTTCAAATTTTTTCCAAAAATATTTTTTAGAACCTTCGACTAAGTCGAAAGGCAGGAGAGCAAATGGAAGGGGTTACTTCTGAACCTTCCCATTGCTTTAAAAGTTAATTTTTTCATGCCTTCGAAAGTCATGCTTTCAAAGGAGTTACTTTTGACTAAGTCGAAAGGATGGGAAGGAATTCGAAAGGGGCTACTTTTGATCCTACTCTTCTGTTTTTTTTAAATCCAAGTTTTTAATGCCTTCGAAAGCAACGCTTTCGAGTGATATGTTTGCTTTCAAAGAGATGAAGTCGAAGGGGTGCTTCAAAAGGAATGAAGTCGAAGGGGAGCATCCGACTTCATTCGCTTTATGTTTTATATGCCTTCGAATGGGATATTCGAAGGATGGGTTAAGCCGCCAGCTTATACCTTTCGACTAAGTCGAAAGGTGAGCCCTCGCCCTTTGTCGCCCTCACCCTTTCGACTATGTCGAAGGGTATGGATGGTTTAAAAAGGCGAGAGGCTTTCGAAGGGGCTATCTTTGGATATTTTAATGCTTTCGAAGGGTTACTTTAAAGCTTTTACTCTGCTTTTGATTGGGGCTTCATTCGAAGGGGTATTCTTTAAACCAAGTTTTTAAGATCATTTTTGATTTGCTTTCGAATGGGATAATCAAAAGGGCTATTTTAGTCATTTTTCTTAAGTAAAACTTTGCTAATTTGAAGGGGCAACTTCGAAGGGTTACAGCATAAAATACCTATCTTTGTTTGGATATGTAAGGGGGATCCTTATACAATTTGGATGTCAATAAACCTTGGAGACACCTGGGTGGGTTTAATGTTTTGATACACAGGTTAGGGTTACAAACAAAAATATGCTTCCGAAAATATACATGGGCTCTATCATTGTGTTTTTATTTAACTTAACCTAATTGGGGTTAACAAAGTGAATAGGTTAAACAAGTAGTATGCCAACGAGAATAGGTTAAATAGGCGGTATCTTCACACTTATCAGTATAAAAAAACTTCATGTCTTTCCGGGTCAGCTTAGTCATGGTGCGGCTATCCGCGAGAAATCCTTTATGAATCTCCAGTAGTAACCAGCTAACCCAAAAAAACACTTTATCTCAGTCACCGTCTCGCGTCTCTTTCAGTTATTCACTACCTCTATCTTAGTCAAATCTACTTGCAACCCTTTCACTAAGACCACATGACGAAGAAGATTCACTTCCTTCATCCAAAAGTGACACTTCAAAAACTTTTTCTTTCAACTGATGCTGAGTGTCTCAAGCACTATCCTAAGATGAACTTCATAATCTCTTTCATCCTTAAATATATCAATATATCGTCTATGAATACTAATACAAACCTGTCAAGATGCTTTTGGAAGATTCTGTTCATCAAGTCCACGAAGAATGCTGGCGCATTAGTTAGACCAAATGGCATCACTGACCATTCGTATGATCCATATTCAGTCCTAAACATCGTCAAAGGAATGCTATCCTCTGCTACTCTAAGTTGATGGAATCCTATTGCCAAATTCAACTAAAAAAATACCTTGGCTCCACTCAAGTGGTTGAACAAAACATTTATCATAAGTAATGGATATTGGTTCAGCTTATGATAATCGATACACAAGCTCAACGATCTGTACGGCTTCTTAACAAATACCGCGGCTGCTCCCCAAGGCGAACTACTTGTCTTAATAAAATTCTTACCTTCTAGATCCATAAACTGTATCTTTAGCTCCTTCATCTCGGTAGGTGTCATTCTACTTGGGGGTTTACTCACAGGTTCAAGTCTTAGTAAAAAATCTATCCAAAACATAATGGCTCTTTACGGAAGGTAGTTATTTCATGGGCTCAAAGACGTTTACGAATTCTCTAACAATAAAAACTCGACTCGACTCGTCTTCTTCGTCCATAACACACAACAAAGCATAAGAATCTAATTTCAGGTTTTATACAGTGTATACAATCCAATCACTACAACTAGGGTGTCTAAGTGATATTTCCCTATCATGGTAGATTATCTTGGCATCATACTTACTCAACCAATCCATACTCTAAATAATTCCGAACCCTACGAAATCAAATACACGCAGATTGCAAGCAAATATATGTCCTAACAATTCAAGCTCTAACTGGTCACATCTCATCCCAAGTGCCGCGTACCGTCCTATCCGATTTACAACCCTTAAGGATGTAACTAGGTAAGAAGGTTATAGGTTAAGCTTATCTACCAAATAATAGGATATAAAAGAATGCGATGCACCAGGATCAAATAGAAATCTAACTGACACACGACGAATCAAAAGCATACTTCCTAACCATACTTTTCCTTTCTCCTCTGCTGTTGGTCTTGAGGTAGTTAGTTCCAATGCAAAAACTTTTCCCTTTCCATCCTTGGCTAGTTCCTTGCATTGGTTCTTATAATGTCCAACCTGATCACAGTTGAAGCATTTTACTCTTTCTTGTCAGCAGCCTTCTTTTCTTTGCCTTTCCAATACTTGTGAGCAAAATGACACATTTTATTACACTTAAAAACAAACCAGATCACCTTTTAGCTTCTTAGCAGCTCCGCACTTTTGAACTCTCTTCTTATGGAAAAACTCTCTTTTGGTTCTGCCCACCTTTAGTTTCCGTTAGTTTGTTACCATTAAAGAAAGCAAGCATCTCCTCATTCCTAAAAGCCATCTCAACAACTACATCGCACAGATCCCTAATATATGGTAAATTTGCTTTAGCAAGCTGCGGTTTCAATCCGTGAATGAATTTCTCATTCTTTTGTATAACTGTATCAGCCATAACATATCCATATCAAGATAATTCTCCAAATCTGGTAGCATACTCAAGCATTGTCATGTCTTCTTACACCAAATTAGCAAATCTCCTAAGCGAAGTTAGCTTGCCAATTTCCTACATGAATCTTTCCTCAAACCTCCTTCTGAATTCTTCCCAAGTCATAGCCTCTTTAGCTACTTCTATAGTAACACTGTTTCACTAGTACAGTGCTGCTCCTTACAATTGTCTAGATGCCAATTCGTTTTCTGCTCATCGTTCAGCCCCAAATCTACAAATTTCCTCTCGCAATGAAACAACCAATTCTCCACTTCAATCGCATAATTAGTGTCAATAAACGACTTCCATTCAAGCATAGCATAGTCTCTGCTTAGTATTGCATAGTTATTGACCACCAAAGCTTCCTAGTTTTCTTCTTCAAAATTTCCTCCAACTAATCCCACAGTTGCTCCAGCTTGCATCAGGTTGACGAAGAACTGACACATAGCTCCCATATCAACTTACGACACTTCAGCACCCATATTAGCAGCTTGTGCCCAAACTGGATTCCTTCTAGTGTTTAGTCTGGCATTTCCATTGGTTGTGGTGCTTCCTCCACCAAGGTTAACTCTTCCATTCCTAGCATCTATATCTTACTTCCTTAAAATCTGCATTTGAGCTTTGCAAGAGACAGAAGAATAGCTCAAAAGAGATGTGAGAATAGAGATAAAGCATATACTTACATATAGAAAATATAAGTATATTATTATAACATTATCCCATACCCCGATCTTTTCTCTAATTCCTTAGAATAATGTTTTCAAAAATCATTTTAAGTTTAAAATATATTTTAAGTTTTCATAAACCTATTCTATAATACCAAGTTGTAAGATCCCCTATTTTGAGGACCGAAGCTAAGCGCTACAGATAATGTAGTCATTTATAGTATTAACTTATGATGACAAAATATGGTAATGTTAATGGTATCTATAATATCAAAAGTCACATGAATATGAAATAAAATCAACACAGATGTCAAAAAAAACTTTTCTGATTACATTTCAAATTAATATTTCATATTCAGTTATATAATCCCAAAAAAATTCCTAGGTTTTGATCAAACATAATTATTACAACTCCAAGAGCGATATATGAAGATACCCCCTTGGAAGATCATAGTACTAAAAATACATCACAGTGGAAATAATGCTAAATAACTCCTACATAGGTAGCTTTGCCTCCAGCATGTCTTCGAAAGATGATTCGTCCAACCTACTAAAACTGAAAAGTCCTTAACTCTCAATCTACTAAAATGTAATTTTGAGCACCCAAGAGTTTAAGGGAAAATCAAAAACTTTGAGTCAGATATAAAGTCTAGTGTGAATAATTCTGTTACATCTCGTTTTATTGATATTTAGTGAGATCACACCACTTAGAGAAACGGGTTTCCCCTCACTAGTATCCTTTTAAAATCATATCTTTTGCAAATCAAAATTCTACAATCAAACTGATTATAACAATGATAGAGATAATATATATGCATATAAATCAGGTACTCAAAGGACTATCTGTCTAAACATTATAGTTTATCAAGCTAACTATTAACCAATGGCCGACTTGGGCCTATTAGACATAATAAATATCATAAATTCCTTTAGATGTAATACTCGATGTTCCATCCTTAACTTACTTCTCTAAGGGTCAACTGATCCTAATGGTTTTGCCGGCTTACTAATTGATATCTCTGGCAGCGATATCTCTAAGGGGCTAAAAAACAAGAAGGAGATTCATACACAAAGCCTATAATGGATAACTTTGGCAGCGATACGGCTCCCGATGGTGATGGTAAGGGGAAGAAGAAACTTCTGCCCAATGTCGGGAATGGAAATGGTGGCAAGAAGAACTGATGGGATCGAGTGATAGTGGAGCTGGATTTTGTAGCATTTTATTTATTCTATATGTATATTTTACAAGTGTAGAGTCTGCACTTATTACTATTGTTGTTGTAGCATCTATACATTTCTTTTTGTTGGCCGATATTTTTTGGGTACACCCCCACATTTTGACTTTGTACGGAAAATGTTATGAGAAATGAAAAGATTAATGTTTCTACTGCTATCTCTTATGTGTTTTTTCTTATTTGTCACGTACTTAGCATGTTTTTATACCACTTATGTGTGCACATGACATGATTGCTTGTTCTACGATTTCTATATTCCATATTATCGTGCCATGTTTTGTGGTATACGATGCCTTTATTTCTGTAATTTCATGCAATATATATGAATTTTTTCAGTTTTATAACTATATCTTTCGTGATTTCCAAAACTCTTTGTTGGTGTAACAGGACCGTGGAGTAGTTTTTCTTTCAACTAAGCATTGGTGCGTGCCCCTTACTTCACAGGTTGTTTGCTCTGAACACTTGATAAATTACCTGTTGATCCGAGCGATCCCTTGGATGCCTATAGCAAATTTACTTTGTAGTTCCTATCTTTGGGAATATATGACTCAAATGTTTTCACTCTAGAGATTTTGTCGGTCAACGATCGAAATTCTTTGCCAACTTCTAGATTTGCGACATTTATGGACTATTGAGCGACGAGTTTTCTATCGGTTAGAAAATTGCCAAAAAATTGTAATAAAAATGACCGCAAGCATGACGTACAATTATAGTACATGGGGAGTAGGTGTCAATCAGTAGGGAATTGAATTGATTTTAAATTCGACTCAATCAAATTAAACCAAGAATTGGAGATGTGTTGACTACATCTAAAAACTGACAAAAACTAATAGTAAATAAAAATACGAGAGTAAAAGGAAATTTAGAGGCAAATCCCTTCTCATGATCACATAGATCAACACAATGAAATTATGATATCACATTTTGGTCATTTTTGAATTTAGTTGATGTATTTATCATATATATGGTCGATTTATGCTATTAATTGGCCCAACGTAAACCATCAAACTTTAACACACCTACCAAACCACTTGCCAACTCTCATGAAAATGATAATGAAGTTAAAAATTAATCTATTCTAAACATGATACATTTACTATTGATTAGTAATATAGACCATCAAATTTTGATTTTAAAATCCACTTCATTACTAACATTATATGTAGATGAAGAGGTAATTTGTGTTTATGTTTGTTTAAGCATAGCCCATTTGGTGTCAATGACATAGGCTATCAAATTCAAAGTTAAATAATTTTTTTTATCATATCTAAAAATTCCATTAAGCATAAAAGGAAATCATAAATTATCAAATATGTTGAATCTACATGATTAAGAGAGCTTCATTACCCCTAAATTAAAGGGGTTTAGCTTCTCATATTTTTTTATCACTTCAACGAATGTATACCGCAACATAAAAATAAATAAGTGGAAAAAGAGAGCTAATTGAAATAAACTAAAAGCTGATCTACTTGTATAAAAGAAAGAGATCTAAACAACTAAGATAAGAAGAAACAAACAAGAAAAGCACATGAATTAAAATTGCATGAATCAAAACTGCATATAAATAATTACATGAAGAAAAGGCTAAGAAGCTATTGAAAAGAGAAAGATAGTTTTTGTTTATATCTGTGGCGACCACTTAACTAACAAGAAGGTGGTGTTAGGAGCTTCATTACATGAAACATAAGGGATATTTATACATGCCTAAAACCTTAATCCATTTTTTAGGAGACTACCCATATTGCCCTTGAGGAAGTATGACCACCAAGTTATCGTTAGCTTCTAATTAATCCTCCATTAAGTATGCATGTAACTTTAATCCCTACTAACATATGCATTAGCTCCTAATCGTAGACATGGTAAGTAGGTAGGTGGGGTCCTTCATGTTGAATGGATTGATTTATTTTCATCCTCATTTGCTTTCTAACTCTTGTGCATGCATTTTTCCATGTAGCCTCTTCTATTTTTCATCCAAAATCCTACAATTAAAAATAAAATGTGCAAACAAATATTCTCAAAATTAATATATGCACCAAATTACCATATGCCACTAAACTGATGTATGAATGATGACTTGAACGTATTTTTTCAAATTTGGTTTTTAATATGTAAAAACACCCTATATGCTCATATATTTAATTAAATTATATTAAATATGGAAGTATAAATATGCATATTTACGTGCACATCAAATACCCCCACACTTAACTTTCTATTCATCCTCAAATAAATTAAATCTAAGATAAATCCGTTTTCATCGGAAACACAATTGCATTGAGCGCATGCAACAAGCCATTAAACCTCTAGGCGTCCCTAGTAGGACGAGTGTTGTCTCATAAGGGTTTTCAGCGGATACTACCCACAAAATCCAAATGCAACACGAAAAATTCCTAAATGCAAAATTTATTTACATAGATATAAATGAAAATTTTGAAAATATTCACAAATGAAGAATTTACTTTTAAATTGACACGAAAAAGTTGAATATAAGTTTTGGTCATCATCATGAAATTTTAGTCATTTTACTAGTTAGAACATATAACAACAATTAAGTTATCATTACAATTAGACTCTTGTTTGGCTAGTTCTTTCGGTTGATAGCGTAGTGTAACTATGAAATGGATCCTTAGTTAATTATCACACTTTTTCAAAATGGTATTTTCATTTCTTTTGAATAACAAGTCAAATCAAACAAGTGAAAATAGTGCTTGGATTTCAATTGCTTATTCTCTCTTTATTTGAAAATTATATTGATATTAGTAATATTTACATATGCCTAACTTAGAAAACCGAGGCCATATATACCACCCATGCACTCCTTTCGGGTTTACTGAGGGGAATACAGGGCATGGCTAGTGTACACACAAGTATGTACACCTATCGACTGTAGATGTTATTAATGAAAGAATTTTTATATCTATACACCTAATTCAGATAAACCGAGGCCAAATATGCCAATCATGCACTGCCTTTTGGTCTTATGTGAGAAGGGTACAGAGCATGGCGAGTGTACACACTACGTGTGAACACATTACACTAGGTGTTTCTTATTTTCGCAAAAAACCTTTTTTTGTTATATATATATATATTTTGTTTTTAAAAGAGTGTTTTGCAAAATCATCTTAGCACTACTTAACTTAGAAGATCAAAAATGTTATAGCCTTTACTTTAAATCAACCACTCTTTTAAACAAATATTTACAATTAGGATATACTTCATGATTAACACCCATGAAGCTTCCTATATACTTGCTAAACCATCATTCCTTGTAATCAAAGTTAATTTTTATTTTGTTGAGACAAATAAATTTTCAAAAATTTCAATCTAAGAACCGAAATCGTATACTCATCCTACAGTGTTTCTTCAAAAAAATAAATACAAATGCTAAAATGAAAATGTTTTGAGAATTTTTTTTAGATTTGTGTTTTGGAAAGAAAATGAACAGAATGATATATGAAAAATAAAAATGAAGATGAGACTCCTTCCCCACACTTGATTTTGACTATGTCCCTACAGTCAACCCAAGTGAAAGAAGAAAAAGAAAATAAAAATATGACCTATATTTACATGAAAATGAAACGATTATTATTTGCACGACATCAGAATTTATGTTGTTAAAGAGTAAATGAAATGGTCTTCCAAAGACCAATTCATCTGTCTCATGTATAAGAGACAAAGTTTAAGTGCAGAAAACCAAACCATAAAAGGTTTCAAAGTTGAACGTTGATTTTGTAAAACGAATGTCATTTTATTAAACTCGTACGAGCTGTTTATTTTTCAATGATTTTTTGGGAGATAGGATAATTTGTTGAAGTTCATGGTTATTTTCACCAATTTGAAATTCAATCTTACCAATGAAAATTTCTTCAGAATTATCAATTTCAAAATCAAAATAGCGATTTAAGTTTACCCCTTCAGAATTCAACAACTCATCTTTGAAAAGTCCAAAAAATTTGTGTTCACCGAATTTGTCTTCCTTTATTGGATTATTCACAAATTCATTGCATATACCATGTTCAAAATCAAAAGTTGTTGTATTCAAATTTTCAAAATCAAAAAAGGAAGATAGTTTATTAAATTCGGTTCCACACTCTCAAAAGAGTTGAAATCCAACTCAGTTGCCACATTTTCAACAACTTCATTAAGATTGTCATTTTCAATTTCAAAAGTTGTTAATTGAAAATCATCAATTTCGGTAAAAGATAGATTATTATTTGATTCGTCGCACGTAGAGTTTGATTTTGTTGCTCATGTTGTTTAAAATATGTTTCAAGCAACAATTCCATGTGATTATTCCGAATTTCATCCATTTGCTCAACAAAATCATATTTATACTATTAAGTTGAGAATTTTTGATTTGAAATTGTTGAGGGGAAAAATTTTCACCATGACTGAAACTATTCCCATTGCCAAAATCATTTAAAAACCTGGTTCACAATTCCATTTTGGCTTTGAAATTTATTTTGGTGTTCGAAGTTGTATTATCATGAGTTATAATCGAAATCATTTAAATTTTGAAGTGAATTCAAATTTTGATGATTATGAACTCCTTGACTTGAGTTATTGCATAGATTACTCAAATTATATATCATTTGATTTCGTTGTTCAAGTAAAGACCAAATAGTTTCAATACTATTTTCAAGAGTTGAGGGTTGGTCATCATTTTGAAAACTTTGTGGTGCAAAATTCGTATTGTTTGTATAAGAGTTCTTATCAAAATATCCATAAGAGTTTGATGTGAAACTATACAGATTATATTAATTTTCGCAACTACTGTAAAATTATTGCGAGTAGGGAAATTCAGACATTTTCAATAATGGTTTTTTATAAAGGAAAAATATTTACCAAAAAGAATTTATTTTTCAAAAGGGAGATTCGATTTCCGTTTTGATTTTGGATTTTTTAAATTTTTTCTTTTTTTTTAAATGTTTTTGTTTTTTGTTTTTGGGAAGGTTATTTTTATGGATTTTTTCTAAAAAAAATTCAAAATTTTTTGGATTTTTTATTTTGATTGAAAAGTTTCAAAGGAAATGATATAAAAACTAAGTTGAGTAAAATGCACAATTTCTTTCAGTTTTGGATTTTGTTGCTTTTTTTCAAAATATGCATAAACTAATCAACTAAATGATTGCAAGGACTTACTTACAAATTTTCTATTCTTAATTTCCCCTAACCAAAATTGTATAATCACACTTTGTCTTAATCCAACAAAATATTTCTTAACCAGGTAACGGACATGAGTTATCGGTGCGTCATGAATCACCGTAGCAATGCAGTCAAAGGTTTAAGTACCTTCAAAAAAACAACCAGTATAATAAATTTTCAAAAATTTCAATCTAATAACCAAAATCATATACTCATCCTACAGTGTTTCTTCAAAAAATAAGAGACAAGAGCACGATACCAGTGCGTGCAGAATAAATAGCAATTTTTTATTTAAGCACAAATATTTATTTAAGCAAGAAAAGCAGTTTAGCGGCAACTCCTCTCTTTGTGATTTTGTTTTGTTTTTGCAACCTAAAATTTCAAACAAGAATATACAATTTTTTATATATACATATATATTTTAAAAACCTTTTCCAAAAGAAAATATAAACAAATAAACTTACTCTTTTAAAAAGAAACTCAAACACAACATCAAATCCAGGCCCACAAGTCAAATAATTTAAGGCCTAAACCCGCTACTCAAATAATTCGTTCTCTTGTGTTAAAACCAATTAGATAAAATAAACCCAAAACAATTGACTTTCTCAATTAATAAAAAAAAACTAAAAAAAGAAAATCACGAATTAAACAAAACGCAAACTCAATTAAAAGAGTGGTCGATTGGATTTGCAGTGTAGATGAGGGATTATGGTCTTAGGTTCGTGTAGATATATTAGGTTTACGAATTTGAGGGAATTTGCCAAAGTGGTTGGGTGAGTTGTTCGAGGTTGGTTGCTTTAATGAAGCATGTAATGATGGTTTCGAGGATTTGAGAAAGTTGGATTTGAAATGTGTGGTGGTTGATGTGGGTAGTGCAGTTCGAAGGTGATTGATCTTTGTGATGAAGAGGTGAAGTGGTGGAGGGGTTGGCTAAGATCGATTACGGGTTGCTGTGAGGCTGCAGGCTTGGGTTTCTAGTGATGGCTGTTAACTTGGAAGGAGGAGCATGTAGTTTGGTTTGAGTGTGAAGTGGTTTACTGATTGAGGAAATGGTGTAGGAAATGGATGAAGGTTGATGGAAAATGATGTGATGATAGACCTTGAACTGGACAAGTGATGCAGCTCAAGCCAGAGAAGAAAATACGCAACCAATAATTCTCCAAGGGATAAGTCGTACACGACTTAAGGAAGAGTTAAGTCGTCCACGACTTAAGATGGAAGCTATAGGTCGTCCACGACCTAAGGAGTCACGTGAGGGGTAGCTGCGAGCTAATGAAGTGGCTTTAAGTCGTCTACGACCTAACAGATCAGATGGAAAGGAATTGCGACTTATTAGGAGCTTAAGCCGTTCAGGTTTGATGAGTCGTATACGATCTAACGACACAGCTATAAGTCGTCCACGACTTATCAAGAAGCAGAGAGAAGTTCCAGTAGTTGAAGGCCTTAAGTCGGAAGCGAGTTACGACTCATGATAAGTCGTTGAAGTCTTAAGTCGTCCATGATTTAAGTCATATGAAGGTGCTTCTTGAAGATGCCCTTATGTTGTAAGTAGTTAGGTCGTCTTCAACCTAAGTGATGTAATCTGTTGAGTCGTTGAATGTTAAGTCATAAGTCGGGGTTTGTTTTCTCTTTAAGCCATAAGTCGTCTGTTTCTTAAGTTGTAAGCCGTCTGCTTCTTTCATTGTGTGTAGCTGTCTTGAGTCGTTGTTGTATAAGTCGCGCACGACTTAAGTTAGGTCGTGAGTCGGGGGTGTTAAGTCGGAAACGACTTAGGGAGCTGGTTGAAAATTGCTATAAATAGCGAGTGTGTTGTAATATTTAAGGAGTTAATTTTTGAATAAAACTTTGTTTTGATTGCTGTGTGCTTTCATCTAAATTGGTAGTTGAGTGTGATCTCCTATCTCCACTTTCGGTTAATCGAGTGCTCTCGATTCAACGATTGTTGAAGCCAATTCACGGTATCAAGTGCGCTTGATCAACGTTTGAAGAATTGTAGATCTTCTTTCACGGTATCGTGCGCGATCAACGTGTCGAAGATAGCTAGAATTCGGCATCTTTGTGATCAACGATAGACTTAGCCAATCATATCTAAGCCGAGTCTTGGAGCCAAGGAGTTTGAAGTTGGTGTTCATCGTGTTCATAGTTTGTTGAAACAAGAGGAGAACTTTCGATCCATTCCACTTTGGATCAAAGTGTGGAAGTTGTTTGAATTTGGCCATGAGATTTTTGCGCGCCAAAGTTTGAAAGTAAAGTGCTTAGAGCCATGCTTTGTTTGGGCCTTGCCGACCTAACCTTAGGTCGTTGCATATTGCCAAGTTGAGTTGAGCCGAGCTATGGGTAGCGTGCAATTGAAGTTTGAAGTTGTTTTGTTGTAAAATTGTGAAGTTCAATCATGCTGCCAAGGAGAGCTAATCGTCATCAGAATGTTGAAGCGTTGTATAGAAGAGAAGAAGCCGAGCAAATGGAACAATGTATCAATGAGAAGTTTGATGAAGGCATTGGAAAGTTAGAGAAGTTGATGAATGATTTGAATCAAAATCAAAGGAGGAGATCACCAATCTCGAACCATGGTGGAAACCGAGTTTCACCATCGGTTACGGAAGCGAGAAGGGTATCACCACAATCTTTTAAAGAGAGAAGAGAAACATCAATTTCATCGAGGAGTGATCACCATGACTATGGACATGAAGAAAGAAGAACTCCACGTGAGTTTGAAGATGAGCCATATAGAGATGAAGAGAGACATAGTAGAAGAGACATGCGTGATCGAAGGGATGTTGATGGTCAAGATCGATATAGACATACATTTGATTTTAATGAAGAGGGTGATAGAGCTAGCATTCATTATCGAGATTGAGACCAAGTTCGAAATTTATATAGGGATGTAGATGATGATCGTCGATGGGAATCGGGTATGAAGATGGAAATTCCAGAGTTCAAGGGTGGAATGGTTGTAGAGGAATTCTTGGATTGGTTGTCTAATGTTGAAGAAATCTTTGATTTCAAGGAGGTTCCGGAGAATCGTCGAGTGAAGTTGGTTGCTACTAGATTGAGAGGTAGAGCTTTAGCATGGTGGCAGCAGACTAAACTTACGCGGGAGAGAATGGGGAAGTCAAAGATTGTTACATGGGAGAAGATGAAGAAGTTAATGAAGGCTACATTTTTACCTTACAATTATCAATCACTCATGTATCATAGGTTGCAGAATCTGAGGCAAGGGACAAAGACTGTTAATGATTATGCTGACGAATTTTATCAACTAATTGCTCGAAATGATATAATGGAGACAGAGGAACAATTGACTGCTAGATTTGTTGGAGGGTTGAGAATGCAGATACAGGATATGGTGAATATGTTTGATCCAAGATCTGTAGCAGAAGCACATCAGAAAGCGTTGGCTTGGGAGAAACAGGGAAGACGTGGAGGTGGTGTGTTTACAAGTTCCAATATTCAGAACAAAGGTGCTAGTGGGAGTTCCAATGTTTCGAAAGCTGTCAGTAAACCAGTTGTGAACGAAGCTGCGAAGGCAAAGGTCAACAACAGTTTCAAATGTTACAATTGCCAGGAAGTGGGTCACAAGAGTAATGAATGTCCGAAGCCGAAGAAACGAACTATGATTGCTGAAGTTGAAGGTGAGGATGTTGATGAAGGTTATTCTAGTCCAGTTGAGGAGGATGAACAGGATATTGCGTCAGGAGATGAAGGATGTAATCTAATGATGAGGAGGTCTTGTTTAATACCGAAGAAAGAAGAATAGGCTAGTTGGTTGAGGAGTAACATCTTTCAGTCAACGTGCACTATTCTGGGGAAGGTTTGCAAATTTGTGATTGATGCAGGGAGTTGTGACAATATTCTTTCTACTGAAGCTGTAAGGAAGTTGAAGCTGAAAACGGAGAAACATCCAAATCCTTACAAGTTAGCGTGGTTGAGAAAAGGAGGAGAGGTGAAGGTGGATAGACGAGTTCGAGTTCCATTTTCAATTGGGAAGAAGTATAAAGACGAGATCTGGTGTGATGTTGTGGAGATGGATGTTTGCCACTTGCTTTTGGGAAGACCATGGCAGTATGATCGAGCAGTACAACATGACGGTCGGACCAATAGCTACAGTTTTATGTTCGAGGGTGTTAAGATCATTTTGGTTCCAAAGAAGAGACAACAAGGAGAAAGCAAGTCAGAAGAGATTGAGGAGCTGAAGACTTTATTGACTTTGAAGGAATTTATTGAAGAAGTAGAGGAGAGTACAGAGGTATTTTTGTTGATTGGACGTGAAATGACTGAATCTGTTGAAATCCCATAGGAAGTAAAGACGGTATTGGAAGAATACAGTGATGTGTTTCCTGAAGAATTACCAACGGAGTTACCACCGTTGAGGGATATTCAACATCAGATTGATCTTGTGCCAGGGGCAGTGTTACCACACAGGCCACATTACCGAATGAGTCCTAAGGAGCATGAGGAACTGAGGAGGCAGGTGGAGGAGTTGTTGGAACAGGGGCGTGTTCATGAGAGCTTAAGTCCTTGTGCAGTGACAGCTTTATTGGTGCCAAAGAAGGATGGTTCGTGGAGGATGTGTACGGATAGTTGGGCTCTAAACAAGATCACTGTGAGATACAGATTTCCTATGCCGAGGTTTGATGATTTGATTGACCAGTTGAGTGGGGATGTTGTGTTCTCAAAGATTGACTTGAAGAGTGGATACTATCAGATTCGTATTAGACCGGGTGATGAATGGAAGACTGCTTTCAAAACCAGGGAAGGTTTATACGAATGGTTGGTTATGCCGTTTGGTTTATCGAATGCACAGAGTACTTTTATGAGAGTGATGAACCAGATTTTCAGACCATACATTGGGAAGTTTGTGGTAGTTTACTTTGATGATATTTTGATCTACAGTGGGAGTATGGAAAAGCATGTCCACCATTTGCGTGAAGTACTGTTGATTCTACGACAGGAGAAATTTTATGCTGCAACAAAGAAGTGTGTGTTCATGACGCACAGTGTTTTGTTTCTGGGATATGTTCTATCGAAAGAAGGAATTCAAGTGTATGAAAGTAAAGTAGAAGCTGTCAGGAGTTGGCCACAGCCATAGATGATTACTGAAGTGAGGAGTTTTCATGGATTGGTATCTTTCTATCGAAGATTCATTCCACATTTTAGTAGTGTGATGGCACCTATAACCGATTGCATGAAAGGAAAGAAGTTTGAGTGGTCAGAGGAAGCAAGGGTTGCTTTTGAGAAGGTCAAGACACTATTGACGACAGCACCAATTCTAGTTTTACCGGATTTTCAGTTGTTGTTTGAGTTACATAATGATGCGTCGAAGGTTGGGGTTGGTGGAGTTTTGAGTCAAAAAGGAAGACCAGTTGCTTATTTCAGTGAGAAGTTGTCTGGAGCTAAGTTGAGATATAGCACTTATGATGTTGAGTTTTACGCAATTGTTCAAGCAGTAAAGCATTGGAGACATTATCTGTTTCAGAAGAAGTTTGTTCTCTATACGGATCATGAAGCTTTGAAGCATTTGCAAGGGCAGGATAAAATTTCAGCTAGGCACGCTTCATGGGTCGCGTATCTACAACAGTTTACTTTTGTTGTTAAGCACAAATCAGGGGTGACGAATCGTGTAGCTGATGCCTTGAGCAGGAGGAATCATCTGTTGATGACAATGAAAGTTGAAGTGACAGGGTTTGAACATTTGCCAGAGTTAATTAAAGAAGATCCTTACTTTATGAAGTTCGTTGAAAAAGTCAAGGATGGGAGTACTGATGAATTTGTGTTGATAGATGGATTCTTATTCAAAGGAAATCAATTATGTGTACCAAATTGCAGTTTGAGAATGAAAATTGTGAAAGAATTGCACGAAGAAGGACATGTGGGTAGAGATCGTACATTGCAGTTGATTTCTCAGTCTTATTATTGGCCGTCAATGAGAAGGGAAGTCGAAAGGTTTGTGCGTAGATGTCATGTTTGTCAGGTTTCGAAAGGGACAGCTACAAATGCGGGATTGTATATGCCATTACCTGTTCCTACAAAACCATGGGTGGACATTAACATGGATTTCGAGTTGGGTTTGCCGAGGACTCAAAGGGGAAATGACTCGATATACGTTGTGGTAGATCGTTTTTCGAAGATGGTACATTTTATTGCTTGTAAGAAGACGGCGGATGCTGTTTATGTTGCTCAGTTATATTTCAAAGAGATCTATAGACTTCATGCGTTACCAGAATCTATTGTTTTGGACAGGGATACCAGATTTTTAAGTCATTTTTGGCTAAGTTTGTGGAAGATGGTGGGAACGAAGTTAAACTTTAGCAGCGCTTATTATCCGCAAACAGATGGATAGACAGAAGTTGTTAATAGATCATTGGGAAATTTGTTACGATGTTTGGTGAAAGATAATCTGAGAGGTTGGGACATGAAGTTATGCCAAGCAGAGTTTGCACATAATCATGCGGTTAATAGAAGCACATGTTACAGTCCATTTCAGATTGTATATTCAAATTTACCAAGGGGACCGTTGGACCTAACGGTAGTGCCACAACCGAAGGGGACGGTTAAACGAGCTGTTGATATTGTTGATGAATTAACTGAATGTCATAAAATCGTTCAGGAACGATTGGTGAAGGCAAATGAGAAGTATAAGCGAACTGCAGATTTGAAGCGACGAAGTGTTGAATTTAACGAAGGTGATTTGGTTTATGCTGTGTTAACAAAGGACCGTTTTCCAATGGGCGCTTATAACAAGTTGAAAGGCAGAAAAATTGGTCCTGTAGAAGTCGTGAAACAGATTAATGAAAATGCTTATAAGTTGAAGCTACCGGAAGATGTGTACACTTCTGACGTGTTCAATGTTAAACATCTCGTGCCATATTATGGGAATGAACAATCCGATGTGGAAGAATTTACAAATTCGAGGACGAATTTTTCTCAACCTGGGGAGGATGATGCAGCTCAGGCCAGAGAAGAAAATACGCAACCAATAATTCTCCAAGGGATAAGTCGTACACGACTTAAGGAAGAGTTAAGTCGTCCACGACTTAAGATGGAAGCTATAGGTCGTCCACGACCTAAGGAGTCACGTGAGGGGGAGCTGCGAGTTAATGAAGCGGCTTTAAGTCGTCTACGATCTAACATATCAGATGGAAAGGAATTACGACTTATTAGGAGCTTAAGCTGTTCAGGTTTGATGAGTCGTATACGATCTAACGACACAGCTATAAGTCGTCCACGACTTATCAAGAAGCAGAGAGAAGTTCCAGTAGTTGAAGGCCTTAAGTTGTAAGCGAGTTACGACTCATGATAAGTCGTTGAAGTCTTAAGTCGTCCATGATTTAAGTCGTATGAAGGTGATGCTTGAAGATGTCCTTATGTCGTAAGTAGTTAGGTCGTCTTCAACCTAAGTGATGTAATCTGTTGAGTCATTGAATGTTAAGTCGTAAGTCGGGGTTTGTTTTCTCTTTAAGCCATAAGTCGTCTGTTTCTTAAGTCGTAAGCCTTCTGCTTCTTACATTATGTGTAGCTGTCTTGAGTCGTTGTTGTATAAGTCGCGCACGACTTAAGTTAGGTCGTGAGTCGGGGGTGTTAAGTCGGAAACGACTTAGGGAGCTGGTTGAAAATTGCTATAAATAGCGGGTGTGTTGTAATATTTGAGGAGTTGATTTTTGAATAAAACTTTGTTTTGATTGCTGTGTGCTTTCATCTAAATTGGTAGTTGAGTGTGATCTCCTATCTCTACTTTCGGTTAATCGAGTGCGCTCGATTCAACGATTGTTGAAGCCAATTCACGGTATCAAGTGCGCTTGATCAACGTTTGAAGAATTGTAGATCTTCTTCAACGGTATCGTGCGCGATCAATGTGTCGAAGATAGCTAGAATTCAGTATCTTTGTGATCAACGAATTTGGGCATTTCAGTATCTTCAATCCACCTTTTTCTACTTTCATCGATCTATATCGTTTTGTTAATATCCGCTGCGTCAACAAGGCAGTGGTCAGAGGGGAGTTGATGTTTTTAATTTGGGGATCGTTGCAGTTGTGTTTTCAGGTTGTTAAGGCAGAGCAGAGGTAGATAGTAAATGATGCAGTGTTGTTTTATAAAGTAAATGACCGAGGGAATGGAAATGACAGTAAAGTGAAGTGTTGTAGTAGGGTATGATGTGGATGAGAAAGGTAGTGGCAGTGGTGTGGAAGTTGCAGCGATGTTGTTGGGTGCTGTACGTAATTGCAGTTTGTTGTGAGCAGTTAGTTGATGAGGAGAGCAAGCAATTGGATATGTGAGAAGTTAGGTTTTGTATGGATTAGCAGCAACAGTGTGGCCGAAGGTTTGTAGTAGGATAGGAAAGTGTGAGGTTGCTGTGGGGTGTGGTCATTGATGATTATGAACCATGTCAGTATGTTTGAACAGTTGCAGAAGTATGGGATTTTGGAAATGATTGATGGACTGGAAGGAGGAGTTGTATGGTTGTGGATGTTATATGGAGGAGGAACAACAGTTTAATGGTAGTGGCAGGGGATGATAAAGTTTTACAAGTACAAGGTAATGAAGTAATGTGATGTTATTGCTGTCAAGTATGGTTGTTGAGATGGTTATATTATGGTAGTAGAAGGTTGAAGATGGTGATATATGATAGTTTGTAGTAGTCTTGATATGGCCAATGTATTGAAGTGGAGGTTGTATGGCAAGATGATGATCTTGTACAACAAGTTGTATGAACGCAAGTTAAGGTTGTATGAAGTTGTATAAAGTTTTGCAAGGTGAAGGAGGCAAGGCAGATTTGTACAATGCAGCAATAGGGATGATTGATATGTGGTAATTGCTATAACATGGTCAGGGAAGTTGAATGTCCGGAGGTAGAAGCAGTGTTTGATGAATGGTAAGGCACTGATGGTTCGTTTATGGAGTGGTTGATGGAGCAGTGGTGATTGAATGTTGACTGTGGCCAATGGTGGACTGTGGCCAATGGTGGACTGTGGCCAGGACAGGTAGTTGTATTGGTTTTATTTATTAACATGCAAAGGAGGATTGGAAGCAAAGGGATGGAAGTTAATGCATTAAGATGGTCAGCACGTTGAATATGCACCAGTGTATATGTGCATAGTGAAATGAAAAGAAAGTGCACAATGAAATGTAGATAGTAAAAACAGAAGCAAAAAGGAAAATTTGAAAAAATATGTAATGTAATTGAAAATGAAATGGAATAAATTTTTTCCTTTTCAAATGAAATTGTGTGTATATGTTTGTATGTGTATTTTAAAATATGCAAATGCAATTAGAAAAGCAACAAGCACACAAACAAATGAAAACAAAAATCACACAAACACACAACACAATTTTTTTTGAATATGAATAAACACACAAAATGAAAACACACTAAAAATCAAACAAAATAATTTGAGCAAAAATAAAAAATCAAATCTATTCCCCGACAACGGTGCCAAAAAACTATTGAATGATGAGTTTTCTATCGGTTAGAAAATTGCCAAATTATTGTAATAAAATAACCGTAAGCGCAAGGCATACAATTTAAGTACATGGCAATTATGGGTCGATCTGTAGGGAATTAGATTGATTTTAAATTCTATTCAATCAATTTGATTAAGAGAGCTTCATTACCCCTGAATTGAAAAGGTTTAGCTTCTCATATATGTTATCATTTCAACAAATGTGGATTATAACATAAACATAAACAAGAGGAAAAAGAGAGCTAATTGAAATAAACTAAAAGCTAATCTACTTGGAAAAAGAAAGGGATTTAAACTATTAACATAAGTAGAAACAAAAAAAGAAAAGAACATGAATTAAAAGTGCATGAATTAAAATTGCATACAAATAAATTACACGAAGAAAAGTCTAAGAAGCCATTAAAAAGAGAAAGAGAGTTTTTATTTATACTTGTGGCTACCACTAAACTAACTAGAAGGTGGTGCTAAGAGCTTCATTACATAAAACGTAAGGGCTATTTATACATGTCTAAAACCCTAACCCGATTTTTTAAGGACTACCAAAATTGCCCTTAAGGAGATGTGGTCACTAAGTTATCAATAGCTTCTATTTAATCCTTCATTAAGTATGGATGTAACTTTAATCCCCACTAGCATGTGCATTAGCTCCTAATTGTAGATCATGGTAAGTGTAGGTGGGGTCCTCCATGTTGCATGAATTGATTTATTTCCATCTTTGTTTGCCTTCTAACACTTATGCATGCATATTTCCATGAAGCCTCTTCCTTTTTTTATCCAATTTCCTATAATTAGTGCAAATAAATATTCTCAAAATTAATATATGCAAAAAATTACTATTTTACCCCAAAACTGATGTATGAATGATAACTTGAAAGCGTTTTGAAATTTGGTTCTAAATATGTAAAAGCACACGATATACTAATTTATTTAATTAAATTAGATTAAACATGGAAGTATAAATATGCACATTTACGTGCACGTCATGGACTCACGTCAATTCTTTTTGATAGTCTGAGTTGTGCCTTATTAGTCCTACAATAGACATGTTTCTTGGTGTTTTGCGGACAGTACCAGTACTTAGGAAATCTTATCATTTTGTTGATGATGCCAAAGCAACATCAAACAGTGCTTGCATGGATTACAAAATGTGCGGGTTTTAAAAGTGCGCGACTTATGAAATCACGGCTTTTGAGAGTACGCGTCTTACGAAATATGCGATTTCTGAGATTGCATGGCTTATGAAATACACGGCTTTTGTGAGTGCACGAGTGCACGACATTTGAGAGTGCATGGAGTAGGAAATGCGCAGCTTTTAATTTTGAGTCGATTTACTTCTGTCGACTTGGCGAGTAGGCGGAATGTTTGGGTGTGGTTTCACTTTCCCAAGTAGCTAATGAATGATTTTGAGTCGGTTTACTTTCTTCGACTCGACGAGTACTTTACATGAACATATATTTAGTGGGTCAAAAAACTAAAGAGATTTCATTGATAAAATGGAAAGTAGAGAAAATTTTGCCTTTTTACAATCACCTCAGTGTAGTCGAGCGACTTATTTGCATAAATAGGAAATACATAGATAAAAGATGAATAGAGTAATGTCGGAGCTAGTTGTTGTTCAAAGCATGGGGAATTTGAATTCCATCGACCGTGGTCAACTTGAAAGCGCCATCTCCGAACTTTTGCCTAATTGAGTAAGGCCCTTTCTAGTTCATTCTGAATGTTCATGTAGCTGGATATATCAATTTTAGTACAAGATCGCCCACTTCGAAGGTACAGTTGTGGGCCTTGGAGTTGTAGTGCGATGTTACCCTTTTCTAATAAGTCGCGATCCTTAGCTCGGCTTCCTCCCGTTTCTCATCAATAATATCAAGTGACTAGAGCATGAGCTGCTTGTTCTTTTTGATTGAAGTGTCATTTTCGATGGGAGGGAACTTCCAATTGACAAGGATCGTTGCTTTAGATCCATATGCTAAGGCGAATGGTGAGTATCTAGTTGCCGACTTATGCATCGTTGGTAAACCCATATTGCAAGTGGGAGCTCATCAACCCATTTTCTTTTGACTTTCATTAGCCGTTTTTAATGGTGGACTTGATGATTTTTTTTTCATCGCCTCCGCTTGCCTTTTTGCTTGAGGGTGTGCCACTGTGGAGGAACTCTTTTCAATATAGAAGCACTTGCAAGAGTTCTTGAATTCAACGCTTTCAAATTGAGTTCAGTTATCTGTGTTGATTTTCTATGGCACTCCAAACCATGAATAATATTTTTAGTGACAAATTTAATTACTTTCTTAGTCATAATAGTAGCTAGCAGTTCCACTCCAGCCCATTTTTTGAAGTAATCAATAGCAACGATAGCATATTTGACCCCTTCTTTAGCAATTGAGAGAACGCTAATCAGGTCAATTCCCCAGACCATGATCGGCTATGGGCCAACTACTGGCGTAAGTTTTATGGATTAAGTTTTCTATATTTTGGCAAACTTTTGGCATTACACACACCACCTGGCGTAATTCGCTGCATCAACGTTGGTGGATGGCCAGAAGTAACCGTATTAGAGGATCTTCTTTGCTGGATTCTACCCTGCAATGTGATTTCCACAATTGCCTTCTTGGACTTCCAGGAGGAACCATTTGGCTTCATAGTTGGTTACACATCTGAGTAAGGGAGTCGAGAATCCCCTCCTATAAAGTATTCAACCCTTCAAGATGGACGGTGGCGCCTTCCGGTGTAGCTTCTTTTACTTGTTCCGATCCCTGGGGCGTGTTCCTTTGATTAGGTAATCTTTGATTGGCGTCATCCACGATTGCTTTTCCTCTATGGTTTCCACAATCCAATCGATATCCATATCATCTATGTTAGGTGATGTAAGTGTTTCGACTGGAGCTAGTTCTATTGAATGAGCATCTCCAAAACTAGCCAGTTTGGCCAGGTGATCCGCTTGCATATTCTATTCCCTTATAATGTGACTTAAAGTGTAGTGCTCGATGTCCTACAACACTTCCCATGCTTTTGACAGGTAGAGGGTGAGGTTGCCCCATGTCTGGTACTCCCCTTTCACTTGAAAGATGACTAGCTGAGAATCGCTATAGAAATGTATAACTTTTATTCCTAATTCTTTAACGATTTTTAATCCTTCCATCAAAGTCTCATATTCTGATTCATCGTTGATAGCAAGATATTCAAGTCTCATAGCATTGCAAATAGATTGTGCTTTGGGGGTTTCAAGTACTACCCTTACACCTAAACAAAATTCACTTGATTCACCATCAACAAACAATTTCCATTGTAGCACCATGTCTGAAGTGCTTTCTACCTCACCGTCCCGCTTTGGTAAATTCTATGATGAAATCTGCTAGTGCCTGTTTGTTGATAAATATTCGAGAGTGATAAGTGATTTCATATTGGCTTAACTCGACATTCCATTTTAGAAGTGGCTTGATGTCTTTGGGCGATACAACACTTGTTTCAGAGGTTGATTCGTCAAAACCCTGATTGGAGGAGCCTGGAAGTACGGTCCTAGCTTCCTCAACTTCATCAATAGGAATAGGTGAGTTTATCCAACTTTGGGTAATACTTTTAAGCTCTAGTGAACCGCTAACTGATGTAGTAGACGTGTCACTGGACCCTAGCCTCTTCATGTACCAATGCTGCACTCAGAGCATGGGTTGACACAATGAGATAAACGAACAAATCTTCCCCATTTATCGGCTTGGTTAAGGCCGGTGGGGTTTCCATATGATGGAGTAATTATTCTAAGGTCGTATGGCAGGCTTTATTCAATTCACAATTCTTCTTTCCCTTCTTCGATGCATCGAAGAACGGTATACATTTGTCGATCGCTTGGGAAATATATCGGCCCAGCACTATGATCTTTCTATTTAGAATTTGCAATTCCCTTTTGGTCATGGGGGCTTTGATGTTCCATAAGGCGGTAATCTATTTTGTATTAGTTTCAACGTCCCTTACATCCACAATGAAACCAAGAAATTTACCAGAAATAACGCTAAAAGAGCATTTCATCGGGTTAAGCTTTACTCCATATTTCCACAATATTTCAAACATCTCTGCGAGATTGTTTAACTGATTCCCTGATACACATGATTTGACAAGCATGTTGTCCATGTATACTTCAATCATTTTCTGGGATTGACCTTTGAACATTGTGTTTACCAGTCGTTGGTAGGTTGCTCCTACAAGTCCGAAGGGCATGACTTAATAATAGTATAATCCAAGGTCAATAGTGAAAGTATTATTCTCTTGATCGTGATCATGCATCATGATTTGGTTGTATCCCGAGTAGGCGTCCATAAACAACAATAGCTCATGGCCTACCATGGCGTCAACAAGCTGATCAATCTTAGGCAATGGAAAGCTATCCTTTGGGCAGACTTTGTTCAAATCTGAGTAGTCAATGCAAGTCCGCCACTTCCTATGCGGTTCTTTACCAAAATCAGATTTGACACCCATACGGGTTAGGTTGCATCACGGATGAAGCCATTTTCCAACATCTTATCCACTTCCTCTCTTAGTGTAGTAGACCGTTCCAGTCCTAGGATGCGCCTCTTCTACCTCATTGAGTGTACTTGAGATTGATACTGAGTGCGTGACACGATCTTCGGTAATATCCCACACATATCGGAATGCATCCAAGCGAATATGTCTAGATTGGCATGAAGAAACTTGATTAATTCTTGTCGCGTCTTGATTTCACAATGTGATCCTATTTTTTATACTCATATTCCGGCATCCATGTCTATAAGACATGTACCGTAATCTCCGTCGGTGCTACCCATTCCTCCCCTGAACACTTCTTTCCGTGGTCCATAGCTTTTTCGAATCAATTATTGTCCCCAATCCAAGGGTGGTTCTGTAGTTGCTATGTTGACGGTTCACGAATGTGGAGAGTTTTCTCCACACCCTTCCCCTTTTACTTCTTTTTTGTATCATGAAATTCAACGATGTGGCATTTCCTTGTGACATTCTAGTCTTCCTTTATCATTACGACTCCGTTTTTGATTGGGAATTTTATAATAAGATACCATTGTGCCGAGATAATTCGAAAATCAATGAGGGTCGACTGTCCCATGAATGCATTATAGGCCAAAACTTCTCATCGATTAGGGTGAGAAACACTCTTCGATCTCCTATACCGAGTTCAAATGGCAGATCGATTGTGCCAACCGGTTATAGTACATGACCGGTGAATCCTTAGATTTTGGATTGGCATGCGGAGACATCCATTATGTTAAGCTTCATTTGGTCGAACGCATGTTGAAAAAAAAATGTTTACTGATCCTCTGGTATTAATCAACACCTAACGCACGATACCGGGTCCAGTTACTATTGTCACAACCATTTGATCAAAAATTGGAGCTTTTATTCCTTCATTATTTCGGTTTCGGAACAATATGTCGTCGTTGAGAATCCTCTTCTGTTTAGTAGGGTCCCATCTTCGATTGCAAGCAAGTTTCTTTTGGAGCATGTTTAAGCGAACTGACATATCTTTCCATCTCACCCCAACTTTTCTATGCCGGATGAGGACCTCCCGAAATGGTATTGGTGTTAAGTCATTGTTCAAATCGTTTGGATCTCTCTCCATTTATCCAGATTGGTTTCCTTGGGTGTTAGGAGCATGATGTTCGGTTGGATGATTGGGATTTTGGGGCTTCTTCACATACCGTTGGAGCTTGTTTTCTCTAAACGTTTCTTTGATCTTGTTATTCAAATAGCGACAATCGTTTGTGTTATGACCAAGGGTTTCGCGAAAGCGACCGTACTTCCCTAATTTCCTTTGTCGCTAAGACTCTTCTTTCCTAGGCGGCCTTGGGTACTCTTTTGTTCCTCGCGTTTCCAAGTAAATATTCTCAAGGCCATCGTTCAACGCAGTGTATTCTCCACATTTCATACCTTTGAGTTTCTTTCCCCCTCCATTGTCCTTATCGATGTTCTGACCCTGGTTTTTCCTTTTGTGGATCCCATCTTTTCCAACGGTTACTTCAGAATTTTTACCATTTTGATTGACCACCACATTACTCTGAATTGATTCATTTGGTCGCATATCAGTACTTGTGCCTTCTAACATATTTTCCTCTTACAATCTCAAGTACTGAATAGTCATTAAACTCTTTCATGGTGGTTGGTTGTTTCATTTTAATCCTTCTCCAAAATTTTGTCTCTGGATAGATCGAGCGGACTAAAGCCATGAAAATTATATCGACATTTGGATTGCTTACTTCGGTAATGGCTGTGTTAAAGCGGTTCATGAAAATTTTTAGCAATTCGTTGGATCCTTGGAAGTAACTGGATAGTGACATCACGTCCTTTGGCAGAGGCATGTGCAGTCTAAATTGATCCAAGAACTTTCTGGCTGTCTCATCAAAGGTTGAGATAGATCGCGGAGGGAGTCTAGTAAACCACATGGAGACAAATCCTTCAAGATAGATGGGGAACATCTGCAACAAACTACGTCTATTGCCCTTGCATAATCCATATTCCAATTGTACTTGTACAAGTGCTGTTGAGGGTCAGTATTTCCATTGTACGAGGGCATAGCTGGCAGTATGGTGAATTTCTTAGGGTACTCTACCATTAAGATACTATCGGTGATGCAAGTTTGGCTTTGAGAAAAGCGCCAGTCATCATCCTTTCTACCCTTGCTTTCTTCCGTCAAGCGTCTAACCATGTCTGAAATGTATGCCTCACTAGTCCGTTCATCCACCGGTCGGCTATATGTAGCTGTGCCAAGTGTTTGTGTAACATTCCCCTACTTGGAGGCCTAAAACTAACGGCTACGGATGCTGCAGTCATCGATAGTTATTAATCCTTGACGGCCAAATATGGCGATATTAGATATGTTGATACTAGAAACATAAGATATGAAAAAATCTAAACGGCAAACAAATTCCACATTCCATTTCAAAATATTCCAAATTGATTACATAATCCCAATTCACATACACGTTCAAGAGCGACATATGAAGATGCCCCTTTGGTTGATCAGATTAAATAGATAGGAAAGAAAACAAATTTGAATTTATAAACAAAACACACAATCGAAGTAAAAGAACTCTGACCACAAGCTTTCCTCCTGCACGTCCTATGAAGCTTTATTTGTCTAAAAGAACACCTGGACACCTTAACTCTCAACGTACTCAAAATCAATTGAGTACCCAAGAGTTTAAGGGGAAAGCAAAAACTTCAAGCCAGACATAAAGCGTGGTATGAATAATAATTTACCATCTCAAACCATGTAGACATCTAGTGAGACCACACCGCATAGTGGAATGTGTTTTCCCCTCACTAGTATCCTAAAACATTTATAAAACCATATACTACGCTCCTGCATCGACAATGGTTAAAACACAGTATTTCAAAAATGTTATGATGATATGCAAAACAAGTAAATCAAATCTGGATTACCTATCCCCATTCATTCTGACTATTTGTCTCAATTATAGTTTCTAGGTTTACTGTTAACTTGTTAAATATTTATGGACTAGCTGTCCAATTACTTACTTTTCATAGGATCACCAACAACCTATTGGTAACTACAACATCTTATGTCTTATCATAGTTGTCATGGGCTAACTAGGAACCTATTTACTGATTGCCAATATCTTAACCTGGATATAGTTTTCATGGGCTAACTACAAACCTACTGGCCCTTACCAGTATCAAATCATAGCTTACATGGGTTGACTATGAACTTATTGGCCCCTGCCAATATCATTAATTGTTTACATTTTTCATGGGCTTACTGTAAACCTATTGGCCCCTGCCAATACCTTTAGTTTTAAGGTTTAACATTCTTAATTTATGTTCACTACTAGGTCAACCTATCTGGTTATTTTTCCCTTCCCAAACATACATTTGTGGGTTAATAACAATGTGAATAATATTTTCAAAAATATTTAATTATGCCATGGTATTTCCTTTTAAAGGTGAGAGTGGATTATTTTTTTTGAAACTTTAAAAAATCACTTTCAAAACGACTGGATGGCCTCCTTCGAAAGCATAGAAAACCTCTTTTCAAAACTCTAAGTATATACATTTCGAAACCAATAATACCTTTCGATGTTATCAAAAACATTCTTTAAAATATAGCTTCGAAACAAATAAATTACCCTTTCGAAATCATTGGATTTACTTCTTTAAAACATTCTTTGGGCCAAATTGGTTATATATGGAAGTATCGCTTTCAGAATCAACTACAAATTTTTATAAGGAAAATGTTGATGGTGTCGGAACGATCTAGTCAAAAGCAAAAAACCTTATAAATTAAAACATTAAAGGATAGTGTTGAAACCCCCTTTCGACACCATTGCCATCGAAACCCTTAATTCCTTTCAAAAGAATTTAGGAAGTTTCTTAACTTTGTTGAAATAGAGACAACCTTTCGACAACATACAAGTTACGTGCGAACTTATGACCTAACAAATTAAGTTGTAACTTATCATATCTTAACCCATGTGTTGCATACCCTCCCATTAGATTCACACCCTTAAGCAAGTAACAAGGTAGGTGGGTTCTAAACATAATCTATCAATCATACACTGAGATATAAATGAATATGATGCATCGGTATCAAAAAGTACTCTAACTGGAATACTCTAAATCAAAACATACCTTCCATCACAGTCTTTCCTTTATCAACCGCAGTAGGCCTAGCTGGTCCTATGGAAAAAAAAATTTCTTTGTCATCCCTTACTAGCTCTGGGCATTAATTCTTGCAATGCCCAACTTGATCACAGTTGAAGCACTTCACATTTTTCTTATTTGTAGCTTTCTTCCCATTTCCTGACCTGCATTCATTAGCAAAGTGACCCTTCTTGTCACACTTATACCAACCACCTCAGCCGTTGACTTCTTAGTAGTATCTCCCTTCTGGGCTCCCTTCTTTTTAAAAACTTCATCTTCTTCCCTTGAGAACTTTGAGTTTCCACTGACTTTTATTTAGCAAACTCAATGAGTAACTCCTCATGGTGAATGGCCATCTCCACCACTATATTACAAGAATCGCTAATATGTGTCATAGTCCTTCTATCAAGCTCGAGCCTCAATCCCTGACTGAACCTCTCATTTCTTTTGATGTCAGTATCTATAGTGGCATATTCATATCTAGACAGCTCCTCAAAAATAGCAGCATACTCGACTACTGACATCTCTCTTTGCACTAAATCCATAAACTTCCTCATCAGCTCAGACTTAGCAAATTCAGATAAAAACTTCTAATCAAATCTCGTTTTAAAATCAACCCAAGTTAACCGCTATTTCGAAACTCCGACGGTGACACTATTTCACTAATGAAGTGCTGACCCATGCAATTGTCTAGAGGCCAACCTTCTCTTTGCCCATCATTCAGGCCAAAATCAGTAAATATATGCTCACAATGAAATAGCAAATTCTGAACCTCTATGGCAATCTCCGTCCCAAGAATAGCTTCCCACCCAAAATGGTGTAATTTGTACTTAGCAAAGCATAATTATTCCCAATTGGAGCCATAGAATTAGCTCCTCCTGCATTTCCAACAGCACCAGCAGAAGCTCTAGCTTGCATTAAACCAACAAAGATCCGATACATCGTACCATATCTACTGGTGGATTTCCAGCATTCATATTGGCATCAGCATTTTAATTACTAGCATTAGCCCGTCGATCGGATTCCTCTTGGTAGTGGGTCGAGCATTTCCATTAGTTGTGATGCTTCATCCAACGAGATTTCCACTTTCGTTTCCTACTTCCATATCACCTTTCTCGTAAGTCTGCATACAAGCCTTAGTAAGATATAGAAGAACGGTCTAAGATAGCAGGGAATACATTCTTATATATATAACTATATATAGAAAATACAAGTACGTTATTGTTGCATTAACCTAAATCCCAACCTTATTATCTGATTCATTGGATTATGTTTGAAAAATATTTTAGGTTTAAGTTACTTATAAAGTTTCATAAACCTTGCTTTAATACCAACTTGCAATATGCCTCTACTTGGAGGCCTAAAAGTAATGGCTATAGATGCTGTATTTAACCATATTTATTAATCCTTGGCAACCAAATACGATGAAATTAGATACAATGATATACAAAAACATAAGAGTATGGAAAAATTTTAAACAGAAAACAAATTTCACATTCCATTTCAAGATATTCCAAATTGATTACATAATCCCAATTCGCAGACTACGTTCAGATAACATATAGTTATTAGAAAATACGCCAAGAGTGATATATAAAGATGCCCCTTTGGTTGATTAGTGTATATAGATAGGCGAGAAAACAAATTTGCCTTGACAAACAAAACACACAACGGAAATAAAAGAACTCTAACAACAAGATTGCCTCCTGCACCTCCTCGGAAGCTTTATTCATTTAAAAGAACACCTAGAAACCTTAAATCTCAGTCTACTTAAAAATCAATTGAGTACCCAAGAGTTTCGGGGGAAAACAAAAACTTCATGTAAGAAATAAAGCCTGGTATGAATAATAATTTACCATCTCAAACCATCTAGACATCTAGTGAGACTCGTCGCTTAGTGGAACGGTTTTCCCCTCATGAGCATCCTAAAACATTTACAAAACCATATATTGTGATCTTGCATCCACAATGGTTAAAACATAGTATTTCAAAAACAGTATGATGATTTGCACAACAAGTAAACCAAATCTGGATTGCCCCTCCCCCATTCATTCTGACCATTTGCCTCAATTATAGTTTCTAAGGTTGCTATTAACTTGTTAAATGTTTATGGACTATCTGTCCAATTACTTAGTTTTAATGGGATCACTAAGAACCTATTGGTACCTCCAATATCTTATTTATTATCCTAGTTTTCATGGGCTAACTAGGAATCTATTGACTGACTGTCAATATCTTAATTCAAATATAGTTTTCATAAGCTAATTACAAACCTACTGGTTTGGTCCCCGCTTTTATAAAATCATATTTTTTGTTGGCTGATTATGAACCTCTTGGCCCCTGCCAATACCGTTAATTATGTATAGTTTTCATGGGCTTACTGTAAACCTATTGGCCTCGGCCAATATCTTTAGTTTTAAGGTTATAATATTCCTTAATTTATGTTCACTACTGGGTCAAACTATACGGTTATTCTTCCCTTCCCTAACATACATTTCTGGGTTAATAACAATGTGAATAATGTTTCAAAAAATCCTTATTTATGCCATGGTATTTCCTTTTAGAAATGAGAGTGGGTTATATGTTTTGAAACTTTAAAACATCACTTTCGAAACCACTGGATGACCTCCTTTGAAAGCATAGAAACCCTCTTTCCATAATTCTAAGTATATACCTTTGGAATCCAATAATACCTTTAGATGGCATCAAAAACATTCTTTAAAACATAGCTTCGAATCAAATAAAGTGCCCTTTCGAAAGCATTGGGTTTACTTGTTTAAAACATTCTTTGGGTAATTGGTTATATATAAAAGTATCGCTTTCGAAACCAAAATAAAATTGTTTTGGGTAAAACTTGATGGTGTCGAAACTATCTATTCAAAAACAATAACCTTTTAAATTAAAATATTGAAGGATAGCGTCAAAACCACCATCGACACCATTTCCTTTGAAACCCTTAATTCCTTTTGAAAGCATTAAGGAAGTGGCTTAATTTTGGTTAAAACAAAGATAACCTTTCGATGGCGTAGATGTCTTCAATATAGTCGAAAGTAAATCGGCGGCTTAGTCTCGACTTAGTCGAAACTAATCTTTTTGGAAGCTCTTATTTAATGAAAAAATTCCCCATCAAGAGCTATTTATAAAGTTCCTTTCAAAAGCATGGCTTTCGATTATGTTGAAAGCCTTTAAGTAAAGCAAGCTAGGAATTTAGCTTTAGAAAAAAACTAAGGTTTCGACTCTATAGGGTATCGACTCAATCGAATGTCATTCAAAAACTAGGCAGACGTTTATCTTTTTGAAACTAAACCTTAGTTTCGACTCTAATGAAAGCATAGCTTTCGACACTCAACCTTACGCTACTTACCAATTCACCTCGTACCAATTCCATTGATACCATATGCCTTGGTTCTGATTATGTGAGTTTCGATAGAGAAGGTTTCAACAGAGATGGTGCAAAGGTAAAGCAGTCGAAAGGTGCCTTCAAAATAGGCAGAACCACCTTTTCTTGAAATGATGATTTATAGAAAAATATGGCAATTGCTTTATAACTAACCTACTAGTTGTAATTCCTTCATTGGCTGCTTTCAAACTTTGCAAACACTTTACAATTAAAAACTACCGCATTAATTAGATCTAAATCAAAGCTTTATAACGTCAAACCATTCCATATGACAAAACCAATATTCACGGAAAAATCCTTTTTTAAAATAATCTATTTTCCATAATAAACTATTTAGAAAAAATCCCAAAAATTATAGAAAATCTCTTTCATCATATAATTCAACGTACAAAAATTTCGGACCCAATTTCTTCCTGTAATACTCGAATTAATTTTAAACCAATTATATCATATTTTTCTTTAGAAATTCATAATAAATTTTCTATAGCTCGAATAATTCAAAAAATCAAATCCCATCTCCAAAATCATATATTATTTATCATAAAATTTTCCCATGGAATTCGAAAATCATAAACCCTTGGTTTTGTCTTAAAACCGAGCAAATTCATATGTATATGAATTAAAATAATTTAAACATAACATAATTCAAGCATATCATCACCATATCATTATAAAAATGATTTTAAGCATAAATCTGAAAACACATAATCATATAGTATAATAGAGAAGGTATAAAATTATTATTCACCTTAGATTTGGTAAGGAATTTGAGATATGTTATTGCTCATTCCTCCCTAGCTTTGATCCTTAGTTTAACATTTGTAATTTTCCTCTTTTCCTTCTTTATAATGGTCATCTCTTAGAGTTTTTGCGTTTTGTTATTGATTTTAGAAAATTGAAAGTGATGGACAATAGTGAGAAATGTATAGCCATGTAAAATAAAGAGGCTCTTTTACTAATATTCCCATGTGTGAACTAATTATCCTTTAACCAATTAAAGCCTGTTTATTTAATTATTAAGCATGACCCTTTACATAATTTATTCAAATCTCAATCCCCTTATCATCATTATTCTATTCAATTTATCGAATTATATTTCCTTGAATAATGTTATAAAAAATTAGGGATGTTAAAGTTTGACTTTGCAAATGGTCTTAGATAGCTGGCTGAAGCCTAGGCTCTTTAGTCCTTGGGTGAGTTGCTTTTGCATAGGTCCATTGGCAAGCTGTTGGCCTTGCGGGTGGAGTTTGATCATTTGAGTTCAATTCACCTTCCATCAGCTTCTTGCCTTTTTCAAAGTCAGTATAAGCTACTAATATGTCCTCCCATGGACTTTTCACTCCTAAATTCTAGTTTGTAGTAGGAGCTTTTGCAGTGGTTGATGTATTATCATTTCCCACTATCGTAGCACTTGGAGCTCCACCCGTTACTTCCTTTTGCTTCTATTTTCTATTTCGTCTACTTGAGCCAGAAATAGAAGAAAGCTCTCGCTCTATAGCAGCCATGGCTTCAGGTGCCGTTCTAGGATGTAACATCCCTAATTTTTCCAAATAACATTATTCAGGATATTTAATTAGTTAAATTATATAGAATAATTTAAAAGTTAGCTGATAAGGGAATTAAGGTTTGAGTAAAATTAATTGGTTGTGCTCAATAATTTAATAGAGCTAAACAATGGTTTAAAGATCTATTAAATTATGTAAGGGTATAATAGGATTTAGCTACACTTAACTTTACCATTATATATATATATATATGTTTACCTCTTAATCCAAGGGGACTCAAATTCATCTTCATAAATAAAAACATTCATAAAGTTAAGAAGTCGGCCATTAACAAGAAGAAAAGAAGAGGAAATTCAAAGAAATGAAAAGAATTAAAGAAGTGGAAATCAAACTCATCTCGATCCACTTTCCTTATCAAAGATTAAGGTGAATAATAGTTTCCATCTTTATTTTCTGAATATATGATATTTTATGATGATATGCTTGAATTATGGTTTGTTTAAATTTAATCAAGATTTTTTAATGGTGGTTCATACGGTTAGACCAAAACCATGCGATATTAATTTTCAAATGCCATAAAAAAATTATACGTCATGCAAAATATAATTTTAGAGTTGGGTTTTAAGTTTGATAAGTTTCCAAGTTTTGGAAAGATTATTATGTATTTTTGAATGAAAATATAGCACGTTGGCTTATAAATTTATTTCAGATAATATTTTGAGAATTTGGGTTTGAAATTCTGATATGTTATATAATACGACCAAAGTGAATTTCTGTGATTTTTTAGGGATTTTTCTTAAGTGATTTAATATACAAATTAAGTTATTTTGAGAAGAGGATCTAAATGATTTAATTATATTTGCAGTTGAAGGTTTTATCTGCAAAATTCTAAACTTGATACTCATCCAGAATAATAATGCAGTTAGTTTTGAAAAGCATGGGAAAAGTTAAGGTAACCAATAAGAAGTTTACATGTCAAGAGGTTAGTTGATATAAGTTACTTAATTTGATATTTAACCCAGAAAAACAGGTTCCACCTCTATGGGGGGTACCTTTCGCCTCTTACCTTTAACCTTCGACATAGTCAATACCCCATTAAGCCGTAACCAATACATAACATCTCATCTAGTTGGTACGTAGTGGATTGGAGAAAGGCGAAAGGTATGGTGTCGAAGGCATGCTTCCGATGGAGCCCATACCTTAGCTTGTATTAAAAAGTGAAGCGCCGACCTTTGTTTTCTAAGCTTTCGACTTAGTCGATACGTATGTTTTCAAAAGGAGTTTTATAATGGCCTTCGAAGGGGTTTCGAACGAGTTCCTTTAATTATAAATCAATGTTTTCGAAAGAAGGGGTTCCAACACAGTCGAAGCCCTGCAGTCGATACTTTTACCTTTCGACTGTATTGAATTCATCAATGCCATCGAAAGGTATTTTTTGGTTTTAAACCTACATTATGTTGCTTCCTAAACACTTTTGAAAGGGTTATGGATTTCAAAGAAAACGGTTTCTGAAGGGGTTTCGAAGCCATCCTTCAGTATTTTAAATATACGCTTTCGACTCTGTCGAAAGGTATGATTTCAACACCATCATAAATTCCCCAATATTTTTATATAGTAAAGAATGGTTTCGAAAGAGATACTTTCGCTTATATTTAATTTGACCCAAAAGATATTTTTAAAGATAAACCCAATGATGTCGAAAAGGGGACTTTCAATACTTCAAGAAGAGATACTTCCAATGGTTTCGAAGCTATGATTCTAATGATTAATACGTAATACTTTACTATATTCATAAGGTCTTGAAAGAAGGATTTTAAAGTGTTTTCAAAAGGCAGGAGTCTAATGTTTTGAAAAGAGATATATACTTACGAAGCAGAATATCTAATGATGTTGAAAGCAAGGTTCTGAAGATTTCGAAATATAGTTTTCAAAAAAAAAACCAATCTCATTTAAAAGCAAAACCATGGCATATTAATAAACAATATAATTGGAAATGAAGTTTTTAAAGAATTCTAAATGGGCTAAAAGGATTAACCAAGTTATTATAATTACTTCTTTATATATGTATATATTCACTTTGTAATGAACCCAAAAAGGTATTATGGGAGAAGGTAGAATAACCAGTTAGGTTGATCTAGTAGTGAATATAAATTAAAGATATTGTCAAGGGCCAATAAGTTCACAGTAATCCCACAAAAACTGTGTAAGGGAAGTGATATTGGAAGGGGCCAGTAGTGAAACGACCCGCAAGTCCGTACCCCTTGAGTCTACACTATTCTACAACAATCAACTCAAGTTGCACAGAAATATGAAACATTTTGGGTTAAAGAAGAAGAGGTAGGAGAAGAAAATAGAAAACAACAACAGAATCTAACCATCGCAGCGGAATAAAATATAATAGATAATAAATAATTTTACTCAAAAATCAAATATCTCTGTTTATATATTACGTCATCAGAGTACATCATTCACAACTCAACATCAATATCATACAGTGGATACACAACAACTCAAGATACAAAACAACTCAAACAGCGAAATATATAAATAAAACAAGTACGAACGTACGTATCATCATCCAGCTCGTCTCCTGAGCTCCACAGCATCATATCCTGTATCCTATAATACTCGGTCTGACCCGAGCATTACAGTTAAATAACACTTGAGTCAGTCTGGAATACCAGAGTGAGAAAATCACACCCAATTAGTTATTAAAGTTTCAAAAATCCTTTTGGAAACAAAAGCATCTCGTAAGACCACGCCACAAATAAACATGTCGGGTTTTTACCTTACGATAGCTAAAACAATTTTTATAGAAATCCTCTGATATATAATAGGGTCTATTTACAAATACTTATAAAATAGCCGAAATTGTTACATTCATTAAATTCCAGCTACTAGCCACAGAGTGTGTAATACAAACAAAACTCGTACAAGGCTCGTAGGGAGAATGGATTCCAACTAATGACTAGGCACTGGGGTACCACCTGTCACAGTACGGGGCCTAGATCACCGTACCGAGGAGTATGCCCGCTGCCCTGCAACACAAGGCCGGGACTACCCCTTACTGGATAATGCCGAGTGAGATCACCCCGCGGTTGGGATCAGCAACCGCCCACTAAGCCGAAATAAAAAAGGACATCTAGACTGGAATGACCTCACCCTGCTTGGATGCTACCCACCTAGCCTTGCTGCATAACCCCTGATTTTCAGTCATTCCCGGTTGATGAGGCTTGAGGCTAAGCGTTACCTTTTAGAACAATATCCCTTAGAATGCCCATCGACCACCTGACGATGTTTCGCAAGCATCCATCCATACAAGCCCATCCCGGGTTCGAACGGAACCGAAGGCACTATTCCTACTACATCCATTTTGGAAATATCCTCAGGATTAGTAGCGACTAGCCCTTGCACTTCACTGCTCCATCTTCGAATCCACAATCGTTTACACGAACCTACAAACCGGATCGAAGTGGTTTTCGAGAAATAAATCTCGATCCCGGTCTCTTCGAAACGATCAACGCGTTTTTGTCCAATATTGATAGTCGGTGGTTTAACTATCAATTAATATTCACAAACATCCATCCAACAATAAATAATTTCCCAAATTATTTATTAACCTCAAAATATCTTCACAAGGTATATTTCTATTTTCAATCCTTTGAAAACAGTTTCAAAACCCTCTTTCCTTTCAGAATAAACTTTCCCAATTATTTTCTATCTCCTTTGAAATCACCAAGCGCAAAACTAGATTTTAAAATAATTTAAAACACTTTACTTTGAAATATACTTTAAAACATTTATTTTAAAACTACTTCAATGATTTGTTAAAAAAAATACACACTATATGAATATTTGAAAATAAGGTTACTAAATAAAATATAAAACGAGATTTTCATTTTTAAAAATAAAATACTAAGTCACTCTTTAAATAATTATTGCTATAATAAATTAAAAGGAAATACTTACTTTAGAATTTAAATATTTAGAAATAGTAAATTTTTCAAAACATACTTCTTAAAACAACTTTAAACTTTTAATTTATATTTAAAAATTTACTTTGAATACATACTTGGTTATTCAGAGAGAAATTTCCAATCTCAATCACTTAAATCAATTTTCCAAATTGATTCCCAATTTATTCCATTTGAAATAAATTTCTTTACTTATCAGTTTACTTCAAAATTCATTAATTATGGACTTTATTATTATTTTCAGTTTGATTTTTAAATCCTTTAGCTGAAATATACAAATTTCAGGTTATTCCCAATTTCTTCTTTATTCTTCTTAAATAATTTAAATCCTAAATTTAAAATAAATGTTTTGTTCTTTTAAACAATAACATTGAAGTTTAAGTTTCACTAACTTTCTGTTTATTAAAATTTTCCTTCCCATACTCAAGATTTATTTATTAAAATTTTAAAGTCACTTCATTTCCTTTCCAGTTCATTCATAAATTTATTCAACTTTTCTATAATTATTTTACTTACAACTTCACTTCTTTTATTTTCATTCCCAAACTCACATTATATATTTGGTAATTCATCATTGCCCGATTATAACAATCAAACCATAACATTCAATATTTCCACATAATTCATTACAGAATATCAAATATTCAGAATAGAGAATATTAAATAATTAAATAAAGTTGAGGGGTCCAGTTGGATCCCTCCAACCTGTTTTCCCTGCATCCACAGATGTTAGCACAATATAAAATGCAAATTCCAAATATATACCACACCACAACACATAAATCAATTCAACCATTTCAAACAATTATTTAAATTTAATCTTTTAAATTTAAATTTAACTAAATGAGATTAACTCACCTTAAATTTTGATTTTGCCATCCATCATGCCTGACTTGATTTTTTTTCCATGACTTCAGACCTTGGATAACAATTACACAGTTTATTAATATTTGAATTAATCGACCAACCAATTTTATTTAAATTTAATCAACTAATATTTTAATTTTAAACAAATTTTCCTTCCATAACTATTTTAACAATTTGGTAACTAAAATATGTATATGTACATTTGTTTTAGGTTTAGTTTTGAAATCAAATGTATATTTATAAAATAACTTAAATAGACTTCATAGAAACTAATTGATATAAACTTTCACACATTTTCTTTTTCTTTTGAAACACATCTCTTTTTTCCTTTTCTTTTTAAAAAAAAACTATTTAACAGATGATTATTAATATTATTATTATTTTCCTGTAAAGTCTTTTCTTTACTGCAAATATATTTAGAATATACTGTTTTTAAATTAAAATAGAACTATCTTACTTTCCTGCTTTTGAACATATATATAACAAAATTCTAAATTAACATGAAAGAAAATTTTATGCAAATCCCATATTATTATCATTCTGTCTTAAACCTTATGTTTAAATAACAAATTAAAAACCTAACCTCACTGCTCGAGACTCCAGATCGAAGACGTGTCGTCGCCTTCCTGTACGACTCAAAGCCTACCGCGAGATCTCCCCTGCCAAACAATCGGCTCCTCACCTCCTGCTTGCACGTCAACCCAACACCAGAGTCAATCCATGCGCGCGCGAAGCGCCATCACCCTTCCCAGCTGACACAAAGAAAATCAAAACCCTAACCTCCTCAGCCTTGCCGTCGCGTAAACCGGAGCGCGTCGAGACATGCGTGACCCAAACCCTCTAGCATAATCGCTTGTCGCTCGCGTCGACGTCAGAGGAAGAGAAGAGGGCCCTGGATCGAGATGCGCCGCGATTTACACAAAGGAATTTGTCGATTAGGATATAAGTTCAACAGAAGTATAGGCCATTTTATTGGGTTTTGATTTTTTTTAGTTAAATGAAGATAACAAGGATCTCATGTTCCCTTTTTGATTTATACTGATTTGGAGATAATGGCATCGGCCATTAATTTTATTTTTATTTTTTTAAGATGAAGGGCTTTGATTAAAAAAATGACGAGTGTTGAAGTATGCGGGAAGATAAAGGAAGACTTGGCGTACACAAGAAGCTTAATTAATTTAAATTAAATTTCATTAGCTTATAATCAAATAAATTTTCCGCGTTTATATAATGTACACCCACACACTAAGTTCGATCAATACGAAATTTGAAATCCGATAATAATTCAATATTACGGACCCGTTGGAACTGGTTTCGTCAAATTCCGAGACTGTGCCTCAGAAGGCTATTTTAAAATTCAATTTAAACGATACAAATTTCAAAACTTAACAAACCATTTTTAAATTTGATTTCATCACTCCTATTCTCTTCAGTATTATCAATATAAATTCTACAAGCCTTCAAATTATTTTTAATGGGCTTAGAATTCCACATTCAGTATTTTACCCAACTTCAAATTATTTAATTCAACAATTTAATTGTCAAATAAATTATGATATTCATAATTTAAGTTAATAATTAACCTTTAAATATTTAAAATCAATTAAATATTCCGGTTACAAATGCTTGAAAATTCTGGGTCATCACATTCCTCCCCCCTTAAAAGAATTTCGTCCCCGAAATTACAAGTTAGGGGGAATGGTCCAATACCCGTTTACTTTTCCCAAAACCAATCAGTTCTTAACAATTCAACATCTTACCACCTATCTTTTTAATAGAAGGCCCGTTACAATTCTTACGAACTTCCCAACTTTTCCCTTAGTTTCCTAATAACTTTACTTATACAATCATTCAAATTATAATTCAAAACCAAATTTTGAATTGTCGAAAATTTTCTCAAAATTTTTCTAACTCCCTAAATTCCCGAAAAATTTCGCCAGCATCTCCTTTGCGCGGCTAGCTCGGTACAACTACAAAATGGCTCTACGGCCTCCCAAATCCAAAAAGAAAACAAAAGGCCAAGTGGCGCAATCCAAATCCCAATTAAATTTCACACCAAATTTAAATACATACCTTTTTGTCGAGATTTTCAAATTTATCTCTTGAAATCAAAACCAATTTCCCTTTCGCTTTATAATACCTGCATACCCTGCTTAGCACTAATATCACAACATTCCCAAAATTATCTTATCGACTTTCTCACAAAAAGCCAATATCCTATTCATTCAAATGTTGACTTAGAATATATTAGTAATATCAATTTTCAATAAGAATTCACCATTCCTTCTTAAGTTTAGTATAAGCATTATATATGTCTCCTATACTTACTTTCATCTTACCCCATCAGTTTATATCCATTTCTAATTAAATTGATTCTATTATTCCCATATGAATTCAGTTTATCATCCACTCTGAATATTGGAATTTTATTTTCTATTTATTACTAATTCATATCATTATTCTAAATTGGTTTCATTTACTAGTTTATTTTAGTTTTCAAATTAAATTTGTTAGTAGTTAACACAATTTTCCAAAATTTTCTAACTCCCAAAATTTCTGAAATTTTTTGACAAAGTCTCCTTTGTACGGAGGAGCTTTTGCAATTTGACAAAAGAGATAAACATATATACTCGACCCACACGGTCGGAAAAACCAAAAACAGTTCATATTTCCTATTTTTATTGCGTAGGCGTAACTTATTTAGCATTTTAAGCAAGCGGCTTATTAGTTTTAGCAAATAGCAGTACCAAATCCAGCCACACGGCTTCCAGGTACCTGTACTTACTCAATTTAAACATGTAAGTGCCAAATATATGCAGTTTAACTATATTTCACCTAGTTGCAATGGTTAAAACATATGGATTCTAAAGAAATGCACATCCAACATTTTCCGTAAGCAATTTTTACAACTTTCATACTAATTTAACTGTTTCAATTAATTTATAACCATTTTCATTCAATTTGAATGGTTTTCAATCCATTCGTATACCACTTCATCAATTTAAATGGTTTAAAACTCAGTCGCTTACATTTAATTTATTCTTAAGCAAACTGAACTCATATTTAATTCAATTGCTCTCAAAATCAATTTATTTTACCCTTATCAACACATAGAATTTTAATTACTTCCATTTACATCCAACGACAATTTATTCCATGCAATTCGACGAGATTTATGTGAATAAATAAGCCTTTATGTTTTATAACCAATTTAAATTGATTTCAACTCGGTTTATACTTAATTCCATTCCATTTTTAATTTATTCACAATTTATATATTCTCAGTTTCATTGCATTTAAATTTGAATCCATTCACTCGCATTTCATTTTATTAACCAAACTAGTTCGTACAAAACCATTAACCACTTAGGTTCATCTTCATTACCTATTAAATTTTATTCACAGTCCTCTCATTCATACTTCATTTAAATCCATCCCATTAAACTTGAAACATTCTATTTTCTTATTGTCTCAAGTTATTTCAACTCCTTAATAATTTTAAACGGTTTACAATTATTTATTCTAGAATTTCATTCCATTAATATTATTTATAACTCGCCGAATTTTATTTCGATTAAAAATTTATTTTCACTTGATTTAAAACCACCCCAATTTCATTAAACTTAGTTTAAGTTGAATTAAATTCAACTCTCTTCCATCTATTCAGCTTAAGTCAATTTACTTCAATTTATACTTAAGCTCATTTTCATTTTACAAGTAATTTTAATTTTTTTTATACTCAACTTAACTCATTTGATTACAAGGCCATATCCAATTTATTTTCACATATTTGGATTGAATTTGCAATTCATACCATTATTATTTTAATCCATTTACATTTTTATTCGATACATTTCAATTATACTTAATTTGTTAACACATAACAATAAATCTTAATTAATAACTCAAGTTTTGAATCCATTATCCATTTTCAATTTACCCCTAAAGTTCATGAACTCACAATTCATTTACATTTACTTCATCGACAATTTAAGTCGAATTTAATTTATAACTCGAGTTTTATTTTCAACCTTCATTATTAACTCACAATTCAGCTTTATTTAACTGCAGTAGACTCCATTTACACATTTCATTATCTAATTATCATCTAAATAGTCTTTCCCCAACTTATAAACCATAACTTGATTTTAATCTTAAAATCTTTTCATTTAAATTTAATTCAAGTTTGGATTTTTATTTTATTTTTCAATTCATCCAACAATATTTATTTCGGATTTGTATTCCATTTTCAATTTTATAAGTCACAACTTATTATTTACACTATTCCATTCATTATAGGCTTGAATATATTCTTCTTTTATTTTTGACTCGAGTTTTACACTTATTTATAACTCAAGCATATTTTATTCCATGCATTTTTAATTCTTTTATAAGTTATTCTGGTTTATTTATTTCAATCTAATTCTTATCCAATTTATTTCTTATCCAACTTATTTTCTAGTTATCTAGGTAAGAATCAATTCCAATTCAATTTATTCAATTGAATATTTATTCCAGTTCAATTCTATTTTAAACTCAGATTTATTTGACTCAATTCGATTTTAACTTAATTCGAATACAACTGGATATTATTTCTAGCCTATCCAGTTAATGTCAATCCAGTTAAATTTTATTTTCCAATCCAAGTTAACTTCATTTCATTTTAAATTTAAATTCCATTATTCAAAGCTTATATTTCCTTCATGATTCAAAAATCATCTCAATTTATAAGCTTACAATTATCTCATCAGGATTTTTAAACACCCGACTTTGGTTTAGAATCATCTTGAAATCTCCAACATCTCAAATCTCATTTCTCAAAAACTTTGAACCAATCTTGGCTTTCATTCCCAACAAATTCCCTTTATGATTTTCAAAAACAAACAGGTTTTCCTGAACAAATCAATTTGGCAGCAATCTATCACTTAGAAACCCGAAAATGAACATCGATGATGCTGCAGTCATCACCGAAATTATTTTCCAACGACTGAAGTGAATTCAATGCTATATCACTTTCAAAATCCATTTTAAAACAAATTTCCTTTCAGAAATAACCCAAAAACAACAATGCTACTATTCATCTTCAAATACTTCGACAAACACTTCCAAATTTCCAGGATTTAAATTTCCAAATCCTGCTTAAATCAATTTTACTATAATTCATTTGCATAGCTTATGCTCATACAAATTCTTATTTGATTATATTTTAATTTATAATGCACATTTACAATTCATAATTATAAATTTCATTTTATAATGAATTTATTCCCTTAAATTTTAGTTATATTTCAATTTCTAGTAAAATTTTCACTTAATAATGATAATACTTTAATATTATCATTTCTAACATCCAAGCAACCATATATTAGCTAAATAGTTTTCAAAAACTATTCTTTCTATCAAAATATGTTTTTGGGTAAAATTATTTCATTTACCCATAGTTAAAACAATACCGTGTCGATTGTTCTATTCAAGTGTTTAGAAACCCCTTCAATACAGTTGCGCAGACTGTGTCGACGAAGGTTCATATGCACTCAATAAACCAATCAACACAATATTAAAAAAATTTATATTCACTAACAAATACGCGCTCATATCTATTTATACACTCAAACTCATTCTAGAGTACTATAGACTCTATTTTATGAGTAATTCCCACCAGAGCCAAGGTTATCACCAACATAAGCTCTGATACCAAGTGAAACGACCCGCAAATCCGTACCCCTTGAGTCAACACTATTCTACAACAATCAACTCAAGTTGCACAGAAATACGAACCATTTTGGGTTAAAGAAGAAGAGGTAGGAGAAGAAAATAGAAAACAACAACAGAATCTAACCATCGCAGCGGAATAAAATATAATAGATAATAAATAATTTTACTCAAAGATCAAATATCTTTGTTTATATATTACATCATCAGAGTACATCAATCACAGCTCAACATCAATATCATACAATGGATACACAACAAATCAAGATACACAACAACTCAAACCGCGGAATATATAAATAAAACAAGTACGAATGTATGTATCGTCATCCAGCTCGTCTCCTGAGCTCCACAGCATCATATCCTGTATCTTATAATACTCGGCCTGACCCGAGCATTACAGTTAATAACACCCTAGTCAGTTTGGAATGCCAGAGTGAGAAAATCACACCCAATTGGTAATTAAAGTTTCAAAAATCCTTTTGGAAACAAAAGCATCTCGTATGACCACGCCACAAATAAACATGTCGGGTTTTTACCTTACGATAGCTAAAACAATTTTTATAGAAATCCTCTGATATTATAATAGGGTCTATTTACAAATACTTATAAAATAGCCGAAATTGTTACATTCATTAAATTCCAGCTACTAGCCACAGAGTGGGTAATACAAACAAAACTCGTACAAGGCTCGTAGGGAGAATGGATTCCAACTAATGACTAGGCACTGGGGTACCACCTGTCATAGTACGGGGCCTAGATCACCATACCAGGAGTACGTCCGCTCTCCTGCAACACAAGGCCGGGACTACCCCTTACTGGATAATCCCGAGTGAGATCACCCCGCGGTTGGATCAATAACCGCCCACAAAGCCGAAATAAAAAGGGACATCTAGACTGGAATGACCTTACCCTGCTTGGGTGCTACCCACCTAGCCATGCTGCATAACCCCTGATTTTCAGTCGTTCCCGGTTGATGAGGCTTGAGGCTAAGCATTACCTTTTAGAACAATATCCTTTAGAATGCCCATCGTCCACCTGACGATGTTTCGTAAGCATCCTTCCACACAAGTCCGTCCCGGGTTCGAACGGAACCGAAGGCACTATTCCTACTACATCCATTTTGGAAATATCCTCAGGATTAGTAGCGACAAGCCCTTGCACTTCACTGCTCCATCTTCGAATCCACAATCGTTTACACGAATCGTGCAAACCGGATCGAAGTGGCTTTCAAGAAATAAATCTCGATCCAGGTCTCTTCGAAACGATCAACGCGTTTTTGTCCAATATTGATAGTCGGTGGTTTAACTATCAATTAATATTCACAAACATCCATCCAACAATAAATAATTTCCCAAATTATTTATTAACCTCAAAATATCTTCACAAGATATATTTCTATTTTCAATCCTTTGAAAACAGTTTCAAAACCATGTTTCCTTTCAGAATAAACTTTTCCAATTATTTTCTATCTCCTCTGAAATCACCAAGCACAAAACTAGATTTTAAAATAATTTAAAACACTTTACTTTGAAATATACTTTAAAACATTTATTTTAAAACTACTTCAATGATTTGTTAAAAAAATACATACTATATGAATATTTGAAAATAAGTTTACTAAATAAAATATAAAACTAGATTTTCATTTTTTAAAATAAAATACTAAGTCACTCTTTAAATAATTATTGCTATAGTAGATTAAAATGAAATACTTACTTTAGAATTTAAATAATTAGAAATAGTAAATTTTTCAAAACATACTTCTTAAAACAACTTTAAACTTTTAATTTATATTTAAAAGTTTACTTTGAATACGTACTTGGTTATTCAGAGAGAAATTTCCAATCTCAATCACTTAAATCAATTTTCCAAATTGATTCCCAATTTATTCCATTTGAAATAAATTTCTTTACTTATCAGTTTATTTCAAAATTCATTAATTATGGACTTTATTATTATTTTCAGTTTGATTTTTAAATCCTTTAGCTGAAATATACAAATTTCAGGTTATTCCCAATTTCTTCTTTATTCTTCTTAAATAATTTAAATCCTAAATTTAAAATAAATGTTTTGTTCTATTAAACAATAACATTGAAGTTTAAGTTTCATTAACTTTCTGTTTATTTAAATTTTCCTTCCCATACTCAAGATTTATTTATTAAAATTTTAAAGTCACTTCATTTCCTTTCCAGTTCATTCATAAATTTATTCAACTTTTCTATAATTATTTTACTTACAACTTCACTTCTTTTATTTTCATTCCCAAACTCACATTATATATTTGGTAATTCATCATTGCCCGATTATAACAATCAAACCATAGCATTCAATATTTCCACATAATTCATTACAGAATATCAAATATTCAAAACAGAGAATATTAAATAATTAAATAAAGTTGAGGGGTCCAGTTGGATCCCTCCAACCTGTTTTCCCTGCATCCACAGATGTTAGTACAATATAAAATGCAAATTCCAAATATACCACACTACAACACATAAATCAATTCAACCATTTCAAACAATTATTTAAATTTAATCTTTTAAATTTAAATTTAAAAGAGTGAGATTAACTCACCTTAAATTTTGATTTTGCCATCCATCCTATGCGACTTGATTTATTTTTCCATGACTTCAGACCTTGGATAACAATTACACAGTTTATTAATATTTGAATTAATCGACCAACCAATTTTATTTAAATTTAATCAACTAATATTTTAGTTTTAAACAAATTTTCCTTCCATAACTATTTTAACAATTTGGTAACTAAAATATGTATATGTACATTTGCTTTAGGTTTAGTTTTGAAATCAAATGTATATTTATAAAATAACTTAAATAGACTTCATAGAAACTAATTGATATAAACTTTCACACATTTTCTTTTTCTTTTGAAACACATCTCTTTTTTTCTTTTTCTTTTTAAAAAAACTATTTAACAGATGATTATTAATATTATTATTATTTTCCTGTAAAGTCTTTTCTTTATTGCAAATATCTTTAGGATATACTATTTTTAAATTAAAATAGAACTATCTTACTTTCCTGCTTTTGAACATATATATAACAAAATTCTAAATTAACATGAAAGCAAATTTTATGCAAATCCCATATTATTATCATTCTGTCATAAACCTTATATTTAAATAACAAATTAAAAACCTAACCTCACTGCTCGAGACTCCGGATCGAAGACGTGTCGTCGCCTTCCTGTACGACTCAAAACCTACCGCGAGATCTCCCCTGCCAAACAATCGGCTCCTCACCTCCTGCTTGCACGTCAACCCAACACTAGAGTCAATCCACGCGCGCGCGATGTGCCATCCCCCTTACCAGCTGACACAAAGAAAACCGAAACCCTAACCTCCTCAGCCTTGCCGTCGCGTAGACCAGAGCGCGTCGAGACATGCGTGACCCAAACCCTCTAGCATAATCGCTTGTCGCTCGCGTCGACGTCAGAGGAAGAGAAGAGGGCCCTGGATCGAGATGCGCCGCGATTTACACAAAGGAATTTGTCGATTAGGATATAAGTTCGACAGAAGTATCGGCATTTTATTGGGTTTTGATTTTTTTTTAGTTAAATGAAGATAATAAGGATCTCATGTTCCCTTTTTGATTTATACTGATTTGGAGATGATGGCATCGGCCATTAATTTTTGTTTTTTTAAGAAGAAGGGCTTTGATAAAAAAATTACGAGTGTTGAAGTATGCGGGAAGATAAAGGAAGACTTGGCGTACACAAGAAGCTTAATTAATTTAAATTAAATTTCATTAGCTTATAATCAAATAAATTTTCTGCGTTTATATAATGTACACCCACACACTAACTTCGATCAATACGAAATTTGAAATCCGATAATAATTCAATATTACGGACCCAATGGAACTGGTTTCGTCAAATTCCGAGGCTGTGCCTCGGAAGGCTATTTTAAAATTCAATTTAAACGATACAAATTTCAAAACTTAACAAACCATTTTTAAATTTGATTTCATCACTCCTATTCTCTTCAGTATTATCAATATAAATTCTACAAGCCTTCAAATTATTTTTAATAGGCTTAGAATTCCAGATTCAGTATTTTACCCAACTTCAAATTATTTAATTCAATAATTTAATTGTCAAATAAATTATGATATTCATAATTTAAGTTAATAATTAACCTTTAAATATTTAAAATCAATTAAATATTCCGGTTACAAATTCTTAAAAATTCTGGGTCATCACAAATAGGTTCATAGTTAACCCACGAAAACTATGTATAATGGAAGATGTCAGTTATGTTAGTCCGTGAGATGATGGTTTTGATGACAACAACCTTAGAATAGATTATAAAATATAAATACTTACAGTATAAATTTAGATATATATGTATATGCAGGATTTAACCATGCATGTACCAAGAATGAAGACTGTACAGTATAGAGATTCAAGATATCAAGATTGAAGACTCACGATTAACAAGAATATCAAGATTACCGAGAGTTCAAGATTTCAAGTAATTTACTTTTTAATTATAAATTTTGTTGAAACTCCTAGAAAAGCACTGGCATCTAAAATCCAATTTATTCGTGGAATGGAATCCACTTCGAGCCAGTTAAAGGGATGGAACCCTAAGTAGGATGGAACCTACGAAAAATCTAGTAGAACATTGTTTTGTATCCGCTAACTTTTTATTCAAAATGATTATTCAAAATTATATCTTGTTTTCAAAATGACTTCAAAACCTTCCTTTTAAAAGAATAAAAAACATCTATCCTGATTTCAAATACTTTTTGTCACGACCCGAATTTCACTCCCAGAAAATCGCGTCATGAATGAAGAAAGAAAGGGATAGAAGAAGAAAGAAGAAGAGAAGAAAGAAACAACATCAGAATCTAACACAGCGGAACGAATAAATTATATTAATCACATAATACTTTACATAGTATCATATACATCAGAGATATACAGCATAAACAACTCATACTAGACAGTTATAGACACCTGTCTAGTTATACAACATAATACAACAACTCAAAGAAAACACACAGCGGAAAACTCTATAGCTATACGCGGAAGCCTCCTGCTTCATTGCTCCTCCATAATTCGTCAAAGCTAACCAGATTCCTAACCTGAATTTCCCTTGGCTACTCGTAAAAATTTGAGTACCCAAGAGTTTATGAAAAACAAAAATAAACTCCGGGTCAGACATGGGTCTGGTGTGAGTAACAGGTTAAAGTTGCTTAACTTTTAAAACCTTTTGAAAAGAAAGATATCACGTAAGACTTCCCACACATAAACATGGAAAAGTTTTTTCCTTACGCTAACCAAAACATTTGATAGGAAATCCGATGATATTATAATAGTGTCTAGGGTTTTCAAATAAATAAGAAATAGCCGAAATTGTTACATGATTAAATTCCAGCTACTAGCCACAAAAGTGGGTAATACAATCAAAATCGTTGGCACTTATTGGATTTTGGATTCCATACAATGGCAGGGCTACTGGGGTACCGCCCGTCACAGTACGTGGCCTAGATCACCGTACCGAGGATTACTCCCTTCATCCCCTGCAACACAAAGCCGGACCCGTTCCTTACTGAACAGTTCCAAACAAGACAACCCCGTGGTTGTAGCTAGCAACCACCCACACAGCCGAATATAAAGGGACTTCTAGACAGGGATCAATCTTGCTCTCCAGTGGGCGCGACCCACAAAGCTTTGCTGCACCTCCCCTGTTTTAGCCATTCCCGGTTGATGAGGCTTGAGGCTACGATTACCTTTATAGGACATATCACTTAGAATGCTCATCGTCCACCTGACGATGTGCTGAAAGCATTCAATCCATACAAGTTCGTTCCGGGTTCGAACGAAACCGAAGGCATTATCTCGTTACACTCGTATTGGAATCACCCTCAGAGTTAACGACAATAACCCTTGCACTCTAAACCACCATCTCGAACCTATAAGTACTATTCCGTCAAACTCATTACGGAATCACCCACAGAGTTATACTGACTCATAGTTCTTACACCTCGAGTCTTCACAAAGCTCCACTTTGATACACGACCTATCGTTATTTGGAATCGATGTGGTTTTCGGATATCCAAATATGGAAACCCGATCCCGGTCTCATCGAAAACCAAAGCGTGTCTTTTAAGGTCCAAGTTGTTTTAAAGGTTTAAAACAATTCAATCACAGTATCTATATACATACAGATAGATAACTTAAATCATAACTGATAATCAACATTATCACATAACAGGTAATTCACATCATCAATATCAAATAGATATACCACATATCAACATCACAATAGATAACCCATGTTATCATCATAATACAATCAACATCCATACCACACAATATTATTTATCTCAATACTGAGATCACAAAGCATCCAAGACAATCAAGTTCAACCATTCATCCATAAGCAAAGATTTACTCATCACCATATAATTAATTTAAAATGAATTAAATTAATTATCTATATCTCAAATTAATTTAAAATGAATTAAATTAATTCCTTCATCTATAATTAATTTAAAATAAATTAAATTAATTACCTCACCAAATTATCTTGCTTACTCAATTGATTACAATCAATTAATCAATCATAAATTACTTTAATTAATCACTCTTGATTAATTATACTTAATTACATCCATGTAATTATCCTCAACTAAACAGTAATTAACCCTTAATTACTTTAATTAAATTAATTAATCATAATTAATTATCTTAATCCTTAATTAATTATATTAATTAATTACCTATTATTGATTAATTAATCCTAATTAATCATCCTTAATTACATCACTAATTAAATAATTAATGATCTTAATTATTTCTTAAATTAATTACTCACAGTAATTAACTAACTCAATTACCATAATAATCCAAATTAATTATCCTAAATTAATTTCTTAATTAATATCCCGATTAATTATTAAATAATTAATCCAAATTACTCATTCTTAAACATCTCCACTTAATTACAATCATGTAATTATTAAACAATTACTTAACTAGGTAATTTCCAAATCCTTAATTACATAAGGTAATTATTTATAAAACCCAAGTGTTTATAATTAATTAAACTTAATTAATTAAATTAAACAATCTCATTCAATTAAATTAATTACATTAAGTAATTAATTTCTTAATTACTTTATTAAGTAATTACTCAAACCATTTATAATTGATTATTATTAAATTAATTAATCTAATTAATTATAAAAATTAACTACATTAATTAATTGTTAAATAATCATGGTTAATGACTCTCATTAACCATCCTCAAATTATTTTATAAAGTAATTAACTTAAATTAACTTCCATTTAAATTATTCTTTAATTATTCATTAATTAAAGTTAATTATTAAATTAACTAACCTTAATTAAAAACTTAATTACATAATTATCATTCATTTATCATTAATTAATAACTTAATTAATGATCTTAATTCCAAATTGATTAATCCTTAATCAATTATTAATTCCAAATTTAATTAATTTATTAAATTAATTAACAAATCTTAATTACCTTGTTATTTAATTCTAAAACATAAATCTAAATTTAAATTTCAAAATAAAACATAACTTAGTTATGTTTAAAACAATTTGATTTAAAACAAAGTTCTTTTGAAAATTACCTTTAAATTTCAATTAAAATTCAAATTTAAAATAAATTAATTTTAACTTATCAAAGTTTTAAATAAATTTAAAACTTATTTAAATTCTAGAACAAATCAAAAGTTGTCTTAAAAATCAAATCATATAAACTTGAAGTTAAATTCATTTCAAAATTTTAAAAGTTTAAATTCAATTTTAGTTTAAAAACTTTCAACTTTGAATTTTCCTTTAAATTTGAAACTGAGCTTCACTTTAAAAACTCAGATTTCCAGATTTTAAAATCTATCTTTAAACCTTGCTTCATATTTTAAAAACCTCATTACTTAAAATTCCAACTATTTACTAAATTGAAATAGTTAATTAAGTTAAGAATTTAAACTCTATTTCAAAACCTGGATTTAAATTTGAATCTAAAATTCAAACTTGCATTTGAATTTATACTAAATCTTACTTTAACTAAATCTATAGGTTTTAAAAGTTTTTAAACCCAGATTTTTTTTTAAAAGAAACAGGAACAGGGTTTTCAAACCTGAAATTTGAATTCAAATCAAAATACAAATTTGAATTCAGATCAAAGATACAACATGAATTTGATTTTTAAACCTAAACCCTATTTAAATCTAAATCTACAGATTTTAATATTTTAAAACCCATACTTTTTAAAATCAACACAGTTTTCTGTGTAAACTACAACTGCAGGTCAATCTCGAGAAACCAATATTCTGCTTCGGGTTTCTTCTCCATCTACTCCGAGTTTCCCACCTATGTGCTTCGAGTCAGCTTCCAACTTTCCCAACATTCCCTCTGAAACACTCCTAACCACAACAGTTCATCAGAGGACCATCACCGCCCCCTCTGCCGACTATGTCAGATGATCCAATTCAACTCCAGAAGCCCACCACTACTCCAACTCCAACACAGATCAAAGAATTCATCCAAGAATCTAAAATGTCCCCAAATCAAAATCTGTAAAAAATATTACAGGTTTACACTCTAACCTGTCAACGGCAAGTGCTTGTCGTTCTGATCATCTGATGATCAACCTTTCCGGCTCCGAGTTCCCTCACCCATCATCTACACCATCACCAATTTTCATAACACTCGACCATTCCCTCTCTTCACACTGATCCATAGTTCAAACCCCATTTCAAAACTAGGGTCAACTGAAGAATTTCCAAAATGCACCTACTCTAATAGATTTAAAATCATCTCAGATTTTTCTAAGGATCAAAGATCCTTGTTCTACAACTCAAAAGAGGTTTTGAGTTTCCTAATCTACAGATTTGCAGAAATTTTGCTTATATTAAATTTTTAGTTTCAGAACAATCTGTTACTCTATCAAACCCCTAAAAATATCAATACTTGATTTAAAAATCAAGTTTCCATTAATACATAGTTTATTGATACTGAAATACAAGGTTAACTCATTAAATTTTTGTTTTGAATTAACATGCAGAGGCCACACTACTCATACTTTTATCTTGCTAAAGTTAATTTTCTTCAGGCAGTAAATCAACTCACCTACAAATATTTGATTCTAGTCTAAATAAACAAACAAATCTTAGTTATTTTTAGGACAGATACTAACACGAATTTAAACAATATTTGGTGGATTCCTAAAATAGAAAGTTGAGTTTTAGAATCATAACAGAGCATGGACAAACATGCACACACCAACACACAAACATTACTAAATTTTTATCCAACATTAACATGCAACCTGAAATTTCAGTTAAAGGTTTAAGTTACTCACCTTTCATGTATGCAGACCACTGTTGTCCCTTTGAATTTGCAGCAAACAAGCATATGCAGGTAGAAGATGCTATCTCCAATTTCCCAAATTTAAAACAGTGCAGACTTTAAAAATGCAGGTGCTTTCTGTTATGCTTTAATTCCCTTTCATATGTTTTTTTTCCATGACCAAGATGCTGTTGTTAAATCTCCAATGCATGCAGATGAATATGTAGTTGTTGCTAACACCTCAAGTACATGCAGATGGTTTTTGCCAATTTCCAAATGCATGCCAATGCTTTACACTCCAGGTTTTAAACAAAATGCAGAAACATGTAGGCTTCATTTTGATTTTGTAATGAAGTGAGATATGCAGGTTGCAGATTTGAAACTTGATAAATTTGTGGATTCTTTTATATGCAGAAAATGCTGGCTCTTTGGCTTTGAAGAGGAAATGCAGAAATAAGACATGCTAATTTGGATTTTAGTTTTGGATATGTAGAATCTTGATCTTTGATGAGGGGTGTATGCAGATTTGAATAGGAGCTTGGGATATGCAGATTTGTTGAACAGAATGTATATATGAAGTAAGTGAGTTTTGGATATGTAGATTGATGTTTTGATTATGCAAATGTTGGATTTCTTTTTGAGAAATGCAGATTTTTATTGTGCAGATTTATAAAATGAATTTTGAAGATGGGTTTGATCTTTGTTTGATTTAAGAAAATGGAAAAAAAAAAATATGCATGAAGATATAAACTTAACTATATGCATATTTCAGATTTTAAGAAAAGAAAAGAAAAATAAAAACAAAATTCAACACTTGTCATAAATGAGACACTTGTCTATATGATTGCATATTAATTTAACACATGTATATTCTTTAAGGAAAATTAGTATTTATTTACAAGCTAATGCATATATTAACTTAGTTTCAATTTGTTAATTTATATTTAAACATGTGTATGAAATAGAAACAACCAATGTTTTCTTAAAGACAATTAGTTTTTAATTACAAATTAATGTTATATTAGCTTAAATTAAGTTGTTAGTTTATATGTATAAATTTATAAATGAAAACAAAAACAAATCATGTTTATAAACTTATACAAATAAAAATTAAAACAAATTTAGATTTTATACCTTTGAATTTAAATTCAAACTAGATTCAAAACCAAACAATTTCAAAATAAAAATTCAATTTGAAATAACCAATTGCAATTTCTATTCAAAATTTATTTTAGAAAGACAATACAATATTAATATTATTTTTATAAATCTCTTTTATTAATTTAAAATCATTTTACAATAAATTATATTTTATTAAATAAAATATCCATTTTATTAAACCATAAAACATTTTATTGTATTTATTTTAAATTTTAAAACAGTACCAATCTATTTAAAATATAAACCAAATATTTATATTGAAAATAGAAATCAATTTATTATTTAAAAGATAAAATAACCAATTTAAATATTTATTGAAGAAAATTATCATATTCACTTGAATAATTATTATCAGATTATCAATATCAATTTAATTTTAACTACAGATTATTAAATTGATATTGTCAAAAATTCCGGGACGTTACAATCCTTCCCCCTTAAAAGAATTTCGTCCTCGAAATTTAAAACAAAGGTAATTTAATAATCTGATTAAATTTTAATTTTAAACACAAGCATATATCAAACATATGCTAACAACCAATCAACCAATCAAACAAACCTGATTATCCAGACAAAATCTGGATAAAATTTCATCGAGTTTCCCCAGGTGTATATATATATCCACTGGGATACTCGCCTTAGAAAATCCAAACAAACAATACTATGAAGCTACAAAGCTCCTATAGAACTATATCTATAACACTAGACAAAATATCAGACTACAAACGAGTCTGACTCACTAACCAAAACTCCCAAACTGCTGGTTCTACAACCAGAGATAGATCATACACGTACTCGTGCAGAGATACGTGAAACTCATCGATCCTAGTTATCCAAACTGGCAATCCAATCCTGTAGATCAATCACTTAATCTCCAAGATCACAGAAAAGATCCAAAATCACTTCAGAGCTAACTTCTCAGACTCACCCAAACTTATAGCTCACTTTTGATCGGAGAAAACTTATCCAAAATAAATCTCCGTCTTCAGAGTCCAAATCTCTTTGACTCTTATCTACAAAACTCTCCAGACGATCCTGGGCTACCTACAGCCTTCCTGATCAGCTCAACCTTCGCTGATGCTTCTAGAAACAAACCAGACCAATCAACTCAACAAAATGATCTCCTCAATATCAGAAAACAACAACTTACTTCTCCAGAAAAGGAAAGCAGATGCACTTCCAAACTGCTTCCGCTGCTCAACTCTGATCCGAAGAAGAGAATGCTGAAGAAGAACACAAGCACAAACAGGATAACACAACCCAGAGATTTGGTTCAACAAATCCATAAGAATCATTCAGGAGTTCCTCCAAAACTCTGAGCTGCTACACCAACTCAAACTCCTTTAAACCATTCTTCTATAAAGCTGAACCATCCGAACCACTCCTGGAATTCCAATTGATAAGGAAACTCAATGGACAAAACTCTGACTTCCTAAAGACATCCAGAAAAACTCAGATAACCTAAGAGAACTCACAAACAATCGCAAGTCACTTTTGCGAACACCCAAACCAAATCCAAAGAAAACTGTTCTCCCTTAACCAAACAGAACAGCTCAATCTCAACTAGCTAACCCATCGAAGAAACGGGTCCATATAACTGCTTCTGAACTCCACTTCATAAAAACTGCTAAACCAAAAGATCTCTTGCCAACACCGAGAACACTCCATACTGCACTGCTGCCTCAGATGCCAAAGAATTCCAAAACAAAGCTCTCCGAGAAACTCGGACTTCAAAGAAAACAGAAATTCCAGCTGACCACAGCCATACTACTGAAGCAGACTCACTTCTTTAACTTGTTGCAAAGAAAAAATCTTCGGGAACATTCATAGTCACTGCATCTCATCACGCAGCTACTATCCCCTGAGGTATTCAAAATACCATCACTCACTTCTGCCAAGCCAACAGATCCAAGCACTACTCATCCAATCTCAAAAATGAACTCCGAACCTTAACAGGTTTCCTTCAGAGATCAATGAAGTTCTTCATCACTTCAGAACTCAATCGAGACGGTATTAGGTCTATAGTCTCAACAAAACACTTCTAACCTCAAACATTCAAACTCCCACAAATGGTAGTCGTGTTACACACACTACTACCTCATCTACCTTTATAACTTACATTGGAAAACCTGAACGGTAACCCAACTAATAGGTAGAAATATATATATATATATATTAAAATTACAAATACGCTCTCTCAAGAAAGACACCACTATAGAGCCTAGGTATTCACTCAGCCTAATGCTCCCTAAAGCAAGATACACTCAGAGCCTAGGTATTCACTCAGCCTAATGCTCTGATACCACAATGTCACGACCCGAATTTCACTCCCAGAAAATCGCGTCATGAATGAAGAAAGAAAGGGATAGAAGAAGAAAGAAGAAGAGAAGAAAGAAACAACATCAGAATCTAACACAGCGGAACGAATAAATTATATTAATCACATAATACTTTACATAGTATCATATACATCAGAGATATACAGCATAAACAACTCATACTAGACAGTTATAGACACCTGTCTAGTTATACAACATAATACAACAACTCAAAGAAAACACACAGCGGAAAACTCTATAGCTATACGCGGAAGCCTCCTGCTTCATTGCTCCTCCATAATTCGTCAAAGCTAACCAGATTCCTAACCTGAATTTCCCTTGGCTACTCGTAAAAATTTGAGTACCCAAGAGTTTATGAAAAACAAAAATAAACTCCGGGTCAGACATGGGTCTGGTGTGAGTAACAGGTTAAAGTTGCTTAACTTTTAAAACCTTTTGAAAAGAAAGATATCACGTAAGACTTCCCACACATAAACATGGAAAAGTTTTTACCTTACGCTAACCAAAACATTTGATAGGAAATCCGATGATATTATAATAGTGTCTAGGGTTTTCAAATAAATAAGAAATAGCCGAAATTGTTACATGATTAAATTCCAGCTACTAGCCACAAAAGTGGGTAATACAATCAAAATCGTTGGCACTTATTGAATTTTGGATTCCATACAATGGCAGGGCTACTGGGGTACCGTCCGTCACAGTACGTGGCCTAGATCACCGTACCGAGGATTACTCCCTTCATCCCCTGCAACACAAAGCCGGACCCGTTCCTTACTGAACAGTTCCAAACAAGACAACCCCGTGGTTGTAGCTAGCAACCACCCACACAGCCGAATATAAAGGGACTTCTAGACAGGGATCAATCTTGCTCTCCAGTGGGCGCGACCCACGAAGCTTTGCTGCACCTCCCCTGTTTTAGCCATTCCCGGTTGATGAGGCTTGAGGCTACGATTACCTTTATAGGACATATCACTTAGAATGCTCATCGTCCACCTGACGATGTGCTGAAAGCATTCAATCCATACAAGTTCGTTCCGGGTTCGAACGAAACCGAAGGCATTATCTCGTTACACTCGTATTGGAATCACCCTCAGAGTTAACGACAATAACCCTTGCACTCTAAACCACCATCTCGAACCTATAAGTACTATTCCGTCAAACTCATTACGGAATCACCCACAGAGTTATACTGACTCATAGTTCTTACACCTCGAGTCTTCACAAAGCTCCACTTTGATACACGACCTATCGTTATTTGGAATCGATGTGGTTTTCGGATATCCAAATATGGAAACCCGATCCCGGTCTCATCGAAAACCAAAGCGTGTCTTTTAAGGTCCAAGTTGTTTTAAAGGTTTAAAACAATTCAATCACAGTATCTATATACATACAGATAGATAACTTAAATCATAACTGATAATCAACATTATCACATAACAGGTAATTCACATCATCAATATCAAATAGATATACCACATATCAACATCACAATAGATAACCCATGTTATCATCATAATACAATCAACATCCATACCACACAATATTATTTATCTCAATACTGAGATCACAAAGCATCCAAGACAATCAAGTTCAACCATTCATCCATAAGCAAAGATTTACTCATCACCATATAATTAATTTAAAATGAATTAAATTAATTATCTATATCTCAAATTAATTTAAAATGAATTAAATTAATTCCTTCATCTATAATTAATTTAAAATAAATTAAATTAATTACCTCACCAAATTATCTTGCTTACTCAATTGATTACAATCAATTAATCAATCATAAATTACTTTAATTAATCACTCTTGATTAATTATACTTAATTACATCCATGTAATTATCCTCAACTAAACAGTAATTAACCCTTAATTACTTTAATTAAATTAATTAATCATAATTAATTATCTTAATCCTTAATTAATTATATTAATTAATTACCTATTATTGATTAATTAATCCTAATTAATCATCCTTAATTACATCACTAATTAAATAATTAATGATCTTAATTATTTCTTAAATTAATTACTCACAGTAATTAACTAACTCAATTACCATAATAATCCAAATTAATTATCCTAAATTAATTTCTTAATTAATATCCCGATTAATTATTAAATAATTAATCCAAATTACTCATTCTTAAACATCTCCACTTAATTACAATCATGTAATTATTAAACAATTACTTAACTAGGTAATTTCCAAATCCTTAATTACATAAGGTAATTATTTATAAAACCCAAGTGTTTATAATTAATTAAACTTAATTAATTAAATTAAACAATCTCATTCAATTAAATTAATTACATTAAGTAATTAATTTCTTAATTACTTTATTAAGTAATTACTCAAACCATTTATAATTGATTATTATTAAATTAATTAATCTAATTAATTATAAAAATTAACTACATTAATTAATTGTTAAATAATCATGGTTAATGACTCTCATTAACCATTCTCAAATTATTTTATAAAGTAATTAACTTAAATTAACTTCCATTTAAATTATTCTTTAATTATTCATTAATTAAAGTTAATTATTAAATTAACTAACCTTAATTAAAAACTTAATTACATAATTATCATTCATTTATCATTAATTAATAACTTAATTAATGATCTTAATTCCAAATTGATTAATCCTTAATCAATTATTAATTCCAAATTTAATTAATTTATTAAATTAATTAACAAATCTTAATTACCTTGTTATTTAATTCTAAAACATAAATCTAAATTTAAATTTCAAAATAAAACATAACTTAGTTATGTTTAAAACAATTTGATTTAAAACAAAGTTCTTTTGAAAATTACCTTTAAATTTCAATTAAAATTCAAATTTAAAATAAATTAATTTTAACTTATCAAAGTTTTAAATAAATTTAAAACTTATTTAAATTCTAGAACAAATCAAAAGTTGTCTTAAAAATCAAATCATATAAACTTGAAGTTAAATTCATTTCAAAATTTTAAAAGTTTAAATTCAATTTTAGTTTAAAAACTTTCAACTTTGAATTTTCCTTTAAATTTGAAACTGAGCTTCACTTTAAAAACTCAGATTTCCAGATTTTAAAATCTATCTTTAAACCTTGCTTCATATTTTAAAAACCTCATTACTTAAAATTCCAACTATTTACTAAATTGAAATAGTTAATTAAGTTAAGAATTTAAACTCTATTTCAAAACCTGGATTTAAATTTGAATCTAAAATTCAAACTTGCATTTGAATTTATACTAAATCTTACTTTAACTAAATCTATAGGTTTTAAAAGTTTTTAAACCCAGATTTTTTTTTAAAAGAAACAGGAACAGGGTTTTCAAACCTGAAATTTGAATTCAAATCAAAATACAAATTTGAATTCAGATCAAAGATACAACATGAATTTGATTTTTAAACCTAAACCCTATTTAAATCTAAATCTACAGATTTTAATATTTTAAAACCCATACTTTTTAAAATCAACACAGTTTTCTGTGTAAACTACAACTGCAGGTCAATCTCGAGAAACCAATATTCTGCTTCGGGTTTCTTCTCCATCTACTCCGAGTTTCCCACCTATGTGCTTCGAGTCAGCTTCCAACTTTCCCAACATTCCCTCTGAAACACTCCTAACCACAACAGTTCATCAGAGGACCATCACCGCCCCCTCTGCCGACTATGTCAGATGATCCAATTCAACTCCAGAAGCCCACCACTACTCCAACTCCAACACAGATCAAAGAATTCATCCAAGAATCTAAAATGTCCCCAAATCAAAATCTGTAAAAAATATTACAGGTTTACACTCTAACCTGTCAACGGCAAGTGCTTGTCGTTCTGATCATCTGATGATCAACCTTTCCGGCTCCGAGTTCCCTCACCCATCATCTACACCATCACCAATTTTCATAACACTCGACCATTCCCTCTCTTCACACTGATCCATAGTTCAAACCCCATTTCAAAACTAGGGTCAACTGAAGAATTTCCAAAATGCACCTACTCTAATAGATTTAAAATCATCTCAGATTTTTCTAAGGATCAAAGATCCTTGTTCTACAACTCAAAAGAGGTTTTGAGTTTCCTAATCTACAGATTTGCAGAAATTTTGCTTATATTAAATTTTTAGTTTCAGAACAATCTGTTACTCTATCAAACCCCTAAAAATATCAATACTTGATTTAAAAATCAAGTTTCCATTAATACATAGTTTATTGATACTGAAATACAAGGTTAACTCATTAAATTTTTGTTTTGAATTAACATGCAGAGGCCACACTACTCATACTTTTATCTTGCTAAAGTTAATTTTCTTCAGGCAGTAAATCAACTCACCTACAAATATTTGATTCTAGTCTAAATAAACAAACAAATCTTAGTTATTTTTAGGACAGATACTAACACGAATTTAAACAATATTTGGTGGATTCCTAAAATAGAAAGTTGAGTTTTAGAATCATAACAGAGCATGGACAAACATGCACACACCAACACACAAACATTACTAAATTTTTATCCAACATTAACATGCAACCTGAAATTTCAGTTAAAGGTTTAAGTTACTCACCTTTCATGTATGCAGACCACTGTTGTCCCTTTGAATTTGCAGCAAACAAGCATATGCAGGTAGAAGATGCTATCTCCAATTTCCCAAATTTAAAACAGTGCAGACTTTAAAAATGCAGGTGCTTTCTGTTATGCTTTAATTCCCTTTCATATGTTTTTTTTCCATGACCAAGATGCTGTTGTTAAATCTCCAATGCATGCAGATGAATATGTAGTTGTTGCTAACACCTCAAGTACATGCAGATGGTTTTTGCCAATTTCCAAATGCATGCCAATGCTTTACACTCCAGGTTTTAAACAAAATGCAGAAACATGTAGGCTTCATTTTGATTTTGTAATGAAGTGAGATATGCAGGTTGCAGATTTGAAACTTGATAAATTTGTGGATTCTTTTATATGCAGAAAATGCTGGCTCTTTGGCTTTGAAGAGGAAATGCAGAAATAAGACATGCTAATTTGGATTTTAGTTTTGGATATGTAGAATCTTGATCTTTGATGAGGGGTGTATGCAGATTTGAATAGGAGCTTGGGATATGCAGATTTGTTGAACAGAATGTATATATGAAGTAAGTGAGTTTTGGATATGTAGATTGATGTTTTGATTATGCAAATGTTGGATTTCTTTTTGAGAAATGCAGATTTTTATTGTGCAGATTTATAAAATGAATTTTGAAGATGGGTTTGATCTTTGTTTGATTTAAGAAAATGGAAAAAAAAAAAATATGCATGAAGATATAAACTTAACTATATGCATATTTCAGATTTTAAGAAAAGAAAAGAAAAATAAAAACAAAATTCAACACTTGTCATAAATGAGACACTTGTCTATATGATTGCATATTAATTTAACACATGTATATTCTTTAAGGAAAATTAGTATTTATTTACAAGCTAATGCATATATTAACTTAGTTTCAATTTGTTAATTTATATTTAAACATGTGTATGAAATAGAAACAACCAATGTTTTCTTAAAGACAATTAGTTTTTAATTACAAATTAATGTTATATTAGCTTAAATTAAGTTGTTAGTTTATATGTATAAATTTATAAATGAAAACAAAAACAAATCATGTTTATAAACTTATACAAATAAAAATTAAAACAAATTTAGATTTTATACCTTTGAATTTAAATTCAAACTAGATTCAAAACCAAACAATTTCAAAATAAAAATTCAATTTGAAATAACCAATTGCAATTTCTATTCAAAATTTATTTTAGAAAGACAATACAATATTAATATTATTTTTATAAATCTCTTTTATTAATTTAAAATCATTTTACAATAAATTATATTTTATTAAATAAAATATCCATTTTATTAAACCATAAAACATTTTATTGTATTTATTTTAAATTTTAAAACAGTACCAATCTATTTAAAATATAAACCAAATATTTATATTGAAAATAGAAATCAATTTATTATTTAAAAGATAAAATAACCAATTTAAATATTTATTGAAGAAAATTATCATATTCACTTGAATAATTATTATCAGATTATCAATATCAATTTAATTTTAACTACAGATTATTAAATTGATATTGTCAAAAATTCCGGGACGTTACACTTTTAGCCTCAAAATAATCTTGAATTTCAAAGTCAAATTATCCTTGATTTTAAACTATCTTTTAAATATAATATATTTAACTTTTAAATATTTATACTTAGATTTAAATATAAAGTTATAGTAAAATTCTATATATATTATTCTCTATATATTATTCTCCATATTTAATAATGTATTTCAATTATAGTCAAGTATATTTATAAAGTTTAAAATAGTTTTAACATAATATAAAGGTTATTCTCAAAGAAAATCAAAACACCAAAAATCCCTTTAAGATATCGATATGCTCAAGTACCCCATGTCGACATGGTGTCAGTTGGTTTCAAAATTCAAATTTCAAAAGAAGTGTCTATTCGCTATAACTCTTCACGAATGGACATGGCTGTTGTTCTTATTTAAATAGGGTTAGCTTCAATGAATTTTAATTCAGTTTTTCTGGTTTTTCACTCCTCTTTTTCTTCCACATTTCTATATACATTTTCTTACCAATACTCTGCTGAAATCAACATTGAATCTAACTAGATCATTTCTGATTTGATTCACTATCACTATCTCAACAAGATCCTCAGTGCTATTCAGAGTTATAGGCTTTTTGTAATCAACTTGGTGAGAAATGGTGTGATTGTAGCCTTGGAAATCAATCAAGCGAGATAAGGTGTGATTGTAGCCTTGGGAAATCAATTGGGTGAACTTGTTGCCCGTGAAATCAAGTATCTCTACCCATAGGATTGTGATTCTCGAGGGTGTGCCTCGTTGCCTTGAAATCGAGGGTGTAATTATACAATTGCTTTTGAAAGGAAATCCATACTTATGTGCGGGACTGGATGTAGGGTAACTCCGAACCAGTATAAAATCCGTTGTGTTCTTTCCTTTACTGATTTTACTTTATTTCTACATCAGTGTTTGTTTCTGTGATGATATCTGTGTCTAAATATTGCATACATTTGTGTTTAAATTAACAAAAACTCAAAATGATTTAATAATTCTCTAAAACACTATTCACCCCCCTCTAGTGTTTATCCTAGCCTTAAGATCCTTAATCCGCCTCTCTCACAATCGGTGTCAGAGCAAGGCTTCCAAAGTTTCATAATCTGATTTTTGAAAAGGTTTTAAAATGGCTATGTTTGTAATACTAGTTTAGAAATATTCAGATCATCATTGTCTTTTGAGTTTGCATATAATCAATGTTCAAATTCAAGTTGTCTGCCAAAATTGTTTGATGTGTAGGAATCATGCTTTATGTCTATTGAGGAATCAATACACAACGAACAAATTGTGCAGATTAGAAAGGACAAATGGATACTCGATAGTGGATGTTCTAGACACATGACTGGAAATCCAGATATGTTAATTGTTATAATATACAAAGACGGGGAATTGGTTAACTTTGGAGACAATTCAAAAGGATATGTGATTGGCATCGGCAAAGTCGGTAACTCTAAAACTCCTATTATTACTAATGTTTTGCTAGTTAAAAATATGAAACATAATCTGCTAAGTACAATTGTGATAAAGGATATAAAATTAAATGTGAAAAGGATAAATGTCACATTGAAGATAACAATTCAACCATAATATTTGAGGGAGGTAGGAAAAAGAATATTTATATTCTTAGTATCAAAATTTCAAATGATAACTTATGTCTTTTGGCAAATACAAGTGACCCTTGGATTTGGCATAAGAGATTTGGGCATTTGGATTTCAAACTCTTATCTAGACTATCAAAAAATGATCTATTAAGAGGTCTCCCTAAAATGAATTTTAAAGTAAATAGTCTATGTGATGCATGTCAATTAGGAAAACTTAGAAAAAGTTCCTTTAAATTAAAAGATATGATTTCAACTTCAAAACCTCTTGAATTACTTCACCTTGATTTATTTGGCCCATCTCAAATTCTGTCATTAAATCATAGTAAATATGTTTTTGTAATTGTAGATGATTATTCTAGATTTACATGGACAATAGTTTTGAAACATAAAAGTGATACTTTTGAATGTTTTAAGAGCTTTACAAAAAAGATTGAAAATCAACTTTTTCTAAAAATTATAACCATTCGTAGTGATCATGGTGGTGAATTTGAAAATGAAAAGTTTTAGGAATTCTGCAATAAAAAGGGAATAACTCGCAAGTTTTTAATTTCCATGAACTCCACAACAAAACGGAGTAGTAGAACGTAAAAATAGGACGATTCAAGAGTGTGCGAGAACTATGCTTTCAAACAGTAAATTACCAAAGAATTTTTGGACAGAAGCAGTTGTTACCGCCTGTTATATTTTAAATAGAATTTTAATTAGAACTTTGTCTAATAAGATTTCTTATGAACTTCTTCACTCAAAGAAACCTAAATTATCTTATTTTAGAATTTCTAGAAGTAAATGTTTTATTTTAAATACTAAAGATAACTTAGATAAATTTGATCCTAAATCAGACGAAGGAATCTTTATCGGATATTCTAATAGAAGTAAAGCATACAAAGTATTTAATTTAAGAACTAACTCCATCGAAGAAACAATGCATATGTCATTCATGAAAATTTCAAAAAATTTGAAGATACAAATGATGAAGATTATTTATTTAGTAAAAATCAAGAGTCAACTAAAACTAATAATGAAATTAATCATCCTAATAAAAGGACTAAACTTTTAAAATATCATCCTATAGAAAATATACTAGGAAATAAGCAACCTGTTGTTAAAACTAGAAATCAACTAAGTAAAATGAGTAATGTAGCATTTATATAACTATTTAACACAAAAATCCAAAAGAAGAATCAACTGATGATTCATGGATTTTGGCTATGCAAGAAGAACTAAATCAATTTATTAGAAATGATGTTTGGGAGCTTGTTCCTAGACCTGAAAATAAAACTATAATTGGAACTAAATGGGTTTATTAAAATAAGATGAATGAACTAGGAGAGGTAGTTAGAAATAAAGCCTGATTAGTCGCTCAAGGTTTTTGTCAAGAAGAAGGAATAGATTTTGATGAAACCTTTGCTCCCGTAGTAAGATTAGAAGCCATTATGATTCTACTTGCTTTCGCAAATCATAGTAATTGCAAACTATATAAAATGGATGTTAAAAGTGCCTTTTAAATGGATTTGTAAAAGAGGAAGTGTATGTTGAACAACCACCACTTTTTGAAAACGAAAAATTACAAAATCATGTTTACAAACTTAAGAAAGCTTTATATGGTCTAAAACAAGCTCCTAGAGCCTGGAATGATAGACTGAGATCTTACTTATTACCATCAAATTTTGAAATTGGTAAAGTAGATAGTAATCTTTTTATTAAAAGAAATAAAAATGATATTCAACTAATACAAGTCTACATAGATGATATCATTTTTGGATCAACTATTTTTGAAATGAATAAAGAATTTTCTGAAATAATGACAAAAGTGTTTGAGATGAGTCATATGGGTGAATTAAATTTCTTTGTAGGATTACAAATAAAACAATTAGATAATGGTATCTTTATTAGTCAAGAACAATATGCTAAAGACCAAATTAATAAATTTGGCTTGACCACTGCGAGTGGAAAACCCACTCCTGTAACGACCCGCCTTTTTGGACAGTTTAAACCGACGATCAAATACACTTGCCGATTCCAAACCATTCAAAAGGGCAGATGATTATTGGGGTAAATAAGAAAAGAAAAGAAAGAGAAATAAAGGAAATGAACAACACAGAATCTCGCAGCGGAACGATAAAATATAATAGTCAAATAAACAGTTCATGAAGTTGTTTACTATACTTTGACAATTATTTATACAACATTTATCAGAGTTATACATATACAACAAAACAATTAAAATAATGCAGCAGATAGCATGATGCAAGGGTAATAATAGTAATAGTATACTAAATCTTCATCTTCATCCTCCAGAATAGATCTTCAAAAAAATATGAAAAACTCAAGACTGACCCGAGCGTAATGAAAAGACAAAACATTCGAGTCAGGACTAAAATATCCTTATGAAAGTTAAATCAATCGTAAATAAATATGAGTGTAACGGCATTAGAGATGTTTACGGGGTTTTACATCTCATATCCAGTGTCAACGTGCGTGCAATAACTCAAGAGATGTTACGGGATTTTCCATCTCTTAAGGATCCGTTAAACTATCTACTATGTAGTAATGTACGCTAAGTAGGTAATGCCTATCAGTAATATAAAGTATCAAAATAGCGTTAAGGCGTTACCATAATCCCCCTTAACACATTTTTATAATGCCATAGTCTATACAGCACCGTAAGCCCCACCGTAAACTGGTGGTTATCAGAGGGTACCCTATAGGTATAGCACAAAACAAAACGTAGTGGTCGCGAATAGGATAATCAGTATGACAAGGTACATGAGGCGATACCAACTAGGATACTAGTAGTTGCGTGATCCAGACTGATGTTCGGCATAGCCAGCAGCTACCCCAACACCGTGAAACAACATTCCTAAATCAAAGGGCGCACCCAGATCGCATCACAAATGTAATAGATATGGTATCGAGGAAGTGTGTCCGCTAGATGTGGTGAACCTCAATGGCCCGGCGCGGCTCCTGTTTTAGTCATGTCAGGGGTCATCCAATAATCATTCTCTTTCTTCAGTCAACGCGTTCACCTAACCATCCACTTCATTCTGGATCAACACTCCGCGTATAATAGTTATTAAAGTGGTTTTCGGTATCAACAGAGAGTATGTCCATATCCGATCCCGGTCTCTTTAATAACTACGTATTATTACACCGTTGGCTCTTTTATATTTCAAATCGATTCATAATTGATATCAAAATATCATGTTCGCTTCAAAAATCAAATCCATTTCAAATATCATCGTATCTATTCAAATGTAAGATTCCGTTTCAAAATCTTTTTCCGCATCAATATCTCATTTCGATTTCAAAATCATTTCGAAATTCAATTTAGGTCGCAACTTCATTTAACTCAATTCGTATTTAAATTCAAGGTTTAAATATAAACATTTCACCTTATTAACCAACTTGAAATTTAGAAAATAGTTTTAAGTGGTTTAAATAATTAAAATACTTAAAATACTTAAAATCTTAAAATGGATTTGAAATAGAGAAATTAGTTTAAAATAATTTAAATTGGGTTATGTAGATTTAAAATGAATCAAAGTAGTTTAAGTATTCAAAATGGTTTATATAACTGAGTAATTTGTAAAACAAAATAAAACAACTTCAAAACCAAACCATTTCAATTATAACTTCCCAATTCAAAACAATTTCAATTTCCGTTCTGCCGATTCAATTTCGATTTCGATTCAATCAACGTTGACTTTGACTTCAAATTTATTCAATTTATATTCACTTTCAATTAATTCAATTTCAATTTATATCGATTAGGAGCTTGATTTTCAAAATTATCCATTTATAACACTTAACAAAATTTATTCATCAATATTCAAGTTTAAATCCAAATTTCAATTTATGATTCAATTCCAAGCTCGATTTCAAAATATCATTTTTTATATCACTTCTACTTAGTAATATTCAAAGCTCGAATTAAGGTTAAATCTTTAAACAAATCAATTTTTGAAATTCAATCATATCCCGATTTTAAATTCCAAAGTCTCCACTTTAATTATTTAACAATTTCTTTAACCAAAATTTATTTCAACATTCCAAACTCAATTTTCCGATAAATTCGATTTTTATAAATTGATTTCTATTTATAACTTTTAAATCAAAACATTTAAATAAATTTCAAATCGACGATTTTTAAAATTATTAATTTAGCCAATTCGGTGTCCGTATATAATTTTCTATCCTATGGCCAAGTAATTATTTATTTCAATTAAATGTCAGGGATGAGTATATATTACTTAAACCAATCACAGTGTCATAAGTATGCATAACAGTATATATAAGCAAATAAACATCCAAACATTTAAATATCAACCAATAACATCCATCAAACTACATCATCCAATAGACAATACAATTCATGGCAGTTTCATAGTTATCAATGTCAGGTAATTTAATCGCAATTCAATTTCAACTTCAATTTCAATTTAACTGTCAATTTAATTTCAATAGTTAATTTAAATGACAATCTATATGAAAATTAAATTTTATCAAACAACGACAAATAAAATCATAACACTTCATAATGTCAATTTAACTAGCATAAAGATATTTAGTACGTTGTGAGCGTTATAAAACACTCACCTTGATTTCAATGAAGTTCCAGCGTTTTATTCCGAATAAAATTAAACGAGCGTTTAATTTTACCCGAAATTTTCACTAGCTCCAAATGACTCCAATCCAATTCCATTGCGTAGTTCTCGACGAAACGAAGACAACGCAACTTGTTTCGTCGAATTCCGACCTCGTATGAAAAAGTTATGATAGTTCAACGTTTATACGAATTTAAATACAACTTAAAATACAATTTCTTTTATTAATTTATAACCTAGCAATCTGGACCGTAGATTTTCATCAAGCAATCAAGGCCACATCCCCTTTCATTCTTCATCTTCCAGGTGAGAAAACGCACGTGTGAACAAATGAACCCAAGCCGCCCATATGCCCTAATACACGCATCCAACTCCGTCGACATCTAGCTCGATCAGGATGCTCCATTCCAAAGCCCATCTCGTGCTCGACACTCGGCCGCAACGCCATGAAGCTCGGCCCTCCCTAACGTCTCGATTTTCATGTGCAACTACAGGCCTTTGGACGGGATTTGCCGTTGATTCAAAGCTCCAAACACGATCATAGCCGTTGAATACCTAGATCTCACTCCCCTCTACAAGTTTCATGTTGGAAGTTTGTTGAATAGATTGACGGATTTGAAGAGATTAGAGGAGAAAGGTTGAAAGTTTCTAGCCGTGCATCAGGTAGGAGGCGGCGGCTCTGAATAGAAACCCTAGGGTTATAAATTTTTGCAAATTTATGAAGAGAGGGGGCTTTTATAGAAAAATCGACGTACACTATTCATCCCGGAATTTCCGAACTCCGATTTACGCGCGGTGACCGGCGTTTATAGGTTTTATCCCGCGTTCCGGACACAATGGAATAGGTTTCGGAGGCTAATTCGATCGTATGTGCGAGTTATGGCAATGAACGATCGATTTTAAATTAAATCGATTAAACAAATTTCTACGCGTTTTGGCTCGCCCCGGACAAACGGTAAATCGGATGACACGAAATTTGAAATCTTACAATAATATCACATTACGGATCCGATGAAACTGGTTTCGTCGAAATCCGAGACTGTTTGAAAAATGACTATTTTAATTCGCCAAATTAATATTAAAACCATTTCGATGCGTTTCGAGCTGCCACGGTCGAACGACAACTCTGATTGCTACAAAAATTGAAATCCGATAATAACAAATTATTACGGATCCAATGGAACAAGTTTCGTCCCATTCTGAGACTGTTCAAAATTTGGCTATTTTCCAGTCGATAATTAAATATTAAAATATTCAATTTTCACAAATTTACTTTTAGTTCGATTTTAAAAGTTCTACAACATCATTCTAACTTTAATATGATAAAATAAAATTTTACAAATCATTTCAAATCATATTAAACCCGTTATTCAATTTATCCAATAAATTCCAATTTTAAAATCTTATTAACTCTATTAAAATCCAAATATTACTTACATTCACTTTGGAACCCAATTTGAATCATATTGAACCAAATTTCAGTTATTCACTCTATTTCCATATATTAAATTTCAATATCAAATTAATCATATCAAATTCGAAATTTAATTATTCAAACATTTGTAATATTAAATTTAAACAAATTTGATTATTCTTAAATCACCATCTTTTGAAATATTCAAACGAACTCATAGAATTTACCAAATTCAAATTATAGAACAGCCATTTTCATTAAAACAGTTATTCAATTCCTGTTGTTCAATTATTCAATAAATTCCAAATATTAAATTTAAACAATTTAATTATTCAATATTTGACGGATTTCAATATTGGATTTTTGAATAAATTTTCATTATCAGTCGATTTACTATATTACATCAAATGAATTCATCATTATTATTTAACTACAGTTAGAGATAATGCACTCAACTAATATATAAACTTTCATTTCAATTGCAATTGGTTCACAAATTCAATTCGACTAACTAAATGAATAGGTAACTTAAATAATTATCACCGTTAACTTTTAATTACTTATAAGTTTATTATTTACAAACAAGCGTCACAATTACCTATACAATACAAATTCATTCAATTACCTTTGACTACATATTATTTCAATTGATTCGGGATTTCATCCAATTCATAAATAATTAACTTAGATAAAATTTGTTGCATTTAATTCTACTTATTATTATTCCAAACGACTTACAATTTTTTTCTAACACTAAATCACGAAATCTTATCAAATTAGCTATTTTAATTATCGAAAATTTACGGGCGTTACACTCTCCCCCACTCAAAACTTTTCGTCCTCGAAAAGGGAAAAGAGGGAAAAGAAACTAAGTAAAGAATTCAACATTTGATATATTTTATTCAAAATTATCCACTTATAAAACAATGAAATTCCATTTATAAATCGTTACTACACTTCCTCTAACTTACTCCGAACGGCTTTATAAATTAAAAAGTTAGTTATCAATACAAATTATAAAAATTTTAAAACTCGAAAATTTTTCTAACACTCGGATTTTCGAAAAAAATTCGGCAGAGTATCCTTTGCGCGGCTCGATCAGTACAGCTACAAAACGCCTCTACGGGCCCCAAACCAACAAAAGAAAATCAAAAGCCAAGTGGCTCATCAAAAATCACCAAATCCAATGACAAAATAAACATGTACCTTATATATTATTAGCGAGCATATATGACTAATATAGCGCGAAAGCGAGCTCCAAATGCGAAGCAAGCGTAATCCGCACCTACTAAACACTCAACAAACAATGAGAAACATGCATATATGAAAATAATATCAATATACGCCATATAGCAACATAACAACTACATATGTCAACATAGCAAATGTAACAAAAGCAACAAATGCAACCATCAATCAATTATCATCCAACTAATCCATAACCAATATAAATTCACTTCTCATTAATATTTATTCACTTAGTTTTCAATTTTAATCACAGTTGATTCATTAACGTTGGATTTTACTAACATTCATTCTTAATTCAATTAGTTAACATTCACTAATTTATAATTACGTTAGTTCGCTTCCAATTTGAATCAAATTAAATTCTATTTAAATTCATTTAACTTCCAATTTGATTTCAATGATTTATAGCTTTCAATTTCAATAACAATTAATGAATTATATACAATCAACTAACAATCATATAACAACCAAATCACACACAACATAACCAAATTATTAATTTTTACATTCAATTTGGTTTATCTTTTTCAATTCCAATTGATTCTTAGCCACACCAAATTCTTTTGTTTACATTTACTTCATATTCAGTTTCAGTTAATAACCAATTTATTTGCGAAACATTTTATTAACCATCACTTTAATTTATAGTCATTCCATAAAAGTCTAAATTCTATATATGACTATTCTTAGTTTATAGTTATCTCAAAAGTTACAAATTTATCTTCACATATTTGGCATCTTAAATTTCCAATATTAACTTTAATTAAGTCCGTAAGCCGTACATATATCATCCGTGAGCAATATCAATCTAATCGCCTATTCGATCACACAATTTCACTTCCAAACTAGTATCGTTCACCCGACTCTCTAGTGCGGACTCAGATTTGGTTCCTTGATTGGAAACTGTTACTCTCCTTGTATAGCCATATACTATGATAGAGAATTCCAGAATCAATTCAAAAATCCATATCTAGGGTTCGCCGTCGAAAATCGAGTGAAAAATCCTAACTTGGATCGATATAAATCATCTTGAAATTTTGTGCTCGAATTTGGATCAAATCGTTATGCGAATTGTATTGACCCGTAGATTTTGTGGATTTAATTTGGTTAAATTAATAAGTTGTAATTAAATTTAGAAGAAAAATAAATTAAAAACCTACTTATAGTAATTCGAAGTTAATTCAAATGATTTTAAGTGGTGAAAAGAATTTTACCTATATATGAGTTGAATATGAGGAATTTGAGGAAAATATTAAACTAATATAATGTAATAAACATTGTTAACAGTAAATGGAATATGATAATAAGAACAATTGCAAGTTTGTATTTATGGGCGAAATAATATTGATAGGTAATAATTGTTGTAGAGAATAAATTACAAATGTTATAAATTGTATAATGGTGACAGATATTGTTCGTTACCAATGCATTTAATTTATAGCGATTAAATGTAATTAATCATTGCCTTTTTGTAAGTTAAGAAGTAACTGAAAATTTTGAAGGAAAAATCAATAGAAAGGTTAACTATATGCATAAGATGGAAAGTTGAATAGAATTCTAATAAATGATAATAATGGAAAACGTATACAATCAATGTAGGTAATTTGAAATTACAATGTTGTTGAAATGATTAAACGTTTCTTGTGATAATTAATAAATAACGAAAGGAGTAAGCGTATTTATTTAGAGTATTAGTTACTATTGGGTAGAGATTTATGTAACAACATTTAATGCAATGTTAGTAATGCCAATTTAAGTCAATAATAAGGAACTGGGAATCATATCTATGAAATGATAACGAGAATACAAGGTGATAAATGCCAATTAAGGGTAATAATTAATAAACTTAATGAAATCCCAATTTTGTATAAAATAATTTAAAAGTCAGGTTTGGCTACAATTTGAACATAAGTAAATTGAATTTGTAGTATGAAAATATATGCAAAAATTGATTTTTGTAATAAAAGATTTTGTATGTGACAAAAAGGTAACGGTAATGTTTATGGTAGGTTGCCTATTCATTTATTTAGATTTTTAGTTGAATTGGAAATAAGTTTGTAATAAATGTAAATAAATGATACATTTATGTGAAATGTAACCAATGTAAATTTTATTTATAATATAGCAAAGGGTGGATTTAAGAAGTGAAATTGCAGAATTTGAAGCTAATTAATAATAGACATAGTAAAGATGGCAATCCAATCAAATACTTAGGAATAAAATTTATTGGAAGGTAACCTAATTTATAAATAAATGGTAAGTATTTAAGATATAATTCTATATTAATTGAAACTGATTGTAGATTTAGTGTAGTAATGTTAAGGCTAACTAAATTTGCTTTATAGATGGAATTTTAATCAAGGTGGATAGGTAACGAACTTAAAAATATAATTGAGAACTAATAGGTGGCAAATTAATATAGTTTGTATTATGTAAGTAAACTTCGGTAATTCAAATTCTACCAATCCAAAGCTAACGTTTTGTTAATATATATTTAAGTATAGAGAGCAATATTTATTAATTTAATTGAAGTATTGCAAAATAAATGAGAATTTAACATCTAAATATTACGTTAATAGGAAGTAATTGTTCTACTTATCATTACATTCATTTAGCCCATTTTGAAACTTAATCAACTGAAATTAATAGGAGAGAGAATACTAATTGTAATAGGTGCAAATAAAAGCAGCTTATGTTTTGTGAAATATAAGAAAAGTTTTGATTCAAAAAAAAAAAAACATTTACATCAATAAAATGAATGTTTCATCTATGAATGTAGGTTTAATTTAATTTAAATAAAAATATAGAAAGATTGATTTTTAAAGAAAGAAATATATGTTTATTTGAACTGTGTTTAGCTTACAAACTAATTACAAGAATAGGAAAATAATCTATTTATTACTCTTATGTATAAATAATTTTTCTATTTTTTTTATGCAATTTAGTTGTCTGTTTTAAAATTTAATTTTGTGTGATTGCAATTAATGTAGTTCAAATATTTCAATTAAAAGAAAAGAAAACGGTGATTGCAATTAATAGATTTAATAAAAAAAAACGGGCGTTTTATGGTAAACAAAAAGGGTGTTTTAACGGTAATTAGAGATCATTTTGGGAAAAACAAATCAAATGTTTTCATTTTTAAGGTAATTATAAAAAAATTATTATGCATAGACAAAAACCTGAATGCGTAGAAATTCGAATATTACTTGAGTTAATGAAGTTAATTTTGGTGTGTTTAGGGTTAACAAAATTCATTAAGTAAACAATTGTTTTGAAATTTGAATCCTAAAAGTATGTTTACAGTATAGAGTTAGTCCATTCATTCCCTTTCTAATAAATAATTACCTCTTTTTAATACCTTCTACTTTTAAAAAGGTTGTTCATATTTACTATATTTCAAAACCAAGTTTGTTCATATTTACTTTATTTCTTTCCATTCATTTTCCAACTTCATTTTCTGAAACGTCATTTCATTTATTTCTAATTAATAGCGGTCTCTCTTTCCAAATCTCTTTGATCCTAAACCTAACTCTAACCTTATAAATAAGATACGACGCAAACGAAACCACAGCCTCCATTATAATCTTCTTCTTTTTTTCCCTTTTTTCCTTCAAATCTCCTTATTATCTCTGATTTTAATTTTTCCTTCCTCTTCAAATATACTTCTTTTTCAAATTTACTTCTATTTCAAACCTTCTTCTTTCTATTCAAATCTAGATTTTCTCTTCCATTTTCAGTTTTTATTTTAATCATTTTCTTTTTCAATTCTTCTTTTTCAAATCTTTTTCTTTCCAAACCTTTTAAAAATGCATACATTCATATAATAAGGAGGAAAATTAAAGTAAATCGAAATAAAAGAAAAATTACGAAACAAAGTTAGCAATCAAGAAGAAGCATACGCGTTTTTCACGAGGGAAGAGTGCATGTGGCACGGTATTTTATTTTTGTTTAATTTATTTTTGTTAATTTTGATTTCAATTAGTTCTAATAATCATAACTCGTACATACGGACTCCGTTTCACGCAATTTTTTTTGTTAGGATCGAAATTAAATTCCAGATCTTTTGACACTGGTTTGGACAGATTTGGAGATAGTCGAATTTTTGGGTTTAAATCGGATTTGAATTCGATTTAAATTCAAAAGGTGAGTGTTTTAACCCACTCACAACTACTAGAAGCTTTTATGTTTGTTAAATTAATTTTAGAAATGAATAGAAATTTATTTATGAGTATTTGGCATGTTTATTTCACTCATATTTGTTGAAATGCATTTATTAAATTTAACTGTTAATTTAATTCATTTATTGCGTATAAATTTACAGTTAAAATTTATTTGTTTGTATATGAACTGCTAGTTAACAGTTATATAATTTATTTCTGAATATAGACTGTAGATTAATAGCTGTTAAATTTAATTTGAATAAAATTGCCAGTATTACCTGTTATGTAGTACCAAAAATAATATTGTTATTGACTGATATTGATTGATGATTGCGATTTGGATTATGGATGATGTTGATGAATGGATGTTTATTGGATATCATTAAATTGCAAATTATCATGCATATTTCATTTCATTCGGGATTGTGGTTTGAAATGATATATACCCGCAAATTTTTATATCTTTTAAATTGCGGATTGAAATGATAAATATCCGTATCACTTGACCATAGGATAGAAAATTTTATACAGGCACCGCGGTCTATATATAACTATTTTTATGTGATTTCTATGGTTTGGATGGAATACGGTTTATAATAATCTTAAATTTTATATTGTATAAATATTTTTCTTCCATATATATATACATATGAAGTTGAAAATTTTGAAATTAAAAGGTGTATAAAAATCTTTATTAAAAATGGAAGAAAACTAAGAAAATGGAGTTTAATAATTTATATCATATGTTTAAATGTTAAGTTTGGAAATTTTAAGATATGATATTTATAATTGGATTTTTCCCAAAATAAATTGAAATGAATATTCTAGTATAATTTGAATTGGGAAAAATATATATATTATTAGTAGAAATTGAAGTCTTATTATTTATGGATTTTATATGAATATTCAAGACTAATTAATAGAACAATTGATTTGTTGAAAGCATAAAATCCGACTTTAGTTTGAAATATTGATACTCAAAATGGATATACGTATATATAAATAAATTGAAGTGGTTTTGGAACTTGAGAGAGATAATATAAATTTTGGTTTAGACTTTAATAAAGAAATGTATTTGTAAAGCCATGAGAACTATTTTCTTTACAAAGTAACATTTAAGTTAAACCATTTAATTCATACACCGTTGAATGTCCAAACCATTCAAGTTTTTAGAAGTTATGGTTTTAAATTATGATTTTCAAAATATTATGCTTTGAAATATTTGATTTTCAGACGTTATGAAGTTAAAGCATTATGATTTTGGAAAAGAATTATATTTGGGATAAGTGATAAAATATGGTTTTGGGTTTTGAAATGATATCGTATTCATGGTTATGAAATGGAATGTTTATTCTGATTTTTAAAGTATAACCTATTTTTAAATGACCGCGGTGTTATAATAACGATGGGTTGGCAAAGAGACCGGGATCGGATATGGACATACTCTCTGTCGATACCGAAAACCACTTTGGCTAACCGTGTACGCGGTGGAGATTCCAGAATGAAGTAGGTGGTGGCGACGTTTCCTGTAAAGTAAATACGTGGACCCGACTCCCGTGAGTTGGCATAAGGTGGCTAAAACAGGAGCGATTCTCAGGCCAATGAGGTCATTCCTCTGATCGGACCCTCCTCTTCGATATTATACTTTGATTTTGGATTGATTCAGTGGCCACTTCTATATTTTGATTTTGGGGAGTTAGTCCGAGGTGGGCGGTAACTGCGGCTACGCGTTTCCACCAGCCTGGATAGCAATTCGTATATCTACCCTGGCATTGCCTAGTTGTGCCGTGTCACCTACCATACCGAGCCTTTACTACGAGTTTCTATTTGTGTCGTACCTATGGAGTATCCTCTGATAGCTTCCCGATCAGGAGGTATTACGGTACTGTATAGACTATTGGCATTATTTGTGTTAAGGGCTATATGGGTAACCCCTTAACGCTATTTAAAAGTAAGTTTATTTTATAAATAGACACTATTATAATAGCGCAATATACTACATAGTAAATAGTTTAACGGATCCTTAGGAGATGTAAATCCCGAACATCTCTTGAGTTACTGTACTCATATTTATTTCTGTTAATTTAACTCACATAAGATCTTTTAGTCTGACTCGAGTGTTTTTGTCTTTTCAAATTCGCTCGGGTCAGTCCGAGCGTTTCAGGATCGAAGACTTTAGCTTTGAAGGACGAAGACGAAGGAGTCGTATTATTATTATCTATAGTATTGCACCACACTCTAAATTTCCGCTGCATTGATATTATTGGTATGTGTAACTCTGATATTCATTGTATAAGTAAAATAAATATTTTGTAAACAGTTATCATGAACTGTATATTGATTATTATATTTTATCCTTCCGCTGTGAGATTCTATTTTGTTTTATTTCTTCTCTGCTTTTCTTATTTACCCCATAACAATCCGCCCTTGCGTATGCTTTGAATTGGCACGTGTGTCGGTTTAAAGTGTGCGAAAAGGCGGTATGTTACAGTTGGTATCAAAGCTTTGGTTTAGCGATAAACCTTGGTTTTGTGGGGTTTGACTCTTTGTTAATAGGGTAGTAATACCCTATGGGAGTCGCTCAGTGTATATATATGAGAGAGCGTATTTGTTAGTGTTTATAAAGATTTTGATATTGTGTTAATTTGTTCCGCTTTGTATTTATAAATTCTGGTTGATGCATGGGACGCTATGACATCAATAGGGATTTCTAAACACTTAATAGGGCAGACCGACATAATATTTGTTTTTAATATAGGTGAATGAAATAATTTTGCCTATTATATTTTCTATATATAAAAATATTTTTATAAAACTATATATATATATATTTGGTTGCTATAGATTGGGTGTTAGGAAATAAAAATATTTATAACAATTGAAGCTAAGTTGAAATTATAATAAATCAAATTGGAGATTTTAGAACTTAAGTCCGGGATTTTGAAAATCTGTTTTCAATGGATTTATGGGATATAGGGATTTGGTTTATAAGTATTTTCTTATATAAATATTTAGTATAATTCGGAAGAATGGTTTTAAAGAAGATTTTGGAGAAAATAATTTTTGTACTTTCCTCTCTGTCGCTGGAAAATAATTTCGGTGATGGCGGCCGCATCATCGACTTTCATTTTCGAGTTTCGTAGGGGAAAGGCCACTGTAGTAAATTCTACTGCAGATTTATTTTGAAATTATCTAAAATTTTAAATTGTTTTAAATATAAATTGAGATATAAGTTGTAAGAACTCATTTATCTATTATTTTTAAAATAAAATTGAAATTTGACCCAGTATTTAATTCTAAAATTTTCCACTAATTAATGGTTTAAATTATTTTTAGGGAAATATAAAGTAAGTAATAAATGGATTGAAACCTCTAATTTAAGTAAGAAAATTAATGCTAGGTATAAAGGAAGTTAAAATTTTAACTGATAAATAATGGTAAAGATTTATTGAAAATCAACGAATTAAAAGGGTTGAGATTAAACTTGTATAAGTTCTTTTGCTTTTTCTTTAACATAAATAACTTACCAAGTATAAAAAGTTGAAATGTGAATTAAGAGTGGAATAGAATATTATGCAAGTAGAATTTTTGGAAATAATGAAGTATTTAATAAATTACTGTTATAAATAAGAATTTAATGGTATTAACTTAAGTGATGATTGGAATTTTACTAAAATTAAAGGTTGTATTATTAATAGGTGATTTTAACCTTAAGAAAGTAAAAATGAAATTCCTTAATTTATAAAGTTTGATTGTAGGGTTATTAACTTAAGTACGCCTTAATTTCCCCCTATTCTAATATAATAGAAAGTAAGTAATATATAAATGACTGTAAACCCTAAGTAATTAATTAATAAAATTCCTTATTTTTAAGAATGAAGGTTAAAGGGTTAATAATTTAAGTGTAATTAAAAAGGGTTACTGTAATTAAATATAATAGAAAGTGGGTAATTAAATTGTTACTACTATTAAATATAATAGAAACTTCAACATTAAATAAATGAATGAAATTAAAGGTAAGTTGAAATTGTAATTTATAAAACAAATATATATTAATTAAAGGAATTGAGAAGAAACTTGTAAATTTTCACTTACATGCTTAAAACATACATAACTTACCATATAATAAAAGTTGCAATTTTAGTAAGAAAATGTAAGGGGAAATCTTACAAGTGAAGCTTGAGGTAATAAAGGTATTCAATAAATTTGCTGTTATTAATGAGAATTAATTGTATAAACTTAAGTTAAATTAGAAATTTTACTATATAAGTAAAGGTAAGTAGTATAAATAGATGATATAAACTTTAGTCAATAAATTGGAATGCAAATATAATGAATTTTGTAATAAGTAAAAATCAAGGATACAACCACTGACGAGAAAATAAAATTTGAAGTTGTTAGAAATAAATGTAAACTATAAAAAGGAAAATTTATGCGGTTTGTATAAAAGAGAGGAAATCAAACAACTAAAGTATGTAATGAATTTTTATAGGTTAAATTGATTTGTTGGTTTAAATCGATATTGTTTGCTTTATGGTTGGCTGGGTAAGGAAATTTGAAGTTGTAGGATGAATAAATAAGCTATTCTGTCCCATCTAACACTGTTGAGTAAATGATGCACTGGATAGTTATTTTTCATTCCGTACCATTTCAAGTTTTGAACCCGAAAAACTATTTGCTTGTTTGATCGAATGGTTGTTTTGTTGTGTATGCTGTTTGTTGAAATTTATGATTGTATATTTGGTGTTGTTAGTAGTTGAAACCATGAAAATATTTCGCTTTATAGAAATTGTTAAACCTTTGGATGTTTATAAGTGAAATGCAAGTTATGGAAGCAATTACTACTGCTTTTGGTTCCATAAATTAAGCATAAATTGCCCGACAAATAGGTACGCTTCGGATTACGATTTATAGCGCTATTTTATATATTTTCCCGGGTTGAGATATAATATTTTGGATAAAATATGTAATATAATTGTTATATTTTGATATTATATTTTCTCCCGAGTCTCTCCGTTCAAAGGAGACTCTACCAAAAGTTTTCCGTAAATTTTGAACTTAGAAGTATTTTGAAATGTTTTTCCAAACTTTAGTAATTTAGATATAATTTTTTTTATGGTTATAAATTGATATATTTTATCTAAATTAATTAATTTTATAAATTTAATTGTTTATAAAGTTAATGTGTGAATGAGGTATATTGATTTCTTAGTTCTTCGTTTTCCCTTCTTTTCCTTTTCGGGGACAAAAAGTTTTGAGTGGGGGAGAGTGTAATGACCCGTAGATTTTGTGGATTTAATTTGGTTAAATTAATAAGTTGTAATTAAATTTAGAAGAAAAATAAATTAAAAACCTACTTATAGTAATTCGAAGTTAATTCAAATGATTTTAAGTGGTGAAAAGAATTTTACCTATATATGAGTTGAATATGAGGAATTTGAGGAAAATATTAAACTAATATAATGTAATAAACATTGTTAACAGTAAATGGAATATGATAATAAGAACAATTGCAAGTTTGTATTTATGGGCGAAATAATATTGATAGGTAATAATTGTTGTAGAGAATAAATTACAAATGTTATAAATTGTATAATGGTGACAGATATTGTTCGTTACCAATGCATTTAATTTATAGCGATTAAATGTAATTAATCATTGCCTTTTTGTAAGTTAAGAAGTAACTGAAAATTTTGAAGGAAAAATCAATAGAAAGGTTAACTATATGCATAAGATGGAAAGTTGAATAGAATTCTAATAAATGATAATAATGGAAAACGTCTACAATCAATGTAGGTAATTTGAAATTACAATGTTGTTGAAATGATTAAACGTTTCTTGTGATAATTAATAAATAACGAAAGGAGTAAGCGTATTTATTTAGAGTATTAGTTACTATTGGGTAGAGATTTATGTAACAACGTTTAATGCAATGTTAGTAATGCCAATTTAAGTCAATAATAAGGAATTGGGAATCATATCTATGAAATGATAACGAGAATACAAGGTGATAAATGCCAATTAAGGGTAATAATTAATAAACTTAATGAAATCCCAATTTTGTATAAAATAATTTAAAAGTCAGGTTTGGCTACAATTTGAACATAAGTAAATTGAATTTGTAGTATGAAAATATATGCAAAAATTGATTTTTGTAATAAAAGATTTTGTATGTGACAAAAAGGTAACGGTAATGTTTATGGTAGGTTGCCTATTCATTTATTTAGATTTTTAGTTGAATTGGAAATAAGTTTGTAATAAATGTAAATAAATGATACATTTATGTGAAATGTAACCAATGTAAATTTTATTTATAATATAGCAAAGGGTGGATTTAAGAAGTGAAATTGCAGAATTTGAAGCTAATTAATAATAGACATAGTAAAGATGGCAATCCAATCAAATACTTAGGAATAAAATTTATTGGAAGGTAATCTAATTTATAAATAAATGGTAAGTATTTAAGATATAATTCTATATTAATTGAAACTGATTGTAGATTTAGTGTAGTAATGTTAAGGCTAACTAAATTTGCTTTATAGATGGAATTTTAATCAAGGTGGATAGGTAACGAACTTAAAAATATAATTGAGAACTAATAGGTGGCAAATTAATAAAGTTTGTATTATGTAAGTAAACTTCGGTAATTCAAATTCTACCAATCCAAAGCTAACTTTTGTTAATATATATTTAAGTATAGAGAGCAATATTTATTAATTTAATTGAAGTATTGCAAAATAAATGAGAATTTAACATCTAAATATTACGTTAATAGGAAGTAATTGTTCTACTTATCATTACATTCATTTAGCCCATTTTGAAACTTAATCAACTGAAATTAATAGGAGAGAGAATACTAATTGTAATAGGTGCAAATAAAAGCAGCTTATGTTTTGTGAAATATAAGAAAAGTTTTGATTCAAAAAAAAAAAAAACATTTACATCAATAAAATGAATGTTTCATCTATGAATGTAGGTTTGATTTAATTTAAATAAAAATATAGAAAGATTGATTTTTAAAGAAAGAAATATATGTTTATTTGAACTGTGTTTAGCTTACAAACTAATTACAAGAATAGGAAAATAATCTATTTATTACTCTTATGTATAAATAATTTTTCTATTTTTTTTATGCAATTTAGTTGTCTGTTTTAAAATTTAATTTTGTGTGATTGCAATTAATGTAGTTCAAATATTTCAATTAAAAGAAAAGAAAACGGTGATTGCAATTAATAGATTTAATAAAAAAAAACGCGCGTTTTATGGTAAACAAAAAGGGTGTTTTAATGGTAATTAGAGATCATTTTGGGAAAAACAAATCAAATGTTTTCATTTTTAAGGTAATTATAAAAAAATTATTATGCATAGACAAAAACCCGAATGCGTAGAAATTCGAATATTACTTGAGTTAATGAAGTTAATTTTGGTGTGTTTAGGGTTAACAAAATTCATTAAGTAAACAATTGTTTTGAAATTTGAATCCTAAAAGTATGTTTACAGTATAGAGTTAGTCCATTCATTCCCTTTCTAATAAATAATTACCTCTTTTTAATACCTTCTACTTTTAAAAAGGTTGTTCATATTTACTATATTTCAAAACCAAGTTTGTTCATATTTACTTTATTTCTTTTCATTCATTTTCCAACTTCATTTTCTGAAACGTCATTTCATTTATTTCTAATTAATAGCGGTCTCTCTTTCCAAATCTCTTTGATCCTAAACCTAACTCTAACCTTATAAATAAGATACGACGCTTACGAAACCACAGCCTCCATTATAATCTTCTTCTTTTTTTTTCCTTTTTTTCCTTCAAATCTCCTTATTATCTCTGATTTTAATTTTTCCTTCCTCTTCAAATATACTTCTTTTTCAAATTTTCTTCTATTTCAAACCTTCTTCTTTCTTTTCAAATCTAGATTTTCTCTTCCATTTTCAGTTTTTATTTTAATCATTTTCTTTTTCAATTCTTCTTTTTCAAATCTTTTTCTTTCCAAACCTTTTAAAAATGCATACATTCATATAATAAGGAGGAAAATTAAAGTAAATCGAAATAAAAGAAAAATTACGAAACAAAGTTAGCAATCAAGAAGAAGCATACGCGTTTTTCACGAGGGAAGAGTGCATGTGGCACGGTATTTTATTTTTGTTTAATTTATTTTTGTTAATTTTGATTTCAATTAGTTCTAATAATCATAACTCGTACATACGGACTCCGTTTCACGCAATTTTTTTTGTTAGGATCGAAATTAAATTCCAGATCTTTTGACACTGGTTTGGACAGATTTGGAGATAGTCGAATTTTTGGGTTTAAATCGGATTTGAATTCGATTTAAATTCAAAAGGTGAGTGTTTTAACCCACTCACAACTACTAGAAGCTTTTATGTTTGTTAAATTAATTTTAGAAATGAATAGAAATTTATTTATGAGTATTTGGCATGTTTATTTCACTCATATTTGTTGAAATGCATTTATTAAATTTAACTGTTAATTTAATTCATTTATTGCGTATAAATTTACAGTTAAAATTTATTTGTTTGTATATGAACTGCTAGTTAACAGTTATATAATTTATTTCTGAATATAGACTGTAGATTAATAGCTGTTAAATTTAATTTGAATAAAATTGCCAGTATTACCTGTTATGTAGTACCAAAAATAATATTGTTATTGATTGATATTGATTGATGATTGCGATTTGGATTATGGATGATGTTGATGAATGGATGTTTATTGGATATCATTAAATTGCAAATTATCATGCATATTTCATTTCATTCGGGATTGTGGTTTGAAATGATATATAACCGCAAATTTTTATATCTTTTAAATTGCGGATTGAAATGATAAATATCCGTATCACTTGACCATAGGATAGAAAATTTTATACAGGCACCGCGGTCTATATATAACTATTTTTATGTGATTTCTATGGTTTGGATGGAATACGGTTTATAATAATCTTAAATTTTATATTGTATAAATATTTTTCTTCCATATATATATACATATGAAGTTGAAAATTTTGAAATTAAAAGGTGTATAAAAATCTTTATTAAAAATGGAAGAAAACTAAGAAAATGGAGTTTAATAATTTATATCATATGTTTAAATGTTAAGTTTGGAAATTTTAAGATATGATATTTATAATTGGATTTTTCCCAAAATAAATTGAAATGAATATTCTAGTATAATTTGAATTGGGAAAAATATATATATTATTAGTAGAAATTGAAGTCTTATTATTTATGGATTTTATATGAATATTCAAGACTAATTAATAGAACAATTGATTTGTTGAAAGCATAAAATCCGACTTTAGTTTTAAATATTGATACTCAAAATGGATATACGTATATATAAATAAATTGAAGTGGTTTTGGAACTTGAGAGAGATAATATAAATTTTGGTTTAGACTTTAATAAAGAAATGTATTTGTAAAGCCATGAGAACTATTTTCTTTACAAAGTAACATTTAAGTTAAACCATTTAATTCGTACACCGTTGAATGTCCAAACCATTCAAGTTTTTAGAAGTTATGGTTTTAAATTATCATTTTCAAAATATTATACTTTGAAATATTTGATTTTCAGACGTTATGAAGTTAAAGCATTATGATTTTGGAAAAGAATTATATTTGGGATAAGTGATAAAATATGGTTTTGGGTTTTGAAATGATATCGTATTCATGGTTATGAAATGGAATGTTTATTCTGATTTTTAAAGTATAACCTATTTTTAAATGACCGCGGTGTTATAATAACGATGGGTTGGCAAAGAGACCGGGATCGGATATGGACATACTCTCTGTCGATACCAAAAACCACTTTGACTAACCGTGTACGCGGTGGAGATTCCAGAATGAAGTAGGTAGTGGCGACGTTTCCTGTAAGGTAAATACGTGGACCCGACTCCCGTGAGTTGGCATAAGGTGGCTAAAACAGGAGCGATTCTCAGGCCAATGAGGTCATTCCTCTGATCGGACCCTCCTCTTCGATATTATACTTTGATTTTGGATTGATTCAGTGGCCACTTCTATATTTTGATTTTGGGGAGTTAGTCCGAGGTGGGCGGTAACTGCGGCTACGCGTTTCCACCAGCCTGGATAGCAATTGGTATATCTACCCTGGCATTGCCTAGTTGTGCCGTGTCACCTACCATACCGAGCCTTTACTACGAGTTTCTATTTGTGTCGTACCTATGGAGTATCCTCTGATAGCTTCCCGATCAGGAGGTATTACGGTACTGTATAGACTATTGGCATTATTTGTGTTAAGGGCTATATGGGTAACCCCTTAACGCTATTTAAAAGTAAGTTTATTTTATAAATAGACACTATTATAATAGCGCAATATACTACATAGTAAATAGTTTAACGGATCCTTAGGAGATGTAAATCCCGAACATCTCTTGAGTTACTGTACTCATACTTATTTCTGTTAATTTAACTCACATAAGATCTTTTAGTCTGACTCGAGTGTTTTTGTCTTTTCAAATTCGCTCGGGTCAGTCTGAGCGTTTCAGGATCGAAGACTTTAGCTTTGAAGGACGAAGACGAAGGAGTCGTATTATTATTATCTATAGTATTGCACCACACTCTAAATTTCCGCTGCATTGATATTATTGGTATGTGTAACTCTGATATTCATTGTATAAGTAAAATAAATATTTTGTAAACATCTATCATGAACTGTATATTGATTATTATATTTTATCCTTCCGCTGTGAGATTCTATTTTGTTTTATTTCTTCTCTGTTTTTCTTATTTACCCCATAACAATCCGCCCTTGCGTATGCTTTGAATTGGCACGTGCGTCGGTTTAAAGTGTGCGAAAAGGCGGGATGTTACACGAATAAAATAATATACGTACAATCTCACGTATTACCTTCCAGTGGATTTCTATCCAATTTATCTATACTAAATTATTTTATTGACTTCTTTTTTTTTCAATTAATTATTCACAATCTATTATTCAGTTAGTATATTCATTTCTTTACATAGCATGTTCTTTAACATTATCTTTTCTTAAACATCATATCATAGAATTTGCTTACTCAAGTTCATTTTAAACATTCTATATAATTTAATTAGATCCAATTTTATTTTCCAATTGATTCTTTGCTATAAGAAATTCCTTTGTTTACATTTATTGCATTTTCATAATTTCAGTTAATAACGAATTCATTTGTGGAACATTTTATCAACCGGTACTTTAGTTTATTAATCATCCTATAAAAGTCTAACCTCTCATAAATGACTTTTCTTAGTTTACAGTTATCTTAATGGTTACAAATTCAGAAAAATTTTACAACCCCTTTGCAATTTATATTTATTTTCTATAACCAATTTACAAAGACATAATACGATTCATTTATCTTCTTTCTTAAGTTCACTTACTTGTTCCATTTATCCATTCATCATTTCAGGTTATATTTAAGTATATAACATTTTTATCACAAAAAAAAAATCATTTATGTACATTTTAATTCCTTTTGAGTTTTCCTTACTTGTATATTTCAATTACTTTCAGGTTCTGTTTATTTATACAATATCTCATTACATATCCAAAATATCATTTCAACTTCTTAATATTTGGTAAGTCATATTCTATGTTATTAGAATGCAAATTTGGTATTATACAAATTTATAGAATTTCATTTTACTTAATTAGAATGTTCACAAATTTAATTTGTTTAAATCCTCTTTACCTTTCAACTTTAAAGTTTTCCCAAACAATAGCTTAGATATCTTAATCCTCTTATTTTATAAATTCTGGTTATTCACATTTCATTCAAATAATTTGAAAATTATTAATCAACAGAACTTAGAAATTCAAATGCCCGGTTCTTTTCAAATCGTTTGAAATAAACATATATACTTATATCTTTAATATATCAAATCATACCTTTGGAGTTTAAACCAAAACCCATTTACCCAAAATAATTTTTAAAGAAAAGCCAAGCTTCTTAGAAGTCTCCCCCACTTTGAGACTCGAAAATGAACGTCGATGATGCTGCATAGTCATCACCGAAATTATTTTCCAACGACATAAGAGAGGAGTACTATATTCATTCCTTCTTAAAAATCATTTCAAAATATTTCCTATAAATATTTTCCAACTAATATCACAATATATTTTCTTCAAATCTTTGAGAACTATTTTTCAAAATCTCCGGGTCTTAAATTCAATATTTTCCAATTTAAATCTATTTTAAGTCACCTTTATAAAACATTCTTATAGGATTTTACTTTCTTGAAATATTCCACAAGTTGTTTTATCATTGTTTATTTTGTAATAAACCTTATTTATTAAAACACAATATCCAATTAATAATAACAATCAATATTATCGTTTCCAACACCCAAATAAGCCAGATAGATCACAATAATTTTGAAAATAAATTCTTTATATAAAAAATATAATTAGGGCAAAATTATTCCATTTACCCAATTTCAAAACAATACTATGTCGAATTGTTCTGTTCGAGTGTTTAGAGATCCCTATCAATGACGTTAATTACTCGTATTGACCAGGATCCATAAGCCACTGAACAAATCAACCGACACAATATAAAACATTTTATATCACTAACAAATACGCTCTCTCATATATATACACTCAGCGACTCATCGTAGGGTAGTACTACCCTATTTATAAAGAGTCAGACCCCACAAAGCTAAGGTTATCGCTAAACCAAAGCACTGATACCAACTGTAATGACCCGCCTTTTTGGACAGTTTAAACCGACGATCAAATACACATGCCGATTCCAAACCATTCAAAAGGGCAGATGGTTATTGGGGTAAATAAGAAAAGAAAAGAAAGAGAAATAAAGGAAATGAACAACACAGAATCTCGCAGCGGAACGATAAAATATAATAGTCAAATAAACAGTTCATGAAGCTGTTTACTATACTTTAACAATTATTTATACAACATTTATCAGAGTTATACATATACAACAGAACAATTAAAATAATGCAGCAGATAGCATGATGCAAGGGTAATAATAGTAATAGTATACCAAATCTTCGTCTTCATCCTCCAGAATAGATCTTCAAAAAAATCTGAAAAACTCAGGACTGACCCGAGCGTAATGAAAAGACAAAACACTTGAGTCAGGACTAAAATATCCTTATGAAAGTTAAATCAATTGTAAATAAATATGAGTGTAACGGCGTCAGAGATGTTTGCGGGGTTTTACATCTCATATCCAGTGTCAACGTGCGTGCAATAACTCAAGAGATGTTACGGGATTTTCCATCTCTTAAGGATCCGTTAAACTATCTACTATGTAGTAATGTACGCTAAGTAGATAATGCCTATCAGTAATATAAAGTATCAAAATAGCGTTAAGGCGTTACCATAATCCCCCTTAACACATTTTTATAATGCCATAGTCTATACAGCACCGTAAGCCCCACCGTACACTGGTGGTTATCAGAGGGTACCCCATAAGTATAACACAAAACAAAACGTAGTGGTCGCGAATAGGATAATCAGTATGACAAGGTACATGAGGCGATACCAACTAGGATACTAGTAGTTGCGTGATCCGGACTGAGGTTGGGCATAGCCAGCAGCTACCCCAACACCGCGAAACAACACTCCCAAATCAAGGGGTGCACCCAAATCGCATCACAAATATAATAGATATGGTATCGAGGAAGTGTGTCCGCTAGAGGTGGCGAACCTCAATGGCCCGACGCGGCTCCTGTTTTAGTCATGTTAGGGGTCATCCAATAATCGTTCTCTTTCTTCGGTCAACGCGTTCACCAAACCATCCACTTCATTCTGGATCAACACTCCGCGTATAATAGTTATTAAAGTGGTTTTCGGTATCGACAGAGAGTATGTCCATATCCGATCCCGGTCTCTTTAATAACTACATATTATTACACCGTTGGCTCTTTTATATTTCAAATCGATTCATAATTGATATCAAAATATCATGTTCGCTTCAAAAATCAAATCCATTTCAAATATCATCGTATCTATTCAAATGTAAGATTCCGTTTCAAAATCTTTTTCCGCATCAATATCTCATTTCGATTTCAAAACCATTTCGAAATTCAATTTAGGTCACAACTTCATTTAACTCAATTCGTATTTAAATTCAAGGTTTAAATATAAACATTTCACCTTATTAACCAGTTTGAAATTTAAAAAATAGTTTTAAGTAGTTTAAAAGTAGTTTAAATAATTAAAATAGTTAAAATACTTTAAATCTTAAAATGGATTTGAAATAGAGAAATTGGTTTAAAATAATTTAAATTGGGTTAAGTAGATTTAAAATGGATTAAAATAGCTTAAGTATTCAAAATGGTTTATATAACTGAGTAATTTGGAAAACAAAATAAAACAGCTTCAAAACCAAACCATTTCAATTATAACTTCCCAATTCAAAACAATTTCAATTTCCGTTCTACCGATTCAATTTCGATTTCAATTCAATCAACGTCAACTTTGACTTCAAATTTATTCAATTTATATTCACTTTCAATTAATTCAATTTCAATTTATATCGATTAGGAGCTTGATTTTCAAAAATATCCATTTATAACACTTAACAAAATTTATTCATGAATATTCAAGTTTAAATCCAAATTTCAATTTATGATTCAATTCCAAGCTCGATTTCAAAATATCATTTTTTATATCACTTCTACTTAGTAATATTCAAAGCTCGAATTAAGGTTAAATCTTTAAACAAATCAATTTTTGAAATTCAATCATATCCCGATTTTAAATTCCAAAGTCTCCACTTTAATTATTTAACAATTTCTTTAACCAAAATTTATTTCAACATTCCAAACTCAATTTTCCGATAAATTCGATTTTTATAAATTGATTTCTATTTATAACTTTTAAATCAAAACATTTAAATAAATTTCAAATCGACGATTTTTAAAATTATTAATTTAGCCAATTCGGTGTCCGTATATAATTTTCTATCCTATGGCCAAGTAATTATTTATTTCAATTAAATGTCAGGGATGAGTATATATTACTTAAACCAATCACAGTGTCATAAGTATGCATAACAATATATATAAGCAAATAAACATCCAAACATTTAAATATCAACCAATAACATCCATCAAACTACATCATCCAGTAGACAATACAATTCATGGCTGTTTCATAGTTATCAATGTCAGGTAATTTAATCGCAATTTCAATTTCAATTTCAATTTCAATTTAACTGTCAATTTAATGTAACAACCCTGATTTTGCAGATTACCTGTTAACATTAAATTATAACGGTAGTTATAATTTAATATTGTAATTAAGATAAAATTGGAGATTTCAAATTGTTTATTTGGAATAAACAATGAATTTTGAAAATTAAAATGAGAAAATAAAGTTTGGAACTTTATTTTATTTGTTTGGATTAATAATAAATGGAAAATGGTTTTTATTTAGAGAAAATGCAATAATTGTATTAATTATTGCCAATTACTTCTTTTAATAATTTTTAAAGGAAGTATTTGATTTTTAAAGGCTGTTTATTTAAATAAAAAGGTGGAAATTGTTGTAAAAATGAGTTTTAATTATAAATTTGAGTTTAGAATTGTTTGTTATATTTTTCTAGGCAAGAAAAATATTTTTGTGGAATTTTAGAAGTTAAAAATAATGTTTTGTGCATTTATTTGTTAAAATTGTGCATTTTTGTAAAATAAGGGATTTTAATAATATAAATGCTTTAAAAATTAAAATTAATCTTTTTATATAGTATAAAGTATGTTACTTCATAAGTATGTAAAGTTACATACCTTGTGGTGTGAAAGTTTGAAAGAAAATGACATTTGTTTATTTAAATAGTGTAAATATGTATACATTTCTAATTAAGAGTTGATTATTTAACAAATAAGCCATTTTATTTCTTTCTACTAATGGATCCAAGGCCCATTAGGACTTAACCTGGTTGAGAAAATGAGAAACATAGTCTGTACGTTCTTTTTCTCCTTCTTCCTCAACTCCTTCTTCCTCCTTCAACCTAAAACAAAAACCAGTAAACCTACCTCCATCAAATTAAAATCCAAGCAAATTTGTTTGATAAATTCATCAAATTTGCTATGTTTTTCAGTCTAGAGAATAAATCTCAGGTAATCTAACTCCAAACATCATAATTTCATCAAAGTTTCTGATTTGTGAAATGATTTTTCTAATTTTAGTAAAACCCTCATTTGCATGCATTGTTCTCTTGTTCTACAGGCTCTATAAGCGTATAATCAAGCATAAAACATCCAACTTGCAATCAAAATCCGAGTATTTGCCTCCATACAGCAAGGTGAGAACAATATCTCACAAATACTAGCTAAATTGCTTGTGTAATTGCTTGAATTTGCTGCATATGTAAAAGTTTATTCAATGTATAGTCTATTTTCGTTTCTGGCCTAAAGTGCCCACTTTGGCCATCCATAACTTTCATCTCCGGCAACGAAATGCTGCCAGATCTTTTTTTGAGTCAAGTTTATATGTTAAACTTCATTTCTGCAAATTTTGGTTGAATAATATGGTCATTTGAGTGTTCAAATCGTCACTGCAAAATCAGTGCACAGCCTGCAAATATCCTTTGCACATTTTGTTTTCTGAGTTGTTGCAAACATGGCATGAGTCCATGTTTGAGACATCATATCTCTTTCGTTTCTTTCTCAAATTGCACGAGTCTTTTTTTTTATGAAAGATGAAGTTCTCTTCTTTACGCGTACCAAATTTCAGGTCATTATGGCATAGATAACTTATATAAATCTGCTGCCAAACTTGGACCTGGACCATGTTTTTGCCCAGAGTCCAACAGTGAAACACTGTCTGGGTACAAATTTGAGCGATCATATCTTTCTCAAATTTTATCCAAATTACATCATTCTTTTTTTGTTTGGGAGATGACGTTTTATACTACATTTGTACCAATTTTTAGCTCAAAATGATGTAATTTTCTCCTCTTTTTTATGCCTGGAAGTTGAGTCCAGTGGGGTTTTAGGCCTGCACATTTATTTGGTTTTGAACTGTCGCAAACATGGTCTGAGTGCATGTTTGAGGCAGCATAACTCATTCGTTTCAAATCAGATTTGTGTGATTCTTTTTGCAGATTGAAGTAGGAGTGTTGAGTTACATTCCTGTAAAATTTCATGAAAATCTGGGTTGGTTTGCTATTTCTAAACTACTGTCGAACTTGTACCCGCAGCTTGCTAATTCAGTGTCTTAAACCTTGTTTTGATCCCACTTTTAAACGACGCAGATTCTTCGTTTCAAATCGGATTTGAATGATTCTTTTTGCAGATTGAAGTAGGAATGTTGAACTACATTTCTACCAAATTCCATGTCATTTGGACTCTGTTTGTAGGTCCGAACCTGCTGTCGAACTTGGATTCGCAGCGTGTTTTCACCGGTTTTTATACTTAGAATAATTTCCGGCTTTTTCTGATGTTTTCCGATTTCTTTGAGATTTTTCTCTAGATTTCATACACGGGTTTTATAAAGCATTTTAAAGTGTTTTTCAAACAAATTGGCTTATGAAATTATTATTTAGTATTATTTTAAGTATTAAATTATTTACTCCATAAAAGGAGAATTTCAAAGGCAATTTCCAAAGTGTTTTCAAACGATTTCTAAACTTATCCAAATTATTTTCTTAGTAAAATTACACTCTTTTGCACTTCGAACGAAGTGGGAAGGTAATTAAATGGTTGGGTAAAACACGTACTATGGAATACGTGCGTTTACCTTTCCAATTAATTCCTAATCTATTCGTTTGATCGTTTTGACCTTCGGGTCTGCTTTACTGATGAGATGAGGTAAACTTTGTACTGCTTTAAGTGTGGAATTGACTAACGGTTAGTAAACCGTTTAGTGCGAACGTGTGGTATGGGACACACGTTAACACTTTTCGAGTTTCTTTCCGAGAGTTTGTGACACATATTGCCAGTTAGTGGTGTCCAGTACTGGGCCTCCGGACCTTCACCACTACGGTTTGTTGCCTTCGGGTTTGTGCCTTCGGGTTTGTGCCTTCGGGTTTGTTGCCTTCGGGTTTGTTGCCCTATAGTGTCGCTTTTGGAGTTGGTCCTTCGTCACCGCTCGAGAGATACTTAGGTTTGTCGCCTTCAGGCTTGTGGATCCTTGTTTATACAGTACTGAGCACGTGCATCTTTTGTTTCATTGATATTTATATATTTCCCTAGAGTATCGCCTTTCGGAGTAGGTCTTTTGAACCACTCGATACATAGCGATTACCTTGTGGAAACTTGTGTTACCTTCATTGGTATTTGTTATTTGCCTTTTTGGCTTGATTGGGATATTCATATCCTTTGTTTATTGAGTTGCCGATGATATGAGGCTTGTTATGATTCATCTTTTGTGGATGATTGAGTTATCTCTTTTAGAGATATTTGTGGTACTTTATGACCTTGCATGTTCATTATTGTTTAGCTTGCCTAACTGATTTGTTTAGCTAGACTGACCCGTGTATTTTATACTCGGGGTCAGACCGAGGTGTTTCAGGTTAGGTACCTTTGGACTTAGCCTATTCTGCTTCCGCGTGGACTATTCTGCTAGCCTCTTTTGTTATACCTTTTTGTGTAGTCCCTCTTGGTTGTAACTCTGATATGTATATTCTTTTGACTCGCCTGTATATTGTGGTTGCTATACCACTTGAGATGTATCATTTTGTATACTCTGTGATGTATCTGTATATGTGTATATGTATGTGATGATCTACTGTTCTGTGATGTGGTTTACATTTGAGTTATTATATTTTGTTCTGTTAGATCTTATAGCCATTATAGTTTTGTATTAAGTATCTATTGGATATGTCGATCCACATGAGAGAAAAAAATGCTACATTTATCGACGTATTCAATAGATAGTTAAGACAAGGCTATAGATGGTCGCTCCTATTTAGCTCTATTCTCCGTATTAGCAGACGGTATTACCTTGTAATACTCTTTGCTAATGTGGGTCTCGGAGTGGGGCGTTACATTTAATTTCAATGGTTAATTTAAATGACAATCTATATGAAAATTAAATTTTATCAAACAACGACAAATAAAATCATAAAACTTCATAATGTCAATTTAACTAGCATAAAGATATTTAGTACGTTGTGAGCGTTATAAAACACTCACCTTGATTTCAATGAAGTTCCAGCGTTTTATTCCGAATAAAATTAAACGAGCGTTTAATTTTACCCGAAATTTTCACTAGCTCCAAACGACTCCAATCCAATTCCATCGTGTAGTGCTCGATGAAACGAAGACAACGCAACTTGTTTTGCCGAATTCCGACCTCGTATGAAAAAGCTATGATAGTTCAAAGTTTATACGAATTTAAATACAACTTAAAATACAATTTCTTTTATTAATTTATAACCTAGCAATCTGGACCGTAGATTTTCATCAAGCAATCAAGGCCACATCCCCTTTCATTCTTCATCTTCCAGGTGAGAAAACGCACGCGTGAACAAATGAACCCAAGCCGCCCATATGCCCTAATACACGCACCTAACTCCGTCGACATCTAGCACGATCAGGATGCTCCATTCCAAAGCCCATCTCGTGCTCGACACTCGGCCGCAACGCCATGGAGCTCGGCCTTCCCTAACGTCTCGATTTGCGTGCGCAACTACAGGCCTTTGGACGAGATTTGCCGTTGATTCAAAGCTCCAAACACGATCATAGCCGTTGAATACCTAGATCTCACTCCCCTCTACAAGTTTCATGTTGGAAGTTTGTTGAATAGATTGACGGATTTGAAGAGATTAGAGGAGAAAGGTTGAAAGTTTCTGGCCGTGCATCAGGTAGGAGGCGGCGGCTCTGAATAGAAACCCTAGGGTTCTAAATTTTTGCAAATTTATGAAGAGAGGGGGCTTTTATAGAAAAATCGACGTACACTATTCATCCCGGAATTTTCGAACTCCGATTTACGCGCGATGACCAGCGTTCCTAGGGTTTATCCCATGTTCCGGACACAATGGAATAAGTTTCGGAGGCTAATTCGATCGTATGTGCGAGTTATGGCAATAAACGATCGATTTTAAGTTAAATCGATTAAACGAATTTCTAGGCGTTTTGGCTCGCCCCGGACAAACGGTAAATCCGATTGACACGAAATTTGAAATCATACAATAATATCACATTGCGGATCTGATGAAATTGGATTTGTCGAAATCCGAGACTGTTTGAAAAATGACTATTTTAACTCGCCAAATTAATATTAAAACCATTTCGATGCGTTTCGAGCTGCCACGGTCGAATGACAACTCCGATTGCTACGAAAATTGAAATCCGATAATAACAAAGTATTACTGATCCAATGGAACTAGTTTCGTCCCATTCTGAGACTATTCAAAATTTGGCTATTTTCGAGTCGATAATTAAATATTAAAATATTCAATTTTCACAAATTTACTTTTAATTCGATTTTAAAAGTTCGACAACATCATTCTAACTTTAATATGATAAAATAAAATTTTACAAATCATTTTTAATCATATTAAACCCGTTATTCAATTTATCCAATAAATTCCAATTTTAAAATCTTATTAACTCAATTAAAATCCAAATACAACTTACACTCACTTTGGAACCCAATTTGAATCATATTAAACCAAATTTCAGTTATTCACTCTATTTCCATATATTAAATTTCAATATCAAATTAATCATATCAAATTCGGAATTTAATTATTCAAATATTTGTAATATTAAATTTAAACAAATTTGATTAGTCTTAAATCACCATCTTTTGAAATATTCAAACGAACTCATAGAATTTACCAAATTCAAATTATAGAACAACCATTTTCATTAAAACAGTTATTCAATTCCTATTGTTCAATTATTCAATAAATTCCAAATATTAAATTTAAACAATTTAATTGTTCAATATTTGACGGATTTCAATTTTGGATTTTTGAATAAATTTTCATTATCAGTCGATTTACTATATTACATCAAATGAATTCCACATTATTATTTAACTACAGTTAGAGATAATGCACTCAACTAATATATAAACTTTCATTTCAATTGCAATTGGTTCACAAAATCAATTCGACTAACTAAATGAATAGGTAACTTAAATAATTATCACCGTTAACTTTTAATTACTTATAAGTTTATTATTTATAAACAAGCGTCACAATTACCTATACAATACAAATTCATTTAATTACCTTTGACTACATATTATTTCAATTGATTTGGGATTTCATTCAATTCATAAATAATTAACTTAGATAAAATTTGTTGCATTTCATTCTAGTTATTATTATTCCAAACGACTTACAATTTTTTTCTAACACTAAATCACGAAATCTTATCAAATTAGCTATTTTAATTATCGAAAATTTACGGGTCGTTACAACTCCCATGGCAACCAAGAGTACGCTAGTAAAGAAGATCTCTCGAAAGATGTAGATCAAAAATTATATAGGGGAATGATTGGATCACTACTCTATATTACTGCTAGTAGACCTGATATCATGCATAGTGTTTGTCTCTGTGCAAGATATCAATCTCAGCCTAAAGATACTCACTTAAAAGCCGTAAAACATATCATAAGATATATTAAACACACCTCTGATTATGGCTTATTTTACCCTAAAAATGATTCTTTTGATTTAATATCTTACTGCGATGCTGATTATGCTGGTTGTAAATCAGATCAAAAAAGTACAAGTGGAACTTCTCACTTTTTGGGGCATTCTCCTATTTCCCGGTTTAGTAAAAAGAACGACACGGTTTCTTTATCAACAACTGAAGCAGAGTATATTTCTGCTGCTTTGGCTTGTTCTCAAGTAATATATATGCAACAAACTTTAAAAGATTATGGTTTAAATATTTCAAAATCACCAATTTATTGTGATAATACTAGTGCGATAAATTTATCCAAAAATACTACTCAACAAGCTCGAACTAAACATATTGATATCAGACATCATTTTCTCAGAGATAACATAAGTAAGGAAGTAATCACTCTAGTTATATTAATTCTGAGAATCAAATTGTTGATATCTTAATAAAACCTTTAAATGAATCTATGTTTACTAAATTAAGAAGAGAATTAGGTATTTGCTCGATAACTGAAATATAAAATATAAGTAACAAGTATAACTAAAAATTAATTGAAATAAATTAAATAGGCAAAAATTCAAGAACCATGTCGACATACAACATTTTTAAAATTTTGAAATTTTTCGCACCAAAATTCAAATATTTGGTATATATTCTTCTTATTTTCGAATTTTTGATCATTCTCTCTGATCTCTCTCTATTCTAACTTGTGAAATTAACTAAACTATGGCCTCTTCTTCCAAATAAAAAATAAAATCAACCTTTTCATTCCCCTTTCCTTCTTCTGGTCCGTTTCAACGTACTACTCTCGCTCGTGTGACTAAAATGGAGGATTCTTTAAAGGATGCACTTCAGTTAATGACTGAAATCCAAGTAATGCAACTTCAAATGGCCAAGGAACAAGAGAGGCAAGGCAAGATCCTTAGGAATTTGCAAAAATTTCTAATGGACAATCATGATAACCCAATCTTGATTGATGAAGACTCTATAGAGGATCAAGAACAAAAGGCCAGCAAAGAAGAAGAAGAAGAACCCATGGAAGAAACGTATGCGGAAGATGATGACAAGGTCGTTTGCGTTGGTGAAGTGTGTTTTGCCAAAAATGGGAATCTTGTCGAACAACGCAGAAATTTCTGTTTCCACTATCCAAACTGTTTGCTTCATAGGTCTCCTATGTTCAAAAACACACATTAGTTTCTTCTCTTTCGTTACCATTGTTGTATGTTCCTTCTTACGTTTCCCATGAAAATGTAAATATAACTATATGATTAATAAATAAATTATATTCTTATATGTATCCTTCCCTATTAATAAATATAACTATATGGTTATTATATATTTAGAATAGTTAGTTGTTTAGGATTAGGTTTATTATTAGATCTAAGTGTTGATTATTTATGATAACACTATCTTTATAATCACATGTCACAGAGTATTAGATTTATGGGGAGTTCTATAGTTTGGTGTTATATAGTTTGGAGTTAGTTTTTTTTTTTGTTGATGACAAAAGGGGAGAAGTATAAAATAGGATAGTTAGGCATAAATTAAGGGGGAGTTATTAGGATAGAAATAATATTTTACAAAAAAAGGTTGTCATCATCAAAAAGGGGGAGATTGTTAGTCCGTGAGATGATGGTTTTGATGACAACAACCTTAGAATAGATTATAAAATATAAATACTAACAGTATAAGTTTAGATATATATGTATATGCAGGATTTAATCATGCAAGTACTAAGAATGAAGACTGTACAGTATAGAGATTCAAGATATCAAGATTGAAGACTCATGAGTAACAAGAATATCAAGATTAACAAGAGTTCAAGATTTCAGGTAATTTACTTTCTAATTAGAAATTTTGTTAAAACTCCTAGAAAAGCACCGGCGTCTTAAAATCCAATTTATTCGTGGAATGGAATCCACTACGAGCCCGTTAAAGGGATGGAACCCTAAGTAGGATGGAACCTACGAAAAATCTAGTGGAACATTGTTTTGTATCCGCTAACTTTTTATTCAAAATGATTTTTTCAAAATTATATCTTGTTTTCAAAATGATTTCAAAACCTTCCTTTTAAAAGAATCAAAAACATCTATTCTGATTTCAAATACTTTTAGCCTCAAAATAATCTTGAATTTCAAAGTCAAATTATCCTTGATTTTAAACTATCTTTTAAATATAATATATTTAACTTTTAAATATTTATACTTAGATTTAAATATAAAATTATAGTAAAGTTCTATATATATTATTCTCTATATTTAATTATGTATTTAAATTATAGTCAACTATATTTATAAAGTTTAAAATAGTTTAATATAAGATAAAGGTTATTTTCAAAGAAAATCAAAACACCAAAAATCCCTTTGGGATGTCGACATGCTCAAGTACCCCATGTCGACATGGTGTCAGTTGGTTTCAAAATTCAAATTTCAAAAGAAGTGTCTATTTGCCATAACTCTTCATGAATGTACATGGTTGTTGCTCTTCTATAAATAGGGGTTAGTTTCAACGAATTTTAATTCAGTTTTTCTGGTATTTCACTTCTCTTCTTCTTCCACATATCTGTATACATTTTCTTACCATTACTCTACCAAAATCAACATTGAATCTAACTAGATCATTTCTGGTTTGATTCTCTATCACTATCCTAAAAAGATCCTCAATGCTCTTAAGATTTATAAGCTTTTTGTAATCAACATAGCGAGAAAAGGTGTGATTGTAGCCATAGAAATCAATCAAGCGAGATAAGGTGTGATTTTAGCCTTGGGAATCAATTGGGTGAACTTATTGCCTGTGAAATCAAGTATCTCTACCCAGAGGATTGTGATTCTGGAGGGTGTACCTCATTGCCTTGAAATCAAGGGTGTAGTTGTACAATTGCTTTTCAAAGGAAATCCATACTTGTGTGCGGGACTAGATGTAGGGTTACTCCGAACCAGTATAAAATCCGGTGTGTTCTTTCCTTTGCTGCTTTTACTTTATCTCAGCATCTATGTTTGTTTCTATGATCATATCTGTGTTTGAATATTGCATACATTTGTGTTTAAATTAACAAAAACTCAAAAAGATTTAATCATTCTTTAAAACACTATTCACCCCCCTCTAGTGTTTATCCTAGCCTTAATATCCTTAATCCACATTTCTCACAAGTTAGACAGGTTTATAATTAGTCCATGAAAACTATATCCAGATAAGAAAATGAAGTATTGACAGATAGTCAATAGGTTCCTAGTTAGCCCATGAAAACTAGGTTAAAAGAACGATATTTACGGTTAGCCAATAGGTTCCTAGTTAGCCCATGGAAACTAGGATAAAATAAGTTATATTGAAGTTACAAATAGGTTCATAGTGATCCCATGAAAGCTACATAAGTGGACAGGAAGTCCATAAATGTTTAACCAGTTTTTAGTCAGCCCATGAAAACTATTAATTTAACAGTAATCCTAGAAACTATAACTATGATAGATAGTCAAAATGAATGGGGATGTGTAATCCAAAAGTGATTTAATTGTTTTGCATATCATCATATAATAATGTTTTGAATTGATTTACCAATTTTGGATGCAAGAGCATAGAAAATGGTTTATAAAAGTTGTTAAGATACTAGTGAGGGAAAACACGTTTCGTTAAGCGGCGTGGTCTCACTAGATATCTAAATGATTTGAGATGTATATTATTATTCATACCAGGCTTTATGTCTGACTCAAAGTTTATATTTTATCCTTAAACTCTCGAGTACTCAATTGATTTTGTGTAGCTTGAGATTTTAGGTTTCCCGGTATATCTTAAGACGAATAAGCTTCCAAAGTCATGCAAGAGGCATGTAGTTATTTGATTTCTCTCTCATGTGATTCCGCCATTTTGTTTTGTTAAAGCAAAGTTGTTTATTACCTATTATATACTCTGATCACCAAGAGGGTATCTTCATATGTTGCTCTTAAATTATATTGTAATAATTATATTTTGCTAAACGTGGTTTGCATTGTGGGATTATGTGAAGAATGTTGGAATGTGTTTATGGAATGGAATATGAAAGTTATTTTGAAAATTTTAAACTTTTTCCGTATCCATGTATTTCTGGTATGTCAATTTATCTAACATTATGATATTTGATTGTCAGGGATTAAAAACTGCGGATGACTACAGCATCCGTAACCGTTAGTTTTGGGCCTCCAAGTCGGGGATGTTACATGGGAGTAGTTAGTGACTGGAGCGCTAAGAGAGCATTTACCTTTTCCATAAGAGCCTTTCAACTATTTGTCATTTTCTGGTTAATTTCATCAACCATCTAGTTCAAATCTCCCTTAATAACAACTTCATGCTGGTTAGAGGATCGTGGCACTTGACCTCCACTGTTAGCTCCAAGTTGTAGGTCATTGGGGCTGTTGACTTCAACATACTGAGGGTTTGTTTCTTCTCCAGCAATAGTAGCTCCTATGGATCTTCTAGAGATAGTTCTCTACCTCCTTGGTACCATTGGTTTTGAACAATAAATCTTCCAAGTAGCATTTTATGATCTAACTTTTGGACCTATCTGATTCAAAGTAGGGAGTTAGATCCGAGCCCTGAGTTCAATTCTCAGTGAAAGCACCAAAATGTTAATCCAAAAAGTGGATCAAAACCTAGGATTGAGTGTGAAAGAACCAACGCTATTTATCAAAGAAAATAAAATAGAAAAGAAATATCAAATGAGAAGAAATAGTAAGGAGACAAGAGAACTTTATAGTGGTTCGGCTGTTAACGAAGCCTATGCCACTTTATAACTTTTTTTATTAAGTGACTGCTATTACAAGTTGAATTGGATTACAATATGATAAAATCTCCTAATTTAGATCAAGTCACATGTACTTAAAGATGATAGGAGAATCACAACCACTTCCTGATTACTATTATATGGAGAAGAAGGGTGAAGACTAACTGCGAAAAACAGTCTCTGTAGTGTTCCACAACCTATCTAATAGACCCTATTTATGTTGCAGGTAGGGCTGTGTTTATAGGCACAGGAGAGCAATTGTCCTAGGAAGCTTTGCCAGATGCTTACACTCTATGATACAAAGGTGCTATGAAAATTTCATAATGATCCGACATAATCTTATGGATCGGTGCTATGAAAATTTCATAATGATCCTACATAATCTTATGGATCGCCAACGATCCATAGGGTATGGATCGCTAGCGATCCTTGTAGTTATAGGGTTTTTTGACTTCTTCCTTTGGGTTGCACTCTTTTGTCTTAGTATGTGCTCTCCATGTGATTTCATATCTGGTTGCCTTGTTTTGACGATGATACATATGCAAGTTAGATTGATCTATGACTAGAATCAGATGGGTCTTCGCTTCTCGAACTAGGTTGCTTGGAAGGCTATGAAACTTGGCAAACGTATTTTGAAGAGGTAATGAATCAAGATGCAAGAGGTTACGATGATTGGTGAAGCATCCCTATGGGTCGCTAGCATTCCATATGTGATGGAGCGTTAGCGATCCATCCCCTTAGCTTATTTTTAGCTAATTATCCTCGAGTGTTATTGGCCTTTTTTTTGGATGCCTTATTCAATTTTCAAGTCATCTGGCATAATCTAGATGTTCTAACTACTTCTGAACTCTGCTGGATTAAAAACCAGTTAACATGACTAATTATTCATTTCAGTAGTACGTGCTACATACTTACTTTGAGTAGCTTGCCAAATCTCTAGACCATTAGCTTCCTAAAAAGTTATCAAACGTGTAGATCAGTATACATAGTTAAACTTGGTGAATAGTGGAGGATGTATGGTTGAGTTCACTGTCTAGAAAAGTGCTTGCCATAGAATTAATTCTTCAAAAAATTTTATTGCGATTAATGAAAAGACTATGCTCTGATATCAAAAGGAAGTGAACAGGATCAATAGTATGGCCAACATAAATTATGTGTATATCTTTGTGTTTCATTAACTAAGAAGAATATTAATAAAACAGAATAGAATAAGAATAATCATACCATAGTTTTTATATTGGTTCAGGCCTCCCGTCTACGTCCAGTTCCGAAGTTCCTCTTTGGATTTCACTAACCAAACACTCTTACTTACCCTGGAGGAATAGGCATTTACACAAGTTTGCTGTCTTGACACTGTTGCGTTCTATCAATATGGATTTTGACTTTGTGGGGTCTGACTCATTACGAATGGGGCCGTAACACCTTAAAATGAGTCGTTGAGTGTATATATATGAAAAAGCGTATTTTTTAGTGTTATAAAAGGTTATTATATTGCATTAATTTGTCTTGTTTAGTATTTCTAAATTCTGGTTGGTACATGGGATGCTATGACATCGATAGGGTTTTCTATGCACTATATAGGACAGACCGACACAATATTGTTTTGAAATATAGGTAAATGAAATAATTTTACCTAGTATTATATTTTGTATATAAAAGAATTATTCTATAAACAATATGATTATATGTGATATAATGTTTGTTAGGAAGTGGAATTTATAAATCTTGGTTGTAAAATAGAATTTACAAATAAAATAAATATGAATTGAAAATTTGAGAACTTAAGTTCCAGGATTTTTGAAAATTACTTTTGAAAGATTTTGGAATATAGTATTAGTATTGTTTGGAAGTATTTTCTGATATAAATATTTCAAGATGATTTGAAAGAAATTTTAATGGGATTTTGGAAGCAAATAACTTCTGTACTCCCCTCTCTGTCGCTGGAAAATAATTTCTGAGATGAGTGCACGCATCATCGACGTTCATTTTCGGGTTTCAAAGTGGAAAGCCACTGTAGTAGTTTTATTCCACATTTGTTTTGATGAAATTTTTTTAATTTTTAAATATGATTTGATATAAAAATGATATGAATATATATATATATATATATATATATATATATATATTGAAATGATTTAAAAAGGAAACTCGACATTTTGTTCTTAAGTTTCTATAAATTTGAAATTTCAGTTATTATAATGAATGAAATCTTTTACTATTTTAATAATTGGAAACTTCTAAAAGAAAAGGAAAGGGAAATTAAGAGTCACGTGATAATGAAATGTAAAGAATTTGAAAGTTGTCACCTATAAATTAAAAGATATGAAATTTAGAAAATGTGATTATTGAACATTTTGTTAACTAAAGTGAATGAGATAACTTGGGTTACTTTCAACTGCATTCTTAAGACATATATACAACATACCAAAATGTTAAAAGTTGTAATGTTAAAATAGGAATATGTAGTGGAATATTATAAAGCGAAACTTAGGTAATGAAAGTCTTCAATAAAAAATTTCTACAAATAAGAATTCCGACGTTCTAAAATGTTGTAAACTTAAGTTAATAATTTGAAGCGCTACTAATTAAATTTAGTAAAGAGGTGAATATTGTAAGTAAATGATTATAAACTTATGTTAGTGAATGAAACCATTTATAGTTGAAAGCAAATAGTAAAGGTGAATCCTATATTAAGTAAATTCTCATAACTCCAGAAAATGTTGAAATGATTGGAAATAGACTTAATATTCGATAATGCTAGATATGAAGAAAATGAATATAAAGAAAAAAAAGTTGAAATTATAAGTATGATTTGATTCACAAATGAATATTGATAATGAGAAAGGAATTTTTATAAGTAATGAATGGAAATAAATGAAAATGACATTGTATGAATGAATGGGAAATGAATTTTGTAAGCAATGAACATAAATTAAAGAAAATAGTCATTGTAGGAAAAAATGAAAAGCAAAATGATGTGAAACGAGATTAAGAGAACAAATTTAAATAATATTTTGAATTCTTGCTTGTTTGGCTTATCGGATGTTGAGGGAAAGGATACTTCTAACTGTATAAAGGTGTATAAATAATCTATTAAGTCTTATCTAAGACTATTGAGTCTATGGTATACTTAGTAGCTTATTTATCATTTATACAGTTAAAAGTTTCGGAACCCGAACAAACCATTTGTTTTGGATGCTATGGGTGTATGATTGATTACTTCGATTGCATGTGATGGTTGTATGGTTTTTTTGCAAGTGACTATTGTTATGTTGTGTTGTTTTGTTTGTTATTAATTGAAATAACTTGAATTTCTCTTTTATATAATTATTAACTTCTTTTGATTATATAAGTTAAATACAGGTTACGGAAGCAATAGATGTTGCTTTTGGTTTCATAAATAAGCGTTGTTTGCTCGACAAATTGGTACGTTTTCGGATTACGGTTTTATAGCGATATTATATTGTTTTTCCATGGTTTGGGATATATTATTTTCAAATATCTGATAGATATTGTTATTATTGATATTATTATTTCTCTCGGACCTCTCCGTTCAAAGGAGACTTTGCCAAAATTTTCCATGAATTTTGGACTTAGAAAATTTTGTGAAAGTAGAAATGCTTTCAAACCTTTATTAAACTTGAATATGAAAAGAATTAATTTTTTTAATTGATATATTTTATCTAAATACTTAATTGTTATAAACTGAATATTTTGGATAAAATATATTAATTCCTTAAGTACATCTCTCCCTTTTCGAGGACAAAAAGTTTTGAGTGGAAGAGAGTGTAACGACTAGTAATTTTCGATAATTAAAATATTAAATTTAAAAATATTTTGTAATTTAATATTGGAAGAAATATAAATTTGTGATTTATTCATGAGAAACTAATTAGAATGAAATGTAATAATGTGATTTAATGTAATCGATAACTACTTTAATGCAATTTCAATTATTTGAAATGACTGTAAATATATAATTTGGTTATAAATTGCAAATAAGGAAATAAACCAAGTGTTGTAGTATTAATTGGTGACATATTATATAGCCAATTGTAATTGAATAAAATCAGTGTTATGTAAGTAGTTATAACATGTGTTTTAGATAATAAACTCATAAATGTGATTAATCAAGCAAAATGTGAAATTGTTAATTGTTACCCATTTATTTAATCTATTGAATTAAATTGAAAATCAAATGCAATTAATCTAATTACTTATTGGATTTAATATGAATTAAAATAGTAACGGTAGAATATTGATGTAATAAATGGTGACCAATGCTAAGTATATCCATAAGGTGATAATTGATTGAATAATAAGATGTAAATCGAAATAAATGAATTTATTGGAATTTAAAATCATAATTAATGAATTTATTGCAATTGAAATTGAACAGTGTAATTAGTGTAATATTTAACATTGAATTGGACATGGAAATTTGTTTTAAAAGATTATAAATTACTAGTTAATCAAAAGTGATAAAAAAATGGTTAGTTATAAAATTTGAATTTGAAAAGTGATTTAATTAATTTAATAATAATTTATTTAATTAATGTGAAAATTGCTATTTTGGCCACCTTCTCGGATTTTGATGAAACCAATTTCATTGGATCGGTAACGGTGAATTATTGTAGGATTTCAAGTTTCATAGCGATCGGACTTGTCATTTGATCGTGCAGGCTTGAAACTCGCAAAAATCAATTTAATGAAATCAATTTGAAATAAGCTGATTTTAAAAGGTAACTTCTACATACAAGGGAATTAGGAATTGAAACATGTTCCATTGAATTTAAAAATACCAAAAACATCTGTTTTGATATATGGGATGACCCAATTTTGTTTCGGAGGTGGAACGAGCTTTCCGGGTCGTTATTGTCATTCGAACCAATTCGATATGACCATTTATTTCTTATCGGGCTTTGTCTATATAAATAGATTTTTCTAAACCCTAGCAGCGTCTCTACTCCTTATTAAGTATGCACAATTTCATCTGTGTTCCTCCTTCTCAAATGGCAAAAAGTATATTTTCTAGATTCAATTGCAAATCAAATTCAATCAAAAATCAAACTTCTCAAAAACCTATCATATTATATATCGTTGGAAAGCTCTCAACGAGTGTAATCTATTACGGTGAATTATTTTTTAGTAGAGCTCACTGTTTGGCCTAGATTCGATCATTCCCTACCATTCGTATTAGATTTTGGGATTGGCGGAGGATCATCAACCATAGAACAATCGGAGGGTATGGACGCATAGAGGATGACGTATGGAGTCGATCTATACCGTTACATCTTACCGAAGAGGTCAGGATTCGCTAGAATTAGCTGACCTATGGAGCGTCGATGGTCTTTGACTAGTGATGACAGAGGTTGCCTTATGGAGGCAGGAAAGGTAGCTTGGCCTGGGGATCCTACGGCTTAGATCGAGGCGATAGCGAGGGAGGCGGCGGTGGCAGGCGACTGTAATCGGTGGCTATCTCATGTTCTGGCATGAAGTAGGGTTCGAACATGTGAAACTGAGATGACATGGAAGGTACCGATTTGTTTACAAAGTTATTTTATTTATATTTTAATTTAAATCATGTAATGATCTAATGTGTATAACTTTTACGTACGATGTTGGATTTGCATGCGGTTTTCTCCATTGGAATTGTATCGAAAATCCGAACATTTTGAAACTTGTTTGAATGAGTTCTAAGACTGTTATATTTTGGGCATTATTTTGGATTTTAAATCGAATTGAAATCAAAAGTGAGTGTTTTATTCACAACCACTAAATTATATTATATTAGTTAAATTAAATTTATGATGTAATTTGAAATTGATTGGTTAATATTTGGTATATTTAAACTATAATTCGAGTTAAATCTGAGTTTTATTGAATTTAATTGCCATTAATTTAATATTAAATTTTAAATTGCAAGTTGATACCTGTCATTGATAATCAGTCAATTGTCGTTGTTTATTGGTTGATTTGAATGATGATTGTGATGGATGACAAGATGTAATATTTATATTGTTATAACACTGCAAGTTCCCTTAGTTTATTGCAAGAAATCCTTATGGGTTAAAATGATACATACCCGAATGATCTATAGATTAGGGAAAATCGTTATGGGTTGGAATGACAAACCCGAGCGATTTTGTGGATATGAATTTATTTGGGATTGCAGGTTGAAATGATATATACACGTAAATTTAAATGTATTACTGATTGAAGTCATATATGTTCATATCACTTGACCATAGGGTAGAAAATTATATATGGACAACGGATTGGTTAAATTAAAGAATTGAAAATTCTTAAACATTGAATTCAGTTAAACGATATTTTGGAATTTGATTTATATAAACTGAATTGTTTTAAATGAATTGTTTAAAAGATTTAAATTGAAATTCAAAAGTTGAATTTGTAGTATAAAATAAATTTATCAAAATTAAGTTATCGAAACGTTGAAATTGTAATTTTGAAATCTATTGAAACTGGAGTGTCTTAAATTGATATTTCAAGATTTGAAATTGGGATTTTTGATTCAAAGTTTGGATATGGTCTAGATTTTTTGAAATGGAAGAAATAGTTAAATTTAATGTTAATTTCAAATTAATTATTTTAATATACACTGTTTAAAGATTTATTAATTTAAAAATCTTGATTTTAGGATTTTCGAACTATTAAACTAATTTAACCTATTTCAATATGTTTAATCTATTTTAAAACTATTTAATCTTTTTTAAAATCTATTTTAATCTATTTTAAATCTATTTAATATATTTTAAATCTATTTAATATATTTTAAATCTATTTAATCTATTTTAAATCTATTGAAACTATCTGAATTATTTTAAACTATTTTAACCATTTTTAAGCTATTTTAGAGTATTTTGACTATTTAAAAATTTATTTTAACTTTGCTAATCTATTTATACCTATCTAAACTATTTTCTAAATTTCATACTAGGTAAAGTGGAAGTGTTTATCCCGATTAAAAAGCAAATATAGTAAAATGATGTTATAACCTAAGTTGGGATTTAATGACATATTTGAGGAATATTATTATTTTAAAATTAAGAGTTTAACCTACTTTGGGAATATGATTTCAAAAGTAAATGTGATTTCGAAAGTGGATATGATTTCGAAGGTGGATATGATTTTGAAAGTGATATGGTTTGAATTAAATATGATATTTTGATATCTAGTATGATTTGATTTTGGAAATGTAAAAGAACTATCCGGTGTGAAATAAGCGTTTGGTTGTTAAAGAAACTGTGAAGACCCGCAAATCCATACTTCTTGAATATACACTAATCTCCATAGATTAACTCAAGATGAACAGAAATACGAATTATCAATGTTTAAGAAAAAGAAAAAGGATAAAAAAGAGATTAGAAAGATAGAAAATAGAGAGAAAAGAAAATAAAAAATAGAACGGAACAGAAAACAGCAGAATAATAACAGAATCTCACAATCGCAGCGGAACAACATATAATAGATAAATGAATAATCTTTAAACAAAGAACTATGTCAATTATTACATTACATCACATCGTACCATCATTACATCAGAGTGTACAACAACAAACAACATCAACAGTGGAAAAGAAATACTATATTCTAGTAATACGCCATGCCATCCAGCTTGCCTCCAGCAACTCCAGAATATCCTGATAAACCTTAACTCTTGACTGCCCGTGTGAAAATTGGTGGGCACCCAGAGTTTAGGAAGGAAAACAATAAACTCCGAGTCAGTCATGTGACTGGTGTGAGAACTCAAAACAGTTTATTTATCTTTAAAATCAAAATAGAGGAATATTTTTAAAGTCAATTCGCAATGCTTTTAAAAATGAGACTACCATAAGACCTCCCGCCACACACACAATGCTAACGCAGACTTGGAAGAGATTTCTCCTTATGATAGTCAAAGATGCTTGATACGCATTAAAAAGAAACATTTGATATTATTATTAGTGCATAGTGTAGGAAAAAATCATTTCGAAAGTAGAATATAAATCTTAGCCAGCATAGGTACCATTATATTATGCCTACTATAGCTACCATATTAGACGGCAGGTTCTACAACTAAAACCGTACAAGGCTCGTATTGTTTCTTTGGATTTCCAACGAATGGTCAGGCCAAGGAACTTCCCATTGCCACACGAGAATGCCTCTGGAAGGACATCCTCGAGAACCAAACCGGATCTCTACCAACACAAGGCCACCGGATCTCTACCAACACAAGGCTGGGTTACCCCTAACTGAGTAACAACTGACCGAATATGCCATCCCCCGGTCCTTTGGGACCTTTATCCGAGCGCTCGTAATCAATTCACACAACCATAAAGTGTTTTCAACATGAGTAAGTATCTGGGCTCCATACCATGATACCACCCTTTTCCAGAAGGAAATGCACATACCCTAAAGGGCGCTACCCCTCATAACCTTACTGCATCTTTCCTGTTTTGACCATTCCGGGGTGTGAGGCTCGACGAAGTCACGTCCACAAAAACATACTTTATACAAAAGCCATGCTATGGGTCAACAAATGATCATAGAAATGATCACCAAGATAGACGATCAAATAAATGATCCTATCACAAATAATCAACACAATGATCATTTCACAGCAACACTCAGCATGTCACATTACCAAATTGGGAATATATCGCTGATAACATTCAACTACATAACCTCTGAGCTCGTACGTCTCAGAGAAGGGTGTTAAGCTAAAAGAATAAATTCTCCGCCACCAACAGAAATATATTTGAAAGCAATCTGCTTTATATCTCAGTTTATAACGTCAGACATACGATCCATACAAGTCTGTTCCGGGCTCGAACAGAACCGAAGGCACTTACAAAGAAGTCCTTGCAATCCGGATAATCTCTAATCACGTCCGGACTTCCCATCACATAGGGAGTCTCTATACCGTAGCAACTCGGTGCAAAGACAATCAACGAGTTGTCCTTTCGCTTTCAAAAATATCCGGTCTTCAACACCGGTCTTCAAATGCAATTCACAACGACGTATCACATATTCGGAATGGGTTATACGACCCCATGGTCCTTTCCCGGTTAACCCGAATAGTGAGCGCTTATTCAAAAATAAGTGTGGCATTCAAATTCAAACAAATCACATCAATTACCCATTCAAAGGGAAATATTGATAGTCGGTTATTGAACTATCAATGGATATGCACAACATCACCAGATTCCAAATAATTTTCCAAATTATTTATTTTCCAAAATATCTTTACAAGATATAAAATTTCAATACCTCAAAAATAAATCAATATTTATCTTTAAACAACTTCCCTTTTTATTCATAAATTCCATAGTGAATTTTCATTCCAAAATATCCATGCATATACGATTTCAATTATTCATTTCAATTTATCTTCAAAAAGATAAATTCTTAAAATATTCACTTTATATTGGAAAACATTTCCATACTTATTTATTCATAAGTAATTCACAAATTTTATTTATTTTCAACCTTCGGAAAATATTCAATATACTTAAATCGAAATTAAGTATATATTTCATTCTTTAAGGAAATCATTCTCTTAAACATATTTATTTGGGCCAAAACGAATGTTGCATAAAACATCGTTACGACGTCCCAAAATCACTAGTATAGGGATTCGAATTTAAGATAGATATATAAATCCCAATACTATACAAAACATTTCCTTTCGGAAATCATTTGCTATAACAATAGTGTTATAGTCCACCATTTCCTTTTATTTCTCGAAAACGTCTATTTCAACAATGAATGGTGAAATCTATGGTTTCGAATCTTAACACATTTAAAACATCGTTAGATCGTTTTAATTCAATTTAAAACATCACATTCAAAACAATTTCCTTAACATATTATTCACTATTCAAAAACGTGAATATACTACGTTAACAATTTCATCATTTCTATACATTTCATTTTAAAGGATTATTCACAGTTCAAAAACGTGAATATAACTCCATAAATAAGTTAAAAAAATTAACTTATCAAACTAAGTCTTTTGCGGATTTATAAAACAACGTTTATAAATTCCATTTCTATTTATTTTGTAACTACTTCCTTTATAAATTCCCTTTATTAACCTATCTCAATTCATATCTCAATGATATACTAAAAGTTCATATTATAAGTTAAACACTTATAATTTATTTGTTTACAAGAATCGTTCTTTTAAATATCCCAATTTATAAATCTTATAACTTATAAGATTCATTTATTTATCAAAAATCCATTCTTTTAATAACTTTACAAATTTTATAAACCTGCTGCTTATAAAATTCCATTTATAACTTCACCATTTATAATTCTATAAGTTTCATTCAATTTTGAAGTTCATTCACAATTCATTCTAACACTTATAAAAACTCGTTTTATAATTCAAATATTTTAATTTATAAATATCAATTTATAAATTTCTTATATAAATCAATTTATACTATTATTCTAAAACATCTTTAAAGTCCTTTATAATTTCACCATTTTGATTTATAAAATAATTAAATTTCATAAATCCTATATTTCAACTTTTTATAATAAATTCAGAAAACCCAATTTTACTATTTTATAAAATCATTAGCCTCATATTTTCAAAAATCAACCTTTAACTATATTTCTCAAAAACCATAATTTTTATAACATTAAAATTATATCGTTTACTTATTTAAAATGGATCAATTCCAAACATATAGTATATTTTCAAAAATCACTTTAAAAATCATTTTAAAGTTCCAAATTTTGGTCCAATGATGCTACATGCCAAATAGTCAATCACGACAAACAACGACATCATATATCGATATGATAATCCATCAAATATCAAAATATCTGAAATCAAATAAATACTGTTGAGGAATCCAGTTGGATCCCTCCAACCTGTTTTCCTGCATCCACAAACATTAGCACAATACCAATTCCGCTCCAGTACGGAATTATCGCGGTATATGGGATTTAAAATATTATCCGCTTAATAGACGGCGCAATAGGGTCTCATTCGCTATACAATGCGGGAAATCAATAACTCCATTATATACATATGCCAATATATATATATTGCTATTATATATAATGCCAATTTCACTGTTTATGAAATATTCGCGGTATATGTTTTTAATAAATAACATCCGCTTACTAACGGCGCATAATGTCTATTTTAACAATCAATAGATATCAATCAACATTCAAACATGCATTCAAATATTTTAAATCTAACTATTTTAAAATTAAAATCGAAACTGATTCGATTGAGTGAGAAGTTCTCACCTTGATTTCAATCTCGTTTTAGCGATTTATTTCGAATAAAATTAAACGGACGTTTAATTTTACCCAAAATTCTCACTAACTCCAAACGACTCCAATCCAATTGCATCGCGTAGTGTTCGTCCATACGATTCCAACGCAACTAGTTTCGCGCGCTTTCGACCTCGTATGAAAAAGTTATGATTTTATGAAGTTACACGATTTTTAAATAACAAATTTACAACATAAATTATATAATTTTTTTAAACCCTAACTGATCACTGCCGTTCATCTCAGATCCAACGCCCCCCCTTCTTCTTCCCATCTTCCCAAACTCACGTGTTCTACAGACAATAGCCGAAACCCAATCCTAAAACTAGGGTTTAATCTTGCTTCCTCCACGTTGAACTCTACGACGATCAACTACCTTCAACATGCTCGCCTCCATCCCCTCTATGCTCGGCCGCAAGAACTTTGAGCTCGGCCCTCAATTCGCATGGGAATTCATGCCCAAAACACACACGAACGCAGGTCCTTAGCTCCTCTAAACGAGACAATACTCGCGATCCACCGTTGGATGTAAAGCTCTCGACAAGCTCTCGATTTTTGCAGTTGAGACTTTTGGCCAAATGTTAACGGATTGGAAGAAAATTGAGGGACAAGAAGGGATGATTTCGGCCGTGTATTTAGGTGGAGGCGGCTGCGCATTAGGTTTAGGGTTAGGTTATTATTATTATTATTATTTTTTAGAGAGAGAGGGGGCTATTTATAGAAGAACAAACGACACTATTCATTCCGGAAATTCCGCACTCCGATTCACGCGCCGTAACCAGCGTTTCTAGGGTTTACCCCGCGTTCCGGACACAACGGAACAGGTTTCGAAAGCTAATTTGGACATCTGTGCGTGTTATGGCAATAAACGTTCAATTTAAATTAAACCGATTTAAACGATTTTCTAGGCGTTTTAATTTGTACCGGACAAACGGTAAATCCAATTGACACGAAATTTGAAACCTTACAATAATATCACATTACGGATCCGATGAAACTGGTTTCGTCGAAATCCGAGACTGTTTGAAAAATGACTATTTTAACTCGCCAAATTAATATTAAAAACAATTTAGATGCGTTTCGAGCTGCCACGATCAAACGATAACTCCGATTGCTACGAAAATTGAAATCCGGTAATTACTAACTATTACGGATCCAATGGAACTAGTTTCGTCCAATTCTGAGACTGTTCAAAAATTGGCTATTTTCACTAGTCGATTTAATATTAAAATATTCAATTTTCACAAATAAACTTTTAATTCGATTTTAAAAGTTTTAAAATATCGTTCTGACTCCAATATGATAAAATAAAATTTTACAAATCATTTTCAATCATATTTAACTCAATTTTCAATTATTTCTGTATTTTCACATATTAAATTATCGATTTAATTATTCAATTAAATCCACTTATTCAAAATAAAATTTATTTGACTTATAAATTCACTTATTAATTTTTAAAATTAATTAAATATTCAATTTTTAATTAATAAAAATCCTGGGTCGTTACAATCTTCCCCCCTTAAAAGAATTTCGTCCTCGAAATTATTAAGTAAGAAAAGTTGCAGAATCTATTAACTTTTCAAAATTCATAGTTAAACTTCTTACAAAATCTTTACTAAGTTTTCAAATCATACTTAGTTATCTTTTCAAAAACAACTACTATTGTTTAACTTTCAATTCCAAATCAAAATTAAAGTTTTCAAAATTTTCCAATTTTTTCAAAAATTTTCTAATGCCTTAAATTTTCGGAAAAATTCGCCATAGTCTCCTTTGCACGGCTCGCTCCGAAAAAAAATGACAGTATATATATCACAAATATACATCTCATCAAGTAATGAGGCATCCCGCAGGGAAAAATTTGTAAAAGTACGGTATGTAATCCGAGATATGTACCTTATATTTTATTAGCGAGCATATACGGCTAATATAGCGCGAAAGCGAGCTCCAAATGCGAAGCAAACGCGATCCGCACCTACTAAACACTCAACAAACAACATGAGAACATGCATATATGAAAATAATCTCAATATACATCATATAGCAACATAATAACTATATATGCCAACATAGCAAATGCAATAAAAGCAATATACTCAACCATCAACCAACTAACATCCATAACCAATAAATTTTCATTCATATTCTCATTAATATTCAATGAAATAGGTTTTCAATTTAAATCACATTTGATTCATTAACAGTGGATGTTCTTACTAACATTCATTTTCAATTTTAATTAGTTTGCATTCATTAATTCATATTCAAGTTGGTTCACTTCCAAATCAAATTCAATTCTATTTGAGATTCACTTAACTTCCAATTGAATTTCAATTACTTTAGCTTTCAATTTCATTAATTCAGTTTCATTAATACTTAATGAATTATATACAATCAACTAACAACCAATGTATATTAATTTCAACCAAATTCCTTTGCTTTCAGGTTGTTTAATTAAATTGATTTTCATTCAATTATTCAACTTCCAATAACATTAGATTTTAATGAATTAACACTTATATTCATTATTCCATATCAACTTAATTCACATTCATTTGATTAACATTTAATCCATTCATTCAATTCAATTACAAAAGTTGAATTTCATTTTTATTTACAACTCATATTCATAAATATATTCATATAGTTTCACTTCTTATATATATATATAAGTTTATTTCTCAATTGCAAATCACTTTAATTATAATTCAATTCTTATAATTCTTTTGCTTATACAATTATTCTTCAATTTAGATTATTCAAACATCTAAACAATCAACTTATACACACTTTAATAATTTTGAAAAATTATTCCTTTATATATAAAATATAATCAAGGTAAAATTATTTCATTTACCCAATTTTAAAACAATATTATGTCGAATTGTTCTATTAAAGTGTTTAGAAACTCTTTCGGCATAGTTTTGCAGACCGCGCTGACGAAAGTTCATATGCCACTAAATAAACCAATCATCACAATATAAAACAATTTTATATATTCACTAACAAATACGCACTCATAGCTATTATTACACTCAAACTCATTCTAGAGTACTGCCGACTCTATCTCTAATGAGTAATACCCAACAGAACCATGGTTGTCGCTTAACCATATGCTCTGATACCACCTGTGAAGACCCGCAAATCCATACTTCTTGAATATACACTAATCTCCATTGATTAACTCAAGATGAACAGAAATACGAATTATCAATGTTTAAGAAAAAGAAAAAGGATAGAAAAAGAGATTAGAAAGATAGAAAATAGAGAGAAAAGAAAATAGAAAATAGAACGGAACAGAAAACAGCAGAATAATAACAGAATCTCACAATCGCAGCGGAACAACATATAATAGATAAATGAATAATCTTTAAACAAAGAACTATGTCAGTTATTACATTACATCACATCGTATCATCATTACATCAGAGTGTACAACAACAAACAACATCAACAGCGGAAAAGAAATACTATATTCTAGTAATACGCCATGCCATCCAGCTTGCCTCCAGCAACTCCAGAATATCCTGATAAACCTTAACTCTTGACTGCCCGTGTGAAAATTGGTGGGCACCCAGAGTTTAGGAAGGAAAACAATAAACTCCGAGTCAGTCATGTGACTGGTGTGAGAACTCAAAACAGTTTATTTATCTTTAAAATCAAAATAGAGGAATATTTTTAAAGTCAATTCGCAATGCTTTTAAAAATGAGACTACCATAAGACCTCCCGCCACACACACAATGCTAATGCAGACTTGAAGGAGATTTCCCCTTATGATAGTCAAAGATGCTTGATACGCATTAAAAAGAAACATTTGATATTATTATTAGTGCATAGTGTAGGAAAAAATCATTTCGAAAGTAGAATATAAATCTTAGCCAGAATAGGTACCATTATATTATGCCTACTATAGCTACCATATTAGATGGCAGGTTCTACAACTACAACCGTACAAGGCTCGTATTGTTTCTTTGGATTTCCAACGAATGGTCAGGCTAAGGAACTTCCCATTGCCACATGAGAATGCCTCTGGAAGGACATCCCCGAGAACCAAACCGGATCTCTACTAACACAAGGCCGAGTTTCCCCTAACTGAGTAACAACTGACCGAATATGCCATCCCCCGGTCCTTTGGGACCTTTATCCGAGCGCTCGTAATCAATTCACACAATCATAAAGTGTTTTCAACATGAGTAAGTATCTGGGCTCCATACCATGATACCACCCTTTTCCAGAAGGAAATGCACATACCCTAAAGGGCGCTACCCCTCATAACCTTGCTGCATCTTTCCTGTTTTGACCATTCCGGGGTGTGAGGCTCGACAAAGTCACGTCCACAAAAACATACTTTATACAAAAGCCATGCTTTGGGTCAACAAATGATCATAGAAATGATCACCAAGATAGACGATCAAATAAATGATCCTATCACAAATAATCAGCACAATGATCATTTCACAGCAACACTCAGCATGTCACATTACCAAATTGGGAATATATCGCTGATAACATTCAACTACATAACCTCTAAGCTCGTACGTCTCAGAGAAGGGTGTTAAGCTAAAAGAATAAATTCTCCGCCACCAACAGAAATATATTTGAAAGAAATCTTCTTTATATCTCAGTTTATAACGTTAGACATACAATCCATACAAGTATGTTCCGGGCTCGAATAGAACCGAAGGCACTTACAAAGAAGTCCTTGCAATCCAGATAATCTCTAATCACGTCCGGACATCCCATCACATAGGGAGTCTCTATACCGTAGCTACTCGGTGCAAAGACAATCGACGAGTTGTCCTTTCTCTTTCAAAAATATCCGGTCTTCAACACCGGTCTTCAAATGCAATTCATAACGACGTATCACATATTCGGAATGGGATATACGACCCCATGGTCCTTTCCCGGTTAACCCGAATAGTGAGCGCTTATTCAAAAATAAGTGTGGCATTCAAATTCAAACAAATCACATCAATTACCCATTCAAAGGGAAATATTGATAGTTGGTTATTGAACTATCAATGGATATGCACAACATCACCAGATTCCAAATAATTTTCCAAATTATTTATTTTCCAAAATATCTTCACAAGATATAAAATTTCAATACCTCAAAAATAAATCAATATTTATCTTTAAACAACTTCCCTTTTTATTCATAAATTCCATAGTGAATTTTCATTCCAAAATATCCATGCATATACGATTTCAATTATTCATTTCAATTTATCTTCAAAAAGATAAATTCTCAAAATATTCACTTTATATTGGAAAACATTTCCATACTTATTTATTCATAAGTAATTCACAAATTATATTTATTTTCAACCTTTGGAAAATATTCAATATACTTAAATCGAAATTAAGTATATATTTCACTCTTTAAGGAAATCATTCTCTTAAACATATTTATTTGGGCCAAAACGAATGTTGCGTAAAACATCGTTACGACGTCCCAAAATCACTAGTATAGGGATTCGAATTTAAGATAGATATATAAATCCCAATACTATACAAAACATTTCCTTTCGGAAATCATTTACTATAACAATAGTGTTATAGTCCACCATTTCCTTTTATTTCTCGAAAACGTCTATTTCAGCAATGAATGTTGAAATCTATGGTTTCGAATCTTAACACATTTAAAACATCGTTAGATCGTTTTAATTCAATTTAAAACATCACATTCAAAACAATTTCTTTAACATATTATTCACTATTCAAAAACGTGAATATACTACGTTAACAATTTCATCATTTCTATACATTTCATTTTAAAGGATTATTCACAGTTCAAAAACGTGAATATAACTCTATAAATAAGTTATAAAAATTAACTTATCAAACTAAGTCGTTTGCGGATTTATAAAACAACGTTTATAAATTCCATTTCTATTTATTTTATAACTACTTCCTTTATAAATTCCCTTTATTAACCTATCTCAATTCATATCTCAATGATATACTAAAAGTTCATATTATAAGTTAAACACTTATAATTTATTTGTTTACAAGAATCGTTCTTTTAAATATCCCAATTTATAAATCTTATAACTTATAAGATTCATTTATTTATCAAAAATCCATTCTTTTAATAACTTTACAAATTTTATAAACCTACTGCTTATAAAATTCCATTTATAACTTCACCGTTTATAATTCTATAAATTTCATTCAATTTTGAAGTTCATTCACAATTCATTCTAACACTTATAAAAACTCGTTTTATAATTCAAATATTTTAATTTATAAATATCAATTTATAAATTTCTTATATAAATCAATTTATACTATTATTCTAAAACATCTTTAAAGTCCTTTATAATTTCACCATTTTGATTTATAAAATAATTAAATTTCATAAATCCTATATTTCAACTTTTTATAATAAATTCAGAAAACCCAATTTTACTATTTTATAAAATCATTAGCCTCATATTTTCAAAAATCAACCTTTAACTATATTTCTCAAAAACCATAATTTTTATAACATTAAAATTATATCGTTTACTTATTTAAAATGGATCAATTCCAAGCATGTAGTATATTTTCAAAAATCACTTTAAAAATCATTTTAAAGTTCCAAATTTTGGTCCAATGATGCTACATACCAAATAGTCAATCACGACAAACAGCGACATCATATATCGATATGATAATCCATCAAATATCAAAATATCTGAAATCAAATAAATACTGTTGAGGAATCCAGTTGGATCCCTCCAACCTGTTTTCCTGCATCCACAAACATTAGCATAATACCAATTCCGCTCCAGTACAGAATTATCGCGGTATATGGGATTTAAAATATTATCCGCTTAATAGACGGCGCAATAGGGTCTCATCCGCTATACAATGCGGGAAATAAATAACTCCAATATATACATATGCCAATATATATATATTGCTATTATATATAATACCAATTTCACTGTTTATGAAATATTCGCGGTATATGTTTTTAATAAATAACATCCGCTTACTAACGGCGCATAATGTCTATTTTAACAATCAATAGATATCAATCAACATTCAAACATGCATTCAAATATTTTAAATCTAACTATTTTAAAATTAAAATCGAAACTGATTCGATTGAGTGAGAAGTTCTCACCTTGATTTCAATCTCGTTTTAGCGATTTATTTCGAATAAAATTAAACGGACGTTTAATTTTACCCAAAATTCTCACTAACTCCAAACGACTCCAATCTAATTGCATCGCGTAGTGCTCGTCCATACGATTCCAACGCAATTGGTTTCGTGTGTTTTCGACCTCGTATGAAAAAGTTATGATTTTATGAAGTTACACGATTTTTAAATAACAAATTTACAACATAAATTATATAATTTTTTTAAACCCTAACTGATCATTGCCGTTCATCTAAGATCCAACGCCCCCCCTTCTTCTTCCCATCTTCCCAAACTCACGTGTTCTACAGACAATAGCCGAAACCCAATCCTAAAACTAGGGTTTAATCTTGCTTCCTCCACGTTGAACTCTACGACGATCAACTACCTTCAACATGCTCGCCTCCATCCCCTCTATGCTCGGCCGCAAGAACTTCGAGCTCGGCCCTCGATTCGCGTGGGAATTCGTGCCCAAAACACACACGAACGCAGGTCCTTAGCTCCTCCAAACGACGACAATACTCGCGATCCACCGTTGGATGTAAAGCTCTCGACAAGCTCTCGATCTTTGCAGTTGAGACTTTTGGCCAAATGTTAACGGATTGGAAGAAAATTGAGGGAGAAGAAGGGATGATTTCGGACGTGTATTTAGGTGGAGGCGGCTACGCATTACGTTTAGGGTTAGGTTATTATTATTATTATTATTTTTTTAGAGAGAGAGGGGGCTATTTATAGAAGAACGAACGACACTATTCATTCCGGAAATTCCGAACTCCGATTCACGCACTGTAACCAACATTTCTAGGGTTTACCCCACGTTCCGGACACAATGGAACAGGTTTCGAAAGCTAATTCGGACATCTGTGCGAGTTATGGCAATAAACGTTCAATTTAAATTAAATCGATTTAAACAATTTTCTAGGCGTTTTAATTTGTACCGAACAAACGGTAAATCCAATTGACACGAAATTTGAAACCTTACAATAATATCACATTACGGATCCAATGAAACTGGTTTCGTCGAAATCCGAGATTGTTTGAAAAATGACTATTTTAACTCGCCAAATTAATATTAAAAACAATTTAGATGCGTTTCGAGCTGCCACGATCAAACGATAACTCCGATTGCTACGAAAATTGAAATCCGGTAATAACTAACTATTACGGATCCAATGGAACTAGTTTCGTCCAATTCTGAGACTGTTCAAAAATTGGCTATTTTCACTAGTCGATTTAATATTAAAATATTCAATTTTCACAAATAAACTTTTAATTCGATTTTAAAAGTTCTAAAATATCGTTCTAACTCCAATATGATAAAATAAAATTTTACAAATCATTTTCAATCTTATTTAACTCAATTTTCAATTATTTCTGTATTTTCACATATTAAATTATCGATTTAATTATTCAATTAAATCCAATTATTCAAAATAAAATTTATTTGACTTATAAATTCACTTATTAATTTTTAAAATTAACTAAATATTCAATTTTTAATTAATAAAAATCCTGGGTCGTTACAGAGACCAGGATTAGATATTGTCATACTCCTTGCCAATACTGAAAACCACTTCAACAACTGTGTACATGGTGGAGATTCGAGAATGAAGTAGGATGGTTTGGCGAACAATTCTGTATGAGGTGCTTACGTAGCCTTGACTCTTGTAGGTCAGCTTGATGTAACTTAAACAGGAGCCACACAGGGCCAAGTGAGGTTGCACCTCCGATCGGGCATGCTTCTTTGATACCATATTATGACTTTGTGATTGATTCGGTGGCACCCCTCGAATTTAATTATGGAAGTGTGTTCCAAGGTAGGCGGTAGTAGCTGTTATGTGTTACCACCAGTCCGGATCCGCAATACGGTAGTATCCTACCCTTGGGCATTGCTTCGTGTGTCTTGTCACATGCCTTATCGCGCCTTCTACGAGTTTGGTTTGTACCATACCTATAGAGTGCCCTCTGATAGCCCTTCAGTTTGCGGAGGAATTACGGTATTGTATAGGCTATGGGAATATATAAAAATGTGTTAAGCGTGATATGAGTAACGCCTTAATTCTATTTTAATACTTTACTTTACTATAGACACTATTATAATAGCGTATTGTACTATGTATGTAGATAGTTTAACAGATCCTTAGGAGATGGAATCTCGAACATCTCTTAAGTTATTACACTCAAGTTTGACACTGGATAGGAGATGTCAAAACCCGTAGACATCCTCGACGCCGTTACACTCACATTTATTTATTGGTGATTTAACTTACATAAGATCTTTTAGTTCTGACTCGAATGTTTCGTCTTTTTAATTCGTTTGGGTCAGTCTGAGCTTTTCAGTGTATTGAAGACTGCTTCTTTGGAGGACGAAGATGAAGGTTTAGTACTACTATTATTTATTATACTATTTTCGCTGCATCATGTTGTTCCGCGACATTTAGTTATTTATTCCTGTTGTATGTAACTCTGATCTGTATCATAAAAGTGTAGTCAAATGTTATTTGTAAAGCATCTTCATGAGTTTATTTGATTATTATATTTTGTCATTCCGCTGTGAGATTCTGTGTTTGTTTTTTTTTTCTTTCTCTGCTTTTTCTTATTTACCCCATAACAATCCTCCATTTTGAATGGATTGAGTCTGACGTGTGTGGTTTATCGTCGATTTAAACCATCCAAAAGGTGGGTCATTACATGTAGTATAAAGCTTCCTATAATCTCCTCTTTGAGTTGAGTGAGTGAAACCACATGAGTTAATAGACGTATATCACCAAGGACTATATAATAGTACAAGGTGATGTTGAAAGCAAGTTTGCAACTTTGAAAGCACCAAAGTTTAGAGAAAGAGAGAAGTATTAAAAAAAATTAGATAATCAAATTCTAGCTATACCTATGTATTTATAACTGTCAAAAAGTCTCTTTCAAGAGTTTTAACTTATCTAAGAAAGCCATTGAAAGAATAGTTGCAATAGGTGAGAGGAAGAGAAGCAATTTTTCAAAAAATGATTATTACAATTCATTCAGATGTCTGAATGAACTGGTTAGAGCTTTGGATTTTAAAATCTTTTCTTTAGAAAATAAACATTTCCAATGAGCACGTTCCAAACATTAGACTTTTGACTTCAGATGTATGACTTTTAAGGAAAACATGCCAGAATTTTTTTACCTTAAAATAGTATGACCTCCAACATTTGACTTATGTACTCTGACGTATAAGTTACTAAAAATTTTAAAACTTAATTAAAAACTTGTTTGAGTGAATAAAAACTTGTTGATGTAAATATATTAGCTCATATCACCTAAGGGAGATTGTACATGTTTATCTAAGACACGAACACAAGACATATGATCCTTATATTGGTTTGTCTTCATGCCAATCTCTTTATTAATACTTCTTTTCGGCTTACCGATTCTTTGATGCTTTTGTGTTTCTCATTTTGCTAAAGACATGATTGTGAAGTTCTTGTAAGTTAGTTTAGAGATTCTATAATACAATTGTATAGCTGTTATCATTAAAATCCAATAAAATAGGTTCTAACATGTGAATATTATTATTTTATCACATTAAACGATTGTTAGATTTTTTGGTAATACTTTTACATAAAGAATTTACATGCATATATTCTAGTGTTTTAATGCATATGAGATGTTCATGTACTTTTTTTATAACATCTAGATATTTGACAGCTATCACCAATATTTGCATCAAATTTTAATCAAATAATATTAATACTAATACTAACTAGTTTGCATATTAAGTTGTATATACATATGTTGATGTTATATACATATTTCCTAGTTATGCAATACCCATATTGACAAAATTGACTTTGTGAAGAAGTGGGTGGAAGTTTATTTTTCATAGTTGGGAGAAAATTTCGGTGGATGGTCCATGAACTCCAATGACATCATATCTGACTTGTTGGTGTTCAGGGCATGGTATATGCACTTTGGGATCAAATTATGTTATGCACTCAACAAGTGGCATGGCGGCATAAGCTTATCAACCTTGTTTCTATCCTAAGTTAAACTCACAACCACCCAGATGTAAAGGCATTCTTGTAATTCATAGTTGATTGCAAAGTCGTAGTCCAGGGATAAGCTATAAGGAAATCGAAGAGATCACTTAAAAATGCAATTGGTTTGAGCTGCGACTTGGAGGTTGAGCAATGAGTAAGTAGACTAGAATAGGAAAAGACTGTTCCTTGATAGAAATGAATATTGATGCACGTAGAATTTGTGGGAGAATGTCAACTAATGAGAGTTTTGATATGGGTGTATAAATAATGCAAAGTACTCCATTATAAGCACATGATTGGAAGGAAAAGTACTTAAAATGTTCATTAAGTAGGAGACTAGTTAAAATAATAATGTAGATAGGTTTTATATGGTCAACCAATTAAGAAGCAAGCTAATTCAATTGGTTAGTGCTTTGTTCATTTGGAGCTGAACTAACGGGTGTAGTGATTAAATTGAACCTATGTGGTTGGGACCTATGAAAACATGGGTGATGTTTGGAGATGACCATCATACGTCAAGTCTTGAAAACGAATAATCTTGGGTCAATGTATAAGGCATGGTCGAGTAAGCGCTTACCTGATTGTTTATATCTAAGCATTTTGGGATTCATAAAAGGTCTCCATTTAGCTTAGATGTACACTTTATATGGCATTTATGTTCATACGATAGTGGAGAAGAAATTAGTTTAGTTCCTTACATGAACAAGAAGAGGACATACTCCCATCTATTTAGTAATGTAAATGATCATCCACTTGAAGACATGGCGGTTTTGAGATGGAAATGAGTGTGCATTGTTCTAAAAGGGAAATTTGTGAATGTAGTGTGTAATTATCTAATTATCTTTAGAGCGTACTATGGGATTGATATTTGTTAAGCAGCTCAAATGAGTAGTTTAGAAAAGAGGGTATATTCTTGCAACAATAGCTGAGCTATGAGCTAGCGAGGTGATAGTGTGCACACTCATAAGAGGTGGATTGGAGAATAGTGTCTCAAGTGAAATATTACTGCTCGAGCTAGGTTATAGAATTAAGTGAAACTATCCAAGATGGGTTGTTTTAGCTGCAAATTCTAAAGAAGTATTTGAAGAGTCTAGCCGGGATGAGAGAGAGTGTAGTTACATTAGATTTTGTTTGCTTGTTGTAGCGATGAAGAGCGTAGTTCGACCCGAGTGGTAATGAGATCAATGACAGTACTTTACTTAGGAGGTGGTAATGTGTGGGCTTCTCACAAAGATCTATCATGCTATTTTATTAAATTAGAACCCTTACGATGTCAAAGGAAGAAGTTTGAGGCCTAAGGTGATACTAATGAGTCTCATTCTGCAGTAGTGTATTATTTGTACAACCAGTAGCTACAAAACACCAATAGAATGTATTTACAGCTCCTTTTTCAATTATTGGTGGAGAAGATGCACAAATGATACATTTAGATTTCATGGGGAAAGTTCTCAAGAATGAAGGAACTATATTTCATGGTGTGTACTTGACTAGAATCTCTCAACATTTTAGTGTTGATTTTAAGGGAGAAAGTTTTGCAAGTCATTGAGTTTTTTTTATAAAAGTATTATCTCCAAATAAAAATTTGTTGCGAATTTGAGCCATATGAAATGTTAAATAAAAGGAAGAAAGAGTGGCTAGGGAAAAGGAGGAAGATGTATATGAAGAGTAAAAAGGGGAAAGGGAATTTGATATGGAAATGTAAAAGGAAAAGAATGAGAATGGTGCATCTCTAGAAATATTTGGATAAGATAAAGGAGTTGGAGATGTTGAAATCATTACGAATCAGGAAGTACACAATAAAAGTATAAAAATTTAAGAGATTAATGAGCCAAAAGTTCTCAAAACTTCCCAACGAAATTAATAATTCCTAGAAAAAGTTCTAGAGAAACTTGGAGCAAGTATGGTGTCTTCATCTTTAAGTCACTAAAGCCACTACACTAATCATAATTATTTCCATGTATTTGCATTGTATTTTCAATTAGTATGTTTGAATTTCATGATACAAGCACTAACTCATTTCTATGTAATTTTCATTTGAGTATTTGTTAAATCTATTTTTAAATTGTTATTTATAATGAATTTCATTCTCCGTAAATACTAAAAATGTTTACCGCCATAAAAAATCTATAGAAAAATTTATTATTTTATACCATTTAATAGTGGATACTAGGAAACTTAGTTATAGAATTATCAGCACTCAAAACTATTTAATCAAATAATTAATTGACAGTTATATTTTGAAACAATCGGTTCTCTAAGAGATGGTCTTCACCTTTTAAATACTTTCCTATTTTAAAATCACATCTTTTCAACAAAATGTATTCAAAACAAAGAGTACACAATGTGAATTAAACTTGATGAAACTCTCAAGTCATTCAAGAAAGCATTTCATATTGTCATGTGATTGTGCTAAAAGTAGTCACAATACCTAAAGATGAGTAAAAACAAGAATAATAAAGTGAAAATTGAAATTAGAAGTTAGAAAGACAAATTTTTTAAAGTGGTTCAGCCTCAATTCGGTTGCCTACATCCACTATTAGTTTATTTCAGATGATCCTTGCAATTACAAGCACTTTTAACAATAAGCGTAGATAAAAAACTAGTTGACAATGAAAAAATGGCAGAAATTCAGTATAATGATGTAAAGGTACTTACTTTATTGCCAAAGGGTAAATATTTATAGTCAAATTTACCTTGCAAAGTTGTTGGCACATGGAAGTACAAGAAAAAAGTTACATCCAAGTTTTTAGGCACGACGAATGAGTAAAACTCAGTTTTTATAACAAGTTGATGCTGACACAATCATGTTGGTACCCATGTGTTTCTTTAATTTGAATCTTCGATTTTCCTTTGCATTTGCCTAAGTCTTCAAGCTTTTAATACTTATTGATGAAATCGCTCCACAAATCATGTCCGTATCAACAAGATTTGTCATATCCAGTTCATTTCTTTCTTTGGAGTACAACAAAACTCCATCTATAGTTTAACGTGGATCCCCATCTTCAAATAATGGACATAGAAATTATTGAACAACTCGATACTGACATTATTTGCATTGTACATTCTCGATTGAACTTCTTTTTATTCATTTATTTACCATTCCTGACATATCTTGAGTTCCTTGGTCTATTTCTACACTATCTTAAAGTTCAGATCTATAAAAATTTCGCTTGTTTCAGAAGTTGGATAACATTTTCCTACCAAAGTATGCTTTATGGCAACAAAGCATGCTTTGGATTGAAACAAGCTATAGAATTCCATCTACAAAGACGCTCTCATTCTTTAAATGATTATGTTAAAGTGTTGCATCCACTTTGAGCATATTGGGGCACCTCTTCGCATAGTTGACAAATCCTTTCGGTAGATTTGAAAGCAAAAGTTTTTCCAATGGAGATTTTAAATCACTTTTGGTATTCTCCGACAGCTACTCCATTTCTTAAGAAGGTGGAATTCTTTTTTGGAAACATTAGTTTAAAACCTATTGGTGCTGAGATGATTTTCCAAATGAGTATAAATGAAATATTTATAATTTTCTTAGTTTTATCTCCACTTCATTGAGCCTATCGCTTCTTTGCTTTGTGAAATTCAACCCACGCCTACATAAACTCTCTTAATGTCGCAGCTCAAGCCTAAACATCGCCATCGTTCATCTCATCAACACTAGTCGCCATCGTCTATTCTTATAAAAGCATTATCCAGATCTCAACCAATTCATTATTTCAAATCTCAATTCAAAGTGGGTTTCGGTCTCATTCTTTGGCCGCTGTGCTACCATTGCCTTTTCCCTACTATCAATGCAAACTTTGACATGCTGCCGCAAGCCCATCTTAAGATCCGGCCGGTAAACTCCCCTCATGTTAATGCTGATTCGTTTCTACAAACCCAAGGACAATTTTAGGTTCCCTTTATGCCATCCATATGGTTTCTTATCTATTCCAAGTTCTTTAAAGTAGTCACTGGTGTGGTTGTTTGTAGAATTGGAATGATGAATGAGAGGTGACATGATTAACTTTCTAGTCGAATATGGATTGGCGACCTAGCTTTGATAGGAATATTCCAAGAAACCTTTACATTTGATGCACTCCGACATTCAACTAAAATAATTTTCATGACACCATGTCAAATAACAAATTCCTTTGATCCTAAAGATAAAAGCTCTTTGTTGCTCTAGACAATGGTTCCATCATCGTGCATCCTACGAATATGGGTAATTCCAACACAAGGTTCCATAGCATTACCAAGCTCGTTTTTAAGCACAAGCAAGCTACCTACATAGAGTGTTCACGCACATCATGGCATGGACACAAAACATATATTTTGTAGACTAACACATACACTACTTTGGTCAACAAACATAGTCTGATTGGTTAACACACATCGACAACCATTGGGCACTATACATCAAACATATGGGTTTTAATCAAAAAAATGCATCAAGATAAAACACACTTGACTATGCCCGTTATCAAGTTTTTAGTATATAATGGCTAACTTTAGACGATCTCTTGGTCTTCAAACTAGTAATAGCCTTTTGAAGCCTCTGGAAGCAGTTCATCTTCTGCCTTGGCATCTACATCTATACCATCAAGTTTAAGGCATTCGATTACACTGGAACACTAGTTTCAAGCTGCCCCGGAAGTCAAATCTTATAGTCCTATCATTTCGAGGGATGATTAACCCATTCTTATGATCTTAGGCAACCCCTCGAATGCCACAGATTCCAGATTGACCACTAAAGAACTAAGGTTGATGTGCTTAGAACGTAGGATGTATGAAGATGAAGCCATTTTTCTTGAACCTCATTAAAGGTCTTACCTTCCTACTACCGGCTATAGCACATGCAATCGTTACATGTGTCTGTCTAGGGTAGTGCCTCCCTTCAACGAATAACTGAAGTTCATTCTTTAATCGCTAGGTTAGCTCTAACTTAAGTACATCCAAATGGCTATATCTTCTTATGTTCTCTAACATCATCTTCGTGATGTACTTTGGCGGGTCGCCTACCTTCGAAGAACTTTTTTACTTGCTTAAATTTAAGGAGACGAGAGACCACTTTACTGCTAATAATCGAAGTCTTCAGCTACTGGAAGATTGTCTAGGGGCTTCACAACAAGAGGAGGTACATTAATGGCTAGTACTTTTTAGCCCGATGTCCTGAAAGCTTCAACCGCTACTGCTTGTCTAGTGTAAGCTTCTTCATCCAATATCTTCATTACACTTTGGCTTCCTTCACTACAAGGAACAAATTGTAACGACTACCCAACACAACTAGCACCCAAATGTATTACCGATATTGTGCACTGTTGTTGATGCCCGACAATGTTGGACGATCATCGGTGTTGTAGTAAAGTAAATAAAATATCACAGAACCTGTCGTATATCTCATAGTGCGGTGAATAAAATATAATAGTTAACATCTTAGATATACAACAGATGAGATGGTAATAACCGAATGAATGACAGTAATTCGAGTACTCAGATCCATACATCTATATAACATATGTGATTGGTTTTATACAACTGATAATAAATTCAAAATGAATAACTATCTCTATGTATATAATAGTACTAGTAAGCCCCATAATGCTACACAAAGGAATGGTAAGCAATAATAGCTAAATATGGTAATATGAGAGTATAGCCACCTGCTCATCACTAGTCCACCTTCATATGCTCACCACACCTGATATATCTAATCTACTCATTTGAGACTACCTAGAATAATTCGAAGTAAAGCATAAAATCTCGAGTCAAACAACAATTTGTTGTGAGTGCTAGAAAATATTAAATACTATAAATTCAATATGCTAGTACAAATAGTATGAAGAATTATATATGACCTAACCTTGCATCCACAGATTTAGCATATAACACATATATATGCTACTCTATATTATAATCATCATGGTGTACTATACATCAAATATTAAAGATGTCTAAATATCTACGTCGATAATATCTACGTCGATAATATCTAGGGTGATAGGCAATCAAGAAAACATAACATCCATTACCAATCCTCATATTCGCTCACTCCATGTGTTGGATATTAGATAACTTGCCAGAGCCATCACGCTTGGGGACTCGACTACCATTACGATAGTCACCGTCCTAGTGTCACTGCACTCGAATCCATGCTTTCAATAGGCCAGGAACTAGACTAAACATCTCGCTAGTTCGAGATAAACAAACCTCCCATCTAAAGATAAGGAGCCATCAAACCCATAGTATATGCCCTACTTTACGAGGACATTGAAAACTTTCAAGTATCAACGATCACTCTGCGTATGTTATCTACAATAGAGCACATTTGGAAACTGTTCTCACACTCGTCAAAAGTCATCTCGGTTGGACACTATTCTCGACAGCCTCATTAGTTGCAAAATGTCAATCCAGCTCATAGCCACATATTATGCATCTTGAAGAACAACTATCCATCATCGAAGCCATCACTTTCAATCACATAATCATCATCATCGAATCACGTGTTCATCATAAAAGGAAATCGTCATCGAACCTTTAGTTCGGTACCGACTCGAGCTTTTGCTTAAAAGTTAATGGTGCGACTCGAAGAAACATATTTGTGAAAACCCAAACTAATATATAAATGGCTTGAAGCAACTATCCCTAGGATTCACAGTAAGCATACATATGACTCAAAGCCTCCCTATAAAACTTCGTCATCGACCCATACGACCTCGAAACTAGCACCATCGACTTGAGCTACCATGAATCAAGTACCCTCATTAAGCCATCACCATCAACCTGAGCCTCATGGGTCGATAATGATCTATGAATTAATGATCCAACACCTAGCATAACTATTCCTCTTTGTGCAACTCCAAGAAAGCACACACATAGCTCAAAGAGAATCCCAAAGTAACTCACCTTCTAGACTGAAGCATAGCTCGTGATCGATTCCACGCTTGTAATTTTCTTATCTTCTTATGCGACCTATATAGACATTCAAGCAATCCCAAGAAATCCACCGTATAACTTGTGGCGAACCATCCGAAGGCGCGCACATAGTCCTAAGCAACCAATCCATTGTCTTCAAATAGCCACCGATCCATCTTCAATCGACTATAATTTAAGCAAACAAACTCAAAATGATTTAAAATTTAAAACATAGCGTTAGGGTATCCTTTTTGACCTACCCTATGCATCACAAGTCAACCGAATTACTTGATCTCCATGGGTCATCACTGATCCAAGACTTATTCCTAGAACTAAATTGCAATTCAATCGACATTTTCAACCAATCAAACATCATACATTCAAGCAATCATCATATGCAATATATCCTACCAAGCATGCATCCATACACATCAAAGAGAAGCCTAAATCTAAGGGTAAAACTATAAGAGCAAGGGAAATCCATAAGAATACAATTTCTAAGAACTTTTTCAAATCGTAGTTTAAAACACATTTTAAGATCCAAAAGTTATTTCAAAACATCATTTTAAGGTGTATAATGAGTAATTAGTAAGTGAGAGGTCATAACCACTTACCTAAATCCAAAGTGTGCATAAATCCTATGATGAACATCAACTCTAAGTGATCTACAATAGCAAATCATCACATCCAAGTGCTAATTATGCTAATATCTTGTTAATGGCAAAACTTAGCAAATTAAAGTAGCTTTACGGTAGCTTTTTATTTTAGAAGTAGTTAATGCAGGTTTCTTCCTCTAATTTGGGAAGTGTGTAATGATGGAGAGAAGTCTCATCAACCTCATCGTGATGCTAATCCAAAAATGGGTTTGGGCCTCACCATTAACTCACTAATTACTATTTAAGCTGTTCAAAATCAAATTAAACTTCAAAGCAATAACTCCCAAATGGCAAGTCCGTTCTTCTATTATGATCACTCTACGAAAAGAGAAACAATTATCCCGAGCTAATGGAAGTGGTTTCAGACCCTAATGCAGCTCCTATCAAAAGATATTGTACATACAAGGTTTTCAGTGTCAAAACCATCCCATAAAAATTCTAGGGATGGAAAATGTCTCTAGGAATATTTTCACAAAGTTATAAAACTATATAAGCCTAAATAAAAATAGTATTAATATTTTACAATCCAACAATGCGAAAAATACGGGTCATTACATTCTCCCCCTTTTAAGAATTTTGCTATTAAAATCCTAAAAAAATTCAGTAAGGTTATCCTACATGTTTGAAAATCATATACAAGCATAGGAAACCATCATACATCAAACATGTTGACACAACAACAAACGAAAACGAAAACATCCAAGCCTACCATAGCATGTATGACTATAATAATGTATATTTGATGATATCATAAGTGAAAGTAAAAGCAATAAACAGAAAGTCTTAACAAGTAAGAAGCTCTGGATAAGATGTCCTCATTCTCTCCTTGGTCTCCCAAGTGCAATCGCATTCGCTTTCACTCATTTGAACCTTCACTAACTTCACCTTCACCCTCATAAGTTATTCGTATCATATTCGATGATATGAATAGGTCTACGAGGTCCCAAAGCCTCTTGTTCAATCTTGATACCATCTATTTGATCTGATACAATAGTTACACATGGTTTGTGTACAAATTTCCATAAGTGAGAATTGTGGAATACATTGTGCACTCCTGCCATTCTTTAAGGTAAGTCGACCATGTAAGCAAGGTTCACAATCCTCTCTAATATCGGAAAAGGAACTATGGATCTCGATGCCAGCTTTTCTTACTATCAAAACCTCTTCACTAGAAAGATCTTAACAAATGCCATATCATTGAATTCTAGATCTCTACATCTCTTATCAGCAAAGATTTTTTATTTATCATGAGCAGCTTTCATCCATTCTTGAATTATCCCGATCTTCTTTGATGTTTCTCTAATCATAACCAATCCAGGTATCATTTTCTCACCCGCTTTCCACCAACATGAAAGTTAGTTGCACGGTTGGCCATATAGTGCCTCGAATGGTGCCACATCAATGTTAGACCGATAATTGTTGTTGTATGTGAATTCAAAGAGATGTAATGATCATCCCATGAGCTTCCAAAATCAAGTATACAATCCTACAAGAGATCCTCTAAAATACAATTCACTCTCTCAGATTGGCCATCAATTTGAGAATAATAAGCCGTACTCAGATGAAACTCTATTCCCAATGTTTCTTATAATCTCTTCCAAAACCCACTAATGAACAACGAATCTCAATTACTTACAACGCACTTCAACACACCATGGAATCATACTACCCACTTTTCATAAAATTTGGCCAGTTAGGATGCCATTCTACTTGACTTGATGAGTATAAGTCTGATGCTCTTGGTCACTTGATCTAATATTACCCAAATGCTGTCGTACCCTACTCGAGTCCTTGACAATTCATTGATGAAATCCATTGGTTTTTTTTCCTATTTCCACCAGGATACTTCTAGCGGTTGCATCAAACCACTAGGCTTCTTTTGCTCTACCTTAACCAACTAACAGTTCATGCACTTTGAGATGAACATCTTAACAACTTCCTTCATCCCTTACTAATAATAGGCCCACTTCATATGACATATCTTATTACAGTCAAGATGCATAGTCAATCTCAAATGGTGGCAGTCTCATAGCGCTTCATCCCTCAATTCATCCACATCGGGAACAAAAAATCTCCATCTTTATAGAGCCAACCATCTCAATCAAGTATGTACTATCCCATCTCTTTTGACCCTACTCTTTCTTCGATCTTAGCAATATTCTCAGCTAATATGGCATCAGACCTCTAACTAGTACCGATCTACTCAATTAGAGTAGGCCTATTGGTCAAGCTTACCATTATCTTTGGATCTAGCTCACATCTCGGTTGGAAATCATAACCAGTAATATACTCTAACTACGTGCTCTCTAGGAACATAACTCCCAAGCTGGCATGTCCCCTATTCAATGCATTAGGAACTGCATTCCCTTTCTTAATGTATATGCCATATCAAAGTCATTCGAAACTAGGATTGTAACGACCCGATTTTTCGACGCCCGAAAATCGACATCAATACGTCCACTATATCAAATGCCGAGCAATCGTGTAACAACCCATAATTTTAATATATATTTCTAATTCATCATATTTGAAACTTTGACTTTTAATTATTTAAAATTTGAAATTTTGGAATTTTCCAATGTAATTTTGGATTTTGTTTAGAAATTATTTTCCAAATACATTAAAATAAATATTTTCTGAAATTTTATATTTTGGTCAACTGTAGTCAAACTTTGACTTTCAATTGAAAATTTTAAATTTGAATTTTTAATTTCTGATCTTTTTTCTTTGAAACTGTATTAAATTCTGATATTGGTTCTGCTTTTCATTTCGTCAAATTATGTTTTATACTTTTAAAATTTGATAGATTTCAACGTTTTACACACGATTATTTTCCGTATTTTATTTGTCATTTTCTATTGTCTATTTCCTATGTTCATTTCTATTTTGAATTTTATTTTCTATTTTCTACTTTGTTTGGACTTTTTAATGTGATTTTTATTTGATTTTTATTTGAATTTTGGCTTGGAAATTCAAAAGGACTTAAGTTCCTTTTCTTGAAAATCAAGTAAGGCCTCTTCATTTGCCTAGCCGTTCATTTCCACATCTCTTGGCCGGTCATTTCCTTTTTCCATGGCCGCCACTCTTTTGTAATTCACGTACAAAAAGTTTCTCATCCCATCTCAAAATTCATTCGCATCCTGAAACAAAAATATTTAAGTAAGTCCTGGCATCCTCTTTCTTATCTTTCTCTTCTCTCTTTTCTTTTGTTTTCCTATTTGCTTTGCTCAGCCACATGCCCCAGCCGACCAACATCTCTTCACCACCACCACCATGATCAGCTACATCTCCTCACCACCTCCACCGTAGCTTGGTCGTGACCCATTGATCCAAAATCATCACCAAAGGCCTTGAAAACCCTAGTCAGTCTGCTCTATATCATCACCATCCTATCCTATTGCTAGCCTCGGCCACGACTTTTTCCACCTCCTTTGCCTTGACCACACCCACCCTAGGCCATGACCAGATCAGATCCATACCATAGAGCATAGGCCGAACCAAAAAAGAGCATAGGCCGAACCAAAAGCATCACTTACCTTTGCCTTTTGCCTTTCCAATGCTTGTACCCTACCACCACTCCATATTCTACACCAAAGCCGTGCCTTTGCTTGCCTTGGCCGAGCGTAAATGCCTCAAACCAATGATGGCCGAGCCTTGTGTGGTGATGGTTTAGCTAGGTGTGAAGGTGGCCGATCCCACTTGTGGTGGTTAGGTCATATTTGCTTCAATTTGATTCATTTTTGTTCATTGATTTGATTTATAATATTGTGTTGATTTATATACTTATGTATGTTTATATTTATTTGTTTACAAGATTTAAATATTGGCTCATCATCCACTTTAATCTAGTCATGCCTTTTCGTGATTTGCGGAGTTTAGACTTGTGTTTTGAATTTGATCTCTAGCTTTAGAAGGCGAGTTTATCACTCGTGACCTACGTACTTATATAATTGTGAAATGATGACAAGTGGATATGTAGTAATGGATTTGCTATGCTGATAAGTTCATATATGCCTATGATTATGATGTTAAAATCTGCTGATAAACCTGTTACATCATCTGATATGTTATACTATGTTATACTGTTTATTTTATTTACTGTTTCTCACACTGCAAGTTCCCTGTAGAATAGAATCACTATGGATGGAAATGATACATCCCGAACGGACATTAGAATAAGGAAAAATCGTCATGAGCTGAAATGATAGGCTCAAGCAATTTTTATTTATTTTATTTGACTTGAGATTGCGGGTTTGAAATGATAGAACCCTGATTTTTCTTTTTAAATTACGGATGGAAATGATACATATCCGTATCACTTGACCTATGTTAGAAAATTATATACAGACCCATGGTTAATTTTAAATATTTTTTGAAAATTATTAAGTATTTTGAAATTTAAAAATATGAAATTTTAACTTAAATTGGATTTATATGATTTAAATAAATGTTATAGTGTTTTTCTATAAGTTAAAATGTATAAGTAAATAAATGGGTTAAAAATGTAATTTAATTATGACTTAACTTGAAAACTGAAATTTAGTTTCGAAATAGAAATTTTAGGCTCAATTTAGTAAAAATAATATTTTATTTATGAAATGGGAAATTTTAAATAAAGTATTAAGTCATTTGTTAAGATAAAAGTTAAGTAAAATAACGTACATTTGACTTAGTAAATAAATTACAGTTTTATTTGGATAATTACTTATAAAAATTTATTTTATTTAACCATAAGTTAAATGATATCCGAATAAATATTTTTGGAAAGTAAGATATGTTATAACTTAAAAATGGTGAAAAATTGAAATTATAATGTTGCTGAAATGTTGTAATAGACCTTAGTTGTGTATTAGTAGCATTTCCCAAAATGCTGTGGTTATAGGGTAGCATTTGCTTAGTGCTACCATTTTTGAAATATAACTACGTTCTAAAATACTAAATATATCTATAGTAGCATTTTTAAAGTGCTGCAATTTCTAAAATTGGACTGTTTTGAATATACCAATATACCTAAAGTAGCATTTTTAAAGTGCTACAGTTTCTGAAATTGAACTATTTTGAATATACTAATATATCCACAATAGCATTTTTAAAGTGCTGCAGTTTTTGAAATTAAACTGTTTTGAATATACCAATATACCTGCAGTATAATTTTTAAAGTGCTGTAGTTTTTGAAATGGAAATGTTATGGAATGCTAATACATCTACCGTAGCACTTTATAAGTGCCACTGTTTCTGAAAAATACAATGTTTTGAAATTGTTGTAACTGAACGAAGGAACTTAGAAAATGCTAAAATTCGGGAAATTGAATAATCGATTTGAAAGGATAACGACTTTATATTTAAATGGTTTAAATGAATTATTTTGATTTGAAATATAAACCATTTTTTAAATTTATAACCACGGGTTATAATAACGCTTGGTTGTTAAAGAGACCGTGATCGGATATGGGCATACTCTCTGCCGATACCGATAACCACTTTAATAACTGTGTATGCGGTGGAGATTCCAGAATGAAGTAGGAATGTGGTGATGTTCTATTGAGGTATGTACGTGGACCCGACTCCTGTTAGTTGGCATAAGGTGGCTAAAACAGGAGCAATTGACGGGCTAATGAGGTAGCTCCTCTTATCGGACACACTTCTTCGTATGCCATTCTATTACTTTGAGATTGATTGTTGTGCACCTTTGATTTTTGGGAGTGTGGCTCGAGGTGGGCGGTAGTGGCTGATACACGTTACCACCGACCCAGAAGCGTAATTGGTATATCTACCCTGACATTGCCTAGTTGTGCTGTGTCACCTACCCTACCGCGCCTTGTACGATTTTGGTTTTGTGCCGTACTTATGGAGTATCCTCTGGTGGCTTCCCGATCAGGAGGGACTATGATACTGTATAGACTACTAGCACTATGTATGTGTTAAGGTGGAAAATATAAAGCCTCAATGCTATTTTTAAGTACGTTTACTTTACTAATAGACATTATTATAATAACATATATTACTATATAGTAAATAGTTTAACGGATCCTTAAAGGATGGGCGGTCCTAAGCATCCTTTAAGTTACTTGTACATTTTATTACAGTTCACTTGATTTGGTTTACACTGTACAAGAATGTATGTCCTGACTCGAGTGTTTGTGTTTATTTTCATACGCTGGGGTCAGCCTGAGTATCAGCTTTGGATTTCACCTTCTGAAGCTAGGATTTGCTGGAGACTATCTATCTAGGTGTTATCTATTTCCTTTCTGTATTTCTATTCAGCTTTTGTATTAGTGAACATTTATGTATTGGGATTTCTGTCGTATTTACTTTTCAAACTATGGTGTTTTGTACTTGTTTTGAGACTATGTTTGAGACTGTATTTGCGGTAGCTTCATGAACTACCACTGTTATTTTATTTCTGCTACGAGTTATTCTGATTTATTTATGTCTGTGATTCTATGATTGGTTTTATTTGCTCTAAATTATATTACAATCTTCTATTTTGAATTATTCAAGTCAGACATGTGTGGTTTTAGTGTCGATTTGAATGGTCCAAAATAATGGGTCGTTATATTTGGTATCAGACTTTGGTTTTAGGAATACCATAGCCTGTGGAGCAAAAACTAATTAGAGATAGGGTAGAAATACCATAGAATGAGTGAAATCAATCTTGGAATCCTTTCTTGGTGAGAGAACGCATGTTAAAGTATAAAATGATTTTTCAAACGGTTTTCAAAGGATTTTAAAGAGTATTTTGATATAAAAACGTTCCTTATTTTTGAATCACATTTTTCTTAACTTCCTTCTTTTTCTTATCCACCTTGTTAGTAATGTCTTTGTTTAGGATATTCAATTCAAGTTGAATTTTATCTTATCTAATCTTGTCTTTGTTCTCAATTACTTCTGTCCTAAAATTCATTCTTGATTTCTCTGGATGAGTCATAGGAATGCTAGCGGTAGGGGACATGGTGCTGCCCCAACTCTTGAGCTTGCTGCACCAGTTAGGTTCACTAAACTCCATAAGGAATGCATTGAACTTGGTGGAACCAGGTTTACTGGATTTGAGAGCATTATTGAGGCTCATCAGTGGTTGAATGATTTGGAGAGGATTTTCTCCGGTCTTGAGATCACTAATGCCCAGCAGCGGCAGTTGGCAGCTTAGCAGTTGAAGGGAGCAGCCTTGGATTGGTGGGAGTCTGTCACAACCCACACTACTAAGGCTGACATTTCCTGGGAACAGTTTAGGTATCATCTTCTGTTTATCTTAAATTTGGTTCAGTTTCACTTTTTAAAATCTTTCTTATGTTTCTTTATCGTGCTTTAGTGATGCTTTATTGTGAAGTGGATGCCCGAGGCAGGAAAGTCTCAGCTGTATCGAGAATTCATGGATCTAGGACAGGGTGATATTTCTTTTGCTGAATATGAGAGGAAGTTCAATGAACTTTCTATGTTTAGCCCTAATCTGATTGACACTCCTCTCAAGAAGAATGAGAAGTTCATTGTTGGTGCCCGTCCGGAGTACTATGATCGTCTCATCGCTCATATTCATGGCCCTTTCACTACTCTGATGGATATGGCCATTAGATACAAGAATCCTACTTCTAAGGATCCTCCAGCTGCTCGTTCAGCTTCATCTCAGTCTTTTTCTGGTAATCTTAAGAAGAGAAAGCCCAACTTTCACCATCAAAGGAAGAATTGGAGCAAGACTCTAGGGTTGGGATCATCTTCTTTGCAGAGGAAGTCTATCAACCTATCTGCCAATACTTTTTTCAGATGTAATCAGAAGGGACACTATGCTAATAGCTGTCCTGCTTTAGATGGTGCTGCGGTTCTCCAGCTCAGTTGACCAGGCACGATCTCTGTCACATCTGTCTGCAGCCTGGCCATTTCAAGAACAATTTCCCCACTCAGCAGAAGGGCTAGTCATCTGATATTTTTGCTATTACTTATGCATCTTCACTAGCTCCAGCTCCTGCATCTGCACCTACTCCTGTTCCTAGTGATAACCAAGTTAAACTTTAGGGCACTTTTTCTCTATTTTATTTTCCTGTTCATGTTCTCTTTGACACTGGGGCTTCCGATAGCTTTATCTCTGTGGATCAAAATTTGAGCATCTCTTTCTACTGAGTTGGCTCCTATGCTTTTGTGTGTTTTAAATCCTATTGGTGGTCCTGCGAACCTTAGTAGGATTTGTAGAAATGTGAAACTCTTCCAGTCTAGCTATCGATTTTCTAGTGATTTCTATGTTCTAGGTTTTGATGCTTTTGATCTATTGCTTGGAGTGATTGGCTGAAGAGGCATGACGCTGTTATCTCTTATAATACCCGAACTGTCTCTCTGGTTGATGATATTGGTAATTCTTTGGTTATTCAGTGCTGTTTGCCCCAGGATTTTTCTAGCATGTTTATTTATTCTCTTGATGCTTTTGCCGGTGATATTCATTCGACTCCTGTAGTCAAACTCTATCCTGATGTATTTGGTGAAGTCACTTCTTTACCTCCTAAGCCGGAAATTGATTTCTGCATTGATCTTATTCTTGGAGCTCGACCTGTAGTTCTTTCTCCTAGAAGAATGGCGCCCCATGAGAAGGTTGAGTTAAGGAAGCAAACTAAGGACATGTTCTCCATGGGTCTGATCAGACCTAGCCATTCAGAATGGGGAGCAACAATGGTTATTTTTAGTAAGTATAATGGTTCTTTGAGGATGTGTTTGATTATAGGGAGCTGAACATGCTCACTTTGAGGAACATATATCATATGCCTCACATCAATGATATGTTCGATCAGCTCCATGGAGCTACTGTTTTCTCTCAGTTTGATCTTACCATAGGTTTTCAGCAGCTCAGAGTTGCCGAGGAAAGTATTCCGAAGACTGCTTCCATACTAAGAATGGTTTTTATGAATGGTTAGTTATGCCTTTTGGTTTGACTAACGCTCCTTCTTTCATTGACGATTTGATGAATCGTGTTTTTCACGATGTGCTCAACAAGTTTGTTCTAGCCTTTATTGATGATATCCTTGTCTTCTCTAAGTCAACGGATGAACATGAGTCGCATTTGAAATTAGTTCTAGGGACTCTTAGAAATCATCGATAGAGGGCTCAATTTTCGAAATGCCATTTCTGGAGGGATGAAGTCCGATACCTTTGGCATATTGTTTCTAGAAATGGAGTTTCTGTTGATCCAGTCAAGATTGCTGCGATCAATGTAAGTCTTTCCTTTCTTCTCCTTCTTTAATTTGATCATTCTATCTTTTCTATGGTCCTTATTTCTCCCTATTCTGTTACAGGATTGGGAAACTTCTAGGACTCCAACTGCTATTTGCAGTTTTCTGGGCCTTGTCGGTTACTATTGGAGATTCATTGAGAACTTTGCTTGGATTTCTTCACCTCTCACTACTTTAACTCGAAAGAATGCTAAGTTTATATGGAGTGATAAGTGTGAAGCTGCATTTAATGATTTGAAGCATAAGCTTACTTCTGCACTAGTGCTTAACATTCCAAATGGAAATGAGGGATTAATGGTATACACTAATGCTTGTCTTGAGGGTTTGGGAGCTATTCTAATGTAAGATGGGAAGGTGATTGCTTATGCCCGTCGCCAGTTGCAGACTCATGAGGCCAATTATGCAGCTCATGATTTGGAATTGCTTGCTGTAGTCTTTTCTTCGAAGCTTTGAAGCTTTGGAGGCATCATCTTTTGGGTGCTAAGTTTGAGCTCTTTACTGATCATCAGTCCTTAAAGTATATCTTCGCCCAGAAGGATTTGAATCAGCGTCAGGTTCGGTGGCTTGAGTTTCTTGCTTATTATGATCTCGACATTAGCTATATCCTAGGGAAAGCTAATATTGTGGCTGATGCTTTGAATTGGAAGAAGGCCATGTTGTGTCAGCTTATTATTTCTTCTTCTCCTCTTTTGGATTGTATCATTGCTAAGTAGGATGAGGATAGGATCATCAGACTGATTAAGGAGAGTGTTCGTAGCATAGTTGGTGGTAGTAGTCCTAATGGTAGTGGGGCTCAGATCGATGATAGATGTATTTTAAGGATAAATAATCGGATTTATGTCCCGAATGTTGATGATTTGTGGCAAGAGTTACTCCGAGAACATCATCGATCCAGACTTTCTATTCATCCTGGTATGGCGAAGATGTATCAGGATATGAAGAGGCTTTATTGGCGGAGAGGTATGAGGTGAGATATCTCTATCTTTGTTAGTAGGTGTGCGACTTGTCAACAAGTCAAGGCAGATTATCAGAAGACCCCTGGTTTGTTGCAGCCCCTTGAGGTTCCTAATTGGAAATGGGAACAGGTTTCTATGGATTTTATTAATGGATTACCGAGGACTCGGAGGGGTAATGAGAGCATTTGGGTTATTATGGATCGATTGACCAAATCAACTTCATTCCGGTCAAATCTACCCGTTTTGTTTCCAGTTTGGCTGAGATTTATATAAGGGAGATTGTTCGTCTCTATGTTGCTCCTATCAGCATTTTTTGTGATCGGGATTCTATCTTTACAAGTCAGTTTTGGAAAGCTATTCAGGAATCTTTGGGTACTCATCTGAATCTGAGCACTTCTTAGCATCCACAGACCGATGGTCAAATGGAAAGAGTGAGTCAGATTCTCGAGGATCTTCTTTATGCTTGTGTTCTGGATTATGGAGGATCTTGGGGAGATCATCTCCATCTTGTTGAATTCACCTATAACAACAGTTATCAGGTGTATTTTCAATCTTCTATTTTTATTTTATCTTAATCTTTTGTCTATCTCATTCCGTCTTTGAATTTAGGCCAGTATTGAAATGTCTCCGTTTGCTACTCTTTACGGAAGATCTTGTAGATCTCCATCTTGCTGATTGAATCCAATAATCGTTTGGTTCTTGATCCTGATGTGATTTTGGAAGCTTCTGAGAAGATTGTGGAGACTAAGAGGAAGATGAGGATTATTCAGGATAGGCAGAAGAAGTATGCTGACCATCGTAGAAGGAGTTTGGAGTTTGCGGTTGGTGATCTGGTTTTCCTTAAGGTCTCTCCCTTAAGGAATGTGATTCGATTTGGTCGTAGAGGGAAGCTTGCTCCTAGGTTTGTTGATCCATTCTGTATCCTGGAGAGGATTGGTTCAATGGTTTATTATTGGGATTTGCCCGAGAAATTTTTTGGAGTGCGTAATGTATTCCACATTTCGCATCTTCGTCGATATCTGCATGATCCATCTTTGATTGTCCAGCCTTCTGCTCTCGAGAGTTTGGATATTGAGCCTTATCTGACCGTCGAGAGTAAGCCACTTCGTATTATCGAAAGAGGTACGAAGCAGTTGAGAAGGAAATCTATCACCTGGTCAAAGTCCAGTGGAGTGCCACTCATGGAGATTGTATCTAGGAGACGGAGGAGAGAATGCGTGCTTCGAATCCGAAATTGTTTGTTTCAGGTACTATTTTTTCTATCTTATATTTCCTTGTTTCTATGTCTCGTTCCTTTTCAAGGACGAAAAGTTTTGAATGGCGGAGAGTGTAACAACCCATAATTTTAATATATTTCTAATACATTATATTTGGAACTTTGATTTTTAACTATTTAAAATTTGAAATTTTGAAAATTTCCAATGTAATTTTGGATTTTATTTATAAATTATTTTCCAAATACAATAAAATAAACATTTTCTGAAAATTTTATATTTTGGTCAATTGTGGTCAAAATTTGACTTTCAGTTGAAAATTTTAAATTTTAATTTTAAATTTCTAATCTTTTTCTTTGAAACTGTATTAAATTTCGGTATTGGTTTTGCTTTTTGTTTCATTAAATTCTATTTTATACTTTTAAAATTTCATAGATTTCAGCGTTTTACACGCGATTATTTTCCGTATTTTATTTGTCATTTTCTATTGTCTATTTCCTATGTTCATGTATTTTAAATTTTATTTTCTATTTTCTATTTTATTTGGACTTTTTAATGTGATTTTTATTTTATTTTTTATTTGAAATTTTGGCTTGGAAATTCAAAAGGACTTGAGTTCCTTTTCTTGGAAATCAAGTAAAGTCTCTTCATTTGCCTAGCCGTTCATTTCCACATCTCTTAGCCGTTCATTTCCTTTTTCCCTAGCCACTACTCTTTTGTAATTCATGTACAAAAATTTTCTCATCCCATCTCAAATTTCATTTGCGTCGTGAAACAAAAATATTACAGTAAGTCATGGCCTTCACTTTCTTCTCTTTCTCTTCTCTCTTTTCTTTTGGTTTTCTATTTGCTTTGCACGGCCACAAGCCCTAGTCGACCAACATCTCTTCACCACCACCACCATGATCGGCCACATCTCCTCACCACCTCCACCATAGCTTGGCCGTGACCCATTGATCCAAAACCATCACCAAAGGCCTTGAAAACCCTAGCCAATCTCCTCTACATCATCACCTTCCAATTGCTAGCCTCGGCCACTACTTTTGTAGCCTCCTTTGCCTTTCTTTGCCTTGACCACACCAACCCTAGGCCGTGAGCAGATCAAATCCGGACCATAGAGCACAGGCCGAACCCAAAGAGCATAGGCCGAGCCTAAAGCATGACATACCTTTGCCTTTTGACTTTCCAATGCTTGTACCCTACCATCACTCCCTATTCTACACCATAGCCTTGCCTTTGCTTGCCTTGGACAAGCTTAGATGCCTCAAACCAATGATGACCGAGCCTTGTGTGGTGATGGTTTAGCCAGGTGTGAAGGTGGCCGAGCCCACTTGTGGTGGTTAGGATTTGCTTCAATTTTATTCATTTTTGTTCAGTGATTTGATTTATAACATTGTGCTGAATTATATACTTATGTATGTTTATATTTATTTTTTACAAGATTTAAATATTGGCTCATCATCCACTAGAATCTTGTCGTGCCTTTTCGTGCTTTGTGGAGTTTGGACTTGTGTTTTGAATTTGATCTCTAGCTTTAGAAGGTGAGTTTATCACTCTCGACCTATGAACTTATATAATTATGAAACGATGACAAGTGGATACGTAGTAATGGATTTGCTATGTTGATAAGTTGATATATGCCTGTGATATGAATATGATGCTAAAATCTGCTAATAAACCTGCTGCATCGTCTGATTTGTTATATTACGCTATACTGTTTATTTTATTTATTGTTTGTCACACTTCAAGTTCCCTGTAGAATAGAATCACTATGGGTTGAAATTATACATACCCGAACGAACATTAGAATAAGGAAAAACCATTATGAGCTAAAATGATAGGCTCAAGCGATTTTTATTTATTTTATTTGACTTGGGATTGCGGGTTTGAATGATAGAACCTGGATTTTTCTTTTTAAATTACGGATGGAAATGATACATATCAGTACCACTTGACCTAGGTTAGAAAATTATATACAGAACAGTGGTTAATTTTAAATATTTTTCGAAAATCATAAAGTATTTTGAAATTTAAAAATATGAAATTTTAACTTAAATTGAATTTAAATTATTTAAGTAAATGTCATTGTGTTTTTCTATAAGTTAAAATGTATAAGTAAATAAATGGGTTAAAAATGTAATTTAATTATGACTTAACTTGAAAATTGAAATTTAGTTTCAAAATGGAAATTTTAGGCTCAACTTAGTAAAAAGAATATTTTATTTATGAAATGGGAAATTTTAAGTAAAGTATAAGTCATTTGTTAAGATAAAAGTTAAGTAAAATAACGTACATTTGACTTAATAAATAAATTATAGTTTAATTTGGATAATTATTTATAAAAAATTATTTTATTTAACCATAATTTAAATGATATTCAAATAAATATTTTTGGAAAATGAGATATGTTTTATAAGTTAAAAATGATGAAAAATTGAAATTATAATGTTGCTGAAATGTTGTAATAAACCTTAGTTATGTATTGGCAGCATTTCCCAAAATGTTGTGGTTTTAAGGTAGTATTTTCTTAGTGCTACCATTTCTGAAATATAACTATGTTCTGAAATACTAAATATACCTACAGTAGAATTTTTAAAGTGCCACCGATTCTGAAATTGAACTGTTTTGAATATACCAATATACCTACAGTTGCATTTTTAAAGTGTTGAAGTTTCTGAAATTGAACTATTTTGAATATACTAATATATCTACAGTAACATTTTTAAAGTGCTACAGTTTCTGAAATTGAACTGTTTTGTATATACCAATATACCTACAGTCACATTTTAAAAGTGCTGCAGTTTCTGAAATTGAACTGTTTAGAAATACTAGTGCATCTACCATAGCACTTTATAAGTGTTGTTGTTTCTGAAAAATACAATGTTTTGAAATTGTTGTAAATAAACGAAGGAACTTAGAAAATGCTAAAATTCTGGAAATTGAATAATTGATTTGGAAGGATAACGACTTTATATTTAAATGGCTTAAATGAATTATTTTGATTTGGAATATAAACCATTTTTGAAATTTATAACCACGGATTATAATAACAGTTGGTTGTCGAAGAGACTGGGATCAGATATGGGCATACTTTCTATCGATACCGAAAACCACTTTAACAACGGTGTATGCCGTGGAGTTTCCAGAATGAAGTAGGATGGTGGCGACGTTCTATTAAGGTACGTACGTGGACCTGACTCCCGTGAGTTGGCATAAGGTGGCTAAAACATGAGCGATTGACGGGCTAATGAGGAGCTCCTCTTATCGGACACACTTCTTTGTATGCCATTCTATTGCTTTGTGATTTCTTAGTGCGCACTTTTGATTTTTTTGGAAGTGTGGCTCGAGGAGGGCAGTAGTGGCTGCTACGCGTTACCACCAACCCGGAAGCGTAATCGGTATATCTATCCTGGCATTGCCTAGTTGTTCCATGTCACTTACCCCAGCACACCTTGTACGATTTTGGTTTTGTGCCGTACCTATGGAGTATCCTCTGGTGGCTTCCCGATCAGGAGGGACTATGATACCGTATAGACTACTGACACTATGTATGTGTTAAGGTGGAAAATGCAAAGCCTTAACGCAATTTTTAAGTATGTTTACTTTACTAATAGGCATTATTATAATAGCGTATATTACTGCATAGTAATTAGTTTAACGGATCCTTAAAGGATGGGCGGTCCCAAGCATCCTTTATGTTACTTGTATATTTTATTTCAGTTCACTTGAGTTGGTTTACATTGTATAAGTATGTATGTCCTGACTCGAATGTTTGTGTTTATTTTCTTACATTCGGGTCAGCCTAAGTATCCGCTTTGGATTTCACCTTCTGGAGCTAGGATTTGCTGGAGATTATATATCTTGTTGTTATCTAGTTCCTTTTGGTATTTCTATTCAGCTTATGTATTAGTGAACATTTATGTATTGGGATTTCTATTGTATTTACTTTTCGTACTATGGTATTTTGTACTCGTTTTGATACTGTGTTTGAGACTATATTTGTGGTAGCTTCATGAACTACTACTGTTATTTTATTTCCGCTGCGAGTTATTCTGATTTATTAGTGTATGTGATTATGTGATTGGTTTTATTTGCTCCAAATTATATTACAATCTTCTGTTTTGTTTTATTCAAGTCAGACATGTATGGTTTTAGTGTCGATTTGAATGGTCCAAAATAGTGCGTCGTTACAAATCGAATGTCGAAAAACCGAACCATTGGGGTTAAAGAAGAAGGAGGTAGAAGAAGAAATAGAAACAATATCAGAATTTCACAAACGCAGCGCAACAATATATACTAGATAAACGACTAATCTTTTAAAATCAAAGAATTATATCTATTTCATAAATTACATCATCAGAGTACAATACAATCAACATCATAATTCAGGACGGTTATAATATCTCGTCCTTCCAAAGCTGAATATACAGCTAACACTGCACAACGGAAATATGAATCGACAGAAATATGCATCGTTATCTAGCTCGTCTCTTGAGCTCCACAGCAGTCCTTCGAGAATCTGTATTCTATAATACTCGGTCTGACCCGAGCATTATAGTGAAATAACACCCAAGTCAGTCTGGAATACCAGAGTGAGAAAACACACTCAATTGGATTATTAAAGTTTACAAAATCCTTTGAAATCAAAGGTATCTCATAAGACCACACCATAAATAAACATCCCGGGTTTTTACCTTACGATCACCAAAACATTTCTTATAAAACCTCTGATATTATAGTAGTGTCTATATACAAATACTTATTCAAATAGCTGAATTTGTTACATTATTAAATTCCAGCTAATAGATATACAAACAAAACCGTAAAGGCACGTAGGGAGAATGGATTTCCATCAATGGTAGGGCTACTAGTGTACCGTCCGTCATAGTATGTGGTCTAGATCATCGTATCGAGGATCCACCCTGATCCCTTGCATCACACTAGAGCTGCCCCTTACTGGATAGTCCGAATAAGTTCACCCTACGGTTGGGATCAGCAACCGCCCACACAGCCGAATAAAAAGGACCTCTAGACAAGGGTGACCTTACCCTAATTGCTTGCTAGCCACTTAGCCTTGTATGCACCTCCCCTGTATTAGCCATTCCCGGTTGATGAGGCTCGAGGTTAAGCATTACCTTTTTAGCACACATACACTTTGAATGCTCGCCGTCCTCCTTACGATGTTCTAAATACATTTGTCCACACAAGTCCATTCCGGGTTGGAATGAAACCAAAGGCACTACTACTACTACATCCATTTTGGAATCACCCTTAGGATTAGTAGCGATTAGCCCTTGCACTTCACTGCTCCATCTTCGACTCCAAGCTCATGTCTTCTTCATGAAAACATTCAAACCAGATTGAAGTGGTTTTCGAGAAATGATTCCCGATCCCAGTCTCTTCAAAATGAGCAGCGCATTGGCCAATATTGATAGTCGCTTATTTAACTATCAAATAACATCCACAAACAACCATCGGATTTAAATAATTTTCCAAATTATTTATTTCAAAATATCTTCGCAAGATATTTTCTACACTTCAACCCCTTGAAAATAGTTTTCAAATTACATTTTCTCTCGTGAAATGAATCCACCCAATTTGTTGTATTACCCCTGAAATCACCAAGTCTTAATACTTAGATTTAAAAATGATAATTTAAACCAATTTATACAAGAATATAAATTTTGAACATTTAAAATAAAAATATTTAAAACACTTTATTTAAAATACTAGTTATGAAATTTAATAATAATTTTCATGTAAAACTTAAGCCAAACAAATCTTAAAATAAAAGTTATGAAATTCTATACAAGTTTTTCAAATAAAAACTTTAGCCAAACTATCTTTAAAATAAAACTACTTTATAAAATACAACTATTAATATTTATCTCTTTAAACCATAATACCAATTAACCTTTTTAAAATAATTACTACTATAACTAATTTAATAAAATATTTACCTCAAAAATTTTAAACAATTTAAATAATAATTCAAAAACATTCTTTTAAATAACTTTAAAACTTTTAACTTAGCTTAAAGATTTTCTTGAAAACGTTCTTGGCTTTTTAGGGAAATATACTTTTCTTTCACACCTTTAAAAGTAAATCACTATTTATTTTTAAAACAAATTACCCCTTCCTTTATAAATTCCCATCATGAATTTATATTTCCAAACTATCCTCTGATAAATATTCACTTTATTTATAAACCCGTTTATAAATTCCATAATCTCATTCTCCCTTTTTAAACCTAGTGTCTAGCACTAAATCGATTTCCAAATTGACTTCCAAAATTTACTCCATTTTGTAATAATTCCTTTACTTTTCCATTTTATTCCAAAACCCATTAATTCAGATTCATCCTCGCACTATGATTTAAAATCTTATTTAAACCGAAAATATCAATTCATACTTTGTTTCAAAATTCTTCTTTTATTTTCTTCTCAAACCATTTAAAATCTGAATTTAAAAATAAACACTTAAATTTTTAAACAATACCACTTCATTTATTTCTATTTATTCAATTTTTTTTACATTCTTGAAATTTATTCGTTAGAATTTTAAAATCAAACTTTTGTCCTTCCCCAAATTCATTCCTCTAATTATCCAATTTGGCCATATTATTTTACTTAGAATTCCTCTTTTTATTTCCTTTTAAATCCAATATTTATATTTTTGATAACTCATTATACCAAATATATTCAATTAAACCATAGCATCCAATATTTTCAATTCCAAATAAAATCAACAATCTATCATAGATAGTCAGTGAATCATATCACAGATTATATTCAATATTTTTGAGGAATCTTATTGGATCCCTCTAACCTGTTTTCCCTCACCACAGATGTTAGCACACAATTTAAAATACCAATCCCGCTTCAAGGCGGGACAACGCGGTATAAAGGGTCATCCGCTATTATGCGAGGCGCATAGGGTCTCATCCGCTATATAATGCGGGAAATCAATCACTCCAATATATCTATATATACTACTATATAAACTATCGCATCCAGACTAATAATCATTTTCAATGCAATCAAACAACCAACAATTTAAATTTTACTATTAAATTTAAATGGTTATCCCAAATGAGTGAGATTAACTCACCTTTGATTTTATTGTTCGCAATCCACTTTCCATCTCGACTTGTTTTCTTCACGCTTTGAGACCTTCTATAACATTACATGATTTGTTAATATTTAATCTAATCAAATGACTCATTTCCCATTTAACTAAAAAATTATTTGATTTTAAACTAATAATTTAAATTTAAACTAGCAAGTAAAAATGTATATATGTATGCCTAATTTATTTTATTTTCAAACTGCCTAAAAATAATTTATATAAGTTTTTAAAAATCTAACTTTTATACAGATCTTTATATTTTCCAAAATCTTATATGCACATATGTATTTACTAATTATTTATGTATATATTAAATTTAAAACAAGTATACGTGTATATATTTATATCGTATATATTTTTTTTCTCTGAACATCATTAGTTTTATAAAAGGGCCAATATATATATATCTAGATAACACTGTTCATATCAGTAAGCATAAATATTTTTGTATTTGTCTTTTAAACCTCTCATTTTCTTCTTTCAGTGAAAAAATAACTAAACAAAATCTGCAAAAATATACCTTACAGCCCAAAAAAGAGCCCAGACCCCACCCTTCGATCGTCGCACATCATGCCAAGCTCACCTCTGTTCTACCGACAGGACCTTGCCTTCCCAGTATTCGCGTGAACCTCCTCACCATCGGGAGAACCCAGCTAACATTGCGACTCCAACCTCTCATACTCGACACCATGCCGTATTGCGACCACCCCACCCTAACATTCGTCGCCTTCACTTGCCGATCCATTTCGTCGCTCTGCTCCACCCCATCGTGCTACAGGAATCATCGAACGAGCCTCGTCGGGCTCGAAGAAACCATCACCTCACCGTGAGCTCGATATTCATGCTAAACCAAATCCTAAATCTCGATCAAAATCGACTCGACTCCACGCGAGTCATCGAGCTCGATTCGACATTTTTTTTCTTCTTTTCGTTTCTGCCATTATTGAATTCAATTTTAGAAGAAAAACAAAATGATTCTAGAGGCCATTAACTTCCCTTTGAACGAAACGTTTTCCCTTTTCTTAATAGAGTTTGGCAGTTCTAAATTTTAAAAAGTAAAAAAGAAAAAAAAATACGCTTGTGTAAGGAGGCAGGAGACGTGTAAAAAAAGAGGATACATGTTTGAATGGTTTGGCGATAGTGACCACGTGGTAAAAAACAAAAAGGGTCTGATGTGAATGCCCTTTTGACCAGTCAAACAAAACAATATATAATATTATTTAAATTTAAATTTGAATCGTCTCGAAATCGTAATATAAAATCTCGATCTCCTATCGAGGCATGCCGCCAGGCGTTTATAATGTTGAACCCTATTACGAACATGATGGAAATGGTTTCAAGGCCTAACTCGATCGTATGGAGAAGACAGCTTTTTGGACCAGTTATTATTTTGAATTTCGATATAGACTTCAGTGCGTTTATCTATCGTACGGCCAAATGATCCCTCCAAACACTACGAAAATTGAAATCCGATAATAATACATTATTGCGGATCTAATGGAACTAGATTCGTCGAATTCCGAGACTGTGCCTCGGAAAGCTATTTTATTAATATCGATTTAAACGATATATTTTCAAAACTTAACAAAACACTTCCAAATTCAACTCTAAAGATTTCATTATCTTCCGCACTATTAATATTTTTATAAGCCTTTGAAATATTTTTAACAAGCATAAACTTGAAGATTCAATATTTTACCCAATTTCAATTTATTAAATTCAATAATTTAATTACCCATATAAACAGTGATATTTGAAATTCAAGTTAAACTGACTTTCAAATATTTAAAATTAATTAAATATTCTAATTTCAAATATCAAAAAAAATTGGGTTGTCACATTCCTCCCCTTTAAAAGAATTTCGTCCCCTAAACTACTTGTTAAGAAGAATGCTCCAACCTATTTTCTATTTTCCTAAAACCAAACAGTTTCTAACAGTACCCAAAACTATTCTTTTGTTTAAAACACACTAACCCTTACTAACTTCCCAAACTTCTTTCATAGGTTCCCACCAATATCACTTACCCAACTATTTAAATTTAAATTTTAAACCAAATTTTAAATTATCAAAATTTTCTCAAAATTTTTCTAACTCCCTAAATTTTGAAAAATTTCGGCCGCGTCTCTTTTGCGCAGCTAGCTCGGTACATCTACAAAATGCCTCCACGGGACCCCAAATTTCAAAAGAAAACTAAAAGCCAAATGGCTAGACGAGAAAATCAACAAATTTCGTACAGAAATTTAAATACATACCTTTTTGTCGAGAAATTTCAATTTATCTTCTGAAATCTAAAAACATCCATTTGTCCTTGCCTTTAGATACCTATACGTTTCTACCAATAGTGTTTACTAGTACAGTCAAATTTATTTTACTCATCTCTTTACAAAATTTTCAATATTCATTTCATTCAAGCCCATATGATGTTCGTATATCAATATCAAATCCGATCGCTCACTCGATCATACAATTTCACTTCCGAACCAGTATCGTCCACCCGACTTCCTAGTGCGGACTCAGATCTGGTTCTTGATCAGAAACTATCACTCTCCTTGCATAGTCCTAAACTATGATAGAGAATTTCTAGAATCAATCAAAATTACATATCTAGGGTTCACGTCGAAAATCGAGTGAAAAATACCAACTTGGATCAATATAATTATCTCGAAATTCTGTTCTCGAATCTAAATCGAATCGCTATGCGAATAAAATAATATATGTACATCCTACGTATTTTGCCACAATTAATTATTAACTATATCAATTCTCTTTTATTCACATTTATTTTGATTTTTATTCACTTATTCCCAGTTATCATCTCACACACTTCTATTAATTCTTCATTCAAATATTCACTTAGAATATTTTTCCCAATACCAAATTTACTTAAGAATTTCACCATTCCTTCTTAAGTATAATATAAATGCCTCTTATAACTACTTTCACTTCACCACTTTTGTTTATCTATACTTTTATTTTTTATTTTCATTTTCAAATTCATTTGAATTCAATTTCCCTTTCATTTTAAATATTTAATTCTATTCGTATTATCTCAACCTATGCTTAATTAACCATTTCTATAATTAGTTCCAGTTAGTAATTTTTTTAAATCTCAATGGATTTATTTCCAAACTTTAAATTATTTTTATTCCACTTAGAACTAAATTTTTTCAACCTCACTTTACTATGTGAAATTTAATTAAATGACATTCAAATATTCAATTTTAATTCATTTTCTTACCATTTAGATCAATCAGTTTACTTATTAACTTTAATTTCAATATTTTGCTTTCTTTAGCCTAACTAGACTCATTTTCCATTTCCTTTATTTGGCACGATTTAAATTTAATTCGAATATTAAATTTCACTTCCATTTAGTTGCAAAATAAATTAATTTGTTCAGTCACAAATTTATTTCCATATTAATAAATTTTATTTCAATGACCATTTTACTTAGCCTACTTTGATTCATTTCCTCAAAGCTCTCCTTTAATTAACTTAATTTAGTTAAATTCCAATTCAATTCAAATTCAAACATCTATTTCATTTACTTTATTTAATTGGTATATCTATCACTTTACTTTATTGTCATACTTACTTCGACATAACTCCTTATACAAGTTGAATTTTATCCCAATAAGTTTCAAATTTTATAAGTTATCAGACCAATTATATTCTACAAGCATTTTAATTAAACTTCCAGAGTTTAAGAAATTACTTAAATATTTCAAAATCAATTTTGAAAACAATATATCCAAATCATACTATTCTTTTGTATTTTCAAAATCAAACCCAAATTTCGCAAGCAACACCCATCCAAAACATCTCGGTAGCAATCCCTTTCTTGGAGTTCGAAAATGAACACCGATGATGCTGCAGTCATCACCGAAGTTATTTTCCAGCGACCGAAAAGAGTTCAGTGCTTTATCTCTTTAAAAACCCTTCCAAATTTTTTAAATTCCAATTCTTACCAGATTTGAAATCCAATTTAAAAATATATCCTAAATATTATCACTATTATTTCCCCAAAACCATTGAAAAACCATTTTCAAATTCAAAGGAATTTAAGTTTCCCAAATTTCCAAATCGCAAATCCTTTCCAATCTATATTCAATCATTACTCTGGAATTTTATCTCATTTCAATTATAAATCGTATTTATAATTCACATTTACAAATCTCATTCTGTTATATAAATTATTCCTTAACTTTGATTATAACACTATTTTCTTATTTTCAATTTCCACATAATAATGATAATATTTTAATATTATCACTCCCTAAAAATCAAGCAACCATATATAACTTAATAATTTATGGAAAATTAATTATTTTATATACAAAATAATTTGGGTAAAATTATTTCATTTACCCTATTCTAAAACAATACCGTGTCGGTTTATCTTGTTAAGAGTTTAGAAATCCCTATCGATACAGTTGGCCAGACTACACCGATCAGAATCTATAAACACTCAACCAATAAGTCATCACAATATTTTTTTTTTATTTTCACTAACTAATACGTGCTCATATCTATTAATATATTCAAACTCATTCTAGAGTACTATAGACACTATTTTAATGAGTAATTCCCACCAGAGCCAAGGTTCTCGCTTAACCTTCAGCTCTGATACCAACTGTAACGACCCGATTTTTCGACGATTGAAAATCGACATCACTAAGTCCCGTTAATCAAATGTTAAGCAATCGGATGCCAAAAAACCAAACCATTAGGTTTAAAGAAGAAGGAGGTAGAAGAACAAATAGAAACAATATTAGAATGTCGAAACCGCAATGGAACAATATATAACATAGATAAACGATTAATCTTTTAAAACAAAAGAATTATATCTTTTTTATAAATTACATCATCAGAGTATAATTCAATCAACATCATAATTCAAGACGGTTATAATATCTCGTCCTTCTAAAGCTGAATATACAGCTCGCACTGCACAATGGAATATGAATCTACGGAAATATGCCTTGTCTTCCAGCTCGTCTCCTGAGCTCCACAGCAGTCCATCCAGAATCTGTATTTTATAATACTCGATCTGACCTGAGCATTATAGCAAAATAATACCCGAGTCAGTCTGGAATACAAGAGTGAGAAAACACACTCAATTGATTATTAATGTTTTCAAAATCCATTGAAATCAAAGCTATCTCGTAAGACTATGCCACAAATAAACATGCCGGGTTTTTACCTTACGATAACAAAACATTTCTTATAAAATCCTCTGGTATTATAGTAGTGTCTATATACAAATAGTTGTTCAAATAGCAGAAATTATTACGTTAGTAAATTCCAGCTAATTGGCATACAAACAAAACCGTAAAGGCACGTAGGGAGAATGGATTTCCATCAATGGCAGGGATACTGGGGTACCGCCCGTCACAGTACGTGGTCTAGATCATCGTACCGAGGATCCACCCTAATCCCCTACATCACAAGACCGGGGCTACCCCTTACTGGATAGTCCGAATAAGTTCACCCTACGGTTGGGATCAGCAACCGCTCACACAGCCGAATAAAAGGGACCTTTAGATAGGGGTGACCTTACCCTAATTGCTTGCTAGCCACTTAGCCTTGTGGGCACCTCCCATGTTCCAGCCATTCCCGGTTGATGAGGCTCAAGGTCAAGCGTTACCTTTTTAGCACACATACACTTTGAATGCTCACCGTCCCACTGACAATGTTCTAAAAGCATTCGTCCATACAAGTCCATTCCGGGTTTGAACAGGACCGAAGGCACTACTCCTACTACAACCATTTTGGAATCACCCTCAGGATTAGTAGCGATTAGCCCTTGCACCTCACTGCTCCATCTTAGACTCTAAGCTCTTGTCTTCCTCACGAAAACGTTCAAACCAGATCGAAGTGGTTTTCGAGAAATAAAACCCGATCCCGGTCTCTTCGAAACGATCAGTGCATTGGCTAATATTGATAGTCGGTTATTTAACTATCAAATAACATCCACAAACAACCATCAGATTTAAATAATTATCCAAATTATTTATTTCAAAATATCTTCGCAAGATATTTTCTACACTTCAACCCCTTGAAAATAGTTTTCAAATTACTTTTTCTCTCATGAAATAAATTCCATCCAATTTGTCTTATTTCCCTTGAAATCACCAAGTATTAATACTTAGATTTACAAATGATAATTTAAATCACTTTATACCAAAATATATACTTTGAAACATTTAAAATAAAACTATTTAAAACACTTTATTTAAAATACTAGTTATGAAATTTAATAATAATTTCCATGTAAAACTTAAGCCAAACAAATCTTAAAATAAAAGTTATGAAATTCTATACAAGTTTTCAAAATAAAAACTTTAGCCAAACTATCTTTAAAAAAAACTACTTCATAAAATATAAATATTAATAATTATCTTTTTAACCATAACACCAATTAACCTTTTTAAAATAATTCTACTATAACTAATTTAATAAAATATTTACCTTTAAAATTTTAAACAATTTAAATAATAATTCAAAAATATTCTTTTAAACAACTTTAAAACTTTTAACTTAACTTAAAATCTGCTTGGAAACGTTCTTGACTTTTCAAGGAAATATAGTTTGCTTTCACGCCTTTAAAAATAAATCACTATTTATTTTTAAAAAAAAATTACCCCTTCCTTCATAAATTCCCATCCTGAATTTATATTTCCAAACTATCCTCTGATAAGTATTTCACTTTATTTATAAACCCGTTTATAAATTCCACAATCCCATTCTCCCTTTTTAAACCCAGTTTTCAGCGCTAAATCGATTTCCAAAATTTACTCCATTTTAAAATAAATCCTTACTTTACCAATTTATTCCAAAACCCATTAATTGAAATTCATCCCCTTACTATGATTTAAAATCTTATTTAATCTGAAAATATCAATTCATACATTGTTTCAAAATTCTTCTTTTATTTCTTCTCAAATCATTTAAAATTCGAATTTAAAAATAAATTCTTAAATTTTTAAACAATACCACTTCATTTATTTCTATTTATTCAAATTATTTTTCATTCTTGAAATTTATCGTTAGAATTTTAAAATCAAACTTTTGTCCTTTCCCAAATTCATTCCTCTAATTATCCACTTTCGCTATATTATTTTACTTAGAATTCCTCTTTTTATTTCCTTTTAAATCGAATATTTATATTTTTGATAACTCATTATACTCAAATATATTCAATTAAACCATAGCATCCAATATTTTCAATTCCAAATAAAATCAATAATCTATCATAGATAATCAATGAATCATATCACATATTATATTCAGTATTTTTGAGGAATCCATTTGGATCCCTCCAACCCATTTCCCTGCATCCATAGATGTTAGCACACAATTTAAAATACCAATCCCGCTTCAAGGTGGGATATCGTGGTATAAAGGGTCATCCGCTATTATACCGAGTGTATAGGGTCTCATCCGCTATATAATGCAGGAAATCACTCACTCCAATATATTCCATATATACTACTATATATACTATGGCATCCAGACTGATAATAATTTTCAATGCAATCAAACAACCAACAATTTAAATTTAACTATTAAATTTAAATGGTTATCCCAATGAGTGATATTAACTCACCTTTGATTTTATTGTTTGCAATCCACTTTCCATCTCAACTTGTTTTCTTCACGCTTTGAGACCTTGTATAACATTACATGATTTATTAATATTTAAACTAATCAAATGACTAATTTCCTATTTAATTAACAAATGATTTGATTTTAAACTAATAATTTAAATTTAAACTAGTAAGTAAAAATGTATATATGTATGCCTAATTTATTTTATTTTCAAACTGGCTAAAAATAACTTATATAATTTTTAAAACCTAAATTTTATATAAATCTTATATGCTCATATGTATTTACTATTTATTTATGTATATACTAAATTTAAAAAAAGTATAAGTGTATATATTTATATTATATTATTTTTTTCTCTGTCCAAATCATTAGTTTTATAACAGGGCAAATCTATATAATCTAGTTAACACTATTCATATTGGTAAGCTTAAATATTTTTATATATATCCTTTTAATTTTCTGCTTTCAGTAAAAAAATAAAAAAAATAACTAAATAAAATCCGCAAAAATAAACCTTACAACCCTAAAGAATCCATACCCCTCCCTCTGATCGTCACACATCGTGCCGAGCCAACCTCCGTTCTGTCGACACGACCTTGCCTTCCCAGTATTCGCGTGAACCTCTTCACCATCGCGAGAACCCAGCTAACATTGCGATTACAACCTCTCATACTCGATGCCATGCCGTATCGCGACCACCCCAAACCGTAACAATCGTCGTCTTCACATGCCAATCCATTTCGTCTCTCTACTCTGCCCCATCGTGCTATAGGAATCATCGCACGAGCCTCATCGGCCATAAAGAAACCATCACCTCGCCGTGAGCTCGATACTCATGCTAAACCAAATCCTAAATCTCGATCGAAATCAACTCGACTCTACGCTAGACGTCGAGCTTGATTCGACATTTTTTCTTCTTCTTTTCGTTTCCGCCATTATTGAATTCAATTTTAGAAGAGGAACAAAATGATTTTGGAGGCCATTAACTTCCCTTTGAACGAAATCGTTTTCCCTTTTTTTTAACAGAGTTTGGCAGTTTTAAAATTTAAAAAGTAAAAAAAAAGAAAGTACACGTGTGTAGGAAGGCAAGAGACGTGTGAAAAAAAATAGGATACGTGTTTGAATGGTTTGGCAATAGTGACCATGTGGTGAAAAAAAAGGGTCTGATGTGAATGCCCTTTTGACCTGTCAAACAAACCAATATATAATATTATTTAAATTTAATTTTGAATCATCTGGAAATCGTAACTCAAGATCTCGACCCCCTATCGAGGTGCGTCGCCAGGCGTTTATAATGTTAAACCCATATTACAAACATGATGGAAAAGGTTCCGAGGTCCAACTCGATCGTATGGAGAAGATAACTTTTTGGACCAGTTATCATTTTGAATTTCGATATATATTTCAACGCGTTTATCTACCGTACAGCCAAACGATCACTCCAAACACTACGAAAATTAAAATCCGGTAACAATACATTATTACGGATCCAATGGAACTGGTTTTGTTGAACTCTGAGACTGTGCCTCGGAAGGCTTTTTTTAATATCGATTTAAACGATATATTTTCAAAACATAACAAAACACTTCCAAATTCAATTCTAAAACTTTCATTATCTTTCGTACTATTAATATAAATTTTATAAGCCTTTGAAATATTTTTAACAAGCATAAACTTAAAGATTCAATATTTTACCCAATTCCCATTTATTAAATTCAATAATTTAATGACCCAAATAAACAGTGATATTTGAAATTCAAGTTAAACTAACTTTCAAATATTTAAATTAATTAAATATTCTAATTTCAAACATCCAAAAAATCATGGTTGTCACAAGGATCTCCCGCCAAAGCTTTTCGCGAAGGTTAATATCCTTTTGCGAAAAGGGGTACTTCAATGATTTATTGTCAGTGAATAGCTCGAACCTCTCTCCAAACGATAGCGCCTTCAAATTTTCTACACAAACACTATTGCTGGTGTAACACGTCATAAAATTAACAATAATTAACAGTTAATTAATAAGGATCCAAATTTAAATTTGAGTAGAATTGTTAGTCCGCAAAATAGGGATCTTAAGGCTAAATTAACACAAGATGTGGCAATGGGGGTGAATAGTGTTTAATGGATTATATAAATATTTTACAAATTCTCTAAGACTTTACTAGAATGAAGTAACTAACAATCACAGAATCAATGTGCAAATAAAATCAAACGCAGTAAAAGTAAAAAGGAAAGAACACACCAGGATTTTATACTGGTTCAGAGTTATCCTTCATCCCATCCTGCATAATTTCTTGTACATATTTCTTTTTAAATAGTAAATGCAAATACAATCTCGATTTTAAGGCTATGAGACACATCCTTCATAATCTTGACCTATGGGTAGAGTCACTTAATTTCTAGGCTATAAGCACACCCATTAGATTTACGGGCTACTAAGCACACCCAAATTATTATATGGACTACAATCACACCCACAGTATAACAATATGATCTGATAGAGTTTTATAGACTCAGATCTTCGATCCTGATTACAATTGATCCTATAACTCTTGAATACCATTTTTATCTTTGTTTGAGGGAAAGAGACGAGGGAAATCATAGAGTAGATGAAGGAGAATGAAACCAGCGATGATTGAATTTGATTCTAGTTCAATTTCGACAGAGTTTAGGCATATTTTGAAAATGAGAGAGTGGAAGTAGGTGAGATGAATAATAAAATTACAATAAAAAATTCGTTTGGAAGTTTGGTATTTATGGAAAAACAATGGTTGTATCCATTCTTCAAGAGATACACAAAAAGACACTTATTTTGAAACATAAATTTTGAAAAAATTGACCGCTATGTTGAAATACATACATAAAATATGTTGACATACTCTTTTTGAAAATTGAAAATACTTTAAAACATTATTTTGAAAACTCATTGTTTCATAAAATAATTTGATGCTTCGAAAAATCATTTAAGCATAGTTTATACATATTTTAATCATAATAAATATTAATAAAACTTTTTATAATAATTTTGAAAATTTTAATAAAATGTAAATAATATATATATATATATATATATATATATATATATATATAAATCAATAAAATTATAACTTATTAAAGTATAGACAAAATTCAATATATACATGTAATCTTCAACAAACTAATATATTTATCAGTATAAGAGATTGGAAATCATTTTGAGAAATATTTTGAAAAGATTATTTTAAAGCCAAGATATTTGAAAAACAATTTAAAATAATATTAGAGAAGGAGAGAAAGAGAGAATAGGAAAGTGCTATCAAGTTTTTAACGTAAATTCTACTCTATAACTTATCTGGAATATCTTGAAAACTTAAACTCTTCAATACTCATGAGTCTTCATTCTCCAACTATTAAAACTCTGTATCATCATCTTGAATCTACTATTAATATTGTATGGTCTTCTTAATCAACACCTGTCTAATATCCTACACTATATACTATATATAACATGATAAAACATCAGTAGCTATATTTTATATATTGTCCTATAGATGTTATCATCAAAAGCAATACCAAGGTACTAACAATCTCTCGCTTTTTGATGATGAAAACTCTGTATATAAAATATAATATAACCCCTGGGTTGTAAAACTCTCCCTTAATCTGTGCCTAGATTTTATATATTTCTCTCTCTTTATCATCACCAAAAATAACCACCTAAAATTATAACTCTAACACTAACTCTTACTTTAATTCTAACTCCGTCTAAATAAAATACTAATTGATATATGTGTGTGTGTATATATATATATATATATAAGAATTATGTACAATGATGATGAAAATAATTGTATAAAAACAATAAGTGATATTTAAAATTAGATAATCATGAAATAATCATAATCAATCTAAAGATTCATCCAATCCAACAAAGTTAATGTCACACACCATTCAAAAAAATCCATAGATATCAAACCAATCAAATTGAAACCAAATCAAGCATTATTATTTATATACAATCATACGTATTTAAATTAGACATTTCGAGAAAATTCAACACATCCATCAGCGTTAAAGATTGGATGCACATTGATAGCAACCCAATCTTCATCATCTTTATTGATAGTACACTCTGGATTGGTAGTTGGCCTTCTTTATTCAAGGCAGAAATCATCCAACGAATTACATAAAAATGCCTTTCTTGCTTCTTGATCATCTACATTTGAGTTAATTCGAAGTGCCACTGGTTTCTTAGGATTGAAGAAAGAATGTTCTTGAATGAGTCCAGAGTTTGTTCGAGGCTTTCGGTTAGTTTTTGGATATGAGAGGCCATTAATTTTTATTAGAATTTAAAAATGAAAAGGAATAAGAAAGAGACTTAGAACAAATGACTCTCCGGCCTTAACAGTATTTAAATGGGTAAAAATTATTCAAAAATTAATAGGCACTTATTGTCTATTTAATTTTCAAAATTAAAATGTTTGAAAAATTACCATTGTATGTCGACATACATACCCAAGGTATGTCAGTATACAAAGAAATTTTCAAAACAATTTTGTTTTGGTATTCTAATGTATTTAGCTTATACGTTTTTGCTTGTATGGTATGCAAAGATGATAAACAATGTATAACCACAAAGAAACATATTTTTCATTAATATTAGATGATGATTGCATAGCTCATACACTAAAAAAATTGAAAGATACATAAGATCAAATCAAATTCAAACTAAAATGACTAGATATAAAAACATTCATAAGCAACTTGATAGATAGTAAACTAGAACGATGTAGATGAGGATATCCCAAGCTCGTGCTTCACTTTTCCAAAGAATTTGTCCATTTTATTGGAAATAGTGGTTAATTTCTTACTATTGGAACGGTTGAGGATCGTTTTGTTTTTAGCAATTGTCTTTTGATCGTTGAGAAGGTCTTTGTTGGTTGGTCGAAGAGGAAAGTCAACTTTCTAAGGAGATTTTCTCCTCCTCCTCCTCCTCCTCCTCTTCTTCAATACACATATCTTCTCCTTCTTCCTCTTTCTCCTCATCTCTAATTTTTTCCTCCTCTTCATAAGATAACCTTTCCTCATTCTCCATAAGAGTTTCATATGTCTGGAAAAAGGGTGAATTTTAAAAGAGCGATGTTGGCTTGACTAAAGAATATATGCAAGACAAATTCCTCTCCTTTAAAGTCAACACCAAAGCAATTGAAGATTCGAGTAAGATACACACCATGAAATAATGTGTTTTCATGATTAGAAAGATTTTTGGGATAAAATTCATCTAAAATAACTTGACCTTAATTTATGTCGTATTGACCAAAATGGAGAAAATTGCTTTGCACACTTTTTGGGTTAAATTATTGAAATTTCTCGATCGAGGAGTGATACATTGTTGTAAGAGAAGGTTTAAAATTCTTACTTTTCGATGAAATTTTCCGTTTTTGAATTCAAAATCATTATCGCCATCAAAAGTATTATGAAAAACTTCACAATTTTGATCATCAATTTTAAAAGATGTAAGGTCTGTGATGACCCGGAATTTTCAAGCATTTAAATCGAAATATTTAATTGCTTTTAAATATTCAATAGAGTAATTTTTAACTTAAATTACGAATATCACGATTTATTTGATAATTAAACTATAGAATTAAATAATTTGAGGTTGGATATAATATTGAATCTGGAATTCTAAGCCTATTAAAAATAATTTGAAAGTTTGTAGAATTTATACTGATAATACTGAAAGTTATAGAAATTGTAAAATTTAAATTAACAGTGGTTTGTTCAGTTTTAAAATTTATACTGTTTAAATTGAATTTAAAAATAGCCTTCCGGGGCACAGTCTCGGAATTCGACGAAACCTGCTCCATTGGGTCCGTAATATTGAATTATTACCGGATTTCAAATTTCGTATTAATCGGAGTTAGTGTGTGAGTGTACGATATATATAAACGCGCTGATAATTTAATTGATAATTATCTAATGAAATTTAATTTAAGTGATTGAGCTTCTATTGTACGCCATCCTTTATCCATTCCTCAACACGCTACCCTTATCTTCCAGTATACTCCATTTCTCATCACTTTTATCAAAGCATGGCCGCACATTCATATCAACGCTCGTTCTCCCCTTCAATTCGCTTTACTAATTGAAAATCTTATAATGGCCGAAGCCTTGTATCTTCAGAAAGAAAAATAATAATAATAAATAAATAAAACCCCTTACTCCTTCGTTCGAATTAAAGGCATGGCCGAAACCTCCTTTTCGTTTCCAATCAATTATCGCTTTTTTTTATAAAAAAAACTCGATCGAAGATGAATCGCGATGTTAGGCGGAGCTCGATGTTTTTTAGCATGGGTGCTGTGGTCACGTATTGCCAGGTTGGGATGGAAATTCGAGTCGCAGAGGAAGGAAGGGGTTTCTCCTCCTGGGTGCCGTTTGAGCACAAAGGCAAGGCGTTGGAGGCGGTAAAGTCAGGGCGCGATGGCCAGGAGTTCGACCAGTGGCAGAGTGATTCTCGTGTTCGTCAGTTTGCAATTAGGGTTCGGAGCTAGGTTTGGGGTCGGGTTTCGGTCGCGACGTTAGGGTTCGGCAGAGCGGCAGGGAGAAGGGGTTCGAGCTATAGGTACAATTTACCTTTGTTTCTATTTTAATTAATTAAATTTATACATGTACGTGTATATAGATTAGAAAAAAAAAATTTATCTATAGAGATAAGCATAAAAAGAAGATAGTAATTTTAAATGTTGATAGAATTTATATAATTAGGGTTTATGAAAACTATATATGTATAGATATATGCGTAGCTTTAAAAAGGAAATAAATACATATATATGTTTTAAAGTTATTAGTTGTTTTAGAATAAAATATTATGATGATTAGCTTGTTAAATTAACCTATTCAAATTTTAGTCCATAGAAGTATTAAAGAAAATTAGTTTATAATCAAATTATTAGTCAAGATAAATCATTGGTTAATTAAAATTTCCAATGAAAATTTTAATTGTTCGATTGACTCGTATATTACTAAAATTATATAAATATTTATATAATGTCCAAAATTGGGAGATAATAGACGAGATGGAATTGGATTGCCAAACGAAAAGCAAAAGGTGAGTTAATCTCACTCAGTTTAAATTTAAATTTAAATGATTAAATTTAAATAATTGTTTGAAATGGTTGAATTGTTTATGTGATGTAGTGTGGTATTGATTTGGAATTTGCATTTTATATTGTGCTAACATCTGTGGATGCAGGGAAAACAGGTTGGAGGGATCCAACTGGACCCCCCAACTTTATTTAATTATTTAATAGTCTCTGTTCGGAATAATTGATATTCTGTAATGAATTATGTGGAAATATTGAATGCTATGGCTTGATTGTTATAATCGGGCAATAATGAATTACCAAATATATAATTTGAGTTTGGAAATGAAAATAAAAGAACTGAAGTTGTAAGTAAAATAATTATAGAAAAGTTTAATAAATTTATGAATGAAATGGAAAGGAAATAAAGCAACTTTAAAATTTTAATAAATAAATCTTGAGTATGGTAAGGAAAATTTAAATAAACAGAAAGTTAACGAAACTTAAACTTCAATGTTATTGTTTAAAAGAACAAAACATTTATTTTAAATTTAGGATTTAAATTATTGAAGAAGAATAAAGAAGAAATTGGGAATCACCTGAAATTTGTATATTTCAGCTAAAGGATTTAAAAATCGAATTGAAAATAATAATAAAGTCCATAATTAATGAATTTTGAAATGAACTGATAAGTAAAGAAATTTATTTCGAATGGAGTAAATTGGGAATCAATTTGGGAAATTGATTCAAGTGATTGAGATTGGAAATTTCTCTCTGAATAACCAAGTACGTTTCAAAGTAAATTTTTAAATATAAATTAAAAGTTTATAGTTTTTTTAAGAAGTATGTTTTGAAAAATTTACTATTTCTAAATATTTAAATTCTAAAGTAAGTATTTCCTTTTAATCTATTATAGCAATAATTATTTAAAGAGTAAGTTAGTATTTTATTTTAAAAAAAAGTGAAAATTTAATTTTATAAGTAACCTTATTTTCAAATATTCATATATTATGTATTTTTTTTCAAATCATCGAAGTAGTTTTAAAATAAACGTTTTAAAGTATATTTCAAAGTAAAGTGTTTTAAATTATTTTATAATCTAGTTTTGTGCTTGGTGATTTCAAAAGAGATAGAAAATAATTGGGAAAGTTTATTCTGGAAAGAAAGATGGTTTTCAAACTGTTTTCAAAGGATTGAAAATAGAAATATATCTTGTGAAGATATTTTGAGGTTAATAAATAATTTAGGAAATTATTTATTTTTGGATGGATGTTTGTGAATATTAATTGATAGTTAAATCACCGACTATCAATATTGGACAAATGCGATGATCGTCTCGAAGAGACCGGGATCGAGATTTATTTCTCGAAAACCACTTCGATCCGGTTTGTACGTTTCGTGTAAATGATTTCGGATTCGAAGATGGAGCAGTGAAGTGCAAGGGCTAGTCGCTACTAATCCTGAGGATATTTCCTAAATGGATGTGGTAGGAATAGTGTCTTCAGTTCCATTCGAACCCGGGATGGACTTGTATGGATGAATGCTTGCGAAACATCGTCAGGTGGACGATGGGCATTCTAAGGAATATGTTCAATAAAGGTAACGCTTAGCCTCAAGCCTCATCAAATGGGAATGGCTGAAAATCAGGGGATATGCAGCAAGGCTTCGTGGGTAGTCCCCACTGGAGGGTGAGGTCATCCCTGTCTAGATGTCCCTTTATTTCGGCTTAGTGGGCGACTGCTGATCCCAACCGCGGGGTGATCTTGCTCGGGACTGTCCAGTAAGTGATGGTTCCGGTCTTGTGTTGCAGGGGAGTTAGGGTGGCTCCTCGGTACGCTGATCTAGACCAGCTATTGTGACAGGTGGTACCCCAGTGCCTAGCCATTAGTTGCAATCCATTTTCCCTACGCGCCTGTACGGTTTTGATTGTGCCCAACTATTGCTGAAACGTGAGATGCAAGCATTTCAGCTAGATTCTATTTTACTTTCTATAGACACTATTATAATATCAGAGGACTTTAATAAAAATGTTTTAGCTATCGTAAGGTAAAAACCCGACATGTTTATTTGTGGCGTGGTCTTACGAGATGCTTTTGTTTTCAAAGGATTTTTGAAACTTTAATAATCAATTGGGTGTGATTTTCTCACGCTGGTAATCCAGACTGACTCGGGTGTTATTTAACTGTAATGCTCGGGTCAGACCAAGTATTATAGGATACATGAGATGCTGTGGAGCTCAGGAGACGAGCAGGATGACGATACGTACTCTCGTACTTGTTTATATATATATATTCCGCTATGTTGAGTTGTTGTGTATCCATTTGTATGATATTGCTGTTGAGATGAGATTGATGTACTCTGATGATGTGATATTTAAACAAAGATATTTGATGTTGAGTAAAGAGTATTTATTATCTATTATATTTTATTCCACTGCAATGGTTAGATTCTGTTGTTGATTTCAGTTTTCTTCTTCTACCTCTTCTTCTTTAACCCAAATGGTTCGTATTTCTGTGCAACTTGAGTTGATTGTTGTAGAATAGTGTTGACTCAAGGGGTGCGGATTTGCGGGCTGTTACAGTTGGTATCAGAGCTTAGGTTGGTGATAACCTTGGCTCTGGTGGGAATTACTCATTTAAAATAGAGTCTGTAGTACTCTATAATGAGTTTGAGCGTATTAATAAATATGAGCGCGTATTTATTAGTGACTATAAATTGTTTTAATATCGTGTTGATTAGTTTATTGAGTGGCATATGAACCTTCGTCGGCACAGTCTGGACAATTGTATCGAAAGGGTTTCTAAACATTTGAATAGAAAAAATAGACACGGTATTGTTTTAAATATGGGTAAATGAAATAATTTTACCCAAAATATATTTTTGATATAAAGAAAGTTTTTGTAAACTATTTAGCTAATATTTGGTTGCTTGGATGTTAGAAATGATGATATTAAATTATTATCATCGGTGTGTAAAAATTTAACTAGAAATTGAAATATAACCAAAGTTTAGGAGAATAAATTCATTATAAAATGAAATTTATAAATATGAATTATAAATGTAATTTATGAATTTAAATACAATCAAATAGAAATTTGTATAAGAATAAATTGTACAAATGAATTATAGTTAAAATGTATTTAAGCAGGATTTGGAAATTCAAAATTTCAGAGATTTTGGGAATGTTATCGAAGTGTTTTGAAGATAAATGATAACATTATTGTTTTGAGGGTATTTCTGAATGGAAATCTGTTTTAAATGAATTTTGAAAGTGAAATAGTGTTGAAATCACTTGGATTATTGGAAAATAATTCTGATGATGACGGCCGCATCAACAGTATTCATTTTCGAATTTCTAAGTGATGGATTGCTGCAAAAAAAATTATTCATTCAGAAAAGCTAGTTGTTTTTGGAAGTCTCAAAAGAAATTTGTTGGGAGTAAAACAGGATTGATTTAACTTTTGAGAAATGTGATTTGAGATGTTGAAGATTTCAAAATGATTTGAAACCAAAGCCGGGAGTTTAAAAAATCCCGATGGGATAGGTTGAAGCTTATAAGTTGTAAGCTTATAGATTGAGATGAGTTTTAAATCAGGATGGAAATATAAGCTTTGAATGTTGGAAATTTAAATTTAAGGTGAAAGGTTAAAAATGAAATTTCCCTGGATTGGAAGATAAAATTTAACTGGATTGAAATAAATCGAATAAGCTGAAAATAATATCCAGTTGTATTCGAATTGAGTTGAAATCGAATTGAGTTAAATAAATCTGAGTTAAAATAAAACAGAATTGAAATAAAATTCAGTTGAGTTATGGGTGATATTGAATGGAATTAAATTCTTACCTGAATAAATGGAAATAAGTTGGATAAGAATTGGATTGGAATGAATAAATCATAATAACTTATAAAAGAATTAAAAAAATCCATAAAATAAAGTATGCTTGGGTTATAAATAAGCATAAGGCTTGAGTTAAAATAAAAAAAGATTATATTCAAGCCTATGATGAATGGAATTGTGTAAATTATAAGTGATGACTTATAAAATTGAGAATGGAATGCAAAATGCGAAATAAATATTGTTTGATGTTTGGATAATAAAGCGAAAGAAAAATCAAAAACTGAATTATAAAATAAATTTGAACTTAAGAAAATTAAATGAAGAGATTTTGAGATTTAAAATCAAGCGTTGGATTATAAATAAGGGAAGAATTAATTTGTTAATAAATTAGTTAATGGAATATGTAATGAGAACTCAATGCAGTTAAATAAAAGCTGGATTGGTGAGTTAATATTAAAGCTTAGAAATAAACTCAAGTTATAATTAAATTCGACTTGAATCATGGGTGAAGAAAATATAATTGGAGGTGGCCTTGCAATAAATTAAATGAACTGAGAATGAAGTTGAATTGTGAGTTAATAAAATTGGATGGTAATTTAAAGGTGAATGGTGGAATCAGAACTTGAGATATTGATTAAAATTTAACTTGAAGTGTTAACAAATTAAAATAGATTGGGAATGTATCAAATAAAAATGGAAATGGATTAAATAGTAATGGTATGAATTGCAAATAAAATCCAAATATGTGGAAATAAATTGGATATGGCCTTGTAATCAATCGAGTTAAGTTGAGTAATAAAAGAGAAAAATTTACTTGTAAAATGAAAATGAGCTTAAGTATAAATTTGAATAACTTGAAGTAAATTGACTTAAGCTGAATAAATCGAAGAGAGTTGAATCTAATTCAACTTAAACCAAGTTTAATGATATTGGATTGAATTTGAATCAAGTAAAAATAAATTTGAATTGAAATAGAATTCGGTGAATTATAGATAATATTTAAGAAAATGTAAATTCAAATTGGATTGAGTGGATAAACTAATTATATTGAATAAATAATGGATGGGATAAATAAGAATCAAATGAAGTATGGTTTAAATAAGTTGAGAAATGGTTGTTGAATGAAATAGCTTGGATTGTCTTTGAGCTAAATAAAATAGTTTGGAATGAACAATTTTGGAATGAATTGTAAATGAATGGATTGTGAATGGAATTTAAACAGAATGTGACGAGTTAGATCAAATGGTTTTGAATGGAACCGATTTGAATAACGAAACTAGTTTGATTAATGAAATTAAATGCAAGTGAATGGATTCAAATTTAAAATGCAATGAGAATGAGAATATATGGATTGTGAGTAAATCTGAAATGGAATAGAATTAAGTGTAAGTTGAGTCTGAGTCAATTTAAATTGATTATAAAACTCAAGTGCTTATTTATTCACATGGATATTGTCAAATTGCATAGTAATAAAATTGTCGTTGGACGAACCGAGATTAAATAAATGCTTAGAATTGATATAAGTAAAATAAATTGATTTGGAGAACAACTGGATTAAAAATGAGCTCGGTTTGATTAGAAATAAATTAAATGTAAGCGATTGAGTTTTAAACCATTCAAATTGAATGAAAATGGTTATAAATTAATCGGAATAGTGGAAGTAGTATGAAAATTGTATAAGTTGCTTACGGGAAAATGTTTGGTGTGAATTTCCTTTAGAATTCATATGTTTTAACCATTGCAACTAAGTGAAATATAGTTAAACAGCATATATTCGGCACTTACATGTTTAAATTGAGTAAGTACGGGTACCGGGAAGCCGTATGGCTGGATTTGGGTTGCATTAATTGCTAAATTAATAAGATGCTTGCTTAAAATGCTAAATAAGGTACGCCTACGCAATAAAAATAGGAAATATGAACTGTTTTTGATTTTTCCGACCGTGTGGGTCGATGTATATATATTTATATCTTTTGTCAAATTGCAAAAGCTCCTCCGTACAAAGGAGACTCTGCCAAAAAATTTCGGAAATTTTGGGAGTTAGAAATTTTTTGAAATTTTTGGAAAATTTTGGTTAACGACAAAACAATTTCAAACTGGACAATTGAAATAAGTTAGTAAATGGAGCTAATTAAAATCATAACATGAATCAGTATAAATGAAAAATAAAAATTTAAAGTTTAGAGTTGAAAATAAATTGAATTCGTATGGAAATGAAAGAATTACTTTGAATAGAAATAGATATAAACTAAAGTGGAAAATGAAAATAAATATAAGAAACATATATAATGTTTATACTAACTTAAGAAAGGAATGGTAAATTCTAGATTGGAAATTGATATTACAATTATAATCTAAGATAATATTGAAATAAAAAGATATTGACATTTTGTCAGAAAGTCGATAAAATGTTTTGGGAATATTGTGATTGGATATTAGAGCTAAGCAGGATATGCAGGTATTATAAAAGGGAAAAAGAAATTGGATTTGATTTCAAGAGATAAATTTGAATTGCCCGACAGAAGGTATGTATTTAAATTTGGTATGAAATTTGATTGGGATTTGGATTTGGATTGAGCCACTTGGCTTTTTGTTTTCTTTTTGGAATTTGGGAGGCCGCAGAGCCATTTTTGTAGTTGTACCGAGTCAGCCGCGCAAAGGAGACGCTGGCAAAAAATTTCGGAAATTTAGGGAGTTGGAAAAATTTTGAGAAAATTTTGATAATTCAAAATTTGGTTTTAAATTGAAACTTGAATGGTGAAACAAATAGTATAGTTTGAAACTATGGGAGAGTTGAGAAGTTAATAAGAGTAATTGTGGGTCTATAATAAAAAGGATATGTTATGGCAAGTTAATTAAACTATTTGGTTTTGGGAAATAGTAAACGGGTATTGGACCATCCTTCCTAATTAGTAATTTCGGGGACGAAATTCTTTTAAGGGGGGAGGAATGTGATGACCCGGAATTTTCAAGCATTTAAATCGAAATATTTAATTGCTTTTAAATATTCAATAGAGTAATTTTCAACTTAAATTACGAATATCACGATTTATTTGATAATTAAACTATTGAATTAAATAATTTGAGGTTGGATAAAATATTGAATCTGGAATTCTAAGGCTATTAAAAATAATTTGAAAGTTTGTAGAATTTACACTGATAATACTGAAAGTTATAGAAATTGTAAAATTTAAATTAACAGTGGTTTGTTCAGTTTTAAAATTTATACTGTTTAAATTGAATTTAAAAATTGCCTTCCGGGGCACAGTCTCCGAATTCGATGAAACTAGCTCCATTGGGTCCGTAATATTGAATTATTACCGGATTTCAAATTTCGTATTAATCGGAGTCAGTGTGTGAGTGTACGATATATATAAACGCGCTGATAATTTAATTGAGAATTATCTAATGAAATTTAATTTAAGTGATTGAGCTTCTGGTGTACGCCATCCTTTATCCATTCCTCAACACACTACCCTTATCTTCCAGTATACTCCATTTCTCGTCACTTTCATCAAAGCATGGCCGCACATTCATATCAACGCTCGTTCTCCCCTTCAATTCGCTTTACTAATTGAAAATCTTATAATGGCCGAAGCCTTGTATCTTCAGAAAGACAAAAAAACCCATACTCCTTCGTTCGAATTAAAGGCATGGCCGAAACTCCCTTTTCGTTTCCAATCAATTATCGCTTTTTTTTAAAAAAAAACTCGATCGAAGATGAATCGCGATGTTAGGCGGAGCTCGATGTTTTTTAGCATGGGTGCGGTGGTCACGTATTGCCAGGTTGGGATGGAAGTTCGAGTTGCGGAGGAAGGAAGGGGTTTCTCCACCTGGGTGCCGTTCGAGCACAAAGGCAAGGCGTTGGAGGCGGTAAAGTCAAGGTGCGATGGCCAGGAGTTCGACCAGTGGCAGAGTGATTCTCATGTTCGTCAATTTGCAATTAGGGTTCGGAGCTAGGTTTGGGGTCGGGTTTCGGTCGCGACGTTAGGGTTCGGCAGAGTGGGAGGTAGCAGGGGTTCGAGCTATAGGTATAATTTACCTTTGTTTCTATTTTAATTAAATTAAATTTATATATGTATGTGTATATAGATTAGAAAATATTTTTTTTATCTATAGAGATAAGCTGAAAAAGAAGATAGTAATTTTAAATGTTGATAGAATTTATATAAGTTAGGGTTTATGAAAACTATATATGTATAGATATATGCGTAGCTTTAAAAAGGAAATAAATACATATATATGTTTTAAAGTTATTAGTTGTTTTATAATAAAATATTATGATGTTTAGCTTGTTAAATTAACCTATTCAAATTTTAGTCCATAGAAGTATTAAAGAAAATTAGTTTATAATCAAATTATTAGTCGAGATAAATCATTGGTTAATTAAAATTTCCAATGAAAATTTTAATTGTTCGATTGACTCGTATATTACTAAAATTATATAAATATTTATACAAGGTCCAAAATTGGGAGATAATAGACGAGATGGAATTGGATTGCCAAACGAAAAGCAAAAGGTGAGTTAATCTCACTCAGTTTAAATTTAAATTTAAATGATTAAATTTAAATAATTGTTTGAAATGGTTGAATTGTTTATGTGATGTAGTGTGGTATAGATTTGGAATTTGCATTTTATATTGTGCTAACATCTGTGGATTCAAGGAAAACAGGTTGGAGGGATCCAACTGGACCCCTCAACTTTATTTAATTAATTATTTAATATTCTCTGTTCGGAATATTTGATATTCTGTAATGAATTATGTGGGAATATTGAATGCTATGGCTTGATTGTTATAATCGGCCAATAATGAATTACCAAATATATAATTTTAGTTTGGGAATGAAAATAAAAGAAGTGAAGTTGTAAGTAAAATAATTATAGAAAAGTTGAATAAATTTATGAATGAACTGGAAAGGAAATAAAACGACTTTAAAATTTTAATAAATAAATCTTGAGTATGGGAAGGAAAATTTAAATAAACAGAAAGTTAACGAAACTTAAACTTCAATGTTATTGTTTAAAAGAACAAAACATTTATTTTAAATTTAGGATTTAAATTATTGAAGAAGAATAAAGAAGAAATTGGGAATCACCTGAAATTTGTATATTTCAGCTAAAGGATTTAAAAATCAAACTGAAAATAATAATAAAGCCCATAATTAATGAATTTTAAAATGAACTGATAAGTAAAGATGTTTATTTCTAATGGAGTAAATTGGGAATCAATTTGGGAAATTGATTCAAGTGATTGAGATTGGAAATTTCTCTCTGAATAACCAAGTACGTTTTCAAAGTAAATTTTCAAATATAAATTAAAAGTTTAAAGTTGTTTTAAGAAGCATGTTTTGAAAAATTACTATTTCTTAATGTTTAAATTCTAAAGTAAGTATTTCCTTTTAATCTATTATAGCAATAATTATTTAAAGAGTAAGTTAGTATTTTATTTTAAAAAAAAGTGAAAATTTAATTTTATAAGTAACCTTATTTTCAAATATTCATATATTATGTATTTTTTTCAAATCATTGAAGTAGTTTTAAGATAAATGTTTTAAAGTATATTTCAAAGTAAAGTGTTTTAAATTATTTTAAAATCTAGTTTTGTGCTTGATGATTTCAAAAGAGATAGAAAATAATTGGGAAAGTTTATTTTGGAAAGAAAGATGGTTTTGAAACTGTTTTCAAAGGATTGAAAGTAGAAATATATCTTGTGAAGATATTTTGAGGTTAATAATTAATTTGGGAAATTATTTATTGTTGGATGGATGTTTGTGAATATTAATTGATAGTTAAATCACCGACTATCAATATTGGACAAATGCGATGATCGTTTCGAAGAGACCGGGATCGAGATTTATTTCACGAAAACCACTTAGATCCGGTTTGTACGCTTCGTGTAAACGATTTTGGATTCGAAGATGGAGCATTGAAGTTAAAGGGCTAGTCCCTACTAATCCAGAGGTTATTTTCAAAATGGATGTGGTAGGAATAGTGCCTTCGGTTCCGTTCGAACTCGGGACGGACTTGTATGGATGAATGCTTGCGAAACATCGTCAGGTGGACGATGGGCATTCTAAGGAATATGTTCAATAAAGTTAACGCTTAGCCTTAAGCCTCATCAAATGGGAATGGCTAAAAATCAAGGGATATGCAGCAAGGCTTCGTGGGTAGCCCCTACTGGAGGGTGAGGTCATCCTTGTCTAGATGTCCCTTTATTTCGGCTTAGTGGGAGGTTGCTGATCCCAACCACGGGGTGATCTTGCTCGGGACTGTCCAGTAAGAGATGGTTCCGGTCTTGTGTTGCAGGGGAGTTAGGGTTGCTCCTCGGTACACTGATCTAGACCTGGTACTGTGACAGGTGGTAACCCAGTGCCTAGCCATTAGTTGCAATCCATTTTCCCTACGCGCCCGTACGGTTTTGATTGTGCCCAACTATTGCTGAAACGTGAGATGCAAGCATTTCAGCTAGATTCTATTTTACTTTCTATAGACACTATTATAATATCAGAGGACTTTAATAAAAATGTTTTAGCTATCGTAAGGTAAAAACCCGACATTTTTATTTGTGGCGTGTTCTTACGAGATGCTTTTGTTTTCGAAGGATTTTTGAAACTTTAATAATCAAGTGGGTGTGATTTTCTCACGCTGGTAATCCACACTAACTCGAGTGTTGTTTAACTGTAATGCTCGGGTCAGACCGAGTATTATAGGATACAGGAGATGCCGTGGAGCTCAGGAGACGAGCAGGATGACGATACGTACTCTCGTACTTGTTTATATACATATATATATTCCGCTGTGTTGAGTTGTTGTGTATCCATTTGTATGATATTGCTGTTGAGCCGAGATTGATGTACTCTGATGATGTAATATATAAACAAAGATATTTGATGTTGGGTAAAGAGTATTTATTATCTATTATATTTTATTCCGCTGCGATGGTTAGATTCTGTTGTTGATTTCAATTTTCTTCTTCTACCTCTTCTTCTTTAACCCCAAATGGTTCGTATTTCTGTGCAACTTAATTTGATTGTTGTAGAATAGTGTTGACTCAAGGGGTGTGGATTTGCGGGCTGTTACAAGGTCCATCCCGGTAGCTTTACATCAAAGAATGGTGCCCAAACGTTCACAGTTTTGAATTATTAAAGTTCCTTTTATACTACTCCACACTTCTCCTTCATTGCCCTTATGAAATTTTCCTTTCAAGTTTGCGTAAAACATTTTGACCAAGTATGGATATAAACCGTTGTAACGACCCGTATTTTACGTGTCGATAGATCGTAGAATTTGCAGGTCGATAGTGTTGTTTGTGTTGCCTCTAGCTTGAGTCGTTTAGAAGTTAACCCGGGTGGAGTATGAGTTGTGACCGACTCATGAGCATTGCCGAGCTAAGGGATGAGTCGTGACCGACTCATAGGGGACCGACTCAAGGAGGGGTTACGGGTTGGAGTGTTGGCCGAGATAAGAAATTCACCGACCTAAGAGTTGCCGAGTTATAGAAGTAACGACCTAAAAGTTAGGCGACTTAGTGATGGTGACCGACCTATAGTAAGTCGTAGACGACCTTAGGAAGTGGCCGAGTCAACGAGTTACGACTCATAAGGTTTGCCGAGTTAAGGGGTTAGCGTGTTAGTAGGCAGCGACTTAAGGAAGTCGCCGAGTTAGCGACTTAGAGTTAGGTCGTTCAACGACCTAAGGGCTAGCGTTAGGACGCTAGGGGGATAGGTCAGCAGGCACGTTGAGTCGTTGGGGGGCTTAGGTCGTTGAGTCGGTCTGGTTTGTTAGGTCGCGTGAGTACTGTTCAGACTTAGGTCGTAAACGACCTAAGTTAGGTAGTGAGTCGGCAGTGAGTTAGGTCGTGGGGTCTTGAGTCGTGTGTGTCATAGTTAAGTCGTCATACGACTTAAGACTTGGGGAACGCGGCAGTATTTTAGGTCGGAGGCTTTTTAGGTCGTGACCGACTTTGTGTTAGGTCGGCAAGGAGTTGAGTCGGCAGGGTCTTAGGTCGTAGGTCGGCATGCTAGTTAAGTCGTCAGGCGACCTAGGACTTAGGAAATGCGGCAGTGTGTTGAGTCGTGTGACAGTTGGGTCGGCAGTGCGTTGAGTCGTTAGGTCGGCCTGTGTTTTAGGTCGCGTCTGGGTTAAGTCGTAAGTCGGCCTTGGTTGTATGTTGTGTTGGTTAGGTCGTAGGTCGTAGGGGCTGATGAGTCGGCAACGACTCATAGTTAGGTCGGGGACGACCTAAGGGGCGACGACCTAAGGAGTTTCCAGCCTATAAATAGAGGGGTTTGGCTCACTTTTTGGCACCGGTTTTTGAAGCGACGAAGTGCTGTCATTTTGAAGACTCGTCTACAACATTTCTTCATCTTCTTTTCTCCATTTCAATCTAGATCTAACATCCATCCAAGATCGAAGATCGAGATCGAAGATCCAAGTGTTCAAGTTGAAGATCTTCATCCGTTTGAGCTAGAATTCATCGTTTCGAGTGAGATTTCGCCGGATCAAGTCGTGATCTTCGCTGTCCAGATCTGAAGTGTTGTGATTTTGAGGTGTTTGGGTGATTTGGTGAGTGGTAGTTATCTCTCACGCGGACCCAAAGGAGTGTAGTGGATTGGTAGCTAGTTTATGTGTTTGAAATAGCATTTTCTCGCATTGTCCTTAAGTCTGCATGTAGATCCATCATTTTTGAAGATGTTTACCTATGCATATTTGTTTAACAAGTATTAGAGACAAAACCCATGTTTTATATTTGATAGATCTATGCTAAAAACCTATGAATCATGCATGTTGGACTTATGCTCATTTATTTATGATATTGCCATTTTTGTTGATATTGCTTATTAAATCTTGTTTGAATGCTTGATTGTTTGTATTGATGAATGATTTGGATTGTTTCAAGTTAGCTAGTGGTTGATTTGGAACAAGATGGTTCGAGATGATTCAAAAGCTAGGTGGAAAAGCTCTTGAATGTGGAAGCTGCCTGTAGCATATGAAGCGGATGTGGAAGCTCATATGGATGGATTCGATGATGAGTGACTTTGCCATGATGCGAAGAGGCGAAGTATGAGATTGAGATGGGACTTTGCCATGATGCGAGAAGGCAAGCCATGATGTTGAGATGAGACTTTGCTATGATGCGATGAAGCAAAGTGTGATGTTGAGATGGAACGGGTCATGATGACGTTCCAAGCACGGGCTGCGACGACGTGCAAAGTTATGTTGATTACTCGGTGATGCGATCCGAGTTGGTGATAATGGTTAGCTTGAGAGGCGCTTGAGCTAGTATGGAAATAGTCGTCGAGGAGGATGACTAGGAGGCTGAGATCTTATCGTTGTTGAAGGTTCTAGCATGCTCAAAGCAAGGGTACGTTGGAACGGGCTGCGACGACGTTCCAGGCACGGGCTGCGACGACGTGCTAGTACTCTGGGTAGTTGCGAAAATTCCTAGGCACGGGCTGCGACGACGTGCGGAGTTATGGCTAGAACCGGGGTTACCATTAGCCCTTGACAGGTGGTCATTCAACTAACGGTGATATCAAGGCAATGATACAGTGATAGCCAGAGTCATGGATGTTTGGTTGTACTATCATTCGGTCTCAAGTGCGGTGTTTTCTGGGTGCTTATCTGATCTTGGTTTAGGCCTTGGGGGTTTGTATTTGGAAAACATCGTCCTTGACTCGAGTGATTATTGCTTTATTTTAATTACCTGCTATGCTATGATTGCTTCTCCTTAGTGTGTGTCTGGGGGCTATCACTGTGAGAAGAGGTGGAGTGGGATGGTTTAGTTCCTATTCCTTTTATTCCTTATGCTCTTTTGGTATGTTTGATAGTTAATTTACTGCTCACTAAGACTTTGTCTGACTCAAGGTTTTATGTCTCCTCTTATTACCTTGGGCTGTTCATCCATGTTTGGGATGGGCAGACTAGGTAGCAGGTGACAGGTGCTGTGCTAGGAGTTCTACGCTGAAGATGACGAAGACGAGCAGGAGGCTTTGCATATTAGTTTTCTTACTATATGTACTGGGTATCCGCTGCTGTATTTGGTTGAGTGATTTGTAGTGAGGCTTTCATGTATGGATTTGAGTAGATGGTTGTACAAAACTACTGTGATGCTTATATGATGATGTTCTGTTCTATGGAGCTTCACTATATTATATTTCTCTATTGTATTTTATCCATGCGCTGTGAGTTATGCGATAGAGATTCTGCGATTTTATTTTACCCTGACTATCGTCCATGGCTGCCTGGCACACCTTTCAGCGCTCTATTCTCTTGTTTTGGTGCGGGAGTCATGGGCGGTCGTCACATTTGGTATCAGAGCTTTGGTTAATCGATTTTAGCCAACGCTCGCTGACGTAATTACGTATGAGAGACGTAATTGTATTTTGATGGATGATTACTATATGTAATATAGTAGCTTAGAAGGATTTGAACTCCTTATGCAGTTGTTTCTTAAGGTGTTCTAATCATTCTTTTTACAGATATTAAGAATGAGTCGTAGAGGAAGACCAGCTGCTAGGGAAGGCCATGCTACAGAAGGAGCTGCAGATTATGGGGCTATGTTCGAAGCGATGATGACTTCGATTATGAGGAGGATGCCCGTTCCAGGGCCTACTGTTGATGTTGGAGTTCAAGTCCAAGCTCCGAGACCGGTGGATTTTGCCAAGCTTTGTAAGGATTATACTGCTCTTGGAGGGAAAGTTTTCTTGGGGACGGAGTCGACTATTGAGGTGCAGAGATGGATTGATGCTTGCAAAAGAATCTTTGGTGACTTAGGGATTGAGGATGCAACTAAGAGGAAGCTTGCATCGAGACAGCTTCAGGGAAGAGCTGCTGATTGGTGGAATTCTATCACCATCGATACTCCAGAAGAAGAGATTACTTGGGAGCAATTCCAAGTTAGATTTGAAGCTAAGTTCATCTCTACTTCCCAGAAATCTGTCTTGTTTAAGAGGTTTGTGGAGCTCAAGCAAGGGGGAAGGCCTGTTCTTGAGTACATTTCTGAGTTTGAAGCTTTGTCTAAGTATGCCAGATCATATATTGATTCTCCCTACCAGAAGAACGAGAAGTTTGTGACTGGTCTGGATGCTTATCTGGGAAGGCAGTTGGTGGATCACTTGGACGATCCATTTGAAAAGCTTGTGGAGAAAGCTTTGAGGCATGAGAGCTTGTTTCCTAGGGAAAGTTCTGTTGTTGCTGTAACCAGGGAAGGATCTAAACCACAGCAGAGTGGCAACAAGAAGAGGAAGCAGCAGCAACAGAAGGGAAAGGATGGTCAGAAGAAGCCAAAGGGCGAAGTGACTTGCTATAATTGCCAGAAGAAGGGCCATCTTTCCAAGGATTGTAGGAATCCAAAGGCGCCGGCGAAATGCCACAACTGTGATAAGCCAGGGCATTTCAGGAAGGATTGTCCAGAACCGAGGAAGGACAGGCAAGTTGTGCAAGCTTATGCTTTGGAAGCTGTGCCGTCGTCTTCAAGAGCTCCTACTGCTGAGGAGAAGGGGAAGAGTGTGGTGGTTCAAGGTACTCTTTCTATTTGTGGTGTTCCAGTTAGAGTGTTGTTTGATACTGGAGCGTCGCATTCTTTTGTTTGTGATGATTTGGTAGGCCGGTTAGGTTTGAAACCGGATATTGTTGATAGGCCATTGGTTGTGACTAATCCAGTTGGGGGTTCGTCATGTTTGTGTATGATATGCCGTGGTCTGGTTGTGTCGAGTCATGATTGCTCGTTTGTTTGTGATTGCTTTGTTCTGAACTTTGCGGGGTTCGGAATTATTTTGGGTATGGACTGGCTTAGGAAGTATGCGGCAAGTATTGATTGTGAGAGGCTTGAGGTGACAGTCGGGAATGTGGAAGGGCGAAAGGTTGTGATACGATGTAAGCATGAAGAAGGCGTCTTCATGAGCTTCATGTATTCGCTAGTTGTTCCACGGGATGGACTGTCATCGGTGCCTATTGTGAATGAGTTTGAGAATGTCTTTGAGGAAGTCAAAGGGTTGCCGCCGCATAGGGAGATCGAGTTTCGTATCGATCTAGTTGAGGGAGCCAGACCTGTTGTGATGCCTCTTAGGCGGATGGCACCGAGGGAGCAGCAAGAGCTGAAGGTGCAAGTCGATGATCTTTTGCGGAAAGGATTCATTCGGAGAAGTGTGTCCGAATGGGGTGCGCCCGTTGTGTTCGCAACCAAAGCGGATGGATCGTTGAGGTTGTGTGTTGATTATCGTGAGCTGAATAAGGTGACTAAGAAGAACAAGTATCCATTGCCGAGAATAGATGACTTGTTTGATCAGCTTCACGAGGCTAAGGTGTTTTCTCAGATGGATTTGGCAACGGGATTTCACCAGTTAAGAGTGGCGAGGGATAGTGTGCCGAAGACTGCTTTCAGGACACCATCCGGATTTTATGAGTGGCTGGTGATGCCGTTTGGGTTGACTAACGCGCCAGCATATTTTGTGGATCTTATGAATAGAGTATTCAGAGATCAGTTGAATAAGTTCGTGCTTGTGTTCGTGGATGATATTTTGGTTTATTCCAGAACTGAGGAAGAGCACAAGACGCACTTGAGGATTGTTTTGGAAATCTTGCGGAAACATCAGCTGAAGGCTAAGTTTTCGAAGTGTCACTTCTGGAAGAGTGAAGTGAGGTTCTTAGGCCATGTTATCTCTGGAAATGGAATAGCGGTTGATCCCGCTAAGGTGGCAGCGATCCAGGATTGGATTAGACCTAAGAATGCATCTGATGTGAGAAGTTTTCTTGGATTAGCAGGATATTATCGTCGGTTTATCAAGGACTTTTCCAAGATAGCTGCACCATTGACAGGATTGACGAAGAAGAACCAAGTGTTCAGATGGGATGACAAGTGTGAGCAAGCTTTCGTAATCCTGAAAGAGCGACTGACGAGTGCTCCTGTATTGACTATTCCAAGTGGGAATGATGAGATGGTGGTTTACACCGATGCATGTGGCACTGGACTAGGAGCGGTGCTAATGCAGAAGGATAAAGTTGTTGCGTATGCTAGTCGACAACTGAAGCCGCATGAAAGGAACTATCCGACTCATGATTTGGAGTTAGCGGCGATTGTGTTTGCTTTGAAGATGTGGAGACACTATCTATTGGGAGTTAGATTCGAGTTGTTTACAGATCATAAGTCGTTGAAGTATCTGTTCTCCCAAAAGGATTTGAATCTTCGACAGCAACGGTGGCTAGAGTTCCTAGCATCTTATGATTTTGGTATAGCCTATACTCCAGGAAAAGGTAACGCAGTGGCAGATGCGTTAAGTCGAAGACATGCAGGTTTGGGAGCCATGTTTTCGGAGTGGAAGAGTCTCGAGTATTTGGCTGAGTTTGATTTCAGGCCTAGATGCGAGTTGGAACCTGAGATGTTGGCAAACTTATCAATAAGGCCTACTCTAGTGGAAAGAATTGGCGAGAGCCAAAAGGAAGATGATAAGCTTGTCAAGATTATCCGTGATTTGGAATCCGGATTGGAACCAGAGAAGGATAAGGGATTCGAGGTCGATCGAGAGGGTTGGCTTCGAAAGCAAGGACGATTGGTTATTCCCGATGTAGATGGATTGAGAGATGAAGTTCTGAGGGAAAGTCATCACTCGAAGTTGACAATTCATCCAGGTGGTAATAAGATGTATCGGGATATGAAGAGAGCTTACTACTGGGAAGGTATGAAGAAGGATGTTGGAAATTTTATTTCCAAATGTATGAACTGCCAGTTGGTGAAAGCTGAGCAGAAGAAGCCCAGTGGATTACTTCAGCCATTAGAGGTTCCTACATGGAAGTGGGAGCAAGTATCGATGGATTTTATCGATGGTCTACCTAGGACCAGGACAGGAAATGAAGGGATTTGGGTCATTGTAGATCGTTTGACTAAGAGTGCAAGGTTCATTCCTGTTCGATCGACTAGGACTGCATCGAAGTTGGCTGAGTTATATGTGAAGTGGATAGTTCGATTCCATGGTGTTCCGAAGAGTATAGTGAGCGATCGAGATCCATTGTTCACTAGTGGATTTTGGAAGAGCTTCCAGGAAGTTTTGGGAACTGAGTTGTGTTTGAGTACAGCTTATCACCCTCAAACAGATGGTCAGACTGAGAGAGTCAACCGAGTTTTGGAAGATCTCCTTAGAGCTTGTGTTTTGGACTTCGGAGGATCATGGGAGGATCACCTTCATTTGGTGGAGTTTGCTTATAATAACAGTTATCAGTCGAGCATTGGTATGGCACCATATGAGGCATTATATGGAAGACCGTGTAACTCTCCGACATGTTGGTTGGAAGCTGGAGAAAAGCTGATACTTGGGCCAGAGATGATTCGACAGACTTCGGATTGTATAGAGATCATTCGACAGCGAATGAGGGCAGCCCAAGATCGTCAGAAAAGTTATGCAGATAATCGTCGAAAGGATTTGGAATTCGACGTAGGTGATATGGTTTTTGTGAAGATTTCTCCATTGAAGAATGTTATTAGATTCGGGAACAAAGGAAAGTTAACTCCAAGATTTGTTGGACCATTCCCGATTGTCGAGCGAATTGGAAAGCTCGCTTATAGATTGGAGTTACCGGAAAAGATGGCGGGTGTGCACAATGTTTTTCATGTATCTTGTCTACGGAAGTATGTGCACGACCCTACTACGGTGGTTTCTGCTGATAGCTGTGAAGACTTAGAGGTTGATCCAGTGGTTACGAGACCTCGTAAGCCGCTTCGTATTGTTGAAACCGATACGAAACAGCTTAGGAGGAAGACGATTACGTTGCTCAAGGTACAATGGAGTGACGATGTTAACGACTGTACATGGGAGGAGGAAGAGAGGATGAAGGCAGCTCATCCCGGACTCTTCGAGGTATGGCCCTAAAGTGTCGTGACATCTCATGAATTTGTAGCTTGTTCTGAGTCTTAGAATTCTGCATGCTAGGCTAGAATTGGTTGCATGGTTTGTTGATTGCTTTGGATGGTAGGCATGCGGAATATCTTTGATTTCTGATTGTTTGCTTGGAATTTCGGGGGCGAAATTCCTAAGGGGGAGAGAATGTAACGACCCGTATTTTACGTGTCGATAGATCGTAGAATTTGCAGGTCGATAGTGTTGTTTGTGTTGCCTCTAGCTTGAGTCGTTTAGAAGTTAACCCGGGTGGAGTATGAGTTGTGACCGACTCATGAGCATTGCCGAGCTAAGGGATGAGTCGTGACCGACTCATAGGGGACCGACTCAAGGAGGGGTTACGGGTTGGAGTGTTGGCCGAGATAAGAAATTCACCGACCTAAGAGTTGCCGAGTTATAGAAGTAACGACCTAAAAGTTAGGCGACTTAGTGATGGTGACCGACCTATAGTAAGTCGTAGACGACCTTAGGAAGTGGCCGAGTCAACGAGTTACGACTCATAAGGTTTGCCGAGTTAAGGGGTTAGCGTGTTAGTAGGCAGCGACTTAAGGAAGTCGCCGAGTTAGCGACTTAGAGTTAGGTCGTTCAACGACCTAAGGGCTAGCGTTAGGACGCTAGGGGGATAGGTCAGCAGGCACGTTGAGTCGTTGGGGGGCTTAGGTCGTTGAGTCGGTCTGGTTTGTTAGGTCGCGTGAGTACTGTTCAGACTTAGGTCGTAAACGACCTAAGTTAGGTAGTGAGTCGGCAGTGAGTTAGGTCGTGGGGTCTTGAGTCGTGTGTGTCATAGTTAAGTCGTCATACGACTTAAGACTTGGGGAACGCGGCAGTATTTTAGGTCGGAGGCTTTTTAGGTCGTGACCGACTTTGTGTTAGGTCGGCAAGGAGTTGAGTCGGCAGGGTCTTAGGTCGTAGGTCGGCATGCTAGTTAAGTCGTCAGGCGACCTAGGACTTAGGAAATGCGGCAGTGTGTTGAGTCGTGTGACAGTTGGGTCGGCAGTGCGTTGAGTCGTTAGGTCGGCCTGTGTTTTAGGTCGCGTCTGGGTTAAGTCGTAAGTCGGCCTTGGTTGTATGTTGTGTTGGTTAGGTCGTAGGTCGTAGGGGCTGATGAGTCGGCAACGACTCATAGTTAGGTCGGGGACGACCTAAGGGGCGACGACCTAAGGAGTTTCCAGCCTATAAATAGAGGGGTTTGGCTCACTTTTTGGCACCGGTTTTTGAAGCGACGAAGTGCTGTCATTTTGAAGACTCGTCTACAACATTTCTTCATCTTCTTTTCTCCATTTCAATCTAGATCTAACATCCATCCAAGATCGAAGATCGAGATCGAAGATCCAAGTGTTCAAGTTGAAGATCTTCATCCGTTTGAGCTAGAATTCATCGTTTCGAGTGAGATTTCGCCGGATCAAGTCGTGATCTTCGCTGTCCAGATCTGAAGTGTTGTGATTTTGAGGTGTTTGGGTGATTTGGTGAGTGGTAGTTATCTCTCACGCGGACCCAAAGGAGTGTAGTGGATTGGTAGCTAGTTTATGTGTTTGAAATAGCATTTTCTCGCATTGTCCTTAAGTCTGCATGTAGATCCATCATTTTTGAAGATGTTTACCTATGCATATTTGTTTAACAAGTATTAGAGACAAAACCCATGTTTTATATTTGATAGATCTATGCTAAAAACCTATGAATCATGCATGTTGGACTTATGCTCATTTATTTATGATATTGCCATTTTTGTTGATATTGCTTATTAAATCTTGTTTGAATGCTTGATTGTTTGTATTGATGAATGATTTGGATTGTTTCAAGTTAGCTAGTGGTTGATTTGGAACAAGATGGTTCGAGATGATTCAAAAGCTAGGTGGAAAAGCTCTTGAATGTGGAAGCTGCCTGTAGCATATGAAGCGGATGTGGAAGCTCATATGGATGGATTCGATGATGAGTGACTTTGCCATGATGCGAAGAGGCGAAGTATGAGATTGAGATGGGACTTTGCCATGATGCGAGAAGGCAAGCCATGATGTTGAGATGAGACTTTGCTATGATGCGATGAAGCAAAGTGTGATGTTGAGATGGAACGGGTCATGATGACGTTCCAAGCACGGGCTGCGACGACGTGCAAAGTTATGTTGATTACTCGGTGATGCGATCCGAGTTGGTGATAATGGTTAGCTTGAGAGGCGCTTGAGCTAGTATGGAAATAGTCTTCGAGGAGGATGACTAGGAGGCTGAGATCTTATCGTTGTTGAAGGTTCTAGCATGCTCAAAGCAAGGGTACGTTGGAACGGGCTGCGACGACGTTCCAGGCACGGGCTGCGACGACGTGCTAGTACTCTGGGTAGTTGCGAAAATTCCTAGGCACGGGCTGCGACGACGTGCGGAGTTATGGCTAGAACCGGGGTTACCATTAGCCCTTGACAGGTGGTCATTCAACTAACGGTGATATCAAGGCAATGATACAGTGATAGCCAGAGTCATGGATGTTTGGTTGTACTATCATTCGGTCTCAAGTGCGGTGTTTTCTGGGTGCTTATCTGATCTTGGTTTAGGCCTTGGGGGTTTGTATTTGGAAAACATCGTCCTTGACTCGAGTGATTATTGCTTTATTTTAATTACCTGCTATGCTATGATTGCTTCTCCTTAGTGTGTGTCTGGGGGCTATCACTGTGAGAAGAGGTGGAGTGGGATGGTTTAGTTCCTATTCCTTTTATTCCTTATGCTCTTTTGGTATGTTTGATAGTTAATTTACTGCTCACTAAGACTTTGTCTGACTCAAGGTTTTATGTCTCCTCTTATTACCTTGGGCTGTTCATCCATGTTTGGGATGGGCAGACTAGGTAGCAGGTGACAGGTGCTGTGCTAGGAGTTCTACGCTGAAGATGACGAAGACGAGCAGGAGGCTTTGCATATTAGTTTTCTTACTATATGTACTGGGTATCCGCTGCTGTATTTGGTTGAGTGATTTGTAGTGAGGCTTTCATGTATGGATTTGAGTAGATGGTTGTACAAAACTACTGTGATGCTTATATGATGATGTTCTGTTCTATGGAGCTTCACTATATTATATTTCTCTATTGTATTTTATCCATGCGCTGTGAGTTATGCGATAGAGATTCTGCGATTTTATTTTACCCTGACTATCGTCCATGGCTGCCTGGCACACCTTTCAGCGCTCTATTCTCTTGTTTTGGTGCGGGAGTCATGGGCGGTCGTCACAACCGTAGTCATTCTGAGAAGCATCAATTAAACCGAGAATTCCATTTTGTAAACAAAGAGAATCAAGTTCATAAGTAGAAAAATCATTGAAAATTGCAAATCTTAAACCTTTCCAAAATTCATACAACTAATATAGGCTTTCATAGCCTATTAATCATTAAAGAGAAAATTCTTAATACTTTTGGAATGTAGTATAAATGAAAGAGTGCTTGAGGAAGCCATTGATGAAGATTTGAAGAGATAAAAGAGTTAATGAAGTTTTGAAATTTAAAACTGAAATGAATGGATAGAGATAAAGATAATATATAAAGAACAAAATGACATGTTATCTGGTCAAGGGACACCATTTTAGGGATAGGTGAAAAGGTGGAGGGAAAATTCAATTTTTGAATTTGAAATGGAAATTCAAAATCTGCCTAAGTATGTCAAATGTTAAGGGTGTATGTCGACATACAAATCGAATTTTTTTAAAATGATTTTTGTTTAACTATATCCTATTTTATTATATATCTATTTGTAGATACTCTATTTACATAAAATTATTTTAAATATATTCTTTGTTATTATTATATTATCAAAATACATAAATCAAATATTTAAATTTATAATATAATCATACGATATTCAATAAATATTATTATTAATCTGTAAGATATTCCTAACAACTAATAAAGAAACAAAAAATTCATCCAAGAAGTTAAAACTTTTGATAAAATAAAAGCATACCTTTTTCTGATCAATTTCACCATTTGGCATTGAATTATGTATTGTTATAAAGCACATGCTAGCAATTTCTATATCCGATTCATTAATCTTTTAAGGATGTGCCAATTTAGTGTTGCAGTATAGCTCTTCTCCATTTTCTAGATGAATCAGTGTTTGATGTAGTTCTCAATTTATTGGGATGTGGACAGTCTCAGTTTAAACAGTTAAGTTCATCCAGTTATAAGATCTAATGCCATTTTCGCTTTTGCTTTCACTTCCTTGATTTTTGTTGTCATTTCTCTTAAAATTGTTCAGCATCCTGTATTTTCAAAATTTTATGAAATTCCTTATCATGAAAGCAATTTCTTCATCACAATCGCTTTCTGAATCCAGATTATCCATCATCGCATTAAAAGCTATAGATTTCTTCTATTTTTTATTTTCTTTCTCTCTTGCCTTGAATTCGTCTTTAAAAGACATTAAATTTCCAATGAACACTTCAATTTTTAGAGTGCTAATGTCATTAGCCACTTTAATTGCATGAGTCTTTTGATCCTATTTAGGAGTAAGTAAATTGAGGATTTTTCTAACATAATCTATAACGACCCGCCTATTCCAACCCTAGAAGTCGAGACTAATACATCCACGGTATTCATGTGCTGAACAACCAAGTGTCGGAAAGATAGACTGCTAGGGAAAAGAAAGGTGATAGAAGATAAGGAGAAATAAAAACAGTCACAGAATCTCACAACGCAACTGAGTAACATATATTAATCAACATAATACTTTACAAAGCCATTTCAAAAATGATACATTCGAGTCATAATAATTAAATTCCACTTTTGCATAGTAATAATAGCCTGTCCCAACCTAACTAATATAATAATACATATAATATAGCAGAACCAAGATAATAACTAGCTATCGATGAAGCCTCCTGTTCCATGCTCCTCTAAGATGCTTCCATAGGAAAACTGAACTACTTGGCTACCCTTCAAATCTTAGCACCCAAGAGTTTTAGGGAATGAAAATAAAACTCCGAGTCAGACATGGGCCTAGTGTAAGTAAACTTAAACAACTAAATTATTATGTTTAAAACCAATTTAAAATCAAAGACATCTCATAATACCACGTCGTACATAAAAACATATCGGGTTTTACCTTATGATAACCAAGAAACTTTTTATACACATTCCAGTGGTATTATAATGTCTAGGCATTCAAAATAAATATATAAAAATAGCCAAAATTGTTACCATTACTAAATTCTAGCTTATTAGGTATACAATCAAGTCTGCACGATGCTTATTGGGGAACAGATTCCACCAATGCAAGGTAAAGAACTACTTTCCGTAAAGTACACCTCTAGATAAAACGTACCTGGGGTCAGACCCTGAACTTGATCCACCCCTGCCAACACAGAATTGGCCTAACCCTGAACTTGGATAGTAGCGAATATGTCGTCGCCTCAGTTGTTCCCAACCTTTATCGAGATCTGTCATGCACAATCAAATCCATAATATGTAAATCTAGAAAGGCGATGACAAATCCTAATGGGAGCAATCCACATAGTCCTGCTACATCTACTCTGTTTAGCCATTTCCTAGGTTGTAGGCTTGAGGTAATGCTTTTAACAGATCATCTTTAAATGCAAAACTTGCCCTCTAGTAGAAATGCAATGTCAGCATTCATTCATAAAAATTTGTTCTGGTCTGAACAACACCGAAGGCACTACCTCTACTGCATCCATTTTGGAATCACCATCAAGATTAGTAACAAGTAACCTTGCAATTCAAAAGCTCCGTCTTCAATCATCTTCAAGATGTCTTCAGTATGAAACGCTTGAGTTGGATCCAAGTGAATTTTGGATAATTTATAATTATCCAATACTATTCTCTTGGAAACAACTTATGATAGTTTCCAGAAAACTCAATCCTGATTCTTTAGGGAATAAGTAGATAAAAGATAAGAGCGGAGTTCACCTCCCAAACATTTATGGACGGGTTTCCTTATCATCTATTCTTGAAGAAAAACGAGCTTTATACGCACCGTACAACATCTTTGGGGTGATTGTGCCATATAATTCACGTGTTTCTCCTAGATATTTCCAAAGTTATGTTTGATCTGGAGTTGATAGTAACTATCAAATAATCATTCGAACATTGATTTAATTCCATATAGGATCCACTAAACTTTTATTAATTAATCTTTCATTAGTTAAAACAATTTGCAAAACTTGATTAAAAGATCTTTTTAGAACATTACTCCCAAAACCCTTTACATTCCTTTATACTTGAAAGAAAACATTTATGTACTTATCTCAACTGCGTAAGTTTACTTACCAAACTTTACAATAGTTTCCTTCTTTTCAAATCCATATTAAATGATCAAGAAACTCCCTTTTTAAAACATCACTTACTGTAAAACCATTTACTCTATAAAACACATTTACTCATCCCTTATGAAAATTCTTTTTACAAGTTCACTTCATATTTCAAACCTTCTTATAGGTCTTCAAACTTGATTTAAACTTCCTTTTGAAATCACTAAATGATTTATAAAATCTCTTTCCATGCACAAAACTCTTTACAAATTTCCTTCATAAAATATCTTTGATATTACAAAATACCATTTACAAAATATCAATCTTAAATAAATCCTTTTATTTAGTAAAACCCTTTTTACTGAAACCAATTATTATTTATAAATGCCTTTATAAAATAATTACATAACGTGCAAATCATTTATGAACTTTAAAACCCCTAACTGATAAAAGAATTGAATTTAATTCAAAATCATACTTTATAAATTTCAAAAGAGTCTTAGCAATCCCAGTGGTACTAATTTAAGTTACCATTTAATTTTAGTTTCATTTTCATGCCATTCAACAATTTATTTACATATGTCAACATATGTAAATACACTTCATATCCAAATGAAGAAATAACATGTAAATATAAACTAACCAGTATAAACATGTCCAAATAATATAGTAGCATGATGGTGATTTGTCCTGCTAAATAGATGTCTAAACAATTCTATCAATTTATAGTAGAACGGGGATTTATTGTACTATCAAATGTCCTCACAATATAACAATCAATTTTGTAGTAGAACGAGCGTCTAATCTGCTATCAAATGTCCACACAATCAAATAATTAATTTATAACAGAATAGAGATTTATTCTTGGAATACTTGTTTACACAAACAATCACATCATAACTCATTCACAATCATTTGTCTACCGAATAGTACCAATATTTGAATAACTTGATTTCAAAATCATCTTTCAAAAAGAAGTACCTTTAAAACAATTTGATTCTTAGAAAACATAGAATTTAGAATTTAAACTCCTTTTTAATATAATTATTTACAAGTTAAACCCTTATTTAAATCATAATTAATTAAAATAATTAAACCTTTAATGAATAATTAAACAATAATTAATAAGTAATTAAACCCTAATTAATCCCTTATTTATTATTAAATAATAATTTAAACCTTCATAAATAATTGAATATTCAGTAATCTTAATTAATAATTAAATAAGATTTAAGAAAACTTAAATAATAAATTAAAATTTTACTAAAAATAATTAAATCGTAATTAATTTTTAATTAAATCATTAATTTAAATTTAACATGATTAGTAATTAATTAATAACTAAAACCTTTATTAAATTAATAATTACTCAAAATAAATTATATACTTAACTTATAATAAATTAAAATCTAATTAACTTAATTAAATAAATAACTTAATTAAATAAATAACTAAAATTAATCTTAGTATAAAAGATAATTAATTAGTAACTAATACCTATTTAATTAAACTTAATAAACCTTATTCATATTTAATTAATTATTAACTACTAAGCTTAATTAATTAAAATTTAACAATTAAAAAATTTAATTTACTTCCTAAAACACATTTTATTATTAAGTTTATAAAACATTTTATGAAACTTTTAAAGTAGAAATTTCAATCTTTCAAAAATTGAATTTTCATTAAAACTGCATCCATAGCGATTATCGCTATGGATGCCGTTTTCTTAGAATTTTTCTCTTGCTTCCTTCTTTGAAGCCGTACACTTGGAAAGTTACTAATTTTTTAAGAATCTAAGTATGTTTTTGAGAAATAAAACAAAACTTTCAAATTGATTTTGGTTTCTAAACCAAAGCTCGTATTTTCATATAAGAATTCTCCGTCGATAAACAAAACCCAAGTGCTAGCTTATTTAGAAAACCTACATGAAACTAAGTATACAACATCCATAACCAAATCAAAATCATAATCAAAGAAAGAATTTTAACTTATCATCATTCACAAAATTAGATTCCAAATTCAAATCTAATCTAACTGCATACAAGAATTCAAAACATAAGCAACATCACAACATGATTTTAACCAACATTCATCGTCGTCAACAAGCACATGTAATACCACAAATTTATGCAATATATCAAAGTTTAACTTTTAATTTTAAAGCCAAAAGTTTGCTCACCAAAAAATTTTGAAAACTTAAAATGCTTTAAAACTTGTAAAGCTTAGAAACCACCAAAAATCCACTCGAAAATAGGGCACTTTCTCATTAATTTTTGATCATGTTACTCTTGAAATCTGGATAAGTAGTAAAAAGAAAAGTTTCAGGAAATTCCTTTGTTTATCATTCAAAAAAAAAGCACTAAATTTCGACTCATTTTGTGGGAAATATGGTCAAAAGGATTGGTTATTTTCGGCCTTGATAATATAGGTCCAAAAATGCGGCAGAAAGAAATACAATTTTGGCCAAAAATTATTCGAAACATGAAAAAGTGGCTTGAATAAAAGTTATAGCAATTGGTATTTCACATGGTTCGAAAAAAAGAAAATCATGATTAGGAGAAGTCTAGAGGAAGTTATGGTCAAATGAAGTGGGAAGAAAATGGAGAAAGAAAAAGTTTAAAACTAAGTGTTTAAAACATTTTAAAAAGAAATAAAATTCAAATTAAAATTCTTTAGAATTCTAAAGGAAAGCCATTAAGAGGTTTCATGAAGCTTTAAGAAGTTTGAGAGAATAGGAAATGAAAAAAATTGAAAAAAAATGGAAAATTTTGTTTTATATGGAGTGAACCAGTAAACTTATTGAACCACCCCTTATTCTTTACCCTCCACTCCAGGAATGCCATGTCACCACCTTCTTTCCATCTCACCATTTCAGCCCACAAAGCCTCCCTCACCCTTTCATGTGAAGGAAAACATGTTCTAAGTTCTTTTATGCTTAATGTCTCCTATGTTGTGACATTATATCTTTTTTCCTTTTCTTAATTATATTTTAAACTTTATATATCTTAATGTATACACATGCACACATACATTATACAAGCCTAACTTATTTTAAATTTATATATTTGATTAGCATGAAGAGTTCAAAATAATTTTGATAACTTTTATCTGATGAAAAGTCGAAAATTCGAAAATGAATTCCGGTCACATTTCGATTTTTCTTCAAACTAAATATTTTTTAAACCAAATTTGAAAATTATTATACCATCATTAATCATTATTTAAAAGATTTTTATTTTAATTATAAACCTATACTAAATAGTTAAAATTAATTAAATATCCGTAAATAAAAGTAGTGAAACTCCTGGTCGTTACACTCTCCCCTTCGAAGAATTTCAACCCCGTAATTACACCTCAACCTATCCTAGAAAACACTTAACACCATACATTAGTTCTTATGATGTACGTAGATCATTCGTATACCAAGTCTGATTCGTTCTCTATTCAAATACATAACTTTTCCTTCGAACTAATATCACTCACCCATTTCTCTAGTGCGGACTCCTATCAGGCTCCTTTATTTGGAACATCTATTCTCCTTACATAGATGTAAGTATGATAGAAAACATTGGTCCCATACCAAAAAACCTGATCCAGTGCTCACTGTAAAAAACTGAATAATAGATCCGTATCCGGAATGGCATGCAATACCTCAAAGACATGTACTCTATTCTTAGATCAAACTATATGAAACGAGAGATGATCTACATCCAATCTACACACTTCTTTAGTTGGTTCTTTCTAATACCAATTCTATTTGCACTAAATTCTATTTATAAAAACATTTCATAAAACTAAACTTAGGTTCACTTGGATACTACTCCATTACATCCTAAGAATATATACCCCTATTTGATTCAACTATTCCATTTTACATTTATTTCCCTAAGAAAACTAAAGATCCATATACTTGATTTTTATTTCAAATTTTTTTTTTGAACTGAAATAATATATTTTAATCATAAAATACATACATACATACATACATACATAGATATATATATATATATATAGATATATATATATATATAGCCCAAGTAACTCAAAAATGATACTAAGGAACTGAGTACTACCAAGCAGTATCATACACTCCTTACTAAGAAGGGTAATACTCAAGAGAAGCGTTTACCATCCGAACATATCTTTTCACCAATTTTAAGTTATTTTCGAGCCACTTGAGCCAGTTAACTTACAAATATTACTTTTATTTTCATATTTCCAACAAAACATTTGCCACCAACTTGCTTTGGGTTTGTTCAGATCGAACTTGGTTTGATTATACAATGATAAAGAGAATAATTTACTAAGTTCGCTATAATGTTCACCTAAGCAAACATCTAATCGTCATTTAGAGGATTATTCGAATCATCACAAACAATCAAGACTCTTTTTCCCATACTAATCCAAAGAAAACATTTCTTACTTAACCTTTTCATTCTCAAAATTTTATACTTGAAACATAAATATTTTCGTATAATACTATAATTATTTTTCCAATCCTTGAAAATCATTTTTCAAAAGTCCTAGGATTTTATCAAGTTTCAACCTAAATTCTTTTTACTTGAAGGACACCTTCTTATAAATTCATTTGATAAGTCAACTTTTATAAAATCATTTTCCAAATATTTATTGCAAAATATTCTAACTTTTAATGAAATATCCTTCATTAAATCAATTTTTACCCCAACATTTACATTAATCAACTTATAGTCAAATTGTGAAACTTAATTCGCAAGGTGTTCGTTTCAATTTTTTCCCTGCTTCTATTTACCCGACCCAAATCTTAAAAAGGGAAGCTCCTTATACACACTAACAATAGTCAATGCTCAACTGGATGAGCAAAACTAAACAAACCTTAAATGATAATAATAAAATATTATTATCTCCTAGTAAACAACATCTCAAAATACTGTACCATACTATTTTTAAAAATCATTCTTTATATATAAAATATATTCTGAGTAAAATTATTTCATTTACCCAATTTAGAACAATATTGTGTCAGGTGGCCTAATTCAAGTTTCTTAAGATTCTTATCAATAAGTTAGCCACTCGTATTGACTAAAATCCTTAAGCCACTAACAGATCAATTAACATGATATAAAGCATTTTACACCACTAACATATATGCACTATTATATGTAAACACTCAAACTAATAACAAGGCATTCCATTACTTTATCGCTTAATGAGCTTCCCCACCAAAGCCAAGTTTTCGCTTAACCTTGCGCTCTGATACCACACTATAACGACTTACATGTTCAAAACCTAGAAGTCGACATTAATACATTCACATTGTTCACATGTTGAACAACTAAGTGCCGGAAAGACAGATTGTTAGGAAAAAGAAAGGATATATAAGATAAGAAGAAACAAAAACAATCATAGATCTCACAACGCAACAGACTAACATATATTAATCAACATAATACTTTACAAAGCCATTTCAAAAATGGTACATCAAAGTCATACTAATAAAATTCCACCCTTGGATGGTCATAATACCCCGTTCCTACCTAACTGATATGATATATAATGTAGCGGAACAAGATAATAACTAGCTGTCGATGAAGCCTCCTGCTCCAAGCTCGTCCAAGATGCTTTCGTGGGAAACCTGAACTAGTTGGTTGCCTATAAAAATTTGCGCACCCAAGGGTTTTAGGGAAAGAAAATAAAACTCTGGGTCAAACATTGATCTGGAGTGAGTAAACTCAAACAACTAAATTATTATGTTTAAAACCATTTTAAAATAAAAGGTATCTCGTAAGACTACACTATGCGTAAATATAGATGGATTTTTACCTTATGATAACCAAAACACTTTTTACATAAAATCCAATGATATTATAGCAATGTCTAAGCATTCAAAATAAATATATGAAAATAGTTGAACTTATTACCATTATTAAATTCCAGTTTAAACGGTATAAAATCTAATCCACACGACGCTAATTGGAGATTGGATTCCATTAATGGCAATGCAAGGGACTACCTTGCATATAGTATACCTCTATATAAATGTACCTGGGGTCAGACCCTGAATTTTGTCCACCCCTGCCAACACAGAACCAGTCTACCCTTGAACTTGGTTAGTACCGATTATGTCATTTCCCTAATTGTTCTCAACCATTATCGAGATCTCTCATACACAACCAATTCCATAATATGATAATCTAGAACAGTGATAACACAACCTAATGGGAGCGACCCACATAGCCCTGCTGCATCTACTTGTATTAGTTATTTCTCGGGTTGTATGGCTTGGGGCAGCACTTTTACCTTTTCTCTTAGCAGACCATTTTGAAATACTAACACTGCCTTCTGGTAGAAATGTAATGTCAGCATTCATACATACAAATTCGTTCTGGGTGTAAAAGAGACCAAAGGCACTACCTCAATTACATTTATGTTGGAATCGTCCTCGCGATTAGCATCAAGTAGACCTTTGACTTCAAAAGCTCCATCTTCAATTATCTTCAAAATGTCTTCGGTTTGAAATGCTTGAGTCAGATTAAAGTGATTATCGGATAATTTATACTTTTTTGATCCCGGTCTCTTTGAAAAAAATTCTGATAGTTTCTAGCAAACTCAATCTCGGTTCTTTTGGAAATAAGCAGATAAAAGATAAGAGTGGGGTTCACCTCCTAACATTTTTGTATGGATTTCCTTATCATCTATCCTAGAAGAACGAAACTATAATGACTTGGTATTTCGTACCATTCGCATCCACACGTGTAGGACTGAATTACTCAAAATATTAGATTATTAATTTATATTCGGTAAAAACTCAACATATGCAGTAAATAAATCAATCACAGAATCACAGACACAGAATATTACAATAGTAAGCAGCGCAATAGATAAATAGTAGTTCATGAAGCTACTATAAAACATCAGAGTCTTAAACAAAATACAACAGAATCTCAAATACAAGATAGTCTCGAATACAAATAGATGACAAGTCTGAACAAAACAACTTGATAGCTAAATTGGTATAGATGGATCTTCAAGCAAAGCTCCAAAAGTGAGTCTAAAATGCTTTGACACTCAGTCTGACCGGAGCATAAAGCAAAATAAAAAACACTCAAGTCAGGATTAGCATTCTTAAATTAATAAATTCAACTTAAGTGAAATGTCAACTAAAATACAAGTAACTTAAAGGATGTTTGGGATTTCCATCCTCTAAGGATCAGTGGAACTAACTACTATTTAGCAATATACGCTATTATAATATGTCTATAGTAAAGTAAACTATTAAAATAGCGTTAAGGCATTACCCATATCCCCCTTAATACACTTTTATAACGCCGTAGTCTATACAGATACTGTAAACTCCACTCGCAGGTAGGCTTTCAGAGAGCATCCCATGGGTACGGCATAAAAAAACTCGTAAAAGGCACGGTAAGGCATGTGACACGGCACTCAAGGCAATACCAGGTAGATATACCATTTTCACCCTTGGACTGATGGTAACGCATAACAGCTACTGTAATATCCCGGATTTTTTAACAATATCAATTTAATAATCTGCATTAAAAATTAAATTGATATTGATATTCTATTAAAAATTATTCAAATTGATTTAATAATCATCTTCAATAATTGTTTAAATTGGATATTTTATCCTTTAAAAATAATAAATTGATTTCTATTTATATTATAAATATATGGTTTATATTTAAATTAGATTAGCATTATTTTAATTTTAATAAATAAACCATATTCTTCTAACTCTAATGTTTTTAGTAATTTGAAAATTTGTTTTTATTTAATATTTAAGCTTTTCAAAGTTAAATAAATGATTTTGGTTTAAAATTTAATAAATGAATCATGTTTTAAATTTCTAATATATACATTATAAATTGGAAATTTGGTTTTAAATTAGCATTGAGTTTTAAATTTAGAATAAACAAACAAAATGGTTTTATGACTTAAAAAAATAGATATTTTATTGATAAAAATACAATTTCTTGTAAAATGATTTTAATTTAATAATAAGATATTTCTATAAACAATATCAATAGTGTATTGTCTTTATAAATAGGTTTTGAATAAGAATGGCAATTGTTATTTCAAAATTTAATTTGTATTCATAGCTTGATTTTTTAAAATATTAGATTTGAATTTAAATTTAAAAATCCAAAGTATAGATTTTTCTTTTTGTTTTAATTTTTATATGTATAAGTTTTAATTTATAAACATGATTTATTTTTATTTCTTTTACAAATTTATATACATATTAAATACCAATTAACAAATCAATTAGGCCTAATACATATATTAACATATAAATTTAAATACAAATTACCTTACAAAGACAAGTGTTGTATTTTTAAAGCATCATTAGACAAATGTTAAGAGAGTAAGCATTTCATTTGACAAATGTTGAGATTATTTACAAGTGGCATTTGAAATTTTGTTTTCTTTTATTTTTATTTACAAATAATTTCAGCCTTTATATAAACAAACCCTTTTCCATTCCATTCTTTTTCTTTTCAAAATCTAAAGCTTAGTTAACAAAATCTGAAAACACTTTCTCCAAAACCAAATCAGTAAATCCTCTTCATTCCAAAATCAGTAATCAAACATCTCAAAAGCAAATCAGTTATCATATTCGAATCCTCAGTTCAAAAATGTAAACCATTTATCCTTTAACCATCTTCAAATGCATAGCAAAATCCCTGGAACAATTTTAAAATTGAAATCAAACCCCTAAGCAAATCTGGAAATTGATGTTGCATGCAAATTTGCCATCTTCAAATTGCAGTTTTAACAAAATCTGCATTTTCTGTAATCTGGGAAATATGTTCTGCAAACAAACTTACATTTTCAAGAGCAATCTGGGTTATCAATGAAATCAGTAGAATTAAAGCTTCAACCAGTATCTAGCCTTGTGTTTTTTCAAGCTTCAGCATTTTGGTTTTCAAATGTTTCTCCTTCAAATTCAAAAGCATCTGGGATTTTGTTTCTGCATGCAAAGTCTTCGGCATAATTCAAAGTTTCTTTTTCAATACCGGGAAGCTCTGTTCTTCCTCCACAAATTGGTGAGTAACTTTTAACTTTTTAAATTTGAAAAAAAAAGTTGCATGCTAAAATGTTTAACATAGATAAACATTTCCTGTGTGATGATAAAGTTGCTGTGATATGTATTTGTTTGCATGCAGTATTTTCTGTTGTCTCTGTTGTTCAAGAAACTGTGACAAATCTTTATCTTTTAATTTAATTCCTGATGTAAGGAAATTTATAAAGAAGTGTTGTTTGATTCTCTTATGTCAATACTTAAATTTAAGTAAGAAAAAAATATAATAAGTGTTTGTCACTGGAAAACACAAAGAAGATCAGTATAAGATAATTTTAACAAAAATTAAAATAGCTTAAATTTGTAATGCAGTTTCACAAATATAAAGCATTAACTATCACTTGACTTTTAGATCAAGAATTAGGATTTCAAAGTGATAAATGAAGTTACAGTGGGGGTTTCAACTGTTATTGAATTTTTAGCAAAATCTGATGATTTTTGGATTTGGAAATCTGGAGTTACTTCTGCGTGATTGTGTAGGAATAGGAGAGGTTAGGGAAAATCTTGAATGTTGAAAATATTGTCAGAATAATTGCAGATTTGGGAATTTTACTTTTTAACCCTAGTTTTGCTGGGTTTTAAGGAATCGGTCGTATTGGCTTGTGTGATTGACCGAGTGTTACAAGCTTTTTAGGATTGAAAGATTGGCCGTAGTTGAAGACGTGGGCGGAGTAGTTCATCGACATGTGGTCGGAGGAAAGAGTATTTACCGTTGACAGGTTTTGAAAGGGGGGAAACCTGTTACTGTTTCCAAGTGGGGTTTAAGAATCTCGAACTTGAATTCGATAGTTGAATCTTAAATTGATGGTTGTGTGGATTATTGGGTCATTTTATTGTTAGTTAAGATCATCTCTGATGATCAACGGTGGCCGTAATCACCGTGCATATGCACGGTGATGAGAAGTATCTGTTGTTGGTTGGCCTGAGTTTGGTTTGCTCGAGTTGATGCAGTGAGTAGCCCGAAGCAGTAGATTGATTTGCTCGGGTAATCTTTTGTTTTGTCTCGAAGTAGTTTTTGTGGGGATCAGGTGTTCTGTTTTACAGGTTTTAATAACCTGTAGCATCTGGGTTTACAAATTTGTAAACCCTGAATCTTTTAAATGATTAAGAAAATTTAAATCATATTTGAATTCCAATTTTGAATTTATTTGAATTCAAGTTAATTTAAAATCCCAGTTTAAATAAAATGAAGTTTAATAGAAAATTAGCTTAAGTTACTACTTTATTTTGATGAAGTAGTTTAATCTTTTAAAAATGAGGTTCTGTTGAAAATCTGAGAAGGATTTGAAATTCAAATTTAAAATCTGGAAATGAATTACAGTTTTTAAAAATTGAAGAAGGTTTAAATTTGACAAAAATTTAACTAAATATAAATTAAGGTATTGAAATATTAAAAGTTATAAATAGTTTAAACTTTGATAAGTTTAAATTATTTTCATTTTAAACTTATATTCAAATTTAAATTTGAAGGTAATTTCAAAGGTACTTTGTTTCAAAACAAAAATTTGTGTTTTAAACATAATTTAGAAATGTTTTATTTTAAAATTAAGTTAAGAATGAATGTTTTGAAATTAAATTATTAAAAAGGTAATTAAGAAATAATTAATTAATTAATTTAATTAATTATTAAGGTTTAATTCATATTGATTTAGGGGTTAATCAATTTGAAATTTAGATCATTAATTAGGTTATTAATTAATGATAAATAAATTATTAATTAAGTAATTAAGTTTTAATCAAGTTTAATTAATTAAATAATTAGACTTTAAATTATAGATAATTAAAGATAATTAAATTTGTAATTAATCTCAGTTAATTACTTAATAAAAATAATTAGAGAAGGGTTAATAAAGGTCATTAACTAGGATTATTTAAATAATTAATTAATGTGATTAATTTTTATAATTAATTAGATTAATTAATTTAATAATAATCAATTGTGAACTGTTGAGAATAATTACTTGATGAAGTAATCAAAAATTAATTACTTAATGTAATTAATTAGTTTAAATATGATTGTTTATTTTAATTAATTAAGTTTAATTAATTTTCAACACTTGGGTTTTATAAATAATTACTGTATGTAATTAAGGATTTGGGAAATTACTTAGTTAAGTAATTGATTAATAATTACAGAATGTAATTAAATGAAGATGTTAAGAATGGAGTAATTTGGATTAAATTACTTGTTAATTAATCAAGGGATTAATTAAGAAATTAATTTAGGATAATTAATTTGGTTTAAATAAAGTAATTAAGTTAGTTAATTACTAAATGTAATTAATCTGGGATGATTAATACTTATGAGTTAATTACTTAAGGTAATTAATTTAAGAAATAATTAAAGATCATTAATTATTTTAATTAATGATGTAATTAAAGTTGATTAATTAATATTAATTAATCAATGATAAGTAATTAAAGGTAATTAATTAATGTAATTAATTAAGGATAAATGTAATTAATTATGATTAATTAATTAATTGAGTAATTAAAGGTTAATTACTGTTTGATTAGGGAATAATTAATTTGTGGAATTAATTGAGAATAATTACTTGAGTGTAATTAAGGATAATTAATCTAGAGTGATTAATTAAAGTGATTAATTATGAATGGTTAATTGATTGTAATCAATTAAATGGTTGAGAAAGCAAGATTTATATTGATGAAATAATTAATTTAATTTATTTTAAATTAATTATAGATAAAGTAATTAATTTAATTCACTTTAATTTAATTAGAGATGAAGATAGTTAATTTAATTCATTTTAAATTAATTATATTGTGATAAGTAAATCTTTGCTTACGTATGAATGGATGACATTGATTGTCTTGGATGCTTTGTGATCTCAGTAATGAGATAAATGATAGTGTGTGGTATGAATGACATGATTGTATTGTGATGATAACATAGGTTATCTATTGTGATGGTGATATATGGAATATCTATTTGATATTGATAATGTGGGTTACCTGTTATGTGATAATGTTGATTATCAATTGTGATTTATGAATTATCTATCTGTGTGTATATAGATATTGTAATTGAATTGTTTTAAAACTTTAAAACAACTTGGACTTAAAAGACACGCTTTGGATTTCGATGAGACCGGGATCGGGTTTCCATATTTGGATATCCGAAAACCACATCGATTCCAAATAACGTTAGGTCGTGAATCAAAGTGGAGCTTTGTGAAGACTCGAGGTGTAAGGGCTATACGTCAGTATAACTCTGTGGGTGATTCCGTAATGAGTTTGATGGAATAATTCTTATAGATTCGAGATGGTGGTTCAGAGTGCAAGGGTTATCATCGTTAACTCTGAGGGTGATTCCAAAATGAGTGTAACGATATAATGCCTTCGGTTTCGTTCGAACCCAGAACGAACTTGTATGGATTGAATGCTTTCAGAACATCGTCAGGTGGACGATGAGCATTCTAAGATGATATGTCCTATAAAGGTAGTCGTAGCCTCAAGCCTCATCAACCGGGATTGGCTAAAACATGGGAGGTGCAGCAAGGCTTCGTAGGTCGCACCCACTGGAGAGCGAGATTTACCCCTGTCTAGAGGTCCCTTTTTATTTCGGCTGTGTGGACGGTTTTTGAGCTCTAACCGTCGGGGTTATCTTGTTCAAAACTGTTCAGTAAGGAATGGGTCCGGCTTTGTGTTGCAGGGGAGCGGGCGTACTCCTCGGTACAGTGATCTAGGCCACGTATTGTGACAGGCGGTACCCCAGTAGCCCTACCATTGTATGGAATCCAAAATCCAATAAGTGCCAACGGTTTTGACTGTATTACCCACTTTTGTGTCTATTAGCTGGAATTTAATAAATGTAACAATTTCGGCTATTTCATATTTATTTGAAAACCTTAGACCCTATTATAATATCACTGGATTTCCTATCAAATGTTTTGGTTAGCGTTAGGTAAAAACTTTTCCATGTTTATGTGTGGGAAGTCTTACGTGATACCTTTCTTTTCAAAAGGTTTTTGAAAGTTAAGCAACTTTAACCTGTTACTCACACCAGACCCATGTCTGACCCGAAGTTTATTTTTGTTTTTCATAAACTCATGGGTACTCAAATTTTTACGAGTATCCAAGGGATTCAGGTTAGCTTTGACGAATTATGGAGGAGCAATGGAGCAGGAGGCTTCTACGAGTAGATATATATAGTATTCGGCCGTGTAATTTTCTCTGAGTCGTTTCTTGTGTTGTATTGAGTTGTAATAACTAGACAGGTGTTTATAACTGTCTAGTATGTGTTGTATATCTGTGTAACTCTGATAATTATTGTAAACTATGTAATATTTATGTTATTAATATAATTTATTCGTTCCGCTGTTTAGATTCTGATGTGTTGTCTCTTTCTTCTCTTCTTTCTTTTCTCTTTCTATCCCTTTCTTTCTTCAAAATGATGCGATTTTCTGTGGTAAGAAAGTCAGGTCTTATCACTTGGTATCAGAGCATTAGGTTGAGTGAATACCTAGGCTCTATAGTGGTGTCTATCTTGAGAGAGCGTATTTGTAATTTTTATATATAACTATATATATATATATATATATATATATATATATTTCTACCTATCTGTTGGGTTACCTGTTCAGGTTTTCCAATATAAGTTATAAAGGTAGATGGGGTAGTGGTGTGTGTAACACGACTACCATTTGTTGGGGTTTGAATATTTGAGGTTGGAAGTGTAATTGACGAGACTGTAGACCTAATACCGTCTCGAGAGAATTCTGTAGTAATGAAGAACTTCATTAATCTCTGAAGGAAACCTGTTAAGGTTTGGAGTTAATTCTTTGAAGTTGGATGAGTAGAATTTGGATCTGTTGGTTGGGCTGAAGCGAGTGATGGTATTTTGGATGCATCTGGAAGTAGTAGCTGCGTGATGAGATGCAGTGACTATGGACATTCCCGAAGATGTTTTCTTTGGAAACAAGTTAAAGAAGTGAGTTTGCTTCAGTTTTGTGGCTGTGTTCAGCCGGTGTTTCTGTTTGGTTTGAAGTCTGAGTTCCACGTAGAGCTTGGATTTGAAAACCTTTGGCATCTGTGGCAGCAGTGCAGCTTGGAGTATTCTCGGTGTTGGGAAGAGATCTTTTGGCTTAGCAGATTTTCTGAAGTGGAGTTCAGAAGCATTTGAGTGGACCCGTTCCTTCGATGGGTTGGCCAGTTAAGTTTAAGCTGTTCTATTTGGTTAAGGGAGAACAGTTTCCTTGAATTTGGTTTGTGTGGTTCGCAAAAGTGACTTGCGATTGTTTGAGTGTTCTCTTGGGTTATCTGAGTCTTTCTGGATGTCTTCAGGAAGTCAGAGTTTGGTTCGCATCTGGAGATTGAGTTTCTTATTGTCTGGAATTCCAGGAGTGGTATCGGTGGTTCAGCTTTATAGAAGAATGGTTCCAAGAGTTGAGTTGGTGTAGCAGCTCAGAGTTTTGGAGGAACTTCTGGAAGTTTCTTATGGATTTGTTGAACCATATTTCTTGGTGTATTGTTGAGTTGTGCTCGTGTTCTTCTTTAGCATTCTCTTCTACTTCAGATCAGAGTTGAGCAGCGGAAGCAGTTTGGAAGTGCATCTTCTTTTCTTTTCCGGACAGGAGAAGTAAGTTGTTGTCTTATGATGTTGAGAAGTTGAGTTTGAGTTCTTTGTTTTAATTGATCTTGAGGAGATCATTTTGTTGAGTTGGTTGGTCTAGTTTGTTTCTAGAGACATCAGCGAAGGTTGAGCTGATTAGATAGGCTGTAGACAGCCCAGGATCGTCTTAAGAGTTTTGTGGATAAAAGACGATGGAATTTGGATTCTGAAGTCGGAGATTTGATTTTGGATAAGTTTTCTCCGATCAAAAAGGAGCTATAAGTTTGGGTAAGTCGGAGAAGCTAGCTCTGAAATGTTTTGGATCTTTTCTGTGATCTTGGAGGTTAAGTGATTGATCTACAGGATTGAATTACCAGTTTGGATAACTGGGATTCAATGAATTTCACGTATCTCTGAGAGAGTACGTGTATGATCTATCTCTGGTTGTGAAACCAGCAGTTATGGAGTTTTGGTTGTTGAGTCAGACTCGTTTGTAGTCTGATATCTTGTCTAGTGTTATAGATATAGTTGAATATGAGCTTTGTAGCTTCATAGTATTGTTTTTTTGGATTCTGTAGAGCGAGTATTCCGGTATATATATATACCTGGGGAAACTCGAAGGAATTTTATCCAGAATTTTATCTGGATAATTAGGTTTGTTTGATTGGTTGTTTTTGGTTGTTAGCATATGTTTGATATATGCTTGTGTTTAAAATTTAAAATTTAATGAGATTATTAAATTACCTTTGTTTTAAATTTCGAGGACGAAATTCTTTTAAGGGGGAAGGATTGTAATATCCTAGAATTTTTAAAAATATCAATTTAATAATCTGTAATAAAAATTAAATTGATATTGATATTCTGTTAATAATTATTCAAATTGATTTAATAATCATCTTCAATAATTGTTTAAATTGGATATTTTATCTTTTAAAAATAATAAATTGATTTCTATTTATATTATAAATATATGGTTTGTATTTAAATAGATTAGCATTATTTTAATTTTAATAAATAAACCATATTCTTCTAACTCTAATGTTTTTAGTAATTTGAAAATTTGTTTTTATTTAATATTTAAGCTTTTCAAAGTTAAATAAATGATTTTGGTTTAAAATTTAATAAATGAATCATGTTTTAAATTTCTAATATATACATTATAAATTGGAAATTTTGTTTTAAATTAGCATTGAGTTTTAAATTTAGAATAAACAAACAAAATGGTTTTATGACTTAAAAAAATAGATATTTTATTGATAAAAATATAATTTCTTGTAAAATGATTTTAATTTAATAATAAGATATTTCTAAAAACAATATCAATAGTGTATTGTCTTTATAAATAGGTTTGAATAAGAATGGCAATTGTTATTTCAAAATTTAATTTGTATTCATAACTTGATTTTTTAAAATATTAGATTTGAATTTAAATTTAAAAATCTAAAGTATAGATTTTTCTTTTTGTTTTAATTTTTATATGTATAAGTTTTAATCTATAAACATGATTTATTTTTATTTCTTTTACAAATTTATATACATATTAAATACCAATTAACAAATCAATTAGGCCTAATACATATATTAACAAATAAATTTAAATACAAATTACCTTACAAAGACAAGTGTTGTATTTTTAAAGCATCATTAGACAAATGTTAAGAGAGTAAGCATTTCATTTGATAAATGTTGAGATTATTTACAAGTGGCATTTGAAATTTTGTTTTCTTTTATTTTTATTTACAAATAATTTTAGCCTTTATATAAATAAATCCTTTTCCATTCCATTCGTTTTCTTTTCAAAATCTAAAGCTTAGTTAACAAAATCTGAAAACACTTTCTCCAATCCTCTTCATTCCAAAATCAGTAATCAATCATCTCAAAAGCAAATCAGTTATCATATTCGAATCCTCAGTTCAAAAATGTAAACCATTTATCCTTTAACCATCTTCAAATGCATAGCAAAATCCCTGGAACCATTTTCAAATTGAAATCAAACCCCTAAGCAAATCTGGAAATTGATGTTGCATGCAAATTTGCCATCTTCAAATTGCAGTTTTAACAAAATCTGCATTTTCTGTAATCTGGGAAATATGTTCTGCAAACAAACTTACATTTTCAAGAGCAATCTGGGTTATCAATGAAATCAGTAGAATTAAAGCTTCAACCAGTATCTAGCCTTGTGTTTTTTCAAGCTTCAGCATTTTGGTTTTCAAATGTTTCTCCTTCAAATTCAAAAGCATCTGGGATTTTGTTTCTGCATGCAAAGTCTTCGGCATAATTCAAAGTTTCTTTTTCAATACCGGGAAGCTCTGTTCTTCCTCGACAAATTGGTGAGTAACTTTTAACTTTTTAAATTTGAAAAAAAAAAGTTGCATGCTAAAATGTTTAACATAGATAAACATTTCCTGTGTGATGATAAAGTTGCTGTGATATGTATTTGTTTGCATGCAGTATTTTCTGTTGTCTCTGTTGTTCAAGAAACTGTGACAAATCTTTATCTTTTAATTTAATTCCTGATGTAAGGAAATTTATAAAGAAGTGTTGTTTGATTCTCTTATGTCAATACTTAAATTTAAGTAAGAAAAAAATATAATAAGTGTTTGTCACTGGAAAACACAAAGAAGATCAGTATAAGATAATTTTAACAAAAATTAAAATAGCTTAAATTTGTAATGCAGTTTCACAAATATAAAGCATTAACTATCACTTGATTTTTAGATCAAGAATTAGGATTTCAAAGTGATAAATGAAGTTACAGTGGGGGTTTCAACTGTTATTGAATTTTTAGCAAAATCTGATGATTTTTGGATTTGGAAATCTGGAGTTACTTCTGCGTGATTGTGTAGGAATAGGAGAGGTTAGGGAAAATCTTGAATGTTAAAAATATTGTCAGAATAATTGCAGATTTGGGAATTTTACTTTTTAACCCTAGTTTTGCTGGGTTTTAAGGAATCGGTCGTATTGGCTTGTATGATTGACCGAGTGTTACAAGCTTTTTAGGATTGAAAGATTGGCCGTAGTTGAAGACGTGGGCGGAGTAGTTCATCGACATGTGGTCGGAGGGAAGAGTATTTACCGTTGACAGGTTTTGAAAGGGGGGAAACCTGTTACTGTTTCCAAGTGGGGTTTAAGAATCTCGAACTTGAATTCGATAGTTGAATCTTAAATTGATGGTTGTGTGGATTACTGGGTCATTTTATTGTTAGTTAAGATCATCTCTGATGATCAACGGTGGCCGTAATCACCGTGCATATGCACGGTGATGAGAAGTATCTGTTGTTGGTTGGCCTGAGTTTGGTTTGCTCGAGTTGATGCAGTGAGTAGCCCGAAGCAGTAGATTGATTTGCTCGGGTAATCTTTTGTTTTGTCTCGAAGTAGTTTTTGTGGGGATCAGGTGTTCTGTTTTACAGGTTTTAATAACCTGTAGCATCTGGGTTTACAAATTTGTAAACCCTGAATCTTTTAAATGATTAAGAAAATTTAAATCATATTTGAATTCCAATTTTGAATTTATTTGAATTCAAGTTAATTTAAAATCCCAGTTTAAATAAAATGAAGTTTAATAGAAAATTAGCTTAAGTTACTACTTTATTTTGATGAAGTAGTTTAATCTTTTAAAAATGAGGTTCTGTTGAAAATCTGAGAAGGATTTGAAATTCAAATTTAAAATCTGGAAATGAATTACAGTTTTTAAAAATTGAAGAAGGTTTAAATTTGACAAAAATTTAACTAAATATAAATTAAGGTATTGAAATATTAAAAGTTATAAATAGTTTAAACTTTGATAAGTTTAAATTATTTTCATTTTAAACTTATATTCAAATTTAAATTTGAAGGTAATTTCAAAGGTACTTTGTTTCAAAACAAAAATTTGTGTTTTAAACATAATTTATAAGTTAAGAATGAATGTTTTGAAATTAAATTATTAAAAAGGTAATTAAGAAATAATTAATTTATTTATTTAATTAATTATTAAGGTTTAATGCATATTGATTTAGGGGTTAATCAATTTGAAATTTAGATCATTAATTAGGTCATTAATTAATGATAAATAAATTATTAATTAAGTAATTAAGTTTTAATCAAGTTTAATTAATTAAATAATTAGACTTTAAATTATAGATAATTAAATTTGTAATTAATCTCAATTAATTACTTAATAAAAATAATTAGAGAAGGGTTACTAAAGGTCATTAACCAGGATTATTTCAATAATTAATTAATGTGATTAATTTTTATAATTAATTAGATAAATTAATTTAATAATAATCAATTTTAAATTGTTGAAAATAATTACTTGATGAAGTACTCGAGAATTAATTACTTAATGTAATTAATTAGTTTAAATATGATTGTTTATTTTAATTAATTAAGTTTAATTAATTTTCAACACTTGGGTTTTATAAATAATTACTGTATGTAATTAAGGATTTGGGAAATTACTTAGTTAAGTAATTGATTAATAATTACATAATGTGATTAAATGAAGATGTTAAGAATGGAGTAATTTGGATTAAATTACTTATTAATTAATCAAGGGATTAATTAAGAAATTAATTTAGGATAATTAATTTGGTTTAAATAAAGTAATTAAGTTAGTTAATTACTAAATGTAATTAATCTGGGATGATTAATAATTATGGGTTAATTACTTAAGGTAATTAATTTAAGAAATAATTAAAGATCATTAATTATTTTAATTAATGATGTAATTAAAGTTGATTAATTAAGATTAATTAATCAATGATAAGTAATTAAAGGTAATTAATTAATGTAATTAATTAAGGATAAATGTAATTAATTATGATTAATTAATTATTTGAGTAATTAAAGGTTAATTACTGTTTGATTAGGGAATAATTAATTTGTGGAATTAATTGAGAATAATTACTTGAGTGCAATTAAGGATAATTAATCTAGAGTGATTAATTAAAGTGATTAATTATGAATGATTAATTGATTGTAATCAATTAAATGATTGAGAAAGCAAGATTTATATTGATGAAATAATTAATTTAATTTATTTTAAATTAATTATAGATAAAGTAATTAATTTAATTCACTTTAAATTAATTAGAGATAAAGATAGTTAATTTAATTCATTTTAAATTAATTATATTGTGATAAGTAATCTTTGCTTATGTATGAATGGACGACCTTGCTTGTCTTGGATGCTTTGTGATCTCGGTAATGAGATAAATGATATTGTGTGGTATGAATGACTTGATTGTCTTATGATGATAATATAGGTTATCTATTGTGATGGTGATATATGGAATATCTATTTGATATTGATAATGTGGGTAACCTGTTATGTGATAATGTTGATTATCAATTGTGATTTATGAATTATCTATCTGTGTGTATATATATACTGTAATTGAATTGTTTTAAAGCTTTAAAACAACTTGGACTTAAAAGACACGCTTTGGATTTCGATGAGACCGGGATCGGGTTTCCATATTTGGATATCCGAAAACCACATCGATTCCAAATAACGTTAGGCCGTGAATCAAAGTGGAGCTTTGTGAAGACTCGAGGTGTAAGGGCTATACGTCAGTATAACTTTGTGGGTGATTCCATAATGAGTTTGACGGAATAATTCTTATAGATTCGAGATGGTGGTTCAGAGTGCGAGGGTTATCATCGTTAACTCTGAGGGTGATTCCAAAATGAGTGTAACGAGATAATACCTTCGGTTTCGTTCGAACCCGGAACGAACTTGTATCGATTGAATGCTTTCAGAACATCGTCAGGTGGACGATGAGCATTCTAAGATGATATGTCCTATAAAGGCAATCGTAGCCTCAAGCCTCAACAACCGGGAATGGCTAAAACAGGGGAGGTGCAGCAAGGCTTCGTGGGTCGCACCCACTGGAGAGCGAGATTTACCCCTGTCTAGAGGTCCCTTTTTATTTCGGCTGTGTGGACGGTTTTTGAGCTCCAACCGTCGGGGTTGTCTTGTTCGGAACTGTTCAGTAAGGAATGGGTCTGGCTTTGTGTTGCAGGGGAGCGGGCGTACTCCTCGGTACAGTGATCTAGGCCACGTACTGTGACGGGCGGTACCCAAGTAGCTCTGCCATTGTATGGAATCCAAAATCCAGTAAGTGCCAACGGTTTTGATTGTATTACCCACTTTTGTGGCTAGTAGCTGGAATTTAATAAATGTAACAATTTCGGCTATTTCATATTTATTTGAAAACCTTAGACCCTATAATAATATCACTGGATTTCCTATCAAATGTTTTGGTTAGCGTAAGGTAAAAACTTTTCCATGTTTATGTGTGGGAAGTCTTACGTGATACCTTTCTTTTCAAAAGGTTTTTGAAAGTTAAGCAACTTTAACCTGTTACTCACACCAGACCCATGTCTGACCCGGAGTTTATTTTTGTTTTTCATAAACTCTTGGGTACTCAAATTTTTACGAGTAGCCAAGGGATTCAGGTTAGCTTTGACGAATTATGGAGGAGCAATGGAGCAGGAGGCTTCTGCGAGTAGATATATATAGTATTCCGCTGTGTAGTTTTCTCTGAGTCGTTTCTTGTGTTGTATTGAGTTGTAATAACTAGACAGGTGTTTATAACTGTCTAGTATGTGTTGTATATCTGTATAACTCTGATAATTATTGTAAACTATGTAATATTTATGTTATTAATATAATTTATTCGTTCCGCTGTTTAGATTCTGATGTGTTGTCTCTTTCTTCTCTTCTTTCTTTTCTCTTTCTATCCCTTTCTTTCTTCAAATGATGCGATTTTCTGTGGCAAGAAAGTCGGGTCGTTTCAGCTACTACCGCCCACCTCATGACACGCTCCCAAATCAAAGGGTGCACTCAATCAAATCATAAAAGCAATAGAATGGTATCGATGAAATGTGTTTGATAGGAGGAATGACCCCAATTGGTCTGGTATAACTCATGTTTTAACCACATCAAGCTGACTTATAGGAGTCAGGGTTACGTAAATACCATATAGAATCGTCACCAAACTATCCTACTTCATTGAATCTCAACCATGTACGTAGTTGTTAAAGTGGTTTTCGGTATTGGCAGAGAGTGACAATATCCAATCCCAGTCTCTTTAACAACTAAATATTTATTTCACACCGTCGTCATTTCATTTCAAATGATTCATACTTTATATAAAAATATCATATTCATTTCAAAACCATATCAAATTTGATATCATTATTCACTTTAAATAATATTTATTTCCAGAATTGTAACACTCTCCCAATTATAAAACTATCGAAATCATAACACTTTGAAATCGTAACACTTTGAAATGATGACAATTTGAAATCATAACACTTTAAAACCATAGAGATCATAACACTTTGAAACCATAACACTTTGAAATAATAACACTTTCCACCTAAACAGTTTAGATGTTATAAATAGTATATACATTAAAATATTTATAATTTAAAATAAAATACTTTACATAAAAATTTAGTTTTGTGGCGACACGGAAATTTTAACATTTGAAAAAGAAATTTTTAAACGTATTTTAAATATTGAAAGATATTTTTAACTTGAATTTTGAATATTGCTATGAAATTGGCAATTAAATTATTGAATTTAATTTATTAAAGTTGGATAAAAAATTTGAGTCTTCGGCTTTAAGCTGATTAAAAATATTCTCAAGACTTAGAAAATTTATATTGATGATACTGGAGATAGTAGAATTTTTAAAATTGGATTTTAAATCGATTTGTTCGGTTTTGAAAATTTATCGTTTAAATCAATATTTAAAAATAGCCTTCGGAGGCACAGTCTCGGATCTCGACGAAACCAGTTCAATTGGATCCGTAATATTGTATTATTATCGGATTTCAATTTTCGATGCATTCGGAGTTGTCATGCAGCCATACAATAAGCAAACGCGCTAAAAATTATATCGAAATTTCAATTTTATAACTGATTCAAAAAGCTATTTTCTCCATACGACCGAATTTGGCATTGAAACTTTTTCCATTGCATTCGGAATAGGGGTATAACATTATTAACGTCTAGCGGCACGCCTCAATTGGAGGTCGAAATTTTTTGTTGTTGCGTGATTCGAGACAATTTAAATTTTAATTTGAATTTAAATTAAATATATATATATATATGCATTCACAAATTAAACATGTTTATATCCTTAGAGCATGTGTCTACTATTTTTCTTTTCATGCCCAAAGTGTCCTTCAATTTTTACCATGCGTTTGTTCAACAGAAATAAAACAAACGAAAAGGAAAATAAAACAAACGAAATTTTCTTTCATTCAAAACAAATGAATATAATGGTCGTTGGTTCTCACTCATCTCTCACGTTCGCATCCAAAAATCCTTCGTTCAAATCAATTCGAACAAATCAAGCCTCAATTCAAATTCAAGTTTATAATCAGAGACTCGTTTGGATTCGCAAGTGCCACTGGAGGATAGGAAGCGAGATCTGGCAGGCATCGTAACGCCTCATCCCTTCAGAGGAGCTCAAGCTTGCACGCGTGAGTGTTTGGTGGCATCGTCGATAAGGGAAGGCTGAGTAATCGGTGATGGAGGTGGTGCGTGTGAATACGAGGTTGCTCGGCTAGATGGGGTTGGTCGCATGTTCGTCCCAGATGGAATCTTGAGGCACTGTGACGCCCCACCCCGAGACCTACATTAGTAAAGAGAATTACTAAGTAATCCTGTCTACTAATGCAGAGAATAGGGCTGGTTAAGGGCGACCATCATAGTAATACATTAGTTAAGAGCCAAGCATGTCAATTATGTCTTGATTTTTTTTTCATTACCTCACAAGTGGTAGACACGCTTAGTCCATAACTAATGCACACTATGTTGGATTCGGACCATTTCAGAAATAATGTAATATACATGCAGATAGAAAACATCAGTCACAGAACAACAAACCCAGATCAGAGTATTTATATATAAATACATACATCACCATACATCTCCATAATAATACATCATATATAAGTAGCATGGACTATTGAATCACATATACACTCATCCCGCAAAATAATATACACTAAGACACATAAAAGTAGACGACTCAAAACGACATCCAAGCCAAAATGATAAGTCCAACAAAAGCAATCAAGCAGATCCAAGAAGCGAAGCAATCCAAACTAACCTGCAACTCGGTCTGACCCGAGTGAAAAACACACGGGTCAGGCAAGCTAAACTTATCAGTAGTAAGGATCTGAATAACAAGCGGAATGGTGAGACTCACTCCGTTGTTGCCAACGGAACGACATGTTATTCATCATATCATTCATAAGAAAGGGGCATCGGGGATTCATCTATGTATTTCAAAGGAATTCAATAAGTAACATGCATATGGTTTCTCTTAAGGACATCTCTAAAAGTGGATAAGGAATGAGAACCATATAATAAACCCATAAAGAAACATCAAATCATCATAATCTACCATAAGAACTCAATAAGAGTTAAAGGCAATCATAATCGAAATCACTATATAGCTTAATATAAATGTAGCCCATTTCATACTCAAGGCCGTATTCAAATAACAACATCACAAAAAGGTGAAATCAAACATAGAAAACTTCATAGAAAATTGCACGTGCTTTTCATCTTGACTAGTACTACTATTATTTGGTACCATACATCGTGATGACTTGGGGTCATTAACATCTTAGCATCGTGATCATCTTGATTGACTATAGTCGAATATCGTGATGACACCCAAATCATAAAATCCGAGCAAACATCATGATGATTGGAATCTAGAAATGACATCAAGAACATCATAATGATTCCAATCTTATACTCGGTTTGTAGTACTAATAACATCTTGAATGTGTCACAACATCTCGAATAGGAACCCAATGGGTGTTAATGTACGTCCTATTCCATACATTCGCACCTATTGGTTTACTAATCATCAGTCGATGCCACATTAGAAAACATTCATAAAAACCCAAATCAAACATACATCGCCTCGTCTCATTGGCGAGTGTAAAGTACACAACTCATCGTTTCTCATACTTCGATGAGTTTAAAGTGACATCAAAACTTGTCTCGTTTCATCGACAAGTAAAAGTTCATCTCAAACATCACAACCATCATCAATTCATTATAACAACCCCGCCTCATGTCCTCGGCAGGTAAAAATATCAACATCTCTTAATATCTTATTTTTATATGCTGAAAATCATCCAAATAGGCTATAATATAATTAGAAAATTTTTATAAAGAAAACAGGATTTTTAAACAATTTTTAGAGATTTTTAAATAAGTTATATAAGGAAAATCCGTTCATTAAATAGATTTTCTATTTATAAAATACATAAAAAAATAATTGCTTAAAAACCCTTTAAAATGTCTTTAAAACATTTATTTAATCAACCATAATTTATAAAGAATTTACATAAATTTATTCGAAATCAAAAATCAATTAAAACCACCGAATTTTTTCAAATATCGACATTTACCGATATTTAGATTGATACAGAATTTAAATAAAATTTAAATTCTTAAAATTTTCAAAACAAGCCAATCATGGTCGGATAAAAGATTTAAACAGTCATCGTCAACTAATTCATACAATATTCAGAATCATCGAAATATGTAGTGAAACGGTTAACGGAAGTACTATTAGAAGCAAAAGAAAATCAACCAAGAAACTGAGTTTTTGGCTGACTTTGGACAGTCGTTTGGGTTATCAAAACCACCCAGATTTCAGCGATATTTTGCCTCATTATACGAACTCATGATGACAATAATATATCCAAAATTTGGAGCAATTCGCAACAAAATGAAAGAGTTATGATTTTTCAAACATAGCTCTTTTCAGCAAGCATAAAAAACAAGATTTTTAGCTGTTTTGAAATAAGGATTATCTATAACATAATTGCTCATAATTTCATTAAAATTTTCAAAAACATTGATCAAATAATCTTCTGCAACATAACAAAAACTGAGATTAATTTGCTAAGAATTCAAAAAGATATGATTTTTCTAATATGACCTATTTTCGGCCAATACACAGAGGTCAGTTTTTGACCAATTTCAAGCAATAGTTTCCTATAGCAAAATAAGTCAAAATTTATTGAAAATATCCAAAAATTCGGAGTACTCCGAGTAAAACAAAATATCAAAAATTGAGATTAATTTACTAAGAGTTGTAAAAGATATGATTTTTCAAATATGACCTATTTTCGGCCAATACACAGAGGTCGGTTTTTGACCAATATCAAGCAATAGTTTCCTATAGAAAAATAATTCAAAATTAATTGAAAATTTTCATAAATTCAGAGTACCCCGACTAAAATAACATATCAAAAACTGAGATTAATTTGCTAAGAGGTAAAAAAGATATGATTTTTCTAATATGACCTATTTTCGGCCAAAACACTAAGATCAATTTTTGGCCGAATTCTACCAATAATTTCCTATAGCAAAATAACTCGAAATTGAATGAAAATTTCCATAAATGTACTGCTAACCGATTACAACAATATATCAAAATCTGAGATCATTTCGCTTAAAACTGAAGAAGATATGATTTTTTCAATATAGGATTTTTTCAGCCAGCAAAACAGAAAACAAAGTTGATAATATGAGCAATTCGATCAACAATTGATAGCAAAATTTGATTTTTATAGCTTTAGCTTGCTGTAAGAAACTCTTACCTTGCTTTCCACTTGACTTAGCAATGGTTTCGGCAATAATATGATGGATTTTGAAAGGAAATGGCCTTCAAGAGCCTGTAGATTGCAGAATAGGAACATGCAGAAAGGAAATCAATCAAAATAAAATTACAGTAAATAGATATCCAAACTTTGGATGGATTAGAGGATCTAAAAGGTTGGAGATTACCTGTAGGATAGCTTAGAATCCAATTTAACCCTAGATTCTAACAATTTTAGGTGGATTTTGGATTTCAAAAAGAAGCCATTATTGATTTCCCTATTTGTTTTAAAGCTCTCTGTATATTTTTTTTCTTTCTGATATGAGAAAGAAGAAAGATTGGAACGATGGTTGCTAGAAGCACCTTATGAATAATGGGTAGGCTAATCTTTGGGCCCAAACCCAATAAGAATACTTAGCATAATTTGTTGTGTGTTTATATGTATTAACACTAATTCCTTCATAACTTTTTGATAAAAACTCCAAATCTCATGAAACAAATTGCAATGTTCATGTTTTGCATAAAAGAACATGTTAAAAGGTTATAAACTTAATTTTTTAACTAAAAATATTATTTACACAATTTAATACCAATTTTTACCAATATTCACATTAATAGTGAAAAAAATCAATATTTTCATCATTTTCCACCAATAAATTTTTTACTCAATTCATTAACGTGTATAAAAATGCTTTTAACATTTTTATAGCTTTAAAACATTATTTCAAATTTAATTATACTACGAAAGTTTATTTTCTTCGTGTTTATCCTTTTGTTTCAGGATAAAAGACTAATATTGGAATAAAACTCCAATATTATAAATTTTGACCCAATAATTTATTTCTATCATTTATTCTCATTCCATACCACTAATAAAGTGTTTTAAACATTATTTCCCATTTGTTTACACTAAAAACCCAACTCTTAATCAACAAACATTGTTTTATTTGAAATACGCAACTTAAACCAAATTTATTTCTTCATTACATTCTATTTACCATATTAAATTATAACTATCTTTATAATTTAATATCATCAGTAATCTCCAATGCCAGGGTTGTTACAGACTCCCCTCCTTAATAAAATTGCGTCCTCGCAATTTGTGACGCCCCACCTCTATACCCACGCTAGCAAAGAGTATTAATAGATAATACCGTCTGCTAACACGGAGAATAAGGCTGGATAGGAGCGACCATCTACAGTCTTGCTTTAACTATCTATTAAATACGTCGACAATAATCACACCAAACAGATCGACATATCCAATGAATACTTAAAACAAAACCATAGGTGGCTGGAGGATCTATCAGAACAGAATATAACAACTCAAATGTAGGAACCATCACAGAACTGTAAACCATCATACATATATACCGATACATAGCAGAGTATACAAAATAATACATGTCAAGTGGTATAGCCAACCACAATATACAGACAAATCCAGAAGAATAAATATCAGAGTTTCAACATAATAGGACTACACAAAAGCTATGACAAAAAGAAGCTAGCGAAGTAGTCCATGCGGAAGCAAAATAGGCTAACTCCAAAGTACCTAACCTGAAACATCTCGGTCTGACCCGAGTATAAAATACACGGGTCAGTCTAGCTAAACAAATCAGTTAGATAAACTGAACAACAATAAACCTGCAAGGTTACAAAGTATAATAAATATCTCTAAAAGAGATAACATAATCATCAACACAAGATGAATCATATAGAACAAGCCTCATATCATCGGCGACATAGATAAACAAAGGATACAATTATCCCAAATCAAGCCAAAAGGCAAATAACAAATACCCATAAGGTATACAAGTTCCACAAGGTAATCACTATACTTCATGCGGCTCAAAATTACCAACATCGAAGGGTGATACCAAGGGAATATACATATCAATGAAACATCATAAAATTGCTCGAGCTCAGTACTGTATAAACAAGGATCCATGTGCCCGAAGACTCCAAACCCAATATCACCCATGCGGCTCATAACGACCAACATCGGAAGCGATACTAAAGGGCAACCCAATATCACCCATGCGGCTCATAACGACGAACATCGGAAGCGATACTAAAGGGCAACAAACCCGAAGGCACAAACCCGAAGGCAACATACACAAAGGCAACATACCCGAAGGCAACAAACCATAGTGGTGAAGGTCCGGAGGCCCAGTACTGGACACCACTAACTGGCAGAATGTGTAACAACTCTCGAAAATATATCCGAAAAGTGTTAACGTATGTCCCATAACCACTCGTTCGCACTAAACGGTTTACTATCCGTCAGTCATTTTCACACTCAAAGAAGTACAAAGTTTACCTCATATCATCGGTAAACCAAACCCGAAGGTCAAAACGATCAATCGAATAGGTCGGGGACTAATCGGGGAAGACAAAGCATGGATTCATGGTCCGTGTTTTACCTAACCATTTAATCTTCCTTCCACTTCGCTCGAAGTGCGAAATTGTGTGTGTGCATTATAAATAGAATTTATAATTTGGAGAAGGGAGCTTTTAATACGATTTAGAGAGATTATTTACAAAACCCGTGAATGAAGTCAAAAACAAGTCATCAAAGTCAAATATGCAATAACAACTAATTGGAATCAACACGAATCGATAGAAGTTGGAAATTAACTCAAAATTAAGCAAAATAGGCCAAGCTGCGCATTTCAGACGTCTGAAATTACCTTCCAGACGTCTGAACTACTACCAGACGTCTGAATGGATTTCCCGACGTCTAGATTTTGTCTCTGCCTTTTTGCGTCTTTCAGGGACCAATTCCAAACGTCTGAATTTCCAAACCAGACGTCTGAATTTGAAACCAGACGTCTGAAATTAGAGTTCAGACGTCTGAATCCCCCTGTAGGCAAAAATCAGCCAAGCCCATAAAGGCAAAAAAAATCCAAATGAATTGCAAACGAACGAGCGATGGATGCTATGGGTTTATTCCATACGACAACCCAGCACTATTGGCTCTTTTATACACCTCCAAAAACATGATTAAAACATCAAAGTTATGATTTTTAGAACTTTTGACTTCAAAACAACAAAAATTGCAATGTTCACAAAACCAATCCAACTCAAAAGCAATTGCATATGAATAATTGTTAGGAATTCATACCTAACAACCAAAGATACTTATAGTCATAGATGTGAGATAAAAATCTTACCTTTTTGCACACAAACAAAGATGAGAGCACAAACACAAGAAGTAGGTTAACCACTCTTCACTTCAACTCTACAATCTTCAATCTAAGAACCAAAACATATATTTCTTAAATTAGAGCTTAGGAATTTCTGAAATTGAAGAGGAGAAGAGATGGAAAAGATGAAGAGGAGGCTTACCTATCCTTCTCTTTGAATTTCAAGCAAGAATTTGGAGTTTGCAAATGGAACTAGGGCTTGGAGTTTCTAATTCTTCTTTCTTTCCCCCATTTTCAGTTTTCTTAAGCTAAAGGAATGAAATGAGGATGAATGGATGAAGAGTTAGTGAGCTAGAGGGTTAAGAGGAGATTGGGGCTGAACCCAAACTCAAGCCCAAGTAGAAAAAAGGGGCAAAATTTCACAAACTCCAAACATATCAAAGATTATACTCAAAAAGATCGCAAATGCCATTTTGGACTCAATGGAAGTGGTTTCGAGCTCCAATTCGGCCGTTTGTAAAAAGTAACATTTCAGACCAAAATCCGACTAACGACGCTATATTTAAATAAAACATTTAAATATATAATCGTTAAATATGCGGGTTGTTACAGATCTCCCCTCCTTACAAAATTGCGTCCCTGCAATTCCTAGAGACAATATTTGTAACAAATACATACAAACATCCAAAAGTAAAGGAAATAAACTTGAGATGAAAACACATACTCACCGTTTCAAAGCGAAGAAAGAAAACCCTGATAAGATCGCTCAATAAATTCTCTGGTTTCCCAAGTACAATCATTGGGATTAGCGGACCATTGAACTTTAACGAGCGACACGTCCTTGTTTCGAAGGTGTCGCACCTCCGTGTCAAGTACGCGAATAGGCTGCTGTACAATAGATAAGTCCGGTGAGATCTCAAGCTCTTGCAAATCAGGAGAAGCAATAACAGAATCTGACTCCCGAAGACACTTCCGAAGTTGCGAGACGTGAAACACGTCATGAATACCAGATAAATGAGCAGGAAGTGAAACCCTATAAGCCACGGCGCCAATACGTTCAGTAATAGAAAATGGTCCTATATAACGAGGAGCCAATTTCCCAATCGTACTGAAACGCATAACCCCCTTCAAAGGAGAAACACGAATAGAAACAAGATCACCGATCGAGAACTCGAGAGGTTTCCTACGGCTATCCGCGTAGGATCTCTGGCAACTTTGTGTCTCTTCCATTCTCAACCGAATAAGATCAATCTTCTCGGAAGAATGACAAACAAAATCCGGGCCAAGAATAAGCTTCTCCCCAGATTCCAACCAACATGAAGGTGATCGACATGGCCTTCCATATAAGGTTTCGAAAGGGGCCATACCGATACTAGATTGAAAACTATTGTTGTAGGAGAATTCTACAAGAGGTAGGTGATCCTTCCAACTTCCACCAAAATCAAAAATACAAATACGGAGAAGATCTTCCAAGATACGATTCACCCGTTCTGTCTGTCCATCATACTACGGATGATAAGCTGTGCTAAATTAAGCTTTGTTCCCAAAGCTTGCTGAAGACTCTGCCAAAAATGACTCGTGAATAAAGGATCGCAGTCACTCACAATAGAACTAGGAACACCGTGAAGTCTCACGATTTCCTTGACATACAACTTAGCCAAATGTGAAGCAGTCCTACTAGACTTAATAGGGACAAAATAAGCAGACTTAGTGAGGCGATCAACGATAACCCAAATGCTAGAATGGCCAGATCTCGAGCGAGGTAGGCCGTCAATGAAATCCATAGATATCTGATCCCATTTCCACAATGGAATCTCAAGAGGCTGAAGAAGACCAGAAGGACGCTGATGTTCGGCCTTAATACGCTGACAAGTTATGCAATTACTCACATAACTCGCCACATCGCGCTTCATGCCTTCCCAATAATAAAGGCGACGCATATCGGCATACATCTTGCTACTACCGGGATGAATAGTATACTTAGAACAGTGACAGTCATTAAGAATGTCATGCCTAAGTGTAAAATCAGAAGGCACAAAAAGACGGTTCTTCTTACGAAGACACCCATGAGAATCAATGCTGAAATCTTGCAACGCCTCATCACAAGATCCAGACTCACAAAGCTGAATAAGATGCAACAAATCAGGATCACGCTGCTGAGCATCGGCAATACGATCCAATAAAACAGGTCGAGCTCCCAAACTAAATAATAGAATAGGAGAATCAGAAGATGAACCTCGATCACGAATTTCACAAAAAGATAGAGTCTCAAGAACATCCCATTCGACAAGCATCATAGAAATAACAGCCGAATGTTTGCGACTAAGCGCATCTGCAACACGATTACCCTTACCAGGGGTAAATAGGATATCAAAGTCATAGGAGGCAAGAAACTCGAGCCAACGTTGTTGTCTCATATTGAGTTCCTTCTGTGTAAACAAATACTTCAAGGATTTATGATCGGCATAGAGAATGAAACGCTCGCCTAATAAATAATGTCGCCAAATCTTCAAGGCGAAGACAATGGCGGCTAACTCAAGATCATGAGTGGCATAGCGAACTTCATTCGGGCGCAGTTGCCTAGAAGCATACGCAACTACCCGATCCTTCTGCATAAGAACAGCACCGAGACCACTACCACAAGCATCGGTGTAGACTACAACATCATGATTCCCTTCGGGAACCACAAGAATAGGAGCATTAGTGAGAAGTTCCTTCAATGTCTGAAAGGAAGCTTCACACTTGTCGGACCAAATATAACGAATGCCTTTCCGAGTAAGGCTGGTGAGAGGAAGCACAACACGGGAAAAGTCCTTGACGAACCAACGGTAATAACCCGCCAATCCAAGGAAACTACGGATCTCATGCACATCCTCAGGCCTCTTCCAATTCTGGATGGCTTCGATCTTTGAGGGATCGACCGAAATGCCGTCAGAAGATACAACATGGCCTAAGAACTTAACTTTATTCTCCCAAAAATGGCACTTGGAGAATTTGGCTCTAAGCTGATGGTGACGGAGAGTGCTCAAGACAATGCTCAAGTGATTAGCATGCTCGGCTTCAGACTTAGAATAAATAAGGATATCGTCAATGAACACAAGGACAAACTTATCGAGATATTCCCGAAATACCCGATTCATGAGATCAACAATGAAAACAGGAGCATTCGTCAAACCGAAAGGCATAACGAGCCACTCGAAAGAACCATATCGAGTGCGGAAAGCTGTAAGAGGTATGCTATCCTCCGCGACTCGTAATTGATGAAAACCGGTGGCAAGGTCGAGTTGAGAAAAGACCTTAGCACCACTCAATAGATCGAACATATCATCGATCCTAGGCAATGGGTACCTATTTCTAATGGTTAACTCATTAAGCTTGCGATAGTCAATGCAAATCCTAAGAGTTCCATCAGATTTCTTCACGAAGACGACCGCGAACCCCCACGGAGAAAAACTGGACTGAATCAACTGCTTGGACTCAAGCTCTAAAAGCTGCTTCTTGAGTTCCTCATTTTCCTTTGTAGACATCCTCGTAGGAGGACGACTAACTGGCTGCGCATCTGGAATGAGATCAATGCGGAACTCAATTGCCCTCTTGGGTGGCAATCCCGATATAGGCTCAAAAACATCAGGAAAATCACAAGCAATAGGAATACGAGATATATCATCACCATCTCGCGAATCAAGAGAATATAAAGCCATTTCGGAATTATCCACATCCCGAAGAATAAGAGATAGCTGAGTAGGCGAATCCGGATGTTGAAGATATATAATTCTCTCCGAACAAATAATCCTGGCATCATATCTCACTAGCCAGTCCATACCCAAAATCATATCAAATCCCAGACAAGAGATAACGTGCAGATTCGCATGAAAAGAAAAACCACATAAGAAAATCTAAACATCACCACAAAGCAAGCTAAGGGTCGCGGATCCCCCAATAGGATTCGCAATCCTTAAAGAAGTAACCATACAAGAAACATCCAACGATAAATCATCGACGAGCTTCTTCGATACGAAACAATGTGAAGCACCCGTATCGAAAAGAACTCGAAAACTATGGTCATGAAATAAAATAGAACCTTCCAAAATAGATGGAGATATACCTTTGGGTTGAGAAGGACCTTTAGAAGCCTTGGCAGCACTAAGCTTGCCAGACTTGGCACCACCAGGAACAGTAGGGAAATTGAAACATGATGACCTTCCTTCTTGCAATAGCGGCAGAAGAGAGGCTTAGGACAAGCTCGAATAATATGATCCGGAGAGCCACAATTAAAACACTTCCGAATAAAAGGTGTTCCAGAAGGTTGAGTCTGAGAACTAGAACCACCAGTCTTCTTCTTCTTAGAAGGAAAAGACCTCTTCTGAAACGGAAACTGCTTCTTGTTGGGGTTCTTAGAAACCTCAACATCCTCACCACTATCACACTCCTTCTCGACAGCTTCGAGATGAAGTGCCGAATCTACTAATTCTTCAAAAGAAAGCTTAAGCTGAAGCAACAAAGACTTCTTAAGATACTTCTTAAGACCAGAGACAAACTTTAAAATCTTCTTATAAGAAGTGCTAATAAATTCAAGACCATACTTAGATAAAGCCTCGAATGATGCAACATACTCAGAAACAGAAAACTTCCCTTGCTTCAACTCAAGGAAGCGACGGGTCAATAAAACTTTTTCAGATTCAGGAACGAACTTGAGTTCAAATCGCTCTCGAAACTGAGTCCAAGAAAGAGTAGACTCATCAATCTCGGCTATAAGAAGCTCATACCAATCAAGGGCACACTCTTGTAATAAGCTAGAAGTTACAAGAACTCTATCATGGTCAGAAAGATCCATACGAGAGAAGATACGCTCGCATGTGCGAAACCAAGCTTGGACTTCAAGAACGGATTCAGAGCCTTTAAACGGCTTTCCTCCAAGATGAGAAAAACCACTGCACTGACGTGCAAAGGCAGACTTGCGAGGTGGAGACACTCGAGGAGGAACTGGAGGCTGAGTGCTCCTAAACAACTCCATAAACTGATCGACGGACATATAAACGCCATCCGGATGTGTGCTACTGGATTGCCCAACATCCGAACGTCATCCTCTGCCTCTTCCAGCCATACGCTGAAAGCAAGAGAAGAATAAGATTATTCACAAGGTAAATAATCTAAGATGGAATACTACGGAATAAAATGCATTCCTAGACGTATTCCCAAATTCTATATAACCTTGATGGAATAGAAGGAATAAAGAGACATGATGATTCGAAGATTTGTATCACTTATACATTTTGATGCATCGTAATATATGCTTCTATTCTGTGTTTATCATACTTTGTTCTGAACTCAGCTCTGATACCAAGCTGTGACGTCCCACCTCTATGCCCATGCTAGCAAAGGGTATTAATAGATAATACCGTCTGCTAACACGGAGAATAAGGCTGGATAGGAGCGACCATCTACAGTCTTGCTTTAACTATCTATTAAATACGTCGACAATAATCACACCAAACAGATCGACATATCCAATGAATACTTAAAACAAAACCATAGGTGGCTAGAGGATCTATCAGAACAGAATATAACAACTCAAATGTAGGAACCATCACAGAACAGTAAACCATCATATACATATATACCGATACATAGCAGAGCATACAAAATAATACATGTCAAGTGGTATAGCCAACCACAATATACAGACAAATCCAGAAGAATAAATATCAGAGTTTCAACATAATTGGACTACACAAAAGCTATGACAAAAAGAAGCTAGCGAAGTAGTCCATGCGAAAGCAAAATAGGCTAAGTCCAAAGTACCTAACCTGAAACATCTCGGTCTGACCCGAGTATAAAATACACGGGTCAGTCTAGCTAAACAAATCAGTTAGATAAACTGAACAACAATAAACCTGCAAGGTTACAAAGTATAACAAATATCTCTAAAAGAGATAACATAATCATCAACACAAGATGAATCATATAGAACAAGCCTCATATCATCGGCGACATAGATAAACAAAGGATACAATTATCCCAAATCAAGCCAAAAGGCAAATAACAAATACCCATAAGCTATACAAGTTCCACAAGGTAATCGTTATACTTCATGCGGCTCAAAATGACCAACATCGAAGGGCGATACCAAGGGAATATACATATCAATGAAACATCATAAAATTGCTCGAGCTCAGTACTGTATAAATAAGGATCCATGAGCCCGAAGACTCTAAACCCAATATCACCCATGCGGCTCATAACGACCAACATCGGAAGCGATACTAAAGGGCAACCCAATATCACCCATGCGGCTCATAACGACCAACATCGGAAGCGATACTAAAGGGAAACAAACTCGAAGGCACAAACCCGAAGGCACAAACCCGAAGGCAACATACCCGAAGGCAACATACCCGAAGGTAACAAACCGTAGTGGTGAAGGTCCGGAGGCCTAGTACTGGACACCACTAACTGGCAGAATGTGTTACAACTCTCGAAAAGGAATCCGAAAAGTGTTAACGTATGTCCCATAACCACTCGTTCGCACTAAATGGTTTACTATCCGTCAGTCATTTTCACACTCAAAGCAGTACAAAGTTTACCTCATATCATCGGTAAGCCAAACCCGAAGGTCAAAACGATCAATCGAATAGGTCGGGGACTAATCGGAAAGACAAACGCAAAGATTCATGGTCCGTGTTTTACCTAACCATTTAATCTTCCTTCCACTTCGCTCGAAGTGCGAAATTGTGTGTGTGCATTATAAATAGAATTTATAATTTGGAGAAGGGAGCTTTTAATATGATTTAGAGAGATTATTTATAAAACCCGTGAATGAAGTCAAAAACAAGTCATCAAAGTCAAATATGCAATAACAACTAATTGGAATCAACACGAATCGATAAAAGTTGGAAATTAACTCAAAATTAGCCAAAATAGGCAAAACTGCGCATTTCAGACGTCTGAAATTACCTTCCAGACGTCTGAACCACTACCAGACGTATGAATGGATTTCCAGATGTCTGGATTTTGTCTCTGCCTTTTTGCGTCTTCCAGGGACCAATTCTAGACGTCTGAATTTCCAAACCAGACGTCTGAATTTGAAACCAGACGTCTGAAATTAGAGTTCAGACGTTTGAAATCCCCCTGTAGGCAAAAATCATCCAAGCCCATAAAGGCAAAAAAAAATCCAAATGAATTGCAAACGAACGAGCGATGGATGCTATGAGTTTATGCCATACGACAACCCAGCACTATTGGCTCTTTTATACACCTCCAAAAACATGATTAAAACATCAAAGTTATGATTTTTAGAACTTTTGACTTCAAAACACCAAAAATTGCAATGTTCACAAAACCAATCCAACTCAAAAGCAATGGCATATGAATAATTGTTAGGAATTCACACCTAACAACCAAAGATACTTATAGTCATAGATGTGAGATAATAATCTCACCTTTTTGCACACAAACAAAGATGAGAGCACAAACGCAAGAAGGAGGTTAACCACTCTTCACTTCAACTCTACAATCTTCAATCTAAGAACCAAAACATATATTTCCCAAATTAGAGCTTAGGAATTTCTGAAATTGAAGAGGAGAAGAGATGGAGAAGATGAAGAGGAGGCTTACCTATCCTTCTCTTTGAATTTCAAGCAATAAATTGGAGTTTGCAAATGGAACTAGGGCTTGGAGTTTCTAATTCTTCTTTCTTTCCCCCATTTTCAGTTTTCTTATGCTAATAAGCTAAAGGAATGAAATGAGGATGAATGGATGAAGAGTTAGTGAGCTAGAGGGTTAAGAGGAGATTGGGGCTGAACCCAAACTCAAGCCCAAGTAGAAAAAAGGGGCAAAATTTCACAAACTCCAAACATATCAAAGATTATACTCAAAAAGATCGCAAACACCATTTTGGACTCAATGGAAGTGGTTTCGAGCTCCAATTCAGCCGTTTGCAAAAAGTAACATTTCGGACCAAAATCCGACTAACGACGTTATATTTAAATAAAACATTTAAATATATAATCGTTAAATATGCGGGTTGTTACACAATTTCTAGAGGAAAAGGCTGTAAACAACACTAAAGATACAATCATCAAAGGATAAAAACAAGCTCGATTTCCAAATCATTCATACTCTCAATATAGAATGGTAGAAAGAAACAAGGAAAAACTCGCTTGGTTAATTCAATGGCCTATCATATGCTAATATAGTGATTAGCAAACCATCGAATTTTCCAAGCAACTCGAAAGAATTTCGAAGATCTCCCGTTTTGAATCAAAACTCAATAGGATGCTCAACAAGTAATCAATCGAAAATGATTGATTGCTCAAAACTCTATGAATAGCGTCGGGATCAAACTCACTCAAACCCGAACTCTAAAAAATTAAGAAGATCATCAACAAAAATTTTCGCATAATAATACGGAAAGAACATCCTCATAACAAGATAAACACAATATACAAGATTGATAAATCACAAGATGGCTTCCCACAAGGCCACCCACTCGAACGACCGTGAAAAATGCACGTCGTTAATAATAGCTCAAAGATAGAATATAGTCAAGAAACAAGGAAATAGGCTCGAATTAACTTTTAATCCAAGATATTTAGAATTTTTAAATCTCAGCATCTTTTAAATTTTAAATCTCAATTTCCAACATTTGAAAATTTTCAAACTCTTTACTATACTACTTAGTAAGTAATCTTAAACTCAAATTAAAAGTCCAAATTTCTTCTCTTACTTCAAAATTAATTTGCAAAGAAATTTGTAAATCCATAATAATATTCCTCAAAATAAATTAAGGGTTTAAATTCTCTTTACTCTTTCTATTAAACCACTTAAATAGTTCTAAAGAAACAATCTTCAAATTCTCTTATAACTCTTCTCTTAAACATCCAATGTATACAATATAGATTCTGAAATCTCAAAATAGACTTCCAATAAAGCACGAAAAAAAAATCTCATTTATATTCTCATCTTTATAATTTAAAAAATAAATAAATGGCATTGCCTCACCATTGAGTCTCTAATAAATAAATATATCTGTTGGCTGCAGAGTTGATCGAACGATCAAAACTGCCTCGCCACTCTACTACTCGTCTCTAAAATCAATGGCTGCAATTACCATTCAAAAATAAATTTAATATTTAATCTCAAATATTATTTTCAAAATCTCATTTATTTATTTTTTTTAAATCACAAACCATCGTGTATGATTGCCTCATCATAGCATTTAGGAGATTCCTATCGATAACGTTGATCAGGCGTATCGACAAGAACTCTTAACTACTTGATGGACAACCCAACACTCTCAAATTATTTCTATAAAAGTAATATTACTCTTATAAAATATATTCTCAAAATATTCTTTGATTTTTTTTTTAATATATCACAAAGCTCAAATTTCTCTTTAAAACTCATATTTATATAGCTCCAAAACTCAAACCAAAGAACATTAAGAGAATGTATCGAATATTCCTAGAATACTCGATTCTCAAAATCAACATAAGGAAATGGAATGTTCGTCAACTTCTACAAGATGACAAGTCGCTCACAGAAATTACCAAGACACAAGATAAGCAAGATATTCTTCTCGAAGAAGAAGAAGCACACAAACAACAAATCATTACTTCAAACAAAGTAATGCTACAAAGGATAACACCGATTGAGTATCCGAAAAAGGATAACACAAAGAAACTGAATAATAAACTCAATCAAGCTCGAACAATCAAGTAATTCGCCCATTCCTTAGTAGAAGTCCTCGTGGAAGGATAGCCGAAGTCTAATAGATAGGAATAAGGTTAATTTAAAACTCAGTTGGCCGATTGGATATCAAACCCAAATGGACAAATCAGAACTCAACAAGGTCACCTTGACTGGAATTCGAGATATGTCATCAACATCTCGATACTCAAGAGTGAATTCACAAGCTTTGGAATCGTCATTAACATTCCAAAGTGACAGAAATAATGAACCAATCAAAATAGGAAATCTAAATATACAATAGGATCTATAAAACAAAGGATTGGACTTAATATCAAATAAGTCAATCCATCTCAAATCAAATGCATCTCAAGATTGTGAGTAATAAACAAATACTCACAAAAGCAACATCAAAAATAAAAATCTCAGAATGCTCATAACGAGCCAATCATTGTGGATCCCTTCAATAGGATTCACAACTCTCAAAGGAATGCAACAAGAATGCTCAAAGAAATCAATCAGCTCCATCGATACGAATTCACTCGTATCGACAAAAATGAGAATAGAATAATCCTAAATAAGATTATTTATAAGATAAGATGACATCAAACTCTTTTATGGAATGCTACGGAATATAATCAACATTCCTAGACATATTCCTTTCTATCTACCCCAAAATAATTAAAAAGGGACACGAATCAAATAGGGATAGGGGCAAGGCAAGGTCAAGGTGAAACCGATCATGATTAAGGGATGATGTATATGGATGTATTATATCTGATGTATGGTATCTCGTATGTTGTTCTGTATATATTACATTATATTCTGAAACCTTGCTCTGATACCAAGCTGTGACGCCCCACCCCGAGACCTACATTAGTAAAGAGAATTACTAAGTAATCCTGTCTACTAATGCAGAGAATAGGGCTGGTTAAGGGCGACCATCATAGTAATACATTAGTTAAGAGCCAAGCATGTCAATTATGTCTTGATTTTTTTTTTCATTACCTCATAAGTCGTAGACACGCTTAGTCCATAACTAATGCACGCTATGTTGGATTCGGACCATTTCGGAAATAATGTAATATACATGCAGATAGAAAACATCAGTCATAGAACAGCAAACCCAGATCAGAGAGTGTGTGTGTGTATATATATATATATATATAAATACATACATCACCATACATCTCCATAATAATACATCATATATAAGTAGCATGGACTATTGAATCACATATACACCCATCCCACAAAATAATATACAGTAAGACACATAAAAGTAGACGACTCAAAACGACATCCAAGCCAAAATGATACGTCCAACAAAAGAAATCAAGCAGATCCAAGAAGCGAAGCAATCCAAACTAACCTGCAACTCGATCTGACCCGAGTGTAAAACACACGGGTCAAGCAAGCTAAACTTATCAGTAGTAAGGATCTCAATAACAAGCGGAATGGTTAGAGTCACTCCGTTATTGCCAACGGAACGACATGTTATTCATCATATCATTCATAAGAAAGGGGCATCGGGGATTCATCTATGTATTTCAAAGGAATTCAATAAGTAACATGCATATGGTTTCTCTTAAGGACATCTCTAAATAAAGTGGATAAGGAATGAGAACCATATAATAAACTCATAAAGAAACATCAAATCATCATAATCTACCATAAGAACTCAATAAGAGTTAAAGGCAATCATAATCGAAATCACCATATAGCTTAATATAAATGTAGCCCATTTCATACTCAAGGCCGTATTCAAATAACAACATCACAAAAAGGTGAAATCGAACATAGAAAACTTCATAGAAAATTGCACGTGCTTTTCATCTTGACTAGTACTACTATTATTTGGTACCATATATCGTGATGACTTGGGGTCATTAACATCTTAGCATCGTGATCATCTTGATTGACTATAGTCGAATATCGTGATGACACCCAAATCATAAAATCCTAGCAAACATCATGATGATTGGAATCTAGAAATGACATCAAGAACATCGTAATGATTCCAATCTTATACTCGGTTTGTAGTACTAATAACATCTTGAATGTGTCACAACATCTCGAATAGGAACCCAATGGGTGTTAATGTACATCTCATACCATACATTCGCACCTATTGGTTTACTAATCGTTAGTCGACGCCAATTAGAAAACATTCATAAAAACCCAAATCAAACATACATCGCCTCGTCTCATTGGCGAGTGTAAAGTACCCAACTCATCGTTTCTCACACTTCGATGAGTTTAAAGTGACATCAAAACTTGTCTCGTTTCATCGACAAGTAAAAGTCCATCTCAAACATCACAACCATCATCAATTCATCATAAAAGCCCCGCCTCATGTCCTCGGCAGGTAAAAATATCAACATCTCTTAATATCTTATTTTTATATGCTGAAAATCATCCAAATAGGCTATAATATATTTAGAATAATTTTATAAAGAAAACAGGATTTTTAAACAATTTTTAGAGATTTTTAAATAAGTTATATAAGGAAAATCCGTTCATTAAATAGATTTTCTATTTATAAAATACTTAAAAAAATAATTGCTTAAAAGCCCTTTAAAATGTCTTAAAAACGTTTATTTAATCAACCATAATTTATAAAGAATTTACATAAATTTATTCGAAATCAAAAATCAATTAAAACCACCGAATTTTTTCAAATATCGACATTTATCGATATTTAGATTGATACAGAATTTAAATAAAATTTAAATTCTTAAAATTTTCAAAACAATCCAATCATGGTCGGATAAAAGATTTAAACAGTCATCATCAACTAATTCATACAATATTCAGAATCATCGAAATATGTAGTGAAACGGTTAACGGAAGTACTATTAGAAGCAAAAGAAAATCAACCAAGAAACTGAGTTTTTGGCTGACTTTGGGCAGTCGTTCGGGTTATCAAAACAACCCAGATTTCAACGATATTTTTCTATGTTATATGACCTCATGATGAAAATAACATATCCAAAATTTGGAGCAATTCGCTACAAAATGAAAGAGTTATGATTTTTCAAACATAGCTCTTTTCAGCAAGCATAAAAAAACAAGATTTTTAGCTGTTTTGAAATAAGGATTATCTATAACAAATTTAATAATAATTTCATGAAAATTTTCATAAACATTGTGCAACTAATCTTCTGAAACATATCAAAAACTGAGATTAATTTGCTAAGAATTGAAAAGAAAATATGATTATTCTAATATGACCTATTTTCGGCCAATACACAGAGGTCAGTTTTCGACCAATTTCAAGAAATAGTTTGCTATAGCAAAATAACTCAAAATTAATTCAAAATTTCCAGAATCACAAAATAAACCGACTACAACAACATATCAAAAATTGAGAATAATATACATAGAATTAAAAAATATATGATTTTTCTAATATGACCTATTTTCGGCCAATACACAGAGTTCAGTTTTTGACCAATTTCAAGCAATAATTTCCTATAGCAAATTAAGTCAAAATTAATTGAAATTTTTTATAAATTCAGAGTACCCCGACTACAACAACATATCAAAAACTGAGATTAATTTGCAAAGAAATGAAAAATATATGATTTTTTCTAATATGACCTATTTTCGGCCAAAACATAAAGATCAATTTTTGGCCGACTTCAACCAATAATTTCCTATAGCACAATAACTCAAAATGGAATGGAAATTTTCCGAAATTCAGAGTACCCCGACTACAACAACATATCAAAAACTGAGATTAATTTGCTAAGAATCGGAAAAGATATGATTTTTCTAATATGACCTATTTTCGGCCAAAACACAAAGATCAATTTTTGGCCGATTTCAACCAATAATTTCCTATAGCAAACTAACTCGAAATTGAATGAAAACGTGCATTAGTATACTGCTACCCGATTACAACAACATATGAAAATATGAGATCATTTCGCTAAAAATTGAAGAAGATATGATTTTTTCAATATAGGATTTTTTCAGCCAGCAAAACAGAAAACAAAGTTGATAATATGAGAAATTCGATCAACAATTGATAGCAAAATTTGATTTTTTTAGCCTTAGCTTGCTGTAAGAAACTCTTATCTTGCTTACCACTTGATTTAGCAATGGTTTCGGCAATAATATGATGGATTTTGAAAGGAAATGGCCTTCAAGAGCCTGTAGATTGCAAAATAGGAACATGCAGAAAGGAAATCAATCAAAATAAAATTACAGTAAATAGAAATCCAAACTTTGGATGGATTAGAGGATATAAAAGGTTGGAGATTACCTGTAGGATAGCTTAGAATCCAATTTAACCCTAGATTCTAGCAATTTTTGGTGGATTTTGGCTTTCAGAAAGAAGCCATTATTGATTTCCCTATTTGTTTTAAAGCTCTCTGTATATGTTTTTTCTTCTGATATGAGAAAGAAGAAAGATTGGAATGATGGTTGCTAGAAGCACCTTATGGATAATGGGTAGGCTAATCTTTGGACCCAAACCCAATAAGAATACTTAGCATAATTTGTTGTGTTTTTATACGTATTAACACTAATTCCTTCATAACTTTTTGATAAAAACTCCAAATCTCATGAAACAAATTGCAATGTTCATGTTTTGGATAAAAGAACATGTTAAAAGGTTATAAACTTAATTTTTTGACTATAAATATTATTTACACAATTTAATACCAATTTTTACCAATATTCACATTAATAGTGAAAAAAAATCAATATTTTCATCATTTTCCACCAATAAATTTTTTACTCAATTCATTAACGTGTATAAAAATGCTTTTAACATTTTTATAGCTTTAAAACATTATTTCAAATTTAATTATAGTACAAAAGTTTATTTTCTTCGTGTTTATCCTTTTGTTTCATGATAAAAGACTAATATTGGAATAAAACTCCAATATTATAAATTTTGACCCAATAATTTATTTCTATCATTTATTCTCATTCCATACCACTAATAAAGTGTTTTAAACTTTATTTACCATTTGTTTACAGTAAAAACCCAACTCTTAATCAACAAACATTGTTTTATTTGAAATACGCAACTTAAACCAAATTTATTTCTTCATTGCGTTCTATTTATCATATTAAATTATAACTATCATTATAATTTAATATCATCAGTAATCTCCAATACCAGGGTTGTTACACGCACTATCGAGAGCATGCTAGGGTTTCGTGCGAACAGGGATGCGAATGCAATTGGAAGGAGAACAATGCATCGTAGTCAAGATTTGCGCTCGAGGCTGGAGGAGCGGCGGAGTTGACGACTTGCGGCGGCGTCGTATGAATTGGCGGTGGCGTTCGATAATAGGGGCTGCAACTCTAGGGTTTTGCGGCGTTTATGTTAGCAGTGCCATGGCGAACTCAGGGCCGGTTCATGCTTGATTTAGTCAATTAGAGAGGTAACTATTATTTTAATTTAATTTAATAAATTCATATGTATAGGTATATATTGGTAAATAGAAAATTATTATTAATAACTGTAAGAAATATGTACGTGCAGTCATTTTTCCAGTTAAAATATATATTTGTATATGCATGTATAATATGGTTAAAAAGAATATTTTTACAATAAGATATAAAAGCCATTTTGTTTTAAATTTAATATATGTATATAGAAGACTTTGAGAAAATATAGAAATTTGTAAAATGTTGTAAATTATGCATGTGTGTGTATATATATAATTATATTTTTAAAATCTATATGGATTCTTTTAAGTATATATATAATATTGATAAAATAAATATACATATTCATATACGGGTTTAATTCTGGAAAGGAAAACATTTATTTGTTTAATTAAATCTAATTTTATTTTTGAGTTACTAAGAATAATTTATAATAAAAAAAGAAGAAAATTAGTTTAAAATAAAATCATTGGATAATTTAATTACCAAACGGAAATTAGTTATTCGATTATTTCGAATATTAATAAGTTGTATAAATTATTTATACAAGGTCTAGAAAAATCAAGAAACAAGCAGGATTGGAAATGGGTTGCGTGTGTAATCAAAGGTGAGATCTTCTCACTCAATCAAATATTTTTTTGATTTAAATTTTGAATAGTTAGATTTAAAATTGATTGTGCTTGGATGATTGATTCATAATTAGTGATATTATTTTAGACCATATGCGCCGTATAATAGCGGATGATATTATATTAAACCCATATACCGTGATATTCAACCTCGAAGTGGAATTGGTATTATATATGTATTTGGAGTTGTTGATTTCCCGCATTATATAGCGGATGAGACCCTATGCACCGCATAATAGCGGGTGATGTTTTATAAATCCCACATACCGCGATATTCCACCTCGAAGTGGAATTGGTATTTAATTGTTGTGCTTACGTTTGTGGATGCAGGGAAACAGGTTGGAGGAATCCAACTGGATTCCTCAAATTGTATGAATATTATTTTATATGTGTGATGTGATTGATTGATAATCTGTGGATGATTATATTGATAATTGAAATTGTTTAAGACTATAGTTTAGCTGAATATATTTTTGGTATCATAGGATACCAGAAATATGAAATTGAAATTTTGGAAATTAAAGTAGAAAAGCCCAGACCATTACAATTAAAGTATAAAACTTGATTTTAGTAAACCTATCGAATTAATTCCAAAATATGGGAAAAGATTTTAATAAAGGGATTTTAAGTAATATTGTTTAATAGTCAAATAATTTATTTAAAATTGATATTTTAATGGGTTGGGAGGAATAAAGGGATTTATTTTAAAAAAAAGGAAATAAATCTTCGGGAAATCAATTTGAAATTTATTTGATGATTGAAAATTAATGTGGAAAATCAATTTGAAATTGATTTGATATTTGAAAATTTATTTGGGAAATCAAATTGGAATTTGATTTTGTGTTTGAAATAAATTTAAAAAATTGATTTGGGTGTTGAAAGTGAATATTTGGAAAACGATTTGAAAATCATATATCGTTGGATATTTGAAAGTTTAAAATTCACAATGGGAATTTTATAAAGGAAAGGGAATTTTGTTTTAAAAATAAAAATCAGTTTATTTTTAAAAATGTAGAAAGAAATCTACAAATTTGTAATGTAAATTAAAATAAATCGAGAAGATTTATTAATTTATTTGAATGGAGCATTTTGTAATGGAAAGAGATTTCTTCCGTAGAAAGCCGAGTATATTTTTAAAATAGCTATTGAAATAAAATTAAAAGTTCTAGATTTGGTTTTAAAATAATATTGTTGGAGAAATTAGTTTTGGAAATTTTTTTAAAGTAAAAATTTATTTAATTAATTATATAAAGGATTATTTTAAAGATTAAATTGATATTTGATTTAGAAAATAGTTATTTAAATATTTGTACTCTATCTACTAATTTTATTTTAAAAATTAGTTTGGACTTGAAATCTTATATGTGATAATTAGTATAACATTTTCATAACCAATATTTAAGTAAGTATTTAAGATGGTTTTATTTTAAACGTTCCAAGAATATTTTGGATAATGATTTGAATTATTTTAACTCGGCAGATTTTCAGTGGAAATAAATGAATGTTCGGAAATATTTTCCGCATAAGGAAAATGAATTGAAATTTGTTTTCAAAGAATTAAAATGTGGAAATTGATTTAAAGTTTGTTTTCAAAAGGTTAAAATATGAAAATATACCTTACGAAGATATGTTGAAAAAAAAAATTGGGAAAAATTATTTGAAAATTGTGATTGTTGTGGATTATTGATTGATAGTTAAATAACCGACTATCAATATTGGCCTTTTTTTATGGTATTTGAATTTCGATGCGACCGGGAGTCGAATTCCAAATGGATATTCAAAAACCACATGGAACCTTTGTGATTGTGATGGATCTTTTGTTTGAAAAGATCAAAGTGGAATTTGTTGTGATTTGTTTGAATCTGAATGTAACACTTATTTTAAATAAGCGCTCGTTATTCGGAAGAGCCGGGAGTGGACCTTGTGTCATAAAACCCATTCCGAATAACGATACGACGAAATGGGATCGCATTTGAAGATGGTGTTGAAGACCGGGTATTTTCGAAAACGAAAGGATTACCTGTCGAATGTCTGCACCGGGTTGCTCCGGTATAGAGATTTTATCACCCTTTGTGATGGGATTCCGGACGTGATTAGTGAATATCCAGATTTGTAAGGGGTTCTTTGGAAGTGCCTTCGGTTTTGTTCGATCCGAAACGTACTTGTATGGATGTGTGTCTGACGTTACACTTTGAGATGTAAAGTTGGTTTCTATCAAATACATTTCTGTTGGTGGCGGAGAATTTATTCTCCTAGTTTAACACTCTTCTCTGAGACATAAGAGCTCAGAGGTTATGTAGTTGATGGTTACTAGTGATACATTCCCAATTTGGTAATGTGGCATATGAAGTGCAGCTGATCATTTGTTGATCGAAGCATGGCTTTTGTGAAAAGCGTAACTTTGTGGATGAGACTTCATCGGACCTCACACCCCGGAATGGTCGAAACAGGAAGGATGCAGCATAGATATAGGGGGTAACGCCCCTTAGGGTATGTTCATTTCTTCTGGATAGAGGTGGTATCATGGTATGGAGCCCAGATACTTAACCTATGTGGTTTCTGCAAATTTATTACTTTGTGTTTGTTGGTATTGAGGATCCTCGGATGAAGGTTGTTTATAACCGGGGGATGGCATACTCGTTTCAGTAGTTACCTATTCTTCCAGAGGTAACCCGGCCTTGTGTTGGCAGAGATCCAGTTAGGTTCTCGGGGAATCCCTCCAAAGGCATACCCATATGGCCCAGGAAGTTCCTTAGCCTGACCATTTGTTGGAAATCCAATCACCAATACGCGCCTTGTACGGTTTTAGTTGCAGAACCTGCCATCTAATATGGTAGCTATAGTAGGCATACTATAATGGTATGTATGCTGCTAAGATTTATATTATACTTGCAAATATTTTCTGCACTATGCACTAATGATAATATTAAAAAGATTTTGCGTATTAAGTATGTTTGACTATCATAAGGAGAAATCTCCCCCAAGTGTGCGATTTGCATTGTGTGTGTGCCGGAAGGCCTTATGGTAGTTTCTTTTTCCAAAAAGCATTGCGGATTTCTTTTAAATTCTTTGGTTTTCTTTGTTAAAAATAACTGTTTTAAGATCTCACACCAGTCCCATGACTGACCTGGAGTTTATTGTTCCCATTCTAAACTTTGGGTGCCCATAATTTTCCACACGGGCAGCCTAGAGTTAGGTTATCAGTTTTTGGGAGAGAAGTCAGAAAAGAGTTGCTGTGGAGATCAGGAGTTGAAGCTGGATGGCGAGGCGTATCACTTATGTATGTAATATTTCTTTTCCGCTGTTTGTTGTTGTAAACTCTGATAATGTGATGTATAAACTGATATAGTGTTTTTGTTTTAAAGATTATTCTTTATCTATTATATATTGTTCCGCTGCGAAATGTGAGATTCTGTTGTTTGTTTCTGTTCTTCTTCTATCTTCTTCTTCTTTAACCCTAACGGTTCAGTTTTCCGGCATTCGATTGTGCGGCATTTGATACAGTGGATGTATCGGTGTCGACTTTCGGGCGTCGTAAAATCGGGTCTGTTACAAGTTTCCTCCAATTTCGCAAATCGATTTAATCATCTTAAATTCCAAAATTCAATTTAAAACAATTCCAGTTTAACCATTTTAATTTAAAGTTCAAAGGTTCAAGTTTAAATATTGAAACATTTACAATATAAATTCCATTTATATTTCAACATTTTACTTTAAATTTATCCAAATTGGAAATTATTCCCTTAACCCTTTTTATAACAATTAATTTAAATCTCTATTTATATATTTAAATCAATATTAAATATTCAATCTCAATTTTATTCAAAATTGAGAATATTCATTTAATCACTTTTTATCAAATCAAGTTATAAACCAAGTTATAATCATAGTTTTAAAAATCTCAAAACTAATAAGTTTAAATCAACTCTTTCTGAAATTCAAGCATTAAACAATTTAAATTCCAAGTCAACATTAATTTATCTTCCCAACTTTTATTATTAAAGTTATAAAATCTATTTTTAAAATATTAGTATAAATTTAAGTAAATACTTAAACATATGATGTACTAATTAAATTAAATTAAATTTTATTAAATTAAATCCTATTATTAAATTTGTTTTTTATGTTAAATCTATTTTTAGATATTTTTAAAATAATAAAATTATAAGTAAAATCTTAAAAATTATATTTTCGAAACTAACTCATAAATTTAAAATTTCCAAATAATTTTAAAAATCAAGATTTAGACATATATAAAATAACATTTACACATATTATATTTTGAAAATCAATATTTATTAAAACCTATATATTTCCTTTCGAAACTTTGGAAATCAATTTCAAAATATAGACCAACGGTGTCCGTATATAATTTTTATCCTATGGTCAAGTGATACGGGTATTTATCATTTCAATCCGCAATTTATACATCTACGGGTATATATCATTTCAATCGGCAATCCCAAAATTCAAAATCATTGAAAATCACTTGGGTTTATCAATTCAACCCATAACGATTTTTTCTTAATCTACAAGATTGTTTGGGTATGTATCATTTCAACCCATAGGGAATTCTAAACTAACAGGGAACTTGCAGAGTAAGAACGGTTATGATAATAATATAACATGTCAAGAACAGGCATATATCAACTGTGACAATAAAATATAAACAACATGATATGGTGTCATATCTCATAATGAACAATTATAGAAAATAGCGTATCATATATAACAATTAAATAATTAACAGTTCAAATTAGCGGCACATTTCAATTGTCGTTTCAAGTGAAATCAAATTTAATAAATACAAGAATGTTAATCGTGAGTGATTGCTCACCTTTCGAGGCTAGAGAGGAAAGAAGATGAAACAGGCACAAATAAGCACACGGAACAGCGAGGAATTTCTACACTAAGTTCGATATTGAAAAGATAAGTCAAGATGGGCACAAGATCGATGAAACAAGATATATTAAATATATATAAATTTTCTAAAAATCAATTTAAAACATATACTTAAAATATCTATATATATACATATTATATATATAAACATCTCAGAATATTACGAAACATATTTCATATAAATTCTTATATAGACTTACATTTAATAATATATGCAGGCTTAAATTATATACATTAGCAAAGTAGGATATGTATATAAAACTAGCATAGAAACTTACATATATAACAAAATACACATATTATACTCATATATATATATATATATATGTATGTATATATACTTATACGTTATATAAACAAACACTGTCGTACATGCTTACAAGCCAGCATAAACTATCACTATGATTCACTGAATATATATATATATATATATATATATATATATATATAAGTAACTGATATATATAGGCCTCAGAATAAAGTAAAATCGATCTCTTTGACTGTAAACAAAAAAAAATCCAACCTTATTATAAAATATCAAGTAAACTTACATATATTTTATATATACTTCAGACAATAAACATCCGTATCCCAATTGTACCGCAAACAAATATATACATGCATGCGGCCTATATACATTTATAGTTAGTTGGCTGTACTATTTTCAAAATGCAACATATACATGCAACTTTATATAATACTGCCTTTATATTATAACTAACAGATCAACTAAAGCAATGTATATAAAGCATATATATAATAATATATGAACCAAACCCATATATAAACTTATATAACTAACATACAGGCTCTATAATATACATGCACGTCACTAAAACTTTATCATATAAATTTTATAATATATATATATATATATATAGATAGAATCTGGGTAACTTTGTAATGTTTACTAAAATACATACCTGCATGTTTTCAAACATATGTATATATGTAACTCACATATGTATATAATGGATGAAGGAGAAAAGGCTTGCATGAGGAGGAGCTCAAGTGGTTGAACGGATCTGGGCACAGGCGGCATTTGCTCGAGAACTGGTGACTAACTGGCTTGCGAATGGAGGGGAAGAGGCACGGCTGCCCGAGTTGTGGTGGAAGGCTAGTGGGTGGGTGGATGAGGAGGGAGGCTGGGTTTGGTGCGAAAGGTAAGGAGGCTACTTTGGAGAGGTGAGCCGGAGGAGTTTAAGACCGAGGTGGTTGGGGATGGAGGAAGTGAGGGAAGGAGAGCAAGCAAAGGTGGATGGAAGGAGAATAGCGCACATGCTTCTGTGGAGGTGTGGAGCTTCAAGCAACAAAGGGATGTGGCAGCAGACTCAAACAATATATGCTTCTCATTTATTATTATTATTATTCATTGGAGAAGATAGAACCAAATCATAGGAATAAAGGAAATGAACCGGAATTTGGAACAACGCGGAATTATAATGGAAACAGGGAATGTTGAAAGTCACGACTTGAAAATATTAAGGGCAATGGGCTTCATTATGTAGTAGAAAATGAAAGGACAAAGGAAAAAAACAGGCCCAAGTACGAAACCGGTGCGACAAATTATTTCGTTGATTTTTCATGTACTGGACATCGTAATGTACAGATGAATATACTATAGAAATCAACAAGAAAAGACGATCAAAACGATATACAGATACCAGTGATATGATCATCTTATCAAAAGTCGATAATCAGTACCAAAAATGCTGCTAAAACACTGAAAACAAGATAAACGGCGCAGTAGTAGTCCAAATTTGACGAAACGAAATATGACGTTTAACTCAGAAGATGATTTACAAATTTATTATATATAAATATTCATGTTTGAGAAATATTTTATTATCGTCAAATATTAACTGACTTAAATTTGAATAAAATTACACAAGAAAATAAACTTCCATATTTCTAATGAAAAATTACCATTTGCTATGTTTATATAGACGTATTCAGAATATCCAATTTTTATTTCCGAATCCGATCGTATAAAATTTCACAAAATTTCAGTGAATTACGTTATTAAAAGTGTTAAAATTATCGGATCGTTACACTCTCCTCCACTCAAAACTTTTTGTCCCCGAAAAGGAACGAGGTAAGGGAATAGGAGCGACTCGATGAAAAGATAGATTAAAAAACAAAATACCACTATTAATTTCCACTTATTTTATTTAATTCAAACTGTATACATTTCATCAGTTTTTAAGTTTATTTATATTCAATTAATTTGGTTTCATCCACTTTTATTTAATCAATAATATTCATTTACATACATATTTTGTTGATTTTCAATTCAAGATGTCTTCATTAAATTTAATTTTTTTCAATTTATTAATATTTGTTACAAAATTTCTTTCAAAACAAAATTTATTTGATTTAGCTCATTTATTAAATCAGTTTGTCTTCAGTTGAGTTGATTCCAACAAAAATGCAAGTTTAACTATTCTTAAATCCATATCCATTTACTTAAATAGCAATTTTCTCTTCTTTATTTAATTTACTTCACTTAACACATTTTGCAACATATATTAAATGTATAAACATTTTATAACCATATATTATACAACAAATAAATTTTCCTTTTTATTATTCAATTTGTTGTTCAATTTATTATCAGTAAATTCGCTCAACAAAATATCAGCGTTTATATTGTATATTATTCATTTACCTATTCACATTAACATTTAACTATTTCTAGGTTAGTTATATTAAGAATATGAGTGTAATTAAATACTATATGAATTTTCCCCTTATTTACCACCTTTATATTAAGCCAGACTTTTGTTTGAAAAATTTATTACTTAAGTTTTCTCTTGTATAACCTATAATTTTATATTCCCCTAAGATTTTAACTTTCTGAATATTTTTAGGTAAGTTTTTTATATTAGAATGCAATTGATTATTATACAAATAAAGTTTTCCTAATTCAATTGTTTCAAGTTGGTTTAATTTCATTTATTATTTTAGATATTCCAATTGTTCAAATATTTCACTTTATTTCAATAATTGAAACTATTCTTAATATAAAGCTTAAGATTCAAATTTTCGGTTTCACTTCAAACTATTTTGAAATAATTATATATATATATATATATATATATATTATAAATCAAATTATACACAAGAAATTTAAATCAAATCCATTTTTCCAAAATAAAATTTTTAACATAGCTACTTAAGGGCCTCTCCACTTCGAGACTCGAAATTGAATGTCGACGATGCAGCAGTCATCACCAAAATTATTTTCCAGCGACAGAAAGGAGAGTACATGCTTAACTTCTTTAAAATTCTTTGGAAATAATTTCCTTTCAAATAATATATATTTACTCAAACTTTGAAAAGAAAATTTGAAACAACGGAAATTGAATTCTAAATTTCCTAATTTAAATTCATTTCATTTTCAAATCCAATTTATAAGCCATGTTTAAATTTCATTTGTTTATTCATGTTGCAATAGTCAATGGTTAACAAAACAATAATTGAAAATCAAATATTATAACTTATAACAACCAATTCATTTAGCTATTTCATTTTAGAAAATTGTACCTTTATAATCATACAAAATTCATTTCATTTACCAAATTTGAAACAATATTGTGTCAGTTTGCTATGTTTAAGTGTTTTGGAATTCGTATTGATAACGTTGGTCAGATGAATCGATCAAAACCCCAAATCAACCTTAACAACTTAAAAAACAAAATATAAGACATTTTCATATTAATTACAAATACACTCCCTCACTCGATGATCCCAAAAGGGATTCTGAAATAGGGATAGAGATTCAAGTTTAGGTGAACCTTAGTCAAAGAGAATTCTAACTACGAAGATAAACTCGAAATGAAGATAAAATAATTAAATTACGATATAGAAAAGATGGATAGACCAAATTTAATCATGGCGACATTAACTGGGTCAACTGAGATTCCAGGAATAAACTTGATGCGGAAATTCTAAGGCAAATCGACATTTGATCGCAAGAAAATATAATTCGGGCATAGCAAGAGATAGCAGCATCTAAACCGAGGATATAGAAATCTCTGGTAAATCAATGCCTGTTATAAAGGAGTCTCACCCCTTTACGAAACATTCTAAGGTTGAGGGACCGCTGATTCATTAAAGAGATCAACTGAAGTGGAGTTATGGGATACTCGAGAATAAAAAAGCACGAATAGGGAGAGGAAAGAATGGATTTCAGGACAAAAGGGGATTCCCACCATTCAAAAGAAATCCTACGCAAAGAGAATCCTAATGTAGAAATTCAAGTTCGTACGAAGGTGATTCTGTAATCAAATTTACTCTATATGCTAAGTTTTGCCTAAACCAGAGCTCTGATACCAACTGTAATGACCCGGTATTTCGAACCATTCGCATCTGCACATGTCGGACTTGAATTACTCAAAATATCATATTGTTAATTTATATTTGACAGAACTCAGCATATAGAGTAAATAAATCAATCACAAAATCACAGATACAGTGTATTACAACAATAAGCAGCGTAATAGATAAATAGCAGTTCATGAAGCTGCTATAAAACAGCAAAGTCTAAAACAAAATACAGTAGAATATCAAATACAGGGTAGTCTCGAATACAAACAGATGACAAGTTTGAAAAATACAATTGGATAGCTGAAAGCTGAACTGGTATAGAGGGAACTTCAAGCAAAGCTCCAAAGCCCCAAAGGTAAGTCTCAAATGCTATGACACTCAGTCTGACCCGAGCGTAAAGCAAAACACAAAACACTCAAGTCAGGATTATCTTGTATTAATAAATTCAACTCCAGTGAAATGTCAACTAAAATAAAAGTAACTTAAAGGACGTTTGTGATTTCCATCCTCTAAGGATCCTTGGAACTATCTAGTATGCAATAATATACGCAATATAATATGTCCATACTATAGCAGACTATTAAAATAGCGTTAAAGCATTACCCATATCCCCCTTAACAGATTTTTATAATGCCGTAGTCTATACAGATATTATAAACTCCACCCACAGGTGGGCTATCAGGGAGCATTCCATAGGTACGACACAAAACAAACTCGTAGAAGGCACGATAGCGCATGTGACACGGCACTTGAGGCAATGCCAGGGTAGATATACCATTTGCACTCCTGGGATGGCGGTAACGCATAGCAGCTACTACCGCCCACCTCATGACACACTCCCAAATCAAAGGGTGCACCCAATCAAATAATAAAAGCAATAGAATGGTATCGATGAAATGTGTACGATTGGGGGAATAACCCCACTTGGCCTGGTATTGCTCCTGTTTTAGCCACATCAAGCTGACTCATGGGAGTCAGGGCTACGTAAATACCATATAGAATTGTCACCAAACCATCCTACTTCATTCCGGAATCTCCACCACCTACACAGTTGTTAAAGTTGTTTTTGGTATTGGCAAAGAGTATGACAATATCCGATCCTGGTCTCTTTAACAACCGAATGCTTATTTCACACTGTGGTCATTTCATCTCAAATAATTCATATTTCATATCAAAATATCATATTCATTACAAAAGCATATCAAATTCGATATCATTATTCATTTTAAATAATATTCATTTCCAGAAGCGTAACACTCTCAGAATTATAATACTTTCGAAACCATAACTCTTTGAAATCACAAAACTTTGAAACCATAACACTTTGAAATCATAACACTTCAAAACCATAACACTTTGAAATCAAAACGCTTCGAAACCATAACACTTTAAAATCATAACACTTTCCACCTAAACGGTTTAGATGGTATAAATAATGTACGTATATATATGTATATATATATATTAAAATACTTTATAAATTATAATAAAATACTTTATATAAAAATTTAGTTTCCTTCAATTTCGCAAATCGATTTAAATTGTCTTGTATTCCAAAATTCAATTCAAAACAATTTCAGTTTAACCATTTCAATTTAAATTTCAAAGATTCAAGTTGAAATATTCAAACAGTTATAATATAAATTCAATTTATATTTCAACATTTAACTTTAAATTTATCCAAATTGGAAATTATTCCCTCAACCATTTTTATAACAATTTATTTAAATTCCAATTTATATATTTTAATCAATATTAAATATTAAATCTCAATTTTATTCAAAATTGAGAATATTCATTTAATCACTTTTTTTCAAATTAAGTTATAAATCATTTTATAACCATATCGTTTCAAAATCGCAAAACTAATAAGTTTAAATAAATTCTTTCTTAAATTCAACTATTAACCATTTAAATTCCAAGTCAACATTAATTTATCTTCCCAACTTTTATTATTAAAGTTATAAAATCTATTTTTAAAACATTAGTATAAATTTAAGTAAATACTTAAAAATATTATGTACTAATTAAATTAAATTATATTAACTTATATCGTATTATTAAAATTGTTTTTTATATTAAATATATTTTTATATATTTTTTAAATAATAAAATTATATGTAAAATCTTAAAAATTATATTTTCAAAACTAACTTCTAAATTTAAAATTTCCAAAGCGTATAATTTTAAAATCAAGATTTACACATATATAAAATAACATTAACATATATTATATCTTGAAAATCAAATTTATTAAAACCCATATAATTCTTTTTGAAACTTTGGAAATCAATTTCAAAATATAGACTAACGGTGTCCGTATATATAATTTTTTATCCTATGGTCAAGTGATTAGGATATTTGTCATTTCAATCTGTAATTTATATATCTACAGGTATATATTATTTCAACCCGCAAATCCAAAATTCAAAATCAATGAAAATTGCTTGGGTTTATCATTTCAACCCATAACAATTTTCTCCTATTCTACAAGATCGTTCGGTTATGTATCATTTTAACCCATAGGGAAATCTAAACTAACAGGGAACTTGCAGAGTGAGAACAGTTATGATAATAATATAACATGTCAAAAATAGGCATATATCATCAGTGACCATAAAATATAATATAAACAACAGGATTTGGTGTCATCTCCCATAGGTGAACAATTACATATACTAACATATCATATATAACAATTAAATAATTAACAGTTCAAAATTAGCAGCATATTTCAATTGTCATTTCAAGTGAAATAAAATTCAATAAATATAAGAATGTTAATCATGAGTGTTTGCTCGCCTTTCAAGGCTATAGAGACAAGAAGATGACACAGACACAGATACACACACAGAACGATGACAAGCTAGCAATTTCTACGCCAAATTCGATATTGAAAAGATAAGTCAAGATGGGCACGAGACCGACGAAACAAGTTATATTACATATATATAAATTTTGTAAAAATCAATTTAAAACATACATTTAAAATATCTATATATATACGTATTATTATTATACACATAGAATATTACAAAGCATATTTCATATTTATACGTACAAACCTCATACCACAAAATCAGTTTATATGCACATCTTATAATTCTTATATAGACTTACATTTAATAATATATGCAGGCTTAAATTATATACAATAGCAAAGTAGGATATGTATATAAAACTAGCATAGAAACTTACATATATAACAACATTCTCATATTATACTCATATGTATATATATACTTATACATTATATAAACAAACATTGTTATACATACCTACAAGCCAGCATAAACTATCACTATGATTCACTAAACAAACATGTGTGTGCGTATAAGTACCCGATATACGTATGTATATAGGTTTCAGAATAAAATAAAAGCAATCTCTTCGACTGTAAAAAAAATAAAATAAATCCAACCTTATTATAAAATATCAAGTAAACTTACATATATTTTATACTATCTTCATACGATAAACAACCGCATGCGAATTGTACTACAAACAAATATATATGCATGCGGCCAATATACATTTAGAGTTTGCTTGTTGTACTATTTTCAGAAAGCAACGTATACATATAACTTTATATAATACTGCCTTTATATTATAACTAACTGATCAACTAAAGCAATGCATATACAAGTTTATATATAATAATATATAAACCAAACCCATATATAAACTTATATCACTAACATATAGGCTCTATAATATACACGCACGTCATTAAAACTTTATTATTTAAATTTTATAATATCTATATTTATACAAAAATTGAATCTAGGTAACTTTGTAATGTTTACTAAAATACACACCTGCATGTTTTCAAACGTTTGTATATATGTACTCATATATGTATATAATGGAAGAAGGAGAGAAGGCTTGCACAAGGAGGAGCTCAAGCGGGTGAACGGATATGGGTAAAAGCGTCATGAGCTTGAGAACTGGTGGCTAGTTGGCTTACGAATAGAGGGGAAGAGGCACGGCTGGACGAGTTGAGGTGGAAGGCCAGAGGGTGGGTAGATGAGGAGGGATGCTGGGTTTGGTGCGAAAGGTGAGGAGGCCACTTTGGAGAGGGGAGGCGGAGGAGTTTGAATCCGATGTTGTTGGAGATGGAGGAAAGTGAGGGAAGTAGAGCAAGCAAAGGTGGATGGAAAGAGAATAGCACACAAGCTTCTATGGAGGAGTGGAGTTTCACACAACAAAGGGAAGAGGCAACAGACTCAAACAATACATGCTTCTCATTTTTTTAATTATTCGTTGAAGAAGATAGAACCATATCAGAGGAATAAAGGAAATGAACTAGAATTTGGGACAACACCAATTATAATGGAAACAGGGAATATTGGAAGTCATGACCTGAAAATATTAAAGGCAATCGGCTATTCATTATATAGTAAAAAATGAAAGGTCAAAGGAAACAAACAGGCTCAAGTACGAAACCGATACGGCAAATTATTTTGTTGATTTTGTCATGTACCGGACATCGTAATGCATAGATGAATATACTACAAAGATCAGCATGACGAGACAATCCAAACGGTATATAGATATCAGCGATACGATCACCTTTTCAAAAGTCGGTAATCGGTACCGAAAATGCTGCTAAAACATCGAAAATAAGATAAACGGCACAATAGCAGTCCAAATTTGACGAAACGAAATATGACATCTCACTCAAAAGATGATTTACAAATTTATTATATAAAAGTATTCATGTTTGACAAATATTTTATTATCATCAAATATTAACAGACTTAAATTTAAATAAGATTACACAAGAAAAATAAACTTCTATATTTTTTGATGAAAATTTAACATTTGCTAGGTTAATATAGACGTATTCCAAATATCCAAATTTATTTCCAAATTCGATTGTATAAATTTCAGTTAATTACGTTATTAAAATTGTTAAAATTTTCAGATCGTTACAGAAATAAAATTTATAAGCACAGTACAGCATCATTATGGACGACTATGTCATATAACTCACGTGTTTCTCCAAGATATTTCCAAAGTTACATTTCATACGGATTTGATAATTGGTTATCTGACTATTAAATAAATAATCATTAAAACTTTGATTTAATTGTATATGGGATCCACTATACCTTTATTAATTAATATTTCATTAATTAAAACACGTTGCAAAACTTGATCGAAAGATTTTTTAAAACACTACTCCCAAAACCCTTTACATTCCGTTCCTGCTTGAAAGAAAATATTTATATATACTTATCTCAATTTGGTAAATATATTTACCAAACTTTAGAAAAGTTCCATCTTTTCAATTCCATTTTAAGTGGCCAATCAATTCCCTCCTCAAAACATAACTTACTATAAAACCATTCACTTTATAAAAACCAATCACATATCCTTTATAAAAATTCTTTTTACAAGTTCACTTCATATTTCAAACCTCCTAATAATTCTTCAAACTAGATTTAAACTTATTTTAAAAATCTCTAAAATCATTTATAAAATCTCTTTCCATGTATAAAATCTTTATAAAATTTCCTTTATAAAATATCTTTTACACTACAGAATATCATTTACAATATCTCATTTTTAAATAATTTTAAATAAATCCATTTATTTAGCAAAACATTATATAATAAAACAAGTTATTATTTATAAATATCTTTATAAAATAATTATATAATGTGAAAATCATTCATAAACTTTAAAACCCCAAACTGATAGAAGAATTGAAGTTAATTCAAAATCATACTTCATAAATTCAAAAAGAGGCTTGGCAATTACAATAGTACTAAGTTAAGTTACCATTTAATTTCAGTTTCATTCTCAAGTCATTCAACAATTTACTTACATAAGTCAACATATATGTAAATTTGCTTCATGTTCAAATCAACAAATAACATGTCAATATAAACTGACCAGTATAAATATTTCTAATATAATAGTAGGATGGTGATTTATACAGCTAAATTGTTGTCCAAACAATCCAGTCAACTTATAGTTGTCCAAATATCACATCAAAACTCATTTACAGTCATTTGTCTACTTAATAGTACTAACATGATTCAAAACCCAACATTAAACATCATTAGCAAGCACATGTAATATCATTAACTTGTGCAATATACCAAAATTTGTGATTTTATTTTTAAAACCAAAAGTGTACTCACCATATATCTTTGAAAACTTGAAATGCTTTAGAACTTGTAAAGGTTGGAAACCACCAAAAATACACTCGAAAATAGGTCATCTTCTCGCTGATTTTTGATCTCGTTACTTTAGAAATTTGGATAAGTAGTAAAAAGAAATGTTTATGGAAATTCCTTTATCTATCATTTCCAAAAAAGCACTAAATTTCAATTCATTTTGAGGGAGATATGTTAAAAAGAAGGATTTCTATTTTTGGCCTTGATAATATGGGTCCGAAAATGAGGCAGAAAGAAATGCAATACTGGCCCAAAATTATTCAAAACATGAAAAAGTGGATCAAATAAAAGTTATAGCCACTGAAATTCCACATGGTTTGCAAAAAAAAGAAAATCATAATTTGGAGTAATCTAGAGGAATTTATGATCGAATGAAGTGGAAGGAAAATGGGGAAAGAAAAAGTTTTAAACTAAGTTTTTTTAACCATTTTAAAAAGAAGTAAAATTCTTTAGAATTCTAAAGGAAAGCCATTAAAAGGTTTCATGAAGCTTTAAGATATTTGAGAGAATAAGAAATGAAATGAAATGAAAAAGAAAATGGAAAATTTTGTTTTATATGGAATGAACAAGTAAACTTATTAAATTACCCCTCGTCCTTTACCCTCCACTCCATGAATGCCACGTCACCACCTTCTTTCCATCTCACCATTTCAGTCCACAAAGCATCCCGTCCCTTTCATGTGAAGGCAAATATGTTTAAACATGTTCTAAGTACTTTTACGCTTAATGTCTCCTCTGATGTGACATTATTTCCTTTTTTCCTTTTCTTAATCATATTTTAAACTTTATATACCTAAATGTATACTCATTTGTATATATTATATGCAAGCCTAACTTATTTTAAAATTGTATGTTTCATTAATATGGAGAGTTTAAAATATTTCCAATAAATTTTATCCGACGAAAAGTCGAAAATTCCAAAAACGCATTTTGGCCACATTTTCGATTTTTATTCGAACTAAATATTTTTTTAATCAAATTTGAAAATGATTTCACCATCATTAATCGTTATTTAAAATATTTTTATTTTAATTATAAAATCCATATATTGAATATTTAAAATTAATTAAATATTTGTAAATCAAAGTAGTGAACTTCTGAGTCGTTACACTCTCCCTCTAAAAAGAATTTCACCCCCAAAATTACACCTCAACCTATCCTAGAAAACACTTAACACTGTACATCAGTTTGTATGATGTACATAGATCATTCATATACAAAGTCTGATACGTTCTCTATCCGAATACATAATTTTTCCTCCGAACTAGTATCACTCATTAATTCTCTAGTACAGACCCCTATTAGCCTCCTTGATTTGGAACATTCGCTCTCCTTACATGGATGTAACTATGATAGAAGACGTTGGTCCTATACCAAAAATCCTCAACAGGTGCTTGCCGTCAAATATAAAGTAACGGATCTTTATCCGAAATGGCGTGCAACACGTCAAAGCTATGTACTTGAATCTTAGGTCAGACTATATAGAAACGAGACATGATCTACATCTAATCTACGCACTTCTTTAATTGGTTCCCCCTAATACCAATTCTATTTCCACTAAATTGTATTTATAAAAACATTTCATAAAACTAAACTTAAGTTCACTTGGATACTACTCCACTACATCAAAAGAGTATATACCACTATTTGATTCAACTATTATATTTTGCATTTATTTCCCTAAGAAAACTTGAGATCCAAATACATGGTTTTTATTTCAAAAACTTTTTTTTGAATTGAAATAATATATTTTAGTCATAGAATATATATATATATATATAGCCTAGGTAACTCCAAAATGATACTAAGGAACTAAGTAGTACCAAACAATATCATACACTCCCTTGCCGAGGAAGGGTAATACTTAAGAGAAATGTTTACCATCCGAACACATCCCTTCACAAATTTTAAGTTATTTTCGAGCTACTTAAACCTGTTAACTTCAGAATATTACTTTTATTTCATAATCCCATTTTTGAAACAATACTTCTCATATTTCCAACAAAACGTTTGCCACCAACTTGCTTTGGGTTCATTCAAGTTGAACTTATGTTGATTGTACAATGATAAAGAGAATAATTTGCTAAGTGCACTATAACGTTCACCTAAGCAAACACCCGATTGTCACTTAGAGAATTATCGGCATCATTACAAATCAATCAAGACAATTTTCCCAAACTAATCCAAAGAACATTTCTTACTTAATCGTTTTATTTTCAAAATCTTATACTTGAAACAAAAATATTTTCAAATAATACTATCATTATTTTCCCAATCCTTGAAAATCCTTTTTCAAAAGTCCAAGGATTTTAGTCCTTAGATTTTTAACTTAAATTCTTTTTAATTAAAAGACATCTTCTTATAAATTCACTTTATAAGTCAACTTTTATAAAATCAGTTTCCAAAAATATTGTAACTTTTAAACAAATATCCTTCACCAAATGTTTTTTACCCCAACTTTTACATTAAACACCTTATAGTCAAATTGCGAAACTTAATTCATAACGTGTTCATTTCATTGTTTTCCTTATTTTATTTTACCCAACACAAATCTTAAAGGGAAGCTGCCTATACACACTAACAATTTTCAATACTTAACTTGATGAGCATAACTAAACAAACCTTAAATGATATTAATAAAGTATTATTATCTCCTAGCAAACAACATCTCAAAATACTATACTACACTATTTTAGAAAATCATTCTTTATATATAAAATATATTATGGGTAAAATTATTTCATTTGCCCAATTTCAAAACAACACTATATCGGATGGCCTTGTTCAAGTGCTTAGAGATTCCTATCAATAATTTTAGCTACTCGTATTAACCAAAATCCTTAAGCCACTCAACAAATCAATCAATACAATATGAAACACTTTTATATCACTAACGTACACACACTCTTATATGTATCACTCACACTCATAACAAGGCATTCCGTTACCGTATCTCTTAATGAGTCGCCCTGTAACAACCTGCATATTTTACGATTGAGTATTTAAATATTTTAGTTAAATATTTCATCGTTCGTCGGATTTTAGTCCGGAAAGCTACTTTTTGCAAACAGTCGAATTAGGACTCGAGACCACTTCCATTGAGTTCAAAATGACGTTTGCAACCTTTTTGAGTACAAGCTTCGATATGTTTGGAGTAAGTTGATTTTAGCTACTTTTTCTATAGGGCTTTGGGTTGGGTTCATCCCATTTGCCCAATTCTGCTTATATCAACCACTCTCCACTTCTCTTCATTCATTCCTCATTTCCTAACTCTCTCAAGCTCAAGAGAATAATGGGGGAAAAGATTGGAAATTAGAATTCCTAAAATTCCAAGCCCTAGTTCATTTGCAAAATCAAGTTCTAGCTCCAAACCCAAAGAGAAGTAATTGGTAAGCATCTCCTTCTTCATGTCCAACTCATTCTCCTTTCAATTTTCAGAAATTATTAAACCAAACTTTGGGAATGTTCTTCTTTTGAGCTTAGGTTCAAGCTCATTTGGGTTATGTTGAAGTGTGGTTGATTCTTCCTTTGCTTTCAAGCTTCTCCTTCATTGATTTTGTGAAAAAGGTGAGATTTTTAATCTCACATCTTTGTCTATAATTATCTTTGATTGTTGGGTATGAATTCCTAACACTTATTCATGTGTATTTGATTTTGATTTGGATTGGTTTTGTGAATATTCCAATTTTTAGTGTTTTGGGTTCAAATCTTTAAAATCCTAACTTTGATGTTTGATCATGCTTTTGGTGATGCATCGAGGAGCATATAGGGTCGGGTAGTCGATTGGCATAAACCCTTAGCACCGTTGCTCGAACGATTGCAATTTGGTCGAGATTGGCCTTCCTTTAGATAGGCTGGGAAGTGCTGGAAACAAGGTTCGGTCGACCGAACACAGTTGGCCGGTCGACCGCCCTACTACCAGAGCACTTCTCTGTTTTCTGGTCCGGTCGACCGACTCAGAGAGTTCAGTCGACCGACATGCTCCTATTTCCCTGTTTTGCCTATTTATCCTCATTTTGCTTTGCTTTTCCAATCTTTAATTGATTCTTCTTCTCCGATTAGTTGTTATCACCTTTGTCGATTTTGATAACTTCCATTTTTGAAATTTTTGGGTATTTCCACTTTGATGGATTCAGTATCAATTTTTTTGGATTTTTATTCACGTCTTCGAATGTGAATTTTAGTGATTTATTGTTCCTACAATCATTTTTCTGATTTGTCACTTCAAAATATAAAGGTTTTCAAAACTAGTAGTAAATATCAAAATTCTTTCATCAAAACGATTTCAACACTATTTTATTACAAAGCTCGTTTCTTAAACCGTTTTCCAATCTACTAGCATATACAAACCTTTACTTCATTCGTATGGGAAATCTAATTAAACGGCTTAGTAAAACAAGTGGTATGAAACGCATGCGTTTACTTCGTCGGTTAATTCTTGGACTTGTTCAGTTGAATCTCTTGTGACAATTTTCGAGTGGAAATCTACAATCTGTTCGTAAATATTTATGTTAAGCTGGTGGTTATGGGACATGAAGCTAAACTCATATATTTACTAGCTTAGTGTAATTAACACTTAACCTTGAGTGGAAGTCTACAATTTGTCCATAAATAATTAAGTTAAGCTAGTGGTTATGGGACATGAAGCTAAACTACGTCGTTGCACCAGATCAATTTTCTGTTATTCATGACGTTTTCTCACGTCTTTCTACTATGGAAATGCCTTACGGATTTCGGTTTTTATTCTTGAGCCCGGTATTATTGAAGAAAGTGAAGTTTCACCAGATTCGACCTAAGAGCAATATTCTATCTGCATCATTGCTTCGGAGGTTGAGCGCCTTGGAAATAAAGATGTTCCTTTTGTGAAAGTTTAATGGTTCTAAAATCCTAAGGATTGCTCTTGGGAATCTAGAGAATTCATCGAGCGAACACATCTGGACTTACTTTCTCGTGCTCTTTGTGGTGAACTTCTTATTTCAAATTTCTTTTATGTTGAATATGCTTTTATGGTTGTTACTATATATTTTCTTCTTAAATATCGCGAGGACGCAATTTCTTTAAGGAGGCGAGTCTGTAACAACCCGCATATTTTACGATTGAGTATTTAAATATTTCATCGTTCGTCGGATTTTAGTCCGGAAAGCCACTTTTTGCAGACAGTCAAATTAGGACTCGAGACCACTTCCATTGAATTCAAAATGCCGTTTGCAACCTTTTTTAGTATAAGCTTCGATATGTTTGGAGTGAGTTGATTTTTGCTACTTTTTTAATAGGGCTTTGGATTGGGTTCAGCCCATTTGCCCAATTCTGCTTATATCAACCCCTCTCCACTTCTCTTCATTCATTCCTCATTTCCTAACTCTCTCAAGCTCAAGAGAATAATGGGGGAAAAGATTGGAAATTAGAATTCCTAAAATTCCAAGCCCTAGTTCATTTGCAAAATCAAGTTCTAGCTCCAAACCCAAAGGGAAGCAATTGGTAAGCATCTCCTTCTTCATGTCCAACTCATTCTCCTTTCAATTTTCAGAAATTATTAAACCTAACTTTGGGAATGTTCTTCTTTTGAGCTTAGGTTCAAGCTCATTTGGTTGTGTTGAAGTGTGGTTGATTCTTCCTTTGCTTTCAAGCTTCTCCTTCATTGATTTTGTGAAAATGGTGAGATTTTTAATCTCACATCTTTGTCTATAATTATCTTTGATTGTTGGGTATGAATTCCTAACACTTATTCATGTGTATTTGATTTTGATTTGGATTGGTTTTGTGAATATTCCAATTTTTAGTGTTTTGGGTTCAAATCTTTAAAATCCTAACTTTGATGTTTGATCATGCTTTTGGTGATGCATCGAGGAGCATATAGGGTCGGGTAGTCGATTGGCATAAACCCTTAGCACCGTTGCTCGAACGATTGCAATTTGGTCGAGATTAGCCTTCGTTTAGATAGGCTGGGAAGTGCTGGAAACAAGGTTCGGTCGACCGAACACAGTTGGCCGGTCGACCAAACTACCACTAGAGCACTTCTCTGTTTTCTGGTCTGGTCGACCGACTCAGAGAGTTCAGTCGACCAACATGCTCCTATTTCCCTGTTTTGCCTATTTATCCTCATTTTGCTTTGCTTTTCCAATCTTTAATTGATTCTTCTTGTAACGACCCGCCTTTTTGGACAGTTTAAACCGACGATCAAATACACATGCCGGTTCCAAACCATTAAAAAAAGGCAGATGGTTATTGGGGTAATTAAGAAAAGAAAAGAAATAAATGAAATGAAACAACACAGAATCTCGCAGCGGAACGATAAAATATAATAGTCCAATAAACAGTTCATGAAGCTGTTTACTATACTTAGACAATTATTTATACAACATTTATCAGAGTTATACATATACAACAGAACAAATAAATAATGCAGCAGACAACATGATGCACAGATAATAATAGTAATAGTATACCAAATCTTCGTCTTCGTTCTCCAGAATAGATCTTCAAAAATCTGAAAACTCAGGACTGACCCGAGCGTAATGAAAAGACAAAACACTCGAGTCAGGACTAAAATATCCATATGAAAGTTAAATCAATCGTAAATAAATATGAGTGTGACGGCGTCAGAGATGTTTACGAGGTTTGACATCTCATATCCAGTGTCAACGTGCGTGCAATAACTTAAGAGATGTTACGGGATTTTCCACCTTTCAAGGATCCGTTAAACTATCTACTAGGTAGTAATGTACGCTAAGTAGATAATGTTTATCAGTAATATAAAGTATCAAAATAGCGTTAAGGCGTTACCATAATCCCCCTTAACACATTTTATATTCCCAAAAGCATATACAAGACCGTAGTTTCCCCAAAACCGGAAGTCACCAGAGGGCAATCCATATACTCAAGGTACAAACCAAAACGTAGTGGTCGCGAATAGGATAATCAGTATGACAAGGTACATGAGGCGATACCAACTAGGATACTAGTAGTTGCGTGATCCGGACTGATGTTGAGCATAGCAGCTACTACCTCAACACCGCGAAACAACACTCCCAAATCAAGGGGTGCACCCAAATCAAATCACAAATGTAATAGATATGGTATCGAAGAAGTGTGTCCGCTAGAGGTGGCGAACCTCAATGGCCCTGCGCGGCTCCTGTTTTAGTCATGTCAGGGGTCATCCAATATCGTTCTCTTTCTTCAGTCAACGCGTTCACCAAACCATCCACTTCATTCTGGATCAACACTCCACGTATAATAGTTATTAAAGTGGTTTTCGGTATCGACAGAGAGTATGTCCATATCCGATCCCGGTCTCTTTAATAACTACGTATTATTACACTGATGGCTCTTTTATATTTCAAATTGATTCATGATTGATAACAAAATATCATATTCGCTTCAAAATCAAATCCATTTCAAAATCATCATATATTCAAAATTATCAATTTTGTTCGATAAATCAATTTCACTTCAAAATTTGATTCGAATTCAATTTAGGTTATAATCTCTACTTTAACCTAGTTCGTATTTAAACCAAAGGTTTAAATATAAACATTTCCGTCTCTTTAACCAGTTTGAATTTAAGAAAATAGTTTAAATAGTTTAAAATAGTTAAATAATTCAAAATAGTTTAATAAAAAATATTTAAATAGTTTAATCGAAAATAATTTGAATATAAAATGGTTTATATATAAAATAGTTTGGAAAAAATCAAAAATTATTTGATAAATAATTCCAAAATCAAACCGGTCAACTTCCTAAATTTCCTATCCAAATCAAATCCAAATTCCATTTCGATTTAATCGATTTATTCCAATTTCAACTTGAATAAATTTCTATTCCACGTAAATTTCGATTTCAATTCACAAATTTCTTAAAATTTCAATTCAATTCCAAATTAATTTAAATCTAGATTTCAAATAAATTTTCAATTCCAAACTCAAACTTGAAATATCATTTCATATCAATTTTCTTAGAAATATTCAGAGTTCGATTAAAAGTCCAATCTTTTAAAACAAATCAACTTTCAAAAATTTACACCGTATTTCAATTTTCAATTTAAATCTAAACTTCGATTTTATTTAATAATTTCGTTTACCAAGTTTAAATTCTAACATTTCGAGCTCCAATTCAAAATAATTCAATTTCCATAAATTGGATTTTATTCTTAAAATCAATTCATTTAAATAATTTCAAAACAACTTTTAAAATCATTTAATTTATCCAACTCGGTGTCCGTATATAATTTTCTAACCTATGGCCAAGTGATTAGTTATTACAATTAAATGTCAGGGATGAATATATCATTTAAATCAATCACAGTGTCATATGTATGCATAGCAGGATATATATAAACAAATAAACATCCAAACATTTAAATATCAACCAATAACATCCATCGAAATACATCATCCAATAGGCAATACAATTCACGGCAATTTCATATTTATCAATGTCAGGTAATTTAATCGCAATTCAATTTTAATTTAAATTTAAATTTAACTGTCAATTTAATTTTTTTAACGGTGAATTCAAATGACAATCAATATGATAATTAAATTTTATCAAACAACAACAAATAACAATCATAACTATGCATAATGTCAAATTTAACTAGCATAAAGATATTCAGTACGTTGTGAGCGTTATAAAACACTCACCTTGATTTTACGATTTTAAATCAAATCGAACGACGTTCGATTTAACATAAAATTTTAATGAGCTCCAAACACTTTCGGATCTGCACTGCAGCGCAGCTCTCATCTCCATGATTCCGGCGCTTCTTCCCCAACGTGAAATTCACGTATGCAAACCCATTAGCCGCCGATCTTCAAGCAATTTTCATGACCACCTCGTCGACTTCCAGAACGATCAGCTAGCACCACCACGAAGCCCTTCACCAGAGCCACCTACGCGCCAAGTTTCATCCCGTCATTCGCCGTCGTTTGCACGCAATCCAAGGAAATACGTACACTTCCAAGTCAGATCTGGACGAATTCATGAAAAATTAGCATACATCAACCGTATGGATTTGAAGAGCTCGTCGAGATTTACACTTTTGCTTTTGGAATTTTTCGATTTCGTCGAACGGATTGAGAGATATTAAGGAAAGAAGATCGGCAATTTCTGGCCATGGAATAGGTGGCGGCCATGATTTAGAATTAGGGTTTCTGGGTTAAAATAATAATAAAACTGTCTCGGTTTACGTGCGTATTTATATAGGTAGGTCCAAAATCATCCGAACTCCAATCGAGACGTGCCGCCAGGAGTTTATAAGGTTTTACCCCCATTTCGGACGCAATGGAACTAGTTTCAAGGCCTAATTCGATCATATCTGGAAGATAGCTTTTCGAAGTCGATTATTTTAATTAAATTCGAAATTAAATTTCTACGCGTTTCAAGCTCGCATGGCCAAAAGACAAGTCCAATTGCTACGAAAATTGAAATCCTACCATAATTTACTATTACGGATCCGATGAAACAAGTTTCGTCAAAATCCGAGACTGTTTGAAAAATGGCTATTTTAACTCGTCAATTAAATATTAAAATATTCAATTTTCACAAATTTACTTTTAATTCGATTTTAAAAGTTCTACAACATCATTCTAACTTTAATATGATAAAATAGAATTTTACAAATCATTTTTAATCATATTAAACCCGTTATCCAATTATTTAAATAATTTCAAATATTAAATAATTCAACAAATTACATTAATAATCATTTTCCTTCAATAATCACCTTAAATTTTCTAATTAAAATAGCTAAAAATACGGGTCGTTACACTCTCCCCCACTCAAAACTTTTCGTCCCCGAAAAGGAAAAGAAGGGAAAAGGAACTAAGTATAGAATTCAACATTAGATATATTTTATTCAAAGTTACCAACTTATAAAACAATGAAGTTCCATTTATAAAGTCATAACTACGCTTCCACAATGTTACTCCGAACGGCTTTCTAAATTTAAAAGTTAGTTATCAAAACAAGTTATAAAATTTAAAAACTTGAAAAAATTTCTAACACCCGGATTCACGGAAAATTTCGGCAGGGTCTCCTTTGCGCGGCTCGATCGAAAAATTTTACAATTCAATATATAACACAAATATAACCAATATATATCAAATATACATCTCATCTCAATGATGAGGCATCCCATATCTGGGAAAACAACATATATATATCACCAATACCATATAAAACCATAAGCGTACATTTTATTTAGCATTTATTAGCAGTTTACTTACATTTTGTATTTAGCACAGAAGCGAGCTCTACAACGAAGCGCAACCCCTTTGCTACCTACTAAAATGCTCAATAACTAAGTTAGAACCATGCATATAAAGATAGATCGATATATTTAGCCTACACAACATATATATAACCTATTTAGCTTCAAAACTGAGATTTCAATTTCAGGACAGCAAACAAATCCCAGTTTTAGGTCACCTAAACTATAAAATTTGGCAACAGAATCTAAACAAAAGTTGTTGTATTCATTTCGCGCTTTCCGGAATGTCCAAAATCATCGAATTCGGACCATACATTCAAAAGTTACGGCCGTTTTACTTAGAGGATACGCCTCAGCCTGGGCAATGAATTGCGCAGGTCAGCGACGTTCACCCACATTTTCGACCTTATAAACGATATCAAAACACAAAGCACTTAAAACAAAAGTTTTATATTAAGTTCTTAGCTTTCCAGAAAGTGCAAGATCATCAAAATCCGATAAACCAGTCAAAAGATATGGCAAAAATACTAAGGGTGTATACTACTGATTTTACTTATTTTTACACAGGACAGCGAGTAACATTCAAGTTTTAACCAAGCAGACGAAGGAATTTTCTCAAGTTATCTAAACAAAAGTTGTGCTATAGTTTCTAAGCTTTCCGAAAAGTCCAAAAACGTCGAATTCCGTTCAGCCATTTAAAAGTTATGGTTGTTTTCGTTTCAGTATATATTGGACAATGTTGGATTTTTTTTTTCCCAAAAATTTGCTTTTATTATTTCAAAGTACAAAACATCAAAACTTCAAATTTTCTAAAGAATAATCATAAACACAAAGTCATCTATTTTCGTATTCATCCATGCAATAGGTTTACATTCAATTTGTTTCCGATTTATTCAAGTTTGTTTCATTCACATTTTTAATTCAAGTCAATTTGCTCCCAATTTGAATTTAATTATTTAAAATTTTATTCCGTTTATTCAGTTCCATTAACACTAATGAATTCTACTTAATCAATTATCATCCATCTAACAACCAATGCATATCAAACATTAACATCCATCCAAAATCTACATTAAATCAATTATACATTTCCAAGTCAATTTTAATTTCATACACTTCCAAGTTTATTGACATTTAGTTATATTCAAATTTAATTAGTTTCCATTTACCAATTTTATATTTCATTAAGTTTAAATTTTATTCATTCACTTATACATGTATCATTCATTTTACAGCTTAAATTTCTTTTATATTTACAACTATCAATAGATCTTTACATTTTATTTTTCACTCTCACCTTGGTATATTATTTCTCTACTTATCCTTATTAGCATTTTAAACCCTTTAAGTATTTGTTAAGTTATAGTTATGCAAATAGAATGTAGTTAAACAACATACAACTTCTTTTCATTTAAAGTTGAATTTTCAATTTATCAATTCTTAAGTCATTACTTAAATTTCACTATAATTTAATTTCACATTTACATTCACATATAGTATTTTCATTTTATATTAACATAATTGTGAATCACCTTTAAATGTTAATTTAAATTCCAATTATTTACTAATAATTTTATTTATATTTGCAAACCATTAATTAAATGCATATTTCATTATTCAAACCTATACTTGTATATTATCCAATTAACAATTCAAATAACATTTTTTGAACTTCTTAAGTATTTTGGTAAGTTATATCTAAGCTATAGAATGAAATTTAATACTATGCGAGTTTTACAGTTTCAATTTTATTTTAAGTTCATAATTTCCTAATTCTAAGGATTTCTACTTCAATTGATATTTTCACTTAGCTCTTAGGTTCATTTCTCATTTCACAATTCAGAAGTTCCTTAATGATTCAAGTCTAAATTCATTTCAATCATAAAAAAAAAATCATTAATTATTAAAGAACTTAAGAATTCCAATCCCAGTTTCATTTCAAATCAAGGTTTGAAATAATATATACTTATATAATTTATATATCAAATCATACTATAGAGAATGCAAAACAAAATAAAATTTGAGTCAAAACATGGTTTAGACAAGCTATTAAGTGGTCTCCCCCACTCGGACTCTCGAAAATAAACACCAATGATGCGTGCACACATCATCGAAATCATTTTCTAGCGTCAAGAGAAGGGAATATAACACTTATCATAAAAAATCCTTCGAAAACAATTTCAACTCAATTATACTATCATATAATGCTCATATTATATTTTTCAAATTCTTGTAAGTCAATCTCAAACACCGGAATTTAAATTCCCAAATCCAAGTTAAAATTCATTTATATTCATTATCAATTGTGTTTACAAGATTTCATTTTCCTAAATCCATTGTTATTTAATCAATTGTTGTAAATATTGACTGATCAAACAATAACGATAATAATCTAATATTATCATCTCCTAACAATCAATCCAATCAAAATGAATAAATATTCAAATAATTCTTTTATATAAAATATATTCCAAAATGATATTGTGTTGGTTTGTCCAATTCGAGTGTTTAGAAATTCCTATCGACGCCTTGGCGTCCCAAGTATCGACCAGAATTCATAAATACTCAACGGAACAAATTAACACAATATAAAACCATTTTATATCAAATAACAAGTACGCTCTCTCATATACACTCAACTCATTCATATAGTTTACCTCTATTTCAATGAGTTATTCCCCACTAGAGCCAAGGTTTATCGCTAAACCAAAGCTCTGATACCAACTGTAACGACCCGCCTTTTTGGATAGTTTAAACCGACGATCAAATACACATGCCGGTTCCAAACCATTAAAAAAAGGCAGATGGTTATTGGGGTAATTAAGAAAAGAAAAGAAATAAAGGAAATGAAACAACACAGAATCTCGCAACGCAACGATAAAATATAATAGTCAAATAAACAGTTCATGAAGCTGTTTACTATACTTAGACAATTATTTATACAACATTTATCAGAGTTATACATATACAACAGAACAAATAAATAATGCAGCAGACAACATGATGCACAGATAATAATAGTAATATTACACCAAATCTTCGTCTTCGTCCTCCAGAATAGATCTTCAAAAATCTGAAAACTCAGGACTGACCCGAGCGTAATGAAAAGACAAAACACTCGAGTCAGGACTAAAATATCCATATGAAAGTTAAATCAATCGTAAATAAATATGAGTGTGACGGCGTCAGAGATGTTTATGGGGTTTGACATCTCATATCCAGTGTCAACGTGCGTGCAATAACTTAAGAGATGTTACGAGATTTTCCACCTTTCAACGATCCGTTAAACTATCTACTAGGTAGTAATGTACGCTAAGTAGATAATGTCTATCAGTAATATAAAGTATCAAAATAGCGTTAAGGCGTTACCATAATCCCCCTTAACACATTTTATATTCCCAAAAGCATATACAAGACCGTAGTTTCCCCAAAACCAGAAGTCACCAGAGGGCAATCCATATACTCAAGGTACAAACCAAAACGTAGTGGTCGCGAATAGAATAATCAGTATGACAAGGTACATGAGGCGATACCAACTAGGATACTAGTAGTTGCGTGATCCGGACTGATGTTGAGCATAGCAGCTACTACCTCAACACCGCGAAACAACACTCCCAAATCAAGGGGTGCACCCAAATCAAATCACAAATGTAATAGATATGGTATCGAAGAAGTGTGTCCGCTAGAGGTGGCGAACCTCAATGGCCCGGCGCGGGCTCCTGTTTTAGTCATGTCAGGGGTCATCCAATATCGTTCTCTTTCTTCAGTCAACGCGTTCACCAAACCATCCACTTCATTCTGGATCAACACTCCACGTATAATAGTTATTAAAGTGGTTTTCGGTATCGACAGAGAGTATGTCCATATCCGATCCCGGTCTCTTTAATAACTACGTATTATTACACTGATGGCTCTTTTATATTTCAAATTGATTCATAATTGATAACAAAATATCATATTCGCTTTAAAATCAAATCCATTTCAAAATCATCATATATTCAAAATTATCAATTTTGTCCGATAAATCAATTTCACTTCAAAATTTGATTCGAATTCAATTTAGGTTATAATCTCTACTTTAACCTAGTTCGTATTTAAACCAAAGGTTTAAATATAAACATTTTCGTCTCTTTAACCAGTTTGAATTTAAGAAAATAGTTTAAATAGTTTAAAATAGTTAAATAATTCATAATAGTTTAATAGAAAATATTTAAATAGTTTAATCGAAAATAATTTGAATATAAAATGGTTTATATATAAAATAGTTTGGAAAAAATCAAAAATTATTTGATAAATAATTCCAAAGTCAAACCAGTCAACTTCCTAAATTTCCTATCCAAATCAAATCCAAATTCCATTTCGATTTAATCGATTTATTCCAATTTCAACTTGAATAAATTTCTATTCCACGTAAATTTCGATTTCAATTCACAAATTTCTTTAAATTTCAATTCAATTCCAAATTAATTTAAATCTAAATTTCAAATAAATTTTCAATTCCAAACTCAAACTTGAAATATCATTTCATATCAATTTTCTTAGAAATATTCAGAGTTCGATTAAAAGTCCAATCTTTTAAAACAAATCAACTTTCCAAAATTTACACCGTATTTCAATTTTCAATTTAAATCTAAACTTCGATTTTATTTAATAATTTCGTTTACCAAGTTTAAATTCTAACATTTCGAGCTCCAATTCAAAATAATTCAATTTCCATAAATTGGATTTTATTCTTAAAATCAATTCATTTAAATAATTTCAAAACAACTTTTAAAATCATTTAATTTATCCAACTCGGTGTCCGTACATAATTTTCTAACCTATGGCCAAGTGATTAGTTATTACAATTAAATGTGAGGGATGAATATATCATTTAAATCAATCACAGTGTCATATGTATGCATAGCAAGATATATATAAACAAATAAACATCCAAACATTTAAATATCAACCAATAACATCCATCGAAATACATCATCCAATAGGCAATACAATTCACGGCAATTTCATATTTATCAATGTCAGGTAATTTAATCGCAATTCAATTTTAATTTAAACTTAAATTTAACTGTCAATTTAATTTTTTAACGGTGAATTCAAATGACAATCAATATGATAATTAAATTTTATCAAACAACAACAAATAACAATCATAACTATGCATAATGTCAAATTTAACTAGCATAAAGATATTCAGTACGTTGTGAGCGTTATAAAACACCCACCTTGATTTTACGATTTTAAATCAAATCGAACGACGTTCGATTTAACATAAAATTTTAATGAGCTCCAAACACTTTCGGATCTGCACTGCAGCGTAGCTCTCATCTCCGTGATTCCGGCGCTTCTTCCCCAACGTGAAATTCACGTATGCAAACCCATTAGCCGCCGATCTTCAAGCAATTTTCATGACCACCTCGTCGACTTCCAGAACGATCAGCTAGCGCCACCACGAAGCCCTTCACCAGAGCCACTTACGCGCCAAGTTTCATCCCGTCATTCGCCGTCGTTTGCACGCAATCCAAGGAAATACGTACACACTTCCAAGTCAGATCTGGACGAATCCATGAAAAATTAGCATACATCAACCATATGGATTTGAAGAGCTCGTCGGGATTTACACTTTTGCTTTTGGAATTTTTCGATTTCGTCGAACGGATTGAGAGATATTAAGGAAAGAAGATCGGCAATTTCTGGCCATGGAATAGGTGGCGGCCATGATTTAGAATTAGGGTTTCTGGGCTAAAATAATAATAAAACTGTCTCGGTTTGCGTGCGTATTTATATAGGTAGGTTCAAAATCATCCGAACTCCAATTGAGACGTGCCGCCAGGAGTTTATAAGGTTTTACCCCCATTCCGGACGCAATGGAACTAGTTTCAAGGACTAATTCGATCATATCTGGAAGATAGTTTTTCGAAGTCGATTATTTTAATTAAATTCGAAATTAAATTTCTACGCGTTTCAAGCTCGCACGGCCAAACGACAAGTCTAATTGCTACGAAAATTGAAATCCTACCATAATTTACTATTACGGATCCGATGAAACAAGTTTCGTCGAAATCCGAGACTGTTTGAAAAATGGCTATTTTAACTCGTCAATTAAATATTAAAATATTCAATTTTCACAAATTTACTTTTAATTCGATTTTAAAAGTTCTACAACATCATTCTAACTTTAATATGATAAAATAGAATTTTACAAATCATTTTTAATCATATTAAACCCGTTATCCAATTATTCAAATAATTTCAAATATTAAATAATTCAACAAATTACATTAATAATCATTTTCCTTTAATAATCACCTTAAATTTTCTAGTTAAAATAGCTAAAAATACGGGTCATTACACTTCTTCTCCGATTAGTTGTTATCACCTTTGTCGATTTTGATAACTTCCATTTTTGAAATTTTTGGGTATTTCCACTTTGATGGATTCAGTATCGATTTTTTTGGACTTTTATTCACGTCTTCGAATGTGAATTTTAGTGATTTATTGTACCTACAATCATTTTTGTGATTTGTCACTTCAAAATATAAAGGTTTTCAATACTAGTAGTAAATATCAAAATTCTTTCATCAAAACGATTTCAACACTATTTTATTACAAAGCTCGTTTCTTAAACCGTTTTCCAATCTACTAGCATATACAAACCTTTACTTCATTCGTATGAGAAATCTAATTAAACGGCTTAGTAAAACAAGTGGTATGAAACGCATGCGTTTACTTCGTCGGTTAATTCTTGGACTTGTTCAATTGAATCTCTTGTGACAATCTTCGAGTGGAAATCTACAATATGTTCGTAAATATTTAAGTTAAGCTGGTGGTTATGGGACATGAAGCTAAACTCGTATATTTATTAGCTTAGTGTAATTAACACTTAACCTTGAGTGGAAGTCTACAATTTGTCCATAAATAATTAAGTTAAGCTAGTGGTTATGGGACATGAAGCTAAACTACGTCGTTGCACCAGCTCAATTTTCTGTTATTCATGACGTTTTCTCACGTCTTTCTACTATGGAAATGCCTTACGGATTTCGGTTTTTATTCTTGAGCCCGGTATTATTGAAGAAAGTGAAGTTTCACCAGATTTGACCTAAGAGCAATATTCTATCTGCATCATTGCTTCGGAGGTTGAGCGCCTTGGAAATAAAGATGTTCCTTTTGTGAAAGTTTAATGGTTCTAAAATCCTAAGGATTGCTCTTGGGAATCTAGAGAATTCATCGAGCGAACACATCCGGACTTACTTTCTCGTGCTCTTTGTGGTGAACTTCTTATTTCAAATTTCTTTTGTGTTGAATATGCTTTTATGGTTGTTACTATATATTTTCTTCTTAAATATTGCGAGGACGCAATTTCTTTAAGGAGGCGAGTCTGTAACAACCCGCATATTTTACGATTGAGTATTTAAATATTTCATCGTTCGTCGGATTTTAGTCCGGAAAGCTACTTTTTGCAGACAGTCGAATTAGGACTCGAGACCACTTCCATTGAGTTCAAAATGCCGTTTGCAACCTTTTTTAGTATAAGCTTCGATATGTTTGGAGTAAGTTGATTTTTGCTACTTTTTCAATAGGGCTTTGGGTTGGGTTCAGCCCATTTGCCAAATTCTGCTTATATCAACCCCTCCCCACTTCTCTTCATTCATTCCTCATTTCCTAACTCTCTCAATCTCAAGAGAATAGTGGGGGAAAAGATTGGAAATTAGAATTCCTAAAACTCCATGTAACGACCCAGAAATTTTAGTAATTAAAATTTGAATATTTAATTAATTTTAAATATTAATAAGTGAATTTATAAGTCGCATAAATTTTATTTCGAATAATTGGATTTAATTGGATAATTAAATCAATAATTTAATATGTTAAATTATGGAAATAATTGAAAATTGGGTTAAATATGATTGAAAATGATTTGTAAAATTTTATTTTATCATATTGGAGTTAGAATGATATTTTAGAACTTTTAAAATCGAATTAAAAGTTAAATTGTGAAAATTGAATATTTTAATAATTAATCGACTAGTGAAAATAGTCAATTTTTGAACAGTCTCAGAATTGGACGAAACCAGTTCCATTGGATCCGTAATAGTTAGTTATTACCGGATTTCAATTTTCGTAGCAATCGGAGTTATCCTTTGATCGTGACAGCTCGAAACGCATCGAATTGTTTTTAATATTAATTTGGCGAGTTAAAATAGCCATTTTTCAAACTATCTCGGATTTCGACGAAACCAGTTTCATCGGATCCGTAATGTCATATTATTGTAAGGTTTCAAATTTCGTGTCAATTGGATTTACCGTTTGTCCGGTACAAATTAAAACGCCTAGAAAATCGTTTAAATCGGTTTAATTTAAATTGAACGTTTATAGCCACAACTCGCACAGATGTCCGAATTAGCTTTCGAAACCTGTTCCATTGTGTCCGGAATGCGGGGTAAACCCTAGAAACGCTGGTTACGGCGCGTGAATCGTAGTTCGGAATTTCCGGATTGAATAGTGTTTGAGAATTCCCTATAAATAGCCCCCTCACTCAAATAAAAAAAAAATTATAAACCCTAACCCTAGTTTATACAGCCGCCGCCACTTTCTAATTCAAAGGCCAGAAATTAATGATCTTCTCTCCTCAATCTCTCCCAATCTACAAACAATTAGAAGAAGTGTTTAACACGAAAGTTGTGGAGCGTCTCGAGCTCGTTAGATCCATACGGTGATGATGGAGTTTGGCGTCGCGTGGAGGGGGGAAAGTGGCCGCGTTCGTGGGCCGCATGTCCTCGTTTTGCATGCAACATAGGGGACCGAGCTTCATGAGGATGGAGCCGAGCATGGAGAGGATGGAGGCGCTTCCATTGGCGTTCCCTGATCGAAGTATCATCGAGTATTGTGGTTGCAAAAATTAAACCCTAATCTATGAGATGGGTTCGGCAATCTTAAGGGGGGGCACGCATACGTGAACGTGAGGGAGATGATGGGGTGGACGGGCCTGATGCTTCCCTGTTGGATCGAACGGCAGTGAGCTAGTGTGGGTTTAAAATTATATAATTAAGTTGTAATTTAGTTATATAAAATTCGTGTAAGTTTAAAAATGCATATCTTTTTCATACGAGGTCGAAAACGTGCGAAACTAGTTGCGTTGGAATCATATGGACGAGCACTACGCGATGGAATTGGATTGGAGTCGTTTGGAGTTAGTGAAAATTTCGGGTAAAATTAAACGTCCGTTTAATTTTATTCGAAATAAATCGCTAAAACGAAATTGAAATCAAGGTGAGAACTTCTCACTCAATCGAATCAGTTTCGATTTTATTTTAAATAGTTAGATTTAAAATATTTGAATGCATGTTTGAATGATGATTGAGATCTATTGATTGTTAAAATAGACATTATGCGCCGTTAGTAAGCGGATGTTATTTATTAAAAACATATACCGTGAATATTTCATAAACAGTGAAATTGGTATTATATATATAATAGCAATATATATATATTGGCATATGTATATATTACAGTTATTGATTTCCCGCATTTTTTTAGCGGATGAGACCCTATTGCGCCGTCTATTAAGCGGATAATATTTTAAATCCCATATACCGCGATAATTTCGTACTGGAGCGGAATTGGTATTGTGCTAATGTTTGTGGATGCAGGAAAACAGGTTGGGGGGATCCAACTGGATTCCTCAACAGTTTTTATTTGATTTCAGATATTTTGATATTTGATGGATTATCATATCGATATATGATATCGTTGTAGTCGTGATTGACTATTTGGTGTGTAGCATCATTGGACCAAATTTGGAATTTTAAAAGGATTTCAAAGTGATTTTTGAAAGTATACGTTTATAAAATATTTTTGGAATTGATCCATTTTAAATAGATAAACGTTATAATTTTTAAAGTTATAAAAATTATGATTTTGAGAAATACGATTAAAGATTTATTTTTGAAAATATAAGGTTAATGGTTTTATAAAATAGTTCAAAATTGGGGATTTGAATTTATTATAAAAAGTTGAAAATATAGGATTTATAAAATTTAATTATTTTATGAATAAAAAAAATGGTGAAATTATAAAGGAGATTAAAGATGTTTTAAAATAATAGTATAAATTGATTTTATAAAGGATTTATAAATTGATAATTTATAAATGAAAATATTTGAATTATAAAACGAGTTTTTATAAGTGTTAGAATGAATTGTGAATGAATTTCATAAATGAATGAAATTTATAGAATTATAAACGTTGAAGTTATAAATAGAATTTTATAAACAATAGGTTTATAGAATTCATGAAGTTATTAAAAGAATGGTTTTGGATAAATAATTGAATCTTATAAGTTATAAGATTTATAATTATGAAGTTTAAAGGAACGATTGTGCAAACAAATAAATTCTAAGTATTTAACTTATAACATGAACTTTTGTTTTATAATTGAGTTATAAATTGAATAGGTTAATAAAGGAATTTTATAAAAGGAAGTTGTTATAAAATAAATAGAAAAGGAATTTATAAACGTTGTTTTATAAATTCGCAAACGACTTATTTTAAGAAGTAAATTGTTGTAACCTATTAATGGAGTTATATTCACGTTTTTGACTGTGAATAATCCTTTGAAATAAAATGAATAGAAGTGATGAAAGTTGTTAACAAAGTATATTCACGTTTTTGAATAGTGAATAATATGTTAAAGAAAATGTTTAGAATGTGATATTTTAAATAGAAATTAAAACGATCTAACGATGTTTTAAAATGTGTTGAGATTCGAAACCATAGATTTCAACATTCATTATTGAAATAGACGTTTTCGAGAAATAGAAGGAAATGGTGGACTATAACACTGTTGTTATAGTAAATGATTTCCGAAAGGAAATGTTTTGTGTAGTATTGGGATTTATAAATCTATCTTAAATTCGAATCCCTATACTAGTGATTTTGGGTTGTCGTAACGATGTTTTACGCAACATTCGTTTTGGCCCAAATAAATATGTTTAAGAGAATGATTTCCTTAAAGAATGAAATATATACTTAATCTCGATTTAAGTATATTGAATATTTTCCAAGTGTTGAAAATAAATAGGTTCATGAATTACTTATTAAATAAGTATGGAAATGTTTTCCAATATAAAGTGAATATTTTGAGAATTTATCTTTTTGAAGATAAATTGAAATGAATAATTGAAATCGTATATGCATAGATATTGTGAAATATAAATTCACTAAGGAATTTATAAAAGAAAGAGAATTTGTTTAAAAATAAATATTATTTATTTTTGAAGTGTGAAATTATATATCTAGTAAAGATATTTTTGAAAAATAAATAATTTGGAAAATTATTTGGAATCTGGTGATGTTGTGCATATCCATTGATAGTTCAATAACCGACTATCAATATTTCCCTTTGAATGGGTAATTGATGTGATTTGTTTGAATTTGAATGCCACACTTATTTTTTGAATAAGTGCTCACTATTCGGGTTAACCGGGAAAGGACCATGGGGTCGTATAACCCATTCCATATATGTGATACGTCGTTATGAATTGCATTTGAAGACCGGATCTTTTTGAAAGCGAAAGTACAACTCGTCGATTGTCTTTGCACCGAGTAGCTACGGTATAGAGACTCCCTATGTGATGGGAAGTCCGGACGTGATTAGAGATTATCCGGATTGCAAGGACTTCTTTGTAAGTGCCTTCGGTTTTGTTCGAGCCCGGAACAGACTTGTATGGATTGTATGTCTGACATTACAAATTGAGATATAAAGCCGATTTCATTCAAATATATTCTGTTGGTGGCAGAGAATTTATTCTTTTAGCTTAACACCCTTCTCTGAGACGTACGAGCTCAGAGGTTATGTAGTTGAAGGTTATCAGCGATATATTCCCAATTTGGTAATGTGACATGCTGAGTGTTGCTGTGAAATGATCATTGTGTTGATTATTTGTGATAGGATCGTTTATTTGATCGTCTATCCTGGTGATCATTTCTATGATCATTTGTTGACCCAAAGCATGGCTTTTGAATAAAGTATGTTTTTGTGGACGTGACTTCGTCGAGCCTCACACCTCGGGAATGGTCAAAACAGGAAAGATGCAGCAAGGTTATGAGGGCTAGCGCCCTTTAGGATATGTGCATTTCCTTCTGGAAAAGGGTGGTGTCATGGTATGGAGCCCAGATATTTACTCATGTTGAAAACACTTTATGATTGTGTGAATTGATTGCGAGCGCTCGGTGAAAGGTCCCAAAGGACCGGGGGATGGCATATTCGGTCAGTTGTTACTCAGTTAGGGGTAACCCGGCCTTGTGTTGGTAGAGATCCGGTTTGGTTCTCGGGGATGTCCATCCAGAGGCATTCTCATGTGGCAATGGAAGTTCCTTGGCCTGATCATTCGTTGAAAATCCAAAGAAACAATACGATCTTGTACGGTTTTAGTTGTAGAACCTGCCATTTAATATGGTAGCTATAGTAAGCATACTATAATGGTACCTATGCTGGCTAAGATTTATATTCTACTTTCGAAATGATTTTCTCTACACTATGCACTAGCAATAATATCAAATGTTTCTTTTTAAATGCGTATCAAGCATCTTTGACTATCATAAGGAGAAATCTCCTCCAAGTCTGCGTTTGCATTGTGTGTGTGGCGGGAGGTCTTATGGTAGTCTCATTTTTAAAAGCATTGCGAATTGACTTTAAAAATATTCCTCTATTTTGATTTTTTAAGATAAATAAACTGTTTTGAGTTCTCACACCAGTCACATGACTGACTCGGAGTTTATTGTTTTCCTTCCTAAACTCTGGGTGCCCACCAATTTCTACACGGGCAGTCAAGAGTTAAGGTTTATCAGGATATTCTGGATATTCTGGAGTTGCTGGAGGCAAGCTAGATGACATGACGTATTACTAGTATATAGTATTTCTTTTTCCGCTGTTTGTAGATGTATGTCGTTGTACACTATGATGATGATGTAATGAAATGTAATGTATAAAATGTAATAACTGATATAGTTCCTTATTTAAAGATTATTCATTTATTATTATATGTTGTTCCGCTGCGAATTGTGAGATTCTGTTGTTGTTCTGTTGTTTTCTGTTCCGTTCTATTTTCTATTTTCTCTCCTCCCTATTTTCTATCTTCTTATCTCCTCTTCTTCTTTTTCTTCTTCTTAAACCCTCAGTGTTCGGTTTTTCGTCGTTCGATTGCTTGGCAGTCGATAAAGTGAGTATCGATGTTGAATTTTCGGAAGACTAAGAATCGGGTCCTGACAATGTGGTATCAGAGCTTATGGTTAAGCGACAACCATGGTTCTGTTGGGTATTACTCATTAGAGATAGAGTCAGTAGTACTCTAGAATGAGTTTGAGAGTAATAATAGCTATGAGTGCGTATTTGTTGAGTGGTATATAGATTCTGGTTAATACGAGTAATTAACGTTGTTGATAGGGATCTCTAAACACTTGAATAGAACAATTCGACACAGTATTGTTTTAAATTGGGCTAATGAAATTCAACTTTTGTAATTGAATTGAATGAATGGATTAAATATTAATTAATTAAATGTGAATAATTGATATGAAATAATGAATGTAAGTGTTAATTCATTAAAATCTAATGTTATGGAAAGTTGAATAGTTGAATAAAAAATCAATTAATTAAACCAATTGAAAGCAAAGGAATTTGGTTGTAATTAATATACATTGGTTGTTATATAGTTGTTAGTTGATTGATTGTATAAAATTCATTAAGAGTTAATGAAAATTGGAAGTTAATCTAATTGGAATTCAATTGGAAGTTAAGTGAATCTTAAATAGAATTGAATTTGATTTGGAAGTAAACCAACTTGAATATGAATTAGTGAATATAAACTAATTGAAAATGAATGTTAGTAGAAACATCCACTGTTAATGAATCAAATGTGATTAAATAAAAAAAAAACCTATTTCATTGAATATTAATGAGAATATGAATGAATATTTATTGGTTATGGATGTTAGTTGGATGATAGTTGTTGATAGTTGAGTATATTGCTTTTGTTTCAATTGCTATGTTGACATATATAGTTATTATGTTGCTATATGTTGTATATCGATACTATTTTCATATGTGCATGTTCTCATGTTGTTTGTTGAGTGTTTAGTAGGTGCGGATCGCGTTTGCTTCGCATTTGGAGCTCGCTTTCGCGCTATATTAGCCGTATATGCTCGCTAATAAAATAATAAGGTACATATCTCGGATTACATACCGTACTTTTATACTTTTCCCTTCGGGATGCCTCATTACTTGATGAGATGTATATTTGTGATATATATACTGTCATTTTTTTTCGGATCGAGCCGCGCAAAGGAGACTATGGCGAATTTTTTCGAAAATTTAAGGCGTTAGAAAAAATTTGAGAAAATTGGAAAATTTTGAAAACTTTAACTTTGATTTAGAATTGAAAGTTAAACAATAGTAGTTGTTTTTGAAAAGATTACTAAGTATGATTTGAAAACTTAGTAAAGTATTGTAAGAAATTTAGTTATGAATTTTGGAAAGTTAATGGATTCTGTAATTTTTCTTACTTGATAATTTCGAGGACGAAATTCTTTTAAGGGGGGAAGATTGTAACGACCCAGAAATTTTAGTAATTAAAATTTGAATATTTAATTAATTTTAAAAATTAATAAGTGAATTTATAAGTCGAATAAATTTTATTTCGAATAATTGGATTTAATTGGATAATTAAATCAATAATTTAATATGTTAAATTATGGAAATAATTGAAAATTGGGTTAAATATGATTGAAAATGATTTGTAAAATTTTATTTTATCATATTGGAGTTAGAATGATATTTTAGAACTTTTAAAATCGAATTAAAAGTTAAATTGTGAAAATTGAATATTTTAATAGTTAATCGACTAGTGAAAATAGTCAATTTTTGAACAGTCTCAGAATTGGACGAAACCAGTTCCATTGGATCCGTAATAGTTAGTTATTACCGGATTTCAATTTTCGTAGCAATCGGAGTTATCGTTTGATCGTGGCAGCTCGAAACGCATCGAATTGTTTTTAATATTAATTTGGCGAGTTAAAATAGCCATTTTTCAAACTGTCTTGGATTTCGACGAAACCAGTTGATCCGTAATGTGATATTATTGTAAGGTTTCAAATTTCGTGTCAATTGGATTTACCGTTTGTCCGGTACAAATTAAAACGCCTAGAAAATCGTTTAAATCGGTTTAATTTAAATTGAACGTTTATAGCCATAACTCGCACAGATGTCCAAATTAGCTTTCGAAACCTGTTCCATTGTGTCCGGAACGCGGGGTAAACCCTAGAAACACTAGTTACGGCGCGTGAATCGGAGTTCGGAATTTCCAGATTGAATAGTGTTTGAGAATTCCCTATAAATTGCCCCCTCACTCAAATAAAAAAAAAAATTATAAACCCTAAACCTAGTTTATACAGCCGCCGCCACTTTCTAATTCAAAGGCCAGAAATTAATGATCTTCTCTCCTCAATCTCTCCCAATCTACAAATAATTAGAAGAAGTGTTTAACATGAAAGTTGTGGAGCGTCTCGAGCTCGTTAGATCCATACGGTGATGATGGAGTTTGGCGTCGCGTGGAGGGGGGAAAGTGGCCGCGTTCGTGGGCCGCATGTCCTCGTTTTGCGTGCAACATAGGGGACCGAGCTTCATGAGGATGGAGCCGAGCATGGAGAGGAAGGAGGCGCTTCCATTGGCGTTCCCTGATCGAAGTATCATCGAGTATTGTGGTTGCAAAAATTAAACCCTAATCTATGAGATGGGTTCGGCAATCTTAAGGGGGAGGCACGCATACGTGAACGTGAGGGAGATGATGGGGTGGACGGGCCTGATGCTTCCATATTGGATCGAACGGCAGTGAGCTAGTGTGGGTTTAAAATTATATAATTAAGTTGTAATTTAGTTATATAAAATTCGTGTAAGTTTAAAAATGCATATCTTTTTCATACGAGGTCGAAAACGCGCGAAACCAGTTGCGTTGGAATCGTATGGAAGAGCACTAAGCGATGGAATTGGATTGGAGTCGTTTGGAGTTAGTGAAAATTTCGGGTAAAATTAAACGTCCGTTTAATTTTATTCGAAATAAATCGCTAAAACGAAATTGAAATCAAGGTGAGAACTTCTCACTCAATCGAATCAGTTTCGATTTTATTTTAAATAGTTAGATTTAAAATATTTGAATGCATGTTTGAATGATGATTGAGATCTATTGATTGTTAAAATAGACATTATGCGCCGTTAGTAAGCGGATGTTATTTATTAAAAACATATACCGCGAATATTTCATAAACAGTGAAATTGGTATTATATATATAATAGCAATATATATATTGGCATATGTATATATTACAGTTATTGATTTCCCGCATTTTTTTAGCGGATGAGACCCTATTGCGCCGTCTATTAAGCGGATAATATTTTAAATCCCATATACCGCGATAATTTCGTACTGGAGCGGAATTGGTATTGTGCTAATGTTTGTGGATGCAGGAAAACAGGTTGGGGGGATCCAACTAGATTCCTCAACAGTTTTTATTTGATTTCAGATATTTTGATATTTGATGGATTATCATATCGATATATGATATCGTTGTAGTCGTGATTGACTATTTCGTGTGTAGCATCATTGGACCAAATTTGGAATTTTAAAAGGATTTCAAAGTGATTTTTGAAAGTATACGTTTATAAAATATTTTTGGAATTGATCCATTTTAAATAGATAAACGTTATAATTTTTAAAGTTATAAAAATTATGATTTTGAGAAATACGATTAAAGATTTGTTTTTGAAAATATAAGGTTAATGGTTTTATAAAATAGTTCAAAATTGGGGATTTGAATTTATTATAAAAAGTTGAAAATATAGGATTTATAAAATTTAATTATTTTATGAATAAAAAAAATGGTGAAATTATAAAGGAGATTAAAGATGTTTTAAAATAATAGTATAAATTGATTTTATAAAGGATTTATAAATTGATAATTTATAAATGAAAATATTTGAATTATAAAAAGAGTTTTTATAAGTGTTAGAATGAATTGTGAATGAATTTCATAAATGAATGAAATTTATAGAATAATAAACGGTGAAGTTATAAATAGAATTTTATAAACAATAGGTTTATAGAATTCATGAAGTTATTAAAAGAATGGTTTTGGATAAATAATTGAATCTTATAAGTTATAAGATTTATAATTATGAAGTTTAAAGGAACGATTGTGCAAACAAATAAATTCTAAGTATTTAACTTATAACATGAACTTTTGTTTTATAATTGAGTTATACATTGAATAGGTTAATAAAGGAATTTTATAAAAGGAAGTTGTTATAAAATAAATAGAAAAGGAATTTATAAACGTTGTTTTATAAATTCGCAAACGACTTATTTTAAGAAGTAAATTGTTGTAACCGATTAATGGAGTTATATTCACGTTTTTGACTGTGAATAATCCTTTGAAATAAAATGAATAGAAGTGATGAAAGTTGTTAACAAAGTATATTCACGTTTTTGAATAGTGAATAATATGTTAAAGAAAATGTTTAGAATGTGATATTTTAAATAGAAATTAAAACGATCTAACGATGTTTTAGAATGTGTTGAGATTCGAAACCATAGATTTCAACATTCATTGTTGAAATAGACGTTTTCGAGAAATAGAAGGAAATGGTGGACTATAACACTGTTGTTATAGTAAATGATTTCCGAAAGGAATTGTTTTGTGTAGTATTGGGATTTATATATCTATCTTAAATTCGAATCCCTATACTAGTGATTTTGGGTTGTCGTAACGATGTTTTACGCAACATTCGTTTTGGCCCAAATAAATATGTTTAAGAGAATGATTTCCTTAAAGAATGAAATATATACTTAATCTCGATTTAAGTATATTGAATATTTTCCAAGTGTTGAAAATAAATAGGTTCATGAATTACTTATTAAATAAGTATGGAAATGTTTTCCAATATAAAGTGAATATTTTAAGAATTTATCTTTTTGAAGATAAATTGAAATAAATAATTGAAATCGTATATGCATAGATATTGTGAAATATAAATTCACTAAGGAATTTATAAAAGAAAGAGAATTTGTTTAAAAATAAATATTGATTTATTTTTGAAGTGTGAAATTATATATCTAGTAAAGATATTTTTGAAAAATAAATAATTTGGAAAATTATTTGGAATCTGGTGATGTTGTGCATATCCATTGATAGTTCAATAACCGACTATCAATATTTCCCTTTGAATGGGTAATTGATGTGATTTGTTTGAATTTGAATGCCACACTTATTTTTTGAATAAGCGCTCACTATTCGGGTTAACCGGGAAAGGACAATGGGGTCGTATAACCCATTCCGAATATGTGATACGTCGTTATGAATTGCATTTGAAGACCGGATCTTTTTGAAAGCGAAAGTACAACTCGTCGATTGTCTTTGCACCGAGTAGCTACGGTATAGAGACTCCCTATGTGATGGGAAGTCCGGACGTGATTAGAGATTATCCGGATTGCAAGGACTTCTTTGTAAGTGCCTTCGATTTTGTTCGAGCCCGGAACAGACTTGTATGGATTGTATGTCTGACATTACAAATTGAGATATAAAGCCGATTTCATTCAAATATATTCTGTTGGTGGCAGAGAATTTATTCTTTTAGCTTAACACCCTTCTCTGAGACGTACGAGCTCAGAGGTTATGTAGTTGAAGGTTATCAGCGATATATTCCCAATTTGGTAATGTGACATGCTGAGTGTTGCTGTGAAATGATCATTGTGTTGATTATTTGTGATAGGATCGTTTATTTGATCGTCTATCCTGGTGATCATTTCTATGATCATTTGTTGACCCAAAGCATGGCTTTTGAATAAAGTATGTTTTTGTGGACGTGACTTCGTCGAGCCTCACACCTCGGGAATGGTCAAAACAGGAAAGATGCAGCAAGGTTATGAGGGCTAGCGCCCTTTAGGATATGTGCATTTCCTTCTGGAAAAGGGTGGTGTCATGGTATGGAGCCCAGATATTTACTCATGTTGAAAACACTTTATGATTGTGTGAATTGATTGCGAGCGCTCGGTGAAAGGTCCCAAAGGACCGGGGGATGGCATATTCGGTCAGTTGTTACTCAGTTAGGGGTAACCCGGCCTTGTGTTGGTAGAGATCCGGTTTGGTTCTCGGGGATGTCCATCCAGAGGCATTCTCATGTGGCAATGGCAGTTCCTTGGCCTGATCATTCATTGGAAATCCAAAGAAACAATACGATCTTGTACGGTTTTAGTTGTAGAACCTGCCATTTAATATGGTAGCTATAGTAAGCATACTATAATGGTACCTATGCTGGCTAAGATTTATATTCTACTTTCGAAATGATTTTCTCTACACTATGCACTAGCAATAATATCAAATGTTTCTTTTTAAATGCGTATCAAGCATCTTTGACTATCATAAGGAGAAATCTCCTCCAAGTCTGCGTTTGCATTGTGTGTGTGGCGGGAGGTCTTATGGTAGTCTCATTTTTAAAAGTATTGCGAATTGACTTTAAAAATATTCCTCTATTTTGATTTTTTAAGATAAATAAACTGTTTTGAGTTCTCACACCAGTCACATGACTGACTCGGAGTTTATTGTTTTCCTTCCTAAACTCTGGGTGCCCACCAATTTCTACACGGGCAGTCAAGAGTTAAGGTTTATCAGGATATTCTGGATATTCTGGAGTTGCTGGAGGCAAGCTAGATGACATGACGTATTACTAGTATATAGTATTTCTTTTTCCGCTGTTTGTAGATGTATGTCGTTGTACACTCTGATGATGATGTAATGAAATGTAATGTATAAAATGTAATAACTGATATAGTTCCTTATTTAAAGATTATTCATTTATTATTATATGTTGTTCCGCTGCGAATTGTGAGATTCTGTTGTTGTTCTGTTGTTTTCTGTTCCGTTCTATTTTCTATTTTCTCTCCTCCCTATTTTCTATCTTCTTATCTCCTCTTCTTCTTTTTCTTCTTCTTAAACCCTCAGTGTTCGGTTTTTCGTCGTTCGATTGCTCGGCAGTCGATAAAGTGAGTATCGATGTTGAATTTTCGGAAGACGAAGAATCGGGTCCTGACACTCCAAGCCCTAGTTCATTTGCCAAATCAAGTTCTAGCTCCAAACCCAAAGAGAAGCTATTGGTAAGCATCTCCTTCTTCTTGTCCAACTCATTCTCCTTTCAATTTTCAGAAATTCTTAAACCTAACTTTGGGGATGTTCTTCTTTTGAGCTTAGGTTCAAGCTATTTTGGGTTGTGTTGAAGTGTGGTTGATTCTTCTTTTGCTTTCAAGCTTCTCCTTCATTGATTTTGTGAAAAAGGTGAGATTTTTAATCTCACATCTTTGTCTATAATTATCTTTGATTGTTGGATATGAATATCTAACACTTATTTATGTGTATTTGATTGTGATTTGGATTAGTTTTGTGAATATTCCAATTTTTAGTGTTTAGTGTTCAAATCTTTAAAATCCTAACTTTGATGTTTGATCATGCTTTTGGTGATGCATCGAGGAGCATATAGGGCCAGATAGTCGATTGGCATAAATCTTCAGCGCCGTTGCTCGAACGATTGCAATTTGGTCGAGACTGGCCCTCGTTTAGAGAGGCTGGGAAGTGCTGGAAACAGGTTTCGGTCGACCGAACACAGTAGGCCGGTCGATCGACCTGCTACCAGAGCACTTCTCTGTTTTTGGTCCGGTCGACCGACTTGCTCCTATTTCCCTGTTTTGCCTATTTATCCTCATTTTGCTTTGCTTTTCCAATCTTTAATCGATTCTTCTTCTCCGATTAGTTGTTATCACCTTTGTCGATTTTGATAACTTCTATTTTTGGGAATTTCCACTTTGATGGATTCAGTATCGATTTCTTTGGATTTTTATTCACGTCTTCGAATGTGAATTTTACTGATTTATTGTTCCTACAATCATTTTTGTGATTTTTCACTTCAAAATATATTTGTTTTCAATACTAGTAGTAAATATCAAAAATCTTTCATCAAATCGATTTCAACACTATTTTATTACAAAGCTCGTTTCTTAAACCGTTTTCCAATCTACAAGCATATACAAACCTTTACCTCATTCGTATGAGAAATGTAATTAAACGGCTTAGTAAAACAAGTGGTATGAAACGCTTGCGTTTACTTCTTCGGTTAGTTCTGGGACTTGTTCGATTGAATCTCTTGTGACAATTTTGGAGTGGAAATCTACAATCTGTTCGTAAATATTTAAGTTAAGCTAGTGGTTATGGGATATGAAGCTAAACTCATATATTTACTAGCTTAGTGTAATTTGCACTTAACCTCGAGTGGAAGTCTACAATTTGTTCATAAATAATTAAGTTAAGCTAGTGGTTATGGGACATGAAGCTAAACTCATTTATTTACTAGCTTAGTGTAATTTACACTTATCGATCAATGATGATCATTTTGTGATTTAGACTAGCAATGTGCGATGTCTCTTTGTCTGCAAGGGAGACTAAACCATGTTTTTAGTGGAGCTTCGGCTTGGTGGGGTAGCGACCCATGGTCTTCGGGCCGTTTTAGTGGAGCTTCGGCTCATGGTCTTCGGGCCATTTTAGTGGAGCTTCAGCTCATGGTCTTCAGGCCGTTTTAGTGGAGCTTCGGCTCATGGTCTTCAGGCCGTTTTAATGGAGCCTCGGCTCAAAATTAATGGTTAGCAACCAGGGAATAGCTTTCCGTTTTAGTGATACACGTGTTGGTGAGTTTTAATGCTTCCGTTCTAGTGACAGGCCTCTTTCCCCTTTTTGTGATTTCTGGATTTTTATTGATTGATTTCTAGAATTTGTGTTTCATCAATTTTCGTGATTTACATTGACAAGCTTTATCATTATTTGTGCATTGGTGAATTTGTGTGTCATTACCTTTTGTGATTGACATTGATATAATTGTCAATATTTATGGTTTGGTGAATAAAAATAAAGAGTATGACAATCATTTTTATCTTTGAGAAGATTCTTGTGATATTTAATTAATCTCTTGTTGATTTTCAATTACATACTTATCATAGTATGGCTTTATGGTTATCTTACGTTTTTGTCATATCTCTTATTCTATATCATTTTATTTGATATTTATAGCTAGACTGATCCGTTTATTATGTTCTTATTAAATAATACTCGGGTCAGACCGAGATGTTACAGGTGCTTCCACTTGACTCCACTTCTAGTGTTTACTATTCTGACTTTTGCCTAACTACTTAGATTAGTAGTTCATTTTGTTGTATGCATTTGAGATATAGACTCTATGATGTATACTTATTCTCCTGTGTAGCACTTGTAACTATTCTTTTATGATATAGTGGATCTTGTTTGACCACTACTCTAATGTACACTTTCATGTGTAATATTCATATATGTTTCCGCCTTTGAGATATGAATTATCCGTGACTGATTTATGTTATGCTTATTTCTATATTTGTTTCCGGAGATTATATATATAGCCACCATGTAGTAGCTTTGAGTTTGTATCGGCATGTCGGATTTCCTCTTGAAATGAAATGCATCTTAAACTATCTGACATATCGGTGCTCGCACAAAGCAATTACACGGATGGCTGCTCCTCAACAGCCTTATTCTCCGCGCTAGTTGACGGCATAACCCTATAGTGTCCTTGGCTAGCATGGGTATAGAGGTGGGGCGTCACATGCCCCATCAAAGCCAAGCTTCTTGCTTAACCTTGTGCTCTGATACCACGCTGTAACGACTTGCCTATTCGAAACCCAAAAGTCGACATTAATACATCCATGGTATTCACGTGGTGAGCAACTAAGCGTCGGAAAGACAGATTGTTAGAGAAAAGAAAGGATATAGAAGATGAGAAGAAACAAAAACAATCACAGATCTCACAACGCAACAGAATAAAATATATTAATAAACGTAATACTTCAAAAAGAAATTTCAAAAATGATATATCAAACTCATATCAATAAAATTCCACCCTTGGATAGTTATAATAGCTTATCCTTACCTAACTGATATAACATATAATACAGCGAAAACAAGATAATAACTAGCTATTGATGAAGCCTCTTGCTCCAAGCTCATCCAAGATGCATCCATTGGAAACTTGAATTAGTTCACTGCCCATAAAAATTTGAGCACCCAAGGGTGTTAGGGAAAGGAAATTGAACTCCGAGTCAGACACGGGCTAGAGTGAGTAAACTCAAACAACTGAATTATTATGTTTAAAACCCTTTTAAATTCAATGGCATCTTGTATGAATATGCCGCATATAAATACAGATGAATTTTTACCTTAGATAACCAAAACACATTTTATACAAAATCTAGTGATAATATAATAAAGTTTAAGTGTTCAAAATAAATATATGAAAATAGCCAAAATTGATACCATTATTAAATTCCAGCTTAAATAGTATAAAATCAAGTCCACATGACGCTTATTGGAGATTGGATTCCATCAATGGTAATGTAAAGGACTATCTTCAGTACAATACACCTCTAGATAAATGTACCTGAGGTCAGACCCTTAAATTGGTCCATCCCTACCAACATTGAACCAGCCCAACCCTGAACTTGGATAGTATCGAATTTATCATCACCCTTGTTGTTCCCAACCTTTATCGAGATCTCTCATGCATAGTCACATCCATAATATGATAATCTAGAAAGGTGATGACACACCCTAATAGGAGCGACCCACATAGCCATGTTGCGTCTACCCAATTTTTGTCATTTCACAAGTAGTGAGGCTTAAGTCAATGCTTTTACCTTTTCTCTTAGTAGACCATCTTGAAATGTTGACACTGCCTTTTGGCAGAAATGCAATGCCAGCATTCATCCATACAAGTTCGTTCTGGGTCTAAATGAAACCAAAGGCACTTCCTCTACTACATCCATTTTGGAATCACCCTCGGGATCAGTAGCAAGTATCCCTTAAACTTCAATAGCTGCATCTTCAAGATATCTTCAGTTTGAAATGCTTGAGTTGGATCGATGTGGTTTTTGGGTAAAATATACTTATTCGATCCTGGTCTCTCCGAAACAACTTTCGATAGTTTCTAATAAACTCAATCCCGATTCTTTAGAAAATAAGCAGATAAAAGATAAGAGCGGAATTCACCTCCTAACCGTTTGTCGACAAATTTCCATATTATCTATCTTAGAAGAATGAAACGAGATTTGAATGCATAGTACAACATCATTGGAGATGACTATGCCATATGACTCATGTGTTTTTCCTAGATATTTCCAAAGTTACGTTTGTCCTAGGTTTGATAATCGATTATTCAACTATCAAATAAAAAATCATTCAAACATTAATTTAATTCGATATGGGATCCATAAACCTTTATTATTTCATTAATTAAAACACTTTGCAAAACTTGATCAAAGATCTTTTTAAAACATTACTCCCAAAACCCTTAACATTCCACTTCTACATGAAAGAAAACATTTATATAATTATCTCAATGGGATAAATAAATTTGCCAAAATTTGCAGAAGTTCCTTCTTTTTAATTCCATATTAAATGGCCAAGAAATTCCCTTATCAAAATATCACTTACTATAAAACCATTCACTTTATAATACCCGTTAACTAATCTCTTATAAAAATTCTTTTCATAAGTTCACTTCATATTTCAAACTTCCTTATAAGCCATCAAACTAAATTTAAACTTCTTTTTAAAATTTCTAAAATGATTTATAAAATCTGTTTCTATGTTTAAAACTCTTTATAAAATTTCCTTTATAAAATATCTTTGAACTACAAATTGTCATTTACAAATTGTCATTTTTAAATCACTTTAAATTAATCCATTTACTTAGCAAAACCATATACGTTAAAATAATTTATTATTTATAAATATCTTTATGAAATAATTGTATAACATGAAAATTATAAACTCTAAAACCCCAAATTGATAAAAGAATTGAAGTTAATTTAAAATCGTTCTTCACACATTCAAAAAGAGGCTTAGCAATTACAACAGTACTAATTTAAGTTACCGTTTAATTTCAATTTCATTTTCAATTCATTCAACTATTTATTTACATAACTCAACATACATTTAAATATGCTTCGTATAAAAATCAGGAAATAACATGTCAATATAAACTAACTAGTATAATTATGTCCAAATAACATAATAGCGGAATGGTGATTTGTCCTGCTAAATAGATGTCCAAACAGTTCAATCAATTTTCAGCAGAACAAGGATTTATTTTGCTGTCAAATGTCTACATAATCAAACGATCAATTTTATAGTAGAACAGAGATTTATTCTGCTATCAAACGACGACACAATCAAATAATCAATTTGCAGCAGAACGGTGATTTATTCTGCTAATAGTTGTGCACACAGACACAAACAATCACATCAAAGCTTATTCACAATCATTTGTCTACTTAATATACCAACATGATCAAAACCCAACATTCAACATCATTAGCAAGCACATGTAATACAATAAATTTATTCAATATATCAAAGTTTAAAATTTTATTTTAAAACCATAATTTTACTCACTAAAAATCATTGAAAACTTGAAATGCTTTAGAACTTGTAGAGCTTGAAAACTACCAAAAATCCACTCGAAAATAGGGCATCTTCTCATTGATTTTTGATCGTGTTAATCTCGAAATTTAGAAAGCAGTCAAAAGAAATTTTTTAGGAAATTCCATTATATATCATTTCAAAAAAAGTGCTAAATTTCGATTCATTTTAAGGGAGATATGGTCAGAAGAAGGAGTGGTATTTTCAGCCTTGATAAAATGGGTATGAAAATGAAGTAGAAAGAAATGCAATTTTGGCCAAAAAAATTCAAAATATGAAAAAGTGGTTCAAATAAAAGTTATGGCCACTGGATTTCCACATTGTTTGAAAAAAAGAAAATCATGATTTGGAGAGTCTAGAGGAAGTTATGGCGAATGAAATGGGAGAAAAATGGAGAATTTTTTTAGAAACTAAATTTTTAAAACATTATAAAAAGAACTAAAAATTAAAAATAAAATTCTTTAGAATTCTAAAGCAAAGCCATTAAAAGGTTTCATCAAGCTTTAAGAAGTTTTAGAGAATAGGAAATGGAATAAAATAAAAAGGAAAATGGAAAAATTAGTTTTATATGAAATCGAAGAGTAAATTTACCCTCCACTCCTTGAATGCCACATCACCACCTTATTTCCATCAAACTATTTAATCCCACAAAGTCTCCATCTCCCTTTCATTTCAACGAAAACATATTTAATCATGTTTGAAGTACTTTTGTACTTAATATCACCCCTGATTTGGCATTGTATCTTTTTCTATTTTCATAATTATATTTCAAACTATATGTACCCAAATGTATACACACGAGTACATATATTATAGAAGCTAACTTATTTAAAAATGTATATGTTTGATTAATATGAAGAGTTTAAAACATTTTTGATAATTTTTATCTAAAGAAATGTCGAAAATTCGAAAAACGAATTCCAGTCATTTTTGATTTTTCTTCAAACTAAATACTTTTTAAACCAAATTCAAAAAAAATTCGCCATTATTAATTATTATTTAAAATATTTTTATTTTAATTATAAAATCTATATAGTGAATATTTGAAAGTAATTGAATATTTGAAAGTCAAAGCAATGAAATTCCGAGTCATTACATGGTCCTCATTAGAAAAACTTTTACCTAGTGAATGAGTGAGTGCACTATATCTTGGAATCTACAATACATATCAAAAATGCACTCATTTGGACCCATTTTGAATAATTGAAACTGGCTAGTTAACATGGAAATTTTGGTCTGTTTAACCTTACTTGTGCCTTCATGTGTAACTTAAAAAGGTCTTCAAATTTCAAATGCACACTTACATATGGATATACTATTAAATTAATTTTTATCTAATGAACAAATTAATATATTTTTAGTCTTAGTTACTTTTTGCAACTGCTTTTTGGTCAACTGTTCACTTTACAAAATTATTTTCGAGTTCATTGTACTCATTTTGGTGATATTCTAAGTCTCTAAAAGTAACAACCTTGGTATTTTTGATTCTCTATGATATGAAATTATAACGATAGTTATAATTTAATATTGAGAATGAAATGAAATAGAGAGGATAAGTTTGTTTTAAGTTGTTTATCTAAAATAAACAATTTGTTTGGAGTTAAAGATCGACCATGCAATTTAATTGAATGGAGTTTGGGTAATAAATTGGAAATATGTGAATCTCTGGTAATTTGAGTTAATAAATTAATCAAATAATGTATTTCAATATATAATTGTTGAAATAAAAATAAATCAATGGAAATAAAATTTTACAAACTTTATTTTGAGAGTTTGGAGTGAAAAGAATCAGTTATTGGACTTTAATTGAGTTAATGTAATAATATCGGTAATTATTGCCAATATTAGCCTTTTACTGAATAAAAAAGGAGAAATATGTAGAAATTATGTATTTATTAAAATAGAAGATGAAATATTGGTTAGAAATAATATTTTAATTATTCAACAAAGTCAGAATGATTTATGTTAATTTATTTGACAAGAAAATAATTTTTGTATAAATTGTTGTATTAAAATGGAGCTTTTATAATAAAAATGTGTAAATTGTGTGTTTTTGATAAAAATAAGGTTTTACTGATAAAAACAACTTTTTATAGTTAAAGTAAATTTTATTTTCTTAATATAACAATTTTATTCACACATTTGCTGTATAAATTTTTATTTGGTTATAAAATTGAGAAATGTATGCATATATTGATAAAATGAGTTAAAAGTGTTCATTCCTTAGTAATTTCACTAAGTATTTTTACAATTGGGCTTATTTGGGTAAGAATTAGATCCATTAGCCCTCTCTAGAAAATTCTGGTATGGAGAAAAACATTTAATATGTAATTACTCTTCTTCTTTCTCAAACTAAGTTATTTACAATATAACAACGAAAGGAATAAAATGGCAGCCTCCCTATAAATTCAATTTCCACTCAAAATTGCTACTAATCAAAAATAAATCACCAAAATAAGAAAAGAGAAAGGTAATCACAACCAATACTATACCAATTTCATTCAAATCTATTAGCTTGATGTGAATTTTTTCCATGACCTGCTCTATTCTTTTGCATGTCTCTTTTCAAGCTTCTACAGGTTGCTGAAGATCGTTCTCCGTTAAAAGCCATCATCTTCCTCTTGAAATCACTCAAAATCTTGATAATTTGCTAAAGTGAGTAGTACAACACTCACAATTGCTAACTAAAAATAGTTTTATTGCTAAGAAATATGCTCTATAAAAGCTTCTGTATATGTTCATATTCTCTACTGTTTCTTTATCCTGTTTCTTATTTCTGGTTGCCACTTTGAGCACCAATATCTATTTGATTTTCACTCAAATTACTAATGAATCTTTTCCAGATTGTAGTTTAGTTGTCAAACTCTTTCCATGTCAATTTTCGTTGAAAAATTTGATCATTTGCCATGCTAATTTGCTGTTGGAAGTTGAGTTCGAAGTAGGAAAATTACTCAAAAAAATGTCTGCAGTCTAGGCCGACCTCGAGGTCGAACTTGCAACAACCAGGACGACCTGGAGGTCGACCAGGCGGTTTACTTTGCTTTGGGCTGGGCCGAACCCGTAGTTGGCCTAGGTACCTGTGTTCGTGGCCCTTTTTTTGAGTCTTCTACAGCTATTGCTTGCTTTGTGCTATGGTTTTTGGTATTATTTCCATGCAATTTTTGAGATGTTTTTGATGATGATTATAGGCTATGATATCCATCAACGGATTAGGCAATATTTTAAGGAATTGAAAATTTTAAATTTAAATTTGAATTTAATTCGAATATCGATTTGGAGTAATTCCTTCGCTTTTCTTGATTTTCAAGCACTATTCCTTTCAAATAAATTTTGGGAAATTTCAAAATTAATTCGCTTTTGAAATCATTATTATAAAATACTTTAAAATTATTTTAAATTATTATTCAATTACTTTAAAGTATTTTAAAATATTTAATTCCTATAATAAGGAGAAATTTCACTAAATTGCTTCCAAAATGGTTTCGAAAATTTATTTTTAAATGCCATTTTCTCTAGAAAATTATTTTACAAATAATATAAATTATTTTTGTACTCTTTTGACGTATGAGAAAGTGAATTAAACGATTTAGTAAAACACATGGTATGGGACTTTGAGTTTACTTTTTCAGTTAATTCCGGCCTCGTATGATCGAAATCTGTTGAGTATGTTGTTTTGAGTTGATTATTAAGGTTTAAAATTCCTAATATAGGAATTATCTATGTTAGCCATTATTTGGCGAGTTGAGAGGTCTGAGATCTCCTATTATAGGAGTAATAATCGATGAGAACCACTTTTATATGTTGTTCTACTCGTTGACGAGACGAGGCGAGTCATGAGATGAGATTTCCCTTTTGGGAATTATGGTTTATGAGAAACCACTATGAGATTTACTTTTAGTTGCCGATGAGATGAGGAAAGATATATGAGTATTCTGATATTTTTGAGATTTGAGATTTTATTTTTATGATGTGGAGTTAACTATCGGTTAGTAAACCGTTTAGTGCGAGCGTGTGGTATTAGACACACGTTAACACTTAACGGCTTCCTTTCCGAGAGTATATGACACATCCACAAGTATGCCAGTGCTATAGACCTTCGGGTAATCTGAGTATGTGACTTCGGTCATCACGAGTTACGTGACTTCAGTTACCAGAGTTATATGACTTCGGTCACCATGAGCGTTAACTTCGGGTCTATGAGTTGGGCACCCAAATTTTTAATAGCACTGGACAAGAATTTAGCACACGCAACATTGCTTCGGCTTTGCAATTGGGGATCTGACCAATTCGGGTTTTCTGAGATTTTTTGAGTTTTATACGATTTCGCCATCTTGAGATTTTGTTACATTGATAGCCTAAGGCTACATGAGATGTTATATAGGGTGATTTCGTTTTTATGAGATTTGGACTCTATTTTGGGTTCTATGTGATTCCTATTGGAAATTTTGATAAGTTTCCCTTATAGCTTTGAATGGTTGCTTGCATTTATATTGGATGCCTTTGTATTTGGAATACTTGTGTTGAACCAAACCTATTCATGTGAAAACCCTTAATGAATCTATTCCATGGACGTGCATTTGAGCTATACTTGTATATCATTCCTTTATAACTAAAGGAAGTGTAACCACCTGCCCTTCTCGACCGTTGAAAATCGACACAAAATACTCCAAAGTATAATTTGCCGATGATCAAGTGCCGGAAAAGACAGATTGTTGAGGAAAAAGAAAGAAGGTAGAAGAGAGAAGGAACTAGACAAATACAGAATCCTCATAATCGCAGCAGAACAAAATATAATAGTCAATAACAGATCTTTACACAAAATGAAAACTATATCTGTTTATATATATATATATATATATTACATCATCAGAGTATCAAAAAAAACACTTCAATTACCAGCATGACAATTTCAACAATTATAGCAGCGGATATAAACAAGTACGTATAATACGTCACGGACTCCAGCTGCTCTCCTGAGCACCACAGCATTCTTTCCTGTAATCTATAATACTCGTTCTGACCTGAGCATTATAATGAAATAACACTCGAGTCAGCCTGGAATACCAGCATGAGAGAAATACTCCTAGATAGATTATTAAAGTTTCAAAATCTTTTGAAAACAAATGCATCTTGTAAGACCACGCTACAAAACATGTCGGGTTTTTACCTTACGATAGCTAAAACATTTTTATCAAAATCCTTTGATATTATAATAGGGTCTATATACAAATACTCACTAAAATAGCCGAAGTTGTTACATGATTAAATTCCAGCTACTAGCCACAAAATGGGCAATACGAACAAAACTCTTAAAAGTTGCGTAGGGAGAATGGATTTCCAACTAATGACTAGGCACTGGGGTACCACCTGTCACAGTACGTGGCCTAGATCACCGTACTGAGGATTACACCCAATCCCCTGCAACACAAGACCGGGACTAGCCCTTACTGGATGATCCCAAGTAAGATTACCCCACAGTTGGGATCAACAACCGCACCACTAAGCCGAATGAAAAGGGACATCTAGACAGGGATGACCTTACCTTAATGGGTGCTACCCACATAGCCTTGCTGCATATCCCCTGATTTTCAGTCATTCCCGATTGATGAGGCTTGAGGCTAAGCGTTACCTTTTTGGAACATTTCACTTAAAATGCCAATCGTCCACCTGACGATGTTCCGAAAGCATTCATGCATACAAGTCTATCCCGGGTTCGAATAGAACCAAAGGCTATACTCCTACTACATCCATTTTGGAAATATCCTCAGGATTAGTAGCGGCTAGCCCTTGCACTTCATTGCTCCATCTTCGACTCCGAACTCATTTTTCCCATGAAAACGTACAAACCGGATCGAAGTGGTTTTAGAGAAATAAATCCCGATCCCGGTCTCTTCAAAACGATCAACACATTGGCCAATATTGATAGTCCGTGATTTAACTATCAATTAACATTCACAAACATCCATCAAACAATAAATAATTTCCCTAATTATTTATTAACCTCGATATATCTTCGCAAGATATATTTCCGCTTCCAATCCATTGAAAACAGTTTCAAACCACACACTCCTTATGGAGTAAATTTCCAAATATTGATTTCCACCAAAAACATCCAAGCCAGTTACTTTAGATTTATAATAATTTAAATTAAAGCTATTTACATACTTTACTTGAAATATATACATACTTTTTAAATGTTTCAAATAAAACTACTTTATAAGTATAAACTATTTTTCTTTAAAATCCAAGTTAAGTCATACTGAATTTTAAAATAAAGTTACGAAATCCTATACAAGTTTTTCAAATAATACTTTAACCAAACTATCTTGACAGTAAAACTAGTCTATAAAATATAAATATTAATGATATTCTTTTAAAGCATATACCAATTAACCACTTTAAAATAATTACTACTATAACTAATTTATTAAATATTTACTCTTAAAAATTTTATAACTTAAACAAGAATTTTCTTAAAAACATTCTTTTAAAAACAAATTTAAAGCTTTTAACTTTTACTTAAAAATATGCTTTAAAAACGTACTTGGCCTCCCAAGGAAATACATTTCCATTTCAGAATAAACCAAAGAACCTTTTTTATATCCTACACGATTTATCTCAATTCCAATTTACGTTTAAGTCCCATAAATTCCTCCAACACTTTAAAAATAAACCCTCTTTTTATTTTTAAACACATTTCTATTTCCTGGAATATCGCTTTCAAAATATATGCTTCAAATATTCAAAATAAAGCTACTAGAAATTAGTTAATTGAAAATAATACTTAAGGAAATATATCGAGGTTTTCTAAGTAATTTAAGCCAAATTTAACTTTTAAAATAAAGTTATTAAATCAAATATTTATACTATAATTTCCTTTTAAATCACAGTTTTAAAAACTTTAACAAACTCTAAACCGATATTCGAATCTAATTCCCTTTAAATTCTTTACTTAAGAATTTCTTTTATTTCCTTTTAAACCGAATTTATTTTATTTATATTTAAATTCCAAGATTGTATTCATCCAATCATCACACAGCACAATTAAATTTCAAATTCATCTATCACCGTATATAAATAAAATGCATCATCAATTATGAACATAATTTCTGTATTGTGAGGAATCCAGTTGGATCCCTCCAACCTGTTTCCCTGCATCCACAGATGTTAGCACAACAGATAAAATATCATATCCAAACTGATAATAATATTCACATTCAACCAATCAATCATTTATTTAAATTTTAACTATTTAAAATTAACTAGAAATTCCAGATGTGAGTGAGATTAACTCACTTTGAGTTCAAACGTTGAGTCGTTCCAATTTTAAATTAAATCGAACCGTTCGATTTAATCCAAAATTTTCGCTTGCTCAAAACGCTTCCGGATCTACACCACAGCGGCCTGCTCGTCGCTGCGATTCCGGCGCTACCAAATTCATCGAAATCTAACAAAGTATGCACATGATATGAATTTTGAAAGTTTGAATATAATTTAAAACAATTTTTTTATAGTAATACAAACCACATCTAGCCGTTCATCACGTTCTAGAGAAACAGGCGGACCCTTCCTTCTTCTTCGCGTCAACTACAGGGTCGAACGAACCCAAAACACGCGGTAAAAAACAGACCGCCGCCATCGTCGAGACGACGAACAGACCACATCACCACGTACGCCCCACCTCGCTCCCTTTACGGCCCAAACTTCATTGAACTCGGTGGCCTATGCTGCCCAAATCACGTACGCGAACGGTCGACGTTCGACACTAGATTTCTCTCTCCTCGCCACACTTCATACGATCATCACCGTTAGATCTACTCGCCTCGACGAGCTCTCCATCTTCCTAGTGGAGCCTCAACCTGAAAACGCCTGGATGAAGAGAATTTTGAAGGAGAAATGTTGAACGACTTCGGCCATTGAAATAGAATAAAATGGCGGCCGAAAGAAAGGAGTAGGATTTCTCTAAAAAAGTGTATATAAACGTTGACAAATATTATTTTAATATTAAATTCATTTTAAAACTAATTTTTCACACGATCTCCAAATAACGCATGCCAAAAGGCAATTATAAGGTTTTACCTACATTCCGAACACAATGGAATGTGTTTCGGGAGCTAATTTGATTATATGCGCGAGTTACGGAAATAAACGATCAATTTTAAATTAAATCGATTAAAATAGTTTCTATGCGTTTTGAGCTGTCACGGTCAAACGACAACTCCGATTGCTACAAAAATTGAAATCCGATAATAACTAACTATTACGGGTCAAATGGAACTAGTTTCGTCGAATTTCGAGACTGTGCCTCGAAAGGCTGTTTTAACTTGTCTATTAATTCGAGCAATTTTCCAAATCGTTGAAATCACTTAAAATTTCACTTTCAAAATTTTACTAAACTAATTATAAATCATATATAATTTACATTCACGTTAGAAATCATTTTGTTTCACTTCGAACCAAAATCTAATCATTTGCATTATTATATTATATTAAATTCCATTTTTAATTAATATAAAATCCCAAATTTAACTTACCTTTGATTGCATCCAAAAGTCAAATATTATAATTCAGATCAAACTAAACTTAAAATAAATCTTAGAAACCATTTCCATTCAGATTGATAATTTATCCCAATTCCAAATATTTAATTTTATTATCCAAATCCAATTGAATTGCTATATTTGAAATTATAACCAAATTCTATTGATTTAACCAAATCTTTTTATTCAAAATCAAATTATAATTCACATTCAATATTTAAAATGAATTAAATGTTTAAAATTGACGACTAGAAATTCTGGGTCATTACATTCCTCCCCCTTTATAAAAATTTCGTCCTCGAAATTTGCTAAGGCAGGAAAATGCTACTAAACTCATTTACTTATCCAAACTTACATTTACTTCACCAAACTTTTAGCTAAATTCCAAAACCATCTACTTACATATTCTAACTCAAAAGCTTTTGTTTTCAACATTATTTCAAAAATCAACTTTCCAAGTCAACCCAAAATTTTCAAAACTTCCAAAAAAATCTAACTCCCAAAATTTTGGAGAAATTTTGACAGCATCTTCTTTGTACGGAGAGCATTTTACGATATCGCAATAATTATAAATATATATACATCGACTCACACGGTCGGAAAACAAAATATACCACAATATATATCATTTTCCAATTTTATTGTGTAGGCGTATCTTTTATTAGCATTTTAAAAGCAAGCGGCTAATATATTATGCATTTGCGCGCTCCAACTCTATCGATTGCCTCCTGTACTTGTACTTACTCAAACATACATTTCAGTTTTCAATAACATGAAAATTTAACAACATTCCATTCATTTATCTTATCCAAACATATCAATTACATACCCAAACAAACAAATTTCATAATCATGCATGTAATCCATCTGTTATAAGTAATCCACAAGTTTCAACACTATTTTAGTTTCCCTAACAAACCCAAACTTCATTTTATTCCACTCGAATAATTCATATCCGAGCTTACTATCCTCAATTCATATTCACTTCAATATGATTAACATGTGCTTTACTTACATCAATTTACTTCTATTCATTCCAAATTGATTCACAATCAATTTTATCTCCAATTTGATTTATTTGCATCATATTCATAATTCATTTCATTTATATGCAAATCCACTAAATTAAATTCCGAACCATTCCAATTGGTTAAAAAACCAATTCTATTTACTTACTTTAAACAATTTACTTCCGTTTACAACAAAACGACAAATTTTCTGTGCATATTGATGTTATTCAAGTAAATAACCTTTTCTTACTTATATCATTTAAAATCAATTCCAACATGGATTTATGTTGGAATTATTCATACATCAAACAATTTTTACTTTATTATAATTATTAAATCAAATCCTGATTCTCACATTCCAAATTCATTATCCAACTTAAGTTTATATTAATATCATCCAATTCTGGATTATTTACAAATCATACATTCTTATTTCATCACAATAATTAATTAAAATCCTTTCACTTGGATTTAAATTTTATTATCTAAACAAATTTCATTCAAAACCACTTATAAAGCTCGACCACAATCATTTTCCAATTTGCTTAAGTTATTTCAATAACACAATAACTCCATTTCTTCTTACATCAGTTTTATTTCCATTTTATAAGCTCGACAACAACTATTTCAAAATTTTCTTAAGTTGTCTCAACTCTATTACATCCCATTTTCTTTCAATTCAATTCTTCTCCAATTTTGATTCAAGTTCAACTAAATTTATTTAGCCAACTTAAATTCTTACCATTCCCTTTACTATTTTAAATAAGAATTTAATTCAATTCAATATCATTCATAACACAACTGAATTTTGATTTTAATTCAATCTAGATTTAACTCAATTTCTTTTAATTTAAGCTAAATCCAATTTTTATTTCTCCATTCAATTTAAACTTTTACTTCCTAATATATAAGTTTTAAAACTTATTTAGTAACCTAAGTAAATTCATCCATTTATATTTCACTTTGCCTTATCTCACTCTACATTCATTTAGGATTTAAAATTTGAATTTCCCATAAAATTCCAACCATTTAATTTTGGTTTTACAATTTCATTTCCTATTCTTAAGTTCACCAACTTATTTACTTAAAAGCTTATATTGCTCATTCTAATCCATTTACATCTTATAATCACAAATTCCAAATTATATATATATATATATAACACTTAATAGCTTAAGGATATAAATTTTCATTACACAATTATAGTCATTTTACATTTCAATTTTATGTCCAATTTAAATCAATTCCAACTCCAATTTTATTTAACTTATCTCCAGTTAAATTCAAATAAAATGTATTCATTACCATTCATTCAAGTTAAACTTTAATTCCAGGACTAAATTTTCATTTTTCCTTTCTTATTTAAATCAACTTCACTTTATAGGTTCAATAGTTGATTTATCTTAACTTTCATAATATTTAAATAGAGTTGTAGCACTTCAACAACACCTTCGGATTCTTGCAATCCTTGGAGAGATGGCCCTTCTGCCGATAATTATAGCAGGTCTTTTCCCCCTTCAGCTTCTTCTGACCATCCTTACCCTTCTGCTGTTGCTGCTTCCTCTTCTTGTTTCCACCTTGCTGTGGTTTAGATTCCTCCTTGGTCACAGCAACAACAGATACTTTCTTAGGAAACAAACTCTCGTGCCTGAGAGCTTTCTCCACCAGCTTCTCAAATGGATCGTCCAGATGATCCACCAACTGTCTTCCAAGATAACTGTCCAAGCCTGTCACGAATTTCTCGTTCTTCTGGTAGGGAGATTCAATATACGATCTAGCATACTTGGACAGAGCCTCAAACTCAGAAACATACTCAAGAACTGGCCTCCCACCCTGCTTGAGTTCAACAAACTTCTTAAACAAAACAGACTTCTGAGCTGTAGAGATAAACTTGGCTTCAAATCTAACTTGGAATTGCTCCCAAGTAATCTCTTCTTCTGGAGTATCTATGGTGATAGAATTCCACCAATCAGAAGCTCTTCCTTGAAGCTGTCTCGATGCAAGCTTCCTCTTAGTTACATCATCAATTCCCAAGTCACCAAAGATCCTTCTACAAGCATCTATCCATCTTTGGACTTCAATGGTTGACTCTATCCCTAAGAAAACCTTCCCTCCAAGAGCAGTATAGTCCTTACACAACTTAGCAAAATCCACCGGTCTTGGAGCTTGAACTTGAACTCCAACATCCACTGATGGCCCTGGAGCGGGTATCCTTCTCATGATAGAAGTCATCATAGCTTCAAACATAGCTCCATAATCAACAACTCCTTCAGCGGCACGGCCTTCCCTTGCAACTGGTCTCCCACTTCGACTCATCCTTAGTATCTACAAAAAAGACTGATTAGAACACCTTGAGGAACAACTACATAAGGAGTTCAAATCCATCTAAACTACTATATTATATATATAGTAATCATCCATCAAAATACAATTACGTCTCTCTTACGTAGTTACATCGGCGAGCGTTGGCTAAAATTGATTAACCAGAGCTCTGATACCAAATGTGACGACCGCCCATAACTCCTGCACGGAAACAAGGGAATGGTGCGCTGAAAGTGTGCCAGGCAGCCATGAGTGACCGTCAAGGGTAAAATAAACATCGCAGAATCTATCGTATAACTCACAACGCATGGATAAAATACAATAGAGAAATTAAATATAGTGAAGCTCCCATAGAACAGAATATCATCATCTAATCATAATAGCTTTATACATGGTCTGAATCATGGATACAAGAAGCCTCACTACATAGCACTCAGAGTAATCAACAATCAGCGGAATATCCAGTACATAGAATATGAAAATAATATGTAAAGCCTCCTGCTCGTCTTCGTCATCATCAGCGTGAGCCACTAAGATCAGCACCTGCCACCTGTCTCCTAGTCTGCCCATCCCAAACATGGATGAACAGCCCAAGGTAATAAGAGGAGACAAAAACCTTGAGTCAGACAACAGTCTTAGTGAGCAGTAAATCAACTATCAAACATACCAAAAGAGCATAAAGGATAAAAGGAATAGGAACCCAAACCATCCCACTCCACCTCTTTCTACAGTGATAGCCCCCAGACACACACCAAGGAGAGGCAAACATAGCAAAGCAGATAATTAAAGTAAAGCAATAATCACTCGAGTCAAAGTCGATGTTTTCCAAATACAAACCCCCAAGGCCTAAACCAAGATCAGATAAGCACCCAGAAAACACCGCTCTTGAGACCGAATGATGGTACAACCAAACATCCATGACCCTGGCTATCACTGTTATCATTGCCTTGATTTTATCGTTAGTTGAATGACCAACTCATCTTTCTACCATCCGTCAAGGGCTAATGGCAACCCCGGTTCTAGGCATAACTCCGCACGTCATCGTGACCCGTGCCTAGGTATAACGAATCTACCCAGAGTACTAGCACGTCATCATGACCCGCGCCTGGGTATAACGGATCTACCCAACGTACTCTTGCTTTGAGCTTGCTAGAACCTTCAATAACGATAAGATCTCAGCCTTCTAGTCATCCTCCTCGACGACTATTCCCATTATAGCTCAAGCACCTCTCGAGCCCACCATTATCCACCAACTCGAACCGCATCATCGAGTAATCAACATGCTTGGGATGATCCCGTCTGGATTAAACCAAGGCTTCCACATCATGCTTTGCTCCAACGCATCTTAGCAAAGTCCATCTCATCATCATACTTCGCCTCAACATATCATGGCAAAGTCCATTTCGTCATCACACTTCGCTTCCTCTAACTATAGCAAAGTCCTCGAACCCATCCATATGAGCTTCATCATCCGCTTCATATGCCACAGCAGCTTTCACCATTCAAGAGCCTTTCCACTTAGCTTTTGAATTATCTTCAACCATCTTATCCCAAATCAACTACAAGCTAACTCGAGACAATCAAATCAATCATACATCCAAACAATCAAGCATTCAAACAAGATCTAATCAAGCAATATCAACTATAATGGCAATTTCGTAAATAAATGAGCATAAGTCTAACATATATGAAATCATGGATTTTAGCGTAGATCTATCAAATATAAAACATGGGTTTTGTCTCTATAACTTGTTAATTGAACTTGCATAGGTAAACATCTTCAAAAGTAATGAATCTAGTCTTGGAACTAAGAAAAATGCATGAAATCTCTAACTTTAACACTCAAACAAGCCACCAATCCAATATACTCCTTTGGGTCCGCGTGAGAGATAACTACCACTCACCGAATCACCTAAACACCTCAAAAGATAACCACTTCAAATCTGGACAGCAAGGATTCAAGCTTGATTCGTCGAAATCTCGCTTGAAATGATGAAATCTAGCTTCGTTGGATGAAGATCTTCAACTTTGGCTCTTCGATCTTCGATCTTGATCTTCGATCTTGGATGGATGTTAGCACTTGATCAAAGTGGAGAAAGGAAGTGAAGAAATGTTGTAATCGAGCTCTAAAAATGGCAGCACTTCGTTGCTTCAAAATCCGGTGCCAAAAAGTGAGCCAAACCCCTCTATTTATAGGCTGAAATCACCCTTAGGTCGCCCAGACTTAGGTCGTTGCCGACCTAAAAGCCCCGACCTAACATAGGTCGCTGCCGACCTATACACTCCAGCGACCTAACGGCCTAACCAATCCCAGAGCCATACGAATCAACACTCGGCCGACCTAATTCCTATGCGACCTAACAGCCTACCGACCTAAAGACTTACACGACCTAGCAACTTAACTATTGCCAACGACCTACGACCTAACACCATACCGACCTAGAATAACATGCGACCTATCTGTCTGCCGACCTAACCTACCTAGCGACCTAACACTTCCCTTAGGTCGCTCAACGACCTACTCTCCTTAGGTCAATAATATCTTAACCCGACCTATCTTATATCACTATCCCTTAGGTCGCAAGCTCCTTAAACCGGTCAATATCTATAGGTCGCTCTCCCCTATAGGTCGGTCACCCTCCAAGCCGCTAACCCACTAACTCGCTTGCCTTCTTAGGTCGGCCATAGCTTAACTCGCCAACTTCCTTAGGTCGCCATACCCTATAGGTCGCTAATCTACCTAATCCGGCCTATCTCCTTAGGTCGTTCCTCACGACCTAAACTTCCTAGGTCGCTAACTACCTTAGGTCGCTCTACCGACCTAACTCCATCACGACCTAAGCTAAGCCTTAACTCGCTAACCCTGTTAAGTCGCTCTTCTACCTTAGGTTGGTCCATCCCTTAGGTCGCTCAACTTCTATAGGTCGCTCATCCCAACCTATCCTTCATACGTCCTAAACAACAACATGGGCCAACCTTACTCGAGCTAACCTCTACACGACCTAAGCACTAATAGGGTTAAACCCTGAACAATACTAACGACCTAGTGATAAATGTTCTACGATTATCGTCACATAAATTACGGGTCGTTACATTCTCTCCCCCTTAGGAATTTCGCCCCCGAAATTCCAAACAAACAACAGCAATCAAAACTATTCTGCATGCCTACCATCCATAGCAATCAACAAACCATGCATCCAATTTCTAGCCTAGCATGCAGAATTCTAAGATAGAACAAGTTACAAATTCATGAGATGTCACGACACCTTAGGGCCATACCTCGAAGAGTTCAGGATGAGCTGCCTTCATCTTTACTTCCTCCTCCCACATACAGTCGTTAACATCATCACTCCATTGTATCTTGAGCAACGTAATCGTCTTCCTCCTAAGCTGTTTCGTATCGGTTTCAACAATACGATGCGGCTTACGAGGTCTTCTAACAACTGGATCAACCTCCAAATCTTCACAGCTATCAGCAGAAACCACTGTACTCGAGTCGTGCACATACTTCCGTAGATACGATACATGAAAAACATTGTGCACACCCGCCATCTTTTCTGGTAACTCCAATCTATAAGCGAGCTTTCCAATTCGCTCGATAATCGGGAATGGTCCAACAAATCTCGGAGTCAACTTTCCTTTCTTCCCGAATCGAATAACATTCTTCAGTGGAGAAATCTTCACAAAACCATATCTCCTACGTCGAACTCCAAATCCTTTCGACGTTTATCTGCATAGCTTTTCTGCCGATCCTGGGCTGCCTTCATTTATTGCCGAATGATCTCTATACAATCCGAAGTCTGACGAATCATCTCAGGCCCAAGTATCAGCTTTTCTCCAGTTTCCAACCAACATGTTGGAGAGTTACACGGTCTTCCATACAGTGCCTCATATGGTGCCATACCAATACTTGACTGGTAACTGTTATTATATGCAAATTCCATCAAATGAAGATGATCTTCCCATGATCCTCCGAAATCCAAAACACATGCCCTCAGAAGATCTTCCAAAACTCGGTTGACTCTCTCAGTCTGACCATCTGTTTGAGGATGATAAGCTGTACTCAAACACAACTCGGTTCCCAAAACCTCCTGGAAGCTCTTCCAAAATCCACTAGTGAACAGTGGGTCCCGATCACTCACTATACTCTTCGGAATACCATGAAATCGAACTATCCACTTAACATACAATTCAGCCAACTTCGATGCAGTCCTAGTTGATCGAACAGGAATAAATCTTGCACTCTTAGTCAAACGATCTACAATGATCCAAATCCCTTCATTTCCCGTTCTGGTTCTAGGTAGACCATCGATAAAATCCATCGATATTTGCTCCCACTTCCATGTAGGAACTTCTAATGGCTGAAGCAATCCACTTGGCTTCTTCTGTTCAGCTTTTACCAACTGACAGTTCATACATTTGGAAACAAAATTTCCAATATCCTTCTTCATACCTTCCCAGTAATAGGTTCTCTTCATATCCCGATACATCTTATTTCCACCTGGATGAATTGTCAACTTCGAGTGATGACTTTCCCTCAGAACTTCATCTCTCAATCCATCTATATCAGGAACAACTAATCGTCCTTGCTTCCGAAGCCAACCCTCTCGATCGACTTCGAATCCTATATCCTTTTCTGGATTCAATCCAGATTCCAAATCACGAATAATCTTGACAAGCTTATCGTCTTGCTTTTGGCTCTCGCCAATCCTTTCCACAAGAGTAGGTCTTATCGATAAGTTTGCCAACATCTCAGGTTCCAATTCACACCTAGGCCTGAAATCAAATCCAGCCAAATACTCGAGACTCTTCCATTCCGAAAACATGGCTCCCAATCCTGCATGTCTTCGACTTAACGCATCGGCCACTGCATTACCTTTTCCCGGAGTATAAGCTATACCAAAATCATATGATGCTAAGAACTCTAGCCATCTTTGCTGCCGTAGATTCAAATCCTTTTGGGAGAACAGATACTTCAACGACTTATGATCCGTAAACAACTCGAATCGAACTCCCAATAGATAATGTCTCCACATCTTCAGAGCAAAAACAATCGCCGCTAACTCCAAATCATGAGTCGGGTAAATCCTTTCATGCGGCTTCAGTTGTCGACTTGCATACGCAACAACTTTATCCTTTTGCATTAGCACTGCTCCAAGTCCAGTACCACATGCATCGGTGTAAACCACCATCTCATCATTCCCACTTGGAATAGTCAAAACAGGAGCACTCATCAATCGCTCTTTCAGGATTCTAAAAGCTTGCTCACACTTAGCATCCCAACTGAACACTTGGTTCTTCTTCGTCGATCCTGTTAACGGTGCAGCTATCTTGGAAAAGTCTTTGATAAACCGACGATAATATCCTGCTAATCCAAGAAAACTTCTCACATCAGATTCATTCTTAGGTCTAATCCAATCCTGGATCGCTGCCACCTTAGCGGGATCAACCGCTATCCCATTTCCAGAAATGACATGGCCTAAGAACCTCACTTCACCCTTCCAGAAGTGACACTTCGAAAACTTAGCCTTCAGCTGATGTTTCCGCAAGATTTCCAAAACAATCCTCAAGCGCGTCTTGTGCTCTTCCTCAGTTCTGGAATAAATCAGAATATCATCCACGAACACAAGTACGAACTTGTTCAACTGATCTCTGAACACTCTATTCATAAGATCCACAAAATATGCTGGTGCATTAGTCAATCCAAACGGCATTACCAGCCACTCATAAAAACCGGATGGTGTCCTAAAAGCAGTCTTCGGCACACTATCCTTAGCCACTCTCAACTGGTGAAATCCCGTTGCCAAATCCATCTGAGAAAACACCTTAGCTTCGTGAAGCTGATCAAACAAGTCATCTATTCTCGGCAATGGATACTTGTTCTTCTTAGTCACCTTATTCAGCTCACGATAATCCACACACAACCTCAACGATCCATCCGCTTTGGTTGCGAACACAACTGGTGCACCCCATTCGGACACACTACGCCGAATGAATCCTTTCCGAAAAAGGTCATCAACTTGCACCCTCAACTCTTGCTGTTCTTTAGGCGCCATCCGCCTAAGAGGCATCACAACAGGTCTGGCTCCCTCAACTAGATCGATACGAAACTCGATCTCCCTATGCGGCGGTAACCCTTTGACCTCGTCAAAGACATCTTCGAATCCATTCACGATTGGCATCGATGACAGTCCATCCCGTGGAACAACCAGCGAATACATGAAGCTCATGAAGACGCCTTCTTCATGCTTACATCGTATCACAACCTTTCGCCTCTCCACATTCTCGACTGTCACCTCCAATCTCTCACAATCAACCTTTGCCGCATACTTCCTAAGCCAGTCCATACCCAAAATAATTCCGAACCCAGCAAAGTTCAGAACAAAGCAATCACAAACAAAAGAGCAATCATGACTCAATATAACTAGACCACGGCATAGCATACACAAACAAGACGAACCCCCAACTGGATTAGTCACTACCAATGGTCTATCAACAATATCCGGTTCCAAACCCAACCGGTCTACCAACTCATTACAAACAAAAGAATGAGACGCTCCAGTATCAAATAACACTCTAACTGGAACACCACAAATGGAAAGAGTACCTTGAACCACCACACTCTTCCCCTTCTCTTCGGCAGTAGGAGCTTTCGAAGATGACGGGACAGCCCCCAAAGCATAAGCTTGCACAACCTGCCTGTCCTTTATCGGTTCCGGACAGTTCTTCTTAATGTGCCCCAACTTATCACAGTTGTAGCACTTCAACAACACCTTCGGATTCTTGCAATCCTTGGAGAGATGGCCCTTCTGCCGATAATTATAGCAGGTCTTTTCCCCCTTCAGCTTCTTCTGACCATCCTTACCCTTCTGCTGTTGCTGCTTCCTCTTCTTGTTTCCACCTTGCTGTGGTTTAGATTCCTCCTTGGTCACAGCAACAACAGATACTTCCTTAGGAAACAAACTCTCGTGCCTGAGAGCTTTCTCCACCAGCTTCTCAAATGGATCGTCCAGATGATCCACCAACTGTTTTTCAAGATAACCGTCCAAGCCTGTCACGAATTTCTCGTTCTTCTGGTAGGGAGATTCAATATATGATCTAGCATACTTGGACAGAGCCTCAAACTCAGAAACATACTCAAGAACTGGCCTCCCACCCTGCTTGAGTTCAACAAACTTCTTAAACAAAACAGACTTCTGAGCTGTAGAGATAAACTTGGCTTCAAATCTAACTTGGAATTGCTCCCAAGTAATCTCTTCTTCTGGAGTATCTATGGTGATAGAATTCCACCAATCAAAAGCTCTTCCTTGAAGCTGTCCCGATGCAAGCTTCCTCTTAGTTGCATCATCAATTCCCAAGTCACCAAAGATCCTTCTACAAGCATCTATCCATCTTTGGACTTCAATGGTTGACTCTATCCCTAAGAAAACCTTCCCTCCAAGAGCAGTATAGTCCTTACACAACTTAGCAAAATCCACCGGTCTTGGAGCTTGAACTTGAACTCCAACATCCACTGATGGCCCTGGAGCGGGTATCCTTCTCATGATAGAAGTCATCATAGCTTCAAATATAGCTCCATAATCAACAACTCCTTCAGCGGCACGACCTTCCCTTGCAACTGGTCTCCCTCTTCGACTCATCCTTAGTATCTACAAAAAAGACTGATTAGAACACCTTGAGGAACAACTACATAAGGAGTTCAAATCCATCTAAACTACTATATTATATAGAGTAATCATCCATCAAAATACAATTACGTCTCTCTTACGTAGTTACGTTGGCGAGCGTTGGCTAAAATCGATTAACCAAAGCTCTGATACCAAATGTGACGACCGCCCATGACTCCCGCACGGAAACAAGGGAATGGTGCGCTGAAAGTGTGCCAGGCAGCCATGAGTGACCGTCAAGGGTAAAATAAAAATCGTAGAATCTATCATATAACTCACAGCGCATGGATAAAATACAATAGAGAAATATAATATAGTGAAGCTCCCATAGAACAGAATATCATCATCTAATCATAATAGCTTTATACATGGTCTGAATCATGGATACAAGAAGCCTCACTACATAGCACTCAGAGTAATCAACAATCAGCGGAATATCCAGTACATAGAATATGAAAATAATATGTAAAGCCTCCTGCTCGTCTTCGTCATCATCAGCGTGAGCCACTAAGATCAGCACCTGCCACCTATCACCTAGTCTGCCCATCCCAAACATGGATGAACAGCCCAAGGTAATAAGAGGAGACAAAAACCTTGAGTCAGACAACAGTCTTAGTGAGCAGTAAATCAACTATCAAACATACCAAAAGAGCATAAAGGATAAAAGGAATAGGAACCCAAACCATCCCACTCCACCTCTTTCTACAGTGATAGCCCCCAGACACACACCAAGGAGAGGCAAACATACAAAGCAGATAGTTAAAGTAAAGCAATAATCACTCGAGTCAAGGTCGATGTTTTCCAAATACAAACCCCCAAGGCCTAAACTAAGATCAGATAAGCACCCAGAAAACACCGCTCTTGAGACCGAATGATGGTACAACCAAACATCCATGACCCTGGCTATCACTGTTATCATTGCCTTTATTTTATCGTTAATTGAATGACCAACTCATCTTTTTACCATCCGTCAAGGGCTAATGGAAACCCCGGTTCTAGGCATAACTCCGCACGTCATCGTGACCCGTGCCTAGGTATAACGAATCTACCCAGAGTACTAGCACGTCATCATGACCCGCGCCTGGGTATAACGGATCTACCCAACGTACTCTTGCTTTGAGCTTGCTAGAACCTTCAATAACGATAAGATCTCAGCCTTATAGTCATCCTCCTCGACGACTATTCCCATTATAGCTCAAGCACCTCTCGAGCCCACCATTATCCACCAACTCGAACCGCATCATCGAGTAATCAACATGCTTGGGATGATCCCGTCTGGATTAAACCAAGGCTTCCACATCATGCTTTGCTCCAACGCATCTTAGCAAAGTCCATCTCATCATCATACTTCGCCTCAACATATCATAGCAAAGTCCATTTCGTCATCACACTTCGCTTCCTCTAACTATAGCAAAGTCCTCGAACCCATCCATATGAGCTTCATCATCCGCTTCATATGCCACAGCAGCTTTCACCATTCAAGAGCCTTTCCACTTAGCTTTTGAATTATCTTCAACCATCTTGTCCCAAATCAACTACAAGCTAACTCGAGACAATCAAATCAATCATACATCCAAACAATCAAGCATTCAAACAAGATCTAATCAAGCAATATCAACTATAATGGCAATTTCGTAAATAAATGAGCATAAGTCTAACATATATGAAATCATGGATTTTAGCGTAGATCTATCAAATATAAAACATGGGTTTTGTCTCTATAACTTGTTAATTGAACTTGCACAGGTAAACATCTTCAAAAGTAATGAATCTAGTCTTGGAACTAAGAAAAATGTATGAAATCTCTAACTTTAACACTCAAACAAGCCACCAATCCAATATACTCCTTTAGGTCCGCGTGAGAGATAACTACCACTCACCGAATCACCTAAACACCTCAAAAGATAACCACTTCAAATCTGGACAGCAAGGATTCAAGCTTGATTCGTTGAAATCTCGCTTGAAATGATGAAATCTAGCTTCGTTGGATGAAGATCTTCAACTTTGGCTCTTCGATCTTCGATCTTGGATGGATGTTAGCACTTGATCAAAGTGGAGAAAGGAAGTGAAGAAATGTTGTAGTCGAGCTCTAAAAATGGCAGCACTTCGTTGCTTCAAAATCCGGTGCCAAAAAGTGAGCCAAACCCCTCTATTTATAGGCTGAAATCACCCTTAGGTCGCCCAGACTTAGGTCGTTGCCGACCTAAAAACCCCGACCTAACATAGGTCGCTGCCGACCTATACACTCCAGCGACCTAACGGCCTAACCAATCCCAAAGCCATACGAATCAACACTCGGCCGACCTAATTCCTATGCGACCTAACAGCCTACCGACCTAAAGACTTACACGACCTAGCAACTTAACTATTGCCAACGACCTACGACCTAACACCATACCGACCTAGAATAACATGCGACCTATCTGTCTGCCGACCTAACCTACCTAGCGACCTAACACTTCCCTTAGGTCGCTCAACGACCTACTCTCCTTAGGTCGGTAATATCTTAACCCGACCTATCTTATATCACTATCCCTTAGGTCGCAAGCTCCTTAAACCGGTCAATATCTATAGGTCGCTCTCCCCTATAGGTCGGTCACCCTCCAAGCCGCTAACCCACTAACTCGCTTGCCTCCTTAGGTCGGCCATAGCTTAACTCGCCAACTTCCTTAGGTCGCCATACCCTATAGGTCGCTAATCTACCTAATCCGGCCTATCTCCTTAGGTCGTTCCTCACGACCTAAACTTCCTAGGTCGCTAGCTACCTTAGGTCGCTCTACCGACCTAACTCCATCACGACCTAAGCTAAGCCTTAACTCGCTAACCCCGTTAAGTCGCTCTTCTACCTTAGGTTGGTCCATCCCTTAGGTCGCTCAACTTCTATAGGTAGCTCATCCCAACCTATCCTTCATACGTCCTAAACAACAACATGGGCCAACCTTACTCGAGCTAACCTCTACACGGCCTAAGCACTAATAGGGTTAAACCCTGAACGATACTAACGACCTAGTGATAAATGTTCTACGATTATCGTCACATAAAATACGGGTCGTTACAAATACTGAAGATGTGGCCATCATCATCAGGATTATTTTCCAGCGACTGAAGTGAGTTTATTGTTTCCTTACCTCCATAAATTCCTTCCAAAACCATTTCCATTCAAAAATATTTCCCCAAATAATACACCATCATTGCCTTCAAACATTTTGGAAAACATTTCAGACATTCTCAGGATTTTAAATTCCCAAACCTTTTGTTTAAATTCATTTAAAATCCTTTTCAAAATTTTCGAGGTTTAAATTCTGGTTTAAATCAAATTTTAGCTATACCCCATTTTATTTAAACCATAACCATAATTAGATAATTCTATTTGGTTATAAACCATTTTAAATTTCAGACTCTTATATTTGATTATAACGTTAACAACCAAACATCCAAATATATAATAAGTCTAGAAAATTATTCCTTTTATATCAAAATATAATTTTGGGTAAAATTATTTCATTTACCCACTTTAAAAACAATACCATGTCGATTTATCTTGTTTAAGAGTTTAGAAACCCTTATCGATACGGTTGTACTTCCCGTACCGACCAGAATTCATAAACACTCAACCGATAAGTCAACACAGTATAAAAACAATTTTTATATTCACTAACAAGTACGCTTTCATAGATATTATTACACTCAACTCATTATAGAGTACTATTGACTTTGTTTAATGAGTAATTTACCCACCAGAGCCAAGGTTGTCGCTGGCCTGGCTCTGATACCACTTGTAACGAACCTCCCTTCTCGACCCTCGAAAATCGACATAAAATACTCCAAAGTATAATATGCCAACGATCAAGTGCCGGAAAAGACAGATTGTTGAGGAAAAAGAAAGAAGGTAGAAGAGAGAAGGTACTAGACAAATATTGATTCTCACAATCGTCGCGGAACAAAATATAATAGTCAATAACAGATCTTTGCACAAAATGAAAACTATATCTATTTATATATGTATATATTACATCATCATAGTACCACAACAAACACTTCAATTACAGCCTGACAATTTCAACAATCACAGCAGCGGATATAAACAAGCACAGATAATACGTCTCGGATTCCAGCTCCTCTCCTAAGCTCCACACCATCCTTTCCTGTAATCTATAATACTCGGTCTGACTCGAGCATTATAATGAAATAACACCCGAGTCAGTCTGGAATACCAGCGTGAGAGAAATACACCCAGATTGATTATTAAAGTTTTAAAATCCTTTGAAAACAAAAGCATCTCGTAAGACCACGCCACAAATAAACATGTTAGGTTTTACCTCATGATAGCTAAAACATTTTCATCAAAATCCTCTCATATTATAATAGGGTCTATATAAAATACTTACTAAAATAAACGAAATTGTTACATGATTAAATTCCAGCTACTAGCTACAATATGGGTAATACAAACAAAACTCGTAAAAGGCGCGTAAGGAGAATGGATTTCCATCTAATGACTAGGCACTGGGGTACCACCTGTCACAGTACGTAGCCTAGATCACCGTATCGAGGATTACTCCCATTTCCCTACAACACAAGACCGGGACAACCTCTTAATGGATAATCCCAAGTAAGATCACCCCACGGTTGGGATCAGCAACCGCACCACAAAGCCGAATAAAAAGGGACATCTAGACAGGGATGACCTTACCCTAATGGGTGCTACCCACATAGCCTTGCTGCATATCCCCTGATTTTCATCATTCCCGGTTGATGAGGCTTTAGGCTAAGCATTACCTTTTTAGAATGTTTCACTTAAAATGCCCATCGTCCACCTGACGATGTTCCGAACATTCATCCATACAAGTCCATCCCGGGTTCGAACGGAACCGAATGCACTACTCCTACTACATCCATTTTGGAAATATCCTCAGAATTAGTAGCGACTAGCTGTTGCACTTCATTACTCCATCTTCGACTCCGAACTCATTTTTCCCACGAAAATGTACAAATCGGATCGAAGTGGTTTACGAGAAATAAATCCCGATCCCAGTCTCTTTGAAACGACCAACACATTGGCCACTATTGATAGTCGGTGATTTAACTATCAATTAACATTCACAAACATCCATCAAACAATAAATAATTTCTCAACTTATTAATTAACCTCAATATATCTTCGCAAGATATATTTCCTCTTGCAATCCCTTGAAAACAGTTTCAAACCACACACTCCTTATAGAATAAATTTCCAAATATTGACTTCCACTAAAAACATCCAAGCCAGTCACTTTAGTTTTATAATAATTTAAATTAAAGCTATTTACATACCTTACTTGAAATATATACGTACTTTTTAAATGTTTCAAATAAAACTGCTTTATAAATATAAACTATTTTTCTTTAAAATACAAGTTAAGTCATACTAAATTTTAAAATAAAGTTACGAAATCCTATACAAGTTTTTCAAATAAAACTTTAACCAAACTATCTTGACAATAAAACTAGTCTATAAAATATAAATATTAATGATATTCTTTTAAAGCATATACCAATTAACCCCTTTAAAATAATTACTACTACAACTAATTTATTAAATTTTTAGTCTTAAAATTTTTACAACTTAAACAAGAATTTTCTTTAAAACATTTTTTAAAAATAAATTTAAAACTTTTAACTTTTACATAAAAATATGCTTTAAAAACGTACTTAGCTTCCCATGCAAATACACTTCATTTCAGAATATACCAAAGAACCTTTTTTTAAATCCTATATAATTTATCTCAATTCAAATTTACGTTTAAATCCTGTAAATTCCTCCAACACTTTAAAAATAAACCCTTTTTTATTTTTAAACACATTTCTATTTCCTGGAACTTCATTTTTAAAATATACGCTTCAAATATTTAAAATAAAGCTACTAGAAATTTCTTAATTGAAAATAATACTTAAGGAAATATATCGAGGTTTCCTATGTAATTTGAGCCAAATTTAACTTTTAAAATAAAGTTATTAAATCAAATATTTATTTTATAATTTCCTTTTAAATCACAGTTTTAAAAACTTTAACACACTCCAAACCATTTTCCGAATCTAATTCCCTTTAAATTCATTACTTAAGAATTTCTTTTATTTCCTTTTAAACCCAATTTATTTTATTTATATTTAAATTCCCAGATTGTATTCATCCAATCATCGCATAACGCAATTAAATTTCAAAATCATCTATCACAGTATATAAATAAAATGCATCATTAATTATGAAGATAATTTCTGTATTGTGAGGAATCCAGTTGGATCCCTCCAACATATTTCCCTACATCCACAGATGTTAGCACAACAGATAAAATATCATATCCAAACTAATAATAATATTCACATTCAACTAATCAACCATTCATTTAAATTTTAACTATCTAAAATTAACGGGAAATTCCAGATGTGAGTGAGATTAACTCACATTGAGTTCAACATTGAGTCGTTCCAGTTTTAGATTAAATCGAACCATTCGATTTAATCCAAAAAAATTTCTTGCTCAAAGCGCCTCCAGACCTGCATTATAGCAACCTGCTCGTCGTTGCGATTCCGGCGCTACCGAATTCGTCGAAATCTGACCAAGTATGCACAGGATATGAATTTTTAAAGTTTGAATGAAATTTTAAAACAAAATTTTTTTATATTAACACAAACCACACTTCGCCATTCATCAAGTTCTAAAGAAAAGAGGCCGACCGTTCCTTCTTCTTCGCGTCAACTACAGGGTCGAACGAACCCAAAACATGCGGCAAACAATGAACCGCCGTCGCCGCCGCCATCGTCGAGACGACGATCAGACCACATCACCACGTGTGCCCCACCTCGCTCCGTTTACGGCCCGAACTTCATCGAACTCGGTCGCCTATGCTGCCCAAATCACGCGCACGAACGGTCAACGTTCGACACCAGATTTCTCTCTCCTCGCCACACTTCATACAATCATCACAGTTAGATCTACTCGCCTCGACGAGCTCTCCATCTTCCTAGTTGGAGCCTCGGCCTGAAAACGACTGGATGAAGAGAATTTTGAAGGAGAAATGTTGAACGACTTCGGCCATTGAAGTAGAATAGAACGGGAGTAGGGTTTCTCTACAAACGTGTATATATAAACGTTGATAAATATTATTTTAATATTAAATTCATTTTAAAACAACTTTTTCACACGATCTTCAAACAACACATACCGACAGGCGATTATAAGGTTTTACCCGCATTCCGAACACAATGGAACGTGTTTCGGAAGCTAATTTGATCATATGCACGAGTTACGGAAATAAACGATCAAATTTAAATTAAATCGATTAAAATAGTTTCTATGCATTTTGAGCGGTCACGGTCAAACGAAAACTCCGATTGCTACAAAAATTGAAATCCGATAATAACTAACTATTACGGATCCAATGGAACTTGTTTCATCGAATTTGGAGACTATCTCCTGGAAGGCTATTTTAACTCGTCGAATAATTCGAGCGATTTTCAAAATCGTCGAAATCACTTAAAATTTCACTTTTAAAATTTTACTAACTCAATTATAAATCATATAGAATCTACATTCACATTAGAAATCTTTCTGTTTCACTTCGAACCAAAATCTGATTATTTGCATTATTATATTATATTAAATTCCATTTGTAATTAATATAAAATCCCAAATTTAACTTATCGACCTTTGATTGCATCCAAAAGTCAAATATTATAATTCAGATCAAACTAAACTTAAAATAAATCTTAAAAACCATTCCCATTCCGATTGACAATTTATCCCAATTCCAAATATTTAATTTTATTATTCAAATCCAATTGAATTGCCATATTTGAAATTATAACCAAATTCTTTTGATTTAACCAAATCTTTTTATCCAAAATCAAATTATAATTCACATTCGACATTTAAAATGAATTAAATGTTCAAAATTAACGACTAGGAATTCTGGGTCGTTATAGGAAGAGTTCCCTTATGTACTTATTCCTATTTTATACTAATATTAAGTTCTAGTTAGTCTGACTCGTGTATTTATTACTCGGGTCAGACCGAGTTGTAAGTTAGGTAGTTGAACTCTTAGCTTGCCTTAACTTTTGGATTTCACCATCGCTTTGGATATGGCTAGTTTTTGTGTTGTAGTTCGTTTGGGATAGGAACTATATTATGTATATTCTTTTGTGGGGGATGTATGTATGCATATATATGGTTGTCAGATGCCACTTGTGACTTGTTGTATGATATTTGATGTATGTATATGGATATCATTTCTGTATTGTTGTTTTGCATCTTGTGATTGTTGTAGTTATTATATTTTGTTTTTGAACTGATCCGAGAGCCACCATAGTAGTGTATTAGGTTGGAATTAAGTATGTCGAATACTCGAGATGAAATGAAAAAAAAGTGCCATAACCGGCATACTTAGCTCTTTTCTAATGCAAGACTATGATGGTCGCACTTAACTAGCCATATTCTACGCATTAACAGACAAAATTACCATGTAATTCTCTTTGTTAATGTGGGTCTCGGGGTAGGGTGTTACAGCTTGGTATTAGAGAAGAATTTAGAACCAAATGTAATAAACACAGAACAATATTCATGTATATCATACGTCAATTATTGTAACAACCCGATATTTTTAGCCATTCGCATCCACACATGTCGGACTTGAATTGCTCAAAAACCACATTGTAAATAAATTTGAAGCAAATGAAAAACAATCACAGAATCACAGACACGGATATATCAGAATAACTCTCAGGGGAAATTAAATACCAAAGTAGTTCATGAAGCTACTATAACAAAAATCTCAAAACAAATACATAATGTCAGTCTGAAAAACGTATACAATAGAAATCTCAAATACATAGAAGTTTATAAATACCAGAGCTAAAATAGAACAACTGAAACTGAAAGGGAATAGATGACTAGACAAGCAGAATCTCCAGCGATTCCTAGCTCCAGGAAGAAATCCAAAGCTAAGCTGTAAATACTCAGGCTGACCTGAGCATAAAGTAAAACATAAAACACTCGAGTTAGGACATACATACTTATATAATGTAAACCAACTCAAGTGAACTTTAGTAGTAATGCACAATAACTTAAAGGATGCTTGGGATCGTCCATCCTCTAAGGATCAGTTATACCATAAATTAAATACATCCCGTGGTTAAAATTTCAAAATGGTATTTTATACTTCTAAATCAAATATCATTTTAAAATTCAATATCATTTCAAATTCATTTATAATATTAAAATATCATATCCTTCCAAAACCTCATTCATTTAATTTAATTTAAATACCATTCCACATCACATTTAAAATGGTTTATATTTCAAATCAAATATTCCATTTAAAACCAATTAAAATGAAGTTATTATATTCAAAATAAAATATTTTAATTCCAAAAAAATTATCTTTTCACAATTCATTTACTCGCTTAAATTGATTAATACAGTGAAATTTCAACTTACGCAGCATTTAGAAAATGCTACCGTAAGTTTTTTGGCAAAGCCAGCGGGGTTGTCTGGTCCCCTACCAGTTTATTGCAACACAATAAAAGTTACAAACAAAATGTTAGAAAAAGATAAAGGTAGAGGGAAAGGAAAAAATAGAAGAAAAAAAACAATTGAAAAAACAACAAAAATTCATGCCCATCGAATAATCAAATTGTCAGGGTAATCTCTGTTGCAAGTCTTCAATTGCAAGTGGATGGCAGTCTTAACTTCATGCCATAGGTCCTCCAGTTTCTTCCTTTGCGTATCAAAAACAATCGCATTCCTTTCCTTCCATGTGAGTCTCATGTATATTTTCAAACTTACAACCAACACTCTAGATCGAGCACTTCTCCATCTCGTAGCCTTATATATGATGCTCCACACAATACTCGAGCTTCCAGAAGATAGATTATAACCAGTTGTGCTACTGATGCAGTTGATCAAGATCTTGAGTGCAGGGCATTCAAAAAAAAGGTGATCTGCACTCTCCTCATACATTTCACAAAACAGACACATAGGTGAGCAAGGCAACCCAATACTGTTTAATTTACCTCTGGTCACAGTGCCTGATTTAACACTTTCCACATCATCAAATTTTGTGAAGGAACAGAGTCGTTCGACCAGATAACTGAGTACCATTTAGATGCATGTAGGGGAGAGAAGTCAGAGCAAAAATTGTACACACAGTGTACACTGTGTGGCTTCAAGTCCCAAGTGATAGCATCATGATGATGAGTAGTGCAGTATTTGTCTTGGATATCCTTCCACATGACTTTGAGCATTTGATTACTAGTATTTGGCATCTGCACCTTCCCTTCATGCATGAATTCATTTGCTTTTGCATCATATCGTATACCAGATTGCTGAATCTGTTGATAGTCACAAACCTGAGGTAGAATAAGGCCCTTACATGCCCATGGTTCATGCCAAAAGCTAACCATAGAGTGAACAGTAACATGATATTGAATAATAGGGAGATAAACTTGTCTTAGCTTCAGAATGTTTCTCCAAATCCAGCTGCTGTTTTGTGATATGTCCATACTCCAAAAATATTTGGTCTTAATGTAATGTTGCCATATCCATTTAACCCATATTGTGTCCTTCTTGTTGATAATGGCATCAAAATGAGTACTTATTGTAGCTTGGTTCCATCTCCTATGGTTAATAACACCAAGACCACCAAGCTTCATGGGATTTTCAATTTTTGTGTAGGAGCAAGGCATCAACTTCCTGTTATGTACACTGCCAGTCCAAAAGAATCTAATCATGGCCGACCTTACAAGTTGCATCAGTTTCATAGGGAGGATCATTGAACGTGCCCAGTAGACCAAAGAAGAAAAAACAACAGTTTTGATTAGAACAAGTCTACCACTTTGTGTTAATTTTCTATTCTCCCAAGTACTCATTACTGAAGTAATCTTATGGTATAATGCAAAACAGTCAGCATTAGTAATTCTCTTAGAGATTAGAGGGAGACCAAGATACTTCATATCGTTATCCATGCATGTGAAGCCAATATGTTGATAAAGAGCAGTATTCAGAGCATCACTAACTCCCACAACAAGCATGGAAGACTTAGCATGATTGATAGTAAGTCCTGTCATACGGTAAAAGGACTGTAATGAGTCCATAATGGCAGACAGAGATGGAAAATCAGGTTTAGTAAACAACATCACATCATCAGCAAACATTATAGAGTTAATTTGAAGAGTATTGCACTTTGGGTGGTACTTTATTAATTTATGTGAGTATTTAGTGTTAAGTATAACAGTGAAAACTTCCATAAGCAACAGAAATAGATATGATGATATTGGATCTCCCTGCCGTATGCCCTTGCTACTACTGAAAAGGCCCACAGGTCATCCATTAATAACTACAGAAAATGTAGGGGAGGAGATACAAACATATATCCAGGAAACAAAATTTTTGGGGAATCCCATGTGTGCCATAATTCGAACTATTGAAGTCCAGTGAATAGAATCATAGGCCTTTGAAATATCAATTTTAGGAGCTGCCGCAGCGGCAACATTATTTCTACCATATCCTTTAAGCAGCTCTTGAGCTAGAAGCACATTGTCGAGAATATTCCTTGATGGTATGAAAGCTGCCTGGTTCATTGAGACAACAGAAGGCATAACATTAACCAGACGAGTGGCTAGAATTTTGGTGATACATTTATATATCACATTGCAGCAGGAGATAGGCCTGAAAGAGGTCGCACTAGTTAGCGGTGTGACTTTAGGGATTAATGCAATATTAGTGCAATTCACTTCACGAAGAAGTTTGCATTTAGAAAAGAAATTGTGTATTGCTTGGCAGAATTCATGACCAAGCACATCCCATGTTGATGTGAAGAAAATCACGTTAAGGCCGTCTGGACCACCTGAAGAGTGTTTGTTCATTGAGAAAAGGGTGTACTTGATTTCTTCATCTGTAACAGGCTTAATAAGAGTGTTAGCTTCATGAGAAGTAATACATGGCAAGGCAAGAGATGAAATTTGATCAAGGTCAGGTGAGAAACCAGTAGTATTTCCAAGAAGATTAGCGAAGTATTCAACAAAGGCTTTATCAACTGAATCAGCAGTAGTACATAAGGTACCTTGTTCATCAAAAATTCTGTAAATATTTTCTCTAGCATGTTTTACCTTTAATGCATCATGGAAGAACTTAGTATTCCTGTCACCTTCAACAATCCACTTATTGTGCAGTTGTTGCCTCTTCATGTTAGCTTCCATGCTGAGAGCATTATTAACTTTATTGAATAAAATGGCTTCATCTGCAGCAGCTTGTTCATCGTGGGGGTGGTCCATCATATAATCTTGCTGTTTCAGTAGCTGTTCCTTAAGAGTTGTTGATAGCATGCTACCAGTTCCAAAGGTGGAAGAGGCCCACATCTTGATCTCCTGTTTAATCCTTTTCAATTTCCTGCAAAACTTATACATGGGGTTACCAAAGCAATTGAATTCAGTATTTACTTGTGAAACTAAAGTCAGAAAGTGTTCATGCTTGTGCCAAGCATTAAAAAATTTGAAACTTCTCTTTTCCTTTCGAGAATGGTGACCCAGCGATAAAATCAAAGGAGAATGATCAGACATAATTGGTTGAGGTTGGAAGACTGATATGGTAGGCCATCTAGATAGGGCTTGGAAGTTAATGAAGGCATGATTAATTGTGGTGAAAGTACGAACTCCACTATGACTTCTATTATTCCACGAGTACTTACCACCAAACTTGTTAACTGAGAATAAATCAGCCTCCGCTACAGCTAAATTGAGTGGAGCAATGTCTCTATGGGATAGTGGGTTACCTCCAATTTTATCAGAGAGCTCAAGGCAAGAATTGAAATCACCAAGAACAAGCTAGGGGTGAGAAGATTGTCGTAGTGGGGGCAAGGAGGTGAAGAAAGAATTTCTAGAAAGCACCGAGTTATCAGCATAGACAAAAGTGATGTAGGAGGAGATTGATGTTTGAATTTCTTGGACATGAAAGTGAAAAAACTGTCTTGTGGTTAAGATTGGGGAAAGAGTTATAACTGCAGGATCATAGATTATAAGAATACACCCGTATGTAGCTATATCAAGATTATGATGAAATTTCCATTTTGGATTAATATAATCAGCAGCTCTGATGGATAATGGTAAATTGAGTTTGGTTTCAAGCATTCCGAAAAGGCAAATGTCATAGTTTGAAATGATGCTTTTCACCTGATCAAGTTTTACATTACTATGTGCCCCTCTGAGATTCCAGGCAGCGATTTTGTTATACATAAAAAGTTATTGGTGAGAGGTGGAGTTATTTCTTCTCTTAGCAGAAAGAGATCGTGTTTCAATTTTCCTATGATTGGGGGGAGGTGAGGAGGTTGGCTGAGTCTTAGCAGTGGAGATGGTAGGCTTTGGAAGTGGGATTGGTTGAGAATGTGGTGAAGAGGAGTTTGATGGCCATCCAGGCAAGTTTATTGAGAAGTTGTAGTGAGATAATTCTGAATTTGGCACATCATCATTTGGCTTGTGCATAGAAGTAATTAATTGGACGATGTTGTTTTCAAATGATATACACCATGCACAGTCCAGTTCAGTATCATTTGTGTCAGCCTGTGCATGCACTTCAATATTGCTTTTACCAGTTTCAGTGCTTTTGCCACACTTTGTTGTTTCACAGTAACTTCCATGTTGCTTTACTATATTGTAAGTAGTTTGGATATCATCATCTATATTACCAACTGCATAGTTTGTGTTGTTGTTAATAGCTTTCTCACAGAACTCTACACATATATTTTCAAGTGACGGTTGCTCTTCCTCCTCTTCTACAATCACCACTGTTTCTTGCACTTCCTCCTCATTTTGCAACAGAATAAAATTATTATGTGTAACAACAGTGCACACTTGTTCAACTTTATCAGTTTTATCCCCAACCTTATTAACATTTGTTCTGTCCTCATCCTCACCAAGTTTATCTTCTTCATTTGTTCCTTTTATTTTCTTTGTTGCTCCCTCTACTTCTTTTCTGTTGTCTCCTTTGTTCACTTTGTTCCTGTTTACTTTTTGCCACACTTGCTTCACCTTATCATGTTTGTCTGCAGCTTTCACCTTCCTCCCTATGTTTTGTTTCTCTTCACCATTTTCTTGCTGCTTAGTAGCTTCACATTGTTTTCCATTATCTTCATTTACTGCCTTCTTGCATGTTGTTACCATATGCCCAAACTCCTTACATGTATTACATATTTTCGGCCTCCACAAATAATCAACTCTGACTACTTGTTCAGTTCCATCAAGCAGTTGAACAGTGAAGGATTCTGGTAAGTCATTATTTGGTGTGACCACAACTAAACATTTGGCAAAGGAGATTCGCTCAAACTTTTCAGTTGAAGCATCCATACACAGTAGTTTTCCATTCCTTGTTGCTAACCAATTAATTCCCAGTGGTGACCACGCAAACAAAGGAATGTTGGATAACTTAATCCAAACTGGTACAACTTTGATACTACTACAAGTATTCCCAACGTTTTCATCCCATGGTTTTACAATGAACAGTTTGTTCCTCATTATTACAGGATCTGACTCAGAAATTCTAATCTTATCTTCTTCATTTGAGAACTTAAACAAGAAAAGGAACCCATCTGATTTTACAGTTATGGATCCACGTAATTTCCATGCCTTTTTTAGATAGTACAGTACTGTCATGTATGGCAGTGGGTTATCAAGAAAAAACCCAACTAGATATTCCTTCCACATAGAGTTACCAGCCTTTACAACTTCTGCTGGAGGAACAATGGCGTCACCATTGAAGTCAGGTAGCATGTCACGGGGAACATACTTCCCTGCGTTAGTGGGTTTTGCTTTGAAAAGAGAGTTCCATGCTAATTGAGTTTGGGGAAGGGGTAGCAAGGGGAGAGAAGAAGGAATCAAGGCAGTAGGCTTGGAAGTTGATGGTTTAGCTGGAAAGGGTGAGACAGGATGGATTCTGACAGAAGGGATGGTTGTCGGGGGAGGTACTGACAGGGTAGCATGTGTCGTGGCAGCGGGTGGTACAAGAATAGGTGAAGAAGGACAGGGTTGCAGAGATGAGGTTGGATGGGAAGGGTCAGCGGGAAGGGTTGAAAAAAGAGGGAGGGTCCCCATTTTTGAAAGAAAACTTTTATTTGAATTTATGTAAGGATCCATTAAGTTACATTTTTGAAATGCTACGGTAAGTTACATTTGAATACAATTCAATTTCACAAAGACAGCATTTAAAATTGCTGTAATAGATTTTAGTTTCAAATAAAAGCTTTAGTTCAATTCTGCAAACACAGCACTTACAAAGTGCTGTAATAGCCCTTAGTTCATTTTTTGCCTTTTAGTTCATTTGTATCAACTATAGCACTTAAAAATGTTGTAATATCCTTTACTTCAGAAATGATAGCATTTCTGAAATGCTGTTAATTAAATTCCAAATTTTCAATACAATTTCATAAACAATTAAACTTAAATTTAAAACATTTTTTTTTAACTTATAAAAATATATTTTCTCACTTTAAAAAACAATCATTTAAATACCCCTTAATTTATGATTTTATAAAGTAAAATTTTCATACAAAAAAATCAATTTTTATTAATTCACTTATAAAAATTAATGTACAAATTTATAACATTTCATTTACTTTAAATTTTAATTTAATGTACCATTTCATAAATTAAATTTAAATTCCATTTATTTTTCTTAACTTAACTTTTATTTTTAAAACCCATTTCACATTTTCCAAGTTAAGTTATATTTCAAATTTCAACTATAAACATTTATTTATTTAACTATTTTTGATTTATAGAAAAATCAATAACACTTTATAAAAATCATTTCAAATTAAAATTAAAATCAAATTATCATATTTTCTTACTTAACTTAAATTCCTTTTATAAGCAAAATCATAAATTCCAAAATTTACTTATATTTCAAATCCTACTTTACCATTTATTTATTTCACTTATTTAACTTGTAGAAAATCACTAATATTTCATAAAAATCATTTTTAATTAAATTTAAATCAAAATATCATAATATTTACATTTTTATAATATTTTACAAAATTTAGAAAAAATATATGTTAACCACGGTCTGTATATAATTTTCTAACCTAAGTCAAATGATACGGATAATATACCATTTCAATCCGTAATTTATAAAGGAAAAATCTGGGTTCTATCATTTCAAACTCGCAATCCCAAGTAACTTGAAATAAATAAAAATCGTTCAGGCCAATCATTTTAGCCTATAACGATTTTTCCCTATTCTAAAGTTCGTTCGGGTATATATCATTTCAACCCATAGTGATTCTAATCTACAAGGAACTTGCAGTGTGATAAACTGATATAAATAAGAAGTATAATCATTATATAACCGTAAAAGATGATATGACAGGTGTACAAACAGTGTGAACATCATATGATCATAGCATAGGCAGTTATAACATGATACTATAATCTACAGATTCAAATGGTGTCAATTTACTAATTATATAAGTACAGAATGTCTGGTGAGAAATACTCACCTCTACCAACTGGAGATAACAAATTCAGACACACAACAGAGATCCAAAAGGCATGAAAGCATGACTACAATTCAACTGAAGGGAGAGCCAAAGTTACTATCTTGTTCATATCAAACAAAAACAAGATTGCTACATGAATATTTAACCCAAAATATGACGTTAAACAAGCTAGAATTTATGCACAACAAAGAATCAAACGACTTGCACTTGCTTTCACAAATACTATGCTCGGCCTATATAGCCAAGATACATGGCCATGGTTGTGCAAATGAGTCAAGTATAGATCTATATACGGTCGTCCTAGCAAGGATCGAAGGATCTTAAGATTGTGACATGAAAATGAAATGGTCAAGGCAAAGGTGAATTTTTATGTAACTACAAGGTTCGGCCATGGCTCCAATTGGCACGGCCAGGCCTGGTGGAGGTTAGGGAATGGTGTGGCAGTGGCTTAGGGTCAGGTAGGGGATGAGAAGGTGGTGCAAGTGGTGGCCAAGAGGTGTGGTGAAGTAGTGAAGGCAATAGGTGGGCTCGGCTATGCATAAATAAGAAGTGTTTGCCAATTTTTGTGTGGATCTTGCATCATATAGGCCATGACCAGGTAGGTCAGTGGAGATGGAGGTGTTTTGTAGCTGAACAAGGTGGCGATGAAGGTGGTGGTGAAGGAGGAGGCTATGGCCGAACTATATAGGTGAAAGCAAGGCATAAAATTACATAAAACAAGAAAAAATGTAAGATAAAGGAGAAGAATCATTACCAAAATTTGTTTCAGAGATGATAGCCAAAAATTTTAGGATGAGAAACTTATTTTTTCGTGAAAAATGAAGGGTGATGGCTAAAGAAAGGATATGGTCAGCCAAATTGAATGCAAGTGTTGCTTTGCAAATGAAAAGGTAAAAGAAGGTGGAAGGTCAAAGGCATGTGAAAGGTTAAAACTCTTCAAATTTCCTTTATTCTTTTTGCATTTTAAACAAATGAAAATGCAAGTAAATAAAATAGAAAACAAAATAAAATAAAGTATGAAAGAAAATAAATAAATAAACTTTAGATAAATATAACTTAATTAAGAAAAATAGATCAAAAATAGAAACTAGGTTTTAAGAATTGTAAATAAATACAATAAGCTTTGGAAAAATTTTAACATCACTTTAAAATGTTTTAAAATAAAAATATATATACCTAACATGCCATATTACACAAATATATATAAATTGGAACAAGATTTGACAAATAAAAATATTATTTTTATAAATTAAAATAGACAATTTTATTAAATAAATCAATTTGCATACAATATTGTAAAAAACTTAACTTTCACAATATAAATCAGATTTCAACGAAACGAAAAGCAGTATTCTTGAAATTTAATGCATTTTCATAGTGAAAGATAAAATTAAAGAATTAAAATATTCAAATTTTAAATTTGAAAGTCAAATTTTGACCTAATTAACCAAAATCCACATTTTCTGGAAATATTTTATTTATTCAAGTTTGAAATTATAATACACACAAAAAATCAACATTTAAATTTAAAATAACAAAATTTATTCATTTTAATAAATATAATAAAGCTTTTAAATCAGGAGTTTCAATTTAAATAATTAAAATAAACAATTACAATTATCACAAATACAGGGTTGTTACAATTATAGTACACTAGCAAACATCGTCCCCAAATCGTAACCAAACCCGACCTTGTCCTTATCCTTTTGATTCCTTTAGGGGATAGATAGAAAGAAATATGTCTAGGAATGTTAATTTTAATTCTGCAGCGTTCCTTAATTACTGCATTGAATTGCTAATGTAAAGCCCTGTGTATAATCCTATCTTATCGTAACTTTCAGCTTTGGTTGGAAGAGGAAAAGGTCGCACTTCAGAGACGAGATCGTCTGGTGGTTCTCGTCCTGAAGGGGTTTATATGTCGACCGATCAGATTCTTAAGCTTCTTAGGAGCACTGAGCCTCCTGCTCCAGTTCACTCTTCTCCTCCGTGCAAATCCATATTTGCGCGTATTTGTAGCAACTTCATTCGTCTCAGAGGCAAGCCGTTCAAAGGCTCCGAGTCGGTTTTAGGGGTTCAAGCTAGGCTACGTACTTCTGAGCGCATCTTCACTCGCATAGAGATATCTGATCATCATCAATTTCTTGTGGCATCGAGTATGCTACAAGAATGGGCTTTAGACTAGTATGAGCTTCTTATAGAAGAGACGGATGAGTCCACCCTCTCATGGTAGCATTTCCTAGATATATTTGAGCTTAAGTTTGTACCAGAGTCCGAGAATGCATTCCTTTCCCTTTGCTTCCTTGAGTTGAAGCAGGGCAAGTTACCAGTATCAGATTATGTTTCATCTTTTGAGTCTCTATCTAAGTATGGTCTTGAGTTCATTAGCACCCTCATTAGCACCCCATATAAGAAGAATCTTAAGTTGATATCTAGACTTAATAAGTATTTGAAGAAGTCATGCATGCTTCTGCTTAAGCTCTCGTTCGAGGAGCTTGTAGATTCGGTGCTTCACCTTGAAGCCGTCGAAAAGGAAAGAAATAATAGTGACGAGGCCGAGGTTCAAAAGAACCCACAGAAGAAGAAATTCCCTTTTCAAAGATCCAAGTCCTTTCCTCTTAAAAAGAAGAAGAAGCAAGGCAATTTTGGTTCTAGTTCTTTTGCAGCACCTCCTTCAGCAAAATCTTAGCTTGCTTCAATTGTGACTCTCGAGATAGTCTAGCTTGAGAGTGTCCTCATCCTCACAAGTTTCTTTATTACTAGCAAGAAGGACACATGATTTCTACTTGTGTTAAGAAGAAGAAGGATGCTCGTTCTGGTAATATGAATGTGGCAAAGGCCTCTGGTAGTGTATCTCCGTCCCAAGGTATATCCCCTACAATTCTTGAGGAATCTATATTGTTAAATGATCATTCTATTAGACTGCTCTTCGATACAGGTACACGGCATTCATTCGTGTCGAAGGAACTCGTTGATGCATTGCAATTGGATGTTTCTTGTTTGATTACTTCTTTGAGGATTGTGAATCCTATTCAGGGATCTGCAACCCTTAGTATGCTTTGTGAAGATACTGATATTCCTGTTTGTGGCTTTTCTTTCCATGCGAATCTGCATTTGGTTCCTTTCTTGGATGCGATATGATATTGGATACGGACTGGCTAGTTCGATACAATGCCATGATTCTATGTTTAAAGAGAGTCTTATATTTCGACATCCTGACTCTCTGGCTCAGCTGTCCCTTATTCTACGGGAAATCAATCGTGATTCCGTAGCTTCTCTATTTTCTCTTGAATCTCGAGATGATGATGATGATGTTTCTCAGATTCCTATTGTTCGTGACTTTCCAGATTTATTTGAGCCTCTTTAGGGATTACCACCCAAGCAGGGCTATCAAGTTTCGCATTTACCTTGTTCCAGGTGCACAGCCTATTAGTCGTCCTCCCACGAGGATGTCTACTAAAGAGAATGAGGATTATGGGTTACGGTTTCATAAATAAGCATTTGCTGCCCGATAAATAGGTACGTATTTGGGTTACGGTTTTATAGTGCTATCATATTATTTTTCCCATGTTGGGATATATTATTTTGGAAAATATATGTTATATATTGTTATATTTGAAATTATAATTTCTCCCGTGCCTCTCCGTACAAAAGAGACTCTCTCGAAATTTTTCACAAATTTTGGACTAAATTTAATGGAAGTGTTTTCCAAACTTTTGTTAATTTGAAAATAAAAGATTTAATTGTTTAAATACTATATATTTTATTTAAATTATTTTATTTTGTAAATTCATTGTTTATATATTTAATATTTTGAATAAGATTATTGACTATTTAATTTCTTCTTTTCCCTTCTTTTTTTCTTTTCGGGGACAAAAAGTTTTGAGTGGGGAAGAGTGTAACGACCCGTAAATTTTTGATAATTTAATTTTTAAATTTAGTAAATGTTTGTTATCTATTATTAGAAAAATAGAAATTTGTGATTCATTAATGAAATAATAACTTAAATGAGATGTAATAATGCTAACCTAAGTTATTTATTAACTCTTTGAATGAAATTACAATTAATGGAATTAGTGTAAATGTTATACTAGGCTATAAATTGAATATAAGAAAACAAACGTAAATATTAAGTTAATTAATGAATTAATATATAATGTTGCACAAAATCAATGTTCTCTAATTAATGATAATATTGGTTTGGAAATAATAAACTTATAAAAGTGTGATTGAGAGTTCATGGCAACAATTATTATAAGTTACATATATATTTAATCCGTTAAATTGAATTTGAATTAATCACAATAAATCTAAATTAAATATTATGCTAATGTAGATCTAGATAATAAATGGGAAATAATGTTAACTTTATTCATAGTATGACAGTGGGTTGAATAAAAAGAAGGAAAATCAAGATTTATAAATTTATTGGAATTTAAACCTAATAATTAGATTAATTGCAATTAAATGAAATTTAATATTTAATTATTATGTTTATAGAGATTAAGATGAAATTTGAGAATATTACTGTAATAGATCATGAACCAATGTTGATTTCATCCATTTGATAATAATTTATTGAATAACAGGATTTAAAATCAAGTAAATGAATTTATTGGAATTTCAATTCATAATTAATGAATTTATTAAAATTGAAATTTAATACGGTAATGGGTAAATCAATTAACTTTGAATTGATATCTAAGTTTGTTTAAATTATTGTAATTGTTTGAGATATCAAAAATGATGGAATTTGTGGATTATTAAATTTGAACAGAAAAGGCGATTTAGTTAATTAAATATTAATTTAATTTAATAATGTGAAATATATCCATTTTGGCCACTGAATCGGATTTTGACGAAACCAGTTTCATCAGATCCGCAATAGTGAACTATTGTAGGATTTCAAGTTTTGTAACGATCGGACTTATCGTTTGACAGTACAAGCTTGAAACACCTAGAAATCGATTAAATTAGAATCAACTGAATTCAATTTGAAACAAGCGATTTTAGCATAACTTCTTCATATGATGGAAATAAGACTTGAAACCTATTCCATTTATTTTTAAATTATCGAAAACATCTGTTTTGATATATGGGTTGACTCATTTCCGTTCTGGAGATGAAACGGGCTTTTCGGGCTATTTATCATTCAACTTTGCAAACCAATCTAGCCCATTCTTTCTATTTTATTATGCTTATATATATACATCATTATAAACCGTAGCTTATTTCTTATGTTCATTATTCTGTACGTACAATTTCCTTATTCCAATGACAGACAAACCCTAGTCCCCAATTTACAAACCCAAATCAAAATCCAACTTCCAAACTCAAACTCCTCAAACTATATCAAAATTATATATCAATCTAAAGCTCTCGTCGAGCGCATCTTAGATCCACAATTAGTTTCTATCTATGGATCATCGTTTTTCCAGAAATTGAGATTGAATGTCAACCGTCCATATTAGGTTTTACGATCCAACGATGGATCGGCGACCATTTTTCGATCAGGTGGTGCCGTTGCGAAGGTGGTGGCTAGCAGATCGAGAGGGTAACATTCGTTCTTGGCTAAAGGTCACAAAATCGCCGCGAATTGATGATAAAGGCGAGCCGTGGTCGTAGATTTTCTTACATCAATGTGGCCGCGCATGGAAGGGAGTTGGTCGGCCCGACACGGAAAGATTAGCGGTAAGGCCTGATCAAGCCGGCGACCCACGTGGCATCGGTGGCTTCTGATTAGGGTGCGGCAGCTTCAACTGGTTTCGAATGATAGATCGATGTTAGGGTTTGCCACATCTTTGCGGGATGACATGCAGCACGTGTATGTTGTTTTTTCCTTTTTATTTTAATTTAATTTTGATTTCAAGTGTTTTAATACGAATAACATTCACATACGAGGTCCACTTCACGCGTGGTTGGATCTACTGGAATCATGATAAAATTCTAGATACTTTGATGCTAGTTTTGACAAACTCGAAGTCCGTTCAAATTTTGGGCTTAATTTGAATTTAAATTAGATTTAAATTCAGTATTGAGTGTTTTAACCCACTCCCAACTTCTAAAATTTCTTTTGTCTGTTAAATTAAATTTATGATGTGATTAGGAATTTATTTATGACTGTTTGGTATATTTTTAATCATCATCTCAGTTAATTTGAATTTATTTAAATTAAATCGTTATTTAATTTATTATTGAATATAAACTTCCATTTAAATGACTATTATTTATTTTCAGTTCTATATCGATATTGATTGATTGTTTTGGATGATGATTGTGATTGATGTTGCTTACTGATATTGGTTGAATAGATGTTTTATTTTATACCATTATAGTCTGCCTGTTTGTTATGGATTTATAATTATTTATTCGAGATTGCGGTTTGAAAATATATACAACTGTAAATTGTTTAAATTACGGATTGAAATGATAAATATCCTTGCCACTTGACCCTAGGGTAGAGAATGATATACAGACACCGGATTGGTAAAATTAAATGATTTTTAAATCCTTAAAATTTGAATTTAATCAATTGATGTTTTGGAATAAAATTTGATTTATATAAATTGAAGTATTATAGAAAAATCAAGTTTTATGCTGAAATGTGAATTTATTTAAAAGGGAACTTCTTTAAGAAATTAAATCGGAAGTTTTAAAGTTAAACTTTTTATGTATAAAAGAAATTATATTGAAATTGAGTTATTAAACTTGTTTGAAAATAACCTTGAAATATTCTGAAATTGGAATAATCCGAAATTTGATATTTGAACATGAACTGAAACGATATGAAATTTAATAGTTTATTGAAATTTTGTTTGTCGATTTGGAAATTTGACATGGTCCAAATATGTTGAAATGAAATAAATTGTTTAATTTGGTATTAATTTAAACTCATATTTTTAAGTAAACTGTTTTAAAATATGTTATATTAAATTTCCTGAGTATTAAGATTTTCAAATTTATTCAAACTATTTAACCTATATAATTATATATATTATTTTGATCTATTTTTAAACCAATTTAATTTATTTTAAAAACTAATTAAACCCATTAATTTATTGTAAATCTAATTAACCTATTTTAAGCTATTTAATCTAATTTAATTATATTTCTATTTAATTATCCTAAATCAATTTAAAGCATTTACCTATAATTAAACTGTTTAGAGCATTTTACCTATTTGGAACTATTTAAACTAATTTATAGATTTCCAAACTAAGTATGTGGAAGATTTTGTATTCCTTTCAATTTGTTTAAAATGAGAATAAGGTTAAATGACGTTATAACCTAAGTTGAAATTTTTAATGTTAACTAATCAAAATGATGATTTTGAAGCAAGAACTTAACCTGTGTTGGAAATATGATTTTGGAAGAAATATGATTTGAAAGTAGCAAAGTTTTGAGAACATGATATTTTGATATAGATTGTGAATTTGACTTTGAAAAAAATAATAATTATTGAACTATGATGTCAAAGACGAATATGATTTCGAAAGTAAGTAATGTTTTCGAAAGTGATATGGTTTGAATCGAATATGATATTTTGATATCATTTATGAAATTATTTTGGAAATGTAAAAGAACCACCCGGTGTGTAATAAGCGATTGGTTGTTAAAGAGACCAGGATCGGAATTGTCATAGTCTCTGCCAATACCGAAAACCACTTTGACAACTGTGTACGCGGTGGAGATTCTAGAATGAAGTAAGATGGTTGTGACGATCCTAAAGGCATATTTACGTGGACCCGACTCCTGTGAGTTGGCATAAGGTGGCTAAAACAGGAGCAATTGACAGGCCGATGAGGTAGCTTCTCTGATCGAACACATTCTATCGATCCTATATTCTGACATTTGATTTATTCGTTGGCCACCCCACGTTTTTTATCGGGTGTATGTTTCGAGGTGGGCGGTAGTTGCGGCTATGCGTTACCACCAGTCCGAAAGTGTAATTGGTATATCTACCCTGGCATTGCCTAGTTGTTCCATGTCACCTACCCTACCGCACCTTCTACGAGTTTGGTTTGTACCATACCTATGGAGTGCCCTCTGACGACATCCAGTACAGGTGGGATTACGGTACTGTATAGACTATGGAAAATATAAAACGTGTTATGGTGGAAAATGTAAAGCCTTAACACTACTTTAATAGTTTACTTTACTATAGACATATTATAATAGCGTATTACTACATAGTAGATATATTAATAGATCCTTAGGAGGTGTGGATCCCGAACATTCTCTTAAGTTACTGCACTCACATTAGACACTGGATAGAAGATGTCAAAACCCGTAAACATCTTTGACGTCGTTCCTCTCATATTTATTTCCATTGCTTTAACTTACATAAGATCTTTTAGTTCTGACTCAAGTGTTTTGTCTTTTCAATTCGCTCGGGTCAGCTTGAGCATTTCAGGAATTGAAGACCTTATCTCTGGAGTACGAAGACGAAGATTGTACTACTATTATTATTTATTCTATTATTCCACTGCATTCATACTATTCCGCTGCATTATTTAATAATCTCTGGTTTGTGTAACTCTGATCTGTGTTGTATAAGTAAAATAAAATGTTTTGTAAAATAGCTTCACGAGATGTTTATTTGATTAGTATATTTTGTCAATCCACTGTAAGATTCTGTTTTGTTTCCTTCTTTCTCTGCTTTTCTTATTCACCTCAATAATAATTCGGCCATCTGTATGGTTTGAATCGACACGTGTGTCTGCTTAAAGTGTACAAAAATGCAGGATGTTACAGTTGGTATCAGAGCTCTGGTTTAGCGATAAACCTTAGCTTTGTGGTGGTATGGCTCATATTTAATAGGGTAGTAATACCGTATGATGAGTAGCCGAGTGTGTATATACGAGAGAGAGTATTTGTTAGTGTTATAAAAAGGTTTTTATATTGTGTTAATTTGTTTCGTTTTGTATTTATAATTCTGGTTGGTGCATAAGACGCTATGACATCGATAGGGATTTCTAAACACTTAATAGGACAGACCGACACAATATTTGTTTTGAAATATAGGTAAATGATATAATTTTGCCTATTATATTTTTGTACATGAAATAATAAATTTTATAAATTATAAAATTGGCTGTAACATATTGGTTGTTAGGTAGTGAAATTTATGAATATTGGTTGGAAGTAAAATTGAAAATAAAATAAATGAAATTGGTAATTTAGAACTTAATTTTCGTGGTTTTTGAAAATTTCTTTTGAATAATTTTGGGATATAATAATAATATTATTAGAAGTATTTTCTGATAGAAATATCTCTGTATAATTTGAAACAATTGTTTTAAAGAATTTTTGGAAAGAAATAAGTCATGTACTCCCCTTTCTGTCGTTGGAAAATAATTTCGGTGACGAGTGCACGCATCATCGACATTCATTTTCGAGCTTCTAAGTGGAAAGGCCACTGTAGTAGTTTTACTGCGGATTCATTTTGATAAACAAATATAAAATTAAATTGTTTTAAGTAAAATTGAATATATAAGTTATAAATATATACATTTATCTATAACTTTTAAAATGATTTGAAATGCAACCCGGTATTTAGTTCTTAAGTTTCCGTAAATTAATAGTTTCAGTTATTATAGTGAAATGAAATGTAACTAATTAATAATTGGAACCTCTAAATGAAATAAGAGATTTAATGCTAGGTTATGAATGAAACTACAAGAAAGTTGACATTTGTAACCGATAAAACAAAAGATATGATTATTGAACATTAAATTGATTAAAAGAAATGAGAAACTTGTACAACTTTCAATTGCATTCTTAAAGAATATACATATAACTTACCAAATATTAAAAGTTGTAATGTTTAATAATAAAATGTAATAAGATATTATATAAGTAAAACTTGGACTAGTGCAAGTATTCAATGAAATCCTTTTATAAATAAAAATTTGATGTTATAAGTAGTTTTGAACTCAAGTTATAATTGAAAGTTACTATAATAAAACGTGATAGAAAGGAATTATTGTAAGTAATTATAAACTGAAGTAAATGAATTGATATGCTAAGTAATTGAATTGAACATGAATACTATAAATTAATGAATGTAAATAAATGAAATTAAGTAATAATGAATGAATGAATGTAATGCAATAAAAAGAAAATTTACATGATATGAACAAATGAAAGTGAATTTATGTAAGTATAAATGCAAACAAATGAAATAAACACTAAATGAATGAATGGGAATAAAATTTTGCAAGAAGTAAGTGTAAAATTAAAGAAAGAAATCATAGAATGAAAAAAAGGATAAACAACAAATGTTGTGATAGAAAATTTATAAGAATAAACTTAAATAATGTTAGAATTTGTTGTTTGTTTTGGTTTATGGGTTGTTTGGGAAATGATACTCCTAATTGTTTGTATGTACGAATAATCTATTTAGTTTCATCTAAGACTGTTGGGTAAATGGTGCACTTGATAGTTTATTTGTCATTCTATGCAATTTAAAGTGTCTAAGCCCGAACAAACTATTTGTTTTGGTTGACATGGACAGATAGTTGATTGGTATTTGATTTCATATGATGACTGTATGTTGGTTGCAAATGATTTTTGTTTATATTGATTTGTTTGTTAGTGTTTGAAACAACTTTAAATATTTCATTTTATATAATTATTAACTCCTTTTGAATTATATAAGTGAAATATCGGTTATGGAAGTAATTGCTACTGCTTTTAGTTTCATAAATAAGCATTAATTGTCCGACAAATAGGTACGTTTTCGGATTACGGATTTATAGCGCTATTATATTATTTTTCCCGTGTTGGCATATATTATTTTGGAAAAATATATGTTATATATTGTTATATTCGAAATTATAATTTCTCCCGAGCCTCTCCGTACAAAGGAGACTCTGCCAAAAAATATCATAAATTTTGGACTTAGAAAATTTTGTGAAAGTGTTTTCCAGTCTTTTGTTAATTTGAAAATAAAAGATTTAATTGTTTATAAATACTATATATTTTATTTAAATTATTTTATTTCGTAAATTCGTTGTTTATATATTTAATATTTTGAATAAGATATGTTGACTATTTAATTTCTTCTTTTTTCCTTTTCGGGGACGAAAAGTTTTAAGTGGGCGAGAGTGTAATGACCCGTAAATTTTTGATAGTTTAATTGTTAATTTTAGTAAATGTTTCTTATCTAATATTGGAAAAACAGAAATTTGTGATTCATTAATGAAATAATAACTTAAATGATATGTAATAATGCTAACCTAAGTTATTTATTAACTATTCGAATGAAATTACAATTAATGGAATTAGTGTAAATGTGGTACTAGGCTATAAATTGAATATAAGAAAACAAACGTAAATATTGAATTAATTAATGAATTAATATATAAGTTGAATAAAATCAGTGTTCTGTAAGTAATTATAATATTAGTTTGGAAATGATAAACTTATAAAAGTGTGATTGAGACTTAATGGCAACAATTATTATAAGTTACATATATATTTAATCCGTTAAATTGAATCTGAATTAATCACAATAAATCTAAATTAAATATTATGTTAATGTGAATCTAGATAATAAATAGGAAATAATGTTAACTTTATTCATAGTATGACAGTGGGTTAAATAAAAAGAATGAAAATCAAGGTTTATCAATTTATTGAAATTTATACTTAATAATTAGATTAATTGCAACTAAACGAAATTTAATATTTAATTATTATGTTAATAGAAATGAAGATGAAATTTGAGAGTATTAATGTAATAGATCATGAACCAATGTTGATTTCATCCATTTGATAATACTTTATTGAATAACTGGATTTAAAATCAAATAAATGGATTATTGGAATTTCAGTTGATAATTAATGAATTTATTAAAATTGAAATTAAATACAGTAATGGGTAAATCAATTAACTTTGAATTGATATCCAAGTTTGTTTAAATTACTGTAATTGTTTATGAAATCAAAAATGATGGAATTTGCGAATTATTAAATTTAAAATGAAAAAGTGATTTAATTAATTAAATATTAATTTAACTTAATAATGTGAAATATAGCCATTTTGGCCACTTACTCGGATTTTGATGAAACAAGTTTCATGAGACCCGTAATGGTGAATTATTATAGAATTTCAAGTATCGTAACAATCGGACTTGCCGTTTGACCGTACGGTCTTGAAACGCCTAGAAATCAATTAAATTGAAATCAATTGAAATCGATTTGAAATAAGTCGATTTTAGCATAACTTCTACATACGATGGAATTAGGACTAGAAACCTGTTCCATTGATTTTTAAATTATCGAAAAAAAACTATTTTGATATATGGGTTGACTCATTTCCGTTCTGGAGATGAAATGAGCTTTTCGGGTTATTTACCATTCAACTTTAGCCCATTCTTTCTATTTTATTCTGCTTATATATATATATCATTATAAACCCTAGCCTATTTCTTATGTTCATTATTCTGTACATACAATTCCATTTGCTCCTCCTTATTACAATGGCAGACAAACCCTAATCCCCAATTTACAAACCCAAATCAAAATTCAACTTCAAAACTCAAACTCCTCAAACTATATCAAAATTATATATCTGTCTGAAGCTCTCGATGAGCGCATCTCAGATCTACAGTTGGTTCCTGTCTTTGGATCACCATTTTTCCAGAAACTGGGATTGAATGTCAACCGTCCATATTAGGATTCACGATCCAACGGTGGATCAGCGACTATTTGTCGATCAGGTGGTGTCGTTGCCAGGTAGTGACGAGCAGGTCGAGAGGGTAACATTCATTCTTGGCCAAACGTCACGAAATCGCCGCGAATTGATGATAAAAGCGAGCAGCGGCCGTAGCTTTTCTGACGTCGATGTGGCCGCGCATGGAAGGGAGTTGGCCGGTTGGTACGGAGAGATCGGCGGTGATGCCTGATCAAGGCGGTGACCCACGTGGCATCAGTGGTTTCTGATTAGGGTGCGACAGCTTCAGCTAGTTTCAAACGATAGATCGATGTTAGGGTTTGCCGCATGTTTGTCGGATGACGTGCAACACGTGTAAGTTGTTTTTGCTTTTTGTTTTAATTTAATTTTGATTTCAAGTGTTTTAATACGAATAACTTTCACATACGAGGTCTGTTTCATGCGCAGTTGGATCCGCTGGAATCGTAATAAAATTCCGAACACTTTGACGCTGGTTTTGACAAATTTGGAGCCCGTTCAAATTTAAGGCTTGATTTGAATTTAAATTCGATTTAAATTCAAAGGTGAGTGTGTTAACCCACTCACAACTTCTAAAATTTCTTATGTCTATTAAATTAAATTTATGATGTGATTAGGAATTTATTTATGACTGTTTGGTATATATTTAATCATCATCTCAGTTAATTTGAATTTATTTAAAATAATCGTTATTTAATTTATTATTGAATATAAACTGCCATTTGAATAACTGTTATCTATTTTCAATTCTATATCGATATTGACTGATTGTTTTGGATGATGATTGTGATTGATGTTGCTTACTGATATTGGTTGAATGGTTTTTTGTTTTATATCATTATAATCTGCAAGTTCGTTTGGATTTATTATTATTTATTCAAGATTGTGGCTTGAAATGATATACAACCGTAAATTGTTTAAATTAAGGTTGAATATTAAATATCTGTATCACTTGACTTTAGGGTAGAGAATTATAAATGGACACCAGATTGGTTATATTAAATGATTTTTAAATCCTTAAATTTTTGAATTTAATCAATTGATGTTTTGGAATAAAATTTGTTTTGTATAAATTGAAGTAGTATAGAAAAATCAAGTTTTGCATTGAAATGCGAATTTGTTTAAAAGGGAATTTCTTTAAAAAATTAAATCGAAAGTTTTAAAGTTAAACTTTTTATGTATGAAAGAAATTCTATCGAAATTGAGTTATTAAACTTGTTCGAAAATAACCTTAAAATATTTTGAAACTGGAATAATCCAAAATTTGATATTTGAACATGAACTGAAACGATATGAAACTTAAAAGTTTATTGAAATTTTGTTTGTTGATTTGGAAATTTGAAATGGTCCAAATATGTTGAAATGAAATGAACGGTTTAATTTATATTAATTTTAAACTCATATTTTTAAGTAACTGTTTTAAAATAATTTATTTTAAATTTCCTAATTATTAAGGTTTTTAAATTTATTTAAAATATTTAACCAATATAACTATATATATTATTTTGATCTATTTTTAAACCAATTTAATATACTTTAAAAACTAATTAAACGCTTTAATTTATTTTAAATCTAATTAATCTATTTTAAGCTATTTAATCTACTTTAATTATATTTAGTCTAATTTAAATCTATTTAAATATCCTAAATCAATTTAAAAGCATTTACCTATAATTAAACTGTTTAAAGCATTTTAACTATTTGGAACTATTCAAACTAATTTCTAAATTTCCAAACTAAGTATGTGGAAGAGTTTATATTCCTTTCAATTTGTTTAAAATGAGAATAAGGTTAAATGACGTTATAATCTAAGTTAGATTTTTTAATGTTAACTAGTCGAAATGATCATTTTGAAGCAAGAACTTAACCTGTTTTGAAAATATGATTTTGGAAGAAATATGATTTAAAAGTAGCATAGTTTTGAGAACACGATATTTTGAAATAAACTGTGAATTTGACTTTGAAAGAAAATATAATAATTGAACTATGATTTCAAAGGCCAATATGATTTCGAAACTAAGTAACGTTTTCGAAAGTGACATGATTTGAATAAAATATAATATTTTGATATCAATTATGGAATGATTTTGGAGATGAATAAGAACCACCCGGTGTGTAAAAAGCGATTGGTTGTTAAAGTGACCGGGATCAGATTGCGATACTCTCTGCCAATGCCGAAAACCACTTTGACAACTGTGTACGCGGTGGAGATTCCAGAATGAAGTAGGATGGTGGCGACGATCCTAAAGGTATATTTACATGGACCCGACTTCCGTGAGTTGGCATAAGGTGGCTAAAACAGGAGCAATTGACGGGCCAATGAGGTAGCTCCTCTAATCGAACACAATCCATCGATCCTATATTTTGACATTTGATTTATTCGGTGGCCACCCCTCGATTTTTACTCAGGAGTGTGTTCCGAGGTGGGTGGTAGTTTCGGTTATGTTTTACCACCAGTCCGAAAGTGTAATTGGTATATCTACCCTGGCATTTCCTAGTTATGCCGTGTCACCTACCCTAGCGCGCCTTCTACGAGTTTGGTTTGTACCATACCTATGGAGTTCCCTCTGACGACATCCAGTACGGGTGGGATTACGGTACTGTATAGACTATGGGAAATATAAAATGTGTTAAGGTGGAAAATGTAAACCCTTAACTCTACTTCAATAGTTTACTTTACTATAGATATATTACAATAGCGTAGTACTACATAGTAGATAGTTTAACGGATCCTTAGGAGGTGTGAATCCCGAACATTCCCTTAATTTACTACACTCACATTAGACACTGGATAGTAGATGCCAAAACCCGTAACATCTCTGATGCCGTTCCACTCATATTTATTTCCTTTGATTTTACTTACATAAGATCTTTTAGTTCTGACTCGAGTGTTTTATCTTTTCAATTCACTCGGGTCAGCCTAAGCATTTCAGGAATTGAAGACCTTATCTCTAGAGGACGAAGATGAAGATTGTACTACTACTGTTATTATTTATTGTATTATTCTACTGCATTCATACTGTTCCGCTGCATTATTTAATATTCTCTGATATGTGTAACTTTGATCTGTGTTGTATAAGTAAAATCAAATGTTTTGTAAAACAGCTTCATAAATGTTTATTTGATTATTATATTTCGTCATTCCGCTAGAAGATTCTATTTTGTTTCCTTCTTTCTTTGCTTTTCTTATTCACCCCAATAACAATTCGCCCTTTTGTGTGGTTTAACTTGGAACTTTTGTCTTCTTAAAGCGTACAAAAAGGCGGGATGTTACATCGGAAGTGTAAGTCTAAATCCCACGATGATATTGAGATGAGGGATTTCAGCATCAATTTTCATGGGTGTCTACGAAAGAAGAACCGTCTACTTGTGCTTTCTATTCTAGAACTTAGGCGGGACATTCTAGCTGAGTGTCACCTTTCTATGTATACTATCCATCTAGATAATAGCAAGATGTATGTAGATATGCATCGTCTCTATTACTGGGAAGGCATGAAGCAAGATATTGCAAGTTATGTAAGCAGTTGCATGACTTGTTAGCTTATTGAAACCGAGGATCAACGACCCAGTGGTCTTCTTCAACCTTTAGAGGTTCCATTGTGGAAATGGGACCAAGTCTCTATGGATTTTATCGATGGATTACCTCGTTCGAGTTCAGGCCATACCAGTATTTGGGTTGTTGTGGACCGTCTCAAAAAATCCGCACATTTCATTCCTATTAAATACAATAGGATGGCATCTCTTTTATCGAAGCTTTATATTAAGGAGATCGCGCGATTGCACGAATTTCCTTCATCTATTGTATGTGATTGTGATCCTCTTTTCATGAGTCACTTTTGGCAGAGTCTCCAGCATGCTTTGGGCATAAAGCTTAACCTTAGCACAGCTTATCACCCGCAGCCTGATGGACAGACTGAATGGGTGAATCTTATATTGGAAGATTTTCTTTATCCTTGTATCTTGCATTTTGGTGGTAGTTAGGAGGATCATCTTCCTCTAGTTGAGTTTGCTTATAATAATAGCTACCAAACTTCTATTGGCTTGGCTCCTTTCGAAGCCTTATACGGAAGGCCTTGTCGTTCTCCATCATGTTGGGTCGAATCGGGAGAAAAGCTAATTCTTGGCCCCGAGTCTATTCAGAATCATCTGAGAAAATCCATATTATTCGAGAGACAATGAAAGAGGCTCAGATTCGACAGAAATCCTATGCTGACAACCATAGGAGGCCTCTTGAATTCAAAGTGGGCGATATTGTTTGTATCTGATCTTCTCCTCTGAAGGGAGTGGTACGCTTCAGCTAGATAGGGAAATTGGCACCACACTATATTGGGCCATTTCCTATTACAGAGCGTATCAGTCCTATTGCATATCGTGTATCACTTCCCGGACAGTTTTTTGGAGTTGACGACGTGTTTCATGTCTCGCAGTTGAGGAAGTGTCTATGAGATTTAGATCTTGTGCTTGATTCTCGTGCCTTAGAGAAGTTGGAGGTTTCTCCTGATCTATCTTTTGTGCAGCATCCTATGAGAGTTCCTGCTTCGGAGACTAGACGTCTTCGAAACAAGAGTGTTGCACTCATGAAGATTCAATGGTCCGATAATCCCAATGACTGCACTTGGGTAACCAGAGAATTCATCGAGCAATCGTATCCTGGATTCTTATCTTCTCTCGACAAAGGTAAGAATTTTCCATTTTAATCTATCTAAGTTTCCTTTATTTGATGAAGTAAAGTGTGCTGAATACATATTTCCTCTAGAAATTGCGAGGATGAAATTTTTAAAAGGGGAAGTCCATAACAACCCTGGTATTGTTGATGACTTGTGATATTAAATTATAATGATAGTTATAATTTAATATTGAGAATGAAATGAAATAGAGAGGATCAACCTTTTTCAACTTGTTTATCTTAAATAAACAATATGTTTGAAATTAAAGATTGATCTTGTAATTTAATTGAATGGAGTTTGGGTAATAAATTGGAAATATTGGAATCTTTGGTAATTTGAGTTAATAAATTAAACAAAGGATGTATTTAAACAAATAATTGTTGAAATAAAAATAAATAAATGGAAATAAAATTTAAAAACTTTATTTTGTGAGTTTGGAGTAAAAATAATCAATTATTGGACTTCAGTTGAGTTAGTGTAATAATATTGGTAATTACTGCCAATATTAGCCTTTTATTGAATATAAAAGGGAAAATATGTAGAAATTATGTATTATATTAAAATAGAAGATGAAATATTGGTTGGAATAATATTTTAATTATTCAATAAAGTTAGAATGATTTATGGTAATTTATTTAACAAGAAAACATTTTTTGTATAAATTGTTGTATTAAAAATGGTGCTTTTATAATGAAAAGGTGTATATTATGTGTTTTTGATAAAAATAAGGTTTTATTGGTAAAAATAACTTTTTATAGTTGAAATAAATTTTATTTTGTTAAGATAAAAAATTTATTCACACATAGTTGTTGTATAAATTTTTGTTTGGTTTTAAAATAGAGAAATGTATGAATATATTGACAAAATGAGTTAAAAATGTTCATTCCTTAGTAATTTCACTAAGTAGTTTTACACATGGGCTTGTTTGGGTAAGAATAGGTCCATTAGCCCTCTCTATAAAATTTGGATAAGGAGAAAAACATTCAGTACATAATTACTCTTCTTCTTTCTCAAACTAAGTCATTTACAGTAAAACAACGAAAGGAAAGAAATGGCAGCCTCCCTGTAAATTTGGTTTCCACTCTTAATTGTTGCTAATTCAAAGAATAAATCACCAAAAAAAGAAAAGAGAAGGGTAATCACAACCAATACTATAAAAATTTCATTCATATCTATGAGTATGATATGAATTTTTTCTATAGCCTGCTCTATTCTTTTGCATGTCTCTTTTCAAGCTTCTATAGGTTGCTGAAGTTCGTTCTCCACAATGATCCATCATCTTCCTCTTAGAATCGCTCAAAATCTTGCTAATTTGCTAAAGTGAGTACAACGCTCACAGTTGCTACCTAAAACTAGTGCTATTGCTAAGAAACCTGCTCTATAAAATCTTATGTATATGTTCATATTCTCCGTTGTTGCTTTTTCCTCTTTCTTATTTCTGGTTGCCGCTTTGAGCACCAATATCTCTTTGTTTTTCTGTCGAATTGCTACAGGATCTTTTTGGGATTGTAATTTAGTTGTCAAACTCTTTGCGTACCAATTTTTTCAAAATCGAAATGCAAAGAGTTTGACAACTAAACTACAATCCAGGAAAGAACCGGTAGCAATTAAACCGAAAAACAAAGAGATATTGGTGATCAAAGTGCAACCAGAAAGAAGAAAGAGGATTGCTACGCCAATTTGTTGTTGGAAGTTGAGTTCGAAGCCAGAAAAGTACATAGGAAAATGTCCGTAGTCTGGGTTGACTTAGAGGTCGACCCAGCAACGAGGCGGTCGACCTGGAGGTCGACCAGGCAGTCGATCTAGCCTTTGGGCTGGGTCGACCACCTAGTTGACCCAGGTACGTGTATTCGTGGCCCTTTTTCCTGTCTTATTTAGCTTTTGCTTGCTTTGTGCTATGGCTTCTTGTATTATTTCCATGCAATTTTTTAGATATGTTTTGATGATGATGATTATAGGCTATGATATCCATCAATGGATTAGCCTAGATTTGGAGGAATTGGAAAATTTAAAATATGATTTAAATTCGAATTTAATTCGAATATTGATTTAGGGGTAATTCCTTCGTTTTTCTTAATTTTCAAGTACTGTTCTTTTCAAATAAATTTTTGGAAAATTTCTAAATTAATTGGCTTTTGAAATCATTATAATAAAATATTTTGAAATTATTACTAAATTATTTCAAAGTATTTAAAAATATTTAATTCTTATAATAATGAGAAATTTCACTAAATTTCTTCCAAAATGGTTTTGAAAATTATTTTTAAATCCCGTTTTCTCTATAAAATTATTTTATATATCTTTGTTTTTATACTTTTCAGATGCATGAGAAAGAGAATTAAACGATTTAGTAAAACATATGGTATGGGACACGTGAGTTTACTTTTTCGGTTAATTCCGGACTTGTACGACCGAAATCTTTGGAGTATGTTGTTTTGAGTTGATTATTGAGGTTTAAAATTCCTATTATAGGAATTATCTATGTTAACCATTACTTGGATAGTTGAGAGGTCCAATATCTCCTATTATAAGCGTAATAATTGATGAGAACCACTTTTATATGCTATTTTACTCTATGTTGAGACAAGGTAAGTCTTGAGATGAGATTTCCCTTTTTGGGAATTATGGTTTATGAGAAACCACTACGAGATTTACTTTCACTTGCCGATGAGACGAGGCAAGATATATGAGTATTCTGAGATTTTTGAGATTTGAGATTTTATTTTTATGACGTGGGTTAGCTATCGGTCAGTAAACCGTTTAGTGCGAGCATGTGGTATGGGATGCACGTTAACACTTATTGGGTTCCTTTTCGACAGTTTGTGACACATCCATGAGTATGCCAGTTCTATAAACCTTCGGGTCATCCGAGTATGTGACTACGGTCACCATGAGTTATATGACTTCGGTCACCACGATTATGACCTTCGAGTCCATTAGCTGGGTACCTAAATTTTTAATAGAACCGGGCAAGAGTTTAGCGCATGCAGCATTGCTTCGGCATTGCAATCGGGGATCTGGCCAATCCGGGTATTCTAAGAGTTTCTGTTTTTTCTGAGTTTTATACGATTTCACCATCTTGAGATTTTGTTTCATCGATAGCCTAGGGCTACATGAGATGTCATATATAGTGATTTCGTTTTTATGAGATTTAGACTCTATTTTGGGTTTTACGTGATTCATATTGGAAGTTTTGATAAGTTTCCCTTATACCTTTGAATGGTTACTTTCATTTATATTGGATGCCTTTGTGTTTGGAATACTTATGTTGAACTAAACCTATTCATGCGACAACCCATAATGAATATATTCCATGGCATTGCATTTGAGCTATACTTGTATATCATTCCTTTATAACTAAAGGAAGAGTTGCCGTAGCACTTTTATTCCTCTTATCTTATATGAATATCAATTTCTAGTTAGCCTGACCCATGTAATTATTACTCAGGTCAGACCGAGTTGCAGGTTAGGTGTTTGGACTCTTAGCTTGCCTTACCTTTTGGATTTCACCATCGCTTTGGATATGGCTAGTTTTTGTGTTGTAGTCTTTTTGGGATGGGAACTATATGATTATATTCTTCTATAGGGGATGTATGTAAACATATATATGGTGGTCGGATACAACTTGTTATATATTATATGATATTATATGTATGTATACAGATATTATTTCTATGTTGCTCTTCTACGTCTTGTGATTGTTATCGTTATTATATTTTATTTCTGAATTGATCCTATAGCCACTATAGTAGTGCATTAGGTAGGAATTAAGTATGTCGAATACTCGAGATGAAATGAAAAATTAAGTGCCAAAACCGACATACTTGGCTCTTATCTAATGCAAGACTATGATGGTCACCCTAGACCAGCCATATTCTTCGCATTAACAGACAGAATTACCATGCAATTCCCTTTGTTAATGTGGGTCTCGGAGTGGGGTGTCATACTAAACCAATTGGTCGTAAATAAATTTTCATTATGCATGACCAATATGTGTAATTACTATCATTCAAAAGTGGAGGTCTAAGAGTAGATTGTCCTACGACAAGTGAGTTACTAACAAGTGTATTAATAGTGTTACTAACTATACTATTACATATGTTGGTAGCCGTTTAGACTTTTACAAAAATTAGATGATGAATATTTTAAAAACCAATGCTTTGATACCAAATGTGAGTCAACGGAATAAGGAGCTTAAGTCTAAATTTAGCGCTTAATGGATTATATGAATATTTTTCAAATTCATCAAGATTCTACATGGAATGATGTAATTAACAATCATAGAATCAAAGTGCAAATAAAAGTAAATGCAGTAAAAGTAAAATGGAAAGAACACACCAGGATTTTATACTTGTTCGGAGTAACCTTACATCCAGTCCTACAAAATTCCTCGTATGAATTTCTTTTCAACTAGCAAACGCAAATACAATCTCGATTTCAAGGCTACAACCCTTAAGGCTCCCAAACTCTGGGTAGAGTCGCTTAATTTTCAAGCTACAGGCACACTCACTAGATTTATGGACTATTAAACACACCCAATTTATTGTACGGTCTACAATCACACCCACAAGTATAGAATTGATAGAGTTTTACAGACTCAGATCTTCATCCTCTATTACAATTGATCCTATAACTTTTGAATAGCACTTTAATCTTGGTTTAAGTGAGAGGGATAAGAGTGATCATGGAGTATGAAGGAGAACCAAATTAATGGTGATTAAATTTGATTATGGTTGAATTTCAGCAGAGTTTGGGTATATTTTGATTTTGAAAATGGGAGAGTGGAAGGAGGAGAGACGAAATAAACTTCTAATAAAATATATGTCTGAAAGTCTGCTATTTACAGATGAACAAGAATCATATTCAATCATGAAGAAATACAATGAAAATACACTTATTTTGAAATTTAAATTTTGAAAAATTCGGCCCCTACGTCGAAATACATGCATAGAGTATGCCGACCTACTCTTTTTAAAAATTCAAAACACTATAAAACATTATTTTGAAAGCTCATTGTTTCGTAAAAGAGTTTGTTACTTTATAAAATAATTTAAGCATAATCTATACATGTTTCAGTAGTAATAAAACTTTATATAATAATTTTGAAAATTTTAGTATAAGGTAAATAATATATATATATATATATACACATATATATAATCAATATAATTATAACTTATTAAAGTATAAACAAAAATTTAGTTTATATATGTAAATTTAATAACACCAAAATAATATCTTCATAAGTATAAGAGACCGAAAATCACTTGGGAAATATTTTGAAAATATTATTTTATAACTAGGATATTTGATAAAAATTTAAAACAAAATTAGAGAGGGAGAGGGAGAGAGAACAAAAAAGTGCTATCAAGGTCCTAATGTAAATTCGATGACTTTATAACTTATCTGGTATATCTTGAAATCTTGAACTCTTTAATACTCATGAGTCTCAATTCCCAACCAATGAAACTCTATATCAGCATCTTGAATCTACTCTTAATACTGTACAATCTTTTTAATAAACACATGTCTAATATCCCATACTATATTTTATATATAACTTGATAAAACATTGGTATCTATATTTTATATAATGTTCTATAGCTGTTATCATCAAAACCGTTACATAAGGTACGTATAGGAATTTAGTCATAAACTTGCACCATTGTGTTACGATGATTTTCTAAGCAACTTTCATACTTTAAATTTTGTGATTGGAGCTCAAACGAAAAGATCGATCCCCTCCTTTGGTTGCTCGACCTCCTATATAGGAGCGATGACTGGTTGCATGGTGGTAGCTTAGGTTTAAACCTTGGTGAACGGTGCTAATTTAATTATTTTAATATAATAGTTATGATTGATTCGCACATCTATATATAACGGCATAATCCCTCACTTCTCTTCTCATATTTTCTGATTCAAGAAGCGAAGCTCTATCATTTTCCCTTCTCTTCTATTTCTAAAAATAATAAAATATTACTATAAAACAAACATACACACGTACACAAATTAGAGAAGGATGAAAAATAAGTAAGAAGAAGTGAAAAAGAGAATCAATACTATGGAAAATAAAAGAGAAAAAGTGAATCAATACTGCGGAAAAAAGTTAATTTCAATATATAATCCCTTTAACCTTCAATCTCTTCTCAGATATATAATTCTAATAATATGTATATACCTTCTTGTACTTATTATTTTGGATTAGAATGGAAAAAGGAGTCAAAGGACTAGAATAGGATCTAGAGATTTTTAAAGCTTAAGAATATGAGTGAGAAATTATATAATTTGTTTACAAGTAAAGGACTAGATTAGGATCTGGTGATTTGTCAAGCTTAAAAAGGCGAGTGAGAAATTATACAATTTATTTATAACATTGAAATTTATCTCATTGAATTCTTATTTAATTTTATGTCTAAATAAGATCTGAGGAATTGTAGGCTTAAAACAAACGTATATGATTAACACATACGCATTCAATAAAATTGGTAATTGGAATAGGAATAATATGTACAATCTGATTTAGAAATTTGAAATCAGTCCCAAATACTAATTTATAGAATGTTAATAAAACTGTAAAATTATTCCAGATCTATAATTGGTTGTAAATTAGGTTGTTCTTGGAATATGAATTTCTATATTTTGATTTATTTGGAGCGGGTTTCGTGTAACTTCCATAAGTTATCCAATTCTAAAATATGTATATAAGTGCTATGTTTGAATTAACAAGGAATATACCAAAAGAGGAAAGATATGTGTAAGATACAAATATTCTTTTCCATTGTTTATACCGCTTATCTTAATAAAGGGAAAAATAATAATTCTTTGTAATTTCAAGCGAAGCAAAGACCTCATTTTTGGTTAATTTGTGTAAAATTATAACGGTAATCCTTTTAGAAGGATAGTTTTGAAAAACTAAAATGTGAGAAGGAATGTTCTAATTTAGAAATCAATAATTAGTATATATTCATTAATAGAATGTTAGTAAAGTTGTAAAATTATTCTAGATCTATAACTGGGTTGTAAATTAGGTTCCCTTGAAATGTAAATTTCTATGTTTCAATTTATTTGGGAGCATGTTCCATGTAACTTCTATAAGTTATATAATTATAAAATATGTATAAATGCGTACTTTTGAATTAACAAGGAATATACCAAGAAAAGAAAAAGATGTGTAAGATATGAATATTCTTTTCTATAATTTACACTATCTATTTCCATAAAAGAAATGAAATAATTCGTTATAATTTCAAACGAAGCAAGGACCTCATTTTTTGTTAATATATAGAAAATTATAATGATAATCATTTTGAGAAGGATTGCTCTGATAAAGTAAAATGTAAAAAGGAATGCTCTAGCTTTAAAATTAACAAACACCTGGGTGTGCGTGTGTGTGTGTATATAAACATATAACCAAGCTTAACATTCAAAAATAGAAATATATAAATAACATAATTTACGACTATATACGTTTTAGCGATCAACAGTGCAATAATTAATGGTCTAGGATTTATAGACATTAATTCAAAATATAACGGTTAACAAATTTTTATTTAATAGAAAGTATAAATGGAATTAATAGTGATTAATTAGAGAAATTAATATGGCATTTATGGGAAACCGAATAGGTATAATAGGTTGATTTTGAAATTGGTAAATAAATGACAATAGAAAATTCAATATGGCAATTATGGGAAACTAAATAGCCCTAATAAGTAGATTTTGAAATAAGTATAGATTAAAGGATATAAATGTGGATTTATTAGGGGTTATCAAATTTTGGCATTAGTGACTAATTATTAAAGATAACCACTATGCAACAAAGTAAATCAGGTAACAATGATTACACAACATAAAGTAGATTTTCTATTATCCCACTTTTTCATACAACACATGACAGAACCATTTATTGTCTGAAGAGCCACAGAATCGTTCATATGCTATCTGAATAGCCTATGAAATCTCTATGAAAAAGCTTGTTATTCAAACAACATTTTATTAGTAGGCAATTTATGGTTATGGTTGTTTCTTGTCGGGAGTTCTTTGATTTATGTTAGAACGATTTTTACCCCTTTCGGTTTATGTTGTTCTTAACTTCTATGTCTAAAGAAAATGATGATTTAGGTATATTTATAGGGTTTTATACCCTACGTTTTTTGTTTTGAAAATTTCATGCTTTGATTACTATTGATCCATGTCCATACTCATGTGTGTTGCTTGTAACTGTTGTACAATGTTGTATCTCTTAATTGATGATGAAGTCAGTTAGGTTGGTTCTTGCTTTGATGCTTATGTTGGCTATCATTTGAGTTGTTTGCTGTGTTGAATTCGATTATCCTAGAGCTTGATTGTGTGTTGGCACATTTGATTATGTTTATGCTTATGTTGGCTCTTGATTGGGTATATTTATAGGATCTTTCTCGACCATGGATTTCACTATTGTTTTAATTTTCTTTTTCATCTTTTTCTGATTTATGGCACTGCCTTGTTTTAATTTGTGCCACTACCTTGTACAATTTGTGATATGTCCAATTTATGGCATTTGTTGCTTTAATTTGTCACTTGTAGTTTTAATTTATGGCCCTTGCCGTTTCAGTTTGTTAGAAGGCAATGTACACCAGTGATGCCTTGTTTGTGCACTGTGATGGTTCATGTTGCTTTTGCTATCTTGATTCATCCATACATGTTGTTGAGTTTCCTTTCTACTCACTACGTACATATATACATGTATATACATATGTGTATATATGTGTATTTCTGTGGCTAGTTATGTCGAAATGTGTGTATGCTCGGTTATATTGAAACCGTCCCTTGTTTAATACATTTTCACCGGCACTTGTATATACATATTTTATACATGTGTATATATTTATATATGTTTATATCTAGGTATCATTACATATTTATATATCACTTCATATATGTGTATATATATGTGAACTTCCATGTATATGCATACATACATATGTATGTATATATGTATGAATATGAATATATCTGCATGTATATGTTTTAATTTGTGGCACTTTCTTTTGCACGGTGATTTCTTGTTACACTTTTAGTTTTTTGTTCTAATGTGTGAACTTCCACGCTTGAACCATTTTAAGCATTACTTGATCATGTTTTTAGTTATAAACCATTTTGACTTGCATTGGAGTCAATGTGTGTGCTTGGTTTAGCTGCCTGGTTCAAGGCAGTGTTGAGATACTTTTGAGCTGAACCAATATTGAATGAGCTTGCTCCATTTTGAGTATATACATATATATATGTATGTATATACATATATTTTTGTGTATATGTATATTACTTGAGCTCTGAAGCTTGTTTTTGGTTTGCTTGCACTTGTACTTGTATATGTGCCTGGTTTGTTTTGATTGATTCTCTGATGCTGGTTTTTGGTTAAATCTCTGAAACATGTTTTGCATATATAAATGTATACATGTATATACATATGTGTATATGTATGTATGTGTGTTGCTACAATACGTGTTGTTTTGCTTGAGCTTGTTTATGTGCACTGTGAAGTTACACTTTCAATTACAAATCTTTTTATGTTCAGTTCTCATATATACTAATTTGTACTTGAGATCGAACCATTTTGAGTATGTACATATATACATGTACAGACATATATGTGGGTATGTGTAAATTACTTGAGCTCGGAAGCTTGCTATTTGGTTTGCTTGTACTTGTATGTGTGCCTGATTTGTTTTGAGTTATTGAATTGCTGAAACTATTTTTGTAACGATCTGTAAATTTTCGATAATTAAATTTATTAATTAAATTAAGAAAAGGTGACAATTGTTATTTATTACCGTATTATTTAATCTATTGAATTAAATTGGAAATCAATTGCAATTAAATGTAATTAAATATTACGTTAATGTGAATTAAAAGGATAACTATAGGATATTGATGTAATAAAATGTAAACTAATGCTAATGTTATCCATTAGATAACAAATGATTGAATAAAAAGATTGAAATCAAGTTTAATCAATTTAGTGGAATTTAAATTATAATCAATGGGTTTATTGCAATTAAATTAAACACTGTAATTATAACATTGAATTCGATATAAGAAATTGGTTTTAAAAAGATTATTAACTTCAGTGTAATAAAAAATGATAAAATTTGTTAATTATACGTAACAACCACGGTTTCGGCTGGTTTTGGAGATTACATGTTAATATTAAATTATAATAGTAGTTATAATTTAATATCGTAAATTAAAATTAAATTGGAAATTTAATTGTTTATTCGGAATAAACAATGAACTTTGAAAATAAAGTGAGAAAATTAAAGTTTGTAACTTCATTTAATTTATTTGGGTTAATAATGATTGGAAAATGACTTTGTTTTGTAAATTACTGTATATAAGAATGCATTTGGTTTCATGTTAAGTAATTAATTTAGGCCATCATACTTTCTTTTTTTTAATGGGTCCATTTAAGCCCATTAGCACTTAATTTGGTTTGAGAAGATGAGAAAAAGATGACAGTACGTTCATTTTACTCTTCCTTCTTCCTCTTTATGCAAAATAGAACTACAGCAAAACCCACCTCCATTTTCTCCAACCCTAGGCTTTAAACTCAATTTCTTCAATGCAAACTGAAATCTTTTGCAAATTAGAGTAAAATTAAGAGGTAGTCAATCTCCAAACCTTACAATTTCATCAAAATCCTAATTCTAGAAGTAGGTTTTTTAATTTACCATGTTTTTCTTTTTTGCATATACTGTTTTTGAGTTCTACAGGTTATTGGAAGCTCTTCTCTCCTCAAAGCTTCAAACTTTTTGCGTAAATTCAAGTTTTGCAGTGCAATGATAAGGTGAGTTGATTACCTCATAAAATCTAGCAAAAATTGATTTAAAATGCAAAAAATGTGAATTTGTTTGCTTCTGTAAATAAATTTATAAACTTTTCTTCTTTTTGTTCAAAACTGCTCTGTACTGCTTCTTTGGAGGCTTGTATCTATTGATTCTGACAATGAAATGCTGTCGGACTTCTTTCAGATGATGGACTACATGTTGAACTTTGTCTCTGCAATTTTTTTTGAAACGTATTGTCATTTGAGTGTTCAAAACTTTGCTGCAAAATCAACAAAAACCCAGATTTTTGCCTGGGCATATTTTGTTTAAGTTGCTGCAAACATGGCCTGAGTGCATGTTTGAGACAACATAACTCTATCATTTCTTACTGGAATTCATCGATCCTTTTTTTGTTTGAAAGATAAAGTTTTCTACTATATGCATACCAATTTTTAGCTCAATATGAGGTCGTTTGGTTCTCTGTTTTTGGCTTGAAAGTTTAACCCGAGAGGGTTTTTAGGCCTGTATATTTGTTTTTTAAACTGTTGCAAACATGGCCTGAGTCCATGTATGAGATAGTATAACCTTTTCATTTCCAGTCGAAATTCATTGATTCTTTTTTTATTTGAAAGATAAAGTTTTCTAGTATGTGCATACCAATTTTCAACTCGATATGGTGTCGTTTGGTTCTCTATTTCTGGCCTGTAATTTAGACGCAGGATGATTTTCTGGCCTAGGCTTGTTTTGAACTGTCACAAACATGGCTTGAGTTCATGTTTGAGACATCGTAACATTTTGATTTCCTGTCGGTTTTTATCGATTCTTTTTTTTGGAAAAATGAAGTTTTCTACTATGTGCAAAGCAATTTTTAGTTCAATCAGAGGTAGTTTGGCCATATGTTTCATGTCCGAAAGTTGAGCCTAGAGAAGATTTCAAACCTGGGTATTATTTTTCCTATGCATTTTTATGTTCTTTTTCCGTCCGATTTTTAACTTTTACATCATGTTTTTGTGATACCTCTGAAATGTTCTAAGGAATATAATGCCTATCAATAGGCATCCTAGTTTTGATGAATTTGAAATTCAAATTTGAATTGAATTTGAATTGAATTTGAATGATGGTTTTGAGTGATTTCTTTGATTTCGAGCATGGATTTTTCCAAACGACTTTGAAATAATTTTAAAATAAATGGGCATCTTAAATAATTATTAAATGATATTTTCAAAGTATTTTCTAGTTATAAAATCTATTTATTCTCTATAATAAGGGAATTTTAAACATAGTTTTCAATAGTCATTTTCGAAAGATGGGTTTAAAAGCGTGTTTTCTCAAGTAAATTATTTTATATATATAATACACATTTTTACACTATTCGCGCGAATGACAAGGAGAATTAAACGGTTTGGTAAAACACGAGTTATGGGACATGTGCGTTTAACTTATCGGTTAATTCTCGACTTGTCCGTTTGATCGTTTTGACCTTCGGGTCGAGTTTATCGATGAGATGGGGTAAACTTTTTACTGCTTCGAGTGTGAAATTTACTAGCGGTTATTAAACCGTTTAGGGCGAACGTATGGTATTGGGCACATGTTAACACTGTTCTGGTTCCTATCCGAGAGTTTGCGACACATTTGTCTAAGGGACGTATTTGCTAGTACTGGACCTTTGGGTCATTTGACCTCAGGGATGTTTGTCTAAAAGACATTTTTCATTGCGACGTAATTTTCCATCGAGATGTTGTCCTTTGGGATGTTTGTCTAAGAGATGTATTTTTTTTGTCCTTGGGAACATTTGTCTAAGAGATATGGCGCCTTAATTTGGGAGAACGGTACTTGGCGGGCTTCGGCCATAAGCACATGCTATATCTTTGAGATGATTTCTTTGACTATTTTCCCTAATTTATCGTCCTTTCCAGAATTGATCCTTTGAACTATGCGATATATATTTGTGGTGATTACCTTTCGAAAATTTGAACTATCGAGAGTTCTACTTTTGAGGTTTGAGTTTCCTATACTGGCATTATTTGAGATTTGCCTTTTGGCGTTATTATTGAGATTTGCCTATTGGCATTATTACATGAGATTTTCCTTTTGGCATTTATTTGAGATTATATTCTCCTATGTTGGAGAGTTATATTTGATTTCCTTGTGGCGTGTTTTGAGATGGGGTCTCTTTGAATATGTTTTTGGGTTTGCCAATATGGCGGGTTTGGGATTTACCCCTTAACCATATTTGATGTTTTGAGAAACGCCGATGATATGAGGTGCACTTTTATTGGAGATTTGTTTTAGAGTTTCATCTCTTTTGAGATTGTGCTTATGTTTTGTGATACCCTATACCATATGAAGTAACTATCCTTACTTGACTATTTCACTTGAAGTAACCATATGTGTTAAATTGTATCTACTCTTTTGAGTTGTTTATCACCTTGCCTTATGCTCTTATTCTCATTTATCCTTATAAACTGATTTTTTTTACCTAGACTGACCCGTGTATTTTATACTTAGGTCAGAACGGGGTGTTTCAAATTAGGTACCCTTATGGACTTAGCCAATTCTGCTTCCGCATGGACCTATCTACTAGCTCTCTTTGCTGTAGTCTTTTTGACGCTACTCAAATATGTGTATTATTTTGAACTCGTGTGTATATTGTGGTCGTCATACCACTTATAATGTATTATTTGTATTGTATTGTGATGTACCAGTATATATGTATATATATATATATCTGTTTTCTATTCTATAATGTGTTATGCATTTGAGTTGTTGTATTTTGTTCTGAGATCCTATAGCCACCTATAGTTTTGTATTAATTATTTATTGGTTATGTTGATCCACTTGAGAAAGGAAAAAATATAGAGCACTAATCGATGTATTCAATAGATATTTAAGACAAGATTATAGTTGGTCGCACCTAACCAGCTCTACTCTCCGTATTAGCAGACGGTATTACCAAGTAATACTCTTTGTTAATGTGGATCTTTAGGTGGGGTGTAACATTATAAAAATTAAATTTAAAAGTGATTTAGTTAATTTAGTAATTATTTATTTAATTAACGCGAAAATAGCCATTTTGGCCACTATCTCGGATTTCGACGAAACCAATGTAATCGGATCCGTAATGGTGAATTATTGTAGGATTTCAAATTTTGTAGCGATCGAACTTGTCGTTTGATCGTGCGGGTTCGAAACACGTAGATGTCACCCCGTCTTTCGGTCAAGACCGGGATATCAACAAAATCGGCTAGAAAGGATGAATATCAGGATTGGAGATCGGTTGGAAACAAGGCTGTGATCGATATCGTCAAAATTTTACCAAGCTCCATCAAGGTGGGATCGATTGGGAATGATGAACAAGGCTAGGAAACGCCACGTTTCAAATTTCAGGTCAATCGCAGTTCGTATGCTCGAGATAAGGATGGATCAATGTTGGTGAGAAATGGTTCGCATCAACACATTCCTATCAACATGGTTCGAAATGATACTATTCGTATCGATCAACGTAGGTTGCTTCGGATCGATGGATGTCGTTCGCATTGATACTGTTCTTATCGATCGAGGGGTGTCAGTAGATGGATGCGAATGTGGATAGCACACATGGCTTCGAATCGAAGATTTCATATCGTCGGGATAAATACGAAGGTAGAGTTTGTATCGGTCTTGTTCGTATTGATCCATAACAACAGCTTGGATTAATACGAACCACATGGATACAAAGGGGGATTGGTTGATGGAGGCAAAAAAGGCACAGTTGCTGGATACGAATAAGCCCACAGCCGCTGGCGGATGGGTACAAAGCATGGAGGCGAAAGACTATGGTTCAATGGATACGAAGGATGAAGTAGTCAACACGGCATGAAAGATGGATCTACCCTAGCTTATTGCTCTACGACACCATCGTTTGATCATTACAAGTGGAACCAATGCGAAAAGCATGGATACGAGCTCAACATTGCCTAGGAAAGCACAAACTTGCATCGATCATATCTCAAAATCTACAAGTCCGGTACCAAATTTCCATATGATCTTATGCACAACGACAAGAATGTTCATGCTCGATATCACTTGATTGGCAAAGATTTTGATCGATAAGAATCTCGTTCTTATCGACCATGGATCGATTCGAAATCACTCGGGATCGATCATGTGGGCCCATCCACATTAGAGAAGGGGTCTTCCGAGATATGGGCAAGATATTTGCAGCCTACATCTATAAATAGCAGTCCAAGAGCTTCAAAAAAGAGATCTTCAGGTTCTTCTACGCTTTACTCTGCTGAACTCCATTGTAACTAAATTATTGTCAATTATACTCTTGTAACTAGCGAGTGATAATAAAATAAAATAGCAATTCTTCAAACTGGGTGTAGGCCGGAGATAGCCGAACCACTATAAACCTTGTGTCTGTACTACTTTCCTTTTTAATTTTGAGTGCTTTTCATATTTAATTCCATTACATATAATCTATCTGTGATATGTGATTTGGTGCTTTCATCAGCAATTGGGTGTTTGTGACCATTTGTGCCGCAAACATTTTGGTGCTTTATCTGATAATTGAACCCAAGGATTCTAAAGCTTGGATTTCAGATTTGAAAGCTTGAAGACTTGGATTTAGAAAGCTATAGCAAGGCAATCGGCAAGAAGACAATGGACTGAAAGGAGTCAGCCTGAAGGGAGTCATGAGGCTTCCTCGGAAGCGAATCAGGCATCGATCTTCATCACCAGAAACAAGAGGGAAACGATGCTCGGGAGACAATAAGAGATGATGCAGATCCTACTTCGGCAAGTTAGACAAGTTCGAGTGCAAAATCAAGTTAACGCAACTACAGGATATGCTGGAGATAGGGATTGGAAGCATGGAGCAACCAGAGTTCAAAATGGAGCAGGACCGTCCAGTGCGGCCCTAGAACTAAGAGGCACACATCCAGAACATGATCCAATCCTAGGCAGAGTACCAGGTGGAGCCGAGCAACATGGCTTTGATAGAGGAATGAATGCTCACTCAGGAAAGCAGAATCCAAGATTCCCTCGTGATCACGGGGGGAAGATCGGAAGCAACGGATGAGGACTACAGCTTGGTGATAGTGAAAGATTGGCAGAGATGATTAGGCGAGCCAAGAGAGGTGGATTGGCGAATAGAGACTTGGAGGATGTGAATAGGTGTCCTTTTGCTCCCATGATCAGGCAAGCTAGGAACTGGCCAGATTTCAAATTGTCGACACTGGAGATGTATGACAGGAGAACGGATCCTACTGCTCACTTGACAAGGTACATGAGGCATACAGAAATGCCGGGGGCATCGAAGGAGGTCATGGCACGATGCTTCCCTTCGTATTTGATAGATATTGCAGCATTATGGTTCAGACGGCTGGAAAGTGGCTCTATTGGCACATGGACAGAGCTGATTGAAAGGTTTATGAGGCAGTTTGGAGTACATATAGTCCGACCCAAGAACGTGATGTCTTTGACATCGATGAAACAATGGAAAGGAGAGTCTCTCATGAATTTCTTAACCAGATTCAATGCGGCAGTGGCTTCGGTAGATCGATCTGGTCTATCGATGGTTTTGATGGTGGCACTTTCGAGAATTATAGATAATTCAGATTTCAAGATATCGTTGAAATAGGACCCACCGAGGGATCTCGGGGATTTCTACCATGAGGCGGAAAGGTTCCGAAGTAAGAAGATGCACAGGCTGAGAGGGAAGGGAGAGAGGCTAAAGCTTATGCAGTAAGGGGTGGAGGTCCACCTAGGAAGGACCCAGTCAAAGATGATAAAGAAAAAAGGAAAATGCAGGACAACGGTAGCACTTCGACAAAGCCACGAAGGGAGTCAAAGTTTTCTTCTTACATAGATCTAACTGAAACTCTAGAAAGGATTTACTTAGATACTCAAGGGGCCTCCAGTATCGAAAGCCGGCAAGAAGGCAACCTTCTGAATATGAGCGGGCATCGAAAAGCATTGCATATTCCATGAGCTGAATGGGCACAACATGAATGATTGTAGAAATTTGAAGGATATTGTTAAGGACGATGTAAGGAATGGTCTTTTACAACAATATGTAAGGAATCAAGTGGTAACAAGAGAGGCCACTACCCACCTCGAAGGAGGATGGAACTGGATCTAGGAATCGCCAGTTTGTCATCCACTAAATGGATTTATGACTTTGAATAAGTAATAGAACTCGAAGTAATATGGCTAAATTGATTACACATGTACGGGATCGAGGAAGGTCCCCAGGCATGCTCTAAGACAATGATAAACCGTGTTGCTCAAGTCTATGAAATCTTATTTTTCTTTTCGTTTTTTTTTTAAACTTTGGTTTTTTTCCTTAAATGTGCAAACATTTATTTGGTTTTCCTTGGCTGTAAAAACACTTATTTCGAACGATTGGGCTTGGATCAATGTAATAAATAATACAGGTCCCGCGATCACGGTCCTGACCAGAGAGACGGGACAGTGATCGTAAGTTATGAGTCCCTTCACCGAAGAGCGATGGAATGGACCAGAACAGAATATAAAAATTTCTTGGCCGGAGAATATAAAAAGTCCTTGGCCGAAGAGCCAAGGCCAGAGAATATAAAAAGTCCTTGGCCGAAGAGCGAAGACCGAAGAATATAAAAGGTCCTTGGTTGAAAAGCCGAGGCCGGAGTATATAAGAAGTCCTCGGCCGGAGAGCCGAGGCTGGAAAACACAAAAATCCTCGGCCGGAGAGCCGAGGCCGGAGAACATAAAAGCTCTTGACTGGAGAGTCAAGGTCAGAACAGAATAACGTGACCCGGCGAGGTCTATGGATTTGAAATTAAACTTGAAGAGGTTATGGGTTCGGATTTCGACTTGGGATAAATGGACCCAAAGTGGTCCTGAATTTGGCAAAGGGCCCGATGCGATCCTGGATTTGGATATCAACCCAGATAGGTTATGGATTTGGTTATTGGTTATTGGATATGAATAGATTAAAGCTTGGTCGATGGATTCAGATAACTAAGGAATTGGCTAAGGTTGTGGTTATAGGACTTCGAATTAGACATCAACTCGGAGCAGTCACGGACTTGTTATGGCACTTGGATAGGATGGCTTGGTAATGAATTGGATTATGTATCAGATGGTATGACCATGGATGGAATATGGACTTCGGATATCGGATTTGGAGCTATTCAAAACACACCTTCTTACCACAAGGCATGTTTTGGGGGACAAATGTTACCTCGCTTTTTGGTCAAGGCCGGGATATCAACAAAATCGGCTAGAAAAGATGGATATCAAGATTGGAGATCGACTGGAAACAAGGCTGTGATCGATATCATCAAAATTTAACCGAGCTTCAATCAAGGAGGGATCGATTAGGAATGACGAATAAGGCTAGGAAAGACAGCGTTTCAAATTTCAGGTCAATCAGAGTTTGTATACTCGAGATATGGATGGATCAATGTTGGTGAGAAATGGTTCGCATCGACACCTGTGTGTCGATACGTTTCGAATCGATACTGCTCGTATCGACCAATGTAGGTTACTTTGGATCGATGGATGTCATTCGCATTGATATTGTTCGTATCGATCGAGGGGTGTCAGCAGATGGATGCGAATGTGGATAGTACACATGGCTTCAAATCGAAGATTTCATACCGGTCAAGATAGATACGAAGGTAGATTTCGTATCGGTCTTATTCCTATCAATCCATAGCAACAGCTTGGATTGATACAAACAACATGAAGGGGGATTAGTTGATGGATGCAAACAAAGGAACAGTTGATGGATACAAATAAGCCCACAAGTGTTGGTGGATGGATATGAAGCATGGAGGCGAAAGGCTATTGTTCAATGGATACGAAGGTGGAAGCAGTCAACGTGGCATCAAAGATAGATCTACCTTAGCTTATCGCTCCACATCATCATCGTTTGATCATTACAAGCGGAACCTATGCGAACGCAAGGCTACGAGCTCGACAATGCCTAGGAAAGCGCAAACTTGCATCGATCATATCTCAAAATCTACAAGTCCAAATGGTACCAAATTTCCATATGATCTTATGCACAACGACAAGAATGTTCATGCTCGATATCGACTCGATTGGTAAAGATTTTGATAGATAAGAATCTCGTTCATATCGACCATGGATCGATTCGAAATCACTCGGGATCGATCATGTAGGCCCACCGACTCGATTGGGTAAGGTTTTGATCGATATGAATCTCGTCCGTATCCATCATGGATCGTGTCAAAATCACTCAGGATCGATCATGTGAGCCCACCCACCTGAGAGAAGAAGTATCCCGAGATCTGGGTGGGATATTTGCTGCCTACACCTATAAACAGCATTCCAAGAGCTTTAGAAAGGGGATCTTTTGGTTCTTCTATGTCGTTACTCTTCTGAACTCCAATTGCAACTCAATTATTGTCAACTATACTCTTGTAACCAGCGAGCGATAATTAATAAAATAGCAATTCTTCAAAGTGGACATAGGCCGGAGATAGCCGAACCACTATAAACCTTGTGTCTATACTGCTTTCCATTTTATTTTCTAATTGCTCCTCATATTTAATTCCATTACATACAATACACATGTGATCTGTGACTGTGATTTGATGCTTTCATCGGCAATTAGGTGTTTGTGACCATTTTTTGGCACAAACAGTAGAAATCAATTTAAGATAGTCTAATTTTAATAGTTAACTTCTTCATACAATGGTATTAGGTCTTGAAACATGTTAATTGAGTTTAAAAATATTGAAAACATCTATTTTGATATATGGGACGACCCACTTTGGTTTCGGAAGAGAAACGGGCTTTTCGGGTCGTTATTGCCATTTCGTAACAAATTCGATATGTGTTCAGTTTCTTATCGGGCTTTGCTCATATAAATATTATTGTTCTAACCCTAGAAGCCTTATTATTTCTCATTACAGTATGTACTGAAATTTCTGTTGTTCCTCTCTTCTTAATGGCTAAAAACCTAAATCCCAAATCCAAATCCAAATTAATTTCAAAAATTCAAACTCCTTCGAACCCTAACATATTATATACCGTTTCGAAGATCTTGACGAGCGTAATCCACTGGTACAATTCATTTTTGCAATCGAATCACTGTTTGTCCTAAAATCAGTAACTTAGTGTCAGCTATCCATTTGCTAAGGTTTCGATCCAATGGTGGATCTTCACCAGTAGGGTGATCGTAAGGTACAGGATTGTGGAGGATATCGAGCAGGCCTTGAAAATGTTGTTCTTTCATCCCTAGGTAGCGTATATTCGTCACGAACTGCAAAAATACGTGGGTAACGGCGGTCGGACTAAGGGGGAATAGAAGCTCTCTCAAGTAGGCCGAGGGGGGAGGATATGCTAGCAAACTCGGTCAGATGATCAGATCTTGGTGAAAGGACGTGTGGTGGCGACGATAGGAGTTTGAATGATCGGCGGCTAGGTTTTTGCGTTCGAATAAGTTTATTACAGACAGAGAGTTGCCGTGTGAATTTGGAATGAGGTTGGTGACGTATCAATTGATTTATTAAATTATTTGTTTTATTTTGTAATCGTTTAATTTCTAATATGCATAACTTTTACATACAAGGTTGGATTTACATGCGGTTTGTTTTGCTGCGGTCGAATCGAAATTCCAACATTATGGAACTGGTTTGGATGAATTCTGAGACTGTTAGATTTGGGTCTTATTTTTCATTTCAAATCGATTTGAAATCAATGGTGAGTGTTTGGCCCACTCACAACTACTAGATTATCTTATGTTGGTTAAATTAAATTTGTGATGTGATTAGAAATAGATTGGTTGATTTTTGGTATATTTAAATAGTCATTCCAGTTAAATATGCCCTTTTATTGCATTTAATCGTCATTTAATTTAATATTGAATTTAATTGTCAATTGAATACCTGTTAATGATAATAGTCAATGTATGTTAATTATTGGTTTATTGAATGGTGATTGTGACGGATGTTTGATTGTTGATATTGGATGACCGGATGTTATATTTTTATATTGTTATAATACTGCAAGTTCCCTAGGGGTTGAAATGATACATACTTGAATGATCTGATGGATTAGGAAGTAATCGCTATGGGTTGAAATGATAGACTTGAGTGATTTTATGGATTTTATTTTAATTAGGAATTGTGGGTTGAAATGATATATACCCATAAATTTAAAATATTTTCGGATTGAAATGATATATGTCTGTATCAACTTGACCATAGGGTAGAAAATTATATACGGACATCGGATTGTTTAAATTAAACGATTTTAAATCTTTAAATTTTGAATTCAGCTAAATGATATTTTGAAATAGAATTTGATTTATATAAATGGAATTATTTTAAGTTTATTGTTTAAAGGATTAAATTTGGAATTTTGGAATTGTTTTAAGTAAACTACTTAAAGGATTTAATTTGGAATTCTAAAGTCGATTAAATGAAATTCATCGAAATTGAGTTGTTGAAGTTGTCTGAAATTGTAACCTTGAAATCTATTGAAATCGAAATAGTTTGAAATTGTTATTTTAAGATTTGAAATTGGGTTTCGATTTGAAATCTAGACATGGTCCGGATTTGTTGAAAAGGCAGAAATAGTTTATTTTGATATCAACTTCAAACTTAATTATTTTAATATATATTGTTCAAAGATTTATTATTCTAAAAAATCCTCATTTTTATGATTTTCAAACTATTAAACTAATTTAGCCTATTTTCAACTATTATAAACTATTTTAATTAGTTTAAACTATTTTAATTTATCTTAATCTATTTTAAACTATTTAAAAATAATTACCCATTTTAATATATTTTAAATCTATTAAATCTATTTAATCTATTTTAAATCTATTTAATCTATTTTAAATATTTTAAATCTATTTTAAATTTCTTTAATCTATTTTTAATCTATTTAATCAATTTTTAATTTTTTTTAAATCTATATATCTATTTAAACTATTTTAAAACTATTTAAACTATCTTAAATCCACCTAAATTTGTTTAATCTATGTTTAAACTATTTAGAGTATTTAACTATATGAAAATTTATTTTTAAAACTATGCTAAACTATTTATAACTACCTAAACTATTTTCTAAATTTCAGATTGTGTAAGGTGGAAGTGTTTGTATTTAAATCCTTGATTTTAAAGTGAATATGGTTAAATGATGCTATATCATAAGTTGGGATTCTAAATGATATTTGCTACAAAGATATATTTGAGTAAATATGATGATTTTGAAATGAGGATTTAATTAACCCATCTTATCGATATGATTTCAAAAGTGAATATGATTTTGAAAGAAAATATGATTTCGAAAGTGATATGATTTGAGTTGAACATGATATTTTGATATCAATTATGAAAGGTTTTGAAAATGTAAAAGAACCATCTGGTGTGAATTAAGCGCTTGGTTGTTAAAGAGACCGGGATCGGATATTGTCATACTCTCTACCAATACCAAAAACCGCTTTAACAATTGTGTACATGGTGGAGATTATATAATGAAGTAGGATGGCTTTACGATCGATTCTGTGTGAGGCATTATAGTAGCCTTGACTCACATGAGTCGGTTTGATGTGACTAATACAAGAGTCATGCTAGGCCAAGTGAGGTCGCATATTCGATCGGACATGCGTTTTCGATACCATATTATGACTTGTAATTGATTTTGGTGGCCAACCCTCGATTTTGATTTTGGGAGTACGTTTCGAGGTGGGCGGTAGTAGCTGCTATGCAATACCACCAGTTCGAATCCGTAAAATGGTAGTATCCTACTCTGGGCATTGCCTTGCGTGCCTTCTCACATACCTTAACACTCGTGGACAAGTTTGTTTTATAACATACCGGGATTGCTCCCTGAGTAAACCATCGGTTTGGTGGAGCTTGCAGTATTAGTATAGACTTCAGGAATATATAAAATGTGTTAAGGGTGATATGTGTAATGCCTTAACGCTATTTTAATACTTTACTTTACTGTGGACACTATTGGAATAGTGTATTGTACTATGTATGTAGATAGTTTAATGAATCCATAGGAGATGGAAATCCCGAACATCCCTTAAGTTATTGCACTCTCGTTGACAGTGGATAGGAGATGCCAAACCCCGTAAACATCTCTGAAGCTGTCATATTCATATTTATTTACTGTTGATTTAACTTACATAAGATCATCTGACTCGAGTGTTTTGTCTTTTCATTACGCTCGGGTCAGTCTGAGCTTTTCAATGTATTAAAGACCTTATTTCTGGAGGATGAAGATGAAGATTTTGTACTATTATTATTTATGTTATTTATTCCACTACATCATGTTGTTCTACTGCATTTTTTATTTATTCCTACTGTATGTATATTTTGATTGTATTGTAAAGTGTAATCAAATGTTATTTGTAAAATAGCTTCATGAACTGTTTATTTGATTATTATATTTTGTCATTCCGCTGTGAGATTCTGTGTTTTGTTTTCTTTCTTTTCTCTTCTTTTTCTTATTTACCCTATAATAATCCACCATTTTGAATGGTTTGAGTTTGACATGTGTAGTTTATTGCCGATTTAAACCGTCCAAAAAGGTGGGTCGTTACATTTGTTTTCGGGGCTTTGGTTTAGCGATAACCTTAGCTTTATGGGATCTGACTCATTAGAAATAGGGTAGTAATACCCTTGAATGGGTCATCGAATGTATATATATGGGAGAGCGTATTTGTTAGTATTATAAAAGATTTTTGTATTGTGTTATTTTGTTCTGTTTAGTATTCATAAATTCTGGTCGCTACATAGGATGTTATGGCATTGATTGGGATTTCTAAACACCTAATAGAGCAGACCTATAAAATATTGTTTTGAAATATATGTAAATGAAATAATTTTACCTATTATTACATTTTGTATATAAAAGAATAACTTTATAAATGGATATAGTTCTGTGTCATATGTTTGTTTGTTAAGTAATGAAATTTTACATTGTAAAATAGGGTTTACAAATGAAATGAATATAAATTGAAATTCCAAGGACTTAAGTTTTGGGATTTTGAAAATCGTTTTAAAACGACTTTGGAATATAATATCATTATTATTTGGAAGTATTTTTTGATATAAATATTTATTTATGATTTGGAAAAAACGTTTTAATGGAATTTTGGAAGGAAATAAGTTCTATACTCCCCTCTATGTCATTAGAAAATAATTTTGGTGATGAGTGCACGCATCATCGACGAAGCTTCAATGTTGGAAGACCGCTGTAGTAGTTTACTATACCTTTGTTTTCATAAACAAATCTTAATTTTAATTTCCAAATATGATTTGGTATATATAAGATATGATTATATATATTATTTTGAATAGAATGAAATGGAACTCGGTATTTAGTTTTCATGTTTCTGTAAATTAGAGATTTTAATTATTGTAACGAATGAAATATTGACTATATTAATAGTTGGAAACTTCCGAAATGAGAAAATAAGGAAATAGATGTTGAGCGATTAATGAAAATATAAGAAATTGAAAATTTGTAAACTATAAATCGAAAGCACATGAAAATGAAAAATGGTAATTATTGAACATTTGGTTAAGTAAATAAATAAGATAAACTTGTGTAATATTTTATTGCATCCTAAAAGAAATAAATATAACTTACTAAAATGTTAAAAGTTGAAATGTTAATAGAAATATGTAATGGAATATTATACAAGTAAAACTTAAATAATAAAGTGTTCGATAAAATTTCTTCTATAATAAGAATGCTGATGTTAAAAAATGTTATAAACTTAAGTTAATAAGTTGAAATGCTACTAAATAAATGTAATAGAAAAAGTGACTACTGTAAGTAAATGATTATAAACTTAAATGATGTTTGAAGCCAATTATAATCAAAGTAAATAAAGGTGAATATTATATATAGAAGAAATAAACAAGAAAAAAAATTATATATAAGTATGAGTTGCTTCACAAATGAATATTGATGTAAAAGGAAATCAGAGTAAATAAAAATGTGAAGCAAACTAAAATAAAATGCATGTAAAGCTTAAATAATGAATTCATTGATTATTTTAATGAATTAAATGGAAATAATTGATTATGTAATTAAATGGAATGTAAGTCAATAGAAATTTGCATTATATAGGTGAACGAGAAATAAATTTGTAAGTAATGAATATAAATTAGTGAAATAAGCATTGTAGGAATGAATGAAACCGAAGAACAGTAAATAATATGAAAGGAAATTAATAAGAATAAATGTAGATAGTGTTCGAAATTATTGTTTATTTTGGCTTATGGGATGATTGGGAAAGGATACTTATAATTGTATAAAGATGTGTAAATAATGTATTGAGCTTCATCTAAGACTGTTGAGTATATGGTATACTTAGTAGTTTATTTATCATTTTATATAGTTAAAAATTTCTAAATCTGAACAAACCATTTGTTTTGGATGCTATGGATGTATGATTGATTACTTCGATTGTATATGATGATTTTATGGTTTTGTTTGCAAGTGATTGTTTTTATATTGTGTTGATTTTTTTTGTTATTAATTGAAATAACTTAATATTTCTCTTATACATAACTATTAATTTCTTTGGATTATATATGTAAAATACAGATTTATGGAAGCAATAGCTACTGCTTTTGGTTTCATGAATAAGCGTTGTTTTCCCGACAAATAGGTATGTTTTCGGATTACGATTTTACAGCGAAATTATATTGTTTTTCTGTGGTTTGAGACATAATTGAAATATTTGATATATATTGTTATTATTGATATTATTATTTCTCCCAAACCTCTCCGTACAAAGGAGACCGCCAAAATTTTCCATGAATTTGGACTTACAATTTTTTGTGAAAGTAAAGATATTTTTAAACTTCTATTAATTTGAATATGAAGGATTCAATTGGATATTAATTGATATAATTTAAAAAAAATACTTAATTATGTAAATTAATTGTTTATAAATTGAATACTTTGAATAAATTATATTAATATCTTAATTCCTTTTTTTCTTTTCGAGGATGAGAAGTTTTGAGTGGGGGAGAGTGTAACGACCCATAAATTTTCGATAATTAAATTTATTAATGAAATTGTGTAAAAGTTGGCAATTTTTATTTATTACTTATTTATTTAATCTATTGAACTAAATTGGAAATCGATTGCAATTAAATGTTACGTTAATGTGAATTAAGAAGATAACTGTAGGATGTTGATGTGATAAAATATAAACTAATGTAAATTTTATCCACTAGATAATGAGTGATTGAGTAAAAAGATTGAAATCAAGTTTAATCAATTTAGTGGAGCTTAAATTATAATTAATGGGTTTATTGCAATTGAAATTAAACATTGTAATTAGTACAATATTAACATTTAATTTAACATAGGAAATTGGTTTTTGATGCGCACGTAAATTTGCATATATATAGACACACACACACACACACACACACACACATCCATATTCTATCTATTTTTATTTAAATAAATGTCATATTTGGGTATTTTAACATGTTTAAACCAAAAGTCAATCATTTTCAAATCATCATCTATTCATCTTCATACAGGGGCAAAATGGTCATTTTTGTGCATGTGTCAATTTGAGAACTTTTACTTGGACATATTTTATAATTTTTATAGGAATTTGGATGCATATGAAAAAGGGTTTCATGAAGATATATGCATGCACAAGAGAATACAAACGAATGAAGAAGGAAATATTTCAAACCCATGATCATGGAGGACCCCACCCACTTACCTACATCTATAATTAAATACTAATGGACAACTAAGTGGAGGTTAAAGCTTCATGCGTATTTAATGATGGATTAGTTAGAGGCTAATGGTTACTTGGTGGCCACACTTCCTAAAAGAAATTTGGGAAGCACCCTAAAAAGTGAATTAGTGTTTTATGCATGTATAAATAGCCCACTTATGTACATGTAGAAATCTTCTTATGCTTTCAAATTAGTTAGAAAATTAAAATGCAAGCTGTAAGCTCTATGTTTCATGAAATAAAAATGGCTTCCTAGCCTCTTTATCTTTTCTTTTCTATGTGCTTTAATTTCCTTCTATGTTAATGATTATTTCTATGCTCTCTTTCATTTCATGTTTATAGCTTAGATTTACATTCATGCAAGTAGTGTAGCATTATTATTTTTATGCAAGTAGTTTAGTAGTGATTTCATTTTCTTCCTTTTTTTAGTTTCTATTTCTGTTGCATTTTATGTTGAAATATCTACGTGCTGAAATCATAACATAAATGAGAGGCTAAATCTTTAGAATTTAGGGGTAATGAAGCTTTCTTTTAATCATGTAGATTCAACATAATTTTCTATGTATGATCTCTTTATACTTCATGAGAAAATGGATGTTTATGTTTATTTGTGTTTTATGTTGAATTTGATAGCCTAATTTTTTCATAACAAATAGGCTTTGCTTATCTCATTAATCACAAATTGCCTATTCATCTAAATACGATCATGGCAATGAAGTGAAGTTTTAATCAAAATTTGATGATCTATGTTACTAATTAATAGTAAATAGATCATGCTTAAACTAGATTTTGGTTTCAATTTTTGTGCCATGTTTCATGAGATTTGAAAAGGTAGGATTAGATTTGTATTATAGTTTGATGGTTTTATTTGTGTTAATTAACAATACAAATAGGCCATGTTTATGATAAATACATCACAAATCCTACTTAGGTTAAAAAGAGATCATCATTTGGCTTCATGTTGATGTATGTGCAAAAAAATAAGAAAGTGTATTTGCCGCTAAATTGAATTTTAACTGCATAGGTTTTAATCTCAACTTTTGCTTAGTTTTTTAGTTTTTAAAACAATCTCCACTTTTGGTTTAATTTGATTGATTAGAAACTTTTAAAATCTTAAAAATTCTTTATGGATCAACCTGTACTCGCCACGTACTAAAATTGTACGTCACGCGCTTGCGGTTATTTTTATTATAAATTCGCTCGATGGATTTCTAAACCAATAGAATTCCCATCGACGAACTACGTTTTGGCGTCATTGCCGAGGAATTGCTTTGATTTTGATTTTCTATTCTTCGAATATTTTTTTATTTTATTATGTGTTTGTTGTGTGTGTTAACTTGCATTTAAAAAAAATATTGTGTGTTTGTGTCATTTTTGTTTACATTGTTTGTGTGCATCTCTTGTTGTTCTATTTTATTTTTTTTGCATTTGCATTTGCATATTAAAAAAAAGAGCATCTACAATTTCAAAGCTAAAAAAAATTTACATTTCACATTTTTACAATTTTCATTTCTCTGTTTTCATTTTACATTTTTCATTTCCCCTACTCTTTGGTTCCACCATACTTCTACATTCACCACCCTTAAACATACATCTGCAATCACATTTCAGTGGCCCACCTTCCTTTCCTCCTTCACACCAAAACATCCCTCTGCCATCCCTCAAACTTGCATTGTAAATCCATCAACTCACCGCTGTCCAAGTCACTCCACCAAATTAGTGCCTTCGACCATCTCTCTCAACCATTGCAGTTAAACTACATTGTATGCAAACCCAAATACTGACAATTGCTACTGCTTCCACAACCATTCTACTAACCACCAAAGAATCAGTCCTCCAATGAACAACCATCAAACTTCATACTGCCATCGTTCACTTTCTTATCACCCTACTGCCTGAACAACCACTTCAAAATACCTCTGGCCATCTACAACATCCACCACTTCTCCAACATACTTCTCCTACAATTCATCCACATACTTCTTCAAACTGTAATTCACACCGTACCATATCATTCATACTTCAATTTTGCCAAAACAGCATACCTCTACCACACTACATATAACAAAACAACCCCATTTGATCACCCGCATACAACTCAGAAAACTCCTTCCTCATCAACCAACCGAGACAGTTCGAACCACAATCCACTACCCCTCTGTCTGACTCCAATTCAATCCCATAACAACATTTCAGTTCCTCACCCCCTTCTTGCCTTCACTTACCCAATTACCAATCGAAAAAAAAATTCTCGAACAACAAAATCCAGAACTCACCTATCTAGAATTTAACAAATCAACGCAACCCATCTCCTCACCATTCAAACTGTTATACCACACTTGGCTGCATCCAAGAAAACCATCATCACAACCCTCTGTCCTTTTCATCTCCCACATCCAACTCCTACACCACCCCTATGCAACATACTTACCTGAACATCATCTACTACTGCTGCTCAAAAACACTCCTCTGCCACAGGAACTCCATCAACGTCCCTGATCAAACTGCCTTTCTTCAATGCCATCTTCACTTCTCAACTGATCTTTAACATAACAAAACATTCCACACTGTACTCTCCTTGAACATCAACAACCTGTCACCTAACCACTTCACTCCATCTCCTCTACATCCTCTTGCTATTCTTGGTCAACTACAATGAATTTTTTTTTGCTTCCATTCAGCATCAACTCCAGAACCAACAACAACACCATATTGATATCAGACTGCCCTTCCCCGACCTCCTTCAAACTCCTCTGCCATCACTTGAACACACGCGCGACCCATATCCACTCGAACCCGAAACCACGAACCAGCGTGACATCTTCTCCAATACCACCCCCTACAATTCAGCAATAACTACCATCGACTTCTCTATAAACTCCAAACTTCAAACTTCAAAAGCTCCGAAACCCAATTCACCTTCACTTCGAAACCAAATCAACTACTGTAAACTCACAATGACATTGCAGCCAAAAAAGCCAAAACCCAAAATCACCATATCTCTCACTCTCGACCACTTTGGAATTGTTTTCAAGCATAAATTTAGAAGTCGCGAGATTTAAAATTAGAATCAGTTTAATCAATTACATGTGTGGCTTTTTTTTGAATTTAGAAACGATTTTTTTTTTAAGATGAGAGGGACTCGGGTTTGCAAACTGTAGTGTTTAGGTTGGTAATTTTTAATGGGCCGGATGAGTCTTTCTTTCTTTTCTTTTGCTTTATGTTGAGTTTAATTTGTTTATTTTTTTAATTTTGTTAAGTTAATTCTCTCGTTTTGATTTGTTTTAGTTTAAATCTTTTTGTTTATAATTTGTTTTCAGTTTCTTCTTTCCGATAAACTATACAAAAAATTAACAAAAAACCTTGTATATATAATGTTTTCAAATTTATAGGTTGCTAAAGTATAAAATTGCAAGAGAAAGAATTTTTTTGCTTGCTTATAAAAAATCGCCACTTAATAAAAGTTGCTAATAAATCTTCATGCTCCGGTATCGTGTTTCATCTCTAGTTTTATTTTGGTTTGCATTGTTGGTTGCTGCATTTGCATTTATAAAACTTCAAGAACTACAAAAACAAAAACAAAGTTCGTTTTAGTTGCATTGTAAATTCACGTTTAATTTTTGTTTTGCATTCATCTCATCTTATTTTATTTTCTATAGGCAATACCCCAATTCACATAAGGTGAGGGATTTCATCATCCTTTACTTAGCCCAGAAATTGCATTTCATCGTTGAATTTGACTAATAATAAATGTTAGACATTCGACTTAAGGGTGTCGCGAGCTCACCTAGCGCTTAATTGTATCTTGACAATTGTCTTCTTTGAGCAACTTTATTTCTTGGTGTCTAGGCCACGGTAGAGTATTACCATTTTTAAATATTACGGTGATTCGTAAACATAGTGGTTGTTCCTCTGAAGGTACTTAAACCTTCGGTTGCATTACTACGGTGATTCATAGTGCACCGATAACTTCTGTCGTTACCTGGTCGAGAAATATTTTTGTTGATTTACGATAAAGTGTGGTTATACAATTTTGGGTTAGGAGCTACTAAGTACAGAAAATTTGTAATTAAGTCCTTTGCATTCATTTAGTTGCATTAGTTCATGCATACTTAAAAAATCCAAAATCCAAAAAAAAATTGTAAATTTTACCTAACTTTTTTTATCCAAAAAAATCCTTTTAAACCCATTCCTTTCAAAATTTCAATCAAAAACAAAAATTCAAAAAAAAAATAAAATCTTTTCAAAAAAAATGTACTTTGAAAATTCAAAATCAAAAACAAAATGTCAAATTCCCATTTTCTAAAAAAACCTTTTGGTAAATATTTAAAATTTTGAAAATTCAAAAAAATTCAAAAACAAAAAAACATATAAAATTTTGAAAAAACCGAATATAAAAAATTGAAAAAAATAAAAATCAAACTTCTTATCTGAAAATAAATTTCACTTGGCAAATATTTTTCCTCTTTAAAAAAAACAAAAAAACAATTTTTCACTTCATTTTTCAAATTTTGTTTCATTCTCTAAACTCGATTCTAACTTCTTCCTCTTCTCGACTTTCACTTGTGCATGAATACTTGAACTCATGACACAACAATAAATCGTTGGGCTCGAGACTCGCAACTAATCGTTTAACTCGAATAGGCAAATCTCCCAAAATGGTGAACGAGAACGCTCCTCGAAACCTTATGGATAGAATCTTTTCCGATAGAGTTTCTATTTCATTTTTCATCACGTTACCCGCCCCTACAGGTAATCATTTTGAAATTCACTCAAACCATATTGCCACACTTCCAAAATTTGGCAATTTTGAACACGATGACCAATACATCTTGTTGACGATGAACAAATTTGCGCAATAATGAAACTCCAACAACTTTTCGATGAAGGAATCGAACTTCGCTTAATTCCATTCGCTGTTATAGATTACGTTTAAAAATGGTTGTATAGCTTACCGTCAAACTCGATTAAAACTTGGGAAGAATTTGTAAAAGCTTCTTAAAAATGTTCTACCCCTTGGAAAAAACAAGTAAAATCCGAAACGAAATCATTAATTTTCATCAATTTATTGGGTGAACCATTTGAAAAATATTTTGAAAGATTCAAAGTGCTTTTGATAAAATGTCCACACCATAACTTTGAAAAACGGACGATTTGCTAAATCCTATACGATGGACTCGAAAGGAGCTCATGAACCATGCTCAAATCAACGTGCCAAAGCAACTTTATTGCCCAACATCACGATGATGCTTGGCAGTTTCTTGAAAACCTCGCCTAAAAGTCATCCCTATGGGAACATTTAAAAGAAAAATCAATATACTCACGATTGAGCGCGTACTCGATAGGATCATCTTTGGCATGGGAAGCTAAAATCGATGCAATGGTTAACAAATTTGATAATGTTTTTTCATCAACCAAATGAATCAAGCTTCCCAACCTATGTGCTATAATTGTAACAATCCCAATCATATAGCCGATCAGTGCCCCAATTCTATCGAACATATCAATGCGTTAATAAAGCCGAAAACTACCCGTTTTCTCTAATGGACAATCCTTGTTGGGGAAATCAACCGAATTTTGCTTGGAACCAAAACAATCCCAGCACGAATACGACTCGTCCTAATTTTCAAGCATTCCCCGAATAATGCTTCGAATCTCCCTTTTAGCCCAATCATTTTCAACCAGACTTTGTCGGTCCGTCTCATAATCAACCGCAACAATCAAAATTTTCAACCAAATTCTGTTCATCCTCCCCAAGACAATAAAATTTTAACTTCACTTAAGAGAACTCTTAAAATGTTGGCTAAAGCAACTACTCAAAGCCATTAATCAAATAGCAATTTGAAAATTTTATTGACCTCATATATGCAAAACACAAACCAATCAATTGCAAAACTTGAAATGCAAATGAGTTAATTAGCTACGTCTATAAGTGAACGCGAACGAGGAACATTCCCAAGCCAGCACATTCCAAATCCTATAAATCAAAACGAAAATTCAAATCAAGCCCATGTTGTTCAAGATAGCAATGTCACCCAATTGAATGCTATCACAGCTCTATGCTCCGGTAAACAAATCAATAATCAAGTCGTTAATCCAAATATTTTACCATTAACCTCGCTCGACACATCTAAAAAACCGAATGAATCTGAACAAAACAGGGAGCTAATTGTCGAATCGAATGCCAATCAAAATTCTTCTTCTACTACTCAAGAAGACCTGCCTACCGAGTAATGCATCCCATTTCCACATCATCTTCGACTCAAGAAACACTCGGAGTAAATGGAAAACATATTGAGAATTTTTAAACAATTGAAAGTTAACATCCTGCTTCTTGACATCATTCCGCAAGTCCCCACGTACGTGAAATTTCTTAAGGACTTGTGCACCCAAAAGCAATGCACTGAAGTGCCCAAAAAAGTCTTCCTATCTGCCAGTTTGAGTGAAGTCTTGTCCCAATCCTTGTCAATTAAATACAAAGATCGATGGCCTACGATTTCATGTACGATTGGAGAAAAGACGATTAACAAATGTTTGATAGACTTAGGTGCGAGTGTCAATTTAATTCAATACTCTGTGTATAAACAATTAGGCATAGGTGAGGTCAAACCCACAAAAGTCACGCTTCAATTCGCTGATCGCTTCATTAAGAAGCCCATGGGAGAAATCGAGGACTTGCTTATTAGAGTAGAGCAATTCATATTCCCTATCGACTTTATCGTTCTCGAAACACAACCCGTGACAACCCCAGTGAGTCAAATTCCACTGATTTTAGGCCGATCATTCTTAGCCACCTCAAATACCGTAATCAATTATCGTAACGGTTTGATGAAAATTACTTTTGAAAACATGACTTTGAATCTAAATATTTTCAATCTCGAAAGCCAATCGAATGAACCTCGTGACCAAACGTTGGAAGTTAGTGCCATTCACGATAACATCGAAAATGAGACACATGACCTTCACGATGAATGCGAAGTTGAGTACAAAAAATTATTTCATGAAATACCCAATGAGATTGAATACACTCTTCCCTTTGAATCGTTTCTAGTTGAGTCTGAATCTCAACCCAATTCTTTGATCGAGCAACTCTCGAAGTTGGACCTCAAGCCCCTTCCCGATCACCTTAAGTATGCACACTTCGGTGAAAATGAAACTTATCCTGTCATTATTTCTAGCTTTCTTTCTCTTGACCAAGAAGCTTCTCTTCTCTCTATTCTTTCCAAAAACAGGGAAGCAATTGGGTGGTCGATTACTGATATTAAGGGAATTAGCCCTGCTATTTTTCAACATTGCATTCACTTAATTGACGAAGCCAAACCCACTCGAGATGCAAAATAGAGGCTTAACCGAAAAATGAAAGATGTGGCTCGGGACGAAATCCTTAAGCTCCTTGATAATGGTATCATACATCCCATTTTCGATAGCCCATGGGTTAGCCCAATTCATATCATGCCTAAAAAGTCCGGACTTACCGTTATAACAAACAACGCTAATGAAGTTATTCCTACTTGGACTCAAAATGGTTGGTGTGTTTTCATTGATTATCGAAAATTAAATGCTGCAACATGAAAAGATCACTTCCAACTTCTGTTCATTGACCAAATGCTCGAACATTTGGCCGACAATAATTCTTCTGCTTCCTTGACAGTTATTCTGGCTACAACCAAATTCCAATCGCTCCCGAAGATCAAGAGAAGATGACTTTCAGGTGTCCATTCGGTACCTTTCCTTATCGACGTATGCCATTCGAACTTTGTAAAGCTCTTTCTACGTTCCAATGACGCATGGTTGGCATCTTTCCTGACACTATCGAATGCTTTATAGAAGTTTTTATGGATGATTTCTATATCTTTGGAGATTCATTTTTCGATTGTTTACGTCTTCTCGAGTTGGTTCTAAATCGATGTAAAGAAAATCATTTGACTTTGAATCTGGAAAAATGCCACTTTATGGTCAAACAAGGCATAGTCCTTGGACATATCATCTCAAATAAAGGCATTGGGGTAGATAAAGTGAAAGTTGACGTAATTGCAAACCTACCCATTCCCAAATCTATTAAGGACGTTTGATCATTTTTAGGACACGCTGGCTTTTACTGACGCTTTGTGAAAGACTTTAGCAAAATCGTTCGTCCTTTGATGACTCTTCTTGAAAAAGACGTTCCACCATCCGATTTCAACTCTGATTGTATCTCTTCTTTCGAACACCTCAAAAATGAACTCATTTATGCTCTTGTAATTTGCTCATCGATTTGGGATCTTCCCTTCGAAATAATATGTGATGCTTCGAACTTTGCATTTGGTGTTGTCTTAGGACAACGCATCGACAAGATCCTTTACGTTATCTACTACGCTAGCATGACTCTGAACGACGCTCAAATTAACTACACAACCACTGAAAAAGAGCTTCTATCCATAGTTTTTTCTCTCGAAAAATTATGACAATACTTGATAGGGTCGCATATTACTGTGTACACGGACCATTCTACACTTTGATATCTCTTCGCTAAGAAGGACACTAAGTCACGCTTAATTCATTGGATCCTTTTACTACAAGAATTTGATCTTACAATCAAGGACAAAACAGGTTGCGACAATTTCATAGCCGATCACTTGTCTTCTCTTCCCAACGCACCATCACCTTTACCCATCAATGAAAACTTTCCCGATGAACAACTTCTTTCAATTTCCATCTATCCATGGTATGATGATATAGTAAACTACCTAGTCACTAAAAAAACTCCATCATCTTGGTCCAAACAGAATATATGCAAATTCATGTCCCAAGTGAAATATTTCTATTGGGACGATCCATACTTGTTCAAGTATTGTCCCAACCAGATCATTCGACGTTGCATCCCAGATAATGGGATCAGGAGTGTATTTTATTTTGCCACGATTAAGCGTGCGGTGGATATTTCGGTCCTCAAAAAACTGTGGAAAAGGTGCTTCAATGTGGTTTCTACTGCCTTCTCTTTTCAACAACTCATTCGAATTTCAAAAACTTGTGATCGACGTCAAATGCTTGGATGAATTTCTCAATGAAATATGTGCCTCTACATCCCAGTCTCATAATCGAAATCTCTAATGTTTGGGGTATCGACTTTATGGGACCTTTTCCTAGTTCTTTTGGAAACTTGTATATCCTTCTCGTTGCTGATTACGTCTCAAAATGGGTCAAAGTCGTTCCATGCAAGACTAACGACCATAGAATTGTTGAAATTTCTCAAAGAAAACGTCTTTATAAGGTTCGTCACAACTCGCACAATAATCAGTGATAACGGAAACCATTTTTGCAATTGTTCTTTTGAAACTTTAATGAAGAAATACTCGGTAACCCACAAGTTATCCACTCCATATCATCATCAAACTTGTAGGCAAGTTGAAGTTTCAAATCATCAAATAAAAAAATCTTGGTGAAAACCGTCAACAAAAATCGACAAGTTTGGTCTTAGAAACCAACCGACGTGCTTTGGGCTTACCGTACCGCTTTTAAAACTAATCTTGGGATACCCCATTTCGTTTAGTTTACGGAAAAACTTTCCATTTACCGATTGAAATCGAACACAAAGTGTTGTGGGAAATAAAAAACTTAAATTTTGATCTAGAGAAAGCTGGTGAAAACAAAAAATTACAACTCAACGAACTAGAAGAACTTAGCAACAATGCGTATGAAAATGTAAAATTTTACAAAGAAAGAACAAAAGTTTTTCACAAAAATCAATCCTAAGAAAAACATTTTCATCAAACTAGAAACTTTTATAGGACTCTAGACTTAATTTATTCCTTGGGAAACTAAAATCAAGATGGACCGGACCATGTGTGATACGAAGTGTTTTCCACATGGTGTCGTAGAAATAGAAAACCCCAGAGACGGATCAATTTTCAAAGTCAATGGTCATCGTTTGAAGCCATTCTTGGAATTGCCAAGTAACCAAGAGGAGGAGCTCATGATTCTTCATGAGCCAAGCTACGTCTAGTATGAATGTTAACCCTCTTTTGTAAATATGTTCATATTTTTCCCTATTACACTCATTATATCGTGCATTGACTATGGGGACACAGTCAAAAAAACTAAGTGTGAGGGGAGGTCTCATTTTCATTTTTTTTAATTTTCATGGCATTTTTGAATTTTAGTGTTCTTTAAATCTAAAATTTCAAAAAAAGAGAAAAAAAATCCTAAAAACATTTTATTTTTAGCATTTTAATTTATTTTTGAAGAAACACTAAAGGATGAGTATAAGTTTTGGTTATTAAATTGAAATTTTTGAAATTTTATTTGTCATAACCAAAATAAAAATGAAGTTAGATTAGAAATAACAATGGTTTAACTAGTATATAGAAAGGTTCATATGTGTTGATTATGAAGTATATCCTAATTGAAAATCTTTGTTTAAAAGTGGTAAATTTAAAGTATAGGACGTAACATTTTTATCATCTAAGTTAAATGGTGCTAAGATGATTTTGCAAAACTCTCTCTTCTTAAAAAACAAAAAAAATTATATAAATCAAAAAAACATTTGTGTACATGTATATTTTTTTAACACCTAGAGTCATGTGTTCACTCGCCATGCTTTATATCCTTCTCACATAAGCCCGAAAGGCAGTGCGCGATCGGTATATCTGGCCTTAGTTTATCTGAGTTAGTTGTAAGTATATAAAAAATCTTTAACTAATAATGCCTATAGTCAATAAGTTTTCACCATTGTGTGTTCACTCGCTGCGCTCTGTATTCCCCTCATGTATGCCCGTAAGGCAGTGCATGGGTGATATATTTGGCCTTAGTTTATATAAATTGAGCATATATAAATATTGTTAATATCAATAAAATATTCAAATAAGAGAGAGTAAGCAATTGAAATCAAAACACTATTTTGACTTGTTTGATTTAACTTGTTATTGAAAAGAATGAAAATACCAGTTTGATAAACATTGATAATCAACAGAGAATCCATTTCATAATTACATTATGTTATCAACTGAAACAACTAGCAAATTATAGTCTATCTGTTATGACAACTTAATTTTTATTGGAAATTTTGACAAGTAAAAGGACTTAAATTTCTTGATAATGACTAGAATTTATATTTAACTTATTATTGTAGATTGGAAAGTAAACTTTTTATTTGTAAATACTTTCAAAAACTTGCAATCATCCCATTGTAAATAAATTTTGTATTTTGTAAATGTTTTCACTTTGCGTTTAGATTATGTGGGCAGTATTCGCTGAAAACCCTCATGAAACAACACTCGTCCTGCTGCGGATGCCTAGAGGTTTAATGGCTTGTTGCATACACCACAATGCAATCGTGTTACCTACGAAAATGGATTTATCTTAGTTTTCCTTTATTCGAGGACGAATAAAAAGATAAGTATGGGGGTATTTGATGTGCACGTAAATGTGCATATATACACACACACACATCCATATTCTAACTATATTTATTTAAATAAATGTCATATTTAGGTATTTTAACATGTTTAAACCAAAATTCAATCATTTTCAAATCATCATATGTTTATCTTCATACAGGAGCAAAATGGTCATTTTTGTGCATGTTTCAATTTGAGAATTTTTACTTGGACATTTTAACGATTTCTATAGGAATTTGGATGCATATGGAAGAGGGTTTCATGAAGATATATGCGTGCACAAGAGAACACAAAGAAATGAAGAAGGAAATAATTCAAACTCATGATTATGGAGGACCCCATCCACTTACCTAAATATATAATTAGAAGCTAATGGACAACTAAGTGGAGGCCAAAACTTCATGCATATTTGATGATCGATTAATTAGAGGCTATGGTTACTTAGTGGCCACACTTCCTAAAGGGCATTTTCGAGAGCACCCTAAAAAGTGAATTAGGATTTTATGCATCTATAAATAGCACATTTAGGTACATGTAGATATCTTCTTACTCTTTCAAATTAATTAGGCATTTAAATACAAGTTGTAAGCTCTATGTTTCATGAAATAAAAATGGCTTTCTAGTCTCTTTCGCTTTTCTTTTCTACATGCATTCATTTCCTTTTATGCTAATGCTTGTTTCTATGATCTCTTTCATTTCATTTTTATAGCAGAGATTTACATTCATGCAAGTAGTGTAGCTTTATTTTTTTTATGCAAGTAGTTTAGTAGTGATTTCATTTTCTTCCTTTGTTTAGTTTGTATTTCTTTTGCTTTTAATGTTGAAATCTCTATGTATCGAAATGATAACACAAATGAGAGGCTAAATCCCTACAATTTAAGGGTAATGAAGCTTTTTTTAATAATGTAGATTAAACATAATTTTCTATGTATGATCTCTTTTGTGCTTCATGGGAACGTGAATGTTTATGTTTTGTGTTTTATGTTGAATTTGATAGCTAAATTTTTCCATAACAAATAGGCTATGTTTATCTAATTAATTACAAATTGCCTCTTCATATAAATATGATCATGGGTATGAAGTGAAGTTTTAATCAAAATTTGATGATTTATGTTACTAATTAATAGTAAATAAATCATGCTTAAACTAGATTTTGGTTTAATTTTCTATGCCATGTTTCATGAGATTTGAAAAAGTAGGATTAGATTTGTATTATAGTTTGATGGTTTGATTTATGTTAATTAATAATACAAATATGTCATGTTTATGATAAATATATCACTAATCCTACTAGGCTAAAAAGAGATCATCATTTGATTTCATGTTGATGTATGTGAAAAAAAATAAGAAAGTGGATTTGCCTCTAAATTGAATTTTAATCAAATAGTTTTTAATCTCAACTTTTGTTTGGTTTTCTAGTTTTCAAAATAATCACCACTTTTGGTTTAATTTTATGGATTAGAAAATTTTAAAATTTTAAAAATTCCCTACGGATCGACCATACTCGCCACGTACTAAAATTGTAGGCTGTGCGTTTGCGGTTATTTTTATTATAAATTCACTTGACGGATTTCTAAACCGATAGAGTTCCCATCGACGAACTATTTTGAAAAAGATTATTAACTTCTATGTAATTAAAAATGATAAAATTTGTTAATTGTAAAATTGAATTGAAAAGTGATTTAATGATTTAATAATTATTTAATTAATTAATTTGTAAATAGCCATTTTGGCCACTGTCTTAGATTTCGATGAAACCAGTTTCATCGGATCCGTAATGGTGAATTATTGTAGGATTTCAAGTTTCGTAGTGGTCGGACTTGTATTTAATCTGCGGGTTCGAAACGCGTAGAAATCAACTAAACTGAATTCAATTGAAGTAAGCTGATTTTAAAAGCTAACTTCTACATACAATGGAATTAAGACTTGAAACCTGTTCCATTGAGTTTAAAAATGTCGAAAAGATCGATTTTGATATTGGGACGACCCACTTTTGTTTCGAAAGAGAAACGTGCTTTTTAGGTCGTCATTGCCATTTCGTACCAAATTCGATACGTGTTCATTTTCTTATCGGGCTTTCTTCATATAAATAGTCATGTTCTAACCCTAACAGCCTTTTTATTTCTTATTATTGTACGTACTGAAATTTCTGTCATTCCACTCTTCTCAATGGTTGAAAACCTAAATCCCTAATCCAAATCCAAATCAAAAGTAGTTTCAAAAATACAAACTCCTTCAAACACTAACATATTATATACCATTTCGAAGCTCTTGGCGAGCGTAATCCACTAGTGCAATTCGTTTTTGCAATCAAATCACCATTTGTCCTAAAATCAGTAATTTAGTTTTGGCCATCCATTTGCTAAGGTTTTGATCCAACCGTGTTTTTTTTGTTATAGCGTAAATAAGAAAAAAAAAAGAGAAAAGAAAGAAGAATCTTCCCTTTGAATGGTTTGAGTTTGACATGTGTGGTTTATTGTCAATTTAAACCATCCAAAAAGGTGGATCGTTGTAATTTTTATGATATGTATACCTGAGTTGATCCAGAGGCATTGGGCTTGACTTTGCGCACATTTTCACTATGTTGAGCCTTTGGGCTTGACCTTTGCAATAGTCCATGAGATTTAATCAATGCCCAGCCTTGTGATATCATAGTGATACATTGTCATATCATGAGTTCTCCACGTGCGTGCACACACACACACACACACACACAGATATATATATATATATATATATATGACCCTGTCTAAAACATGAAAAGAAAACAAACCCATAACCCGAGGCAATATTAGTATTCAAATTCAATTTTATTTTTGCAATTTGGGTTTGTTTCCTTTCCCATGTTACAGCGTTGTTTATTTGACAAGTATAGTAGATAGCTGGACATAAGCTGGAGCAAGCAAATCATGATCAACATCAAAAATAAACTTGAGTAAGTGTCAACGTTAGTAAAGGAACATTATATATGGGTGTGTAGAGAAAAGTTGTATACATGAGGGTGATAGTTAAAGTTGTATTATATTTTAAAATGTAAGTATAGTGAAAGTTGTATTGTATTTGAAATTGATTTGAAATAAATACTTGTTTAACTGAAATTGTGATTCATTATTTCATTCTGCAAATATAACATAATTGTAATGGGTATGCATATTAATCAATATGTATATGTCGTATAATAGAAAATTTTAGAAATGATACTATAACATCCGATAATATATGATTTTTTTATTATTTTTGTTGTGTTAGTTCATATCAGATGATGGGGCATATCTGTGGTTTCATGTGAAATGATTGCATGGAATTTAATGACAGATAGATATGTAATCAAACAATGGAGCATATCTATCGTTTGATTCGTTTTTCCCATAGTGAATAAACATTTATTAGACATTACAAGCAAACCAAAGCCTAAGCATATAAACTAGGAATGATAACATAGTGAATAAGTAAATATTAATACTGTTAATTATATGAAGGAAGTAATATAATTTTCATAGTAGGAATTTATATAGTTTAAATTATATGTTCAGGGCAAACATGAATTACTGGGTCTAGCCCAACACTTACGCTTTGGGTAGTAGGTTTGGTTAGTGGGTTGAGATGCGTGGTTAGTAGAGTTTCACAACGGAAGTCTACCCTTCACCTAAAGGTTGCCGATAATTGTTTATACTTACTATTGTTGTGGGACATCCATGGGGAAGATCTATGTTTTGTAGATAGGTAGAGGAATATAAACTTAAGGTCCGCCTTGGATTTAAAGTGTTAAATGACCCAGTTCCTTTAGAGAAATGAGATCTTCTTCATATCCAATAAGAGGTTGTTTGTAAATGAAAAAGGGATTTTACTTGACTTACTTAGGTTAGTTTATACGGGATGTTAGCCGTGAAGGGTCGGTGGGCTATACCATTTGTTGGTACCGGTATTTAGTAGTAGGTCTAGCATATAGGCTTTCGCGCCAGCGATCTCTAGTGAGAAAAAGCAAAAACTCAGGGTATGCCTTGACAAATTTTGCTTTCTACTTGTGTAGAATCCGTATGGGAGACACACACTTCTCAAGGTAGTTTATTAGGTGAAAATTTTGTTTAGGGGGGTAAGCTAGTTAACCCTTAGATGAGTCTTTGAATGGCGTTAATAGTATGATAATTAAATTATATATTATATTACAAAGTCGTATACAGGGGGTAATCGGCCACTATAGCTTGAATTAATTAACTAGCTTTGATAATGCAAAGGGCCCACTTCAAGGACTCGAGATAGTATATGGCTAATGAGTCTGCCTCCTCCATATTTAAGTTAAGTGGTCGGGGTTTTGGTAGTGTTTCTAAAGATGTATATATTCACATAAGCATATGTATGTATAGTATACCTTGGAAAAGATCAGGTTAGGCATATTGTATGCACATATAGCATTTGACAGATTGGTAGTAAATAATAGACATAGCACTTTAATGCAAATCAATGGGCAAAAATTAATGTTACAGGTAAAGTATGCAATTTTTCGGTCACTAGTATGTTGTTCCGACCCCCTCCTCATAACAACCCACGGGTTAGGTTTAGAAGGATTGGATACTAGAGCAAGATGGGAACTATAGATGGTGAAATCTTCTTATTCATGCTTGGCATTGACAAGGCAATTAAATATCCAAGGAAGGATATTCCAAGGTAGTAGCCTTAATCAATACGTATGTTATATTTTATTTTTCAATTCTACTACGAGTATATATTGATAGCACTCTGATACACTTTTGTATATAACATATTACCAAAACTAATGTTCCATACCCTAATGTACGTGGGTTTAGATTTAGTCGAACTTCAGGCCAATTAAGGTGCATCTTGTTACACTTGGTATCAAAGCTTAGCTTAGTCAACGATCGAAAATAGGATAAGCTGAGAGAATGTATTTTTTGCCTATGATTATATATATATATATAGTTACACATATAAATTTGTAAATTTTGATTATAGAAGTAGTTGTGACCATATTTTAAAAGGATGGACGAGGCTTCTATGAGTTGGAAAAAAATAAATAGAGTAAAATTGAAACTCTTACCCCGATTAACCCACACAAAAGAGGTAATATCGTAAGGAGTGAACCAAGAAGAGTACGAGCAAGACATGTAAAAGAATCTCGAAGGCTGAATGATACTTGACTTCTTTTGCTGGGCCTAGACTACCTTATGATCGAGGATTTTGATGGATTGCAGATTGAGGATATACATCTCATCCATACTGATGGGTGATAAGAAAAACATGCTGCAAGCATCAAAAAATAAGGAGTGATAAGACTGAAACAAGTTCCCACAAGAAGGTATGTTCATTAATCACTATAATAAGATAAGCTGGATTTTTCAAAGAGACGAGTTAAGGATGTGTAGAGTAGAAGGAGTGTCCTAAAGATAAAGCAAAAATAGTCCATTTCGAGTTTCAACCTCATGTGAAATAATTTTATAAAATGATTTTCAGGAATTCATTGAAATGTTTTGAATGGGTTTTTGTTTTGAAGAAGTAAGGAAATTTGGAAGTTTATAATTTGAGAATTTGTTGAGTCAAAAGTTTCGATGTAAAGGTTTTAGGTAAAAAGGTTATTTCAATTTTGAAATTCTTTGTTTAAAATTGATTGAGTCAAAAAGCTTGGATTTAAAAAAAATTTGATGAAGGGACATTTCGTCTTTGAAATAAATATAAAAGATAGTGTAAATCGAGGTCGATGATTTTCCTACTTTATGAATTTGGAAGTTCCATTTTAAAATTCCTTTTAAATGTTGAATAAAACGAAATGATACTTAATTCAAATGGGTATAGAGAATCGAAGGGTAAGAACGCCTGACAATTTATATAGAAATAGGAATATATATATATGTGTGTGTGTGTGTGTGTGTGTGTGTGTGTATAGGATTAGTAATCTAGTGAGAAATAATTTAATAGAAAAATAATAAAAAAATGATAGGAAGAATGGGTAAATTCCATGGATATGTAGTAATTGTGCATACTTTAGGTGGATGCTTAAATAGATGCAGCAATAATTCGTATCTTTTACAAGTCCTCCTCGTACGCTATTAAAATCTTTGTCAAAGGTGAAAGCATAGATAGAAAGAAAATAGGAAAAAAAATATGATGGACGTTATCCTCACCGACTCCATTTTTCATTATTTGAAGTTATACAAGATGTTCTTTGAAAAAAAATGGTTTAGTATAACAATTGGGTTTGAACATGATAAATGTTTGGGGTTAAAAATCCTACTTTTAATGAAGTATGCCTTTATGTAGAAAGTCTATGAAAAAAGAAATTTTTCATAGTTTCTTTTTGGAAACCAATCAACTTTTGAATTTTTAAATTTGATAAAAGGTTTCTATGTTTATATTTTTAAAGATAAATGTTCTGGATCAAATACTTCATATTTATGAAGTTTTAATTTTATAAGTAATGGTGAGAACCAAACCAATTTTTTAATATAGAATAGATATGGATCACTACCTAGACAAGACATAGTAAGTGTTCTAGGCTATGAATAAAATAGGTACAACTGCTCATAGGGTAGTAATAGGGAATCTCCATCAAATTGATGGAATATTGGTATAAACCTTGGATTTTTTATTAGAGATATGTGGAAGCCATGAGAAGAACCCTAAAAGGAATGGAGAATGGTATCAAAGTGCAATTTTGCGACCCCCGTTGTATACTCGCATAAAGAATCAAGGATATAAAGGAAGTAAGTACAAAAGTTTGAGGATATTATCAAAAGATTGTGATTAGGAGAAGATAATGTATGATTGGAGAAGAAAATAATAAGATGACACAAAATCAAAAGATGTTAGTTGACTTAAGGTTATTGAAGGTAAGATAGGCATTAGGAGTTATTCCACTAAACCAATTTTAGGATGAGTTATTCTAAATATGCATAGTTATATCTCTTACCCACTTCAATATGGTAATGCACAGTTTAACCTATAATTGAGTATAATAATTGAAGTAACGAATGGACTGCATTTGTTAAAAGCCAAGAATGAAAGTTAAGGAAGGTGGATGATAGTTGAATGCCATATTAGGGTGTCCATCTTAATTTAGTAAGGGGTGTTAGGACCACAACATCATGGAAGCCAGTTGACGATGAATGATAGCTTCCAGCAAAAATTTCTTTTAGGGTCTTTAGGTTGAAATCACTAGATGTCTCCCTTAGGTTATTAGAAAACCAAACGATATTATATGAAATATATTTCTATTTTATCACTATGTCGATTTAATGGGTGGTTTGAGACTGCTATTTATATTTTGTAAGTGGGTATAATTTTATTGGGGCATTTTATCCCAAAAGGATCAGCCTACAGCCGCAAGTCAATACAATGAAGCAAAAAAACATATAAACTAACACATTACAACTGGAACACTCCTTACGTAACGCATTACATTTTAGATCTAAGTTGATAAGGGGAGCTTCAGCAAAGCATTCATGGCAGAAGGAAATGATTGCTCGTACTTGGTGTTTATTTTGATGGCTACGTCATATCCACTTCCCATAACCGCATTTTGCTCGTCCCCCGCTGCCGGTAAGCATCACCACCCTACTCTGTTTCATAACCAAATTCATGTCTAAGATGGCTAATTTACTGATTTCATGTGCAATCCACCTCTTCCTTAGGAATGTTCAATGATTCCTCTCCTTCCAAATCCACCAAATAGTCATTATCAAGAAAGTGCTATACATTTTGGATTTGTGGTCTTTTCACTGCCGAATAATTAATAGGTGAGTGACGATTTGTTGTAGATTTACCTCTTGAAATGTAAAATTGGTGGCTTGCTTGCAGAAGGCCCAAACTTATTTCGAAAAATCGCATTCAAAAAATAAATGGGTGTGAGATTTCATTTGTTTTCACAAAGACAAGATGTTGTATAATTGATAGTACCCCACTTAGCTAAACAATCTTTAGTCAACATCCTACAAAGAATGGATTTGTATGATGTGAGTGCCATTTTTGGAGTGTTAGACTTGTCCTAAGTTACTTTGCTCCACTCTAGAACATGGTATGGTACTCATATAGTTTCCCATATCAATTTAATTGAGAAGTCCTTATCCGTATGTTTCCATGTCCATATATCATTCTCACGTCCAGTAAATAAGGGCATAAATTCTTTTGAGTGCTCTACTCTTAATTACAAAGAGTAATATCACACCTCTATTTGTCATCTTGAACAATAGAATCCACAGCCCTCTCCAAGCAACCATAAGCTGAGTATGTGTCCCAACCGACATGATCAATCAAGGATTTACCATCTATCCAGGGGTCCCCTTAAAATCTATATCTTTGCCATATGTTATCCCTTTAGAACAATTAGCTTCCTGTTTATCTCCAACATTAGGAATGGCCTTCCACATAGATGATGCATTGTTATCAATAACCATGTGCCACAAATTACCCTTAATGTAACGACCCAGACTCGACCTTCGAAAATCGACACCAAATACCACACCTGTATTCGAATGTCGTAGATTCAAACGTCGAATCTGGTTCGCCGGAGTTTATAACACATTAAATATAACAACACAGCGAAAACAAAATGAATATATCATTAATATACAATAGTTGATACAATATCTTTACAATAATAATATGATTTGAATATCACTATCAGATGCAAAAATAACAGCGGAAAGAAAATCTCTATCTTGACCTCAAAGAGAGAAAGAAATAAGCCAATATCAGAAACTCCATTCCAAAACTCCAAACTATGAGCTCAAACCCCATCAAGTTGAAGTGAAGCAAATGCGATCTCGATACGATTGCCAAAACCAAAGGGTGGATACTATCGACTATATATCTAGTAGCTGACCATCTAAAAATCTAACTCTAGACTGCCCGTGCGGAAAATTGTGGGCACTTGGAGTTTAGATAGGGAATAATAAACTCCAGGTTGGTCATGGGACTGGTATGAGCAAACAAAATAGTTTTATCTTTTAAACAACAAACAACAAAAATTTTAAAAAGAAATTCGCAATGCTTTTTGGAAAATGAAACTACCATAAGGCCTTCCGTCACACACACAATGCAAGCGCACAATTGGAGGAGATTTCTCCTTATTATAGTCAAACATGTTTGATACGCAAAATTCTTTTAATATTATTATTAGTGCATAGTTCAGAAAACCTTTCGAAACTATAATATTAATCTTAGCCAGCATACAACCATTATTTTATGTTTACTATAGCTACTATCTAAACAGTGGTGACCACCATAAGTAAATGGCAGGTTATACAACTAAAACCGTACAAGGCATGTATTGGATGATTGGATTTCCAACAATGGTCAGGCAAAGGAACTTCCCACACCGAATGGAAAGCCTTTGGAGGGACATCCCCGAGAACCTAACCGGGTCTCTACCAACACAAGGCCAGGTTACCTCTGTAACTAGGTAACTACTAAAACGAGTATGCCATCCCCCGGTCGTTACCAACCTTTATCCGAGGCGCCTATCAACCAACAACCACAAAGCAATAAGTTTGCAGTATCCACATAGGTAAATATCTGGGCTCTATACTATGATACCATCGTTTATCCAGAAGTAAATGACATACCCTCAGGGGGCGCTACCCCCAAATAATCTTGCTGCAACGATTCCAATTTCGACCATTAGCGGGTTGTGAGGCTCGACGAAGTCTCATCCACAAAGTTATGCTTTTCACCAAAGCCATGCTTCGATCAATAAATTATCAGCAGCAGGAATGTATCACTAGTAACCATCAACTACATAACCTCTAAGCTCATATGTCTCAGAGAAGGGTGTTAAGCTAAGAGAATAAATTCTCCGCCACCAAATACAAATGCATTTGATCGAAACCAGCTTTACATCTCAAAGTGTAATGTCAGACACACATCCATACAAGTCTGTTTCAGGTTTGAGCAAAACCGAAGGCACTTCACAAAGAAGCCCTTGCAAATCCGGATAATCCCTGATCATGTCCGGACCACCCATCACAAAGGATAATACAAATCTCTATACCGGGGACTAGTCGGTGCAGAGACATTCGACGGGTTATCCGTTCGCTTTCGAAAATACCCGGTCTTCATCACCGGTCTTCAAATGCTATCCATATTGTTGTATCATTATTCGAAATGGGTTATATGACACAAAGTCCTCTCCCGGCTAAACCGAATAATGAGCACTTAATTTAAAAAGTATATAGATATATGGGATCTCAGTTAAGTCACAACCTAAAACCCAAAACCTTTCTTTCAAATGGTTTAAACAATTGGTCATTTTCAAATCTTTAAAGAAAAAGATAACTTCACAAAGTTCACCAATCTTTCACAAAGATTCATTTATAGCCCTTCAAAACGATTCCATTTCAATCCCAAATCTTTCATACAAAAGATACCTTTTAAGATCCTTTTCAATTTCAAAACAAAGTTCAACAATCTTCCACAAAGATTCAATTATAGCTTTTAGAACAATTCACAATTCAAATCTTTTATACTAAAGATACACCTTTAAGATCCACTTATTTGGAATCAAAATTCACTAATCTTTAACCAAGATTCATTAATAGCTTTCAAAACAATTTTAATTTCAAACTTGAAATCTTTTCAACACAAATTGGAAACCCTTTCTTTATATGAAAGCTATTGTTATTTGAAAACAAATAGTTTCCGTTCCGAAAAAATCCGATTACATTTGCACAAGTTAAAGCCCCCTTCAAGTATAAAACTTAGATTAAATTCAAATTTCCAAAATAGTACTTTTAAAATGGTTTAAAACCCATATAAATACATTTATAACTTGTATAACCTTTTTAAAACTATAATTTTCAAACATAGAATTCAATTTCAAATCTTTAATTTAAATTCAAATCAAGCTATTTTGGTTTCCAAAACTTTATCAAGTCATTCAAGTAACTTTTACCTTTAAAACTCCTTTTCAAAAGCTTTTCATACTCAGCCAAATTCCATTTCAAACCATTTAGATTCAATATTCAACCTCTAAATAAAATAATATTTAAAATCAATATATATGTGACTTAACCGATCCCCGTGAATCCATATTTGTGTGTGTATGGTGTAGTCCATGGGTTTTACACAATAGTGCAACATCATCAATCATCACAGATTCAAGCACATCAATATCGATAAGCGGTATATTCCTATAATGCTTATCTTTATTCATAGATAAACACAGATGAATAATATAAATTTATCATTGATAAATAAATTACATTCGTCATAGCTCACACCAAAACAATTCATAGCACAAAGCATATTATATCAGGGATATCAAACAATTCAACACATTCCATACAATTCAAGCATCCATAAGTAAGATTAATTACTCATCTGATTAATTTAAATCAGATTAATCACTTATGAATAAATTACTAATCTTGGTTAATTAACAGTAATTAATTGCAAATCATTTTGATTAATTATTCTTTAATCATTTATTAATTAACCATTAATAACAAATTAATTAATCTTTAATTATTAAATGATTATCCTTTAATTATGATTCAATTAATTATCCTTAATTAATTACATTAGTTAATTATTGCTTAGTTAATTATCATTCCTTGATCACCTTCATTAATTAATTTACCTTTAATTAATTAATTATCCTTAATTAATCATATTAATTAATTAGCCCTAAATTAATTATTAAGCAATCACCCTTTAGTTAATTAAGTCTTAATTAATTTTCATTAATTAAGTAATTATCATTTAATTACTTTCATTAAGTAATAAACCTTAAATTAAAAAAAAAAAATTTATCTTTTAAATGACTTCTTAGTTAAGCTATTCAATATTTATTTAAAATGAGCTTAAGGATTAATAAGTGAAAGCATATAAATACTTTAAAACTTTGATTAAGTAAAATCATTTATTTTAAAACCTTTAATTAAACCCAAACTTTAAATAAACACTTATAGTATAAAAGATTTGTTTTAACCAAATTTGTTAAAACTTGATTTTAAGCTTACCTTAAAAACCTGTTATAATTTTCTTTTCTTTTAAACTTGGATTTTCTTTGATTTTAAAATGTTGTACAAAGTTTCTTTTAAATTTTTAAATTTGTACATGATTTATTTTCAAATTTGTAAACCTGAAAACATGTTTTCCCTAACAATTTGAAATTTTGGTATCTGTTTTTAAATAGACCCGAGCTACTACGCTATACCCCCCGAATCCATCTTCGAGTAAACCCACATCTTCTTTTTCCCCGTGTCAATCCACCAAATCCTTCGTGTTGAACCCGAGCATCCTTCTTCTCCCCCAAACCCACAACTACACATGACACCATACTCTTGCATGCACGTGCACGACCACCAGATCGATGATCGACCATCACCGACCCCCTCACCAATTCATTGACAACGCCGTTGTCCCTTCCAAACACCTAGATCATCGAGATATGCTAGTAATCAAAATTGAACAAATAAAGCTTCCACTAGAACCAAATCGATCACTAGAATATGGTTCGTGCGGCCACCTCTGATTGTCAGAAGATTCGCGATCACGTTCAGGTCACCATCGAAGTGTCACCCTTCCATCCACACCACTCTGGTCGACTCCGATGTAACGACGACGAAGTAGCGATGAATTTTCCGTTGCTAACAAAAGTTTGGGTTCCTCATTCGTTCTCGATCCATCACTCTAATTAGCTAAAAAATATTTGAATATTTTTCCAACAATCTCCAACACTCGAGTTACCTTCAACGTAAATCTCGTAGCTCATTATCTCCTTGTTTATCAGAAATTACCCAATCTATGTTTTCTGTTCAACTTGCAATTTCACTGGCATTTCGAGCTTAAAAATCATGATTATAATTTTAAAATTCATAAATTTCGATAACAAATCAAATTATATACTGAAACAACGAATCATTCAGGTCGAGATTTTGATATAGTTTAAAATTTCACTGTAATTCTTCTTTTTGTTAAACATTCTTTAGATTCATCTTTGAAAATATTTTTAAACCCAATATCTTGTTATTACAAATATATTTTGTTTACAACATATATCCTATAGGGGATCAGGGAAGAAGAAATTGGTTTTTGAACTTATCTTTGAAGCCTACAACTAGAACAGAGAAGTATATGCATATGGTTTGATATGCACACTTTAAACAGACATGCAAACACATTTTTTCAACTTTATTTCAAGCATCATCAAAATGCAAACAGATTCAAGCCTTTAAATTCAGAAGTTTGCTCACCTAGAAGTTTGAAAACAGAGAGGCCTGGGTTTTAAATTTTTTTCTCTAGACATTGATATTTTGAAATCGACTGAGCTGAAACTTTGAATTGCTCTGATATGTGCTTTGATGTTATTGATTTTGCATCTGTTTAAAGCTTTTAACTCAGGTTGATTTGCTTGCTTCAAGATTTTTAATTTGATACATTTGCATGCTTTAGATTTGATTAACGCTTCTAGGTTTTAACTTGCTTGCTTAAATTTGTTTCTAGATTGAAATCATTGATTCAAAACTGGAAAAAAATGCTTTTGATTTTAGCTTGCTTCCAACTTGGTTCTGGTTTGAGTTGAATTTTACTTCTGAATTTTAAACTGAAAATGATCTTGCTCCCATATCTTGTTTGATTGTTAACTTGCTTGATTTACTCAGGTTTTGGTTGCTTTGAAATTGAGACATGTTTAAATTTTTAAATCTAGAAACTGCCCAGATGTTGATCTGAGTTTTGATTTTGTTTTGGACTGTAATACTTTGGTTTCATATTTTTCTTTTTTGATTTCTTTTGTTTTGAATACATGAAACCAAAATGAGAAAAAAGAAGTGGATGTGTTTATAAATTTTTATTTTTATTTTTATTTAGATTAAAAATAAGTGACACTTGTCACTTTCTTGTTTTATTTTGTTAACACTTGTAATTGCAAAATCTTATTTATTTACAAATGTCAAAACAATGTACTTTTGTTTTTAAATCTTTAGTTAGGTTTATGTTTATAAATTTAAATGAAAAATATTTATTAAGTTCTTTTATCAAATCCTATTCAAATTTGGACTACTATGTTTTAATGTTTTAAATATATATACAAATCTTTGTTAAAATGTATTTCAAAAGAAAGAACATTAATCCTTTTATATTTATTTATATAACCTTAAGATAAAATATCTTTAATAGATCCAATTTCCTTTTACATATTTATATAATCCTTTAAAGAAATTGATTCCAATGTTTAATTGCTCTTTAATATATAAACACACATATATAGATATTTATATAAGTCTTAAAAATAAAAATTTAACTTTAAACAGATTTTGAAAGTTATTTATATCCAATTCAAAATATAACTTCCAAATCACAATAAAGAACTGGAAAGCATATTTTCATAAATTTTAAAAATATAGAAATATAAATTCCAATTTATTTTCAAAATATTTAAATTTTGAACTTCAAATCAAATTTTCAATTTATAATCTATATTTATATACATATATATAAATAACAAACACATATCTTTATTTATTTTAGAAAAATTCAATTTAATTCACAATAAATCCCAAAAATTATATTAATTCCCAATTTTAAATTTGCCTGAAAACTGGGATCGTTACAGATTCCCCCTTAAGAATTTCATCCTCGAAATTTGCCAAACAGGGAGAGAATAAAGAATAGATGGAAAATGTTTTTACCAGATCAAACTGAATATCTATTCTGCATTTGGCTTACCAAATCAGAATATCATCAATAATTATGAGAACAAACTCATAAGATATTTTACTAAACACCCGGCTCACCCTGATTTACAAAATATGTAGGGCACTGGTTAGTTTGAAGTGTGACTTACCATTCGTAGTATATATCGGACGCTAAAGAATAGATAGATAGATATAATCTTCCATAATTCTCAAACATAGGTACGGAATCCAAACTCAAGTCGGAATACGCCAAAGTTTACATCAGCTTGCCCCTCTTCGGACTTGGATTCTCACAAGAAATTACAATAGAATTTCAAATTTAGTTTTAATTGAAATCGTTTTATCGATACAACTCTTCGTATTTTATTACCTAATTTATTTCAAATAAATTTTCAAATTCATTAGAGTTAAAAACGAAAAGTTGATAAGAAACCGATGAAGAGAATACAAATAAGAACTTTCTACAACGATTCGCAAGGCCATTACCACACCAAAGCTTCTCCCTGTAACTTCCATGAAGCCATCCAAGAATTGAAAAGAAATTGATAGAGAAAATTGTTCCTCGTTGTTACAGGGCATCGACTATTTGTAGTGGTACTCCCCTGTCCCCTACCTCATCCTCTTATTGCACTCATACTCACTATCAGCAGATAGTAAGAGAATTAACTGAGGCATACAGACAGATATTCTCACGACCCTGACTCGACCTTCGAGAATCAGCACCGAATACTTTGCCCGTATTCAAATGTCGCAGATTCAAACGTCGAATCTGGTTCGCCGGAGCTTATAACACATTAAGTATAACAACGCAGCGGAAGAAAAAGATAATATTATATATCACTGGTACACAATTAATACAACATCTGATACAATATGATACAACAATATCAAAGACAAATATAAACAGCGGAATAGATAACAACAGTAAAGATAACTCGAATATGATCTTCCGAGAAAGAGTGAATCCAAAATCTGCAACTCCAAAACAAAAGCTCATCCCAAAAGCTACGAGGACTCCAATACAATAAGCTCGAACCACCATCAATGTTGTACTGAAGCAAACTCCATGCCAATGCAATTTCCAATATCCAGCGATTGAATGCTATCGAATCTACACCTACTATTCGACTATCTGAAAAACCCAACTCTAGACTGCCCGTGTGGAAAATTGTGGGCACCCAGAGTTTAGGAAGAGAACAATAAACTCTGAATCAGTCGTGGGATTGGTATGAGCAAACAAAAATAGTTTTAACTTTAAAACAAACAATAAAAGAATTTAAAAATTGAAATCTGCAATACTTTTTGGAAAATTTCCATAAGGCCTCCCGCCACACACACAATGCAAACGCATACTTGAAGGAAATTTCTCCTTATGACAGTCAAAAATGCTTGATACGCGAAAACCTTTTTGATATTATTCTTAGTGCATAGTGGAAAACATTTCGAAAGTATAATATTAATCTTAGCCACCATAGGTACCATTATACTATGCCTGCTATAGCTACCACCTGAGGTGGCAGGTAATACAACTGCAATCGTAAAGGGTGCGTATTGGATGATTGGATTTTCAACAAATGGTCAGGCCAATTATCACATGGGTACGCCTCTGGAGGGACGCCCCGAGAGCCATCCCTCAGTTCTCTGCCAGCACAAGGCCGGTGTACCCCCTTCCCGGGAGTAACACCTAAGATATACCATCCCCGGTCGTAACCAATCTTTATCCGAGGGCTCAACACCAACAACCACAAAGTAATGTATTTGCAGTAACCACATAGGTTAAATATCTGGGCTCCATACCATGATACCACCTCTATCCAGAAGAAATGGACAACCCTAGGGGCGCGACCCCTGCAACCTTGCTGCATCCTTCCTATTTGGACCAATTTCGAGGTGTGAGGTTCTGATGCGGTCTCGTCCACAAAGCTACGCTTTTCACAAAGCCTTACTTTGATCAACAAATGATCAGCAGCACTTCGTATGCCACATTACCAAATTGGCAATGTATCACTAGTAACCATCAACTACATAACCTCCTAGCTTATACGTCTCAGAGAAGGGTGTTAAGCTAAGAGAATAAATTCTCCGCCACCAAAAAGAAATGTACTTGATAGAAATCAGCTTTACATCTCAAAGTGTAGCGTCAGACACACATCCATACAAGTCTCTTTGGGATCGAACAGAACCGAAGGCACTTCAAAAGAAGCCCTTGCAATCCGGATAATTTCTAATCACGTCCGGACTTCCCATCACAAAGGGTGATAAAATAGCTATACTGGGGATCAACCGATGTAGAGACATTTGACGGTAATCCTTTCGTTTTCGAAAATACCCGGTCTTCACCACCATCTTCAAATGCAATCCATATACATCGTATCATTATTCAAAATGGTTTTTATGGCACAAAGGCCCTCTTCCGACTAAACCGAATAACGAGCGCAATATTTAAAAACATATGGATATTGGGATCTTAGTTAAGTCACAACTTATTACCCAATATCTTTCTTTTAAATGGTTAAACAAATTACCATTTTAATCTTTTAAATTAAGAGATTCACTTCACAAAGTTCACAAATCTTCCACAAAGGTTAATTCATAGTTTTCAAAACTATTACAATTCCATATCTCTTTATATAAAAGATACACCCTCAAGATTCTCTATAACTTGGAAACAAAGTTCACAATTCTTTCACAAAGATTCAATCACGGCTTTTCAAAATAATTCTTTTTCAACTGGATTAACTCATCCAATCTTTATACCAAAGATTCGATTCATAGCTTTCAAAACAATTCCGTTTCAAATTGGATTAACTCATCCAATCTTAAATCAATGATTCAATTCATATCTTTCAAAACCATTTCCAAAGATTCCTAACTTTCAGAAACAATTTTTATTTCAAATCTTTTATACAAAAGATAGACCTTTTGAATCTTCTTCAATTTCAAAACAAGATTCAATTATCTTTCACAAAGATTTATTCATAGCTTTCAAAACATTTCGATTCCATTTCAAAATTGAAATCTTTCAACACAAATTGGAAATCCTTTCTTAAATGAAAGCTATTATTATATGAAAACAAATAGTTTTCGTTTCGGAAAAATCCGGTTACATTTGCACGAGTTAAAGCCTTTCAAGTATAAAACTTGGGTTAAATTCAAATTCCCAAAACAATGCTTTTAAAATGGTTTGAAACCCACATAAATACATTTATAACTTGTATAACATTTTAAACCATAATTTTCAAACTTAGGATTCAATTTCAAATCTTGAGGTTGAATTCAAATCAAATTATTTGAATTTCAAAACTTTATCTAGTTATTCAAAAATAACTTTTATCTTTAAATATTCTTTTCAAAAGCTTTTCATATTTAACCCAATTCTATTTCCAAAACTAGTTTGAATTCAAAATTCAACCTTTAAAACTATTTCATAAAATTTGTGACTTAACCAATTTCCTCATGCAACCCATATTTTATGTGTGTATAGTCTGGTCCAGGGGTTTTACACAATGTTGAACATCATCAATCATCACAGATTTAAGCATGGCAATTATAGATAAGTGGTATATTTCCATAACACTTTCTTCCGCACAAAGATTCACAGATAAATAATGTAAAATTTATCACAGATTAAATAAATTACATTCATCACAGCTTGAATTAAAACAATACACATCAAAAGGCATTACACAGTAGAGATATCAAACAATCTACAACATTCAATAGAATACAGTCATTCATAAGGAAGATTAATTGATTATCTGATTAATTAGAACCAGATTAATCACTGATTCTGGTTGATTACATTAATTAATTACAATTGATGTTAATTAATTATCCTTTAATTATTTATTAATTACCCTTAATTAATGAATTAATCAATCCTTAATTATTAAATAGTTAATCTTAATAAATAAATTACCCTTAATTAATCATCCTTAATTAATTAACCCTTAATTAATTATCATTTAATTAATTAATCCTAATTAATAAGTAATTACCCCTAATTACTTAATTAACTTTACCATTAATTAATTATTAATTAACTATCCGTTAATTAATTAATTACTTCTTAAATTAATAATTTATTAACCTTTAATTAACTAATTAGTCTCAAATTAATTACCTTAATTAATTTATCACATTAATTAATTATTCCATAATTAACTAACCTTTAAACACTCGATTAACCAATCTTTAAAACCATTAATTATTCACCCTCAATTACTTATATTAAGTAATTTTAAATCATCAAACCATAATTTAACTTTTTAATTTAAACTATTACTTAATTATGATTAACATATACATTTAAACATTTACCTTTTTAATTAAACACCTAATTACATTTCAAATTAAATTTAAAATAACTTAAGAATTTAACTTTATACATTTAAGTTAAAAAAATCTTACCATTTCTGTAACGACCCAGAATTTTTAGAAATTAAAATATGAATATTTAATTTATTTTTAAATATTAATAAGTGAATTTATAAGTCAAATAAATTTTAATTTGAATTTTTGGATTTAATTGGATTATTAAATCGATAATTTAATACGTTAAATTATGGAAATAATTGAAAATATAGTTAAATATGATTGAAAATGATTTGTAAAATTTTATTTTATCATATGGGAGTTAGAATGATATTTTAGAACTTTTAAAATCGAATTAAAAGTTAAATTGTGAAAATTGAATATTTTAATATTTAAATCGACTAGTAAAAATAGTCAATTTTTGAACAGTCTCAGAATTGAACGAAACCAGTTCCATTGGATCCGTAATAGTTAGTTATTACCTGATTTCAATTTTCGTGTCAATCGGAGTTATCGTTTGATCGTGGCAGCTCGAAACGCATCGATTTATTTTTAATTTAAATTTGGCGAGCTAAAATAGCCATTTTTCAAAAAGTCTCGGATTTCGACGAAACCAGTTTCATCGGATCCGTAATGTGATATTATTGTAAGGTTTCAAATTTCAAGTCGATTGGATTTACCGTTTGTCCGTTACAAATTAAAACGCCTAGAAATCGACTTAAATCGGTTTAATTCAAATTGAGCGTTTACAGCCATAACTCGCACATACTTCCGAATTAGATTCCGAAACCTGTTCCATTGTGTCCGGAACGCGGGGTAAACCCTAGGTACGTCAGTTTCGGCGCGTAAATCGGAGTTCGGAATTTCCGGATGAATAGTGTCGCTCGTTCCTTATAAATAGCCCTACCCCTTCACAAAAATAAAAAAATAAAATAAAAAAAAAGAAACAAAACCCTAGCCGCCGCCACCCCCCCCCCCCCTGAACGGCCAGCAGTTCACCTTCTTCCTCCACGTTTTCCTCCCAATCTAGGCGAAATTAGATGAAGGCTCCAACTAACAAAACGTAGAGCATATCGAGACGGAGAGATTCAACGGTTATGATCGGAAACGGAGTCGTGTGGAGGGAGCTACAGGAGGCCGACGCACGCAGGTTTGGCACGCCTTTCGAGGGTCATCAGGTGGCCGAGTGGGTGCGGTCTGGGGGCGGAGGTGCACGTGGGTGAGGCCTTCAACGTGGAGCAAGCTGATCATGTTCAAGTGGTGTGTGGTGGCTCGAATTCCTAACCCTAGTATTGATGGAGTATGGGTTCTTGTTCATGCTCGGCCTGTAGAAGATACGTGAGGGAGAAGGAGTTGCGTTCTAGGGTGGTGATGAAGCAAAGTGTGATCAATGGCCCAGATCTGTTAGGTTATAAAAGTTATTAATTTAGTTGTAAATTATATAGTTTAAACTCGTGTAAACTTCAATAATTCATAACTTTTTCATACGAGGTCGAAAAATTACGAAACCAGTTGCGTTGGAATCGTATGGACGAGCACTACGCGATGGAGTTGGTTTGGAGTCGTTTGGAGTTAGTGAGAATTTTGGATAAAAATTAAACGTCCGTTTAATTTTATTCGAAATAAAAGATAAAACGGAAATAAAATCAAGGTGAGAACTTCTCACTCAATCGAATCAGTTTCGATTTTATTTTAAATAGTTAGATTTAAAATATTTGAATGCATGTTTGAATGTTGATTGATATCTATTGATTGTTAAAATAGACATTATACGCCGTTAGTAAGCGGATAATATTTAATAAGAACATATACCGCGAATATTTCATAAACAGTGAAATTGGTATTATATATAATATCAATATATATATTGGCATATGTATATATTGTAGTTATTGATTTCCCGCATTTGTTTGTTTAGCGGATGAGACCCTATTGCGCCGTTATTAAGCGGATAATATTTAATAAGAACATATACCGCGATAATTTCGTACTGGAGCGAAATTGGTATTGTGCTAATGTTTGTGGATGCAGGAAAACAGGTTGGAGGGATCCAACTGGATTCCTCAACAGTATTTATTTGATTATGGATATTTTGATATTCGTTGATTATCATATACGATATGTGATATTGTTGTTGTCGTGATTGACTATTTGGTGTGTAGCATCATTGGACCAAATTTGGAACTTTAAAATGATTTTAAAGTGATTTTTGAAAATATACTATATTTTTGGAATTGATTCATTTTAAATAAATAAACGTTATAATTTTTAAAGTTATAAAAATTATGATTTTTGAGAAATATAGTTAAAAACTGATTTTTGAGAATATGATGCTAATGATTTTATAAAATAGTTAAATCGGAATTTTTGAATTTATTATGAAAAGTTGAAATATAGGATTTATAAAATTTAATTATTTTATGAATCAAAAGGATGAAGTTTTTAAAGGAATTTAAAGACGTTTAAAAAGAATAATATAAATTGATTTATATTAAGAGATTTATAAATGGATATTTATAAATTGAAATATTGACATTATAAAACGAGTTTTTATAAGTGTTTGAATGAAGTGAAAATGAAATTCATTAATGAATGAAATTTATAGAATTATATAACGGTGAAGTTATAAATGGAAATTTTATAAACAGTAGGTTTATAAAATTTGTAAAGTTCAAAGGAACGATTTTGCAAATAAATAAATTATAAGTGTTTGACTTATAATTTGGACTTTTTGTTTATAATTAAAATTATAAATCGAATAAGTTAATAAAGAGATTTATAAAAAGGAAGTTTTTATAAATAAATAGAAATGGAATTTATAAACGTTGTTTTATAAATTCACAAACGACTTATTTTGATAAGTAAAATTGTTATAACTTATTTATGGAGTAATATTCACGTTTTAGACAGTGAATAATCCTTTAAAATAAAATGAATAAAAAGGATGAAATTTGTCAATGAAGTATATTCACGTTTTTGAATAGTGAATAACACGTTAAAGAAAATGTTTAGAATGTGATGTTTTAAATAGAATTAAAACAATCTGATGATGTTTTAAACTGTGTTGAGATTCGAAACCATAGATTTCAACATTTATTGTTGAAATAGACATTTTCGAGAAATAAAAGGAGATGATGGACTATAACACTGTTGTTATAGTAAATGATTTCCAAAAGGAAATGTTTTGTATAGTATTGGGATTTATATATCTATTTAATTTCGAATCCCTATACTAGTGATTTTGGGTTGTCGTAACGATGTTTTACGCAACATTCGTTTTGGCCCAAATAAATATGTTTATGAGAATGATTTCCTTAAAGAATGAAATATATACTTAATCTCGATTTAAGTATGTTGAATATTTTCTAAGTGTTGAAAATAAATAAAATTCGTGAATTACTTATTTAATAAGTATGGAAATGTTTTTCCAATGTGAAATGAAACGTTTAGAGAATTTATCTTTTTGAAGATAAATTGAAATGGATAATTGAAATTGTATATGCATGGATATTTTGAAATATAAATTCATTATGGAATTTATATGTGAAAGTGGAATTTGTATGAAAATAAATATTGATTTATTTTTGAAGTATTGAAATAATATATCTAGTGAAGATATTTTGGAAAATAAATAATATGGAAAATTATTTGGAATCTGGTGATGTTGTGCATATCCAGTGATAGTTCAATAGCCGACTATCAATATTTCCCTTTGAATGGGTAATTGATGTGATTTGTTTGAATGTGAATGCTACACTTATTTTTGAATAAGCGCTCACTATTCGGGTTAACCGGGAAAGGACCATGGGGTCGTATAACCCATTCCGAATATGTGATACGTCGTTGTGAATTGCATTGAAGATCGGTGTTGAAGACCCGGTATTTGCGAGAGCGATAGGATGACCTGTCGATTTACTCTGCACCGAGTTGCTCCGGTATAGAGTTCTCCGTATGTGATGGTGAATCCGATGAGGATTGTGAATATCCGGATTGCAAGGACTTCTTTGTAAGTGCCTTCGGTTTTGTTCGAGCCCGGAACAAACTTGTATGGATTGTGTGTCTGACATTACAAGTTGAGATATAAAGCCGATTTCTTTCAAATATATTTCTGTTGGTGGCGAAAAATTTATTCTTTTAGCTTAACACCCTTCTCTGAGACGTACGAGCTCAGAGGTTATATAGTTGAAGTTATCAGCGATATATTCCCAATTTGGTGATGTGATATGCCGAGTGTTGCTGAAATGATCATTGTGTTGATTATTGTGATAGGATCATTTATTTGATCGTCTATCTTGGTGATCATTGTGTTGATTATTTGTTGACCCAAAGCATGGCTTTTGTATAAAGTATGTTTTTGTGGACGTGACTTCGTCGAACCTCACACCCCGGAAATGGTCAAAACAGGAAAGATGCGGCAAGGTTATGAGGGGTAGCACCCTTTAGGGTATGTACATTTCCTTCTGGATAGAGGTGGTATCATGGTATGGAGCCCAGATATTTAACCTATGTGGTTACTACGAATTTATTACTTTGTGGTTGTTGGTTTTCGGGATCCCGTGAGAAAGGTCGTTTACGATCGGGGAATGGCGTGCTCGTGTCAGTAGTTACCCAGTTAGGGGTAACCCGGCCTTGTGTTGGCAGAGTTCCGGTTTGGTTCTCGGGGATGTCTTTCCAGAGGCATTCTCATGTGGCAATGGGAAGTTCCTTGGCCTGACCATTTGTTGGAAATCCAAAGAAACAATACGTGACTTGTACGGTTTTAGTTGTAGAACCTGCCATCTAATATGGTAGCTATTAGTAGGCATAATATAATGGTACCTATGCTGGCTAAGATTTATATTCTACTTTCGAAATCGTTTTATACACTATGCACTAATAATAATATCAAAATTGATTTGGTTTTAATGCGTATCAAGCATCTTTGGCTATCATAAGGAGAAATCTTCTCCAAGTCTGCGTTTGCATTGTGTGTGTGGTAGGAGGTCTTATGGTAGTCTCATTTTTAAAAGCATTGCGAATTGAATTTAAAAATATTCCTCTATTTTGATTTTAAAGTTAAATAAACTGTTTTGAGTTCTCACACCAGTCACATGACTGACTTGGAGTTTATTGTTTTCCTTCCTAAACTCTGGGTGCCCACCAATTTCCACACGGGCAGTTAAGAGTTAGGTTTATCAGGATATTCTGGACATTCTGGAGTTGCTGGAGGCAAGCTGGATGGCATGGCGTATTATTTATATAGTATTTCTTTTTCCGCTGCACTGTTTGATGTTGTATATTGTTGTTGTACACTCTGATGATATGATGTAATGAAATGAAATGTAATGTAATAACCGATATAGTTCTTTGTTTAAAGATTATTCATTTATTATTATATGTTGTTCCACTGCGAATTGTGAGATTCTGATGTTGTTCTGTTGTTTTCTGTTCCGTTCTATTTTCCTCTGTTTTTTTTTCTTTTTCCTCTATTCTCTTTTCTTTCAATTTTAAAATGTTCCATCTTCTTTTCTGTTTTCTATTCTCTCTAATTTCTATCTTCTATTCCCTCCATCTTCTACCTTTTTCTCTCTTCTTTCTTCTTTCTCTTTTCTTAAAATCTCTTAAAAACCCCTAAGGGTTCGTATTTTCGTTCATCTTGAATTAAACAAAGGAGATTAGTGTCTATTCAAGGAGTACGGACTTACGGGTCTTTACAATTTCTTAAATCGAGATAGAACATTTATTTTATAAGGAATTAGATTTAAGAAATAATTTAAACTAAATTCATTTAAATTTTTAAATTTTGCCTTTATTAAATTTGCAACTGTTATAAATACCCAAGGCAAAACCACAGCTATTCGAACTAAACCCCCAGCTCACCAAACTTTACTTCGAGCCAAGTTTTGAAATATCCCGAGGCGATAAATCAAATTCTTCGAGTTTGATCCGAGTTTCCTCATGTAACATCCCGGAATTTTTGACAATATCAATTTAATAATCTGTATTAAAATTAAATTGATATTGATATTTTTGTTAATAATAATTCAAATTGATTTAATAATTCTTCTTTAATAAATATTTAATTGGTTATCTTATCTTTAAAGATAATAAATTGGTTTCTATTTATAATATAAATATATAGTTCATATTGTAAATAGATTAGCATTGTTTTAAATTTAATAAATAAAGCATATTTTATAATTCTAATATTTGTAGTAATTTGGAAATTAGTTTTTATTTAATATATAAAGTTTTCAAAGTTATTGAATAAATAATCTTGGTTTAAACTTAATAAATGAATCATGATTTAAAATTCTAATATAAATATTAATAATTTGGAAATTTTGATTTACTTTTAAGTTTTCAAAGCTATGTAATAAATATATGATTTTAGATTGTTAAGGAAGATGTTTAAAATGTTTAAAATGATTTTGTCTTGAGTTTTATATTTAATTGAATTAACAAAAAAATTCATAGCTTAATAAAATAAGTAATTTATTAATAAAGAAATAATTTCTTTTATAATTATTTTAATTTAATAATGAGATATTTCTAAAATTAATATCAATAGTGTATTGTCTTTACAAATAGGTTTTGAATAAAAATAGCAATTGTTATTTGAAAATTTAATTTGTGTATAACTTCTTTTTTTATATTAAATTTTGAATTTGATTTGAGTTTGAAATCCAAAGTATAGATTTTTAATTGTTTTAATTTTTATATACATAAGCTTTATTTATAAGCATAATTTGTTTTTGTTTCTTTTTAAATTTATATACATATATAACAAATTAAATTAGGCTTAACATATATATTAACATTTAAATTTAAATACAAATTACCTTACAAGGACAAGTGTTGTATTCTTAAGCCTCTTTATAACAAATGTTAAAAGATTAACATATTAAACTGACAAAGGTTGAAATAGTTTACAAGCGTCATTTTGTTTTGATTTTTCTTTTATTTAATAAAATCTGAAAATACATCTATATAAACATGCATTTTCATTCTTACTAGTTTTTTTTTTCTCATTTCCTAATCAAAAAAGAACTTCAAAACCCCTCATTATCAAATGCAAGTTAAATTCCTCATATTAAAAACCTGCAAAAATACAAATCCCTATACAAATCTAAAATCTGTAGCCTGCATGTTCAAACCAAAAATCCTGAATCATGTTCAATACAAAATCAAACTCCTCTTCGAACTGTAGCCTTCCAATTCACTTCAGAAAATTAAAACTGCATTTCATTTCAACCTTAAATCAATTGTTGAAAGATCATGTCTGCATTTTTTTTAAAAACACCTGAAGTCAAACAAGATCAAGCCTGCAAACAGTTTACAATCAAGCAAGTTCAAAGGCATTTTTATATGGGAGGCATGCAAACAGCTTTTAAAATCAATGAGGCAAGATAATTAGTCTTCTGCAAATTCAAAAAAAGCCTTTCAATCAGAGGCTCTGCTTTCTTTTAAAACCGTGAGTAACTTTTTGAATCTAAAGTTTGAAAAAAATAGGTTGCATGCTAGTATATTGGAATGGAATAGTATTGCTTGTGTTATAGGTAATTGTTGATGTGAAAATGAATTGTGAGTAACTACTGTAAAATAGTTAGTAGTTAGTAGTTTGAATTTTACACTAGTTAATAAAGTTTAAAAACTGGAATTATTAACTACTGTAAAATAGTTAGTAGTTTGAATTTTTTTTTTAAAAAATTGAAGTGTTAAAATATGAGCAAGTTTAAAATGAGGTTTAAATCTAGGAATTAAATATGAATTTCTGTTTTTGAAATTAAAAGAAGTTTTTAAATTTGAAAGATTTAAACAAGATGTAAATGTAAATTATTGATTTTTGAAATGGATTTTAGTTTTAAACCTTATGAATTTCTTTTATTTGACAAGCACTTGTTTGTCTTATAATTTTAAAAGATTTTAAATTGTTTAAAACTTTGTTTAAGTTTAAATTATATTCATTTTAAATCTTGTATTTAAAATGAAATTTAAAAGTAAGTCCAAAAGTAATTTGTTTCAAATAAATTTGTTTTTAAACATAATTAAGGAATGTTTTATCTTAAAATTAAGTTAAGATTAATGTTTTGAAATTAATTTAATTAATAAGATAATTAAGGAATAATTAATTAATTTAATTAATTAATTGTTTAGGGATTAATAAATATGGATTAAGGGCTAATCAAGGTGTAATTAAAGATCACTAATTAGATTTTTAAATTAATGATTAAAGAATTATCAATTAAGTAATTAAGTTAAAATCATGGTTAATTAAGGAATAATTTAGTTACAATTAACACTTGATTAATTAAATAATTGGACTTTAATTAATGGATAATTAAAGATAATTTAATTTATGATTAATCTAAGTTAATTACTTAATGAAAATAATTTGAGAATGGTTAATGAAGGTCATTAACTAGGTTTATTTAATAACTAATGAATATGGTTAATTTTTAATAATTAATTAGATTAATTAATTTAATAATAATCACTTCTGAATTATTTAAGTGTAATTACTCAATGAAGTAATTAAGCAATTAATTACTTAATGTAATTAATTTAGTTTAATGTGATTGTTTAATTTGATTAATTAAATTTAATTAATTTTAAACACTTGATGTTTTAATGATAATTACTTAACGTAATTAATGGATTGGGAGATTACTTAGTGAAGTAATTGATTGATAATTACAGGATGTAACTAATTGAAGATGTTTTAAGAATGTAAGTAATTTGTATTAAATTACTTTGTAATTAATCAAGGGATTAATTAAGAAATTAATTAAGGAATGGTTAATTTATTTTAATGAGGTAATTAAGTTAGTTAATTACTGAATGTGATAAGTCTGGAATGATTAATAATTATGGTTAATTACTTAAGGTAATTAATTTAAGAGGATAATTACTTAAAATATGATTAAGGATCATTAATTAATACAATTAATAATGTAATTAAAGTTGATTAATTATGGTTAATTAATCAATGGCAAGTGATTAAAGGTAATTAATTAATGTTATTAATTAAGTATTAATGTAATTAATTACAATTAGTTAATTGAAGTAATTAAATGTTAATTACTGTTTTTGGTTGAGAATAATTAATTTGGGAAATTAATTAAGGATAATTACATGAATGTAATTAAGGGTAATTAATCAAGAGTGAACAATTAAGGTGATTAATTTGAATGATTAATTAATTGATTGTAATCAATTAAATGGTTAAGTAAGAAAGATTTATATTGGTGAAGTAATTAATTTAATTTAATTTAAATTAATTAAAGAAGATGTAATTAATTTAATTCATTATAAATTAATTAGAGATGGAGGTAATTAATTTAATTCATTTTAAATTAATTATATTTTGATTATGTAAGTCATTGCTTATGTATGAATGGGTGATATTGATTGTCTTGAATGGTTGTGATCTTAGAAATGAGATAAGTAATGGCTGGTGGTATGAATGCTTTGGTCGCATTGTGATGATAATATAGATTATCTATTGTGATGATGATATGGATTACCTATTTTGATGATAATATGGATCATCTGTTTATTATGATAATGTTGATTATCAATTGTGATTTGTGAGTTATCTATCTGTGTATATATAGATAATTGAATTGTTTTAAACTTTAAAACAACTTGGGCCTAAAAGATATGTTGTGGATTTCAATAAGACCGAGATCGGATTTCCATATTTGGATAACCGAAAACCACATCGATCCAAATTAACGATATGTCGTGAATCTCAAGTGAAGATGAAGATTCAGAGTGCAAGAGTTATTGTCGTTAACTCTGAAGGTGGTTCCAAAATGAGTATAACGAGATAATGCCTTCGGTTTCGTTCGAACCCAGAATGAACTTGTATGGATTGAATGCGTTCAGAACATCGTCAGGTGGACGATGAGCATTCTAAGTGATGTGTTCACTAAAGGTAATCGTAGCCTCAAGCCTCATCAATCGGGAATGGCTAAAACGGGGAGGTGCAGCAAGGTTAAGTGGGTCATGCCCAAGTAGGACGAGATTTTCCCCTGTCTAGAGGTCCCTTTTTATTCGACTGTGTGGGCGGTTGCTAGCTACAACCGCGGGGTTGTCTTGTTCGGAACTGTTCAGTAAGGAATGGTTTCGGCCTTGTGTTGCAGGGGATTGGCAGTGATTCTCGGTACGTTGATCTAGGCCACATACTGTGACGGGCAGTACACCGGTAGCCCTGCCATTGATGGAATCCAAAATCCAATAAGTGCCCTCAGACCCACTTTTATGGCTAGCAGCTGGAATTTAATGAATGTAACAATTTCGGCTATTTTATATTTATTTGGAAACCATAGACCTATTATAATATCATCGGATTTCCTATCAAATGTTTTGGTTAGCGTCAGGTAAAAACTTTTCCATGTTTATGTGTGGGAAGTCTTACGTGATACCTTTCTTTTCAAAAGGTTTTTAAAAGTTAAGCAACTTTAACCTGTTACTCACATTAGACCCATGTTTGACCTCGAGTTTATCTTCTGTTTTCTTAAACTCTTGGGTACTCAAATTTTTACGAGTAGCCAAGGGATTTAGGTTAGCTTTGACGAATTGTGGAGGAGCAATGGAGCAGGAGGTTTCTACGTTAGATATATAGTTTCCACTTTGTTGGTTTCTCCGAGTAGTTCCTTGCATTGTATTGAGTTGTATAACTAGACAGGTGTTTGTAACTGTCTAGTATGTGATGTGTATATCTATGTAACTCTGATAATGATTGTAAACTATGTAATATTTATGTTATTAATATAAATTATTCGTTCCGCTATTTAGATTCTGATGTTGTTTCTTCTTTCTCTTCTTTCTTTTCTCTTTTGTATCTCTTTCGTTCTTCAAGATGATGCGATTTTCTATGGTGAGAAAGTCGGATCGTCTCAGTCGGTATCAGAGCGTTAGATTGGGTGAATACCTAGGCTCTGGAGTTGTGTCTTTCTTGAGAGAGCATATTTGTAATTTTTATATATAACTATATATATTTATTCTACCTATTTGTTGGATTACCTGTTCAGGTTTTCCAATATAAGTTATAAAGGTAGATGGGGTAGTGGTGCGTGTAACATGAATATCATTGGTTGGAGTTTGAACATTTAAGGTTGGAAGTGTATTTGTCGAGACTGTAGACCCAATACCGTCTCGATTGAGTTTTGGAGTGATGAAGGATTTCATTAATCTCTGAAGGAAACCTGTTAAGGTTCGGGGTCTATCTTTGATGTTGGATGAGTAGAGTTTGGATCTGTCGGTTGAGCAGAAGCGAGTGATGGTAATTTGATACCTCAGGAAGTAATAGGCGCGTGATGAGATGCGGTGACTATGGATATTTATGATGATGTTTTCTTTGGAACAAGTTTAATAAAGTGAGTCTGCTTCGATATTGTGGCTGTGTTCAGCGTGGTGTTTCTGTTTGATTTGAAGTCCGAGTTTCTCGAAGAGCTTTGGATTAGGAGATCTTTGGCATCTGTGACAGCAGTGCAGCTCGGAGCGTTCTGTGTCGGCGGGAAGTCTTCCGGCTTAGCAGTTTTTCTGAAGTGAAGTTCAGATGCAGCAGAGTGGACCCGTTTCTTCGATGGATTTACTAGATAAGTGTAAGCTGTTCTATTTGGTAAAGGGAGAACAGTTTTCCTTGGATTTGGTTGCGATTGATCGCAAAAGTGACTCGTGATTGTTTGAGTGTTCTTTTGGGTTATTAGAGTTTTTCTGGATGTCTTCAAGAAAGTTAAATTTTGTTTGCATCTGGAGATTGAGTGGGTGTAGCAGCTCAGGTTTTAGTGGAGTTTCTGAGTTTTCTTTTGGGTCTGATGAACCATATTTCTGGGATGTGTTGTCAAGTTGTGCTTATCAGCATTCTCTTCTACTTCGGATCAGAGTTGTGCAGCGGAAGCAGTTTGAAAGTGTATCTGCTTTTCTTTTCCAGATAGGAGAAGTTGTTGTCTTCTATTGTTTGAGGAGTAGAGTTTGTGTTCCTGGATGTTGGTTGATCGTGAGGAGATCATTTTGTTGAGTTGATTGGTCTAGTTTGTTTCTAGAGGCATCAGAGAAGGTTGAGCTGATCAGTAAGGTTGTAGGCAGCCCAGGATCGTCCTGATTGAGTCGGAGGAATTTGGATTCTGAAGTCGGAGATTTGATTTTGGATAAGTTTTCTCCGATCTAAAAGGAGCTATAAGATTGAGTAAGGCTGGGAAGCTAGCTCTGAAGTGTTTCGGATCTTTTCTGTGATCTTGGAAAATAAGTGATTGATCTGTAGGATTGGATTGCCAGTTTGGATAACTGGGATTCGATGAGTTTCACGTATCTATGAGGGAGTACGTGTATGATCTATCTCTGGTTGTGGAACCAGCAGCTTTGGACTTTTGGTTGTTGAGTCAGACTCGTCTGTAGTCTGATTTCTTGTCTAGTGTTGTAGATATGGATGAATAAGAGCTCTATAGCTTAGTAATATTGATTGTTTGGATTCTCTAGAGCGAGTATCCCGGTATTTATACATGGGAAAACTCGAGGAAATTCTATCCAGAATTTTGTCTGGATTGTTAGATTTGTTTGATTGGATGAATTCGCTAATGTGGTTGTTAGCATATGTTTGATATATGATTGTGTTTTAAAATTAAATCTTTAATGAGATTATTAAGTTACCTTTGTTTTAAATTTCGGGGACGAAATTCTTTTAAGGGGGGAGGATTGTAACATCCCGGAGTTTTTGCTAGTATCAATTTAATAATCAGTATTAAAATTAAATTGATATTGATATTTTTGTTAATAATAATTCAAATTGATTGAATATTCTTCTTTAATAAATATTTAATTGGTTATTTTATCTTTAAAGATAATAAATTGGTTTCTATTTATAATATAAATATATAGTTCATATTGTAAATAGATTAGCATTGTTTTAAATTTAATAAATAAAGCATATTTTCTAATTCTAATATTTGTAGTAATTTGAAAATTAGTTTTTATTTAATATATAAGCTTTTGAAAGTTATTGAATAAATAATCTTGGTTTAAACTTAATAAATAAACGATGATTTAAAATTCTAATATAAATATTAATAATTTGGAAATTTTGATTTACTTTTAAGTTTTCAAAGCTATGTAATAAATAAATATATGATTTTAAATTGTTAAGGAATATGTTTAAAATGTTTAAAATGATTTTGGCTTGAGTTTTAAATTTAATTGAATTAGCAAAAAAATTCATAGCTTAATAAAATAAGTAATTTATTAATAAAGAAATAATTTCTTTTATAATTATTTTAATTTAATAATGAAATATTTCTAAAAATAATATCAATAGTGTAGTCTTTACAAATAGGTTTTGAATAAAAATAGCAATTGTTATTTCAAAATTTAATTTGTATATATAACTTGTTTTTTTATATTAAATTTTGAATTTGATTTGAATTTGAAATCCAAATTATAGATTTTTAATTGTTTTAATTTTTATATACATAAGCTTTATTTATAAGCGTAATTTGTTTTTGTTTCTTTTAAATTTATATACATATATAACAAATTAAATTTGGCTTAACATATATATTAACATTTAAATTTAAATACAAATTACCTTACAAGGACAAGTGTTGTATTCTTAAGCCTTTTTATAACAAATGTTAAAAGATTAACATATTAAATTGACAAAGGTTGAAATAGTTTACAAGCGTCACTTTGTTTTGATTTTTCTTTTATTTAATAAAATCTGAAAATACATCTATATAAACATGCATTTTCATTCTTACTAGTTTTTTTTCTCATTTCCTAATCAAAAAAGAACTTCAAAACCCCTCATTATCAAATGCAAGTTAAATTCCTCATATTAAAAACCTGCAAAAATTCAAATCCCTGTACAAATCTAAAATCTTTAGCCTGCATGTTCAAACCAAAAATCCTGAATCACGTTCAATACAAAATCAAACTCCTCTTCAAACTGTAGCCTTCCAATTCACTTCAGAAAATCAAAACTGCATTTCATTTCAACCTGAAATCAATTGTTGAAAGATCATGTTTGCATTTTTTTTAAAAACACTTAAAGTCAAACAAGATCAAGCCTGCAAACAGTTTACAATCAAGCAAGTTCAAAGGCATTTTGATATGGGAGGCATGCAAACAGCTTTTAAAATCAGTGAGGCAAGATAATTAGTCTTCTTTAAATTCAAAAAAGCCTTTCAATCAGAGGCTCTGCTTTCTTTTAAAACAGTGAGTAACTTTTTGAATCTAAAGTTTGAAAAAAATAGGTTGCATGCTAATATATTGGAATGGAATAGTATTGCTTGTGTTATATGTAATTGTTGATGTGAAAATGAATTGTGTGCATGGTGTTTTTTTATTTGCCTGTTCCGTTTTGATTTTCTAGGCACAAAATTTTATAAAAATACTTATCTTTTAATTAGTTTTCCGATACGATGAAATTTATAAAGTAAAGTTGTTTGACTATCTTAAGTTAATAATTAAAACTTTAAGTAAGTTAAAACATAAGTTGTTGTCTCTAGAAACACAAAGATATATCAGTGCATATTGATTTTTACCAAAATCCAAACATACTAATTTTGCAATTCAGTATCATAAATCAAAAGCATTAACTAAAGCTTGATTTTTAAATCAAGAATTAGGATTTTCAGAATTTAGTTAAGGGTGCAGATTGTTATTGAACTGAAAATGAATTTTAATCATTTTCTGGTGATCTATGAATTGTGGAGGCTCGGGTTTCTTCTTGGTAATAGAGGAGTGTTAGTATATGCTAGGAAAAATGGGTAATAGTGGTAAAATTTATCAGAGAAGTTGCGGCAGTGAAAATTCATTCGGAACCCTAGTTAAACCGGGTTAGTTTGATCGATCAATTTCGTCTTCTACAATGGATCGAGTGATTCAAGTTTTTGGGAGATGGAAGCTTAGACGTATACAAGCTCATGGCCAGAATTGTTATCCATCTGATGGTCGGAGGATGAACGGAGAAGGATTTCTAGGTTTGGGGTTGGTTATGTGCAGTTGTTCAAGGTTTTGGAATTAGGGAACCAAAGATGATTTCTGGTGATGGACTCGAATTGATGGTCGTGGGTGGTTACTGGGTTGGTTGCTGGAGTGTGGCGTTCATCAGCGACGATCTATGGTGGCCGGAGCCACCGTGCATATGCACGGTGAAGTAATTGCACTGATGATGTTTTGGTTTAGTTTGGTGGTAGGGGAGTTGCTTAGGTTGCTCGAAGTAATTAGGTTGTTGGGTCGGAGAAGATAGGCATTAAACTCGAGCAGGTTTGGGTGTTCTCAGGTTGTTCTGTACTTTCTAGGATTTACAGAAACCTGTATTTCAGTTTTTTTTTTAAATATGAACCTTTTGAATGTAAAGAAGGTTTTAAACCTGGTTTTAAATTCAAGTTTGAATTTTAGAATCCAAGTTTAAATCTAAAATCTCAGTTTCAAATAATAATAAAAAAATATAAGGGTAATAAAGTTTAAAAACTGGAAATATTAACTACTGCAAAATAGTTAGTAGTTTGATTTTTTTTAAAAAAAACTGAAGTGTTAAAATATGAGCAAGTTTAAAATGAGGTTTAAATCTAGGAATTAAATATGAATTTCAGTTTTTGAAATTAAAAGAAGTTTTTAAATTTGAAAGATTAAAACAAGATGTAAATGTAAATTATTAAATTTTGTAATGGATTTTAGTTTCAAACCTTATGAATTTCTTTTATTTGACAAGCACTTGTTTGTCTTATAATTTTAAAAGGTTTAAATTATTTAAAACTTTGTTTAAATTATATTCATTCTAAATCTTGTATTTAAAATGAAATTTAAAAATAAGTCCAAAAGTAATTTTTTTTCAAATAAATTTGTTTTTAAACATAATTAAGGAATGTTTTATCTTAAAATTAAGTTAAGATTAATGTTTTGAAATTCATTTAATTAATAAGGTAATTAAGGAATAATTAATTAATTTAATTAATTAATTGTTTAAGGATTAATAAATATGGATTAAGGGTAATCTAGGTGTAATTAAAGATCATTAATTAGGTTTTCAAATTAATGATTAAAGAATTATTAATTAAGTTAAAATCATGGTTAATTAATTAAATAACTAAGGAATAATTTAGTTACAGTTAACTCTTAATTAATTAAATTATTAGACTTTAATTAATGGATAATTAAAGATAATTTAAATTGTGATTAATCTAAGTTAATTACCTAATGAAAATAATTAGAGAATGGTTAATGAAGGTCATTAACTAGGATTATTTAATAATTAATGAATGTGGTTAATTTTTAATGTAATTAATTTAGTTTAATGTGATTGTTTAATTTGATTGATTAAGTTTAATTAATTTTAAACACTTGATGTTTTAAAGATAATTACATAATGTAATTAATGGATTGGGAGATTACTTAGTGAAGTAATTGATTGATAATTACAGCATGTAATTAATGGAAGATGTTTTAAGAATGTAAGTAATTTGGGTTAAATTACTTTGTAATTAATCAAGGGATTAATAAGAAATTAACTGAGGAATGGTTAATTTATTTTAATGAGGTAATTAAGTTAGTTGATTACTGAATGTGATTAGTCTGGAATGATTAGTAGTTGTAGTTAATTTCTTAAGGTAATTAATTTAAGAGGATAATTAATTAAAATATGATTAAGTCTCATTAATTAATACAATTAATGATGTAACTAAAGTTGATTAATTATTGTTAATTAATCAATGGCAAGTGATTAAAGGTAATTAATTAATGTTATTAATTAAGGATTAATGTAATTAATTACAATTAATTAATTGAAGTAATTAAATGTTAATTACTGTTTTTTGGTTGAGAATAATTAATTTGTGAAATTAATTAAGGATAATTACATGAATGTAATTAAGAATAATTAATCAAGAGTGATTAATTAAGGTGATTAATTTGAATGATTAATTAATTGATTGTAATCAATTAAATGGTTAAGTAAGAAAGATTTATATTGGTGAAGTAATTAATTTAATTTAATTTAAATTAATTAAAAAAGATGAAATTAATTTAATTCATTACAAATTAATTAGAGATGGTGGTAATTAATTTAATTCATTTTAAATTAATTATATTGTGATTAAGTAAGTCATTGCTTATGTATGAATGGGTGATATTGATTGCCTTGAATGGTTGTGATCTCAGAAATGAGATATGGTGGGTGGTATAAATGCTTTGGTCGCATTGTGATGATAATATAGATTATCTATTGTGATGATGGCATGGATTACCTATTTTGATGATAATATGGATCATCTGTTTATTATGATAATGTTGATTATCAATTGTGATTTGTGAGTTATCTATCTGTGTATATATAGACAATTGAATTGTTTTAAACTTTAAAACAACTGGACCTAAAAGATACGTTTTGGATTTCGATGAGACTGGGATCGGGTTTCCATATTTGGATATCCGAAAACCACATCGATCCAAATTAACGATAGGTCGTGAATCTCAAGTGAAGATGAAGATTCAGAGTGCAAGGGTTATTGTCGTTAACTCTGAGGGTGATTCCAAAATGAGTGTAACGAGATAATGCCTTCGGTTTCGTTTGAACCCGGAACGAACTTGTATGGATTGAATGCTTTTAGAACATCGTCAGGTGGACGATGAGCATTCTAAGTGATGTGTTCACTAAAGGTAATCGTAACCTCGAGCCTCATCAACCGAAAATGGCTAAAACAGGGGAGGTGCAGCAAGGTTAAGTGGGTAACGCCCAAGTAAGACGAGATTTTCCCCTGTCTAGAGGTCCCTTTTTATTCGGCTGTGTGGGCAGTTGCTAGCTACAACCGCGGGGTTGTCTTGTTCGGACCTGTTCAGTAAGGAAAGGTTCCGGCCTTGTGTTGCAGGGGATTGGAAGTGATCCTCGGTACATTGATCTTGGCCACCACTGTGACGGGCGAAATCCCAGTAGCCCTGTCATTGATGGAATCCAAAATCCAACAAATGCCCTCGGTTTTGATTGTATTACCCACTTTTGTGGCTAGTAGATGGAATTTAATGAATGTAACAATTTTGTCTATTTCATATTTATTTGAAAACCCTAGACCTATTATAATATCATCGGATTTCCAGTCAAATGTTTTGGTTAGCGTAAGGTAAAAACTTTTCCATGTTTATGTATGGGAAGTCTTACGTGATACCTTTCATTTCAAAAGGTTTTTAAAAGTTAAGAAACTTTAACCCGTTACTCACACCAGACCCATGTTTGACCCGGAGTTTATCTTCTGTTTTCTTAAACTCTTGGGTACTCAAATTTTTACGAGTTGCCAAGGGATTAAGGTTAGCTTTGATGAATTGTGGAGGAGCAATGGAGCAGGAGGCTTCTGTGTTAGATATATAGTTTCCGCTGTGTTGGTTTCTCTGAGTAGTTCCTTATATTGTATTGAGTTGTATAACTAGACAGGTGCTTATAACTATCTAGTATGTGATGTGTGTATCTGTCTAACTTTGATAATGATTGTAAACTATGTAATATTTATGTTTTTAATATAATTTATTCGTTCCGCTGTTTAGATTCTGATGCTTTCTCTTTTTTCTTTTCTCTTTTGTATCCCTTTCTTTCTTCAAGATGATGCGATTTTCTATGGTGAGAAAGTCGGGTCGTCTCAGTCGGTATTAGAGCGTTAGGTTGGGTGAATACCTAGGCTCTGGAGTTGTGTCTTTCTTGAGAGAGCGTATTTGTAATTTTTATATATAACTAAATGTATTTATTCTACCTATCTGTTGGGTTACCTGTTCGGGTTTTCCAATATAAGTTATAAAGGTAGATGGGGTAGTGGTGTGTGTAACACGACTATCATTGGTTGGAGTTTGAACGTTTAAGGTTGGAAGTGTATTTTGTCGAGACTGTAGACCCAATACCGGCTCGATTGAGTTTTGGAGTGATGAAGGATTTCATTAATCTATGAAGGAAACCTGTTAAGGTTCGGAGTCTATCTTTGATGTTGGATGAGTAGAGTTTGGATCTGTCGGTTGAGCAGAAGCGAGTGAGGGTAATTTGATTCCTCAGGAAGTAGTAGCTGCGTGATGAGATGCAGTGACTATGGATATTTCTGAAGATGTTTTCTTTGGAACAAGTTTAAGAAAGTGAGTCTGCTTCGATATTGTGGATGTGTTCAGCATGGAGTTTCTATTTGATTTGAAGTCCAAGTTTCTCGAAGAGCTTTGGATTAGGAGATCTTTGACATCTGTGACAGCAGTGCAGCTCGGAGTGTTCTGTGTCGGCAGGAAGTCTTCTGGCTTAGCAGTTTTTCTGAAGTGGAGTTCAGAAGGAGCAGAGTGGACCCGTTTCTTCAATGGATTTGCTAGATAAGTGTAAGCTGTTCTATTTGGTAAAGGGAGAGCAGTTTTCCTTGGATTTGGTTGGGATTGATCACAAAAGTGACTTGTGATTGTTTGAGTGTTCTTTTGGGTTATCAGAGTTTTTCTGGATGTCTTCAAGAAAGTCAGATTTTGTCCGCATCTGGAGATTGAGTGGGTGTAGCAGTTCAGATTTAGTGGAGTTTCTGAGTTTTCTTTTGGATCTGATGAACCATATTTCTGGGGTGTGTTGTCAGGTTGTGCTCATCAGCATTCTCTTCTACTACGGATCAAAGTTGTGCAGCGGAAGCAGTTTGGAAGTGTATCTGCTTTTCTTTTCCGGATAGGAGAAGTTGTTGTCTTCTGTTGTTTGAGGAGTAGAGTTTGTGTTCCTGGATCTTGGTTGATCGTGAGGAGATCATTTTGTTGAGTTGATTGATCTAGTTTGTTTTTAGAGGCATCAGCGAAGGTTGAGCTAATCAGTAAGGTTGTAGGAAGCCCTGGATCGTCCGGATTGAGTCGAAGGAATTTGGATTCTGAAGTCGGAGATTTGATTTTGGATAAGTTTTCTCCGATCTAAAAGGAGCTATAAGATTGAGTAAGGCTGGGAAGCTAGCTTTGAAGTGTTTTGGATCTTTTCTGTGATCTTGGAAAATAAGTGATTGATCTACAGGATTGGATTGCCAGTTTGGATAACTGGGATTCGATGAGTTTCACGTATCTCTGATGGAGTACGTGTATGATCTATCTCTGGTTGTGGAACCAACAGTTCTGGAGTTTTGGTTGTTGATTCAGACTCGTCTATAGTCTGATTTCTTGTCTAGTGTTGTAGACATAAATGAATAAGAGCTCTATAGCTTAGTAATATTGATTGTTTGGATTCTCAAGAGCGAGTATCCCGGTATTTATACCTGGGGAAACTCGAGGAAATTCTATCCAAAATTTTGTCTGGATTGTTTGATTTGTTTGATTGGATGAATTGGCTGCTATGGTTGTTAGCATATGTTTGATATATGCTTGTGTTTTAAAATTAAATCTTTAATGAGATTATTAAATTACCTTTATTTTAAATTTCGAGGACGAAATTCTTTTAAGGGGGGAGCATTGTAACATCCCGGAATCTTTGACAATATCAATTTAATAATCTGTATTAAAATTAAATTGATATTGATATTTTTGTTAATAATAATTCAAATTGATTTAATAATTCTTCTTTAATAATTATTTAATTGGTTATTTTGTCTTTAAAGATGATAAATTGGTTTCTATTTATAATATAAATATATAGTTCATATTATAAATAGATTAGCATTGTTTTAAATTTAATAAATAAAGCATATTTTCTAATTCTAATATTTGTAGTAATTTGGAATTAGTTTTTATTTAATATATAATCTTTTCAAAGTTATTGAATAAATAATCTTGGTTTAAACTTAATAAATAAATCATGATTTAAAATTCTAATATAAATATTAATAATTTAGAAATTTTGATTTACTTTTAAGTTTTCAAAGCTATGTAATAAATAAATATATGATTTCAAATTGTTAAGGAAGATGTTTAAAATGTTTAAAATGATTTTGGCTTGAGTTTTGAATTTAATTGAATTAACAAAAAAATTCATAGTTTAATAAAATAAGCAATTTATTAATAAAGAAATAATTTCTTTTATAATTATTTTAATTTAATAATGAGATATTTCTAAAAATAATATCAATAGTGTATTGTCTTTACAAATAGGTTTTGAATAAAAATAGTGTGACGACCCGAACTCGATGTCCGACAACAACATCAAATTCGTATCGCCGGAGCTTGCAACAACATTAGATGATAAATAACACAGCGGAAATAAAAGATGATATTACTGATACAACATGAATACAATATCCAATACATCAATTTGATACAATGATAATCATCAACATCAGAGAATACAATACAAAATACAGCGGAACACGATACAATATGATAAGTCTTCACAGAATCCAATACTGCAACTCTGATCCAAAAGCTCCAAAGACAAAGCTCCCAAAACTCCAAGCTCGAACCACCATCAAGGTTGCACCAAGATAAGCAAGTCCGTCCGTGGACTCCAAAGACTCCAAAATGATCAAATAGAAAGCTGAAGACTAACAAAATGATATCTACTACCTGACTATCTGGAAAACCAAACTCTAGACTGCCCGTGTGGAAAATGGTGGGCACCCAGAGTTTAGAAAGGGAACAATAAACTCCGGGTCAGTCATGGGACTGGTATGAGCAAACAAAAACATTTGGTTTTTAAAAACAATCTAAAGATTTTAAGTTTTGAAATCCGCAATGCTTTTGGAAAATGAAACTACCATAAGGCCTCCCGGCACACACACAATGCAAACGCACACATGGGGGGAGATTTCTCCTTATGATAGTCAAAGATGCTTACTACGCAAAATTTCTTTTTGATATTATTACTAGTGCATAGTGGAAAACCTTTCGAAAGTAGAAATAAATCCTAGCCAGCATAGGTACCATTATATTATGCCTACTATAGCTGCCATTTTAAATGGCAGGTTCTACAACTAAAACCGTACAAGGCTCGTATTGGGTTGAATGGATTTCCAACAAATGATCAGGCTAAGGAACTTCCTATTGCCACATGGAAACGCCTCTGGCGGGACGTCCCGAGAACCTACCCGGCTCTCTTCCAAACAAGGCCGGCTACCCCCTTCCCGGGGAATAAAACCTCAGATATGCCACCCCCGGTCCTTTGGGACCTTTAACTGAGGATCCTCTACACCAACAACATCACATAGTAATAGATATATACTACATTGCCCACATGAGTAAGTATCTGGGCTCCATACCATGATACTACCCTTTTCCAGAAGAAATGGTCATACCCTAGGGGAGCTACCCCTGAAACCTTGCCGCATCTTTCCTGTTTCGACCATTACCGGTTTGTGAGGCTCGATGAGGTTTCGTCCACAAAGCTACGCTTTTTCACAAAGCCATGCTTTTATCACAAATGATCAACAAATGATCATCAATCACACAGCAGCACTTAGCATGCCACACTACCAAATTGGGAGTATCTCGCTGATAACCTTCAACTACATAACCTCTGAGCTCGTACGTCTCAGAGAAAGGTGTTAAGCTAAGAGAATAAATTCTCCGCCACCAATAGATATGTATTTGAAAGAAATCGGCTTTATATCTCAAAGTGTAGTGTCAGACACACGACCATACAAGTCTGTTCCGGGTTCGAACAGAACCGAAGGCACTTCCGAAGAAGCCCTTGCAATCCGGGTATCCACAATCCCGATCGAACTTCCCATCACTTAGGGAATCTCTATACCGTAGCTACTCAGTGCAGAGACAATCGATAGGTCATCCTATCGTTCTCGCAAATTCCCGATCTTCACCACCGGTCTTCTAATGCTATCCATAACGACGTATCATTATTCGGAATGGGTTATATGACACAAGGTCCTCTCCCGGCTAAACCGAATAATGAGCGCAATATTTTAAAAACATATGGATATGTATTTCAGTTAAGTCACAACTTAAATTCAAAACTATTTCAAATGGTTCACACAAATTACCATTCCAAATCTTTAACCAAAAAGATTTATTTCACAAAGTTCACCTAGTTTCACAAAGATCCATTTACGGATTTCAAAACAATTTCCATTTCGAGTAGATTAATCCATTTAATCTTTAAATCAAAGATTTAACCCATAGCTTTCAAAAAATCGTTTCCAAAGGTTCATTCATAACTTGGAAAACTATTTTTCAATTCAAACTTGAAATTCCTATAATATCAATTTGGAAATTCATTTCTTATATGAAAGCTTTTATCATTTGAAAACAAACAGTTTTCATCTTGGAAAACCAAACATTTAAATTATACAAGTTTCTCAAACTTGGGTTAAATTTAATTCTCAAAACAACACTTTTAAAATTGGTTTAAAAACCCATATAAACTTGTATGACCTTTTACTTCATAAATTCTCAAAATAGAATTTAATTTCAAATTTTGAATTCAATTTTAAATTGAATTATTAAGTTTCAAAACTTTATTAAGTTATTCAAAATAACTTTTATTTTAGAAACTCTTTCCCAAAGCTTTTCATTTTAAAACCCGATCCATTTTCAAAATCATTTAGATTTAAAAATTCAATTTTACAATCTATTTCAAAAATCTGTGACTTAACCAATTTCCACGTGCAATCCATATTTGTGTGTGTATAGTGTAGTCCAAGGGGTTTACACAATAGTGCACACATCTATCATAAGAATATCGATAAGCGGTATAACTCATAACGCTTATCTTCATTCGCAGATTCATAGATAAAGTAAATTTATCAATCACAAAGATTTACTAATATGATTCGATGTGGGTTTCGGATAACCAACTAGAATCCGACTCCCTGTCGCATCGAAATCCAAATGTCATTTACGGGTCAAAGGGTTTGCATATTCATATAAAAATATATTCATCATAGATATAACAACTCAGCACAAAGCATTTCAAAACATCACATCACATATCGAATATATCAATCCATCACATAGCATCCAATAGCAATCAAATCTCTACAACTAAGATGAATAATTTGGGTGGTTTTTAAATTTATCAACCACATAATTGCTTTCATTAGTAATCTTTAATCAATGATTAATTATCATTAACTACAATTGATTAAGTTTTTTAATCACCTTTATTAATTAAATCATCTCTAAATTAATTATCTAAATTAATTGACCCTTAATTAATTAAATCTAAGTTTCGTATTCCTTAATTAACTACTTTAATTAATATACCTTTAATTTTTGATTAATTAATCATTAATCTTTAATTATCTTCCCTTAACTACTTTCACTAAGTAATCACTATTTTAAATTTAATAATTCATTAATTACTTGATCAATGAACTTAAATTACAAATTAATGTACTTTAATTAATAAATCCTCAATTATTAATTAATTTAATTATAACTAATTATCCTTTAATTGATTTTCTTAAGTATTAATGAATTAATCTTAATTACTAATCATTATTTACTTGATTATCATTAACGATATAGATTTACTTACTTTTAAGTTAAAATTTTAAAACATTTGATTTTTTTATTGCTAAATCATTTATTAAGTTTCATATAAAATAACTTGTTACAAATGTAAATTTAAAACTTAATTGTTTTTAAAATCCTTCATTTTAAAACTTTTAATTTATACTCTGTGCTAAATAAATAAATCATCACTTATAAGGAGGAATAGTTTCAAGATTCATTAAACAAATTTATTAAAGTTAAAAAAAAACTGGGATGTAAAAATTTCCAGGCAAAACTCGAGTATTCCCAGGGCTAAAACCCAATATACTCGAGTCCCACTTCGAGTTTTATCAAAATTTACCCGAGCGCCCCCCTAAAATTTCGAACTTAAAAATTTTCTAAGTGTTTTACGTTCGCATCAAAATCCACTTCGAGTTGAAACCCGAGCCACCCTTGCTTTTCCCCGAGCTCTTCTTCGAGTCGCCATCCCTCATACTTCCAGTTCGTCCTTATAAAACGTCGTCTTCCCCAAATAATATACCCAGTGCACAACCCAACCCCGTGCACCTGCACACGAACCGCAACCACATCCAGCCACCGCCGCGATCCTCAGCAAGTCAACGACGATGCCCTGAAGCCTCGCGACCATCCCGACTCGCGAGAAACCCATCAAATCGAAATCGAGCCAAATTCGAACCCATTACCACTTCCTGGAACCCCACGCGTCTTCTGAAAACTCTCCGCCTCGCCGCTACACACCACCAGAACTCACGCCATTCTGGCCGAAGGCACTTCGACCCACCATGAACTCGACCCCCCAGGTGCGATCGCCGATACTTCATCCCTTTCGACGAAATTTCTCCCCAAACTTCGTCGACAACATCAGAGTACAAAACCCTAAAATCACGTCAATCTATCACCCCAGCATTTTATAAAATTCGCGAGTATTTTTCCCCGATTCTACCGCATCCAAGCTATCTTCACCATGAATCACGATTCATGATTCACTGTTAATTACCGGGAATTGACAAAAATTCACATTCCATTAAATTCAAGGGTTCTTCATGAATACCCTTTTTAAAATTCTAAAACGATTACCAAAAATCATGAATTTGAGGTACGAATTCACTTCTATAATTAAAAATCAAAATTCTGACATTCAAATTTTGGGTTTAAAATTTGATCATCTCGGTAATTTCTATTTTTAAAAATAACTACAAAATAAATGTTCATGCAATTATTTTCAAAAATAGCATTTCACAGTTACAATTACTTTTCGTTGAGAAATCAAATCCTGAAAATCATCTAGATAAGATGATTCTGAATTTTCTAACAGGTTTTGAATACCTGTAATAAGAACAGAGCCTAAAGGGGGTGAGCATATCATTATTCTTCAACATACACATACATGCAAGCATAGCCAAAGCATCAATCAAGCACATTTGAGAGCAAATTTCACAGATTACTCAAAAAATATATCGGGTTGTTTTTTTTTTTGCTTACCTGAATCAATGAAGAGAAGAGGACAAATTTGAGATTTTTTTTGAAAACTTTTTCTTTGAAACTGGAAGTGTTCCAGGTTTTACTTGATTCTTTTGAATCTGTAGCTTGACTCCCCTTCTTTGCTTTCCACTTTTTTTTTTATTAGTTTGAAGACAGGTCTAAAACCTGTAATCAATAAAGGCACTATTGCCATTAAACCAAAATGCACATAGATTTAACAACTTTTCAACACACATCATTCAATACAACCCAACATCAGGTTGTAAATCAAATCAAGGGAATAGGTTTGCTCACAAGCGAATGGAAGTATCAGAGAAGAACAGAAAGAGACTCAGGCTTGAAAATTGGAATGAAGATTTTGCTTTTGATCCTGCAGCCTTGTTAACCTGCTTCAAATCTTCAGATTTGATCTTTGTTTATGTGTTTTCCAGCTTTTTAGTCTTTTTCTTTTGTTTGCCAAAACTTTTTGATTATGGTTTCAGATTTTTTTTTTCTTCTTTGAAGAGGGGGATGGATTTTCGAATTTGTGCTTTGAAGATGCAACTTGTTTTCTCTGGTTTCTTTATTTCAGGCCTTGAGAAGATCAATGGCCTGATTGTATTTTTTTTTCAAAAGTTAAATGCCATTTGTCCCTTTTTTTTATGCATGTTGTACACTTGTAGTTTGTAGGGAAATTTGTGTTTAAAACCTTTGGCTCAATTTGTTTTGTAATTTTTTTTTTTGTTTAATCCTCTTTTCATATTTTATATTTTACACAAGTAAATCTTTATTGTTTTCACATTCAAACTTAAGTTTTAGCTCACTATTTCTATATACGACTATTTTATACATTTTATATTCATGCATTTTTTATCATTTATTTTTGTACAATTTTTTTAAAGAAGAAAAGAATGATTTAAAAATTTTGATTTCACATTAACAAGTAATTACCTTTATTTATATGGGTGAATTTTACTTAAAAATAATATTTTGAAAATGAGTGCATTAATATTTTTTTTTTCAACTTCCAAATATATCTAATATATTTAAAATTTAGAAACAACCTTTTTACTGATTTAAAGCTTTTAATTCTATTTTATTTTTAATACATTTTATTTTTGAAAAACAATATTTGTTGATAAATTACTTATCCTTATATTCCAAATCAATTTGCTATTTATCTTTAAATCCATATTTATTTTTAAATCAATAATTTTTTTTAATTTATAAAATTACTTATCTCTAAATTTTAACCAAATCCTACTTATAACCTAAGATTTTAAAATCATTCAAGAAATTTCCTAATTAACACATGAATAAAATTCATAATTTATTTTCAAAATTAAATTAATTGCCAAATTAATCGTAGTTAATTTTCAGGAATGTTACAAATAGCAATTGTTTTTTCAAAATTTAATTTGTATATATAACTTGTTTTTTTATATTAAATTTTGAATTTGATTTGAATTTGAAATCCAAAGTATAGATTTTTAATTGTTTTAATTTTTATATACATAAGCTTTATTTATAAGCATAATTTTTTTTATTTCTTTTTAAATTTATATACATATAAAATCCTAATTAACAAATTAAATGAGGCTTAAGATATATATTGACATTTAAATTTAAATACAAATTACCTTACAAGGATAAGTGTTGTATTCTTAAGCCTTTTTATAACAAATGTTATAACAAATGTTAAAAGATTAACATATTAAATTGACAAATGTTGAAATAGTTTACAAGTGTCATTTTGTTTTGATTTTTCTTTTATTTAATAAAATCTGAAAATACATCTATATAAACATGCATTTTCATTCTTACTTGTTTTTTCTTCTCATTTCCTAATCAAAAGAGAACTTCAAAACCCCTCATTATCAAATGCAAGTTAAATTCCTCATATCAAAAACCTGCAAAAATACAAATCCCTGTACAAATCTAAAATCTGTAGACAGCATGTTCAAACCAAAAATCCTGAATCATGTTCAATACAAAATCAAACTCCTCTTCAAACTGTAGCCTTCCAATTCACTTCAGAAAATCAAAACTGCATTTCATTTCAACCTGAAATCAATTTTTGAAAGATCATGTCTGCATTTTTTTTTAAAAAAACCCTGAAGTCAAACAAGATCAAGCCTGCAAACAGTTTACAATCAAGCAAGTTCAAAGGAATTTTTATATGGGAGGCATGCAAGCAACTTTTAAAATCAATGAGGCAAGATAATTAGTCTTCTGCAAATTCAAAAAAGCCTTTCAATCAGAGGCTCTACTTTCTTTTAAAACAGTGAGTAATTTTTTGAATCTAAAGTTTAAAAAAAATAGGTTGCATGCTAGTATATTGGAATGGAATAGTATTGCTTATGTTATAGGTAATTGTTGATGTGAAAATGAATTGTGTGCATGCTGTTTTTTTTATTTGCCTGTTCTGTTTTGATTTTCCAAGCACAAAATTTTATCAAAATACTTATCTTTTAATTAGTTTTCTGATATGATGAAATTTATAAAGTAAAGTTGTTTGACTATCTTAAGTTTATAATTAAAACTTTAAGTAAGTTAAAACATAAATTGTCGTCTCTGGAAACACAAAGAAATATCGGTGCATGTTGATTTATACCAAAATCCAAGCATATTAATTTTGCAATTCAGTATCATAAATCAAAAGCATTAACTAAAGCTTGATTTTTAAATCAAGAATTAGGATTTTTAGAATTAGTTAAGGGTGCAGATTGTTATTGAACTAAAAATGAATTTTAAGCATTTTCTGGTGATCTATAAATTGTGGAGGCTCGGGTTTCTTCTTGGCAATAGAGGAGTGTTAGTAGATGCTAAGAAAAATTGATAATGGTGATAAAATTTATCATAGAGGTTGCGGCAGTGATAATTCATTTGGAACCCTAGTTAAACTGGGTTAGTTTGATCAATCAATTTCGTCTTCTACAATGGATCGAGTGATTCTAGTTTTTGGGAGGTGGAAGCTTAGACGTATACAAGCTCATGGCTGGAATTGTTGTTCACCTAATGGTCAGAGGATGAACGGAGAAAGATTTCCAGGTTTGGGGTTGGTTATGTGCAGTTGTTCCTGGTTTTGGAATTAGGAAATCAAATTTGATTTCTGGCGATGGACCTGAATTGATGGTCGTGGGTGGTTGCTGGGTTGGTTGCTGGAGTCTGGCATTCATCAGTGACGATCTATGGTGGCCGTAGCCACCGTGCATATGCACGGTGAAGTAATTGTACTGATAATGTTTTGGTTTAGTTTGGTGGTAGGGGAGTTGCTTGGGTTGCTCGAAGTAATTGGGTTGTTGGCTCGGGGAAGATAGGCATTAAACTCAAAGCAGGTTTGGGTGTTCTCGGGTTGTTCTGTATTTTCCAGGTTTTACAGAAACATGTATTTCAGTTTTATTTTATTTTTTAAAAATCTGAAGCTTTTGAATGTAAAGAAGGTTTTAAACCTGGTTTATATTCAAGTTAGAATTTTAGAATCCAAGTTTAAATCTAAAATCTGAGTTTCAAATAATAACAAAAAAAAGTATAAAGGTAATAAAGTTTAAAAACTGGAATTATTAACTACTGTAAAATAGTTAGTAGTTTGAATTATTTTTTAAAAAAAAACTGAAGTGTTAAAATATGAGCAAGTTTAAAATGAGGTTTAAATCTAGGAATTAAATATGAATTTCAGTTTTTGAAATTAAAAGAATTTTTTAAATTTGAAAGATTTAAACAAGATGTAAATGTAAATTATTGAATTTTGAAATGGATTTTAGTTTCAAACCTTATGCATTTCTTTTATTTGACAAGCACTTGTTTGTCTTATAATTTTAAAAGGTTTTAAATTGTTTAAAAGTTTGTTTAAGTTTAAATTATATTTATTTTAAATCTTGTATTTAAAATGAAATTTAAGAGTAAGTCCAAAAGTAATTTGTTTCAAATAAATTTGTTATTAAACATAATTAAGGAATGTTTTATCTTAAAATTAAGTTAAGATTAATGTTTTGAAATTAATTTAATTAATAAGGTAATTAAGGAAAAATTAATTAATTTAATTAATTAATTAATTGTTTAGGGATTAATAAATATGGATTAAGGGCTAATCAAGGTGTAAGTAACGATCATTAATTAGATTTTTAAATTAATGATTAAAGAATTATTAATTAAGTAATTAAGTTATAATCATGGTTAATTAATTAAATAATTAAGGATTAATTTAGTTACAATTAACTCTTAATTAATTAAATAATTAAACTTTAATTAATGGATAATTAAAGATAATTTAATTTGTGATTAATCTAAGTTAATTACTTAATGAAAATAATTAGAGAATGGTTAATGAAGGTCACTAACTAGGATTATTTAATAATTAATGATTGTGGTTAATTTTTAATAATTAATTAGATTAATTAAGTTAATAATAATCATTTGTGAATTGTTTAAGTGTAATTACTTAATGAAGTAATTAAGAAATTAATTACTTAATGTAATTAATTTAGTTTAATGTGATTGTTTAATTCGATTAATTAAGTTTAATTAATTTTAGACACTTGATGTTTTAATGATAATTACTTAACGTAATTAATGGATTGGGAGATTACTTAGTGAAGTAATTGATTGATAATTACAGGATGTAATTAATGGAAGATGTTTTAAGAATGTAAGTAATTTGGATTAAATTACTTTGTAATTAATCAAGGGATTAATTAAGAAATTAATTAAGGAATGGTTAATTTATTTTAATGAGGTAATTAAGTTAGTTAATTACTGAATGTGATTAGTCTGGAATGATTAATAATTGTAGTTAATTACTTAAGGTAATTAATTTAAGAGGATAATTAATTAAAATATGACTAAGGATCATCAATTAATACAATTAATGATGTAATTAAAGTTGATTAATTATGGTTAATTAATCAATGGCAAGTGATTAAAGGTAATTAATTAATGTTATTAATTAAGGATTAAAGTAATTAATTACAATTAATTAATTGAAGTATTGTTAATTACTGTTTTTGGTTGAGAATAATTAATTTCTGAAATTAATTAAGGATAATTACATGAATGTGATTATGGATAATTAATCAAGAGTGATTAATTAAGGTGATTAATTTGAATGATTAATTAATTGATTGTAATCAATTAAATGGTTAAGTAAGCAAGATTTATATTGGTGAAGTAATTGATTCAATTTATTTTAAATTAATTAAAGAAGATGTAATTAATTTAATTTATTATAAATTAATTAGAGATGGAGGTAATTAATTTAATTCATTTTAAATTAATTATATTGTGATTAAGTAAGTCATTGCTTATGTATGAATAGGTGATATTGATTGCCTTGATTGGTTGTGATCTCAGAAATGAGATAAGCAATGTTGGGTGGTATGAATGCTTTGGTCGCATTGTGATGATAATATAGATTATCTATTGTGATGATGATATGGAATACCTATTTTGATGATAATATGGATCATCTGTTTATTATGATAATGTTGATTATCAATTGTGATTTGTGAGTTATCTATCCGTGTATATATAGATAGTTGAATTGTTTTAAACTTTAAAACAACTTAGACCTAAAAGATACGTTTTGGATTTCGATGAGACCGAGATCGGGTTTCCATATTTGGATATCCGAAAACCACATCGATCCAAATTAACGATAGGTCATGAATCTCAAGTGAAGATGAAGATTCAGAGTGCAAGGGTAATTGTCGTTAACTCTGAGGGTGATTCCAAAATGAGTGTAACGAGATAATGCCTTCGGTTTCGTTCGAATCCGGAACGAACTTGTATTGATTGAATGCTTTCAGAACATCGTTAGGTGGATGATGAGCATTCTAAGTGATGTGTTCACTAAAGGTAATCGTAGCCTCAAGCCTCATCAACCGAGAATGGCTAAAACAGGGGAGGTGCGGCAAGGTTAAGTGGGCCATGCCCAAGTAGGACGAGATTTTCCCCTGTCTAGAGGTCCCTTTTTATTCGGCTGTGTGGGCGGTTGCTGGCTACAACCACGGGGTTTTCTTGTTCGGAACTGTTCAGTAAGGAATGGTTCCGGCCTTCTGTTGCAGGGGATTGGGAGTGATCCTCGGTACGTTGATTTAGGCCACATACTGTGACGGGCGGTACCCCTGTAGCCCTACCACTGATGGAATCCAAAATCCAATAAGTGCCCTCGGTTTTGATTGTATTTCCCACTTTTGTGGCTAGTAGCTGGAATTTAATGAATGTAACAATTTCGGCTATTTCATATTTATTTGAAAACCCTAGATCTATTAAAATATCATCGGATTTCCTATCAAATGTTTTGGTTAGCGTAAGGTAAAAACTTTTCCATGTTTATGTGTGGGAAGTCCTACGTGATACCTTTCTTTTCCAAAGGTTTTTAAAAGTTAAGCAACTTTAACCTGTTACTCACACTTGACCCATGTGTGACCCGGAGTTTATCTTCTATTTTCTTAAACTCTTGGCTACTCAAATTTTTACGAGTAGCCAAGGGATTCAGGTTAGCTTTGACGAATTGTGGAGGAGCAATGGAGCAGGAGGCTTCTGCGTTAGATATATATTTTCGACCGTGTTGGTTTCTCTGAGTAGTTCCTTGTATTGTATTGAGTTGTATAACTAGACAGGTGTTTATAACTGTGTAGTATGTGATGTGTATATCTGTGTAACTCTGATAACGATTGTAAACTATGAATATGTTATTAATATAATTTATTTGTTCCGCTGTTTAGATTCTGATGTTGTTTCTTCTTTCTCTTCTTTCTTTTCTCTTTTCTATCCCTTTCTTTCTTCAAGATGATGCGATTTTCTATCGTGAGAAATTTGGGTCGTCTCACCTTAATACCCAAAAAACCAAAACAAACTGACACACCCACGAGATGGTGAACCTGAACAGCCGACCGAGGCGACTTCGACCATCCTTGCAACCCCTAACACATCGACCATCACCTAAACCATCGATCCCGATCACTAATTCCCCGCCACAAACCCACAAACAAGATCGAGCATGTTGAGCCAAACCTGGAACCAACTACAATCACCAAAAATACCACGTTCATCCTCCTCCGACCATTAGACAACGCATCGCCTCACCTAGAGCTGCACCGCAGTCCTGTTTTTCATTTCCTCCAGTTGCGATTCACTCTGATCAACCTGTGTCGCTACACGATGTCGATGAACACATCGATCAAACTGGGTTCTTAAACCCTAGAATCATGTCGTGCAATCACTTTGGTTGTTAATAAATTTAACGGTTATTTTTCTGGTGAACTCCGACCTACTAACAACCTAATGCTGCAATCCCCAGACCTCTCCGATCATCGATCGCCGGAGATTGCTTGAAAACCATTTTCTGGTCATCCATGTAATACTAGTTCGATCCTAATCTAAAAATCATGTTTTAACCTATAAAAATCATGATTCCTGATAGGGATTCAAATCGTATAAATGACTCGACCAATTATGATGTTTGAAATGAACATGTTTTAAGGCTTTCACGGTCAATTTCCCATTTTCGAAATATTTACTAATTTTGAATACTTGAAACAATTTTTACAATTTAGATGATAACTTTACCATCAATTTTCATTTATAAATTGTAGGTTGAAATCAATTGCATGAAGAGATATTGAATTTATATTAGGGATTTCAAACCTGTTATTCAATAGAGGATTAAACACAAGCATGCATAGATATATTCAAACATACGGGCATATCAGATAACATTCTTAGAACATACATTAAGCATCAACATAATATCAAAGAATATAGGCAAATATAAGTGGGTTTGCTCACCTGAGTGTTGAACAGAGCAGTATCTTATTAAAATCTGGAACTTGATGATTATTCGATCTTTAATTTGCCTGAAGCTGTTACTTGTTCCAGGTTGCAATTGTTGTTATGGTTTGATTGCTTTAACTTTAAGTTGCGTCTTAATCTACCTTTGATTCAGCTGCTGATCTGAATTGAATCTCTGAAGCTTTGCTTAGTCTTTGATTTGAAAACTTTTTGTTGAAACAGTTTAAATTTGATCCTGAGTTTGCTGCATTGCCACAATTCAGGTTGATTTTGCTTTCAGGCTTTTAAATCTTTGATTTTGTTCGCTTTTTAAAACTAAGCTTTGATTTTGAACTGCTCTTTGATTTCCAGGTTGTAGCCTGGTTTGATGATCTTTGTTTTGATCATTTGATCTGAGATGATCAGATCAATATCCTGATTTGATTTTTCTCTGATTTAAACTTACAGGTTTGTGAAAGATGAAATGAAAACCTGGTTCCTTTTTATTTATTATTTATATTATCAACTTAAAAGAAATATAAGCTATTGCCACTTGTATCATTTACTAACACTTGTAATTCTATATATCTAATTCTTTGACAAATGTCATTTGTTATAAAATTTATGTTTATATCTCTCTTTTTATTATATTTACAAATTTATACATTTAAATTAAACTATGATATTTTTAAATAAATACATATTTATATATATTAATAAATAAACATGTATACATATACATGTACAAAAAAATTATTTATAAACTATATTCACTTATGTGCTATGTACTTTTAAATATTTATGTAGATGAAATTTATACTTTATATAACTCCTTTTGAAAATAAGAAAATGTTTTGAAACTTAATTCCTATATTAACTCCAAAATAAAATCCAATTTGTTTTTAAAGATATTCATTTTAATATTTCAAATCAACAATATTCATTGTCAATATATTTATTAAAGTGGAAATTAGACACAAGGGCCTCTTTGGTAAGTGCAATTAGTTTCTAGGACACGCAACTGAAATAATTACTTTTAAGGACAAAATGAAAAATAATTAGTTTCTAAGGGCTAAAAACCTGTGAAATTATGTCCTTGAAAGTAATAGACTGCTGACTTTGCCCTTAAAAGTAATTATTCTACTAACTTTGGCCTTGAAATTAATTTCTGTGGATGTGTGTCCTAGAAACTAATTGGACTGCAAAGTTTGTCCTTCTAGTGAAATTCCCCTTTATTAAATTTCAAAATAATTCATTTATATAACTAAATGAACATATATCTTATTAAATTTGGAAAAATTCACATTTATTCACAATTTGATTCCAAAAATTAAATTAATTGTCAAATTAAACTTGTCCAAAATTCGGGAATGCTAAAGATATCTTAGGGATATACTCATTCTAGGGTATACTTCACCCTATCTCTAATGATTCACTTAATGTGTTATACTCCAAAAGCTAAAGTTCAACCTTTAGCTCTGATATCAGTGTAACGACCCTGACTCGACCTTCGAAAATCGACACCAAATACCTCACCTGTATTCGAATGCCGCAGATTCAAACGTCGAATCTGGTTCGTCGGAGCTTAAAACACGTTAAGTATAACAACACAGCAGAAACATAATGAATATATCATTAATGTACAATAGTTGATACAATATCTTTACAATAATGATACAATTTGAATATCATTATCTGAGACAAAAATAACAGCGGAAAGAAAATCTCCATCTTGGTCTCAAAGAGGGAAAGAAATAAGCCAATATCATAAACTCCGTTCCAAAACTCCAAACTATGAGCTCGAACCACCATCAAGTTGAAGTGAAGAAAATGCGATCTCGATGTGATTGCCAAAACCAAAGGCTGGATACTATCGACCCTATATCTACTAGCTGACTATCTAAAAATCTAACTCTAGACCGTCCGTGTGGAAAATTGTGGGCACCCAGAGTTTAGATTGGGAACAATAAACTCTAGGTAGTCATGTGACTGGTATGAGCAAACAAAACAATTTTATCTTTTATATAACAAACAAAAAAGATTTTAAAAATAAATCTGCAATGCTTTTTGGTAAATGAAACTACCATAAAGCCTCCAGCCACACACACAATGCAAGCGCACAATTGGAAGAGATTTCTCCTTATGATAGTCAAACATGCTTGACAAGCAAAATTCTCTTGAAATTATTATTAGTGCATGGTGTAGAAAACCTTTCGAAAGTATAATATTAATCTTAGCCACCATACAACCATTATTGTATGCCTACTATAGCTACCATCTAAACTGTGGTGATAACCATAAGTAAATGGAAGGTTATACAACTAAAACCGTACAAGCCGCATGTTGGATGATTGGATTTCCAACAATGGTCATGCAAATGAACTTCCCACACCAAATGGAATGCCTCTAGAGGGACGTCCTCGAAAACCTAACCGCATCTCTGCCAACGCAAGGCCGGGTTACCTCTGTAACTAGGTAACTACTGACACGAGTATGCCATCCCCCGGTCGTTACCAACCTTTGTCCAAGGCGCCTATCAACCAACAACCACAAAGAAATAAGTTTGCAGCGTCCACATAGGTAAATATCTGGGCTCCATACCATGATAACACCTTTTATCCAGAAGGAAATGATATACCCTCAAGGGGCGCTAACCCCGAATAACCTTGCTGCAATGATTCCGGTTTCGACCATTACTGGGTTATGAGGCTCGACAAAGTCTCGTCCACAAAGCTACGCTTTTCACCAAAGCCATGCTTCGATCAACAAATGATCAGCAGCACTTCGTATGCCACATTACCAAATTAGGAATGTATCACTAGTAACCATCAAATACATAACCTCTCAGCTCGTATGTCTCAGAGAAGGGTGTTAAGCTAAGAGAATAAATTCTCCGCCACCAAACAGAAATGTATTTGATAGAAACCAGCTTTACATCTCAAAGTGTAATGTCAGACACACATCCATACAAGTCTATTTCGGGTTCGAATAGAACCAAAGGCACTTCACAAAGAAGCCCTTGCAAATCTGGATAATCCCTAATCACGTCCGGACTTCCCATCACAAAGGATAATATAAATCTCTATACTGAGGACCAATAGGTGCAGAGACATTCGACGGGTTATCCTTTGGCTTTCGAAAATACCCGTTCTTCATCACCGGTCTTCAAATGCTATCCATATCATCATATCATTATTCGGAATGGGTTATATGACACAAAGTCCTCTACCGGCTAAACCAATAATGAGCGCTTAATTTAAAAAGCATATAGATATATGGGATCTCAGTTAAGTCACAACTTAAAACCCATAACCTTTCTTTCAAATGGTTTAAACAAATGACCATTTTCAAGTCTTTAAACAAAAAGATTTACTTTACAAAGTTCACCAATCTTTCACAAAGATTCATTTATATCCCTTCAAAACAATTCCATTTCAATCCCAAATCTTTTATACAAAATATACCTTTTAAGATACTTTTCAATTTCAAAACAAAGTTCAATAATCTTCCACAAAGATTCAATTATAGCTTTCAAAACAATTCACAATTCAAATCTTTTATACAAAAGATACACCTTTAAGATCCTCTAATTTTGGAAACAAAGTTCACTAATCTTTAACCAAGATTCATTAATAGCTTTCAAAACAATTTTCATTTCATACTTGAAATCTTTTCAACGCAAATTTGGAAACCCTTTCTTTATATGAAAGCTATTTTTATTTGAAAACAAATAGTTTCCGTTTCAGAAAAATCCGATTACATTTGCACAAGTTAAAGCCCTTCACGTATAAAACTTAGGTTAAATTCAAATTTCCAAAATCATACTTTTAAAATTGTTTAAAACCCATATAAATACATTTATAACTTGTATAACCTTTTTAAAACCATAATTTCCAAGCATATAATTCAATTTCAAATCTTGAATTTAAATTCAAATCAAATTATTTTGGTTTCTAAAACTTTATCAAGTTATTCAAAATAACTTTTACCTTTAAAACACCTTTTCAAAAGCTTTTCATACTCAGTCAAATTCCATTTCAAACCATTTGGATTCAAAATTTAACCTTTAAATAAAATAATATTTAAATTCAATATGTGACTTAACCAAATCCCTGTGAATCCATATTTGTGTGTGTATAGTGTAGTCCAAGGGTTTTACACAATAGTGCAACATCATCAATCATAACAGATTCAAGCACATCAATATCGATAAGTGGCATATTCCTATAACGCTTATCTTTATTCACAGCTAAACACAGATGAATAATATAAATTTATCATAGATAAATAAATTACATTCATCATAGCCCACATCAAAACAATTCATAGCACGAAGAATATCGTATCAGGGATATCAAATAATTCAAAGCATTCTATACAATTCAAACATCTATAAGTAAGATTAATCACTCATCTGATTAATTTAAATCAGATTAATCACTTATGAATAAATTACTAATCTTGGGTTAATTAACCTTAATTAATTACAAATCATTTTGATTAATTATTCGTCAATCATTTATTAATTAACCATTAATAATAAATTAATTAACCTTTACTTATTAAGTGATTATCCTTTAATTATCCTTTAATCAATTATCCTTAATTAATTACTCCTCAATTAATTATTATTCCATGATCACCTTCATTAATTAATTTACCTTTAATTAATTAATTATCCATAATTAATCACATTAATTAATTAGCCCATAATTAATTATTAAGCAATCACCCTTTAGTTAATTAACTCTTAATTAATTTTCACTAATTAAGTAATTATCATTTAATTACTTTCATTAAGTAATAAACCTTAAATTAGAAAAAACATTTTATCTTTTAAATGACTTCTTAATTAAGCTATTCAATATTTATTTAAAATGAGCTTAAGGATTAATAACTGAAAGCATATAAATACTTTAAAACTTTGATTAAGTAAAATCACTTATTTTAAAACCTTTAATTAAACCCAAACTTTAAATAAACACTTATTGTATAAAAGAATTGTTTTAACCAAATTTGTTGAAACTTGATTTTAATCTTACCTTAAAAACCTGTTATAATTTTCTTTTATTTTGAACTTTGATTTTCTTTGCTTTTAAAATCCTATACAAAGATTCTTTTAAATTTTTAAATCTGTACATGATTTATTTTCAAATTTGTAAACCTAAAAACATGTTTTCCTTAATAATTTGAAAATCTGGGATCTGTTTTTAAACAGACCCGAGCTACTATGCTATTCACCCCGAACCCATCTTCGAGTAAATCCACATCTTCATTTTCCCCGAGTCAATCCACCAAATCCTTCAAGTTGAACCCAAGCATCCTTCTTCTCCCCCGAACCCACAACTACACCTGACACCACAATCTCGCGTGCACGTGCACGACCACCAGATCGATGATCGACCATCACCGACCCCCTCACCAATTCATTGACGATGCCGTTGTCCCTTCCAAACACCCAGATCATTAGGATATGCTGGGAATCAAAATCGAACAAATCAAGCTTCCACTGGAACCAACTCGATCACTAGAATATGGTTCGTGCCACCGCCTCTGATTGTCAGAAGATTCGCGATCACGTTCAGGTCACCACCGAAGTGTCATACTTCCATCCACACCACTTTGGTCGACTCCGGTGTAGCGACGATGAAGCGGAGATAAATTTTCCGATGCTAACAAAGGTCTGGGTTTAAACCCTAATTCGATCTTGATCCATCAATATAATCAACTAAAAAATATTTGAATATTTTTCCAACAATCTCCAACACTCGAGTTACCTTCAACATAAATCTCGAAGCTCATTATCTCCCCATTCATTAGAAATTACCCAATCTATGTTTTTTGTTCAACTTGCAATTTCACTGGCATTTCAAGCTTAAAAATCATGATTATAATTTTAAAATTCATAGATTTCGATAACAAATCAAATTATATACTTGAAACAACGAATCATTCAGGTCGAGATTTTGATATAGTTTAAAATTTCACTGTAATTCTTCTTTTTGTTAAATGTTCTTCAGATTCATCTTTGAAAATAGTTTTAAACCCAATATCTTGTTATTACAAATATATTTTGTTTATAACATATATCCTATAGGGGATCATGGAAGAATAAATTGGTTTTTGAACTTATCTTTGAAGCCTACAACTAAAATAGAGAAGTATATGCATATGTATTGATATGCACACTCTAAACAGACATGCAAACACATTTTTTCAACTTTATTTCAAGCATCATCAAAATACAAACAGATTCATGCCTTTAAATTCAGAAATTTGCTCACCTTGAAGTTTGAAAACAGAGAGGCCTGGGTTTTAAATTTTTTGCTCTGGATATTGATATTTTGAAATTGACTGAGCTCAAACTTTGAATTGCTCTGGTCTGTGCTTTGCTGTTGTTGATTTTGCATCTGTTTGAAGCTTTTAACTCAGATTGATTTGCTTGCTTCAAGATTTTGAACTTGATACATTTGCATGCTTCAGATTTGATTAACGCTTCCAGGTTTTAACTTGCTTGCTTAAATCTATTTCTAGATTGAAGTCATTGATTCAAAACTGGAAAAAATGCTTTTAATTTAAGCTTGCTTCCATCTTGGTTTTGGTTTGAGTTGAATTTTACTTTTGCATTTTAAACTGAAAATGATCTTGCACCCAGATCTTTGTTTGATTGTTAACTTGCTTGATTTACTTAGGTTTTGATTGCTTTGAAATTGAGAATAGTTTTAAATTTTTAAATTTGGAAACTGCCCGATGTTGATCTGAGTTTTGATTTTGTTTTGAACTGTAACACTTTGGTTTCAGATTTTACTTTTCTAATTTCTTTTGTTTTGAATACATGAAACCAAAGTGAGAAAAAAGAAGTAGATGTTTTTATAAATTTTTATTTTTATTTTTATTTAGATTAAAAATAAGTGACACTTGTTACTTTCTTGTTTTATTTTGTTAACACTTGTAATTGCAAAATCTTATTTATTTACAAATGTCAAAACAATGTACTTTTTTTTAAATCCTTAGTTATGTTTATGTTTATAAGTTTAAAAGAAAAATATTTATTAAATACTTTTATCAAATTCTATCCAATTTTGGACTACTATGTTTTAATGTTTTAAATACATATACAAATCTTAGTTCAAATGTATTTAAATGAAAGAACATTAAACCTTTTATATTTATTTGTATAACCTTAAGATAAAATATCTTTAATAAATCCAATTGCCTTTAACATATTTATATAATCTTTAAAGAAATTGACTCCAAAGTTGAATTGCTCTTTAATAAATAAACACACATATATATATAAGTCTTAAAAATAAAAATTTAACTTTAAACAGCTTTTGAAAGTTATTTATATCCAATTCAAAATATAACTTCCAAATCATAATAAAGAACTAGAAAACATATTTTCATAAATTTTAAAAATATTGAAATATAAACTCCAATTTATTTTCAAATATTTAAATTTTGAACTTCAAATCAAATTTTCAATTTATAATCTCTATTTATATACATATATATAAATAACAAACACATATATTTATTTATTTTAGAAAAAATCAATTTAATTCACAATAAATCCTAAAAATCATATTACAATTTTAAATTTGGCTCAAAACTGGGATCGTTACACTTAATGTACTTTTGCCTCATAATCTAACCTAAAGATATTTGAAATTAGTGATCCTCCAAGATTACTTTAAGGTGAAAGTTTCCCTTGTATCTTTTAGCCTCCTGAGTCTTACTCCCCCTTCAGTCTTAGGTCTACATAAATCCTGGTATTTGATTTTGTGCAGCCCACCTTTATAAATAAAATTAGAGCAAAGTTTTCTATTTTCCCTACAGATGCATCAGGTAGCTGAAATGTTTGTAGCTAGAAATATACCTTAGCTTGAATAATATTATTCACCAATTCTATTCTCCCCACAAAACCATCCATACAATTATTCCCTTATGTTTGTAATTAGAGTAGCACACTGCCTATTAGTGATCTTGTTTGACGATAGGGGAACCCCTAGATATTTACAGGAAGAACCCCTTCTCTCACCTTTATAATATCTAAAATCAAGTCTTTGTTCCTATAGAATTTGTTAAAATTGCATTTTATTTTCTATTCGTTTACCTTGTGACCAACATTCACTTCCATATTATTAAAAATATTTATTATAGCACAAGAAGCTTCACAATTTGATTTTGTGCAAATTATCACATTATCAGCATGTAGCAAGTGACCCACTCTAGGATGGAAACTGGGAGTCATGTGATGAGCTTATTGTGAGTGGCCAATCCCATTTAGAGGGAAAAATATTCCATAGCAATAGTAAGTAGATAAGGGGATAAAGGTTCGATTGTTGGTAATAAATCCTTTGGGAATTCCATTAATCAGAATGGAAAAGGTAGGGGTTGTAATAAATTCTAAAATCATCTCTACAAACTGATACAGTTAGGGGTATGCCCTAGGGGCATTTATGTAATTTGTTACGTATATCTAACTCGTTGACCAGTCTTTTTCAAAATAAAGGTGTTTTCTTTTTATTGTATACTTGATATAACGTGGTTATATTAATTAATCAATTTAATTAAAAGTATATTTAATAGAAAATACATAAGCAATATGTTTTGTGATAGTAGTTGCAAAGTGTTGCGATCGTAAGTAATTTATCACATTGAAACAAATGTACCATTTTAAATGTTCCTAGTCAAGATGTGTCGAGACTAGATATCGATGTAGTTGTTGAGACTAGAGTACGTAATGCTCTCTAAATGTTAGGCAGTGTATTACTCAAGACTATTGGGGGCACCAAGGAGTTACTTACTGATATTTATTGGATAACTATGGAATGACCCACTCGATCGTTTTCCATTTGTTAACATAACCAAGGTCAAGTAAAAAATATCGATGTGACTAATTTTCACAGTTCTTTTGATTTGAGAATACTATTGATCTTAAATGTGAAATTATTGCTTTCATTATATTTAAATCATACCATGGCGTCCATCGAACGACTATAGTTGGATCGAGTGGAAGCATTAAAAGTGAAACACCATTCAAGAGAGGATTCGCCTCCTCATTTATATGTAGTTAGTATCATGGTCAACTGAAGTCAACTCAAAGTCAAAGTCTCTGGCTAGAGCATTTTGGTTAATAATAATTGTTATAACTGAACAAGGATGTTGTGTTTGGAATATAAAATTGAATGTGGATGATATTGGAATTTTGACCATTACCAAATTCCATAAATCCAAAGTGATATAGTTTTAATGTATAGAATTGTCGTAAATAATTGTCACTATTAGGTACTGCTTATAATAAGTAAAATTGGATTTTTACCAAAAGATGTGAAAGTGATAAATTCGGTCAAAATATCATACCACCTGCTAAATGACGAGTGAGTGTTAATATTTGAACAGTTCGATATTAATCAATAATTGTATTTACACCTATAAGTCGCACAAATGTAACGATGAATTCTTTGAAAAATCGCATGGTTTAGTTAATTTATAAAATGTTGTAAATTGATTAAATTAATTGATATCTAAGAAATATTAATTATTTTTTATTTGATGTTTTGAAGTTTTTTTGTAATTATCTTAATGCATTTATAAAAGTTATATTTGCACGCATTGATATTTGATATCGATGTAATTTAAAGATAATTGCATGAAATGATTTATTAAAATTTTATGTCATTTGATGACATGATTAATGAAAATCTTATGTCATTTGATGACATACGTGTAAAGTAAGGACTAGAGAGAGAGAGAAACAATAAAGAGAATTAATTTGTAAAGTTTTAATTAAAAGATGGGAAATTTTACATTCTTTCAAATAAAATATAATCTTTAATTCATTCTACGTTTACAATTCATTTTCCTTCCCATTCATTCTTTCTCTTTCTCAACTCCAAAATTTTCATGGCAAGACAAAAAAAAGAAAATGAATTTCCAAAATCTTTCAACCCCAAATAAAAGGATAAAATAAAATAAAACAAAAGTGGTTCATTCGTCTCTTGCAAGGATAGGATGTGGATCTCAAAGATCTGATGAGATATCGTAATTCAAGGTGTGATTTATAGGAAACATCCTAAGGTGATTTGAACGGATCAAGAAGAATTTTTCGTTCAAGGTGCAAGTTAAAGGTAACATTAACATGGGCAGTAAGGTATGTCATTTTCTATATGTAGATAGTGATTTTGCAATGTCTGATGGAAATTTATTTGACTTTAATAATTTTTATAATGTATTATGTCTTACTTAACTAAAAAATTATTTATGAAGATTGAAACTATTTTTTGAACGATAAGATTGAGTCTTCATTTGATAGATCAAAATTACATTTGTTTCTGTTCTATAACTACATTTAAGTGTAGATCTATGTTTTCCAACATTCAAATTAAATTGTAATTTTTCAGATCCGAGTGTTTACATGTTCGAATTGATTAGTTGCTTTTCTTTACTTTGTTAAATTGAAACTAAATCCGTATATTTTATAATAATTTTTTTTAGTTTTATTTTTTAACATTTAATTTAAATTTCATTTCTTTAAAACTAGAATTTTACATTTTTTCGTGTTGATTGATTAATTTATTTTTAAGGTTAAAATTGAAATTATATGGAATAAATACAATGTTTCAATTATAGATCTATGTTTTAATCTTTCATAAAAAGGTGTAATTTTAGAATAGAAATTTAATACTTTTTATTGCATTAGATTTTTACATATGAATAAAAGGAATTTTAAAAACAAATCAAAGTTTTGAAATTGACTGTAATAACTATCTAATTTATATATTTAGAAAGCTTTGACTAAATTTTCATATATACATATATATATATATATATATATATATATATATATATTTAGATCTACTTGTATATGTTCATATAAAATTTATTTTTCTATACATGTATTGTCGTAGTATGAAATCATTTCGTTTTCTAATTAAGACAATAATGTATGCATACAATTCATTGTTTACCTTCCATATTCTTCCGTTATAGTACCTATTGATTGTCATTAATATGGTGCATTAATTAAGTTTACTAAAAGAAACTGTATCAATCACTTTTGTCATCCCTTATTCATTTCTATTTCAATTCCTATGTAATTACCATTCAAACTATTCTTGTTTATTGTACGTATACATATCACTTACTACTAACTACACACGCTCCCTGTATGATGCACTTACGCAATATTTACTGTGAATATATTTACAATTCATGTCATATTTAGATTAGTCATGAATATTATTTTATTAATCAATTATTTGATTTAATTAAGAGAAGAAAATGAAAAGCTTCATTCTCTAACTAAATTTATGCCCCCCTCATTAGTTGAATAAGTTAAGAGAAAGGAAATGAATTATTTTCTTCTCTAAATAAATTTGAAAAGTAAATATTACACACAAATTTGTATATAAGAGTATATTTGATATACTCTAAATTACATACGAATTAAAGTAAAGTGAAACTTTATTTATGAAGTTAAATAAAATATTGATTTTATTTATAAAAAATTTTAGAAAAGTTCTAAATGAAAGTAGACTTCATAGGCCTATTCAAAATCCAAAATTTTTAAATTTTTTGAAATTCACCTATTTCATCTGCTACGGGCTGGCCCAGTTCCAACAATGGTATTAGAGCCTAATAACCTATGCGGTCTAAATTAGTCATGTTAGGGTTAACTAATTAAGCTTGCATACTTAGTACGGTGTCTAGAAAGGTGATGTCTAGGATTAGAATCAGGTAACCAAGTAACCTGTCCTACCTGGTTACCTGCCTAAACTTAAAGATGGAGTAAGCCCAAAAATTACTTCAAATAGAATAGGCCTAATTTAATTGGGCCTTGGGTTAATTCTCAAAATAGTTTTGAAAATTAAGACTAGATTTTAAATTTAAAATAAAAACATGTTTATTATAAAAGGTTGTAAAAAAACTTTAAAATGTTTGAAAAGGTAATGAAAATTTAAAAATGGTTGAAACTATTTAAAAATTAATTTCAAAATTTAAAATTTATTAATAAGATTGATTAAATAAATTAGTTAATTAATTAATATACATGTATTACATATGTTGATATATGTTATGTTATTTAAAGTGTTTAAGATAACATAAGCATACATGTATATATGTAAGACAAATTTTAAAATTGATATAATTTAATTAAAATTATTTAATTAAATTAATTAATTAAAGGATAATTAAGTAAATAAAAATAAACATATATAAGATATATGTGTTACAGTATAAATGTTATAGTAGATATGTCCAATATAAATGTTATATTGAAACGCTAATATAAAATTACTTAAAGGGTTAATTAATTAAATGAAATATTATACATAAGACTATAATATAAGTAATATGAAATATAAAATTTATAAACAACAAAACTTATATGATACAAATGTATAAACTAACGATGGAACATTAAAGAAACCCAAATAGACTTATGGAATAAATACATATGTAAATGTACGTATACCTTGATTTTTAATGTATGCGACACTTGAATAATGAGGGTAATTCATAAGAAATACATTATTTCATAAGTCAATATCACTCAATATAATATATTGAAGATTACAAATCTTTAATATAATGTTGTCCTATATTATATATATATACATATATATTAATAAATTACTAGCATACTCCTTAGTCGTTAAGGAAACTCAAGTTAGAGATGTTATGTGTAGTATTATTAATATAATAAATAGATAAGTAAAGATAACTATATGTATTTATTGAGCAAACTCAAGGCACATATACTATACATAGGCCGTTAAGATGTGGTGGGTATGAGTGAATAATCTCTTTCTTTGTTGAGCAAACTCAAGATTGAAATGAGACTAGGACAAGGGAACATGGGTTATGAGTTGTATGCGATACAACCGATGAGGAGTTATTAATCATTTATGTGGCTATGATTTGTTGAGCAAACTCATGGTCAGAATACCAAGGCAGACGAGCCCTAACACCCAATAGTGAAGTCGAGAGACTTCTATGTTTTATCTTAGGGTTTGGAGAAACATAAAAGACTAGTGAGAGCCTTATTAAGAAAACAAAATGGTAACATTTAACATTTCTATTATTGTAAGAACATATGCTAAATAATGTTATAATTATCTACAATGCAAATCTGTGCATTTAATGTGATTGTTAAAATGTTTATTAATTAACATATACAAACGAATTGAATTAGAAGTTGCCAAATGGAAACATAATACCCATTATTAAATGCCTATTGCATGTTAATGTTTTCCATACCGATGCAAGTGTCTAACTTTAGAATTACCTAATGCATTTGTCAAATGGTCACTTACCTGCTTATTTGGTTAAGACCATGTATTGCACTTTATGAGTTTCGAACTCTAAAAGAAATACAAAATTATGGATATTTGATCCATATACTATCCTTTATAAATGTGATATGGTGAACGGTCATAATTCGCAATGTAAGATACTTCAGTGAATATAGTTCATTGAAAAAATCTAATAAATAGTATTTTGGGATCATGTATTCAACTTGATTGATTACGAAAGGGATCATAATGTGTTAATCTAACACAGGACCAAAAACTGCAAGATAGATCTAAGACCTCGACCGTTGAAATGGCATTTTGATTTGTTTAGGTAAAGTGCAACATATTTGATATGCTTAAATGTTAAGGATAATCAAATGTGCTTTTGTAAAGAGTTTGTTAAGATATTGTAGTAAGGTTTTCTTTTGTATAGTTTGACCATTTGAAAGGAAAACGAATGTATAGGAATAGATGTAATTTAAGGTACAATTGGGACTAAGAGCATGAATAGTCACTTCTGCTTCATGGAGAACCATTGGAAACGAGAATTGTAATAATAATTGATACTTAATATTGGAATAAGAAATATGATTTCTATTCCCGAAATGTATTTTCATATAGAAAATTGTTTTCTTTGAGATCTATTTCTTTGAGCATAAGATATTTGATCAACGAACTCTCCACTGTAAATAATTATAGAGAATGAAATAAAAAAATTGCATTAAGTAAATGATGGACCTCCGAATTTAGTAAGCTAGTATAGTAATAGTGGAAATAGTGGGAGCATGCCAAATAGCACTTATTAATTGCACCATAGTATGAAAATTATTTCCGTAAAACTTACCATACATTATTTTTCGGTATCGACTGAAACAAAAATGGACAGCTATAGTTCAATATGAATATTGTGAATATTCTTTGTGAAATAAAACTATAGTGTGGTAGTTTTTAACAAAAGTGATGCATTGGAAAATATAAAAGTATCTAATATTATTTACGGTTGTTTTAGAATTATAAACTAAGCTGTAGTTTTAAGAAATAATTTTATTTTAGATTTTGAATCATATAATACTTGTTAATTATATCTCAAACAATAAAGGACTATGCACCCATTTAGTGGGATTGTCACAAGAGTTGATGAACTCTTCGGATTAGTACCTATAGATATATGCATTTATTATTCTATAAATACCAAAACAGTTCCATGTATTTTGTCATGTTCATCGATGAGTTATTGTCAACATAGGCATGTGTAATTGATACACATATAGTACGCCTATTGTAAACTTATAGAATATAAAACTGAAGTAAATAAAATAACATGCGATATAAATGATTTGATTTGATAGAATGAGTGAATATATTGGAAAATGTTCTGAACGTACCTAAAATGAATAAAGGTTTAACCTCAAAATGACTCCTCCATGTGATACATAATGATGCATCGATATTGAGTAGTCGAACTTTGTTGGATAATGTACGATTAATTGTGAGTGAAGTTGAGTTTGTTTCTTTCTATAAGGTAATGTACTTAGGGGTAGTACACAAGGTTAATATTATTTCATTTGAATAACAGTTTATAAAATTTTACAAGATAAAGGTTTATAAGAAACTTCAACATATCCTAGGCCAAGGAATTGGCAGGTAGTGCGATTCGGAAAATTGCACGGAATAATTGTTCATGAGGGATCTTGTATGAAACTCCCTAAAAGGATTTTGAAAAGACTACCATTGGATGACATATTTATGTTTCGAACATAATTTTTGTAAACTAAAACAAAATCAGTTTTATAAATAAAGAAATTCATAAAACTTTTATGAATACCCATTCTATTGCACTGAGAAACAATTGTTATTTCAAGATATACCAACTTCATTGTGTAGAAATTTCTTTGAGGAATTATTGGTTGTAAAATGAAATTGGATACGATCCATGGGTAGAACTGAATAAATGAGATGAAATGAAATTAACTAGACTAAATGAACACTTAGCATTAGAATTTCTGATAAGTATTCCCGCACATCGAAGAGAAACTATGAGTTTCTTATTATTATCGAAAATATATAATCTTAGATTGTTTAATTAAACCATTGAGAGTGTTAACTCTATATGGTATGATCCGCAACCCGAAAGAATTCTAAGTAGACTATCAAACTATAGATTTTGGTGGTCATAACTAAAGGGTTATGATCTATCGACCTTGACTGTCTCTTTATGAGTAAGACTAATGTGGTTGGAATTAAATGAGAAATGTTGATAAGAATAATACGGCAAATTTCAATTGTTGAAATTAACGCAATAGATTCGATATTCAACATGTTCAAGTCAATTTTGATTTACTCACAAAATTATCGCTTGATATGTCCTAGTGTTATGGTACATATGTATTGAAAAGGAAATTCTAAATAATGATTTAGAATAAGCTATTTACACATATTAACCAAAAAGGTCTCAAAGTCAATGGGAGTGATACTGAGTTTGTGAACCTTTGGATATGATCCAAGAAATGATACAAAGGTATCGTTTTATAAGCATCAAGATTGAATAAGTATTTTAATAGAATTATCAAATAGTTTGATTTTCAATCAACGCGAAGAGGAAGCGTGTGTTCATAAGAAAGAACGTTAAAAGGTACATTGATATTTCTAAACTATAAGTAAACAACACGTTTTTGATTTTAATGATGTACTTGTGTTAAAATTGGATTTCATAACTCAACATTGGTTTAATATATGATGACTTTTATAGTAAGTATAAAAGATGTCGAGAATGTCCCAAATGATATGCAAGGCCACCTTATTAGAATGTTTAATACAAAACATGTAAGATTGATTCCTTTGCATTAGCAAAAGATATTATCATACATGTTGTGTTGTCTATGATATATTAATTAGCTTATATTTGATACATGAAGCAAATATCAAATCCAAATTAATATCACTAAATGGTTGTTTGAAGTATTCTCGTGTATTTATGAAATACTAGAGAATTGTTTATAGAAACCCAAACTCCTTATGAAGGAGTGTTCGAACTCAAACCTCATAAATCATATTGAGTGTAGTATTCAACGATAAATTCAAGTTAAGAATCTTTAAGTTGGAAATGTTCCAAATAAAAGACTGGCTTATTTAATGAAAAAAGGCTACATTCATATCCTTGAATATTCCGCAATAAAAATAGTATATATAAAATTATAAGTGCAAAAATTTACAACAGAGCTGATTCTAAATGTTGGGAATCTCGTAACATTATTATATGATTATAATGTCATGATATGGTTCGTAATAGAACTTAGAGCTCACTAGAGGTCAAGAGACATACTTCTAATTGTTCCACATGGTAAAGCAGTATATCACTATCGGAGAGAGCTGATTGACAGAGTAGATAATTAAAACGTAATACCATACCCGTTCAAAAGAGACTGACCTAATTGGTTTGGAGAAAACAAATTAAAGAAGTTGGAATAAGATTCCACAATTGTCCCCCAAGTGTAAGTGGTAGATTGATAGTGTTAGGGGTATGCTCTAGGGACAATTATTTAATTTGTTACATATATCTAAGTCATTGACCAATCTTGTCTGAAATAAAGGTGTCTTCTTCAAATTATATACTTGATATAATGTGGCTACATTAATTAATCAGTTTAATTAAAAGTATATTTAATAGAAAATGCAAACATTGTATGTTTTGTGATAGTAGTTACAAAGTGTTGTAACCGTGAGTAATTTATCATAATGCAACAAATGTACCATTTTAAATGTTCCTAGTCAAGATGCATGGAGGTATCTGTTGAGACTAGAGTACGTAACACTCTCTAGATGTTGGGTAGTGTATTACTCATGACTGTTGGGGATAGGCAAGGGGTAACGTACTGATAGTTATTAGATAACTATAGAATGACTCACTTGATTGTTTTCCATTGGTTAATAGAACTAAGGTCAAGCAGAGAATATCGATGTGACTAACATACATAGTTTTTTTGATTTGGGAATGTTAGTGACAAAAATTGTGAAAACTCTGCTTTAATTATATTTAAAACTTGGCACGAAATCCATCGAACGACTATAGTTGGGTCGAGCGAAAGCATTAGAAGTTAAACACCATTCAAAAGAGGATTTGTCTCCTCAATTATATGAGGTAAGTTTCACGGTCAACTAAAGTCAACTCAAAGTCAAAGTTCTGGCTAGAGCATTTCGATTAATAATAATTGTTATTATTGAAGCAAGGACATTGGGTTTGGACTATAAAGTTAAATGTGGATGATATTGGAATTTTGACCATTACCAAATTCAATAAATCCAAAGTGATATAGTTTTGATGAAGAGATTTGTTGTAAATAATGTCACTAGGCACCTCTTATAATAAGTAAAATTTGATTTTACCAAAAGATGTCTAAGCGATAAATTCGGTCAAAATGCCACACCACCTACTAAGTGACGTGTGAACGTTAATATTCGAATAGTTCGATATTAATCGTTGATTGTATTTACACTTATGAATAGCACAACCGTAATGGTGAATTCTTTGAAAAACCACATGATTTAACTAATTTATAAAATGTTGTAAATTTATCAAATTAATTGATATCTGAGAAATATTAATTATTATTTATTAGATGTTTGGAAGTTTTTTTATAATTATTTTAATGCATTTTAAAAATTACATTTGCACGCGTTGATATGCGATATCGACGTGATTCAAAGATAATTGCGTGAAATGATTTATGAAAATTTATGTCATTTGGTGACATGATTTATGGAAATCTTATATCATTTGATAACATGATTTATGGAAATTATATTTCAATTGATGACCTATGTGACACCCCACCTCGAGACTCACATTAACAAAGTGAATTACTTAGTGACTCTGCTTGCTAATGCGAAGAATAGGGCTAGTTAAGGGCGACCATCATAGTATTGTATTAGATAAGAGCTAAGTATGTCGACTTAGCACTCATCATTTTTTCCAACTCAAGTATTCGACATACTTAATTTCTATCTAATACACTACTATGGTGGCTATAGGATCAAGTCAGAAATAGAATATAATAATTACAACAATCTCAAGTCATATAACAGCAACACAGATAATATACATATTCACATACAATAAATGTAATACAACATGTAACATGTGATATTCAACCAATATATATAAATACATCCCCATAAAATCATATATATATATATATATATATATATCATAAGTTTCCCAAACAAAAGACTACTACACAAAAACTATGCCAAATACAAAGTCAATGAAGAAGCCCAAAAGGTAAAGCTAGCATAGGTCCAAAAGCTAACCTACAACTCGGTCTGACCGGAGTAATGAATTCACGGGTAAGGCTAACTAGAACTTGATATTAGCAAGAGATGAAGAAATAGAAGCACATAAGTAAAGCATTCCTTTGAAAATAAAGGAATGATATGAGTAAAGTTTAACTTATACTTCCAAGGATGGAAGTGTCTCAAAGGTCCATAATTAACTTAGGAATGGGTTTAACATACCATAGATGTTTCACACTCAAGGGTTCGATAATATGAGTGAACATAAGCAATCACACAAGCCATAAGTGAAATCAACGAAATATCCAAAATCAAATCTCATGAAACTCAAATAAGAGCTCATAATATCAACATCAAAATCACCATAAACATATATATAAGTCTTTCTCTACTCAAGGCTGTAAATAAAATCATCGTCTCAAATTGGTGAAATCAAAATCAAAATCTCATAAAAATCCCCAGATTGGCTAAATCCTAGACACATGCCAAAGCGATCATGCATGTCCCGAACTCAGATCAGTTCTATATATATGATTTAGGTACCTATCCCAGACGACCGAAGTCGTAAATCCCAGATGACCAAAGTCGCAATCCTAGACAACTGAAGACATACGTCCTAATCGACCGAAGTCGTAAATCACAGATGACTCGAAGGTGTTTAGTACTGGTAATCCCAAAATGTGTCACAAACTCCCAGATAGGAGCCTAAAAAGTGCTAACGTGCATCCCATACCATAAGTTCACCCTAAACGGTTTACTAAACGCTAGTCAATGCGACAATAGAAAACAGAAATCCTTATAAAATCTCAAAACTCGAAAAAATCAAATTCCCCTCATCTCATATGCAAGTAAATCACTATAACAGGTTCTCATAGATTATACAACTAGAATAGGAGATCTCGAACCACAACTCATCTAATATTCGCATTCCCAGATAACTCCTAAAGATAGGAATTATAATCTCAAAAACTCGCCATAAATTGACTAAATAACTCAGAAATCAGTAACCCCGAATAGTTTCGATTGTACAAGTTTGGAATTAACAAATAAAGTAAAATCACGTGTCCCATACTAGTGATTTACTAAACCATAATTCTCTTTCTCATATGTTCTAAGAGTTTAAAAATAACGTGTATTATTTATAAAATACTTTTCTTGAGAAAATGGGATTTTAAAACAATTTTCCAAAACTATTTTGAAAGCAATTTATCCAAAATTCTCCTTATTATAGGAAATAATATATTTAAAATGCTTTAAAATCATTTGATAATAATTGAAAAATATTTTATAATATTGATTTCAAAAGCCAAATAATTTAGAAATTTTCTCAATATTTATTTGAAAGAAATAGTGCTTGAAATCTAGGAAAACATTGAAATACACCAAATCGATATTCAAATTCAAATCGAATTTTAATTCAAAATTTTAAATTTTAAATTTCAAATTCCTCTAAATCTCAGCTAATCCATCGATGGATATCACAGCCCATGATCATCGTCAAAATCATCTCAATATTTGCATAAGAATTGGCCGTAAAATCAAAGCAAATGAAGACTAAAAGCTACGAAAAGGAATAGAATAAAAGGCTACCACTACACGTACTGGGCCAACAAGGGGTCGACCCGTCCTGATGGCTAGGTTGACCGCTAGGTCGACCGCCAAGTCAACTACCAGGTCGACCTAGAGAGTCCTGCGTTGAACTCCATGTCGACCCAGTCTACCGACTTCTTCCTGCTGACATTTTCTACTTCGTATTGAATTTCCAAAGACCATTACATATAGAAAATGATTTAATTGTGGACTGAAATTTGACATGCAACAAGTTTCACATCAAAAAAACACTTCGAAAAAGATCCGGCAGTAATTCAAGTGAAAATCAAAGATTTATGGGCACTCAAAGTGGCAACCAAAAATAAGAATTCAATAAAACAACAATAGAGAGAACTAAATGTATAGAGAACATTTCTTAGCAATTTCTTCGCACCAAAGCAAGATGCTTGTTAGCAGTTGTGAGTTTTTAACTCACCTTGGTGATTTAGCAAAGTTTTGATAGCAAGCAACGATCTTTGGTGGAGATAAAAAGCTTTAAGAACCTATAATAGCTGAAACAGAAGCACACACAGCAAAAGGAAATTGTTATAGACAATTATATCACAAATCAAAGATTTTGATGAAATATTTTGTAGTACTGGGTTTGATTACCTTGTATACTTTCTAGTTTGATGATTCTCTTCTTTAATTTGTAGCATATTTGGTGAAGTTTGGTTTTAATTTGAAGACGCCATGAATTTATTTGTTTTCTACTTACTGTAAGTTGATTTGAGAAGAAGTGGCAAATGAAAAACCACGTACATCCCCTTTTCTCCCTACACGAATTTCTAGATAATGTGATTTGGATCCCATTCCTAACCCTATCAAGCCTAAGGTAAAATACTTAGAGAAAAATGTATGGCTATGTTCACATTTTCTCTTATTTAACACAATATACACACATTTCATCATTTAATTGCCAAATAAAATGTATTCATCCAATTGTATTGAAATAAAATTGTGATTATGACCAAAATAAAGTTTAATTTAACAATGAAAATATATTTTTACAAATAAAACCTTATTTTTAACAATATTTGCAATTTTGCACTATTTTATTACAAAGCACTATTTTTAATTCAACAATTTGTACAAAAATTGTTGTCTTGTCAAATAAATTACAATAAATCGTTTTAACTCTTTTTAATCATCAAAATATTATTTTTATACAATATTTCATATTCTATATTAATAAAATACATAATATCTTCATATTTCTCATTTTAATTTCAATAAAAGATTATTGTTGACAATGTTTTCCAATATTGTTGTATTTATCCAAATAAAATTACAATTTGATTATTTTCTACTCAAATTCTCAAAATAAAGTTTTTAAAACTTTATTTTCATTAGTTTAGATTTATTTCAACAATTTAATATTAAAATACATTATCTAATTAATTTATTAGCTCCAAACTAATAAATACCCAATATTTCAATTTATTTAAACCAAGTACTTTGTTAATCAATATTTAATCCCATATTTATACCCCAAATAAACAAAATAAATTTCCAAACTTTAATTTTCACATTTTATTTAGAAAATTCATTGTTTGTTCCAAATAAACAATTTAAAATTTATTGTATTTTGCAATATTAAATTATAACCTCCGTTATAATTTTATATATACAGGAAATCTCTAAACCAGGGTTGTTACAAATACCCCCTTAACAAAATTTCGTCCTCACAATTTCTAGAGAAGATTTTATATTCAACATATTAATTTCATCAATCAAAGGAAGGAAAGACAAGCAACAGATCAAATTCCTCACTCTTTACTCAAGACGAATGAAGTCCAAGATAAAATTGCTCGGTAAATTCAATGATTTTCCTAAATATAGATACTAGGATTTGTGGACCATTGAATTTCTTGAGCAATACATCATGATTTCGAAAGTATCTTACTTTCGAAATTAAAACGCAATGGTGTGTTACTCAAAAATCTACCGAAGGAGATTGATTTCACAAAATTTTCTTGAAATAGAGTTGGGATTTTAGCATCGCTTTATCCAAACTCTAACAACAAGCTGATGACTTTATGTTTGTCACTTCAACAAGGAGCCATACTGATACTAAGATAACAGCCATTGAGGTAAGAAAACCCAATGAGAGATGGTTACTTCAATAATCACCATACTCAAACGACCGTAAAATGCTAGTAGTTAGACTATTGCACAAAGGCAAGACAATCACGAGGAACACAATAGATATAAATATAAATTTTAATTTACAATCAAAATTTATTAGAATTTGAAATTAAATATCTTAAAAACCATAATCTAAATTTTTTGTTTAAAATCAAACTTCTTAAAGTTCCAAAACTCATTACCTTTAAATCTTAATTTTCAACACTTGGAAATTTTCCAAACTCCTACCTATAGTTCTTACAAAGTGACAAATAATTTCAAACTCATATTCCCTTTTTTATTCCAAAATTAAATTTTCAAACGAATTTTTTTTATAATTTCATTTTAACAATTCTTAGGATAAAATTTTAAAACTACTCTTTATTTTCAAATACCCAGATTCTCGTAACAAACTCCATCTTTAACATGTATAACTTATTTTAAAATATTCAATAAACATTTATTGTTTAAACAAAGTATTACCTCATCATTTCAACAATAAAAGATAACTATACTCAAATTCATACATTCCAATCATCTCAATGGCATTGCCTCGCCGTTATTTATGATGAAGGACCCTCAATTGGCTATACAGTTGACCAAACTATCAAAACTGCCTTGTCACTTTTCTAACAATTATTATGGTTCAATGGCTGCATATTTCATCCAGAATAAAATTTAATTCTCAAATCATTTTAATTTATTTTCAAATTTACATTAAAACTCAATTTATCGTGTCTGGTTGTCTCATCACAGCGTTTAGGAAATTCCTATCGATAATGTTGATCAAGTACATCGTCCAGAATTCTTAAAGCACTTGATGGACAACCCGACACAAAGATCATTTTCTTTAAAAGAATCACCTCATATTCAATATTCAAAATAATCTTTATCTGACTCAAAAAAATCCAATTTCTCTTAACACATTTCTTAAATTTTGAAAATTTTGAAATCTCAAATTTTTTATTGCTTCTACTCAAATCTAAAACACAAGAAGAGCTCATCGATATTCTCAAAATACTCGATTCACAAGATTAATGGGATAGACAAGAGTGTTCGTCATTTCAAATGGTATAACAAACTACTACAAAACTCATAAAGTGCATGTCGTGGTAAGAGGAACGCTATCCTCCGCAACTCGTAACTCGTGGAGATCAATGCAGGGTTAAACTGAAGTATGACCCTAACACCATTCAATAGATTAAAAGGAACAAATGAGATTTAAGGGTAAGGGCAAGACATCTTCTCAAATGAGAATAAAACACTTAACAACGTATCATTACTCCAAATGAAGTAATATAATAAAGCCTATCCACAAATGAGTTTCAAAAAGGATATCTCCGTGAGGTAAGAATGGCAATATCAATTTAATTCCAAGGATCACCTCACTTCCTTAGTGGGTATCCTTATGGAAGGATGATCGAAAGACTAAGAATCGAAAATAAGGTCAATATAATTCTCGATTACCCGATTAGGTGTCATACCCAAAACGAACTCATAGAAATCCACAAAGTAACAATGATTGGGATTCGAGATATATCATCAACATCTCGAAAATCAAGAGTGAATACAGATACTTCGGAATCATAATCAATATTCCAAAGACAATAATTAAAAACCAGCCGAATTTGGATACCTAACTATTGGACCCTTCAAATCACAGAACGTGGCTTGATAAAATACAAGTCACTAATTCTCAAATTACTCCAACCTCAAGATAGAAAATAGCATGCTAATACGCACGCAAAGATAAGCTACAAGGAACAAATCTCAAAATTCTCACATCAAGTATTGTGGATCTCCTCAAAAGGATACGCAATCCTCAAGCAAGCAACCAGACCAGAACATCTAATGGCATTAACAAATTTCTCTGGTACGGATAAATGGCTAGTACCTATATCGAAGAGGATTCGAATAGAATAGTCATGAAAAAGAATAGAACCTTTCAAAATAGCAGGAGATATACCTCGCGACTAAGATGCACTCTAGAAGCTTGAGCCACATTCAGATTCTTTGAACCTGAAATCTTCTCCTTCTTAGGACATGCTGATACTATATGTCCTTCCTTCTTGCAATAATGGAACTTGGGGGTTTAAGGACATAATCTAGCTAGATGGTCCCTAGAACCACAATTGAAGCAAGCCAACACTCTAGTTGAAGGAGGTGCTGCACCGGAATGAGAACTAGAATTTCCTTGCTTCTTCATCTTCTTCTTAGGAGGAAATGATTGGGAACTCTGAAAGGGAAATTTCTTCTTATATAGGTTCATTCGAACCTCGGCCTCATCACTACTATCCCTTTCTTTTTTGATGGCTTTGAGGTGAAGCGTCGAATCCACAATCTCCTCGAACGTCAGCTTAAGCTAAAGCATGGGCGACTTCTACAGATACTTGTTAAGTCCAGATACAAACTTATGATTCTTCTTGTATGGGGTGCTAGTGAACTTGAGCCAATACTTAGATAGAGACTCGAAGGAGGATACATAATCTGACATGGAGGATTTTCCCTGCTTCAACTCGAGGAAGCAACGGGAAAGGAAACTAGGATTCTAGCACGAACTTAAGCTCAAAAAGATCTCGGAAATACTGCCATGTAAGAGTAGACTCATCTATCTCAACTACAAGGAGCTCATATCAGTCTAGTGCTCGTTCTTGCAGCATACTCGATGCCACAAGAACACGGTGATGATTGGAAATCTCCATGCGAGTGAAGATGCGCTCGCATGTTCGGAGCCAAGCCTAAACCTCTAAAACTGTCTCGGAGCCTTTGAATGACTTGCCTCCGAGATGGGTGAAGTCGCTGCACATACGCGCAAATGCGGATTTGCATGGAGGAAAGGGATGAGTAGGAGCAGGAGGCTATGTCCTCCTAAGAAGTTCAATAACCTGATCGGTCGACATATAGACTCCTTTGGACAAGAACCATGGGACGGTCCCGCCTTTAAAGTGCGACCACTTCTTCTTCCAACCATGAGCTGAAAGTTAAAATAAGATAGGATTATTCGCAAGGGTAGATATTTACAATTCAAATTCATTAAATAGGAATACTATGGAATTTAAAATTAACATTCCTAGACATATTCCTTTTATCTACTCCCAAAGAACTCAAAAGGTTACGGATAAGGCTGGGTTCAATTACGATTTAGGGATGATGTTTACACTTTTATTATACTTGATGTATGGTAATCGTGCATACTGTTCGACAATATGAACTTAGGAACTGGTTTAACATAGCATAGATGTTTCACACTCAAGGGTTCGACAATATGAATGAACATAAGAAATCATACAAGCCATAAGTGAAATCATCGAAATTCCAAAATCAAATCTCATGAAAATCAAATAAGAGCTCATAATCAAAATATCGAAATCATCATAAACATATAAAAAGCCTTTCTCTACTCAAGTCTGAAATAAAATAATCATCTTCAATTGGTGAAATCAAAATCTCATAAAAATCCCCAGATTAGCCAAATCCCAGATGCATGCCAAAGCGATACTACACGTGCCAAACTCAGACCAGTACTATATATATGATTTCGGTACTTATCCTAGACGATGAAAGTCATAAATCCCAAATGATCATAGTCGTAATCCTAAACGACCGAAGTCGTAAATCCCATACGACCCTAAGGTCTATAGTACTGGTAACCTAGAATGTGTCATAAACTCCTAAATAGGAACCCGAAAAGTGTTATTGTGCATACTATACCATATGTTCACACTTAATTGTTTACTAACTGCTAGTCAATGCCACGTTAGAAAACAAAAATCATTATAAAATCTTAAAACTCGGAAAACTTAGACTCGCCTCATCTCATCGGCAAGTAAAACACAATAACGGGTTCTCATAGATCATACTCCTAGAATAGGAGATCTCAAACCACAACTCACAAAATATTTTCCTTCCCAGATAACCCCTAAAGATAGAAATTATAATCTCAAAAACTCGTCATAAATAGGCTAAATAACTCAGAAATCAATAACCCTGAATAGTTTCGACCGTACAAGTCCGAAATTTACCGATAAAGTAAGCTCATGTGTCTCATACCATGTGTTTTACTAAACTGTTTGATTCTCATTCTCATACGTCCGAAAAGTATGGAAATAATGTATATAATTTATAAAATACTTCTCTTGAGAAAATAGGATTTTAAAACAATTTTTCGAAACCATTTTGAAAGCAATTTATTGAAAATTCTCCTTATTGTAGGAAATAATATATTTAAAATGCTCTAAATTAATTTAATAATAATTTAAAAATAATTTGAAAATATTTTATAATAATTATTTCAAAAGCCAAATAATTTAGAAATTTTCTCAAAAATTATTTGAAAGAAATAGTGCTTGAAATCTATAAAAACGTTGAAAATATACCAAATCGATATTCAAATCGAATTTAAATTCAAATTTTTATATTTCAAATTCCTCCAAATCTCAGCTAATCCATGGATGGATATCATAGCCCATAATCATCGTCAAAATCATCTCAAAATTTGCATAAGAATTAGCCGTAAAATCAAAGCAAACGAAGATTAAAAGCTGTGAAAATAAATAGAACAAAAGGCCACCACTTCACGTACTGGGCCAACTTGGGGGTCGACCCAGCCCAGTGGCCAGGTCGACTTCCAGGTCGACCTTGAGAGTTCTAGGTCGACATCCCTGTCGACCCATTCTATGGACTTCTTCTTGCTTGCAGTTTCTGCTTCGCGTTGAATTTCCAAAGACCACTACACATAGCAAACGATTGAATTATGGACTGAAATTCGACATGCAACAAGTTTAACATCTAAGAAACCCTAGAATAGATCTGGTAGTAATTCGAGTGAAAATCAAAGAGTTATGTCCACTCAAAGTGGCAACCAGAAACAAGAAATTCAATAAAACAACAACAGAGAGAATTAAACGTATAGAGAGCATTTCTTAGCAATTTGTTTACAGCAAAGCAAGATTCTTGTTAGCAGTTGTGAGTTTTTAACTCATCTCGGCAATTTAGCAACGGTTTGATGGTAAGCAATGATCTTTGGTGGAGATAAGAAGTTCTAAGAACCCATAATAGCTGAAACAGAAGCATGCACAGCAAAAGGAAATTGTTACAGACAATTATATCACAATTCAAAGATTTTGATGAAATATTTTGTAGTATTGGATTTGATTACCTTGTTTGCTTTTTGGTTTGATGATTCTCTTCTTTAATTTGCAAAAGGTTTGGTGAAATTTGGTTTTGATTTGAAGAAGCCATGAAATTACTTGTTTTCTATTTACTATAAGTTGATTTGAGAAGAAGAGGCAAATGAAAAACTACGTACAACCTCTTTTCTCTATAACGACCCTTAAATTTTCAATAATTATAGTTGTAAATTTAGGTTTTTGAAATTTATTATTTAAGAAAATATAAATTCGTGAATTATTAATTAAAATAATAAATAGAACAAATTGCAACAGTATGAGTGTAAGTGAATGAAATTAGTAGTATGAAAATAAATGGCAACATTGATTTGTAAGTAATAAAAACTTATTTATGTGACTAAAGGGTAACGGTAATGATTATTGTATGTTACCTATTTATTTAGATTGTTAATTGAAAATGGAAATAAATTTTTAATAAATGTTACATTAATGTGAAATGTAATACAATGTTTAGAAGTTGTTAAATTGGAGTATATTAAGGTAATGAAAGGAAAAACAAGGTAACTAGGTTTATAGAGTAGTAATGAACTTAACAAAAAGATTTTAATTGAAACAAATCATTCCATTGAAATCCAATTTATAATAAGTGTAATTATCGTAGTAATTGAAATTAAATATTACGTAATTGAAATAAAGATGAAATGGGAAAATGTTAATGTATCAGGATATATACCAATGTAAATAGTACCCAAGATGATAGTATGATAATTAGTTGAATTAAAAGAATGGGAGTCGGGATTTATTTATTTATTGGAATTTAAAGTTAAATAATTGGATTTATTGCAAATAAGTAGAATTAAATATTAAATTTTACGTTAATTGAAATGAAGATGAAATGTGAGAATATTAATGTAATAGATTTTGAATCCAATATTAATTTCATCCGTTGACAATAATGAATTGAATAATAGAATGAAAAGTAGATTAAATAGAATTTTTGGAAATTAAATTTATAATTTTTCAATTTAATGAAATTGAAGTTAATACTGAAATTGATAAATTAATCAACTCTAAATTGACATTTTAATTTGTTTTAATCATTGTAGATGATTGAGAAATAAAAAATGATGAAATTTGTCAATTATCAAATTGAAATTGAAAATTTGATTTAATTAATTAATTATTAATTTATTTAATTACTGTAAAAATAGCCATTTTGGCCACTGGCTCGGATTTCGACAAACCAGTTTCGTCGGATCAGTAACAGTGAATTATTGTAGGATTTCAAGTTTTGTAGCGATCGGACTTGTCGTTTGATCATACGAATGCGAAACGTCTGGAAATCGATTTAATTGAAATCAATTGAAATCAATTTGAAATAACTTGATTTTAGCATAACTTCTCCATACGATGGAATTTGGACCTGAAATCTGTTCCATTGATTTTAAAATATTTTTAAACACCTATTTTGATATATGGATTGATCCAATTTCGTTCTGGAGTCGAAACGGGCTTTTCGGGCCACTTTATCGTTCAACGCGTATATCAATCTTATCCATCCAATCTAATTTCAACTTGCATATATATATATATATATATATATATATATATATATATTGTTATAAACCCTAGCCTTATTCCTCTTTTCTGTACGTTCAATTCTATTAGCTCCTCTTCTTTCCAATGGCTGCAAACCCTAAATCCCAAAATGCAATTTCAGATAAAATTCAAAGTCAACATTTCAAACTCCACAAATTATATCGAATTATATATGGATTTGAAGCTCTCGATGAGCGTAAGTAAAATATATGATTCATTTTTCAATCTGGATTTCAGTGTGGCTAGAAATCGATGAACTGTTCATGGCCGTTCATCATGTTGAAATCAAGCTAGTCCGATCGCCAAATCAACGTATGGGTTTTATGGAGATCAATGAGCGTAACTCATCAGTATAATTCGTTCGTGGTTTCATCAGCCATATCTGGCAAAAAAATAAACTATATTTCGAAACCCTATGGGTTCGGTGGCGGCTTCTCGTGTTTTTGGGGTCGGTCGGCGATTTGGTGATCTGGGCGTGGGTCGTAGGTGATAGCGGAGCTCTAGGGACGCGTCGAGCAGGATAGGGCGGTGGCGTTCATCGTGGTTGATAGGGGAAGCGTGCATGGGTTTTGGTTCCTGTGCGTGTCTGAACAATAGAGTAGGAGCTGTGTAGTGGTGAAGTGTCTGTTGTTTGAGTGGTAAAGGCTTATCTTGTTTTATTTTATTTTATTTAAATTTTTATTTCGATTGTTCTAACTATTATATCTTTTACATACGAACTCGATTTCACGTGCGGTTTTCGCCGCTATGTTCGTATTGGAATTCTTGACATTTTGGCGCTGGCTTGGACCAATTCTGAGACTGTTCAAATCTTGAGTTTAAAATGGATATAAATTCAATTTAAATTCTAAAGGTGAATGTTTTAACCCACTCACAATTCTAAAATTTCTTATGTGTGTTAAATTGATTTCTGATGTGATTTGAAATTCATTTATGACTGTTTGGCATATTTTTTCATCATCCCAGTTAAACTGAATTTATTGAATTAAATTGTTATTAATTTATTTTTGCATATAAACTGCCAGTTAAATAGTTGTTTAATTTATTATTGAATATAAACTATCAGTAAATACCTATTGCTTATTATCTCTTATATATTGATGTTATCATTTGAATTGGATGATGATTGTGATAAATGGTTGATGATTGATATTGGATGAATGGATGTTGTATTATATATTATTATAAACTGCAAGTTGTTATGCATTTTTATTTCATTCGGGATTGCGGTTTGAAATGATATATAACCGTATTTTTATTTTAAATTACGGATTGAAATGATAAATATCTGTATCGTTTGACCATAGGGTAGAAAATTATATACAGACACCGTGATATATATATATATATATATATATATATATATATATATTGAAATGATTTTCTATGGTTTTGTAAAGAAATATATGGTTTTATGAGATATTGATTTGGATATTATAAATGTTATTTTATATATATAGTTAAATTCTTGGTTTTAAGCTATGTATAAAATTGGTTTAAAGCATAAAATAAGTTTAATAGTAAAGTTGATTTCTTTTAAGACATAATATGGTAAAGTATTTATTTAAATTATATTCTGGAATTTATAATGACTTAAATGAAAATAAGGTTGAAAGATAAATATGAAATTTATTTGAAATTTAATGAAATTGAGATTTTAAAGGTATGATATTTATAACTGGATTTTGGTTTAAGATGAATTAAATGAATATCCAAAGTATAAAAAATTGAAGGAAATATTTTGTCATTTGTAATTTGAGTTTACTTAGATGGACTTATTATGCAAACATTTCAAAACTAAATAATAGAAAATTTAATTGTTGAATCGTAATTACCAACCTCATTTTTGAAATTGTTTAATACTTAAAGTTTGAAATATATTGAAATTGAAATGGCTTATTTAAAACTGAAAGTGAGTTGAAAGTTATGAATTGAGATTTAATTTAAAATTGTGAAGTCGAAGAAATTATTTTACTTTATAAAGTAATTTTAAATTCAAACTATTTTATTTTATATACCGTTTGAACATCCTAACCATTTAAATTTTGGAAGTTATGGTTTAGAAGCTAAGAAATTCAAAGTGTTATGTTTCTAAAGGTTATATTTCAAGCATTTGGTTTCGAAATATTATAATTTTGAAGAGCTATGATTTTGGAAAGGATATATGCGAAATAATAATGATATTATATTGATTTGGGATTTTATAAAAATGATATCGTATTGATTTGGTTTTTAAAACGGAAATGAAATCGTATTTATATGGTTTTGAAATGGATATTATATTTCCGGGTTTGAAGTATAAATTATTTTGAAATGACCTCGGTGTTATAATAACGTTGGGTTGTTAAAGAGACCGGGATCGAAAGTGGTCATACTCTCTGCCAACTCCGAAAACCACTTTAACAACCGTGTATGTGGTGGAGATTCCAGAATGAAGTAGGATGGTGGCGGCGTTTCCTTTAAGGTAAATACGTGGACCCGACTCCCGTGAGTTGGCATAAGGTGGCTAAAACAGGAGTGATCGACGGGCTAAGAAGGTAGCACCTTTTATCGAACGCATCCCTTCGATATTATCTCTGACTTTTGGATAGATTCGGTGGCCACTTTTGATTTTTTAATTTAGGAATGTTGCTCGAGGTGGGCGGTAGCTGCACACTATGCGTTACCACCGGCCCAGAAGCGTAATTGGTATATCTACCCTGGCATTGCCTAGTTATGCCATGTCACCTACACTAGTGCACCTTATACGATTTTGTTTTGTACCATACCTATGGAGTGCCCTCTGACAACGCCCGAGGGAGATTACGGTACTGTATAGACTATGGGAATAAAAAAGTGTGTTAAGGTGGAAAATGTAAAGCCGTAATGCTATTTTCAATACATTATACTTTACTTTAGACAATATTATAATAGCGTATATTACTACATAGTAAATAGTTTAACGGATCCTAAGGAGATGTGAATACCGAGCATCTCTTAAGTTATTGCACTCATGTTAGACACTGGATAGGAGATTTCAAATGCCGTAAACATCTCTAACGCCGTTCCACTCGTATTTTACCGTTGATTTAACTTACATAAGATCTTTTAGTTCTGACTCGAGTGTTTTGTCTTTTCAATTCGCTCGGGTCAGTCCGAGCATTTCAGGATTTGAAGATTTTATTCTGGAGGACGAAGACGAAGATTTATATTACTATTATTTATTATATTCCACTGCATCACATTGTTTCACTGCATTGTTATTTATTATTCTCTGGTATGTGTAATTCTGATATGTATTGTATAAGTATAATCGAATTTTTTGTAAACAGCTTCATGAACTGTTTATTTGATTATTATATTTTATCGTTCCACTGGGAGATTCTGTTTTGTTTTTATTTCTTTCTCTGCTTTTCTTATTTACCCTATGACAATTCGCCCTTCTGTATGGTTTGAGTCTGACGTGTGTGGTTGATCGTCAATTTAAAACGTACAAAAAGGCGGGATGTTACATCTAGTATCAGAGCTTTGGTTTAGCAATAAACCTTACCTTTGTAGGGTCTGAATCTTTATTAATAGGGTAGTAAAACCCTATGATGAGTCGCTGAGTGTATATATGAGAGAGCATATTTTTTAGTGTTAAAAAAGGTTTTAGTATTGTGTTAATCTGTTCCCTTTTGTATTTATAAATTCCGGTTGGTGCATAGGACACTATGACATCAATAGGGATTTCTAAACACTTAATAGGACATATCGACATGATATTTGTTTTGAATAAAGGTGAATGAAATAATTTTTCCTATTATATTTTCTATATATATATAAAATAAAATTTTGCAAATGATATATATATATATATATTTGATTATAATATATTGGTTGGTAGGTAGTGAAATTTATGAATTTTGGTTGGAAATAAGATTTAAAATAAAAGTAACTGAAATTGGAAATTTTAGAACTTAAGTTTCGAAACTTTTAAATATCTTTCAAAGGATTTTGGAATATACTAATATTATTTAGAAGTATTTTCTGATACAAATATTTCAATATGATTAGGAAGAATTATGTAAAGAAATTTTAGAAAAGAAATAAGTTCTATACTCCCCTCTCTGTCGCTGGAAAATAATTTCGGTGATGAGTGCACGCATCATCGACATTCATTTTCGAGTTTCGAAGTGGGAAGGCCAGTTTAGTAGTTTTACTGCAGATTTATTTTGATAAACAAATATAAATTTTAAATTTTTTTAAATATAATCAGATATAAATGTATATATTTACAACTATTATTTTTAATATAATTTGAAATTAAACCCGGTATTTAGTTCTTAAGTTTCCGTTAATTAATAGTTTCAATTATTGTAGTGAATTGGAACGTAAATAATTAATAATTGAAACCTCTAATGGAAATAAGAGATTTAATGCTAAGTTACAAGTAAAATTTAAAAGAAAGTTGAAATATGTAACCTAGAAACAAAAGATATGATTATTGAACGTTAAATTAATTAAAGGAAAGAAGAGAGACCTGTATAACTTTCAATTGCATTCTTAGAGCATATATATAACTTACTAAAGATTTAAAAAAGTTGAAATGCTTAATAAGAAAATGTAACAGGATATTATACAAGAAAAAATTTAAAATATTGAAAGTATTCAATGAAATTCTTTAATAAATAAGAATTTGATGTTGTAATTGTTATAAACTTAAGTTATAATAGAAATCTTACTATAATAAAATATGATAGAAGTTAAATGTTGTAAGTAAGTAATTATAGACTTAAGTAAATGTTGAAGTTATTTATTTTGAAAATAAGCAAAAAGATGAATAGTGTAAATAAATGAAATTAAGCAGTGAATAGATGAATGTAATATAATAAAAAGGAAAATTTCATGATATGAATAAGTGAAAATGAGATTTTGTTAGAAATGAATAAAAGTAAATGAAACTGTAAGAAATAAAATGTAAATTAAAAAGATAAATTATTATATGAATGAAATTAATAAGAATGAACTTGATCTGTTGTTTGAAATTGTTGTTTGCTTGACTTACAGTTGTTTGGATAAAGATACTTTAATTGCTTGGATGTATGAATAGCTATTGAGTTTATCTAAGGCTGTTGAGTATAGGGTGTACTAATAGTTATTTGTCATTCGACAATTTAAAGTTTCTGAACTCAAACAACACATTTGCTTTGTTTGTTATGGATGGATGATTGACTTTATCGATTTCATATGATGATTGTATGCTGTGATTGCAAGTGATTGTTGTTTTTATTGATTGCTTGTGGGTGGTTGAAACAAATTTAAATATTTCATTTTATATAATTTTTAACCCTTTTTGGATTATATAAGTGAAATACAGGTATTGAAAGCAATTGCTACTGCATTTGATTTCATAATATAAGCGTAAATTTACCGACTATGACGCCCCACCTCTATGCTCACAATAACAAAGAGTATTAAAAGAAATACTGTTTGTTATTGCGAAGAATAAGGCTGGCTAGGAGCGGCCATCCATAGTTAGGCCTTACACTAGTACTGGCTATCTCGATAGGAGTGGTATATAATTTTATTTTTCATCTCTTATTTATTTACTCCCATCGACATACCCAATTCCAGTATAAAACGAACTACAATGGTTCATAATAGTTTAGGACAACATATATAATACTAACACAGATCAGCTAAATGCGGAACACAGATAATAAAAAGTCTCATATATATATAACTGATGTCAGTTACAATACATGTGATACAATACATGTGATACAATTACAACTGTCGACACAGGAAGTTATATATACAAGTACATTATTGATAATAATATACATGAATACATATCATCCTATACTATGACAACAACTACTCCAAAAGGTATAAAGAGACTTCATAGCTCTAACGGCAACCCAAAGCAAGATATCAACAACCTGTAATAACTCGGTCTGACCCGAGTATTAAATTCAAAGAAAATAATACACGGGTCGGTCTAATTCAAACTTAGTTATTAATGCACAGAAGCAATAATAAATAAATAACAAATAGACGACGGTCACAATAAATCTCACCAATCCAATCCTTTAATAAGAAAATCGGATAACGGTAAATATAACACGTAACAGTGTTAAACAACAAATCAGCAAATTCAAATTATCAACGAAGATAAATGAAAAGATTATCAATGAAGATAATTTAGAAAACAACAGGATTGCCTAAGCGGCAATTAACAAAAAAATATAATTATTAAATAAATAATTAGAAACTCATAATCTGATTATCAAATAGATAATTAGACAACAACAAAATGATCAATCAAACCAAATCAAAATACAATTCAAAGCATATTGAACTGAATAAACGAAATAGTTCAAACAATTGAAATATCAATTAAAACGTCAATTCTAATTTGGCTGCAGTACATGCACGCGTGCACTGCCTCGCCAAAATCAGATATACACCTGAAAACAGAGGCTATACCTCAAAAGCAAAGCTCTAACCAGCAAAAACAAGTGCAACAGAATGCACTAGTACAACAAAAATGAAGCAATATCAATATGCAAAGATGCACATCACGACTCCAAATATTAACAGCCACTCAAAACTGCAAAGGTCAAGTCACGGCTATCATGACTCATTACAACTGCAAAC